>OY804601.1:1249705-2525913 GCA_963680895.1 Fragum sueziense | reverse complement strand
AAATCGGAGAATCTGAAAGTCAACCTTTTTTCAGCATGCCTTCCGACTAGAACTAGTACATTTTTCAGAACGAATACACGAGGACCTAAAATACGATGTAAATCATTAATTCGTGACGAAACTTAAAACTTCGGAACCTATTGCGGCGATCACTCGATCACAAGCTTTGATAGAATCTACAGATAAGATTTAAAGAAATCTGACTCGGAAAATTCCACGTGAAAACAAGGAATGAAAGTGAATCTTTTTTTATCACAAAAAATTCGATCTGCGATACGATGCTCGGACTCGTAGCCTGAATCGGATTCTGACAAAAGCTTTACCTCGTGTTTTATATCCATTGATTAAAAAGAAAATCTTTTCAAATGCGATAGAAACAAATTCCATTGTGTAATTGATTTGCGAAAGTTTACACGAAATACAAACCGTTTGGGGGTTAAAACATCGTAACGATACGGCGTTTTAGTCACTCGTTATTTATATGACGTCACTACCCCGAGATCAAATAAATGCCGCCGACACATCTGGCCCGTTTGTTCCAGTCTTGACAAAAATGTGTTGTCTTTATAAGGGAATATGTGTAAAGGATTTAGAATACAATTTGTCGGATTTAGGCTGAAATTAAGCTCCAGGTAAACGCACCGGAATAAATTACCAGTGACTAAAGTTTTCTTCCTCGGCAAGCCACGCGACCAAGACATTTTCACGCATATTGAAACAGTTATTTAGCAGGTGTCATAATCATATGGACAAACTGCTATCTCGGATAATTGGTTACCGATTATCGATTTTTGTTAATCAATGACTGACCAGCACCGATACACGCGACTGTCATAGCTTTTGAGACTCAACCCTTTACCTGAAATCTTGTGTCAGAATACGGCGCAAATAAGCTGTCGCCAATAAAATCGCCAATTGGCAAATTTTGTCGCCAGAATTTTTATTTTGTCGCAATTGGCGCCAGTGGCGATCGACAGCGGGAGCCCTGCCGATTCAGGCTACGAGTCCGAGCATCGTATCACAGATCGAATTTTTTGTGAACAAAAAAGATTCACTTTCATTCCTTGTTTTCACATGGAATTTTCCGAGTCAGATTTCTTTAAATCTTATCTGTAGATTCTATCAAAGCTTGTGATCGAGTGATCGCCGCAATAGGTTCCGAAGTTTTAAGTTTCGTCACGAATTAATGATTTACATCGTATTTTTGGTCCTCGTGTATTCGTTCTGAAAAATGTACTAGTTCTAGTCGGAAGGCATGCCGAAAAAAGGTTGACTTTAAGATTCTCCGATTTACCTAAAATAACTCATGTAATTTCTGCACGCATTTCAATCTGTATGTGTGTGTATGTGTGCGCGCACGTGGTTTGGGGAGGGGGTCGCATTGACAACTGGGTGGGGTCAGTGACGTTCCGTATAATCATTGTAAATCAGAGGGAACCGCATCCAATCAACCCAAATTATAGAATTTATGCTACTGATCTTGATTTCTATATTGATGTCAATAAAAAGTCATAAACATCATGACATATTACCTAATTGTGATGATAATTATGCATTTTTACAGACTATAATGTTGGGTGTTTTTTTTAGGGGGGGGGGGGGGGGGGGGGGGAGAGAGCAAGGGGGGGGTCTATATGTTTTTCTTCTTTTCCCATTGGCTCCTCTACTGGCACCGACTGGCTCCAATTGGCCCAAAAAAATTTCAATTGGCGATTTTGCTGGCGCCAAGTCTGAATTTGCCAGGGGAAGCCCTGTTTATTGTATTTACCTCTGAAGTATCCTGGTCTAGTGTCAAACTTTTCAGATCAGGAGGTCCCATCTGGAATACAAAATAATTTCATGAATGGAAAAAAATCATATTTCCTGAATTATTGTAACAAGACTTCGGCTGAGTAGTGAAATATAAAAATATCATGCCCCATGTATTTTGTCAAGAGAATTTGGGCAGTTTTACAATTCAAAGGGGGACAATCAGGGGGACAATCATTATCTGAGCTTTTAAGGTGGCATGCACAACAATACACCACAACTTATCGCCTTCCATTGAAACATGGGAGGAGTTGCACACACACAAAATTTCTAATGGACGGACGACAACAGACAACCAGAGCCATAATAACCCTCCACTGATTAGTTACATTTTTTTTTAACCCATTACCACACGACACAATTTTAGGGTGGTCCATTTCAAAGCTGCTACAGACAACAAAATGTATGTTGGTAAAGATTGGATTTGTGTAAAATTTAGCATATAAAATATTGAGGCAAAAGTAGAAAATGCTGTTTATCATGCTAATTCTATTTGAGACGTCAAAACCAGGCCTTGTTTGGGAAAGGGTTAAAACAGTTTAGAAATCTAGATAACATTGTGCCACTCTTAGTAAAGCTGATTAGAGAATGTACAGCAGCACATACTCATGGATTGTGCTAACTTAATGCTTTGGTTCATTTAAACAGATAGATCTCTATCAAACACCTATCAAAACTTGACAAACAATGTTTAACTGAAAGAAAGAACCTCACACCAACCCTTCTAGCTTCTTTCTCCCCTGGAAACATTTGAGGACCCGAATGTCGTCTACACTTGATCAAGGCAATGGTGACCCATATCATGACCGGAATGCCTATAAGAGCTATCATGCGTACTGGTGCTCGGCCTCGTAAACTTTTGTCCAACATGGCTCTGATGATGTCTGTATTAATACTGTATGTATAGATCTACTGTTTTATTCCTGCAAGACAATTGCATCCTAATCCTGCCAGTAATACCCGAAAGGGGAGTTAGGCAGTATATATAGATAGAAAATGAACAATTTCTTCTTTTCCCATTTTGTTATTATTCACCATGTATTTGCATACAGGTAAACACTGTGTTTCAAAGTTTATCAATATTCAGGGTTTTCTCTGGCGCACAAAATTGTGCATTTCGCCACAGTTTTAACTCAAATGACCCTTTAAAAATTATCAGCAGGGACATGAAGAAACATAGTTACAATTAGTTGCAATAATGTAACCGAAACCTTTTCGAATTTTGATCTGGCTTTCAAACCAATACCCAACATCAAGTGTATGGCTACGATATCGCAGCTAAGTTACAATTAATCCGAGTCTTCTCTGATGTAAATACGCTCTTTGATATTTTGATTTTTCGCTATTTACATCAGAGAGCGTTGCTCTTTGAAAAAATCAAGAAGTTCGCAACAAATTGTTGCGCATCGTTCACCGTCCGATCTTAAACGCTATCGTTAAAACCCCTGATGATATCGATAAATGAACCATTTATTGTTATGGCTGCTGAAAAAATTACGACCAAAAAGTATTTCTAAAAGGTTAATAGGCAATGTTTTGCAACAACCCTCACCTGAGCAGCCTTTGTTTACCTTGACCTTCCATTCAAAACCAAAGGTTATACTCATCCAGCAGGCCGATTTGAAATGAAATTTTTGGTCAGGTATGACAAAAAATGATTTATCGATCTATACCCTACAGTGTTTTACCGAGTGATTCGATATGATACACAAAAACAAAGCTTCAAGTTACTTGTAACGTTACCGAACTTTCCGCTGTTTTCAAAGAAAAACGCTCTCTGATGTAAATAGCGAAAAATCAAAATAACAAAGAGCGTATTTACATCAGAGAAGACTCGGATTAAGTTACAATATAGGCATGACCCCTTAATTTGAAGACAAGAGGGGGACATAATGGCCAACTTCGGATGGCACTATGGCTTGCGTCATCGTTCACGCCAATGCCAATTGAACACCGATAGTACGAGCTATTGACATTCCGTAGCTATAGCTCCAATCAAACAGCAATGGCCCGAGCTATAGTCCGACCACCGGAAAAAGTCTAGTACAACCATCAGAGCCATTACGTCATTCGGAACTCCTCGGATAACAGCGGACTAATCAGTATCGAGGTAAACAAAGATTTTGATTGGCCGACTCAGAACAGGGAGGAATTCAATTGACAGAACAGCGCTGGTTCCCAATACTGGTTCCCGACCACGCGAGGTATAGAGCGAAACGAAGTCAGCCAATGATCCCCTCCAGGAAAACCCTGAATACTGGTGTTATTTGACACTACTGATTCAAATTATTCTGCGGAGAACCCTGCATTCCATTCACTTTAAAGTTTTACCTACCTTTTACCTTTCCATCGAGGTCCGTCTTAGTTCGCAGACTCTTCGACCCTTCTAAGTCTTATATGTTCCTGAATGTCTGCTTCCGGTCGGTAACATTCAGGAAAGAATTCAATAGGAAAATTGTTCCATACTTTATTTAAATTACTTTATAAACTATTTACATTCGAACTGCAAAATAACTTATCGTGGATTGACCGGTTTTCGATACCCTTACGGTTCTGGATAAATGATGAGGAACATATGGGTTTACCCAACAAATTCAAGCTGAATCACAAAAATCTTACCTATTTAGTCTCCAAAAATCATATTTTCGTAGATATTTATCAAAATAGAGTTGGAAAAACAATGACCTTACAAAACAAGGTAAAACGGGTCATTTCTGGTAAAGTTGACCTATTTTCGATACCTTTTATATCTTTATTGTTGAAGAGTATTCATCTACAGTTTGGCTTCAAATGTATGCAATATGCAAAATGGAGGATAACTTGGTGTATACAAATGGAATAATTTCATAAATGCCTATGGTTACTTGCGATTTTTGACTCATTACCAAGCATCATAATTTTGGACCAAATCATAAACCAAAGTAGTTGCAGATAGCAATCTTTTGCTTATGAAATTGATTTTTTTTTATTATTTTTGTACAAACTTCGTGGATAAAGAAGAAACTGCATGATAAAAGAAATTATTCATTTTCAAAAATGTCCCACGGAGTTTTGTTGTTGTTGTTTTTTAAAGAAGAAAACAAATGAAAAGAAGTGAAAATATTAAGAAAAAACAGAAAATTCTAGTAAGATACCATCACTTTTGAAACACCCTGTACCTACCCAACCACTGGCCTCACATGACTGTCATGTGACTTTTTAAAGCAGACGAATGTGCCAGATCATTGGCTGGTAGTTAAATGTTAATTTTTGGATCATTTTAAGTATTTTTTTCGTCTTTTTTGTGGACAAAGAAAAAGTAATAGTGTAAATGTCATGTTATTTTCCGAAAATAAGAAATTAGTGATTGCTTGCTTGTTTTTCAAGCATTTCTGGTAAAAATTCCTTTGAGTGAAGAACTAATGACACTGGTCCAAAAAATGAAAACAATGATGTCATGTATCATCCGGTTTACTGAGCATGCGCAAAAACCATAGAGTCCTCAATCCTCAATCCATGGCCTCATCGGCTCGGGTAGTCTCTAGTGTGTCATATATTCTCTAAGTACCGATATAATCACATATGTAAATATACTCTATAGAGTCACGATTTGAGGTACGTATCGAAAACAGGTTGAACTACGATAAGATCTTTCATTTCCCTCATCCTTTAAAAATGTGTTAATTCATCATTTATCTATCTCTGGATAATGTCCAACCCTCTTTCGAGTGTTACAGACAGGATCATAAATGAGTGGTTCGCTTACATTTTTGCCGAAAGTGAGTTATTAGTTTTTTCTTGGATACCCGATCTTAATGTCATGGGATTTCGCGACTTTTAGAAACGGAATTTACTGAAAACTTCTTGCCTTTTAAGACAAAGGCAAATCGTACAGTGCAAGACTGAGTTGTAAAATGAACGTTCTATTTGTGATTATCAAGTTATTACCTATGTTAAGTAAATAAAACAAATATTTCATGTTCTTACTTGAGTGGCGTCCTGGGAGATATGCGAATTAGACTGGAAACCTACCGGGTATATAGACTGGAGCGACTTGACCAACACTAGAAGCCTACCTGTGGCACTGCCTCAACAAGAGAACAGCATGGCCATAAGCTGAACAATAAACCCAGACCTGTTTTAATCTTCTTTTAACCCTTTACTAAACAATATCTGATTTTGGACGTCCCTAACAGCCGAGGCCTAGGAAAATATTGAGACAAAAGGGAAAAAAGTTAATTCAGCATTTTCTCCTTTTGTATTAATTTTTCTGAACTAGGTATTATAAAAACAAAGTTGATCTGTTTTTTGAAAGCCGGAGTGGCACAGTGGTTAGCGCACTTGACCTGTAGTCCCGTGCTTGAGTCCAACTCTGGTAAGATGTGTCTTTTGGCAAGACAGCCCCAGTGTGGAGTGGGTAGCAGTGAGGAAAAACTCACTGACTCTTCTCGACAAAAATAAAGGGCCTAAAGAAGCTTTAAGTAGCTTATGTACTTACTAGTACATCTGGTCTTGAAAAGTGCATGAACTTTCTAACAACAATCTTTCCATTCTGCACAAGTTTTCAATTTGAGGCAGTTTTGAATTAACCTGTTACCCTCTCTTTTATGCTGTTATTTTCGGTTTTGACAGTGACAAGCGAGTTTAAGTCCCAATTAAACCAGGTTTTGACAAACAGAACAGATAGTACCCGGGCAAACTGTGCTTCAAGATTTCAAATTTTGAATGTAGTAACCTCAATTAAGCCCTTTTCCTGACACAAAACATTAACTATTTCAAAATGAACAAGATGTGTTTGTGAAGCACAAATGACCCAGAAATGGCCATTTTTCTACAATGCTAAGTTTTTGGGTTTAGGGTTGATAAGGGTTAACAGAAAACCTTAATTAATGTCATATTGCATGGAACAGATAGATATAATTGAAAGAAAGTTACATACTCAGCCATTCCACGAAAATTGACCCATTTATTGAAAATGCATGTCGCCGACCTTCATTGCATTATTTTACACCTTCATCAATTAGGTACAACAAAAAGCAAGGTATCTTTTATCACGGGACATAATTTACAATTAGTGGAGCGGATAAAGGTCAAAATCGTGCAAATGATGATACAAGCACCAAATTTGGTGTAGTAGTACCTTAAAGCAATAGAAATTTTTTGAATCGATGGGACATTGAAAAATCCAATATGGCGGTCATTTTTCAAGATGGCCGCCAAGCTGATGCTTCAAAAGAGCATCAGTAGATTTGGGTCTGAGGCTATGGGTTAAACTAGTTTCAAAGCACAATTTTGATGCTCTTGTATGTGCTTTGATTTGTTTTCTCCATTAGCACTAATAAAACAACATGGCCGCCTATTTCAAGATGGCCGCCAAGCTGGAAAACTTCAAAAGAGCAATATCAGTAGATTTGGGTCTGCGGCTATGAGTTAAACTAGTTTCAAAGCACAATTTTGATGCTCTTGTATGTGCTTTGATTTTTTTTCTCCATTAGCACTAATAAAACAACATGGCCGCCTATTTCAAGATGGCCGCCAAGCTGGAAAACTCTAAAATTTCATATGATGGTAAAAAAACGATGTTTCAATGTCACATTTTACTCTCTTTGTTTTATTCATGCTATTTAGGACTATCTTGAATATGATTCTTGTGATTGTATATTTAAATTTACATTTCACAAAGTCTAATATGGACGATATGATGAGTGATAGTCGAATAGAGTGAGCGGCAAATTTCTGTAAGGTAATTAATTTTGGAAAAACGAAAACCTGACTCTTGCTCATTGTAGAAACTTTTACTTAACCTAAAACAAACAAGCAGATGCAAAATTGCGTTAACATCTCATTAACATATTGAACGAAAGAAAATCATCCAAACTCTTTCCCAAACGACAAAAATCGGACTGCAGGCATTTGGAACCTGCTTCAGACGACAAAATGAATATCTATTAAGAAAGAATTTGGATAGAAAACAAAACAGAAATAATTGAGACAAAAGAAGAAAATGATGGTTTTCAGCATTTTTTTCATTTGCTTGAGTGATTTCTCAAACTTTGAACATTAGGAACGAATAGGTAAGAGTTAGGCTAAGTGTCCGTGGCCAGGGAGAACCTCTGATATAAGGGAAGTCGGCTCTGGCCAGGCCTGGAGAGGGATAGGCTCCACCAGGCGTCATTGCCTAAGATTTGCTACAATTGAACACAACCAGAACAATTTTTAAGCCAGCTCGGTCGTCGCTGGGAATATCAAGGACCACCACAACGCCGGGCACCAGGACTGAAGTGGGAAATATACTACTGGTGCCACCAATGATAACAGTTAAGACGAAATCAGTGCCAGACGCAACAACACAGTCATTGGTACATGGAATGTTAGGTACAATAAATGATCCTGGCAAGATTTAGGAACTAACACACACTATGAGCACATACAGATGGAATGGTTTGGGAATTTGCGAGTTGAGATGGAAAGGCATGGGAGAAACAACGACCCATGAAGGTCACAAGCTCTACTTCAGTGGAAGAGGCGATAGACAAGAAAAAGGCGTGGGTTTCCCTATGCATTAAAACACAGCTAGTTCAGTGATGGGATGTCGACCAATTTCCAGTAGGCCCATCACCAGTACGCCTTAGGTCATCACCTTTTTAATTTTACAATTTTACAAGTGTATGCGCCAACCACTACACACTCTGATGAAGAAATTGAAGAATTGAAGAAACATCCAAGAAAGATATCCTGTTTGTCCAAGGGGACTGGAATGCAAAGATTGGAGAAGATGCACAACCAGACTGGAAAGGAACATGTGGACCCTACTGCAACTCGGAGACAAATGATAGAGGATTTAGACTGCTCGAGTTCGCAACACTCAACAATCTCAAAGTGACCAACACGTTCCACCCCCACAAAGCGTCCAGACGATGGACCGGGCAGAAACCAATTGGGTCTGACCACCAAATAGACTACTTATTAATGAAGAAACGTTTCCACACAACAGTCAATATCGCCAGAACATGTAGTTTCCCTGGTGCGGATATCAACAGTGACCATGAGCTTGTCATGATATCATTCCGCCAACACCATAAGAAAGCAAAAGAGTTAAAGACTCCCACCAGAATAAAGTTTGATCTGGAGAAACTAACAGAGCCAGAAGTGGCGCGTGTCTTCGAGGCCACAATTGGCGGAAAGTTTGTCCCACTCCTGCTACTTGATGCAGACGACATAGACGCAGATACTTTCACTGACACATTCAACAACGTTGTGACGGAGACTGCCAATGAAGTTCTTGGTAAACAACAGACCGTCAAGAAGCCATGGGTAACACCAGACATACTAAAGCTATGCGTCCAAAGGAGAGACCTAAAGCAGTCCAAGAATTGAAGCAGTGAGGGAGCCAATAAGTACCGGCAAGCAGACAAACTGGTAAAGATGAGTATGTTAAAGGCAAATAAGGATTGGTTTGCAGCACAATGCAGCGATATTGAATCAAGTCTCAAAGCCAACAACACCAAAAAGGCCTACAAAGAAGTTAAAGACCTCACCAGTGGAAAACAAAATCGGCCAAGCACCATCCTAAATAAGAACGGGAAGTGTCTAACCGAAACTAAAGACACTTTGAACAGATGGACAGAATATATCTCGCAGCTGTACTCCTACGGCACAACAGGAGATTCAGAAAAACTCAACACAACCTTGTCATCAGATACAGGCAACTTTCCCATCTTTAGAGCAGAAGTGGAGGAAGCAGTGAATGCCCTTAAGAAAGGAAAGTCAGCAGGAACCGATAACATCCCGGGAGAACTAGTAAAGGCTTGTGGTGATGCAATGATCAATGCCCTGGGAAGATCTGGGAAACAGGAGAATGGTCTACAAAATGGACACAGCCCTTAGTGATCACACTACCAAAGAAAGGCAATTTACAACCATGCAACAACTATTGCACCATAAGCCTAATATGCCATCACAGCAAAGTGATGCTCAAGATCATATTGAATAGATTGACACCGCAGGCAGAGAGAACCATAGCAGAAGAGCAAGCTGGATATAGGGCGGGACGTAGCACCAAATGAGCAGATCTTCAACATCAGGATCCAATGTGAAAGATATCAAGAGCATCAGCAAGAACTTTACCACGTATTTATAGATTTCAAGAAAGCCTTTGACAGAGTCTGGCATACCACACTTTGGGCTACCATGAACCATTATAACATCAACGCTAACCTCATCCAAATCATACAAAATCTCTACGACAAGGCCAGTAGTACAGTATACCTCAATGGAGAAATTGGTGAATGGTTCAGAACATCAGTTGGAAAAGGACAAGGATGCCTGCTTTCGCCAACGCTCTTCAACATTTTCCTAGAAAGAATCATGAACGACGCACTTGAAAACCACGAAGGAGTAGTAAGCATTGGTGGCAGAACGATCACAAACCTGCAGACTTTGCTGATAATATAGACAGACTGACATACCCAGAACAGGAGCTAGAAAACCTGGTCAACCAACTCGACAAATCCTCTGCAGACTACTGTATGGAAATCAGGGCAAACAAAACCAAACTCATGACATACAACATTCATGGAATTAGGACTGACATCATCACAAACGGAGAAAAACTTGAAACCGTACAGAACTTTATATACCTAGGTGCACTAGTATCAGATGAGGGATCTAAACCTGAAATATCGGCCAGAATTGCTATGACAGCTGTAACCCTAGCTAAGCTTAACACCATCTGGAAAGATAAATCCATCAAACTTGGCTAAGACTCATGCGCTCCCTTGCCCACTCTGTATTCCTATATGCCTGTGCAACATGGACCCTTACAGCAGAAACTTAGAAAAAGATTAAGGCCACAGAAATGAGATGCTACAGAAGACTGCTGGGCATATCTTACAAAGATCACATAACCAACGAAGAAATAAAAAAAAAGAATACGGCAATCTACAGCAATCTATAGATCCATACGATAATCTGCTTACTACAGTCAAAAAGCATAACTCAGATGATTTGGTCACGTAACCAGAGGACAGGGAATTGTCGAGAGAGGGTGCTCCAAGAAACAGTTAGAGGAGGAAGAAAGAGAGGAAGACAGAAGAAAAGATGGACTTCACAGAATGGACTAGACTGAAAAAGGACAGAGACGGTTGGAGAGAACTGTTTGTTGGGTCATCCACAGCGCTCTCAATGGCAACTCTCTACTGGCCTTGTCGTAGAGACAGGTGAAGGTGAAGGTGAAGAGTTAGGACAAAAGTGAGAACCAATGCCAGCAGTCGATCTGTCGGATTGGCTGACTACTGTGTCAAAGGTAATACCTCTACTACTGTACCCTACACCCCAAAAACATACAAGTACAGAATAATTATTCCAGACCGTCTTAAATTGAAGAGAAAAGGAAAGATAATGTGAAAAATTAATTGTACAAAGTGAAACATTATTTTTTCTATCATTAAATGAAATATGAGGACTTTCAATCTTGGCGGCCATCTTGAGATAGGCAGTCATTTTGTTCTATTTGTACAAATGGATAAAATAAATCATTATACATGCGATTTTATCAAAACTTAGCTCCAGAACTGGTGTAAATCAAAATCTTGGTTCCAAATTTTATGATATAGCCCTTTCAAATGTTCATTTAGGCGGCCATCTTGAAAAATGGCCGCCATTTTGGATTTTTCAATGTCCCATCGGGTCAAAATTTTCCAATTCCCTTCTAGTACCACCACACCAAATTTGGTGCTTGTATCACCATTTGCACGATTTTGCCAAAAAATGGCACTTATCCGCTCCACTAAATAAAGTAGTATGATTTTTAAGTTATTCAAACGATCTTATGAATGTGCTTGGTTGTGTTGAATATTGCAAAAACGTCAAAAAGTTGATGTCGCCGCACAATTTTTTGCTTTAAACTACCGTCCAAATCAGCCGTTTTTGTACTTAGACTTTGTTCTCTTGGACATTATTTTCCCCAAACCCTACTACAACGACTAAATTAAGTATGATTCCATCATCATACATGAAATAGAATTTAAACATGTCTGTTTGTATGTCGCCAGATTTGCCTATGTGACCGTAACGAACTTTCAAAGGCATGAAAGAAAGTCAACTTTTCTCTCAATTTGCCGATTTTCAAACTATTTTGGTTCGAGAATGGCTTAGTTTAACTATCAAAACCCTAAAGTTTATGAATATCTTAGTATTTCTTCACTAAAGCGAAGAACATGGACAAATAGAATTTGTCGCATTTCGTTTACTATGCTTCCGTTACGTCCGTGTAGCCCACAATAATGAACGAATATTCGTAAATCTGTTAAATTTTGACAGAGTGGTTGCCAAACTGTTGAAATAGAGGCGAGTTTCAAGTATAATCAAGAGTATAACATATTGAGAGACTCGAAAGTCCTTTGGTCGCTATGCTTCCGTTACGCATATTTTTCCGTAACGTACTTCAAAGGACGCCCTGGGTTAAACTAACAGGAATATTTCAATACAGTGAACAATATAATACACTTTAGTTATCAAAGATTCATTATATCGGCTACTGCAAGTAGAAAAATGGAATGTTGAATGTGAAATTCGACGTGGAAGTATGTAAATATAGTATTATGCAAATTCATTTCCAAATTAGCAATACAAAACTTCTTTATTTATGCTCGATTCTTTTTTAATTTGACGTGCAAAAGCTGGAATCTAAAAAAAAACAAAGTAATGCGGGATTTACGCATCTACCCTTTTTGTTTTACGGTCAAAATAACTGTTACGGAGCATATATTATTTGGTGGTAGCATGTCCTGGATATTAATGAGATATATTTTGCTGATTAATTGAGTTTGCACGAATCAAATGGAATTTTACATTTCCGTATAGTTAAAATTTGTCTAAATAGAGCTTATTATATCATGTTTTGCCACATATGCTATAAGAAAATGTTACGGAAGCATATATTTGGGTATACAATTTGTGCATAAATTACGATACATAAAACATTTTGATGTCAATTGATTATAATTAATTCAGAAAGTATATGAAGTAGGAATACTAACAAAGCCGCTTAATTGTGTTTATCTGTGAATTCACATAGTAGTATTCCGTTACGAAATATAGACTCTTCGTTACGGAAGCATATACTATATTTTATGTATACTATATTTTATGGAATATTGAGCATACACTGCCATTTGTGGGCGATAGATTAGCAAATATACCCCTTCAGGTTCTATCTAAGCATGTTACACAACATGTCTGAAACAGTTTGTGGCTTCTCAAGTAGACAGACATGGTAACAGCAGCCTATTGATTATTGCGAGCGAAACACATAATTGTCTAGGCCATAAAATATGCCCCTTTTGGTCCTAACGCCATTTCCATTTACTAATTCCACCATTAGACATTTTTCAGCTTTGTAATGGTTGTTTTTAGAAAACCTGCATACATCGCTTTTGTGGCAAATAAAGTTTGAGTTTGAGTTTATTGGGGTTTTACGCCGTTTTCAACTACCAGGGTCATATCGCGGCGGCTGGAGCACCTACCCATGGATTCCTGTTATTTCTTAAACCAGTACTACCACAATACCCTTACCGAGCCTCCAGCTGCTCGCCCACTTAGGTTAACTATTTCAAACCCATTGGTGGGTGACACTTTTGTCAGAAAGGGTATCAGCCGCGGCCGGGTATCGAACCCGGGACCTCTCGAATGAGGGTCAGATGCGCTACCAACTGCGCTAAGGCCGCGGCCTTTGTGGCAAATAAAAGAAGACACAAACATTTTCCTTTTCAACTGGGCCAGACGATAATGTTAACAAGAATAATTTTCTGCAAACGTGGCTTGCAACTCACTTGTCACAGTTTAGTCCCCAAGTTTCAGGAGTAGGTATAGTCCGTCTGATGACCCAGGTAAAAAATGATTTCGCTGCACCCCTCTAGGTACCAAGGTTGTTATATACCATTTTAAAGCTTGAAATATGCTGGATACGATGCACAATGTTGTCAAGTTGTAAACCTGTGCAGATCCCGTAGAAACGCACAAATATGTGGGTGGGGTAAGATAACATATAGATTATTTGAAATACATTTGTCAAATAAAAATCGTCTTAAACCCAACAACTTAGGAATGCACTCCTTCAAATTCATAAAATTATTATGGAATAAACAAGAAGAAACATACAAAACACATTTCAACCGATTATGCGTAGAAATAAGGCTCAGATGTCTCGTCAATTTGCATATGGTGGGTGGGGTAATTTTTGCACAGTAAAACACTTGACCACAAAAACAAATAATCGCTTTATTGATTCATGAAACGTTTGTACAACCGTCTTTAGATTGAATAAAACTTATTTTGATCTTAGCTAAGCATATTCACTAAAAATCTTATCGGATATACACAAGAAACGGTTCTAGGCTTATCTTGAAAGTTCCCCTTATTTCCCAGTAAATTACAATATCGTCCGTCAAATGATTTCATATAAGGCGGATTTGTATGGAGATCGCTGCACCCCTAGCCCCCGATGTACCAAGGATGTTATATACCATTTTAAAGCTTGGAATATGCTGGATACAATGTACCATGTTGTCAAGTTGTAAACCTGTACAGGTCCTGTGTAAACAATTACATATGTGGGTGGGGTAAGATAAGATATAATATATTTGAAATACATTTGTCATATAAAAATCGTTCTAAACCCAACAACTTAGGAATATTCTCATTCAAATTCATAAAATTATTATGGAATTAAGCAGAAGAGTCATGCAAAAGACATTTCAACCGATTATACGAGGTAATGAGGCTCAGATATCTCGTCTAATTGCGTATGATGGGTGGGGTAATTTATACACAGTAAAACACTTGGTCACACAAACAAATAATCGCTTTATTGTTCCGTGAAACATTTATACAGTCGTTTTTAGATTGAATACAACTTATTTGGATCTTAGTAAATAATCTTCACTAAATTTCGTATCAGATATAAACAAGATACAGTTCTAGGCTTGTCTTGAAAGCGACCCTATTTCCCTGTAAATTGAAACATCGTCGTCAAATGATTTTAAATAAGGCGATTTTTAAGGAGATCTCTGCACCCCTTACCCCTGAAGTACAAAGGCTGTTATATACCAGTTAAAAGCTTGGAAAATGCTGGATACAATGCACGATATTGTCAAGTTGTAAACCTGTGAAGGTCCCGTGTAAACACATAATTATGTGGATGGGATAAGATAAGAAACTATTTATATGAAATGCATTTGTCAAATTGAAATTGTCTTAAAACCAACAACTTAGGACTTAGCAAATTCGAATTCATGAATTTATTATTGAATAAATCTGAAGGGATATGCTGAAAACGTTTCAATTTATTATAGGCAGAAATAATGCTCAGATAGTTCGTAAAAATTGCACATGGCGGGTGGGGTGTTTTATACTCAGTAATATACGTAGCCACACAAACAAATAATCGCATTATTGTTCTGTGAAACGTCAATCCAACCGTTTACAGATTAAATACAAACTTTCTTGGATCTTAGTAAAACACCTTCACCCAATGTCTTAACAGATATATACAAGACAGGGTTTTAGACTGCACTTGAATATGCCCCCTGTAACTTACAACATAGTCATTTAGATAATATCACACATGTGGGCTATTGAAGGAGTTGCTGCATCCGACCTCAATTTACCAAAGCTGTTACATACCACTTTTAAGCTTGATATATGCTGGATACAATGCACGATGTCGTCAAGTTGTAAACCAGTGGAGGTCCCGTGTAAACACACAAATATGTGGGTGGGGTAAGATAAACATTTCTTAAAATGCATTTGTCAAATATTTATCGTCCTAAACCCACCCTTTTAGAAATATTCTCATTCAAATGCATGGAATTATAATTGAAATTACCTGAAGAGATCTACTGAATACATTTCAATCGATGACACCAAGAAAAAGCCTACGGCGGATCCAGGATTCCTTCTAAATGAATCCAACTTTCTTAAATATTCGACCTCAAAAATTGGAAAAAATCAACTAAACTAACTTTTATTAAATAAAAGAGTAATGTCAGTGTCCCGAGGTCTTGTTACAAATTTCTGTTTTATCCCTGGCCCGATGGAATTGGGCAAATAGCGACGTTTTGTCGTAAATTGAGAAAAACTAAAACATGTATGACAGCTATCAATTAGACTTTACGTGTGTAAAATACAATTGCAAATGTAATTTTCACTCAAGAATTGGAATTGTCAGTCTCAATCTATTAAGATTAGATTGTGATCAGAAAAAAATATTGCAGAGATTCTTTTTGTGGTGATTCACACCAAAGATGTGCTACTGGTGCACATAATCGCACAATGACGGCTTACAATCGTGATGACTGCAGTGATTATGATAACCATGGACATAACCAATGTAACAGCTATTAAACTGATTGTTATGTGTAAGTCTCCAAAGTTGGGTAAAATCATAACATATAGGTGTTAGCTGAGACAAAAAAAGCATTTAAGCAATTTTTGAGGACAGTTAACTCTTGATACAATGGTCTGATTTATTCGAAAGTGCAAATAGAAGAGTTAAATTGCAAGCCCAGTTGATCACAATAGCTGAATTGTGCTCCTCATTGCTCATTTTTAATTGATTAATAAAAATAGAAAAATATCAAGAAATGTACAAAATAAGGGGAAACATTAACTCAACAAAACCATTCTCTAAAAGAGAATTTTTGCTTAGCCCGTGGAAGTCTTTTACTCCCAAAAGTGTCATTTAGAAATAAAATATGTCCCTGTATTAATCATTAACGGACTGTATTATCGATTTCAAGTTGACATATACATCTTTTTATGAATCTTTGCTGTCCTTAAAATTATTTGTATTACTTTTCTACATCAATTTAGAAACAAAATGAATGTTGTTTGCGCCTATTCCATGTGTAAATCTGCTGTTGGCCGTCATCTTGGACGCCATCATGTTATTAGTGTGTTGTCCAATGATACCACAGTAGAATCTTTTTCATTCACAAATCGATATATCTTATATCAAAAATGCTAAAATATTTTCAAAAGATGCTCTTGCTCAGATGAACTGTCCATAAAATATGTATTTTTGCTATATGACTATGGATAGTTAAAGCAGAGATTATTGTAAGTTAGAGGTGAAGATCGATCATATGGGAGTAGCTTAGAACTATCATATCTTGTTTATATCTGTTCAATTGGGTGAAGATTTTGTACTAATCTCCAAATAACTTGTATTTAATCTATAAATGTTAGTGCAAACGTTTCATGGAATAATTATAGGATTATCTGTTAGTTTGACTATGTATTTAACTGTGTATAACTTAACCCCCCCCCCCCCCATACACACACCAACCGTATGCAAATTGACTAACTATCTGGATTTATTTCTGCGTACAACCGATTGAAATGTGTTTTATATATCGCTTCTGGTCATTTCAATAATTATTAATTATTTCATGCATTTGAAGAGTGAGAACATTTCTTGTGAGTTTAAGACGATTTATATTTGAAAATTGCTTTTCAAAAAATGTTATCTTACCCCACCCATATATTTTTATGCTTACACGGGACCTCCACATGTTTATAACTTGACAACATTGTGCATCGTATCCAGCCTATTTCAAGCTTTAAAATGGTATATAACAGCATGGGTACATCATGGTCGGTTTCAGCAACTCCTGTAAAGTCGCCTTGCGAGATATCAACTAAAAGACTATGTTGTAAGTAACAGGGGGTGGGTGGGAGATTTTCAAGCGCAATGTACAACTCTGCTGCCTTGCATAAGATATTGGGTGAAGGTGGTTAACTAAGATCCAAATAAGTTTGCATTTCATCTGTAAACGGTTGGACTGACGTTTCACACAACAATAATGCGATTATTTGTTTGTGTTGCTATGTATATCACTGTGTATAAAACACCCCCGCCATATGCATTTTTTACGAAATATCTGGGAATTATTTCTGCCTACAATCAATTGAAGTGTTTTTTGTATATCCTTTCAGATTAATTCAATGATAATTTTATGAATTCGAATGTGCTAATTCCTAAGTGGTTGAGTTTAAGACAATTTTGATTGGACAAATGTATTTAAAATAATTTATATGTAATCTTACCCCACCCACATATGTATTTGTTTACACGCGACCTGCACAGGATAACAACTTGATAACATCGTACATTGTATTCAGCATATTCCAAGCTTTAAAATGGTATATAACAACCTTATTGCATCGGGGTTTAGGGGTGCAGAGATCTCCTTAACCCCGGTCCCCCTTATTTGAAATCATTTGACGACGATGTTGCAATATCAGGGAAATAGGATGCACTTTCAAGAAAAGTATAGAACTATATATTGTTTATAACTGATTAAGTATTTGGTGTAGATGTTTAACTAAGATCCAAATAAGTTGTTTTCAATCTAAAAACGGCTGTACAAACGTTTCACAGAACAATAATGCGATTATAAATTTGTTTGCGTGGCTAAGTGTTTTACTGTGTACACATTACCCCACCAATCATATGCAATTTGACGAGATATCTGAGCTTTATTACCTAGTATAATCGGTTGAAATGTTTTTTGAATGTCCCTTCTGCCTTATTCCATAAATATTTTATAAAATTGAATGAGTACATTCCTGTTTTGTTGGGTTTAAAACGACATTTATATGAGAAATGTATTTCAAATATATTATATCTTATCTTACCCCGCCCATATATATATTTGTTTACACGGGACCTGCACATGTTTACAACTTGACAACATCGTACATTGTATCCAGTATATTCCAAGCTTTAAAATGGTATATAACAGTCTTGGTACATCGGGGGCTAGCGGTGCAGCAATCTCCATACAAATCCGCCTTATTTGGAATCATTTGACGGACGATGTTGTAATTTACTGGGAAAAAGGGGGTACTTTCAAGATAAGCCTAGAACCGTTTCTTGTGTATATCCGATTAGATTTTTGGTAAATGTGTTTTACTAAGATCTAAATAAGTTGTATTTAATCTAAAAACGGTTGTACAAGGTTTCATGGAACAATAATGCGATAATTTGTTTTTGTGACCGAGTGTTTTACTGTGTGAAAATTACCCCACCCACCATAAGCAAATTGACGAAATATCTAAGCCTTATTTCTACGTATAATCGGTTGAAATGTGTTTTGTATGTCTCCTCTGGTTTATTCAATAACAAATGTATGAATTCGAATGGGTACATTACAAAGTTTTTAGGTTTTAGACGACTTTTATTTTACAAACGTATTTCAAATAATTTAAAAGTTATCTTACCCCACCCACATATTTGTGTGTTTCAACGGCACCTGCACAGGTTTACAACTTGACAACATTTCGCACCGTATCCAGTATATTTAAAGCTTTAAAATGGTATATAACAACCTTGGTACCTCTGGGGGTGCAGCGAACTCCTTAAATAGCCCCCTTATTTGATTTCATCCGACGGACTAGTATGCAGGGTGCATTTTCCCTTCTTTTTTGTAATGCTGATATTGAAGTAACACACCCCAAGGCGGTGTTGTTGTACATTCTCTTTGGTTTGCATTAATCTTGACATCTTTTTTCCCGAAACTAAACGTAGATATTTGTATTGTCGGGTCTTGAATAGTTTGTGAAAAAAGGGCTTCTTTATATTTCTTTTCCGAAAGCTGGTGTTCCCTTCTACTAGATAATTGGCTAAGACAAATTACACCGCTCTCTCACCATTGGAATTACAAATACTGATCCTTTGACACAAGTTCACAGGCTAAAAGCCTAAACCTTGTGTCAACCATGGCCAATCCAATCAATCACCAGGGGGTATGACAGTCTAGGACGCTGTGATTTTGGATATCAAGCTTTGGATCTAGTCAAAGTGACTGTAACATCCGTTACATCCCAACATTTATTCTACTCCCAGTTCGTTTGCTACATTTTTATTGTCAGAATCAACTTTCATATACTTTCAGAATTCGTCTTCTTCGACTTGGTCTACAATATATCATACATTTTTCATTACTAGACCTACACGATTCATTTTAATTTTTATTTCAATATTTTAATATATAAGCATTTTTCCTGTCAATAAATGGAATAATTATGCTTGACATCAAATTGTATCAAATGATTCATTTTTATTTTTTCACTTTGTAATTCATATTTTAAATTTATTTCATGGAGTTATTTGTTAACGATTTTTGAGAGCCATATTTTTATTAAGGGATATATGATTCGCATGAATAACAAATTTACTTTAAAATAATATGTGTTTCTATATAAATGATTTAATTAGAAATAAAAGAAATTCAGAAGAGAAGGGGACGCGTAATTGCACACTTACCGAAAATTGTTCAATTGAACACCCCTTCAAATTGAAACATCCTTACAAATTTACACGACCAATGCACACATGTCTAGCACATCATCGAATTATATATTTCTATATCCCCCCCCCCGAAATTCATATTTTATAACATGTTCATAAATTAAGAAAAACAACGCATTGTTTCTAACAAAAAATAAGATATACTGAAATATAAAGCAGGCAAATTTAGACGAAATGGAAACGGTATACAAAACCTGAGTAGACAAGGTGGCACTGGTTTTCAAAATAGACGAATTGGCAGTAGTTGTTGTTGGTTGGTTAGTTGTTGTAGATCAATCGGAACTAAATCCTAGAAATTGTCCATGGTGGTACCCGGTTGACGACTTTGTGGTGCATATACAGACATATCTGTGCAGACTGTTTTGCCCGATGTTTACAATGTAATTGTTACTCTGAGTGTGATATTAAAGAATAGCAAAGGTACCAGTTCGGCAATTTTGCCAATGAGATTAATGGTTTAAGGGTGCTAAAAGAAAGGTCTGTTGATTCATTCGTATTATTGAATTTAGTATTTGTTTTATACCAATTTGTTGTTTCTTTTGTGTAAGAACCTTTACGTTTAGCGTTTAAAGTTCTTTGAAAGAAATGACACTAATGGTAATAAGGTTACGGAAATTATCTATTTTCCGTAACACAAGGGCCATTTTTTCCACGATCATACATACTAATAAATAAAAGCTCGGGAGCCAGATGCACTGGAAAACATAATCTGAAGAGGCATTTCTATCGGAATATTTACTTTTAACTTTACTTTGCAAGATGGCTTCAAAAAGAATACAAACAATCACAAACACTTTTAAAATGCTCGAATACTGCGTTAAACAGTGAAATACTCATTTTGATATCACCACATAGGGTTACAACTGAACTGTTATCATTTTGTCCTTGTAAGTTGTGCAAATGGTTGATGATGGTCAAACAAACAATCTTTTTGATGTTGGGTTATAACATTGGCCACAGCTCACGCTATATGTATCTCGAGTTGCTTTATATGCTCTGTAACAGCTAGGTTATAGTGGTATATTTGAAAATTCGATAACTCAGCAGAACTAGAAATGTTATGGGTAAAATTTTAACCATACATTGTAGACATGTAACACTTTACTTTAACATAAAAATTGTGCTCATGCAGAAAAGTTCATTTTTCAACATTTTCGTTTTTGTAAATGAGTCAATTTTCGTGGAATGGCTGACTAAATTTGAGCTTTGTATGTCGAATACTTTTGGAGAAAAGGCAAATGTTAAGTTTTTGGACAGATAGATGGACGGACAGACAGAGGGACATGAATAAAACGATATGCCCCCAATCTTTCGATATGGGGACATAACAAGAGGACCATAATGGTCCTTAATCTCTCACCTGAACCTAGATAGAATGAAAGTCACAATGTTGTCAATTAAAGAGCACATATTTTAAGATGCAAGATTATAATCCAGCTGAAAAACTGCTCTCATAATCTTAAATGATCAATATTTGTGGCAGTTACAGTTAAAACAAAGTGGAAGAAAGCAAAAATTTTGTCACAGTCAAGGTCACATAACTCTATTCTGATAAAGATATTCTCATCAACATTATGTCCAAGGGTTTTTTTAATGGTCAATATCTATTCCTGTTTGAGTGAAAACAAAGTCGAAAACAGCAATTTTGTCACCGTCAAGGGCACAAAACTCTGGTTTTTCTAGTCTGATCCATCTGAAAAATAAAAAAAAATAAGATCTTATGGTCACCAACATTGTGACCAAGTTGTGTCTTGATTGGTCAATATTTGTGTATGTTAGAGTTAAAACAAAGTTGAAAACGGTAATTATGTGAAATTCAAGGGCCAATAACTCTTGATTTTCTGGTCCAATCAAGCTGAAAACTTATGGTCACTAACATTGTGGCCAAGTTTTGTCTTGATTGGTCGATAAATGTAGATGCTATGTGTAAACAAAGACGAAAATAGCAATTTTGTCAAATTCGAGGGTACATTTATAACTGCAAAATTCAAGCTCCGATCACACTGAAAATCATTATAATTCAAGATCTTATGATTAACAATATTGTGGCCAAATATTGTCTTGATAGGTCAATATTTGTTGATGCTAGAGTGTCAACAAAGACAAAACTAGCCCTTTTTGGATTTCATGGGCACGTAACTATAGACTTCCTAGTCCGATCTGACCCAAATTCAAATTCATCTAAGAACTAATGATCATACATGTTTTGACCAAGTTTGGTTAAGATTGGTCAATATTTGTGGGTGCTAGAGTGGTAATTTCAAAATGTGAACAGATGGATGGACGGACAGACGGACGGACGCCGACGGACAAAAAGCGACCACAATAACTCATCTTGAGCACTTCATGCTGGTGTTGTTATAAAATATCGTAACTACGGCTTTATCGAAGCTGTAGTTACGAGATTTTATAACAACACCAACAGTTTGTCAATACAAAACGGTAAATTTAGAACAAGTTCATTGTCATTAGAAAAAAAATCTATAAACTCACATTTAAACGCAAAATATCTATACTTGTTGTAGCGAAAATTGTTTTAGTTCACCACCAGTGATCAGCATTCAAATTGGATTGGACTGATTAGAGTTTTATGTCCCACTCAACAGGTAAGATATGGAGATGGGACCTCGGTTTAACCCTTTCCCTAACAGCAAAATTTTAAGGTGGTCCAAATTGAAAGCCTCTTTAAACGACAAAACAGATATTGGTAACGATAAGATTTTTGTAAAATATTGCACAGAAAACATTGAGGCAAAAGGAGAAACTGCTGATTATCAGCAGTTTCTTCTTTTGTCTCAATGTTTTCTCAAGTCATTTCTATTAGGTACATCAAAACCAGGTCTTCTTTTGGAAAGGGTTAAAGTCTCATCAAGTCTCATCAGAAAGACTGGAGGGGGGGAGGCTATTCAAATTGGAAAAGTCTAAAGTTTCGGAAAGGATATAAAACTTAAATATTGGATGTTGTTGTCCAGATTCAATCTAGGTAGAGCATCAACCTTGTGGAGGTTCAGCTATAGATCCCCTGTAGCAGAGGTAGTCATTTGACATTTCTCTGGCTCACACATTCAGCATGAGTACTAGTTCAGTTTCTAGGAAGCAGAATAAAGAGGGATTAAGTTGTAAGAACTTGCTTCCACATCAATGTAAAATAAGTATAGGCTACACAAGGGTTGTTCCATTTGAGTTAATTTCGAATTAGTCTGAGATTTCATCAAGACAATAACTATGACCGATTTTCTGGTTGTTTGGACACAAACTTATCCTCAAGTTTGATGACCGACAGCCTCCAGGCAGACATCACATTACTTCAAAAGCTCACTTTAAGCACTTCATGCTCAGGTGAGCTAAAAATACAAGATAATAGTCCAAAATAAAACAACTTGGCAGGAGATATCCACGTGTTAACCCATTCCCAAACAGCAAAATTTTAGGGTGATCCACTTCAAAAAATGCCACAAATGACAAAATGGTAAAATATGGCATAGAAAACATTGAGAGAAAAGGAGAAACTGCTGGATATCAGCAGTTTAGTCTTTTGTTTCAATGTTTTCCCAAGCCTTTCTAATAGGGACGTCAAAACCAGGTCTTGTTTGGGAAAGGGTTGAATATCTCATAATAATTCATGAATAAGATGAAGACATGGTTAAAGTTAACCCATTACCACACAGTGACTCCTTTTGACTCCCCACAAAACAATGGCCATGGAAAACATTGTGACAAGCAATTTCTTCATTTACCACAATGTTCTCTACGTAAAAAGACCAATTAATTCAAAATTTCATTCACTTGAAATTGTCGTCTGCATCTTTGATTTTGGACTAGTCTTAAAATTTGTAGTTTGTTAATGGGTTAATGTCTTCATGGTAGATATCGCTGAAGAGGACACTAAAGCTGTGACATTAGCTTCCGGTACATTAAGTTTGGCTCATTTAACAGAAACTGCAATGTTTTCAAACATATTCATAAGCAACTTACACAATCTAAACATTCTTTAAAAAGGAACTAATTCTGAAAAGCAATTTCGGAATTTTTAAATGTTTTGAGAAAAAAGAAGCAATTCTCTTTTTCTTACTTCAGATCCTCCCCAACCCTCACAGTTGGCTGGTAAGAATAGAACATGTAGATAACTATAAAGCTGTTAAAACATGGTTTATTTGTCATAACAATTATGTGGTCCAATTTAATGTAAAACAACATCATATGTGACCTGTCTAACAAAAAGGGAACATCTTTTCATCCTAGGAGTGTCAAAAGTAGTCTATAGACCTAAAACCCTTTCACAAACGACAAAATTTGATTACGGTCCCATTCAAAAGCCGCAACAGACGACAAAGTGGATGTTGATAAAGATAGAATGAGTATACAGTATAGCATGGAAAATATTGAGACAAAAGGAGAAACTGCTGGTTATCAGCAGTTTCTTCATTTGTATCAATGTTTTCCAAAGCCTTTCCTATTAGAGACGTCAAAACCATGTCTTGTTTGGGAAAGGGTTAAGTAGTCTGTAAGTTAGTCTGTAAGGACTATGAGCAAGTTTTCCCCTTTGCATATGATTTTGTGAATCTGGATAATTTTTACATTCATCTTCAATTTCATAGTATGGAAGACCTCTGCATAGTCCGATTAATGCTTTATTTATCAGTTTACAGACTTCCTGAATATTCATGTGAAGGATTAAATTTGACCCAAATAAGTATTTGTCACAAAAACCCCTTACATTAAGCCCCCTTTTCCTATGACAGGTTTTTTGTACACTTATTATTTGTAAAATACGGTCTACAAAATCTTATTCTTTTCATTAAATTTTCACCATTTGGAGGAGGTTTTAGATCTAGTAGCATTATGCTTTGGAATTGTTTGAAAATTCAATTTTATCTAGAACACCGTCCAGGACTAGCTATCTTCAAGCTGTATCAGATTTTCTGCAAGTCCAGAACTATCAGCTGTATTTCCAGGATTGGACTCAGAAACCACTTTTAACTCCTCAAGTGAAGCACTAAAATCCTTGTCACTACTTTCTGCTCCTTTTGGCTGTTTTATTTTCTTTACTTTTTCTAGGACTTGATCCAGTCTAGAGATGAACAAGTCTACATCTTTCCTGGTCATACCAATGGCTGCCGCGGCTGTGAGATAATGACATGGGTAGTGGTTATAATGGGCTCCAAAATTCACAAACTTTTGTCCACTTACTTCATTTACTCTACCAGTCCTTGCAACAACCCTGTAAATGTAAGCAATATCTACGATTGACCTTGTCTCAAACAAGACCTGAGCCGCGTTCTTTAGAGCGAGATTTCTTGAGATATCTTGAGATTTCATAAGATGTTTTAGGATAAAGCGCTTTTTTGAGCAAGATTTTTAAGACGATCACTGGGAGCCGGCATTGCTCTATACTTCTTTCGGAACCCCTTGGTAAATTCTGTAGAATCTATATGGGATAGAATTGACCGAGTTGTTCCAAATGCTCCACGATTCATAAACCGTGGAGTTCCGAATGCTCCATATTTCATACAAATGACGTCATGATGACGTCATTTGTATGAAGTATGGAACATTCGGAACACCTCGCTTAAAATCTCGGTCTCAAAGACGCTGTACCAAAAACATCTTAAGAAATCTTAAAAAATCTCGCTCTAAAGAACGCACCTCTGATTTTCTGGAGAAAAAGGATTGGGAAAACATTGAGCCAAAAATAAAATGCTTTTAATCAGTATTTCCTTGCTTTTCAAAGAAGACCTTGTAACTGCAGTTTGTTTTAAAGCTACTATTTCCCAGATTTGGACCCAAAAATTGTCAAATACAAACGAAATGTACACTTTTTAAGCTTTATATGACCTGATTAAATGGTTACGACAAACTATTGAAGCAACGACTCATTTTTTCGCAATTTGATACCAAATCCATGAAGCGATATCGAAAGTAGGTCAAAACAGTAGGACATGCGACTTTCTTAAATGACGTCACAACCTACAAGATGACGTCATATTGAAATTCAAGTATGAATCTCGTTTGAATCATGGTCCGCGCTGTATGCGCATGTGCAACAATTTCAAAATAATTCTAACCCCATCAGTGATGGGGTTGAATTTAGGTTTGGATTCTCCCTAAATTCAGCTATCTGTCTTGTAATTTCGGCTCATTCTCTGTCTGAATCGCATATTATTAACCATCCCGAGGTTGTCAACACAAAAGTTTTCCATATTTTTTCAAAAAATTTCATTTTTTGCAATTAGACCATCTGTTACCGTCGCCCTTTAAGCTGCAGTTACCAGGTTTTCGCTGAAAAGCAACAATTTTCTCCTTTAGCCTCAATATTTTCTGTGCTATATTTATATTGTACACAAATCCTAACTTTGACAACATCAATTTAGTTGTCTGCAGCAGCTTTTGAATTGGACCACCCTGAAAGTTTGCTATTTGGCAAAAGAGTAAGAATAAGAAAGAGAAGAATAAGAAAGAGAAGAAGAAGAATAAGAAGAATAAGAATAAGAATAAGAAGAAGAAGAAGAAGAAGAAGAAGAAGAAGAAGAAGAAGAAGAAGAAGAAGAAGAAGAAGAAGAAGAAGAAGAATCCAATGAGTACCCACAACATAGGGTTTGATGAACAATTTTTGAAAGGCCATTACCCCCTCTTATCTTTAGCCCTGCTTGTGTTCCTTTGTAGAAAACTATAAACAATATTAACACTATAGTCATCTTAAATAGCTATTATTTTGGGCAATTCTGAAATTTTGTCACTTTATGAAATGGTTGACAAATTGATACCTAGTTCCTGATACAAATCTTGTGAACAACATGGACCCTATCTCCGTAACATCATCTATATACTGTGAGGAATGGTCTAAACTCATGCCTGCAAATAAATATTGCAAAAGGTACATGCACAGAATGTATGGTCACTTTTCAACAAAAACTTTGTAACTGCAGATTCAAACAAGCTGCAGTTACAAGGTTTTTGTTCAAAGGGGTGGTACATGTGACTCATCTCACAAAAGGGACCATATGGTAAGTGTGAAAAATATGCGTAGACTGACTTGGGTCAAAACTTTGCAATCTAAAATGATTTTCTGAATCGAGAACATTTTTTCTACTTAACCATTTGTTTATTTTTCAAACTAGATATTTGATTACTTCTGCTTCATAATGTCTGTTTTACATTCAGCTAAATCGTCTAAAGTCACAGCCGAAAATACATAGAGCGGGTGTACCTATTACCGAACACCTAAGCCACTATTTTAAAGGTTCGCAAATACAACCACCCTCGCCGAATTCTTTGTTGCCTATGGCAACATCAATGTTAATGACATTGTTTTGTCATATATAGAGACCAATAAGTGTTGTAATAGGATAGATATTCGCTGTGAAAGTCATGGGGTGAATGATTGCAATTCCGAACGGTGGTTGTAAATCCGAATACAAGTGGTTCTTATTCCGAACATTAATAAGATTCCTTTTAAATAACCATAGAAAGACATGCAAACTTCTTTCATGATATTCACCATCGTTTAAACTATGTTTTACTCACAAACAATTAATAACAGGTCGCAGATATCAATGAAAAAAATAAATTTACAAATAAGATTAAGAATGTACCTATTACCGAACACCCAAGCCACAATTCTAAGAGTTAGGCAAATACAAAAACCCTCCCCAAACCTTTTACAATGTGAAAAAGTATGATCCCAGGCGGCAAATATCATAAGACAAGAATTTGCTGTCTGTGAGTTCTCGCTAAATTGGTATTCAGTGAATATAAATAGCATTTTGAAATGAATGTTCGGAAATAAAACCACGGCACAAAATCTGTGGTTTTAATTCCCAACCCCAACTTTCTGATACTTAGATACATTGTAGCCTCCAAAACACAATCTAGCATGGTAAAGCAACACTTATTTACCATTAAAAGTTATTTGGATTAGGAAAATAGCGTAGCCCTTGATAATGAAAACCTTAAGAAATGTCCGAGGTAGAATTGTTTCATACATAATATTACTTGCCCATTAAAGTTAACTTCAAACTTCGGCATTTATCTCGGCGATTTACATCATAACTAGACCCAAAATAGCAAGAAAGGGAGGGGATGACATTTGCGTCAAGAATAAAGAGGTCTCCATGTCATTTGATAGCATTTTGGGGATGTTGTGAGATGTCAAAGATTTTGTTTGGATTTAAACGCTGTTCGGAAATACGTTCACTCGCTCTACATGTGAAACACAAAAGTCATGTATCATTTGCAGGTAAAAAGTTATGACCTATGTTTAAAGTATTTTCAAACAGGCCGACATACAATATTTTCTGTCATATATTGTACACATATGTTTTCTTTATCAATAGCTATTTTTGTCTGTAGCAGCAGCTTTGAAATGGAACATCCTTAAATTTTGCCATTTGGGAAAGGGTAATATTGGAGCAGTCAGAAATATTTGAGAAAGGGTAAAAAAAAATTGGAACTTACCTATGGATATAGGATTATGTTTAACATTAAGTAGTCTTTCCCCATGTTTCTCAGCACACTGTTGTAACTGTGTAGATAGATATGTGTACATCTCTTTTCTGTCATGCAGGAGCTGTTTGTATCCCTGTTTACCCAGTGATAGTAATGTGATGAACAAATCTAGGCTAGGTGAGCTAGAGGCACGACCTGGAAAATAATAAAAATGTACATCAATATTATATCTCTGCTTTTCAAGGAAAACCTCGTAACTGCAGCTTAGACAAGCTGCAGATACGAGGTTTTCCTTGAAAAGAGACAATATACATAAAGTTTACAGTTTGAGATTGTTTTTTCTGTCGTGTAGGAGCTGCTTGTAGCCCTGTTTACCCAGTGATAGTAATGTGATGAACAAATCTAGACTGGGCGAGCTGGAGGCACGACCTGCAGAAAAAGAATGTGGTTGTGAAAGACTTATGCTCTGAAAAGGCCAATGTTAAGTTTTCAGATGGACATGTGGACGGACAGACACATGTAAAACAATATGCCTCTGATTTTTCAATAAGAGACATAACAAGAGCTGTCCAAAGACAGCATGCTCGACTTTCTAAGTTGCTTAGTATAAAGGGGGCATAACTCCAAATATAGTGGAGCCAGGGTCATGGGCCCTGATAGTAAGGTAGAGGGTGTGATGGTGAATAAGTATTCCAAGTTTGGGTTGAATCCCTTCGATAGTATGGAAGTTATTGATGTTTGAAAAAACTTTAGCCTTTGTTGCAACGCCAACGCCGACGCCCGGGTGACAGTATAAGCTCTCATTTTCTTCGAAAAGTCGAGCTAAAAATGTGTACATCAATATTATATACATAAACTTTTGAGTTGGAGATTGTCTTTTCTGTCATGTGTAAGTTGCTTGTAGGCTTGTTTACCAAGAGAATATAAAGTGATCAATAAATCCGAACCGGGAGAGCTAGAGGCACGACCTGAAGAAAAGAAGAACTGTCACGGAGCAGACTAATACCTCCCGCCAGCGCAGGTCAAAAATTCAAAGTAGAATCATCTCCCTTGGTGGACCTTGAAGAGCAAAGAAATCTGTCATGCAACTGTCCATGTCATATTAATCATTCAATTAAATTTTCATTGAAACCCATCAAGCGGTTTGAAAGGAGTTGCACTGACGAGAAATGTGGACAGACAGACAGGGTGATTTCTATATACACAGTTTTCAGTGTTGGAGATTGTCTGTTCTGCTGTAGAGAAGCTGTCTGTAAGCTTGTTTACCAAGCTGATAACCAGCATTTACACCTTTTGCCTCAATAATTTCCTGTGCTATATACATATAATGCCAAATATTAAGATACAGTCAACACTCGTTGTGTCGAAGTCAGAGGGGCCGTCAAAATACATCGACATATCCAGAGTTCAACTCATCCGATTTTATTTTGTTTTGTTTTAAATGACATTTGACCATTCTATTGTTCATCAAAAACTTTTATAAATGAAAATATAGTACGAAAAGGAAAGAAATTGCTCGAGACGACCAATTTCTATCCTTTTCCTACTAAATTTCAATGGCTATATTTATTTTTTTAAAATACGTTGAGGACGGGACCAAATATTCACTTTGACTTAAGCGGAAATTCGACTTATCTGATGTCAACATAATGAGTGTCGACTGTGCTTATTTGTGACAGGACTAATAACTAACCTGGGTACATCTTGCTGACATCTTGCATCAAGTTTTGATCAAATCCAGCGATGATGCTACCTCCTACAGGCACCATAAAGTTCTTGTCTAAGCTTTGTACGAACATGTCCACACGGCCAGTCCTAGCTGCCTGGTATCAGGAAAATAGAAACAATTATTCAAGTAAAACCAAAATTTTAGACATGCCCAATGGGCATTTCAATAAACCATTTTAACACAATTACTATTTTTGAGTCCCTTAATGATAATCAATGTCGAATCAGAAGCGGCAATGGTAGGGCTCCATGTCAATGCCAAGAAAACTGAGTATATGAGCTACCATCAAGACCAACCTCAAAACATTATATACGCCATGAACGGTGGACAGATCGGAGAAGTTGAAAACTTCAGATATCTCGGATGGTGGACGAAGGACAGCTTAAGTGACATGCTTATAAGAATTGCTCTTGCATGGCAAGCCTGTCATAAACTAAAATCTATTTGGTCATCAACACTGAACAAAGCAATGAAAACCCGCCTGTTTCTCTGTACTGTTGAATCTGTTCTCCTTTATAACTCCGAGACGTGGTCATTATCTAAGCAAATGGAGAAGAGGCTAAATGGCGTATACACCAGGATGTTGCGGATGGCTCTAAATGTGTCTTGGAAACAACACCTTACCAACAAAGAACTATATGGTAACCTACCAAGAATCACCGAAAAGATCGCCCAACGTCGCCTCAGACTTTCAGGCCACTGTATACGCCACACTGAGGATATTGCCGCCAATCTTGTATTATGGGAACCCACGCACGGACATTCAAACCGGGGAAGGAAGCACATCTGCTACATCAATTTACTTAAGTCAGACACTGGTCTCAATAACACCAGAGAATTACATGAAGCCATGAGCAACAGAGAGGTCTGGAGAGGTTTTGTCACAGCTGCTCGACCGGGAGGTCGACCAAAGTAAAGTAAGTAATGATAGTGGTTGTGGAAACCATTGTGGAAAATGAAGAAATTGCTTGTAACAAGCAATTTCTTCATTTCCCTCAAAGTTTTTCCCCCTAAAAGACCAAATCATGTAAAATCATATATCTTCAACATCTTTGATTTAGGACAAGCTTAAAAATATGCTGGTGTTTTCAAAATCCTGCTCTCAAGGCTCTACAAGGGATGTAAAACCAGATGCCAATTGGCAAAAGTTAAATGATGGAAATTGGGTTGTGAAGGTTATAAATTTATAACATAGTTTGTGAAATGAAAAAGTGCTTGAACTTGCTATTAAGATTCAAATGAGAACCGGTTTGGACTTACAATAAGGCATTTAGAATGCCTTTACCCAGTCTTACCTGTTGCTCTGCATCAAGGCCCTTTTCCAGCTCTAGGTGTGATAATTAATTTCTGCATATTCTTCATTTATCTCAGTGCTTTCTTAACCCTTTCCCAAACAAGACCTGGTTTTGACGTCCCTAATAGAAAAGGCATGGGAAAACATTGAGACAAAAGAAGAAACTGCTGATAAACAGCAGTTTCTCCTTTTGTCTCAATATTTTCTTTGCTATGTTGTACACAAATACCTTCCTTTTTAACATCAATTTTGTCGTCTACAGCAGCTTTTAAATAGAGCTGCCCCAAAATTTTGTTGTTTGGGAAAGGGTTAAGCCATTTTCATTGAGGTTGTCTAAACCTTGTCTTATTTGGGAAAGAGTTGACGCTTCCGAAACAAGACCTGGTATTGACAACCCTAAATTTTGCTGTTTGGGAAAGAATTAACCCTTTCCCAAACAAGACCTGGTTTTGACGTCCCTAATAGAAAAGGCTTAAGAAAACATTGAAACAAAAGAAGCGGAACTGCCGACAAACAGCAGTTTCTCCTTTTGTCTCAATATTTTCTATGCCATATTTTTCACAAATCCTATCTTTAATAACATCCATTTTGTCATTTGTGGCAGTTTTTGAAGTGTATCACCCCATAATTGTGCTGTTAGTGAAAAAATTAATTCATTTAACCCTTTCCCAAATGACAAAATTATAGGGTTTCCAATTTGAAAGCTGCTACAAACGTTGAAATAAATGTTGACAATGATAAGATTTGCGTAAAATATTTCACGGAAAATATTGAGGCAAAAGGAGAAACTGCTGGTTATCAGCAGTTTCTTCTTTTGTCTCAATTTTTCACCTAGTGATTTCTTTAAGGGACGTCAAAAACAGGTCTTGTTTGGGAAAGGGTTAAATTAACCCACCTGCTGTATGAGATGACAACATTTAGATGACTGTATACCATAGGCATTATTTACTAAATGAGGAATGTTGTGTTCTTTACATAGATGTCCTATATCCTCTAATCTGTAAATTAAAACAAGAACTATATTTAGATGACAACATTTATATGACAACATTTAGATGACTGTGTACCATAGGCATTATTAACTACATGAGGAATGTTGTGTTCTTTACATAGCTGTCCTATATCCTCTAATCTGTAAATTAAAACAAGGACTATATTTAGATGAAAACATTTAGATGACTGTATACCATAGGCATTATTAACTACATGAGGAATGTTGTGTTCTTTACATAGCTGTCCTATATCCTCTAATCTGTAAATTAAATTAAATTTCATCTTGGCAAAGTGTAAAATGCTGTCATGAGGTTGAACACTCCAACCGAAATTTTGGTGTAGTAGGTCCAAAGCTGTGGAACAAATTACCCATTGGAATAAGACAATGTGATACTGTAGACATGTTTAAACAAGAGTTGAAGTCATACTTCTTCAAGAATTATTTTGATCTGTTTTAGACTATTGTGTCAACAACCACATTTAGCATTGTAGTATCACGATGGATGACCTGGCGGAGCATCCCAGTCTATTGGCTAGGGTTGCCCTACCAGTTCAACAAGAGATGTTTGTAAAACATATATGCCCCCTCAAGGGCCTACATTTGATGTAGGTCAAAGTCCAAGGTCAAGTTAACAAGGTCCAAGGTCATGGTCAAATATGAAAGGTCTTGGTAGGAGGTGTCTATGTGTGAAATATCAAAGCTGTATAAGTAAAAGTAAAATGAAACATAGGCCAGGTTAAAGTTTTTAAAAGTAGGCCAAATGCCAAGGTCAAGGTCATGGTCAAATGTGAAAGGTCTTGGTAGGAGGTGTCTATGTGTGAAATATCAAGGCTGTAGGTGTAATAGGACATAAGATAAAGGCTAGGTTAAAGATTTCTAAAAGTATGTAAAAATCAAAGGTCAAGGTCACACAGGCCAAGGTCATGGTCAAATATGAAAGGTCTTGGTAGGAGGTGTCCATGTGTGAAATATTGAGACTGTATAGGTAACAGGACATGAGATATAGGCCTAGTTTAAGTTTTTTAAAAGTAGGTCAAACTCCAAGGTCAAGGTCCAAGGTCATGGTCAAAAGTGAAATATCTTGGTTGGAAGTGACCATGCGTGAAATATTAAGACTGTATATGTAAAATGACATGAAATATAGGCCAGGTTAATGTATTATTAAAGTAGGTCAAACACCAAGGTCAAGGTCACATGGTCCAGGGTCATGGTCAAATGTGACAGGTCTTGGTCGTAGGTGTCCATGTGTCAAATATCAAGGCTGTATGTATAAAAGGAATTTATATATCGGCTAGGTTAAAGTTTTTTTTAAAGTAGGTCAAAGTCAAAGGTCAAGGTCACAAGGTCCAAGGTCATGGTCAAATGTGAAAGGTCTTGGTAAGATGTGTCCATGTGTGAAATACCAAGGCTGTATGTATAATAGCACATAAGATATAGGCCCAGTTTAATTTTTTTAAAAGTAGGTCAAACTCCAAGGTCAAGGCCACATGGTCCAAGGTCATGGTCGTATGTGATAGGTCTTGGTGGGAGGTTTCCATGTGTCAAATATCAAGGCTGTGTGTAAAAGGACATGATATATTGGCCCATTTTAAAGTTTTTTAAAAGTAGGTCAAACCCCAAGGTCAAGGTCACAAAGTCCAAGGTCATGGTCAATTGTGAAAGGTCTTGGTAAGATGTGTTCATGTGTGAAATATCAAGGCTGTTTAAGGCTGTTGTAAAAGGTTATGAGATATATGCCGGGTTTACTTTTTTTTAAAAGAAGGTCAAACTCCAAGGTCAAAGTCACAAGGTCCAAGGTCATGGTTAAATGTGAACCATGTTGAAAGGAGGTATCTATGTGTGAGATATCAAGGCTGTATGTGTAAAAGGACATGAGATATAGGCAAGGTTAAGAATTAAGAATAAAAATCAACAAAGGGAAATAACTCCAAGAATTTGATTGGCAGAGTTACAGTTCTTAAGCACTGCACCTCTCCATAATGATATCTATTCACCCGTAAAGTTTCATGATTCTACCTTACATATTTTTTGAGTTGTGCTCCGGACAAGAATCAAGTTTGAAAATCAACAAAGGGCAATAACTCAAAATATTTGATCGGCAGAGTTACGGTTCTTGTGCACTGCACCTCTCCACAATGAGATCTATCCACCTGTAAAGTTTCATGATTCTACCTTACATACCTTTTGAGTTATGCTCCGGACAATAATCAAATTTGAAAATCAACAAAGGGCAATAACTCCAAAAATATGATCGGCAGAGTTACAGTTCTTGTGCACTGCACCTCTCCATAATGAGATCTATTCACCTGTAAAGTTTCATGATTCTACCTTACATAGTTTTTCAGCTATGCTCCGGACAAGAATCAAGTTTGAAAATCAACAAAGGGCAATAACTCAAAAAAATTTGATCAGCAGAGTTACGGTTCTTGTGCACTGCACCTCTCCATAATGAGATCAGATCTATCCACCTGTAAAGTTTCATGATTCTACCTTTCATACTTTTTGAGTTATGCTCCGGACAAGAATCAAGTTATAAAATCAACAAAGGGCAATAACTCAAAAAATTTGATCGGCAGAGTTACGGTTCTTGTGCACTGCACCTCTCCATAATGAGATCTATCCACCTATGAAGTTTCATGATTCTACCTTTAATACTTTTCGAGTTATGCTCCGGACAAGGTTTGGTCTACGGACAGACCGACCGACCTACGGACGGACCGACCAACCGACCGACCTTCCGACCGACCGACCTTCAGACCGACCGACACTTGCAAAACAATATACCCCCATTTTCTTCGAAAGGGGGCATAATTATCATGAGCTATATTGTACTTACTTACTGTATTTTTCATCTATGTTATATGTTTTTCATGGTGGGGTTTTGTCCGAGGGGGTTTTGTCCTGTGGGGTTTTGTCCGTACCCCTAGCCATTGAATATGTTTATATGTAGAAATAGGCGTTTAATCAAATTTTACAAGTTTCAACATTCCTAGATTGTAATAATGACCAGCATTGCAATCTGATAGTGAATAAATGTCGCGTTTAACCCTTCCTAAACAAAACCTGGTTTTGATGTACCTAAAGGAAATGCCTTGGAAAAACATTGAGGCAAAAGAAGAAACTGCTGATAACCAGCAGTTTCTCCTTTTGTCTCAATATTTTCTGTGCTAAAATATACACATATCCTGTGTTTATCCACAACCATTTTGTCGTCTGCAGCAACTTTGAATTTGGATCACCCTCAAATTTTTTTGTCGTTTGGGAAAGAGTTAAGAAATCTAGGGTAACCCTGTGGCTGTAAGAGCATGGTGGGGAATCATGTGATCAGGTTTTTTCAATAACTCTGTCAATATAGTCAGGACAAAATTCTGAAAAAGTCGCTTAGTTTTTAAGGTATAGGCATTTTGTGAAGAAAAGGGTTTGAAATCGATTCTAGGGGTATTTGGGTATGCTGAGTCCGAAAAACAATGTTGCCAAGCTGAAAAATGGCTCCTTCATCATCTAATTTGCATATTTTCAAAATGGCCGCCAAAACCTCAAATATGCAATAATAATGCTATTATTTATCATTTTTTCGACATCTTTTTTTTCTGAATATCGCAAATTTCTTGTAAACAGACTAAATCTAAATGATGAAATAGGTAAATGAGAAAGAAAATCATATTCGTTTTTGAAAATTACCGTATAAATGGCAATAAACCCCATTGAAACAATAACATTTATCTACATTTTATTTTCCTGTGTGAAATGCAGTAAAATTGTTCAAAGTTATATTTTGAAAATGTTATGCATTAAATGTAAAGTTTAGAATGCAGATATGATAAAGAACACACATTTGAGCACATCTGCCGTTTGACCATATATTAATGCTTTTAGCGTAGATCTACCTCAAACACGCCAATTCAAAAACCATGTAAATTATTGTTCGGATAATTTTGCCAAAATAATGATACATCCTAGCCACTATATTGAAATCATGGTATGGTTAAACTTGTTGCCAAAATATCCACAATAAATTCTTAGAAATATAAATCAATGTCCAAAACTTTTGGAAAAAAGTTTACCGTATTCATTCTAATAAAGGATAGTGTAGTGTGGGAAATTCCATTTTGTGGGAAATTCCATTTTTTGCACTTTCATATGCACTCATGATTCTAAACTGTTGAAGATATAGGTACTAAAAATTGTTTTAATTTACATTTTTGTATTCTTAGAAATTAAATTGTGTATGATTATTTGAAATTGAACACATATTAAACAGGTAACCAACTTAGGCACTGGACAATATTAGAAATTAAAATTATCTTAGATTTCCAAATTTTGTTAGATTGCAAAATTGGTTGAGTGTGGCAAACCTAATTCACTGTAGTATGTTGAACTTAAATTTTTCAGAAGAAAAATTATTTGTTCATTTTGACACTATTTCAAAGAGGCAACTTATTGATCTACCTATACGATATAGATAATACCCCGTTAGTAGAAACTGGATATAGTGACTAATATACTACATAATACAGATTTTCTAGTCAACAAATACGTGTTACAGATAAACTTTAATGATTGAATGGAGTTAAATTGTCAGTAACATCACAGTGACTGATGCATATATTCATCATGTTCCTGATATGTTTCTAACAAGTACAACATCCAAAGTCAATAGCTGCTTATCACACGTACATGTTGATTATATGTAGGCGATCCGTCCTTCGGTTACATACTTTTTGTAATAGCTCAAAAAGCATTTTGACACACATGAGTTCGAACCTACAAGCCCTGGATTGATAGTCTCTGTTGTTATTTATTGCACTATTGCAGCTTTATCCGAAAATGTTAGAACTATTTCATCTATTCAATGATAATGTGTAAAGTATTGACAGTTTCATCTAGAGCCCCTATCATTGGTTGTGCACTTACATTTGTATAAAAATCCCTTTTAGCTGTGCTCATGACAAGGGCCATATCATTTGTCATGAATTGTCATAAATGTAAAATATGGATTTCTAGGTGTATACCCCCATGCGTTCAAAGTTCACACAAGTTTAAAATGAAGGTTCAAATATGGACGCCATACCAGGACATTAATAAGAATAGCCTAGACAGAGGCATTGGCGTCTTCAACGCTCAACATTTCTTCACACAGTACCTGAGAGGCAAGTAAGAAGGAAATGATTATGATAAGAGAAGTGTTTTTTTCGCCTGATACTGCACAGAGACATTAATAGCTGCATTATTATTGACATGAAGGAATCAAATTCTGATATTTCAAATTCGCTTTGTCATATAATAATGTTTGAAGAATACAATGTGAAGCTTATGTTCAAGTATTGACCCATGCTCTGCAGATGTTTACATCAATTCCATCGGTTCTCATGTATGAAAAATCTCAAAAGGAACACTAAGTCTCAATATCCAGATCCATCTGTTACGAAAGTTCATTGTCTTTGTATATGTATACTTATTAAAAATTGAATTGCTGAAAAATCAGATATGTTTCATGGAAAGAATCATTGTAATAACCTTTTTTTTTGGAAACGAGTGTTACGTATGTTTCATATGATAAATTTTGTTATTATACCGAATACAAATATTTTGTTTAATGTCTTTGATAATGCTGCACTTATTTGCTGACCCAAGATTTGTAAAATGTCATTTAAATGTAGTCGGTTTTAAGATGCGGTTTTGCATTCTAAAAAATACAGTAACCAACCTATCTACATGTATCAAAAACGTTGTGTTTGTGCATAACGCCTACGTTATTTCTGATAAAGACAGCTGACTTACATCTTCTATTCAAATGTTTCTTTTTAATACTTCTTTAGATCAGTGTAGTCGTCATTTTTTCATGCATGTTTGTAGATAGCTTTTCGATGTTCTAAGAGGGGCCATGCTAGTATGTCAAACATAAAAGAAGGTAAGAAATATCATATGGATTGGCCAACCAGTATGGGTAGAAGATACTTACTGTATCATGAAAAATTGCATCAAATTCATTTAGTCCTTCTATATCAAGTTTGTATCTAACTTTACCTACCCCATTGTTAGTTTCTCATTAAAAGCATAAGAAGCTAATCATTGATGAAAACCTTGGTACTGACAACATAATCCTTTTTTCTGCCCAGAAAATATGATGTGCATACCACTTAGTAAACTCTAATTGTCCCCATGTTGTTCTGATGCCTGAAATATCTAGCATGGCCCCTTTAAGTAGACGGGAAATGTCTAATCACCAGCGAGAACATTCATTTTGTACAGGATCGTAATGCGCTTGCACTAAACGTATGATTTTACGAAGATAGCAATTTTATATCTGAAAATTGGACACATTCACGTTCTTTGATATGTAACTCAATTTAAAACCCGTATATAGGGTGCGTTATCGTTTTTATTGGAATAAATACGGTGTTTAGCTCTTATGACATTTTCTGTTATCAAATCAATTCTGGTATAAATGAATTCTGATGATATTTTTTCCGGACCTCATTTCGATCTAGCAATTAGTATCAGACATCTTGAAATATTTTAGCTTAGCATTATTTTGAAAATGAACCAAATTATTTTATGAAGGCTTAATCTAAAATGTCCAAGTTTGTTAAAATCAAAATTATATATGTAAATGTCTAAATTGGTATTGTTGGTAAAAGTTGTGTGTTTTAACGGCGCTTTTTTCAAAAACAAAAAAATAATAATTACAAAAAAATGATAAATAAATTCAATGTGAAAGTGATATTCTGTATGTTTAAAATGTTTTATTGTCAGTAATATGGTAAAAGATGATAAAAATTAGTGTCAACGTGGTTCTGTTTACTTTTGAAATTATTTTCTCATTAGTTTAAAACAAGTACAACATCCAAAGTCAATAGCTGCTTATTGCTTACTGCTTATTAACATCTCAACAATTTGGTTAAGATTATGCCAAAAACTTGAAACTTGAAAGTGATATTCTGTATGTTCAAAAGGGGTTCATTGCCAGTAATGCGGTAAAAGATTATTAAAATTAGTGTCAACGTGATTATATTTACTTTAGAAATTGATTACTCGTTTGTTTTAAACAATTGATAGCAAAATATCTCAACAATTTGGTTAAGATTATGCCCAAAACTTTGATACTATATAGCAGATTTTATGTTTTTGGCGGCCATTTTGAAAATATGCAAATTAGATGGTGAAAGAGCCATTTCTTTTCCTCATTCAAGGGGTAAACCATTTAGTTTTAGTCTGTTAACATGAAATTTGCGATATTTAGATCAAAATATGACGAAACAAGAGGGCCATTGGCCCTGAAGCGCTCACCTGACAGGCCCATAGGAAGCAATTTCATATTGGGGGGCTATAGACTCTATCCTAAATATTGGGGGGTGGGGGCTAATTGGGATTTCCCCAAAATTTTAAGTGTAAAATTAAGGAAAATTGGCATTTTTGGCCAACTTTGGAAGGGTTTAGCCCCCCTAGCCCCCCTGTTCCTACGGGCCTGCCTGACATAATAGCTTTCTGTATATGGTGTGTCTGAGCCTCCAAAATGATCAGATTTTACTAAGATTTGTGGCCTGTATAAGATAATCATTCTGACAAATTTTCAGCTTGATTGGGCAAAAAAATCCCCAAGACTGGACCCCATGACCTAGTTTAGGACCCCAGATGACTAAATTTTGAAATTGTCCGAGATTTTATCCAGATAATTATTCTGACTAGGCTGATTGGGCATAAAATGTGGCCTCTAGAGTGCAAATAATGTTTTTCTTAAATTTGACCTAGTGACCTAGTTTTTGACCCCAGATGACCCAATTTCAAACTTTTTGTACATTTCATTAAGACAATTATTATGAGCTAATTTCAGGTTGATTGGGCAAAAAATGGGCTTCTAGGAGTACAAACCAGGTTTGAACCTGTGACCTAGTTTATGGCCCCAGATGACCAAATTTCAAACTTGTCCAAGATTTCACCAGGACAATCATTCTGATCAATTTTCAGGTTGATTGGGCAAAAAATGTGGCCTCTAGAGTGCACACAAGGTTTTTCTAAGATTTGACCCCATGACCTAGTTTTTGACACCAGATGACAAAATTTCCAACCTGTCCGAGATTTTATCAAGACAATCATTCTGATCAATTTTCAGGTTGATTGGGCAAAAAAATGTGGCCTCTAGAGTGCACACAAGGTTTTTCTAAGATTTGACCCCGTGACCTAGTTTTTGACCCCAGATGACCCAATTTCAAATTTGTCCGATATTTCATCAAGACAATCATTCTGAGCAAATTTCAGGTTGATTGGGCAAAAAATGTGGCCTCTAGAGTGCACACAAGGTTTCTCTAAAATTTGACCCCGTGACCTAGTTTTTGACCCCAGATGACCCAATTTCAAATTTGTCCGAGATTTGATCAAGTCAATCATTTTGAGCAGATTTCAGGTTGATTTGGCAAAAAATGTGGCCTCTAGAGTGCACACAAGGTTTTTCTAACATTTGACCCCGTGACCTAGTTTTTGACCCCAGATGACCAAATTTCAAACTTGTCCGAGATTTCATCAAGACAATCATTCTGAGCAAATTTCAGGTTGATTGGGCAAAAAATGTGGCCTCTAGAGTGCACACAAGGTTTTTCTAAGATTTGACCCCGTGACCTAGTTTTTGACCCCAGATGACCCAATTTCAAACTTGTCCGAGATTTCATCACGACAATCATTCTGATCAATTTTCAGGTTGATTGGGCAAAAAATGTGGCCTCTAGAGTGCACACAAGGTTTCTCTAAGATTTGACCCCGTGACCTAGTTTTTGACCCCAGATGACCCAATTTCAAACCTGTCCAAGATTTTTATCAAGACAATCATTCTGAGCAAATTTCAGGTTGATTGGGCAAAAAATGTGGCCTCTAGAGTGCACACAAGGTTTTTCTAATATTTGACCCCGTGACCTAGTTTTTGACCCCAGATGACCCAATTTCAAACCTGTCCGAAATTTTATCAAGACAATCATTCTGAGCAAATTTCAGGTTGATTGGGCAAAAAATGTGGCCTCTAGAGTGCACACAAGGTTTTTCTAAGATTTGACCCCGTGACCTAGTTTTTGACCCCAGATGACCCAATTTCGAACTTGTCCGAGATTTTATCAAGACAATCATTCTGAGCAAATTTCAGATTAATTGGGCAAAAAATGTGGCCTCTAGAGTGCACACAAGCCAAAGGTTGACGCACGACGCACGACTGACGACGGACGACGGACACAGCGGTATCACAATACCTCACCATGAGCACTATCGTGCTCAGGTGAGCTAAAAATGATACATAACAACATAATTATTGCATAATTGAGGATTTGGCGGCCATTTTGAAAATATGCAAATTAGATGATGAAGAAGCCATTTTTCAGCTTGGCAACATTGTTTTTCGGATTCAGCATACCAAAATACCCTTAAAACCGATCTAAAACCCTTTTCTTCACAAAATGCCTTTAGGTGATAACTTTTCTAAATTCGTGCCTTGACTATATAAGATCAATGTAAAAAGGATTTGAAGCAGGGAAGGTGGCAAAATGCAAGGAATTAGCTGTGTGTGGTAGATCTTTCAACAAGAGTTGTCCGCAGACAACATAGCTCGCCTATACAAGAGCTTGTCACAAAAAAAGGAGTTCAAGGTCAAAGGTCAAGGTCACTAAGTCAAAGGTCATGGTCTCAAGGTCAAGGTCATGACATGAGGTATCCATATGTGAAATATCAAGGCTCTATCTGTAATAGTGCATGAGATATAGGCCAGGTTAAAGTTTTTTAAAAGTAGGTCAAACTGCAAGGTCAAGGTCACTAGGTCAAAGGTCATGGTCCCAAATGAAAGGTCTTGGCAGGAGGTATCCATGTGTGAAGTATCAAGGCTGTATCTCTAATAGTGCCTGAGATATAGACCAGGTTAAAGTTTTTGAAGACGCGACGCTGACGCCGACGCTGACGCTGACGCCGACGCCGACACTAGGGCTGTGACATTAGCTCCCCGGACATAAAGTCCCGGCTCGCTAAAAATCAGTTGACCAAAGTTATATGAATGACCAACCAAACTTTTGTTAAAAATCATCAATAACTTTCTTATTAGCTGATTAAATTTAAAAGATCCTTTGCATTAAACCTTTCCCAAACAAGACCTGGTTTTCAAGTCCCCAATTGAAAAGGCTTGGATAAACATTGAAGCAAAAGAAGAAACTGCTGATAACCAGCAGTTTCTCCTTTTGTCTCAATGTTTTCTATGCTATATCATACATTTAATCATTATCAACATCCATTTTGCTGTTTTCAGTACCTTTTGAATTGGAACACCCAAAATTTGTCATTCGAGAAAGGATTACGAAAATCCCTGGCTTCTTTCCACCTTTTCTGCTTCAAATCCTAGCTCATCTGTATTTCCTGCATTCTCGTGATTATGTAGAAAACATTGCGGAGAAATAAAAAAGAGTTTGGGTAAAAACACTTTTAAATGATTTATACCTATCTGGAGCTCTAGGAGCAAAACAGCTAGTTGTGGACATGATACAGAGGATGTTATCTGATCCCAGTTCATCTATCTTTCTGACGATCTCATCCGTGTGTGTCCGTAATTCATCTCCTTCTAAACAATTCTCTATAATCACTGGCTCAAAACCTACCAAAATATACAATACATCAATCAAAGGATGTTACAATTTGTTATCAATGGTTTACCCTTTCCCAAACAAGACCTGGTTTTGAGGCCCCTAATAGAACAGGCTTGGGAAAACATTGAAACAAAAGAAGAAACTGCTGATGGCCAGCAGTTTCTCCTTTTGTCTCAATATTTTCTGTGCCTTATTTTACACAAATCATGTCTTTATTATCATTATTTTTGTCGTCTGCAGCAGCTGCCATATTGGATCACTCTAAAATTTTGTCGTCTGGGAAATGGTTAATTTTCAGCATAAAGAGTTATATGTTTTACAAAATAAAAACATGGCTGAATCCTTGCCAAAATGGCAAAAATTTAAGCAGTTCCAAGTTGAAAGCTGCTACAGAAAATGAAATAATGTTTCATAAGGATAGGATTCATGCACAACATAGCACAGAAAATAATGTGACAAAACGAGAAAATGCTGATTATCATATTTTTGTTAATTTGTCTCAATGATTTTCCAAGCCCTTTTCATTAGACACATCAAAACCCAGTCATACTTAGCTAATCAGAAAACATGCTGCTGTCTTACAGTTCCTAGGACTAATCAACCCTTTCTCAAATGACAAAATTTACGACAGGTCTGAGTTCCGAAGCAGTTTCAGACAACAAAATAAATCATATCAAAATAGAAAGGCTGTATACAATGTTACAGAAAATATTAAGGGAAAAGGAGAAAGTAATGATTTTCAACAATTTCCTCATTTCTCTCAAGGTGTTCCCAAACTTATTTCTACTTGTTGGCATCCGTCAGTCGAAAACGACTATGGTGTTGCGCCCGTAGAGGTCATCGAGGAGCACCGTCTTGTGTGACTGTAGAGGCCTATCCTGGATCTACAGGTTCTGTTGCAGGTCTGACACACGAAGGCTGGAGCATCCTGGCTTTCTGTTGTTGACATGGTTTGACTGGCCCTACGTCTACTTCTGCGTTCCTTGTTGTGGTCTCTAAACTCAGATTCAGCCCTGTTTAGCCCATCAGAGACTTGCTTCTTCCATATCAGCCTGTTTATCGCAGTTGTCTCCTAAGACTCCAGTGAGATGTGACAAGCTTTCATGTCTCGTTTACATACATCCTTGTATCTGAGTCTTGGACGACCTCTGGCCCTCTTTCCTGTGGCAATCTGTCCGTACAGAAGGTCCTTGGGGATACGGCCGTCCTCCATCCGCCTGACATGACCTAGCCAGCATAGTCTGCGCTGGCGTAGTAGGGTAAACATGGATGGGATTCCTGCTCTTTTTAGAACATCATTATTGGGGACCTTATCCTTCCATGAGATTCCGAGGATACGGCGGAGACAACGCATATGGAAGGCTTGAAGTTTGTGTTCTTGTTTCGAGTAAGTTGTCCAGGACTCACTAGCGTACAGCAAAGTGCTGACTACACAGGCTTTGTAGACCGTCATCTTTGTGGGAACTGTCAGATGTTTGTTTTCCCAGACCCTCTTGTTGAGCTTGGAAAGAGTTGTTGATGCTTTGCCTATGCGCTTGCTTATTTCTGTGTCTAGTGAAAGGGTGTCTGTCGCAGTAGAGCCTAGATACTGAAATTGGTGGACCACTTCTAACTTGTCTCCGTTGATTGTGATGGAAGGTGGGGCTGGTGTAGCTTGTCCCATCACTTGGGTCTTTTTGATGCTGATTGTTAGACCAAAGAGATCGCAGGCTTCGGAGAATCTGCTTATCAGATGTTGGAGGCCATTGTTATCGTGAGCAGCCATTGCAGCGTCATCAGCAAAAAGCATGTCTCTAATTGTCACTTGTCGAACCTTGGTCTTGGCCCTGAACCTTGAGATATTGAAAAGCTGTCCATCAGATCTGGAGTGGAGATAGACTCCTTCTGTGGTGTGATCGAATGCATGTTTCAGAAGTAAAGAAAAGAAGATCCCGAATAGAGTGGGGGCTAGTACGCAGCCCTGTTTTACGCCGCTCTTGACTCCGAACTCAGCAGAAATATCCCCGTCAAACTGGATAGTGCTTAACATACCATCATGAAAGGACCGGACAATGCTGAGGAGCGTGGGTGGGCATCCGATGAGTGGAAGCATCTTGAAAAGTCCGTCTCTGCTCACAAGGTCGTAAGCCTTAGTAAGGTCTATGAAAGCAATGTGGAGGGGTTGGTTTTGTTCTCTGCATTTCTCCTGAAGCTGGCGAAGAGAAAATATCATGTCAATAGTAGATCTCTTAGCACGGAAACCACATTGTGATTCTGGATATATTCTATCCGCCAAGGTCTGTAGCCTGCGAAGAACAATACGGGCAAACAGTTTGCCGACTATGCTAAGTAAAGAGATGCCGCGATAGTTGTTGCAATCGCTTCGATCGCCTTTATTCTTGTAGAGTGTGATGATGTTCGCATCCCTCATATCTTGTGGAACTGAACCCTCTGTCCAACATTGCACCAGTAAGCTATGGAGAGGAACAAGTAAACTCTCTTTCCCACTTTTTATGACTTCAGCTGGAATACCATCTTTGCCTGGGGCTTTTCCTGAAGGCAATTTGTCTATTGCTTGTGATAGTTCCTCAATTGTTGGAATGTCGTCTAGTTCAGTCATGACAGGGAGACGTTCAATGGCATCAAGGGCTGACTGTTGGACAAAGTTTTCTTTGGAGTACAGCTCTGAGTAGTGCTCAACCCATCTCTCCAGCTGTTTGGCTTTGTCTGTAATGACCTCGCCTGATTTGGACTTGAGTGGTGCCGTTTTACTGATCCTAAGTCCAGTGGCTTTCTTGATCCCATCGTACATGCTCTTGATGTTTCCAGTGTCTGAAGCTTGCTGTATGCTGCTGAAGAGGTCAGTCCAGTAATCGTTGATGCAGGTTCTGACAGTCTTCTGTACTTTGCTACGTGCTGCTTGGAGAGATTGCAGTGTCAAAGTGGAAGGATGGTCCTTGTGAGCTTGTAAAGCAGCTCTCTTTGCTATGATGAGTGGCACAAGGATTTCAGATTTGGCTGCAAACCAGTCCTCTTGCTGTTTCTCCTTTTTATGTCCAAACACACTAACAGCCGCTAAACTAGTAGACTTTTTCAGAGATTCCCACTGTTCGGAGGAGGAGAGTGTATAATCGCCTTGGTATTCAGCAGAGAATACTTCGTTGAATTTGGAACTGTAAGCTGGATCTTTGGTTTTGCTGACATCAATCCTGGCCTTCCCTTCTTTGGTTGTACTGTGGAACTTTCTCAGTTGTATTTTTACGCTGCAACAAACAAGAGAGTGGTCCGTATCACAATCAGCACTGTGGTAGGTGCGGGTGATGAGGAAGTTCTTGAGGTCAGTACGTTTCGTGAGGATTAGGTCAAGTTGGTGCCAGGTCTTGGACCTTGGGTGTCTCCATGACACTCTGTGATGTGGCTTGGTGCCAAAGTATGTGTTTGTGACACATAGCCCGTGGTTGTTACAAAGCTCTAGGAGACGTTGGCCGTTGTCGTTACAGTTGCCAATTCCGAAATGACCAAGGCAGTCGGGCCATGCTTCGTTGTCTCTGCCTACTCTGGCGTTGAAGTCGCCCAAGATGATTTGCGTTTCGTGGTGGGGAAGGCTCTTAATGAGTTCATCTAAATGGTTATAGAATTCATCCTTAGTATCATCAGAAGCCAAGAGCGTGGGAGCGTAGACACAAAGTAGGTGGGCAGGTCCGTTGGCGGTGTTCAATTGTATAGACATAAGCCGCTCTGTCGAGTGTTTACTAAGCTGGACCTTGTCAAGCAGTTTGTTGCTGATTGCAAATCCTACTCCGTGCTCGCGGACGTTGTCTTCTGACTTGCCTTGCCAAAAGAATGTGTAATTGCTCTCTTTCAGACGTCCTGAATCTGGGAGTCGAGTCTCCTGTAATGCAGCTATGTCGATTTGGAGACGGCTCAGCTCATTATTGATTATGGCGGTCTTTCGAGAATCAGTGATATTCTGGAGGTTGGCAGATAGACCAGTCAACATCGTTCTCACATTCCAGCACCCTAGTCTAAGTGCTGGGATGTTTGTTTTCTTTTTGTTTTTTGTGTTCTTTGGTGCATCAGTTACTGTCCACCTTTCGGGGTAATCCTGAGCCCCACGCACCCAGTGAGTCAAGTGGCCAGTGGCAGGACAGCACCTTATTGGCTGAGGGCTGCTCAGCTTAGGCAGGCGGTATCTGTCCAGTGAGACTAGAAAGTCTCTCCTACCGTCGGAAGTGACCCCTGGCGCCCAGCTGTACGCCAGTTTAGCTTAGGCTTATAACCGGTAGACTGTCACTTCCCGTGTTTGTTCAACTCTGCAAGGCAGTGTTGCTGGAGTATCCTCTCCAGGGCGCAAGCCTGGGCAGTATCTGGAGACACTGAGTTGCCCAGCGACAGAGTCTCCCTCTCGGTCTAGCCGTTGTTATCCAGAGGAATGGAGAACCAGTACGTCTGGCAGCGGGTCGACTGCAGTAGCTGCCAGGATAATGTTGAGTACAGCACTAACCTGCCTATGGGGCTACACTCCAGATTTTCTTTCGGGGTTTACTCCCTTAGCCTCGTCCAAACCAATTGGAAAACCATGAGACAGTGGTACTATTTGACCCATAGCTGGAACTATTTGCCCATAGCTGGGGGACAGTTCATGGGTATCAGGGCATGTCCACATGCCGGTGGGCCTGGCATACCTCATGTCTGGGGGCTGGCCTCCTCCGAGTTCCTTGTAGTTCAGCCTGGGGCCGCAGGGTACCCAGTTACCGTGTGTCGCTGCGAGGAAGCACTACATTGGACTTGCTGGTGGAGAGGCTATTGTACTGGCAGGAGAGGCTTACGCACTCGGCTCTCTTTTCGCTGATAATTCAGCTATCCAGCGGTCCTAGCTGAAAGCAGAAGGTGACAAGCATCCCACATACCTCGCTAGCACACTAGACGCATCACACACAGCCATCTAACACACTTATTTCTACTATGGAAATCAAAATCAAATTTAGATGACTGACTCTACCAAAGGCACTATTCTACTAGGGAAATCAAAATTAGATCTTGTTTGGGAAAGGTTAACCCATTCTAAAACAGCAACATTTTAGGTAGATCCACTTCAAAACTGCCACAAATTACAAAATGGATGTTATTAAAGGTAGAATTTGTGTAAAATACGACACAGAAAATATTGAGACAAAAGGAGAAACTGCTGGTTATCAGTAGTTTCTTCTTTTGTTTCAATGTTTTCCCAAGCCAATTCTGATAGGGTCATCCCGTCAAAACCAGGTCTTGTTTGTGAAAGGTTAATGAACAAGTCCCTACCTGCTGTAATGATAGATTTTAAACATGATTTCTGGTCAATCCTTGGCCAGATCACATATTTAGCTCTCCGTCTTTTTTGTCTCAATGTCAGCATGCACAGTGTCAGACTCATACCCGTGGCCATAGGAACAACAAAACAACTGGCAACAGTCAGAATACCTGAATAGATATTAAAATATTCTTATTAAAGGACTTGCCTTGATCACATAATTATCTAATTTTCTGTCGTCTTTGTCTCAATGTCACAATATAGTTGTCCAACGCTATTCTCAGAGCTTCAGATTGACGGTGCGCCCGCGCCAATTCCGCATATTTTCAAAATATGACGCATGAATTTTTGTAGGGGAGACCGGGGCTATTTCGGCCCCCTAATTTCGATTGCTCATATTTTGAATTATATGAAAGTTATTTGGGCGTGATTTATATATTTAAGTTTGACAGGCGAAAGCCTTTCAAACTGCGTCTGTCCTTTTTATATTTTTCTTTTCAATAAAGAGAATTTCAAATTTTAGAGTTTTGATCGTGGTGGCCGAACTTGCCCCATACATGGGGCAAGTTCGGCCCACCCTTGGGGCAAGGTATGCACAGACCTATAAATCCTTATATTTGATTTTTAGACTGTTTAAATTTAGAGGAATCTGTATACGACTTCCAAATGAAGGTATAAATTGAAAAAGCATAATTATAACAGTCAAATCATCGTGAGTAAGGGGACATTCGGGATAACAAGTAGAGGCTGGGGCAAGTTCGGCCTGTGATTTTGAATTTATCCATTTTTTACATTTCTGTTAGAGATAGGTCTGAACAATTGATATATTCGGAGTCGCCAAGAAATGGCAATTCTAACAGCGATTATTCTTTTTATTCATGGGCAAGTTTGGTGGTGGCCGAACTTGCCCCAACCCCAAAGGCCGAACTAGCCCCAGACAGACCTGGTGTCAACATCACGCCATATTTTCTTTTAGAAAACATGAACACTTCATCTTTAGTTTTAATATGAAAGAGGACTTAATTGTCGTCATAAATATACAAAAATGAAATCTGAATGCTGGCGCATATTACTATAAATTAAAACTTACATAAATATGGAAAAATACTGAAAGTGTCAAAAAATCAGAATCGTGTTCTAAATTCAATGTTTTTGTATTAAATTCGACCAAAAACCTTCTGCGAAAAGCTTTCGTCATGAGTGACATTAAAATCCAGGTCAGAGCTCTCTATCTCTGTCGACAGGCTCAAAAGAGCCACTAGCCGAACTTGCCCCGGGACCGAAATAGCCCCGGTCTCCCCTAGTGGTGCGCCAGCCCGGCGCACGAATTTCAGTAAAAGTATGATCATGAAATAGTAGATTTCAAACAATGTTGACCTTCGCATAACGCACCTGTATTCTGCTATACATGTACATCAAGCAGCGAAATTGTCTGACCTACTTGATTGATTTATTTTAAGATTATTATAATGACCTTACTTGATCAACCAATCATATTCCAAATTCAAATGGTAAACAAGTGCCCGGCTAATCTCGGACAATCTTCGTAACCTTCACATTTGATTCGTTTTACCTTCACCTTCAATTTGTTACTATTTTTAGTAACGGTGTCCGTGACGGTACCCGGCTATGTAATTCAAATCGGTAACCAGACAACTCGATTGAAAACAATTAGCTTATAACAACAAAACTCAAGACAGACTCTCCTATAATGATGATTTTAATTAGGTGAATATGACAGTCAACTTAATACTAGCCTTATACTAGAAGCAACTACATGTCAAGCACAAATCAAGCAAGCAACACAATACATGCAGCTTAACAAAGGAGTTGCCACAACGAGAAATCCATTGATCAGTTAACAGACATCAAAAGGAGAAAACAAACATGAAAAGCTTTATACAAAATGGAACTAGAAATATCTGTTAAATGATCAAAGGACAACCGCATTAACTCAAATGTCAATAAAGCTCAACTCAATGCAATCAACTAAATAAGGGAGGGTTGGGCGGGTAAATCAGAAATTTTTCTCTAATCAATCTCGACTGTCTCGACGAAGTTTTCAAAAAGCTGTAACAAACCTGAGTGCAACAACCCTATATATACCAACGCGTATGAATACAAAGATAAAAGATATTGACCAATGAGCAACTTGTTGTTATGCAAATTAAGTGATTTTACGGGTCATCGCAAAATCAGATCAATTAGCTTATAACAACAAAACTCAAGACAGACTCTCCTATAATGATGATTTTAATTAGGTGAATATGACAGTCAACTTAATACTAGCCTTATACTAGAAGCAACTACATGTCAAGCACAAATCAAGCAAGCAACACAATACATGCAGCTTAACAAAGGAGTTGCCACAACGAGAAATCCATTGATCAGTTAACAGACATCAAAAGGAGAAAACAAACATGAAAAGCTTTATACAAAATGGAACTAGAAATATCTGTTAAATGATCAAAGGACAACCGCCAAAAATAAGCCAACCAACCCCCCCAAAATCAGGAAACACAAAACAAAGCACAAAAATAAACCAGCAAATACAAAACAAGCATTAAAAAGCATAACAACAAATCAAATAGGGACAAATATTTTAACTCCTAACTCAAATAATCTGCCCTATCCCCCACCCAATTAATGAGAAACATCAAGTACTATTTCCACACTAATTAACCTCCAATGAGATAAGTTACTCCCATTAAAGAGGGCCCCCCCACATCAAACCCTGTCCCCCCACCCAATTAATGGGAAACATCAAGTACTATTTCCACACTAATTAACCTCCAATGAGATAAAATACTCCCATTAAAGAGGGCCCCAAAAATTGAAAAAAAAAACCCTAGAATATTTGTCCCTTCACACATAAAAACAATGTCAATTCTTTAATAGTCTCGGCATTCAAATGTAACCACCCAATCAAAATAGCTAAGCACAAAAAGAAAAGAAAAATATTTTATCTTAAACGTGTTAATATTCTCCAAAATACAAAACATTTTGTTCAGAAATCGAACTTTTACTATTAATCAAACATGAAAGTCAGAAAAGTAATTTACCAATCTTCAAACATATTTTCCAAAATCTTTATCTTGTCTTTCCAAGTAAGCTCTAAATACACTTTGAAACAATCTGACTTCCAATCTCCTAAAAGTTGGATATGTTCGGGTGGAAGATTACATTGGAATGCTAAGGTAGCAAAACCTCGCCTAAAAGAATGAGTGGTAAACAAAGTAGGATCTAAACCTATAGACTGTATGCAAGACTTCAATTTTTTGCTAAAAAGACTGTAAGTAACAATATTGCCATCAGGCAATGTAAATAAAGCACCTGACGGATGAGACAACTGCAAAGTATTCAAACGGTGGAAATTATGAACTGGACAAATCCTTTTGTCTTTTAATGAAATCAAAGGACATTTTAACACTCTATCACCAAATTGAATAGTTTTAGAAAATTTGAAATCCACCAAAAGAAATTTCGAAAAAATTAACACATTTTCTTTAAGTAAAAACTTTTTGTCTGAAATATCTTTCTTAGTTGTTGGAACTAAATTAGATTTTCTAGCGACAAGGAAAAAGGCAAACAAAAACAAGCACCAATAGACAATATTTGACTGATCTTTAAAATCCATGTTATCATATATCTTTAGTAAAATCTCGATAGTAATTGGTTCTGCACGTTTAACAATATGAGGATGCAACCGTGATAATCCTCTTAACGTTAGACGCAGAGAATAATCTGAAAATTGACTGACATCAGATCCTACTATAGCATGCAGAGTTTTTATTCCGGCCAGATAATTCCTAATGCTGTCCACTGATTTAAAAGACCGAGACAAAAACTGAGCAAATAACTGCAAAGTTACCACCGAAGCAGGCATATATTGAAGATTAAAAAACAAACAAAACATTATAAAAGATTCCCACTGAGTTATCAAATTACTTTGAGTACCAGAGGCAAAAGCTGATCTAGTGGAAGCCCTCATATCACTCTTCAATTCTCTGTATAAACTCCCTGAAAGAAAAACTACCATTGATGAGTAAACATAAAGCAATCCTCATCAACGAAGTCCTCTATCAGAAGCAATTTGCTATCAAACAGATTAAAGAATTCCACTTTCTTGTTAATATCCAAATGCCATCTGGACAAAAAATCTGCAGCTCTATTATTGATCCCACTCAGAAATTTAGCTCTCATTTGAAACTCATTAACAGATGACAAAAAAGCTATCTCACGTAAACATTGCTGCATAAATACACTCTTTGTCTTGCCTGAATTAATGGCAATACAGGCAGCCATGTTATCACAGTAAATTTGTACTTTTTTGCCTCTGATAAAAGGACCCCAAAGATGTAAACAAACTGTCACAGATAACAACTCTAGAGCACTAATATGCAACTTCATATTTAAAATTGAAAGTGGAAACTGGGAATGAAAAAATCTATTTCCCATTAATCCACCACACCCTGATAAACAACTGTCAGAACTAAAGATCACATCTGCATTGGACCATTCACCATAATCTAGCAAAGAAATCCCGTTATATAGTGGTAAAAATTTATCCCACCAGATGAGATCTTTACGCACTTCATCTGGTATTATAAATTCCCCATTCTTGGACTCAATACAATAGCAGTCTCTCAACCAATTCAATAATCTATTCACAAATACTCTGCTAGACTTTACACAGGCACCAATGAAGTTTAACTTGCCTAACAAGACTTGTATCTCTCTCAAAGTTGCAACATCCTTTCCCAGCCAAATTTGAATTAGAGACTTAATGTCAGACAATTTTTCAGGAGTTACTTCCATTGTCATTGTTTTTGTGTTAAATAAAATACCCAAAAAGGTCATTATCTCACTTGGTTCACAACATTTGTCTAAAGCTTCTTCCAATCCACTGAGTTCAAAAATCTTTCTAACGGTATTAAAAGCAAAAAAAGCCAAATGCTCATGTTCAACACCCCCAAAATCATCTAAATAATTCAATATAGCCAAACCAATATTCCAGAACATAAAGGAAAAGGCATTAGTAACTCTTTGACAGATATAAGCTGATGACCGTAAACCCATGGGCAAGACAGTGTCACAAAATATATGATTTTTCCAGCTATACGCCACTAAATGATAACTAGAAGGACATATACTTATTTGTCGGTAGGCTCTCCTGAGATCTAGCTTAAACATTAAGGCATTTCTACCCTTACTAACAATGAGAGAAACAAAATCATCAATTTTGGGAAAAATTAAAGAAACATTTTCTCCCAAATAAAAATCCTTAGAAACACCACTGTTTATGCTATTCCCAGATTTCGGGTAACTAAGATCCAAAATTACTCTCCTTTCCTCAGAACCCGATTTAGGTACAGAATTTAACGGAGACATCTTCAAGTTCTCAGCAAAGGGATTTCCCTTAAACGGACCAATAATAGCTCCATGATTAGCTTCCTTTAATAAATAAGTATGCAATGCCTCAGGAAAGTCTACCGCACCCTTGTGATTTCTACACTTAGTTACGTTATCAGCATTTCCTTCATCTTTTGAATATCCAATCGGAAATCCAAATCTCAAAAGGTCTAAAACCTGCAAATCATTATAACCATGTAACATTCTTTCCATAAATTCTATATTGAATTTCTCGTTCACAGGAATCCTGCATTTCCGAAAATTAAAGTCACCCGACTTTATAACTAAATTGTGAACACTAATTAAATTAGTGGCAGTAGATTGCAAAACAGGTTTAATATCATTACACAATTTACAATTTAAATGGCAAGAAAATGGAATGTCGGACTTAACATTATATTCTACAGAAGGATCAGTCTTATTATATGGAATGTCAGACTTAACATTATATTCTACAGAAGGATCAGTCTTACTTTCACAAAGAAATTTGGGATAAAAAATATCAGCAGCTATGTTAATCCTATTCAATTTAGACTGGTCCTTAAAAAGTCATGAAGAGAAGTATGGGCAGGCTGATGAACACTCTGGATGGCTCATTTCCTTCTTTTCCTTATTCAAACAAGAGGCACAAACATGCTTCACAAATCGGACTTTACCTTTCACCTGCATGGTATGAGCTTCTTTAAGAGGACACTTGTTCCTCTGAAATTTCGGACAAAACCAAACCCTAGAGGAGTCGTCCGCCTTAGGCCACATACTGCCCTGAGAAAAGTCATATTTAGGCTTCAATTGAATATTGTGAGAAGTTAAAATTTGATTCTCAATATATCCAAAATCGTCACCCCATTCCCTGTAACCCAGCTCTATTTCACGCAAAACAGCCGCATATAAAGACCGGATCACAGAGAATTCATGTGAACTTTGTAGATACATCAGCCGCTTCAAGAATTCAGTTCTAGCCTTCTTTTCTACTGAGGAAATACCATGGCTGCTTATAATTTCTAATTCGCCTGCTACGAACAAATTCATATTTAACTTATCAAATTCTATAGAATGATTGACATATTCAAACCTCAAGTGAGAATGAGGGTATCTCTGTGGATTCAAAACCAAATCCGAAGCCTTGGCTGTAATACCAGACTTATGTACACTCTTCTTAGAGCCTGGCTTATCATAAAAACCTGTCCCTTTGTCACTTTGCTCAGAGTCCACACTATAGTCATCATCACTACTCGACTCTACAGCAACCAAACCAGACAAAACCTTTCTCGTACGTTGCTTTAAACCAACGTCTTTCTTCAGTGTATGCAATGTAGGTAAAGACATACCTTTTTCTGTAGCACTCTCCTTACCAACAGCACCTGACGCCTTAAACTGTCTCTCTGCGTCTTCGACCTCCCGACGCAGAAGTTTCAACTCCGTCTGCTCCCGCAAATGTTTCAATCTCACCGTCAATTCCTCCTTTTCCCTTTCGTACGCAGACCCATTCAAGGATCCAAGTTTTTCGCCGGAAATGGACTCGGACATGAGAGCTGGTTCCGCGCCTAAACCGGAACAAGCCGATTCCCCGTTCGACCTAGATTTCTGTGCAAGGCTACCCGTGTGAGAAGAATAACCTTCAAAACCCGTCTCACTAAATTGCTTATAGTCCTTCACAGCCCTCGCCCTTTGCGGCCTGCCATTTTCGTCCTCCATCAGCATTAAATTAACGTTACAGGCGCCACGTAGTCCAAAATGGCTAATCTCGAATGAACTCAACCAAAAGAACTAGTCCATGACTCGTAAGATAAAGTGTCCAATATTCTTCAAAATCCAGAGTAAATGACTTGGAGACACAGCTTATTCTCTAAATCAAACTAAATTAAATCAGAAATTTTTCTCTAATCAATCTCGACTGTCTCGACGAAGTTTTCAAAAAGCTGTAACAAACCTGAGTGCAACAACCCTATATATACCAACGCGTATGAATACAAAGATAAAAGATATTGACCAATGAGCAACTTGTTGTTATGCAAATTAAGTGATTTTACGGGTCATCGCAAAATCAGATCATCCGGCTGTTTCGACGATGTCTCAAACAAATTTATACACTATTTAAAACGTTTTTTAAACGGAAAGCAGAGGAATATCAGTACTGGGAATATACGGGTAAAATCACATATAAAGAACATACGCCTGTATTTTTAAATCTAGCGGATAGTTAGTCTATAATCGTCGAATAATCAGCGGAATGATTCAACTTTAAAAATGTGGCAAGCAGACGATACTGAATATGTGACAAATCGTCACGGCATGGCATAGATACTCGCTCTTTCGATACCATTTTTTGTTAAACTATTTTAGCTCTATCTCATCCACGCTGGAGTTTGGAGTTTTTTATTCCAGCAAATAAAATGATAATTATAACCGATTTATGTTAGCAGATTTATGTTAGCAACTCGCTAGATCTATCACTCTAGCCGAGTTTGGGGATTTTTTGCATGATATGTCTACAACGCACTGATATTAAAAAAATCATTGACAATAATATTTGATAAAAATTATCTGCAGTTAAAAAAGAAGAAAATAGCCTTTATCTTTTGTACTTTGTTTATATACATCCACTCAAATAACGACAAAACAGTGATGATTTCACAGTCATTTAGTCCAATCCCAAAATTTGGATATGAACGTTTAACTGTGGCCCATTGTTTTGGAAAATGACCCCTCAAAACCCTGCTTGGTGGGCCCTGTGGCCCACAGGTCTCTGAAACAATCTGAAGCTCTGTATTCTGATGTTTATAAACAAACCTTCAACCTACAAACACATGTTATTGTAGAGATGCAAAATACTGATTATCATCAATATGGTTTCGTTTTGACCTGAATAACCTATAATTAGTAAAAAGAAACTTGTTTTGTTGTTTGGCGGGAATAAGAATATCGTAGGACAACTATATTGTGCATGAATTTTTCCCATAGCCATTGGCACAACAAAACAACTGGTTACTGTAAAAATACCCAGCACTGTACTAAGATCATACAACACAATTAATGGACTAGGATGTTGGCATTTCACACCATCATTAATCTAGATCAGCCTGTACCTAGCTGCAGTCTGGTCATGATGTTGCTGTACAAAAGTTGCCACAGGTAATGAAAAAGCTATTACACAAAAGCTTGGATCTTGACCAGAATATGCATAAGCTGATCTGGATCCATGTTGTTCTCAAATGCTATTAGGGCACTTTTTCTGAGTCCAAGCTCAAACAAGAGATGTTTGTAAAACATATATGCCCCCTCAAGGGCCTACATTTGATGTAGGTCAAAGTCCAAGGTCAAGGTCATGGTCAAATATGAAAGGTCTTGGTAGGAGGTGTCCATGTGTGAAATATCAAGGCTGCAGGTGTAATAGGACATCAGATATATGCCTGGTTTAAGTTTTTTAAAAGTAGGTAAAACTCCAAGGTCAAGGTTTCAATATTCAAGGTCATGGTCAAATGTGAAAGGTCTTGGTAGGAGGTGTCTATGTGTGAAATATCAAGGCTGTAGGTGTATAGGACATAAGATAAAGGCCAGGTTAAAGATTTTTCAAAGTATGTCAAACTCCAAGGTCAAGGTAACACAGACCAAGGTCATGGTCAAATGTGAAAGGTCTTGGTAGGAAGTGTCCATGTGTAAAGTATCGAGACTGTATAGGTAACAGGACATGGGATATAGGCCTAGTTTAAGTTTTTTTTAAATTAGGTCAAACTCCAAGGTCAAGGTCCAAGGTAATGGTCAAAAGTGAAATGTCTTGGTTGGAAGTGACCATGTGTGAAATATCAAGGCTGTGCATGTAAAATGACATGAGATATAGGCCAGGTTAATGTTTTATAAAGTAGGTCAAACACCAAGGTCAAGGTCACAAGGTCCAATGTCATGGTCAAATGTGAAAGGTCTTGGTCGTAGGTGTCCATGTGTCAAATATCAAGGCTGTATGTGTAAAAGAACAAGATATATCGACCAGGTTAAAGTTTTTTTTAAAAGAAGGTCAAACTCCAAGGTCAAAGTCACAAGGTCCAAAGTCATAGTCAAATTTGAAAGGTCTTGGTAGGATGTGTCCATGTGTGAAATATCAAGGCTGTATGTGTAATAGCACATGAGAAATAGGCCCAGTTTAATTTTTTTAAAAGTAGGTCAAACTCCAAGGTCAAGGCCACAAGGTCCAAGGTCATAGTCATGTGATAGCTCTTGGTCGGAGGTTACATGTGTCAAATATCAAGGCTGTATGTGTAAAAGGACATGATCTATCAGCCAGGTTAAAGTTTTTTAAAAGTAGTTCAAACTCCGAGGTCAAGGTCACAAGGTCCAAGGTAATGGTCAAATGTTTTAGGTCTTGGTAAGAGGTGTCCATGTGTGAAATATCAAGGCTGCATATGTAATAGGTCATGAGATATATGCCCGGTATAATTTTTTTAAAAGAAGGTCAAACTCCAAGTTCAAGGTCACAAGGTTCAAGGTCATTTGTGAACGATGTTGATAGGAGGTATCCATGTGTGAGATATCAAGGCTGTATGTGTAAAAGGACATGAGATATAGGCAAGGTTAAGAATTAAGTGTAAAAATCAACAAAGGGCAATAACTCCAAAAATTGATTGGCAGAGTTACGGTTCTTGTGCACTTCACCTCTCCATTATGAGATCTATCCACCTTTAAAGTTTCATGATTCTACCTTACATACTTTTTGAGTTGTGCTCCGGACAAGAATCAAGTTTGAAAATCAACAAAGGGCAATAACTCCAAAAATTTGATTGACAGAGTTACGGTTATTGTGCACTGCACCTCTCCATAATGAGATCTATCCACCTATGAAGTTTCATGATTCCACTTTCAATACTTTTCGAGTTATGCTCCGGAAACGGTTTGGTCTACAGACTAACCAACCGGCCGACCGACCGACACTTGCAAAACAATATACCCCCATTTTCTTCGAAAGGGGGCATAATAACAGATTGTCTTAAAGACACATTTGAAATTCCACACTGATTTTAAGCATTACAAGGATGTGGCATAAATGTTATTCTCAATTTTCTACTCTCAAAACTTTTATCAAAATTTAAAACAAATGAAACTTATGATACCTGCCAACTTGATCACATCTAAAGCCAGACTATTGGTCAGTTTCATCAATAGACTGGAACCAGCAGCTTTAGGTTGGATAGCCGCTATATCTCCTGATCTGCCAATACCATGTCCCAGTCTATAATGTCTGCTAGCCACCATGTCGGACGATATCCTGGCCTCGCGCTCCCCGACCCCACAATTTCCGGGAAAGTTGTTACTGTCCATGATGGAAAGCTCGTTCAACAAGAGCTCTATGGTCTGATCGTCCCATCCCTCATCTGGCAACTTTCTCTGGAAAAACACATAACTCTTCTTCAAAATGTTTGGTATCAATTTCAATTTGAACTTTTACCTCTAAAGATGAAAGGCACATTCTAACAATAATTGATACCACTTTTTCACAAGATATAAATTAATAGTAGCTAACAAGACCTGGTTTTGCTGTCCTTAATAGAAAAGGCTTGGGAAATAATTGAAACAAAAGAAAAGACTGCTGATTACCAGCAGTTTCTCCATTTGTCTCAATATTTTCTGTGTCATATTTTACACAAATCATGTCTTTATCATCATCAATTATCATCAATAATTTATTTTAGGGATGTAACGATACATCGGACTATCGATATATCGCAATAGTGACCTCTGCAATAGTACTATCGTGATAGGCAACTGGCAATATCAATTGTATCGCAATAGTGGTTTCCACTATCGCAATAGTTTTGATAGTTCTAAAAATAGCAATTTGTCACATGACATTGTCTAATTTTGGCCAAAAATCTGTCTCTTGAATATCAGACATCAATGACAGGCTACTCAAATCTTGAAATGTCACTCTCATCCTTCAGATTATTTATCTAATGATTCTGCAAATTCATTCATTTATGTAAAATATTCAAGAAATGTGATTTTTAATGAAAAAGTATCCATTTGTAGCACTAAATGCGTATAACAATAGTATCGCAATAGTATTGCAATAGCAACCTACAATAGCAAAACTATCGCGATAGCAATCTGGTCAATAGCAATACTATCGCAATAGTCATTTTGGTCTGCAATAGTCATCCCTAATTTATTTTGTCTTCTGAAGCAGCTTTCACATTGGATAACCCTAAAATTTTGCTGTTTGGGAAAGGAAACTTCCAATTTCCATACTTCTGTGCATTGCCTAATTTAAAAAGGGTTTACAGAGAAAAGAATGAATCCAGTAAAAGCATGAAATCTTACATTTTTATGTCTTTCTGGATAGGAAACATTGTTTGAAATGAAAAATTTGCTAGTCACAAGCAATTTCTTTATGTTCCACAATGTTTTCCAAAACCATTCACTTGTAGGAAGTCAAAAAGTGTCATTATGTGGATATTGGTAAAAATGCATAATTACATGCTGTAACAATATCTTTATCTTCTGTTCATGTGATTTCTTGGCTTGAGCCCCCTGTTGTATATAGGATTTAGGAACCAACTTCTCGCACAGCTTCAGACTATCTTCATTCATATTGATTGACCTGCAGAAGTAAGAAAACTACTAACACACAGTCATGTATTATTTAACTGTACAGAATAACAGATGAGAGGGGGTGAAGGGCTGAGTGGCTGATCGAGAGGGTGTTTGGAAGGTTCAAACAAACCCCCCTCTGAAGCCTGATTCTTTTATTTTTTAGGCAGAAATTCAGTCAAAATAGTGTAATACAAGGAAAACAAACTTGCCATTAATGCAAGGTTCCCCTTAATTGAATTTTGTACCCCTAATTTTTGCAAAAGACCTTCTATGTTTCATATAGAGGGGGTGCAAGTATGCTCTAAAATGACTGTTTTCACCCCCAGATTTAAAAGTCAGTGGGAACCCTGGTGTGTTTGAACCCGGTCCCCTCTCAGAAATCCTGGATCCCCCACAGAAGGCATTCTAACTTTTTATTTCAAACCATATGACTCCAATGAGTAGGCTACCCAGTTCACACAACACAGGGTTTGATAAATAATAGAGACTAAATAATACAGTTTTGCATTTTGAAAAGTCTTCACTCCCTCTTATCTGTAGCACTGTTAAACATGCATGTAGATCTATACTTAACCCATTACACAACGGCAAAATTTTAGACTTGTCTAAATTCAAAGATGGCGCAGCCTGTACGAAAAATTACGCCCATAAAAGAGGCGTAAATGAGACGGAAGTATAAGACGAAATCCATCTCATTTTCCGCTAGTATTTGCATTAAAGAAATATAAGAATGAGACGGAAACCAAGCGGAAACCAAGCGTAATTTAGAGGCGTAAAATGTTAATTAACCGGAATTTTTAGAGACGGAATATGCAAATGAAGCGGATTTTTTTTACAGGCGTAATTGCTAGGAAGCGTAACTAGATAGAATTATGAGGCCGATTCCACTTGGAATTATTAAGAAATTACGGGCGAAATCTGCCTCATAATTACGCCTCCTAGATATTTACTACATAATATGTGGGTGGGGAATGGTAAAAATGAACATTTGAATTTGTTTAATTTAGTCAAAATAAGACTCACCAATGTTGCCTCACTTGGTCCTACCATTTAGTGAGCCCCTGAATGTCCTGGATTCATCAATATCAGTGTTTGAATTCATATCTCAAACAATTACTTTGCAAAAAGTCAGAGAAGCAAAATTCCCTCCAATTTTCTAAACAGGAAGTAGGAAATGGTCATAGACTGGGAGAAAATAGACTGGGAAGCCTTAATTTCACAAAGTTAATTCTATATCTTATGAACCATATATCTCAGGCACCATTTGAGATACAGCCATAATATTTCACACATGGATACTTTCTGCCAATACCTTTCATTTGGGACCATGACCTTTGGCCTAGTGACCTTGACCTTGTAGTTTGACCTACTTTTAAAAAACTTTAACCTGGCCTATATCTCATGCACTGTTATTGATAGAGCCTTGATATTTCACACATGGATACCTCCTGCCAAGACCTTTCATTTGGAATCATGACCTTGAACCTTGTGACCTTGACCTTGAAGTTTGGCCTACTTTTATTTTTTTTAACCTGGTTGATATATCATGCTCTTTTACACATACAGCCTTGATATTTCTCACATAGACACCTCCCACCAACACCTTTCACATTTGATCTTCACCTTGGCATTTGACCTACTTTTTAAAAACTTTAACCCAGCCTCTATCTCATGTCCTTTTACACATACATTATTGATATTGCACACATGGACACCTCCTACCAACTGTTCACATTTGACCATGACATTGGACCTTGTGACCTTGGACTTTGACCTACTTTTTAAAAACTTTAATCTGGCCTCTTTCTCATGTCCTTTTACATGCACAGCCTTGATATCTCACACATGGACACCTCCTACCATGACCTTTTCAGAGCTTCAGATTGACGGTGCGCCCGCGCCAATCCCGCACATTTTCAAAATATGACGCATGAATTTTTGTAGTGGTGCGCCAGCCCAGCGCACGAATTTCAGTAAAAGTATGATCATGAAATAGTAGATTTCAAACAATAGGACCTTCGCATAACGCACCCGTAATCTGCTATACATGTACATCAAGCAGCGAAATTTTCTGACCTACTTGATTGATCTATTCTAAGATTATTATAATGACCTTACTTGATCAACCAATCATATTCCAAATTCAAATGGTAGACAAGTGCCCGGCCAATCTCGGACAATCTTCGTAACCTTCACATTTGATTCGTTTTACCTTCACCTTCGATTTGTTACTATTTTTAGTAACGTTGTCCATGACGGTACCCGGCTTTGTAATTCAAATCTGTAACCAGACAACTCGATTAAAAACATCCGGCTGTTTCAACGATGTCTCAAACAAATTTATACACTATTTAAAACGTTTTTTTTAAACGGAAAGCAGAGGAAGATACGGGTAAAATCACATATAAAGAACATACGCCTGTATTTTTAAATCTAGCTGATAGTTAGTCTATAATCGTCGAATAATCAGCGGAATGATTCAACCTTAAAAATGTGGCAAGCAGACGATACTGAATATGTGACAAATCGTCACGGCATAGATACTCGCTCTTTCGATACCATTTTTTGTTAAACTATTTTAGCTCTATCTCATCCATGCTGGAGTTAGGAGTTTTTTATTCCAGCAAATAAAATGATATTTATAACCGATTTATGTTAGCAACTCGCTATCACTCTAGCCGAGTTTGGTTTGGTTTTTTTTTTTTTTGTTTTTTTGCATGATATGTCTACAACGCACTGATATTAAAAAAAGGTCATTGACAATAATATTTGATAAAAATTATCTGCAGTTAAAAAAGAAGAAAATAGCCATTATCTTTTGTACTTTGTTTATATATACATCCACTCAAATAACAACAAAACAGTGATGATTTCACAGTCATTTACTCCAATCCCAAAATTTGGATATGAACGTTTAACTGTGGCCCATTGTTTTGGAAAATGACCCCTCAAAATCCTGCTTGGTGGGCCCTGTGGCCCACAGGTCTCTGAATCAATCTGAAGCTCTGCCTTTTGCATTTGACCTTGACCTTGGCATTTGACCTACTTTAAAGAACTATAATCTGGCCTTTATTTCATCTGCTTTTACACATACAGACTTTATATTTCACACATGGACACCTCCTACCAAGACCTTTCACATTTGATCCTGACCTTGGACCTTGTGACCTTGACCTCAACTAGGCCCTTGAGGGGACATATTATGTTTTACAAGCACTTCTTGTTTAGATAGAGCCTTGATATTTCACACAAAGATACTACCTGACATTTACTTTCAATCAGGAATTAAGACCTTGTGACCTTGACCTTGAAGTTTGACCTACCGTTTAACCTGGCCTACATCTCATACACTGTAAGATATAGAGCTTTGATATTTCACATAAGGATAGAACTTGTTAAGACCTTTCATTTGGGACCATGACCTTTGGCATTAGGACCTTTACCTTAAGGCATATACTTTACAAGAACTTTAACTTGGCCTATATACTAATCACTATTACAGATGGAGTCTTGATATTTTACTTTTGCATACCTCCTACCAAGACCATCAATCTTGGAACTTGACTTTGTGACCTTGAATTTGGAGTTTGACCTTCTTAATAAAAGCCTTTTCTTTGCTTTTATCTTATGCAGTGCAAAATGAAAATGGCTTGTATATTGGAATCACGTCATTATAAAATTGCTAAGTCCAAAAATTCCGTCTCCCTGGAAAGTTAAAGTTATTTTCTGCTGTAAGAAACAGCTATTCCGCCTTGTTAAAATGGGTAAGTCCAAAAATTACGCCTGCTCAAAAATTAAAGTTTTAAATTACGCCTGTTGTGATAAAATTTCGCCTCCTTTTCATTTTACGCCTTTAATTTCTGTCACTACTATACACAGTGACTGAGGCGTAAAGTATAAATCCGCCACTGTTACAAGCGTAAATTGCCATTTACGCCTCATTTACGTCTCATTTACGCCTGTTTTCCAAGCGGAATCCGCCTCTTTTTTTCGTACAATTTCAAGCGAATGAAATTTAGATTTTTCTGGTCTTTTTACGTAGAACACATTGTGGTAACAAGCAATTTCTTCATTTTCCATGTTGTTTTCCAAATCCATTATCATGTGGGGAGTCAAAAGGAGTCACTGTGTGGTAATGGGTTAATTTGATTTGATTTATTGGGGTTTAACGCCGTTTTCAACTGCTATCATGTATGGTCATATCACATAGCTGGAGTACCTAACCATGTATTCCTGGTATTTTCTCTCACCAGTACCACCACAATATCCAAAGCGAGCCTCCAGCTGCTCTCTCACATAGATAATTCAAACCCATTGGTGAAAGACAAACTTGTGACTTTTGTCAAATGTCAGAATGGATACTGGCCGAGCCAGAGTACAAACTCATGATCCCTGGATTGAGTGACAGACTCTGATGCTACCGACTGAGTAGTTAATAATGTAACCGAAACCTTTTTGAATTTTGATCTGGGTTTCCACAAACCAATACCCATGATCAAGTTTGTGGCTACGATATCGCAGCTACCAACTGAGCTAATCCCAGCTCGGCAACATATGTGACCCGTCCCGCTAAAAGGGACCTTATCAGAATCTGATGTGTGAAAAATATTGCTCTAGTCAGGCTGCGCATTCTGCGCAGCCAGACTAGGGCCGATAATTTTCAATTTTATGTACTTTTCTGAATCTAGGATGTTTTCCCTATCTTACTGTATGTTCATTTTTCGCATACAGTATCTGGTTGACCTGTGCAAAGTCTTACAAGTTTGTCAAAATTTGGATTTTTGAGCTCAGATAAGGTCCCTTTTAGCGTGACGGGTCACATATACTTAAACAAAGATGAAGCCAAATTCTAACATAATATACTTTTAAAATATCCATCAAGTACATGCATCATATTAAATTCTATAAAACCTCATGCTCTAAGGGAAAAAAATCAATTGATCATTGATTCAATACAGTCGAGTCCGGTAAGTCTGCCCGTCGGGTAAGTCTGCGCACCAATTCAATTCCGTCTATCAATAGCAACATAACCAGACACATCTTACAAACAGTACCAATATAAAACGTGTCAACGTTCTCGTGTACATCCCTTACAAAGGTCCAGCAACACAACAAGACCTATCTCACATATATTACCAATATATAATAAGTGTCAACGTTCTTGTCCACATCCTTAATAAAGGTCCAGCAACATAACCAGACACATCTTACATGCATTACCAATTTATAAAACGTGCCAACGTCCTCGTGCACATCCATGATAAAGGCATAGTTCTAAGCATAACCAGACACATCTTACATACATCACCAGTATAAAAGGTGTAAACGTTCTCATGCACATCCTTTATAAAGGTATATGTATAATATCAGTGGCGGATCCAGGATTTCTATGAGGGGGGTTCGGATTATATGCAAATAGGGGGGTTCGTTTTTCTAGTGTTGCAAAATTTTTACTGAAATTCTGCATGAAATTGAAATAATCAGGCCACAGAGGGGGGTTCGTTCGAACCCCCCCCGAACCCCCCTGGATCCGCCACTGAATATCAGACACTTTTTCATACATCACAAGTAAAACAATGCGTCAATGTCCTCATGCACAAGGTTATATTCACAAAACTAGACACATTCTACGTACATCCCCAGGAAAATCGTGTCAACGGTCTCGTGCATTATCATGTTATTTAACATGTACTATTTTGAAGGAAAAACACGCACAAACAAGAGCCGTTATAGACGGACTAGGCCTATACTCCCCGAATAAGTGATGGTCTTTCATTAACCCCCTTTTCCCATGACAGGTATTTATAGAATATAGGATATACTAGATCTATCTCATGTATGCATTAAGTACAAAATTTCATTAAATTCTGCCCATTAGATGAAGAGAATTGAGAGGAAAAACTAATTTTACACTAAGGCCCTTTATTCCGTGACAAAGCCTGAAATTGATATACGGAGAGCAGTGTCTACTTGGATTATCCCAGGGAGTTCACATATGAAGTTTTGTCGAATTTGGTCCAAGGGTTGCTGATATCTGGCTGTATACGGACGGACGGACTGTGTGGCTATTTATGCTCCCCAGAAAAAATATTCAAGGAGTATAGAAAACGGGAGAGATATAAATGTATCATCTTTGTGCCATATCGTTTTCATTTCGTTTCTATGGTTTGTGCCGAGAACGTTGGAAGTGTGAGTTTGTGCACGAATCCACTGACACAAAGGCACATGCCTATCAAACAGCTACCATCTCCATTATCAATGCAAAAACAAACCTTAATCTATGATTCGACGAGCTTTTAATATTTTGAATATTTTTCATAGAACATCAAATCATTTTACAAAATTCCTGATTTAACCGAGGGACACCATTGTTTACGTTTTCCTCATTGATATTCATGTGACATATTTTAATCGCCATGTAATCAGATCCGCTGCTTCCATATTTTTCTCTTCTGGAAAGGCTTGAAAACTAAGTATTTAATAGAAATATGGCAAAACAAGAGCTGTCACTGTAAGATGACAATGCCCCCGACACCGCTTTGATTTTAAATTATGGCCAATCTATGTTCAAGGTCAAGGTCATTCAGGGGTCAAGGTCACCAAAGTATGTGCCTACAGAAAGGTAATGTACCAAGGAATGTTGTGGTAGAGTATGAAGCGAATATGTTAAGTAATAAGGAAGTTATGGCCAATGTTAAAGTTTTTGGACGGAATGACGGACAGACGGACGGACGGACAGACAGACGGACGGACAGACAGACGGACGGACGGACGGACAAGTCAAATTTATGATGCCTCCCTATCGGGGGCATAAAAATCCCCTCGAATAAATAAGCCTGATCTAAAAATATCTAACCTTCTGATAAAATGCAGGAACTCTACACCTAAAGTAAACAAGACTAAACAGTAAACTTGGTCATATTTTACATAGCAAACATCATCACCTCAGTGAATGACGTCACTGTGTAAATAAACAACACACAGTGACGTGCACAGACTTACCGGGCATAAAAATAAACTTCAAAACATGAGGGTAGGTAACTTCAATCTTGATTATTTCTGTTCTTTAGGGGAAATTTGCATAATTTCCAGATTGTCATGGTTTAGCAGATCCTTATTTGCTTTATGCTTGTCATTTTCGAGCTTACAATCGTGTATTCAATGGCAAATATCGATCTTGTTTCTTAAGTGCGCAGACTTATCGGACAGCACTGTACTAAGTCTTGTTTTGATGTGGCTTCATTTTTTTGTTAAATCACCCAGGAATTAATTTGTCTAGATCTAGATTGTTTCTTTCTCTCTTACTCTTCTTTTTTTTCTTTTTTTTTTGACTCATCATAAAGTTAATATTGGAGACTTAAATCATAAAAGTTAAAATGAAGTGATGACTTTGGGCCTACATGTATGCCTGTTTCTCATTGATTCGTGGATTCTCATTGATTTCGTGGATATTGAAATACCGCTTGTGCAGTTATTCTGTATCGTGACAGTATGCATTTTCACGCTACACAATAGTCACGCACCTGAGAGTTTTTGCTTCTAGCATTGTCTGTGAAAAAGAAAACAATCCTATTTGCTAAGTTTAGAGAAACTATGCACTTTTCTTTCAAATAGTACCACAAAAGCAGCAAAACAAGATATTATTGGAAATATTTGGGCTTTTTACTGAGACCAGTGCAATTTTGCGATAATTTTCTTATACCTGAATTTTAGGCGGTATTCAAAGCGCATAATTTTGGTTTTTGTCCTTGCAAGTTCTTTGACATTATGTCATCTAATTTCCTCTTTCAATTAGCTTTAGAATCATAGAATTTGTAGATATTTTTAGTTTGACAACAAAATGTAAGATGGCAGCCTCGGTAGCGCAGTGGTTAGCGCACTGGACTTGAAGCCCGGAGGTTCCAGGTTCAAACCCCACCGGGGTGAGGTGTGTCTTTGGGCAAGACACTTAATTGTCACTGCCTCAGTCTACCCAGCTGTGAATGGGTAGCAGTGAGGTAATTTCGAGTTTCTCACTGCCTCTCTTCTCGTAGATGGTTGAATGGGTGGCTGTGATGTAATTTCGAGTTTGTCACAGCCTCTCATAGGAGTTGTTGTAATTGCATCTGTAAATATGGTGGTGGGATGGTGCATTTACAAGAACTGGTGTAGGGTTTGATAAGTAACGCCGTTAGGCGGTTCTCCGCAAAGTCATCGGAGGAATTTACAAAAATAGAAATAGAAATAGAAATAGATGGCAACCAACCTTGCCACAGTCCTTATATAAAGAATAAACTGATTAAACATGGCAGCTGATTTTCTTACCAAAAGTTATCACCTCTGTAAAACAAAATAAAGAGCCTTATAGTCTTGTGTTATATACCAGAGCAATGAGCAAACATTCTTCTTCAAATCCTGCAAATTTGGTTAATCTGGCATTTTAATCAAGGAAGATTTTGTATTTTTTCTGAAGCTACCCTACAAATTTTATAAGTTCACTAAGGTGTTCATGGGAAAGAACCCCCTACATTTTAAAATGCTTATTTTTTTCTTATTTAGGAAAAAATCAACAACTAAATGCACTTTTTGTGAGTACAAAAAGTTGATTTTTTAAATACAATAGTTTCTAAGACTTGCTGTTAGCTAAGTTACATTTTTACCAACCAGGTTTTCGTATGAGTGACTATTGATGACTCTCAAACTAGATAAGGATTTTATATCATAATTCTAAATTACTTTGTAAAATTTGTAAAATGGATTCTTTTAATTCAATGTTGTTTGTGTCAGAGCAAGATATCAAGTGGAAAAAGACACCAATAGAAGAAATTGCTTCATTAGATAAGCCTTTCTGCTGAAAACATGTGACAATGCCTTAAGTGCGTGACTATTGCTTACACTAGGATATGTTCAAAAAATGTAAAAATGATAAGTCTTCACACAAGAAATATTCTGCCGATGTAAACATGTCAAAAATTGGGTTCTGCTGGTTTTTTCTTACAGAATTTTATGAAAACCTATTTATGAACAGTTTCTCACTTTGAAATAAAAGTTCTGCACTAGGGGTATAGTTTGATAGCAATGTCTTCAGAGAAAATCGTCTTTCCCCACCATTGCTGTGCACCAATTGATGCTAGTCTATTTAGACTCGCTCTTCTGTGATTCTGTTGTTTGTTTATACCTCTTATTCGCAAGAAAATAAGGTCTTATCAGGATCCACGAAATCAACGAGAAAAAAGATGGCCGACCTTTATCTTCAAGGCACCTCAAAATAATGTCATTTACGAAAATCTATTACAGTCAAGTCGCCAATAGCGGATATTCCCCAATAACGGATCGATACGATATTCTGTATCTGATTACAGAAATACGATTCAAGATAAATAAAAAAATATATTATTCTTGCATTAGTAATCCATCAATCTCCCGAAAAACGAAAAACACTGCTTTCAAACCGAAAGTACAATCGATCTATGTGTGTAGACGCTTAACAAGCCTCCCGAAGAGCGCGCAATTTGGCTCGTTTACGAATCTGCCAAACCGCTCTAGGAAACCGCTGATCAAGAAAGGCGCAGAAGAAAATCTTCGTTTTTTAGCCATAAAACAGCAAAAACATCTTCACCAAGAATTTTTAGATCTTCGCATGTGATTGTGTAAGTACTTATGTAATTATTTGAATAGTTTTAACCCGATATGCAGTCGCCAATAGCGGATAGCCGAAGCCTGAATCATCAATTTTCGAGGGGTTGTCTCAAAATATTTATGAGCTGTCAAAACCTTTTTTTTATATTTCTAATTCTTAAAAGACTTTTAAGTTGGAAATTTAAATATTTTTATTGTGCATAGTATGAACTTATTTGTTCAAAGACCAAAACAACAACAACAACAACAGACAGGCCTAGTATTACTGAAGACAATTGAAATTTCAGACGATATTTTTACGTGCGTCATGACAGTCAGTGCGTGTTTTCTGCATCAAATGCAAAAAGTGCCTTATTTCATAATGTATGTTTATATTTAAGTATAAACCGTCTGCACCACTAAAAACATATTTTTTTTTCGCAATGAACATTTCTATGAAAGATGCATCCTGTCTAAGGGATTTTCAATTAAACAGGTTACTGCAACATAGGGATCCCAGGACAAAATGACTAGGCCTACCATATCTAACAGTATTTTGCTACTTTCCCAAACACTACACAATGACATAATGTAGACCTACAGATAAGAGGAGTATATGCTTTAAATATTTGTTATTTCAATTAAAACCCTGCGTTGTGGGTACTGATTTGAATCACATAGATGATCATGAGTACCTACAACATAGGATTTGATAAGCCAATACCCCAAGTTATTTGTATATCTGCATATTTTCTTGATTCTGATATCCGAATCAAAGAAATAGACAAAACAGCAGAAAATATAGATGAATAAGGATTCAGAATTATGCATTTATTATCCTGCAACGCCTTTCAATTCCAATCAGTTTATATAGATCTATTATGTGAAATCTTTCGAGAATCCTTCAACATAATGTTTTATTAATTTCAGATGACAGAGAATGAGTCCTAAAAGAAAGTCTGGAAAACGGATGAGCCCTGCTAAAAGAGCTAAAATATGTACAGCCCTCGAAAGCTTGAGTAGACATCGTAGTTCTATCAAGAAAGCTGCGAGGGATAATGGGCTGTCTTCTTCATTTCTCTATAGGAGGTATATGGGAGAAGTAGACTTATACAAAGTAAAGGGCCCGAAAACCATATTTACAGAAGAGGAGGAGAAGGCTATGGCAAATTGGCTGCAAGAGATGGCACAAACGTGGTATGGGCCTACGAAAATGGGAATTTCTTGATTTCATTGAAGAATTGGTAAAGAAGCTTTCAATTTAGACAACCCTTAAACTTTGTTTGGAAGAAGTGAAGGTGAATATAGCATTTTCCAGAACGACACAATTTAATGCATGAAATAGAAAAAAGAAACTCATGAAAACATTAAGCCAAAAGAAGAACATTCTTATAGACAGAAATTTCTCCTTTTGTCCCAATATTTTCGGCTCAAACAAATTTATCTCTTATGTTGCATGTCATTTGAGCAATTTGAATTTACCATTAAAGTACCGATATTGTTTAAGCATACTATAAAACACCTTTCATTTTTAATTCCAGTCATCTGGCCAAGATGCAGTTCTAATAGAAAGGCCAGAGATAGTCTGCATTTCTCAGAGTCAGACCATGTTACTTTCCAATGCTGTCATCAAGGGGTATCATGCGTTTGCCATAAAGCCACTGGTCGGTCCAATAAAGTTACTTGTGGATAAAGAGTTCATAAACATACATGACGATAACGCATGTCTGGTCTGGATGCCAGGTCTAGACCAGTATCCAAAAGAAATGCATTCACAGTATACTGACATAAAAAGACTTTTAAAAACTTGAGGATATCGCTGGTTTACCAGTGGACCATGAACCGAGGTCCATAGCCTATTAGGTGCATTCTTTCAGTCTGTGCTGGATGCAGGTGGTCATGTACACGTGCTGGTTATAGGAGAGCCCGTCCCAAGTTTCCCACCTTGGCCCACTCCAAATACAGAAGGTGGTGGTGTTGTGATACCTTGTCACATTGCCTCAAGATTCTCTCCTCAAGAAGTTTTACGAAGAACTTAGTTATCATAGACGCTATACCTGAAGGTTCTGCGCTCTCCCTTTCCATGCTAAAATAAAATTTGAACCAGGATCTGGAAAAACGTCCCTTATTGCATTTGAGACAGCCAGGTTTCAAGATCAGCATGTGCCTAGATGCAGTCTAGCCAGCATCCACGTTAGTCTCAAATGGTTGATACAGACCATGACGAAGCTATTTGAGAATACCATGGCTCCTGGTCAGACTGCGTGTATACACAGGTTGATCTGGAAGCATGTTGTTCTAAAATGCTATAAGGGACGTTTTTTCCAGTTCCTGGCTCAAATATATTTACCATAAAAGTAGGCCTAATGGTTTTGTAGACAGTCTAATAATTTGCCATTTCAATTCTTACCTGTGATTCTTTTTATTTTCAATAAAACAAATGTAACCTTACCTTAGGTTGGGATGTAGTCTAATTCTGTCCATAAAAACCCAAGTAGATATCATATCAGTTAATTTGCAGAAAGCGTCGAGGGAAAAGAAGAAAATGTTGATCACATACAGCAAAATTTTCTTTTCCTTCAATATTTTCTTCTTTTTGACAACTAATATACTTTTCCGTAATTTCAGATATTTTAGTACGACGATTTCTGTTGATTCAAAACTGCATTTTAAAATTTGTCATTCGTGAAAGAGTGGAAGAATTTATTTTGACAAAGTTTAACACCTCCTGAAATAAACCCTGTTCGTGACACATCTAGAAGAAAAGGCTTGCGGAAAATATTGATACAAAAGAAGTAAATGCCAACAATTTGTCCTTATGGCGTCAGTATAAATGGGAAAGTTAAAAAATTGTAGTGGTTAAAAACCACATGAGAATAGTTACAGTTGTTTTGGTTGATCAAAACAACTGTTAGAATTCTCCTTTAAGTTTTCACACATAAATATATCTAAATCCATTTTCCCAACAGCTTTTGAATTGGACCAAGCTAAAAAAAAAGTTGTCTAGAAAAGGGTAACTTAACACTAGAACCTGCAAATGAAAGAAATAACCAAAAGCGCTCATGTTGGCCATTTTGATACAACCCCTTGTCACGTGACCCTCTACTGGGGAACAATATCCGGTATTGGAGAAAACGGCGTCCATAAACAAACCGCTATAGCGTTATTTGATAAACTCGTATCCATTCAACGAAGAATGTATCTGAAAGACCGGGTGATATCCCAACTATTGAACAACGGTTCAAATGTCCGAAAGCTTTAACTATGTGTACATTTTCTAAAGTTTGCTTAGCGATCCGCTATTGGCGACTTGACTTATTGTTTTTGAGTAAAATTCTTATTGCAAGTTTAAGATATTATGTTTTCTAATTGATCTATGAATAAAGGTAATGAGAATTTCATGAACTATTGTGCATAGACAACATTTCAAGTTAAGATCCACGAATTTAGGGGTAAACAGCATACTACATGATGTAGCGAAATTCATGTGGAGCGAATCATTGTCGGTTATAACTCCCAAACGTTTGACAACAAAAGATGTATATTCCAAATTTAACAACTTATTCACTGAAAAATCGTTTCAGTTCAATCTTAATACCTGAAAATGCTAAATCAAATAGAAAATTCTAGAATACAACACCTTTCTGCTTTCGTTTCAATCTCTAAATTATTGTAAAAAGGGAAATAACATTTTATTGCAAGATTGAAATAGTTACCTCCCTTGATTTAAGCCCCGCCATTTACAGAAATGTCAAACTGGTACGAGAGAGAAATTACAGGCGTTTTACTGGACATCACAGGAGTTCTGATAGAGAGTGGTGTCGGGGTTATTGAAGGATCAGTTGAGGCTGTAAAACGGTATGACTTTTGTTACATGACATTGGTCCGGTGCTTTATTGTTGGACTCCATTTCATGGAAGTTTTGTGTTGCTCTCACTCAGTTTCACTCAGTCACTGAGAGTTTCAGTCTATGAGGAATCTGTATATGTTCATTATTATGTTTAACTTATCTCCAATGATTGTTTTGTTTCTTTTTCACCATATGTCACTTTCTTCTGTCTTTTATTCTGTATCTGTATGGATTAAGATGTCTATGATTTTTCTATCAGTGAGTCTATTTATAGGCTATAAGTTTTTTTTTTCAATTAATGCATTAATGTCAATAATATGTAAGTCACTAATCCTATCTATGAGCCCAGATGCTTTGAGTTTGACACTTTGAAGTTTTCTGAGCGTCTTTGGACTAGTGTCAGATAAATCAAAGCCACAGAGTCTAAAATAAAATATTTGGACTATGTACACTAAAGGGACCTAATTATTCGCCACCCACCTATTTTTCATTGAAAAATTGAGTGATTTTCTGGACTAGAACTGTCACAGAACCATTATTCTTTCACTTAGCAGAGAATCATAGATATCACATAAAAGTATAAACATTACCAGATAAAGTCTGCATGAAATTTCTTTTGGAATGTCTCAAAGACACGGTTGCTAGGCAACATAAGAAAATCAGTGAAAATTTCTGGCAATCATCTGTAAAACCGTTGCTATGGCAACATATAGTAACTTTTTTGATAACTGAGCAAATGAAAATATGCACGGCATACCAGATATACAAGTGACAAATTGGTCACGAGATTGGATGGCTACTTACAAAGTACTGCAATTTTATTTGACCAAGCTCTACCACAGAAAAATGCAACGCTCCATTCACTCCTATGTTAATTTTGCATTTTTGGTATTTTTGCAAGGAAAATAAAATTTCAAACATTTGTTTCTCTAAGGAAACTTAATGGATATTGCAGCAAACATAATAGTTAAAGAATATATCTATAGTAGATTGATTCTTCATTAAATCATATCTGTAGTGAAACTTATGTTACCATGACAACGATGTTATGGAGGCTTGTCAGAAATTTTCACCGATTTTCTTAAGTTGCCTAGCAACCATGTCTCTGAACCATTTGAAAAAAAGTTTTTATACAGATTTTGTCTGCAATTGGTTATACTTTTATATGATATCAAATATTGTGTGGTGTGTGAGAAAAAATGATTCAGCATCAGTTTTAGTCTAAAATTATGCGTAAAATTTATGCAAAAATCACTTAAATCAGCAGGGTGGCGAATAATTATGTCCCTTTACTGTAATTGTCACACACATGACAAAAAGTCACATTAACCCATCACCACTCAGTGACTCTTTTTGACTCCTCTCATGATAATGGCTTTGGAAAACATTGTAGAAAATGAAAAAATTGCTTGTCACAAGCAATTACAAATGTACTTCATTACCCACAATATTTTCTACACAAAAAGACATTTATATGTAAAATCTCATTTGGGTTTTAATTGTCATCTGCGACATCTTTGAATTTGGAGGAGTCTAAAAGTTTGTCATTTGGGAAAGGGTTAAACATCAAACATGTGGATCGGCGCATGGGGTAAAGGCATATCAAATAACCTTCCAGGGGTCTTGTTTGTCAATATTTGGGGCCGTTATTGGGTCCCATTCCCAATGACAAAGAGTATCTTTTTTTCCCAACCATTGGGTGAAAATTCCCAATGAGCAACCAGAATTCCCCATGATAAACAATGTCTTCATTTACAAACATTTGAAGCCAGTTTGGGAGTAGATTCTTAAACAAGAGAGCATACAAAGGTATTTTACACCACTGCTGTCTAATTTGTAGCTGACAGTATCAATACATTACAATACATACATGTTTTAGTTTTTCCCAATCTAGGCTAAAACGTCGCTACTTTTCCCAATTTAACTCACAGGCCCCAGGCCCAAAACAAAATTAAGTAGCAAGACCCCTGCCTTCTTATATAAATTTCAATTCAAACCTGATGATGTAGGCAATCATTTGGATTGTCTTAAGGACGATTCCATTAAGTTCACACAACACAGGATTTGATTAATAATATCCAATGATACTTTACGATAAAGCCAATACCCCATCTTATCTGTAGCTCTGAATCCCAGGATATTATTTTGACACTAGGTTGAAGGCGTCAGGTTTACCTGTACGGTTCTGCACCAACGAGACAACCATCACAAGACAGATGTTACTGGACAAGTTGACGGGGATGGGATTTGTTTTGGATAAATCTGAGTTGTTTCCACCGATACCGGCCATGTGTAAAGTACTGAAACAGAGAAATCTGCGACCACATGTCATAGCATGTCCAGGTAATAGTTTGATCTGAATTAACCCTTTTCCAAATGGCAAAATTTTGGAGTGATCATTTTTGAAAGCTGTTGCAGACGACAAAACAAATGTTTATGAAGATGGGATTTCAATTTTGTGTACTATAATAGCATAGAAAATATTCAGGCATAAGGAGAAAATGCTGGTTATCAGCATTTTCTCCTTTTACCTGAATGTTTTTCCAAGCCATTTCTGTTAGGGACATCTGACAAGCTCCTGTTTGGGAAAGGGTCAATTTTGATGTGCAATTTTTGGTGAGAGTGTCATTGATCTTGTATATATTACAAAGTACTTGTTTCCTCTACACTGTGCATGTTTAAAGTGCTCATGTAAACAGAGGAATCTCCCACCACATGTCATAGCATGTCCAGGTACATAGTTTATTTAACCATTTCCCAAACAAGGTTGTTTATTTGTCTAATGGAGATGGCTTTGGAAAACATTGAGGCAAAAGAAGAAATTGCTGATAATCAGCAATTTCTAATTTTGTCTCAATATTTTCCATGCTGTGATGTGCACATACCCCGTTCACCAAATAACACTCATTTTATTGTCTGCAACTCCTCTAAAACTTGAACAGACTAAAATTTTGCAGTTCAGGAAAGGGTTTAATCAAATGAGCTTAGATCATAAAGACCACCCAAGCATGGAAATAGATGCAGACTAAGTCAGATCCATACTGTTCAGATTTCTCTTATTGTCGAGCCCGCTTGCGGTGAGCTCGACATAGTTGTCACAATGGCGGTTCGGTGTATGTGCGTTAGTGCGTTAGTGCGTGCGTTAGTGCGTGCGTGCGTGCGTCCGTCCGGATGGAGCTTGTCCGGGCCATAACTTCACCATGGATGGAGGGATTCAGAAATAACTTGGCACAAATGTCAAGCTCAGTAAGGCGGAGTGTCGCGTGCAAGAACCAGATTCCAAGCTCAAAGGTCAAGGTCAAACTTGGAGGTCAAATGTCAAAAATGAGAAGATTTTTGCTTGTCCGGGCCATAACTTCACCATGGATGGAGGGATTCAGAAATAACTTGGCACAAATGTCAAGCTCAGTAAGGCAGAGTGTCGCGTGCAAGAACCAGATTCCAAGCTCAAAGGTCAAGGTCAAACTTGGAGGTCAAATGTCAAAAATGAGATGATTTTTGCTTGTCCGGGCCATAACTTCACCATGGATGGAGGGATTCAGAAATAACTTGGCACAAATGTCAAGCTCAGTAAGGCAGAGTGTCGCGTGCAAGAACCAGATTCCAAGCTCAAAGGTCAAGGTCAAACTTGGAGGTCAAATGTCAAAAATGAGATGATTTTTGCTTGTCCGGGCCATAACTTCACCATGGATGGAGGGATTCAGAAATAACTTGGCACAAATGTCAAGCTCAGTAAGGCGGAGTGTCGCGTGCAAAAACCAGATTCCAAGCTCAAAGGTCAAGGTCAAACTTGGAGGTCAAATGTCAAAAATGAGATGATTTTTGCTTGTCCGGGCCATAACTTCACCATGGATGGAGGGATTCAGAAATAACTTGGCACAAATGTCAAGCTCAGTAAGATGGAGTGTCGCGTGCAAGAACCAGATTCCAAGATGAAAGGTCAAGGTCAAACTTTGAGGTCAAATGTAAAAAATGAGTTGATTTTTGCTTGTCCGGGCCATTCCTTAACTTGGCACAAATGTCAAGCTCAGTAAGGCGGAGTGTCGCGTGCAAGAACCAGATTCCAAGCTCAAAGGTCAAGGTCAAACCAAACGCCATTGTAATGACAGCTGTAGACATAGGTATGGTCTTCTTTCTTCAAAATGAGCGGGCTCGACATGTTGCCCTTCGGCATCTAGTAGCTTCTTTTTAACTAGCTGACAGCATGACTCTTGATCAGACTGTGTTTAAGGTTAATCTGATCTTGCTGCAGGACCATATTATTATATATACGAGGGACGGTCGGAAAGTAGTTGGACTTTTCCTGCTACTGTCTCTCCATTTGCAACTGTATAAACACATTATGTATTGGTGGAATCTACATCCATTTGCCAATAATATGATCAGTTTATTTTCAAAGATAGTTTTGTCTTTACAAAATTCTGCCCACTTATATGTGATAGGTGTTTCATGTATCATAGGCTATTTGTTAGAGGAACATCAAGGGTAACCAATGCAAAAGAACATTTTAGTCCTTTTAACGGCGAAGGAGATAAGTTTTTGAACTTCATTTTCACTGAAGATTGAATTTGGGTTCATAATGCCGAACTTGGGATAAAAACTCAGTCAAAGCAGTCTTGAAAACAAGCTGGTTCCCCATGCCTGAAAAGATTAAGCTGTTACATTCGGTTGGTAGTCATGTATGTTGCTTTTAGGGATTCACGAGGATTGATAATTACTCATTTCATATCAAATGGTAAAAACTGTCATTGCCAAATACATTTCTGAAGTAACTCAGAAAAATCTAAGAATAAATGCTGAAGTAAACGCGTCACAGATTAACAAAGAAAACTGTTCTCTACTTCACGATTACGCATGCTCCCATACCACCACGTCTACAATGGAGTTTGTCAACTATTATACATGACTATAGTTGTTTTATACTTCTTATAACCCAGATCTCACCTCACGTGGCATTTATATGTGTCTAGAACTGAAAGAATGCTTGCTGGGAAGAAATTTGAGACCAGGGCGCCTTTGTTACCGGCTGTAACACTGTACCTAAAACAGTGGGTCTATGTCATGGTCAATAGTGGAAATAATAAAGCTCCCACGAAGATGGCAAAAATACATAGACGTAGATGGACAATTTGTTCAAACAGTGTAGAAAGAATTTTGTCAAAAAGTTAAATGGTTTTAGAGAACTAGTAAGAAGTCCAACTACTTTCCGACCGTCCCTCGTATATGCTTATATGCTATAAGGGTCCCTTTTTTCATATTTCAGATCAAAATGTACTTTGATTGTTTTTCACTTAACTTAAATTTAGAGATAAGCAAGAGATGCTGATAACTTAAAATACTTTTTCCAAAACAAGTTACTTTTTACAAAGTCTTTTAAAACCAATACTGGCTTTAACCCCTCCAAATCCCAAAGGTACAATTCAAGACTGCTCAAATTTGACAGCATTTGCTGTTCGCAGACAACAATACGATTTATGTCAAAAGTAGGATATCAAAGTCATCATGTAAGCATTACTATTTCATACACAATTTTGATAAAGTTTGCAGAATCTTATGATTTCACATTTCAGAAGCGTTGCCAGATTTTTCAGAAGTAGACCAAAGTGAGCCAAACTGTGTTGTGTTAGGTGATGCTCAAACTGGGTTCTCATATGAAAACTTAAACAAGGCCTTTCAGCTGCTCATGTCACTGGACAAACCTGTCTTATTTACTCTAGGAAAAGGGTAAACTTGTCATTTTCTGTTATTTGTTTTACGAGATGCCTTGAAAAATAGAAGAGAATGGATGTAGTTTATTCTTCTCAATTCCATGGATATGTAACATTCATGGAATGTTGTGGTTTGATATGCAAATGATGTTGACGTTCAGATCATTAATTCAAGATGGTTTGTTGTAATATATATATATACGAGGGATGGTCGGAAAGTAGTTGGACTTTTGACTAGTTCTCTAAAACCATTTAATTTTTTAACAAAATTCTTTCTACACTGTTTAAAGAAATTATCCATCTATGTCTATGCATTTTTGCCATCTTCGTGGGAGCTTTACTATTGCCACTATTAACCATGACGTAGACCCACTGTATTAGGTACTGTGTAACCACCGGTATCAAAGGCGGCCTGGTCTCAAATTTCTTCTCAGCAAGCATTTTCATCAGTTCTAGACACAAATAAAAGTCGTGTGGGGTAGGGCCTGGGCTATAAGAAGAGTAAAACAACTTTTGTCATGGGTAATATTTGATAATCTTCACTGTAGATGCGGTGGTATGGGAGCGTGCGTAATCGTAAAGTAGAAAACATTTTTCTTTGCTAATTTGGGACGCGTTTACTTCAGCATTTATTCTTTGTTTTTTTTCTGAATTACTTCAGAATTGTACTTAGCAATGACAGTTTTTACCATCTGACATGAAATGACTAACTATCAGACCTTTTGAATCCACAAAAGCAACAAACATGACTGCCAACCGAATGTAAAAGCTTAATCTATTCAGAGGTGGGGAACCAGCTCGATTCTATGACTGCTGTGACTGAGTTTTTATCCCAAGTTCGGAATTATGAACCATTATTCAATCTTCAGTGATAATGTAGTTCAAAAACTTAATTTCTTCGCGATTAAAATGACTAGACTGTTCTTTTGTTTTGGTTACCCTTGCTGTTCCTCTAACAAATAGCCTATGGTACATAAAACCCCTATCACATATAAGTGGACAGAATATTGCATATATTCAACTTTCTTTGAAAATAAACTGACCACATTATTGGCAAATGGATGTAGATTTCACCAATATATAATGTGTTTATACAGTTGCAAATGGAGAGACAGCAGCACGAAAAGTCCAACTACTTTCCGACCGTCCCTCGTATGAGGCAACAAGCACCTCTCTGTGTGAGCTTAAGCTTTGCATCAACAGTGTTTTTTATACCCCCGCAAACGAAGTTTGGAGGGGGTATACTGGAATCAGCCTGTCGGTCCAGTGGTTGGTTGGTTGGTTGGTTGGTTGGATGGTTGGTTTGTTTGTTTGTTGGTCTGTCTCCAAAACTTTGTCCAGACAACTCCTCCTACACTTGTTGACCGATTTACTTCATACTTGGCACAAGTGTTTATTGTGACCTGTAGATGTGCAAGACGCAAATTTCACGAAAATTGGACCAATACTTTTTGAGTTATGGCCCCTGATTTGACCAAAAAATGCTTGTCCGGATAACTCCTCCTACACTTGTGGACCGATTTAGTTCATACTTGGCACAACTGTTTATTGTGACGTGTAGATGTGCAAGACGCAAATTTCACGAAAATCGGACCAATACTTTTTGAGTTATGGCCCCTGATTTGACCCAAAAATGCTTGTCCGGCCAACTCCTCCTACAGTTACTGTCCGATTTGCTTCATACTTGGCGCAGGTATGCATTAGGACCTGTAGATGTGCAAGACGCAAATTTCATGAAAATCGGACCACTACTTTCTGAGTTATGGCCCCTGATTTGACCAAAAAATGCTTGTCCGGATAACTCCTCCTACACTTGCAGACCGATTTAGTTCATACTTGGCACAGGTGTTCATTGTGACCTGTAGATGTGCAAGACGCAAATTTCACGGAAAACGAACCAATACTTTTTGAGTTATGGCCCCTGATTTCACCTAAAAATGCTTGTCCGGCCAACTCCTCCCAGAATTACTGTCCGATTTGCTTCATACTTGGCACAGATGTGCATTAGGATCTGTAGAAGTGCAAGACGCAAATTTCACGAAAATCGGACGATACTTTTTGAGTTATGGCCCCTGATTTGACCAAAAAATGCTTGTCAGGATAACTCCTCCTACACTTGTGGACCAATTTAGTTCATACTTGGCACAAGTGTTCATTGTGACCTGTCGATGTGCAAGACTCAAATTTCACGGAAATCGGACCAATACGTTTTGAGTTATGGCCCCTGATTTGACCCAAAAATGCTTGTCCGGCCAACTCCTCCTACAGTTACTGTCCGATTTGCTTCATACTTGGCACAGGTGTGCATTAGGACCTGTAGATGTGCAAGACACACATTTCATGAAAATCGGACCATTACTTTTTGAGTTATGGCCCCTGATTTGACCAAAAAATGCTTGTCCGGATAACTCCTCCTACACTTACTGTCCGATTCGCTTCATACTTGGCATAGGTGTGCATTAGGACCTGTAGATGTGCATGACACAAAATTCACGGAAATCAGACCGATACTTTCTCAGTTATGGCCCTTGATTTGACCAAAAAATGCTTGTCCGGACAACTCCTCCTTTAGTTACTGTCCGATTTGCTTCATACTTGGCACAGGTGTGCATTAACTTCTGTAGATGTGCAAGACGCACGAAAATCGCACCGACACTTTCTGAGTTATGGCCCCTGATTTGACAAAAATGCTTGTCCAGACAATTCCTCCTACAGTTACTGAACTATTTTCTTCATACTTGGCACAGGTATGCATTAGGACCTGTATAATATGCAAGATGCAAAATTCACGGAAATCAGACCAATACTTTCTGAGTTATGGCCCCTGATTGGACCAAATTTCAAAAAAATCGGATTTACAATTTCTGAGTATGGCTCCTGATTCAACAAAAATGCTTGTCCGAACAAAGGAGGTGGCGGGGGTATTTTTATCACCTTCAGTGATATATTTCTAGTTTTTCTTGTTTTGAGCCTTTAAAGTTCAATATGAAAGCTGCTGCAGACGACAAAAGGACATAGAGATATTATTAATGTACAATACAGCATATTGATAAAGGTATTATTTATGTACAGTACAGCAGAGAATATTGAAGCAAAAGGAGAAAATGCTTATTATTTCTTCTTTTGCCTCAATGTTTTTCCAAGATGTTTCTTTTTTTGGGTTAGACTGGATTTGTCTTATGTTATTTGTACGTGAATATTGTAGACTTATTTTGCAGGAGATATTACAGAGAAGGGGGACAACTAGTGCTGGATGTGGGTTCATATGCTAGGGCTCTTGAGGTGGGTATATCATTATAGCCCCACAAACGAAGTTTGAGGGGTTATACTGGAATCAGCCTGTCAGTCCAGTGGTTGGTTGGATGGTTAGTTGGTTGGTCTGTCTCCAAAACTTTGTCCGGACAACTCCTCCTACACTTGTTGACCCATTTAGTTCATACTTGGCACAAGTGTTCATTGTGACCTGGATATGTGCAAGACACAAATTTCACGAAAATCGGACCAATACTTTTTGAGTTATGGCCCCTGATTTGACCTGAAAATGCTTGTCCGGCCAACTCCTCCTACAGTTACTGTCCGATTGCTTCATACTTGGCACAGGTGTGCATTAGGACCTGCAGATGTGCAAGACACAAATTTCATGAAATCGGACCGATACTTTCTGAGTTATGGCCCCTGATTTGACCAAAAAATGCTTGTCCGGATAACTCCTCCTACATTTGTGGACCGATTTAGTTCATAGTTGGCACAATTGTTCATTGTCACCTGTAGATGTGCAAGACACAAATTTCATGGGAATTGGACCAATAATTTTTGAGTTATGGCCCTTGATTTGACCCAAAAATGCTTGTCCGGACAACTCCTCCTACAGTTACTGTCCGATTTGCTTCATACTTGGCACAGGTGTGCATTAGGACCTGTGGATGTGCAAGACGCATAAGTCATGAAAATCAGACCATTACTTTTTGAGTTATGGCCCCTGATTTGACCAAAAAATGCTTGTCCGGAAAACTCCTCCTACACTTGTGGACCGATTTAGTTCATACTTGGCACAAGAGTTCATTGTCACCTGTAGATGTGCAAGACGCAAATTTCACAGAAATCGGACAAATACTTTTTGAGTTATGGCCCCTGATTTGACCCAAAAATGCTTGTCCGCCCAACTCATCCTACAGTTACTGTCCGATTTGCTTCATACTTGGCACAGGTGTGCATTAGGACCTGTGGATGTGCAAGACGTAAATTTGACGAAGATCAGACCGATACTTTCTGAGTTATTGCCCCTGGTTTGACCATAAAATGCTTGTCCAGACAACTCCTCCTACACTTGTGGACCGATTTAGTTCATACTTGGCACAAGTGTTCATTGTCACCTGTAGATGTGCAAGACGCAAATTTCACGGAAATCGGACCAATAATTTTTGAGTTATGGCCCTCGATTTGACCCAAAAATGCTTGTCCGGACAACTCCTCCTACAGTTACTGTCCGATTTGCTTCATACTTGGCACAGGTGTGCATTAGGACCTGTAGATGTGCAAGACGCAAATTTCACGAAAATCTGACCATTACTTTCTCAGTTATGGCCCTTGATTTTACCAAAAATGCTTGTCTGGCCAACTTCTCCTTTAGTTACTTTCTGATTTGCTTCATACTTGGCACAGGTGTGCATTAACTTCTGTAGATGTGCAAGACGCACATTGTCAGGACAATTCCTCCTACAGTTACTGAACGATTTGCTTCATACTTGGCACAGGTATGCATTAGGACCTGTATATATGCAAGATGCAAAATCAGACCGACACTTTCTGAGTTATGGCCCCTGATTGGACCAAATTTCAAGGAAATTGGATTGACAATTTCTGAGTATGGCTCCTGATTAAATAAAAACGCTTGTCCGAACAAAGGTGGTGGCGGGGGTATTTTTATCACCTTCAGTGATAGATTTCTAGTTATTAACAAGATTGCCATGGTCACGATATACGCCGCCCCAGAGACTAAGTTTTAAGGGGGCATAACTCAGGCAAAAATCATTGAACCATAAAATCCTTCATGCACATCTACCATTTGAGGTGATAACATTGACCACGTTTCAAAAAGATCCAGCCAGAAACTTAGGAGGAGTTGCGCTCACAAGAAAAGTGGACATATATATGGACGGACGGATGTACAGACAAAGATGACGCCAATATACAATCGTCTCCGGCAGCGTATAAAAAGGATTGAAACGGACCATTCTTTGATATAACTTTGGTAGTGATAGCTCAAGTCAGCGAAGGGTAACATTTCCATGACATTGAAACGTGTATCAACTTGTAAGGCATGGGATCATAATCCAGATTTGCTATAGATTTTCTTTAAGAGTTAGCATTAACTTTGTTTTCTGCAAAACTTTTGAATTGTTGTTTAGGAAAGTGTCAAATTGTATGACTTTTGTTGTTGCTTATAAAAATTGTATGAACCTATGAAAGCTGTACACAGTTAAACCTTTCCCAAACGACAAAAATTTAGGGTGTTTCTATTCAAAAGCTGCTGCAGACGACCAAATGGTTGTAAATAAAGATCAGATAAATGTGAAATAGAGCAAAGAAAATATTGAGACGAGCATTTTCTTCTTTTGTCTTGATGTTTTCCCAAACCTGTTCTATTGGGGATGTCAAAACCAGGTCTTGTTTTGGAAAGAGCTAATCCATTACTGTATATTGACCCCCTTTGATGCCCTACAAGATAAAAACTTTAGAAAACATTGCGGGAAATGTATAAATTGCCTGCAACAAGCAATTTCTTCATTTCAAACAATGTTTTTCTACCTAGAAAGACAAACAATGTACAATTTCATTCACTTGTAATTGTCGTCTGAAACATCTTTGGACTTGGAACAGTCTAAAATTTTGCCATCTGGTAGTGTTCTAACTCCCCCTTGTTCATGTTTTGTCAGTATGCTTGTGGCTGTGAAGCAGAAGTGGTGGGCAAACCTTCAGGTACATTCTTTAAAACAGCGCTAGATGACATGGGGGTACCGGCAGAAAAGGTAAAGGATTTATCTTTTACTAAATAAGACAAATAATCAGGCTACAGAGGGAGGTGTGTATGGACCCCAAGCCTCCTCTGGATCTGCCACTATAGGGTTAATTCATGTTTTTGAGGTCGTTAACATTCTCAGAGGCCCAAAAAATGTGTTATCGCCTGAGACCGAAGGTCGAGGGCGATAACCCATTTTGTGGGCCTCTGAGAATGTTAACGACCAAAAAAACGTGAATTGACGCTATTATTGCATATAATTTGAAGAATTTGCAAAGAAATGTAATAAAATAAGACGAATAACTGAAAAGCTTTGTGAAAATTTAGCCACATTTTCACCGACAGACACCAGAGTTTTCCGGCATTCGACTCGATATATATCGAGTAAGTCCGATATCCACGGGCCGTTAGATTTTCATCGTGTAGCTATGTAGTCAAGTTCCATCGCATTTTTACTGACATAATCTTCATTTGGGTTGGCGAAATCGTAACAATATTCGACTAAGTTTTCTTTTGGAAACATACTCTGGATATTCTAACGTTCATTTCAGTGCGGGTACAGTAATAAAACAAAAGGTCGGAACTTCCGAGGTAGATCTCTGGTTCGTTTCAGACATTCGTTCATTTCGATAAAAAACAAAGTTGTAAAGGAAAAATTGCAGTAACTAAAAGAAGAACAAGAAACACATAGGCTTACCATCACATTTGACCTAGACCACAACCACTCAATTCTAATTTATATTCTTCCATGTCCACGAAATCCACTTTTAGTTCAAAATCTGTCAGCTGCCCGTTTGTTTACCTTTTGATTCCAAGAATTAAACCTACGTCACTATATATTACGTCATCAGATATGGTTACACTGGGAGACCTAGTTTAATTGGGGTATAAACTGGAAATGGGGTCTTATAAGAATTTACATCGCGGAAAAGGGAAATGACAAAATTTCAGCTTTATTTTCAATTTTCTGAAGCACTCACAACAAATCCCCGATCGAGGATATGTGAATGCAAAATCGGTCCGATAATGCACGTGAATTTACTGAATAACGACCGATTTTGACAATATCAGACTGATTTTTGCTTGTTATCCAATGCCAATAACAGACTGAAAACACACATTTTAGGCAATAATGTATGTTAATTATGAAATAATAACAAGTTTAGTGGTCTTTATTTGCCAAATAAAAACCGATGTGCGACGGATTACATGTGTAGGTAAAAACCGAGGCGCACAGCGCCGAGGTATTTGCCTTAACATGTAGTTCAGAGCACAGAAGTTTTTATTTGGCAAATAAAGACCTCTAAATTGTTATTATCTCCATTATAACACTCTAAATAACCAAACGCACATTCTAAATGTGTTATTTTGTGGAAATTCTGCCATAATCTAGTTTTCGGCATGGGAAACGCATTGGCGGTTAAGTGACGTCATTGATGACGTCATTTGAAGTTACCTTGACATCACATGACGTTTGGCGCATACACAAAGCATAAGTACATAGAGTCTTTATTGGTCAAATAAAACCCGCTGCAATTCTTTTTTCGCTATATATGGATTTTATGGAAATGTGTTATAATCACGGTCCTCTATCTTATAGCATTTAAATGTTTAGAATATCTATACTTATTTTGCCCACTTCTGCAGGCAGCATAAAAAAGGTCAGAAAAAAGGTCAGACTGCATACATAATGTGCAGTTTGATCTTATGGTACATGCATGGGCCTACTGCATGATTGTTTGTTACCCAAGGAATAATTGTCTGTATCCATTCCTTTACAATTATGATATACTGTAAACCAGGAAATTATTTCGCGTTTTTTAAGTTAGCGTCTTTCGCGGGTGGGTGTGATCCGCGAACTTAAAACGCCGCGAATAGGCTACTTTCAATAAAAACGCGAACTTTAATCGCTTTGATAGTTTTTGTTTCGGGAAACCCTATGGGGAGATGTTTTATTTACACTAGACGTATTTACTACTATGTAAACAAGGGAAATAGCTTTTTCATAATAGGATGTAAGTGAAAAGTTTTCTTCATTTCAGACTACTTTCGTTTTTATCCAAAAATACATAGATATTGTGACATATTGAAAAACACGACATTGAAAGATAAACCAGCTTATTCAACTTGATATACCTGCTTGAAATTGAGAAAATGGATCGTTTGCAATTCAAATGCCGAGTGCGATAGCAAACGTCGATTGACGTTTAAAACCTCGTAACCACCTATAGGAATAATATCAGAGAGCAGCCCCAAATTGGGGATCCTGACATAATCAATGGAAGTTAATTATCACAGCAGGGAAAGATAGATAAAGTACCAGTAACTCTGGTCACTAATTAAGACAGCTTGGAGATAGGGATACTATGAAAATCCAAGATAATGTGTGTGATCAATTAGCACTCATCATTATCATTTATTGTATGCATAAATCAACAGCAAAGACTTTAAACTTATTTTTAAAAAATTCAACCATTTCTGAAATAGCAAAACTTTAGAATGATCCAATTTAACTATAAAACCCTAAAGTACTTGAGTTGCTCCACAGGCCTAAATTTCTTGTTTTATCAATTTTCTGAGTTTTGAATATTAGTCCAAACTAAGTTATTCAAAACTTGTAGTTCTTGGAGCAAAAGCAAAGTAAAAGAACAGCAATGTGGTCAATGCAAAAAGAAATTGATAAGTATAAAGTATAAATAATTGACTAATATCTTAGGGATGTTAGAGTAATATAAAAGTTGAAGATTAAAATGTTGTTAAATTTAAAGACATATAATTCATGATGAGAGATTCTGGTCAAGCTGAAAATCACACACAGGAAAGATTTTATGGTCACCAACATTCTGTCCAAAAATTTGCCTTGATTGGTAAATATTTGTGACTATATATTCTACCTGAGCGTTATTTTCAGTTTGATCAAAGTCTCATGTCATGAGTTATGTGTCCTTGAATTTGACAAACTTGACAATTTTCACTTCATTTTAACTATAACAACCATAAATATTAACCAATTAAGACAAAACTTTGACTCAATGGTTATTGAGAAGAATTTTGAAGAATTAATTAACAATTTCTCTAAGTCTGATAAGTCCGGACTGTCCTGCCACACGCTCTTTTTTGATGAATCAAAAATTCGTCAACACGCAGTGATGACAGTCACTCAAGAAACATTCTAGTCAAGATTGGTACAAACTGGATCAACAGTTCAGCTTAAAAGAATTGTTTAATAATTCCTCTAAGTCTGATAAGCCCAGCCCTGCCACGCCCACTTTTTTGATGAATGAAATTGTTGATGACTTCCAACGCACGACGCACTCCATACACAGGGTGATCACAAAAGCTCACCTTGAATATGTTGCTCAGGTGAGCTAATACAAGAGCTTCGCAGAGCGGCGCATATACACCCGAGAGAGGCTTGTCAGTAAAATTGGCCATTTTGTCAATTCAAGGGCAGATAATTCAAACAAGAAATATTATCAAAGTTTTGTTTGCACACACGAGAAAATGGGTATTGTTGAGAAAATGAGCATTTTTCCTTAAATTCAAGGGCAGATAATTCAAGAACGAAAGCAGTTATCTGAATTTCGTAAGTGGTAAGCACATCTAGACACCATGGAGATACATTGTGGCAAGTTTGATGAAATTCTAATCAAAACTGTAGGAGGAGTTGCGCACACAAGAAAATGGGTACTTTTTAATTCAAGGGCAGATAATTCAAGAGCAAAAAGAGAAATCTGAATTCCGTAAGTAGTGTGCACAACTAGACACCATGGAGATTCATTGTGGCAAGTTTGATCAAATTCCAATCAAAACTGTAGGAGGAGTTGCACAGTGCACACAAGAAATTGCTAAGGACGGACAGACAGACGGACGGACGACCGGGACCATAACATAATACGACCCTCCAGGCGTGTAAAAGTGCTGACGACCGGACGCACAAACGCACCAACGACGGACACAGTGCCATGACAGTAGCCCGCTGGCCTGATGGCCGGTAGGGCTAAAAACTGATGCAGAATACAAATTTTACACATTGAATACTACATAAAATTTATGTAGGTTACATCACATAGAAAATGTTTGGGCAACACAAGAAATCCTGATTATTAGTGGGGTTTTTCCTCGATGTTTTCCAAATTCTTTTCATCTAGAGACATCGATACCAGTTCTTCTTTGAGAAATGGTTAAAAAACAGTGTGGATATTCATGATTGTCCTTTTGAAATTTAAGTATCTCGCCGTACAAGCTAGCTTTTATAGCGACGTGGTAGAGTGTTCGCTTAGGGTGTGAGAGGTCCCAGGATCGAATCCCATCAGGAGTCGATAGGATATTTATTTGCGGGTTACATTTAGATCTAAATAGGTGCAGACCCAAAACTATTTTGCAGTAAAGCAAGTTTATAACATAGAGACAGGCTAAGCAAAGTATAATCAGAGTTTTCTTTGATGAAATTCGCTCTTTAATATGTTGATGTCGCTCATTGACATCAGAGCGCACTACCATTCAAAAACAGAGGAAAGAAGGTCATTGTAAACAATGGCTGCTCAGGTGAGGCTTGTTGCAAAACATTGCCTATAAACCTTTTAGAAAAACTCTTTGGTCCTAATTTTTTCAACAGATATGACAATAAATGGTTCATTGATCGGTATCAAAAAGGTGTTTTAAAGATAGCGTTCAAGATCGGTCGGTGAACAAAGCGCCATAACTTGTGTCGAACTTTCGTTTGTTTTTGAATGGTATCTGATGTAAATGAGCGACATTAACATATCAAAGAGCAAATTTCATCAGAGAAAACACGGACTAGTATAGCAGATTTTGATCCTGGATAGGATGACTAATTTCAGCATGCAGAGGGACCAGAGTCAGACTACCTATACATGTGTACCATATGGTGGTGACCACATACTGTTGTAAGCAGGCATACTCTAATTATCATACTGCCAGAAAAGAAGCACATGCTGTGATTTTATAGCCTCTTGATTATCTTTCATGAACTGCAGGGTCAGAGCTTCCCAAGTCAAAATCTGATATTGTGCACAGGGGTGTAACTGTAGTTTGAAATTAGCCACAGTTAAGAGATTTGAATCGTCCTTCGATGGTATTGAATAAAACTGTCATTATCGCTTCTCTACGCTATAGGTAAATAGGTGTGAAGTTAATGGTACGCTCAAAATTCTATGCATTGTGTTACAAACTGTAATCCAGTATACTATAAAGTGTGAAATAAAACAATGGGTCGATTGAAACTTACTTCGACCAAACTGATTTCTCTCTCTAAATCCTTTCTTTTGAAATCATCGAAACCATATACATTGCGCATGCAACCATTATATTTATGTAATTTGAACTATGCCATTATTAAATATAAGTCTGTATAAAAAATATTACTTCGACCAAACTGTCAATGGCAACTAAAATATCATAAATACAGTCATTATTCAATATGTAGTTATCTGATTCCCCAAATTATTCAACATATCAATTTTGCAATTCTTCCATAGCGTGTTTTGTTTCGCGCGATTCGCGGACAGCATTGATCCGCGAACTTAAAACGCCGCGAACAAGCCCGAGTGCATGAAAACGCGAACATTTCTTGACGCGAACTTATCCTGGTTTACAGTACCTACCTCAAGAGCTCTAGCATATGAACCCACGTCCAGCACTAGTTGTCCCCCTTCTCTGTAATATCTCCTATAATATTAATACACAATATACAGGTGCAGATAACATATACAAATTCTGTTTAACCCTTTCCCAAACAAGATTTGATGTCCCCGATGGAAACAGCTTGGAAAAAACATTAAGGCAAAAGAAGAAAATACATGTCTTGTTCTAACATCTCAAATGTTCTTAAAGGCTTTGCTAAGTGATTTTTTTTCCTTTTCCACAATATTTTCTATGCTATAACATATTTTTTCAACTTTTTTTTCAATCTATATATCAATTATTTTGTCATCTGCAACTCATTTCGAGATGGAACAAAATGAAATTATGCCATTTAGGACAGTGATACTAGTTACACAGCATGATGATCTAGCTTAATCTTTTTGTTTACAGTGTGTGATGATTGGGGATGATATAGTCAGTGATGTAGGGGGTGCTCAAGCTGCTGGCATGAGGGGTGTTCAAGTACGGACAGGGAAATATAGGTAATTATAAACACTGTCAGGGGTGATTAAGGGGCCATTCTGGACACCTTGTTACTAATGTAGGTGGGGCTGCTGGCATGAGGGGTGTACAAGTACGGACAGGGAAATATAGGTAATTATAAACACTGTCAGGGTTGATTAAGGGGCCATTCTGGACCTATTGTTACTAATGTAGGTGGGGCTCAAGCTGCTGGCATGAGGGGTGTACAAGTACGGACAGGGAAATATAGGTAATTATAAACACTGTCAGGGGTGATTAAGGGGCCATTCTGGACCCCTTGTTACTAATGTAGGTGGGGCTCAAGCTGCTGGCATGAGGGGTGTACAAGTACGGACAGGGAAATATAGGTAATTATAAACAGTGTCAGGGTTGATTAAGGGGCCATTCTGGACCTCTTGTTACTAATGTAGGTGGAGCTCAGGCTGCTGGCATGAGGGGTGTTCAAGTACGGACAGGGAAATATAGGTAATTATAAACACTGTCAGGGGTGATTAAGGGGCCATTCTGGACCTATTGTTACTAATGTAGGGGGGGGGGGGCTCAAGCTGCTGGCATGAGAGGTGTTCAAGTACGGACAGGGAAATATAGGTAATTATAAACACTGTCAGGGTTGATTAAGGGGCCATTCTGGACACCTTGTTACTAATGTAGGCGGGGCTAAGGCTGCTGGCATGAGGGGTGTTCAAGTATGGACAGGGAAATATAGGTAATTATAAACACTGTCAGGGTTGATTAAGGGGCCATTCTGGACCTCTTGTTACTAATGTAGGTGGGGGCTCAAGCTGCTGGCATGAGGGGTGTACAAGTACGGACAGGGAAATATAGGTAATTATAAACACTGTCAGGGTTGATTAAGGGGCCATTCTGGACCTATTGTTACTAATGTAGGTGGGGCTCAAGCTGCTGGCATGAGGGGTGTACAAGTACGGACAGGGAAATATAGGTAATTATAAACACTGTCAGGGGTGATTAAGGGGCCATTCTGGACCCCTTGTTACTAATGTAGGTGGGGCTCAAGCTGCTGGCATGAGGGGTGTACAAGTACGGACAGGGAAATATAGGTAATTATAAACACTGTCAGGGTTGATTAAGGGGCCATTCTGGACCTCTTGTTACTAATGTAGGTGGAGCTCAGGCTGCTGGCATGAGGGGTGTTCAAGTACGGACAGGGAAATATAGGTAATTATAAACACTGTCAGGGGTGATTAAGGGGCCATTCTGGACCTATTGTTACTAATGTAGGGGGGGGGGGGGCTCAAGCTGCTGGCATGAGAGGTGTTCAAGTACGGACAGGGAAATATAGGTAATTATAAACACTGTCAGGGTTGATTAAGGGGCCATTCTGGACACCTTGTTACTAATGTAGGCGGGGCTAAGGCTGCTGGCATGAGGGGTGTTCAAGTATGGACAGGGAAATATAGGTAATTATAAACACTGTCAGGGTTGATTAAGGGGCCATTCTGGACCTCTTGTTACTAATGTAGGTGGGGGCTCAAGCTGCTGGCATGAGGGGTGTACAAGTACGGACAGGGAAATATAGGTAATTATAAACACTGTCAGGGGTGATTAAGGGGCCATTCTGGACCCCTTGTTACTAATGTAGGTGGAGCTCAAACTGCTGGCATGAGGGGTGTACAAGTACGGACAGGGAAATATAGGTAATTATAAACACTGTCAGGGTTGATTAAGGGGCCATTCTGGACCCCTTGTTACTAATGTAGGTGGGGGCTCAAGCTGCTGGCATGAGAGGTGTTCAAGTACGGACAGGGAAATATAGGTAATTATAAACACTGTCAGGGTTGATTAAGGGGCCATTCTGGACCCCTTGTTACTAATGTAGGTGGAGCTCAGGCTGCTGGCATGAGGGGTTTTCAAGTACGGACAGGGAAATATAGGTAATTATAAACACTGTCAGGGTTGATTAAGGGGCCATTCTGGACCCCTTGTTACTAATGTAGGTGGGGGCTCAAGCTGCTGGCATGAGAGGTGTTCAAGTACGGACAGGGAAATATAGGTAATTATAAACACTGTCAGGGTTGATTAAGGGGCCATTCTGGACCCCTTGTTACTAATGTAGGTGGAGCTCAGGCTGCTGGCATGAGGGGTGTTCAAGTACGGACAGGGAAATATAGGTAATTATAAACACTGTCAGGGTTGATTAAGGGGCCATTCTGGACCTATTGTTACTAATGTAGGTGGGGCTCAGGCTGCTGGCATGAGGGGTGTTCAAGTACGGACAGGGAAATATAGGTAATTATAAACACTGTCAGGGTTGATTAAGGGGCCATTCTGGACCTCTTGTTACTAATGTAGGTGGGGCTCAAGCTGCTGGCATGAGGGGTGTACAAGTACGGACAGGGAAATATAGGTAATTATAAACACTGTCAGGGTTGATTAAGGGGCCATTCTGGACCCCTTGTTACTAATGTAGGTGGGGCTCAGGCTGCTGGCATGAGGGGTGTTTAAGTACGGACAGGGAAATATAGGTAATTATAAACACTGTCAGGGGTGATTAAGGGGCCATTCTGGACCTTTTGTTACTAATGTAGGTGGGGCTCAAGCTGCTGGCATGAGGGATGTACAAGTACGGACAGGGAAATATAGGTAAATACTGTCAGGGGTGATTAAGGGGCCATTCTGGACCCCTTGTTACTAATGTAGGTGGGGGCTCAAGCTGCTGGCATGAGAGGTGTTCAAGTATGGACAGGGAAATATAGGTAATTATAAACACTGTCAGGGTTGATTAAGGGGCCATTCTGGACCCCTTGTTACTAATGTAGGTGGGGGCTCAAGCTGCTGGCATGAGAGGTGTTCAAGTATGGACAGGGAAATATAGGTAATTATAAACACTGTCAGGGGTGATTAAGGGGCCATTCTGGACCCCTTGTTACTAATGTAGGTGGGGGCTCAAGCTGCTGGCATGAGGGGTGTACAAGTACAGACAGGGAAATACAGGTAATTATAAACACTGTCAGGGGTGATTAAGGGGCCATTCTGGACCCCTTGTTACTAATGTAGGTGGGGGCTCAGGCTGCTGGCATGAGGGGTGTACAAGTATGGACAGGGAAATATAGGTAATTATAAACACTGTCAGGGGTGATTAAGGGGCCATTCTGGACCTCTTGTTACTAATGTAGGTGGGGCTCAAGCTGCTGGCATGAGGGGTGTACAAGTACGGACAGGGAAATATAGGTAAACACTGTCAGGGGTGATTAAGGGGCCATTCTGGACCCCTTGTTACTAATGTAGGTGGGGCTCAGGCTGCTGGCATGAGAGGTGTTCAAGTATGGACAGGGAAATATAGGTAATTATAAACACTGTCAGGGTTGATTAAGGGGCCATTCTGGACACCTTGTTACTAATGTAGGTGGGGGCTCAAGCTGCTGGCATGAGAGATGTTCAAGTATGGACAGGGAAATATAGGTAATTATAAACACTGTCAGGGGTGATTAAGGGGCCATTCTGGACCCCTTGTTACTAATGTAGGTGGGGGCTCAAGCTGCTGGCATGAGGGGTGTACAAGTATGGACAGGGAAATATCTATAGGTAATTATAAACACTGTCAGGGTTGATTAAGGGGCCATTCTGGACCTCTTGTTACTAATGTAGGTGGGGCTCAGGCTGGGAAGAGGGGTCTACAAGTATGGACAGGGAAATATCTATAGGTAATTATAAACACTGTCGGGGTTGATTAAGGGGCCATTCTGGATCTATTGTTACTAATGTAGTTGGGGCCCAGGCTGGGAAGAAGGGTGTACAATATAAGGTGACTATGAGTGACTAGGGGGCCATAATTGGCTTTTTAATTTCATCTGCACATGCTTTTGAGATTAAGGGGTTATAAAGAACAGACTGGGAAGTGCAAGTACAAAGATTAGCAGTGCAAAAATATATTGGGGTTTAGAGACATTTTAGAAGTCATTTTGACTACAAACCCTATATTGTTGGTGTTCATTTTAGGCAAATTGTCACAATTGCTTTCCACAATATTTTTTAGAGATATTGAACCAGGGCTTGTTTGGGAATGGGTTAAAGATTGTGCAGTCATATTAATATGTTTTGACTCCAGTTGCTTGTCTTTTAATGAAATTTTATTTTTACTTCAACTCCTCAATGCCACTCTGCTAAGCAACCTTGTCTATTTGTCAGCATTAGTTTTGTTGTATGAATCTGCTTTTAACCCTTTCCCAAACAAGACCTGGTTTTGACATTCCTAATTTGTAAGACTTGAGAAAACATTGAGACAAAAGAAACTGCTGATAACCAGCAGTTTCTCCTTTTTCCTCAATATTTTTCTCCTTTTTCCTCAATATTATCTGTGCAATATTTTACATAAATCTTATCTTTATCAACATCTATTTTGTCGTTTGAAGCGGTTTTCAAATAGGACCACTCACAAATTTTGTCGTTTGGGAAAGGGTTAAATGGGACCAGTCTAGTGTTGGGAACTATGTTAAGCTTAATCTTTATGCTTAAATGTATTATAATTGAATTCTTCCGAATATTTCAGACCACAAGACGAGAACCATCCAACCGTTAAAGCTGATGGATTTGTTGATAATCTTGCTCAAGGTGTTGATCTAATACTCAGTCATTTGAAGTGATCTCTTGTCATATATCCCTTTCCCAAACAAGACCTGATTTTGACGTCCCTAATAGAAAAAGGCTTGGGAAAACATTTAAACAAAAGAAGAAACTGCTGATAACCAGCAGTTTCTCCTTTTGTCTCAATATTTTCTGTGCTATATTTTACACAAATACTGCCTTTATAAACATCCATTTTGACATCTGCAGCCGCATTCTACGTGGAATAGTCCAATTTTTCGTCATTTGGGAAAGGGTTAATCATTACCAGTATTCTAGTATGGTGTTTTTCTTCTGAAACACAAACTTCACAAAACTACATGAGATAGGCCAAGTGGTACATTTTGTGGGCTTAACGAGTGTCTGGAAGAGAATAAAGCAGGTCCAAAATCAGAGGTGCAATGGACGACAAAAAAAATGTTACTAGATCTATTGTTGAGGGTATTGGAAGTATAATAAAGGAAGGTAAAGTATTGAGGGAAAAGATGATGGCAGTTCTTGGCCACATTTCCTTTTTCTCTGAGTTCAGTTTCTTTTTTAAGAAGTAGCTAGATGTAGTTGATCTACACAAAGTTGACATGTAAAATTTTGATAATCTGCATTTTTCCTTTTCTAAACATGATTTCCGAAATATACTAGAGGAAAGAAGAAACGCAACAACTATGTTTTGTTATTTTTCTTTATTCTTTTATGTTATAGAGTCAAAGTTGTTACTAACTATTACAGGGAACTGTATCTTGATATTGGTGTTTTGATTACGTTAGAACGTGTCTTACCTGTGAGATAACGTCAAAATAGACGTTTACACGTTTCTCACGAGCAAACCTTTAAATGCCCAAACTTCACATTAAATTCTTTTGATTTGTGTAGATGCACATCGACTCGACAAAAGGCAAAGATTTTCGTTTGGATTTAATCCCTCGTATCATTTTGCGACTTATTCAAAGACGTTGTCTGGTAGTAATTGTGATGTTTACGAATGGAACATCTCAACCCGCAATTACTGCTGACTTTGGTGTACATCATTTGACAAAATATTGCTTGAGATTACCACATAGAACGAACAGAACAACTGACGGTCGCCAGAAAAGCGGTCATCAACGTCTAACATCACAACGTCAGGACAATAACGTTTGCTTATTTACCTACGTAAACAAATTCTGTTATTGAGAAAAACTGTTGATGCTATTCATGGACAGTACAGCAATCAAATTTCAGCCAGGAATCGTTAACGTCAAATTGGATTGTGTGCAAGAACAAATTTAACGTTGTCGCCATACCACTCTCATTTAAACGCATATTTATGGAACACACAACCGGTGACCTTCGCGAAATTTTGACACTAGAAAGTCAAATGAAGTTTTACTATTCATTGAAAAAAGTAGTCGAATGAGGCTGATTTTGAGAAAGACAAAAACAAAACATATGATCAAATTTATTTTGTTGTTGCGTTTCTCTTTTCCCTTTAGTATACATAGAATAGATATAGATGGACCTTACTGGCCCATTATCTGTATAATTTTACTTATTTATGTTGAATTAACTTTTTATGCATAATAAAAATCCTTACAATGATATTACTTGTTCTGTTCTTTACAATTTATCTTTACTAATTTAATCCTTTCCTGAACAAAAAAAAATTAGACTGGTTGCAGACATTTTAAAGTTGACGAAAATTTTAACTTCTCTTGACAAAACTTTCTATTTGAAACATTTTGTGGAAAATGAAGAAATTGCTTGTAACAAGAAATTTCTTCATTTTCCACAATGTTTTTTTTTCAACTCTTTTTTAAAACAACATCTTACTGATGTTTGGTTAGCCCACATACAAGTTAAGATCTGGAGAAAGGGCTCTTCACCCTAAACAGCAAACAAGGTGTCAAACTGTCACAAGATACGTCCGTAACACTGCTTTATGTCGACAGGGTGAGCAGGTTGGTAAAAGTTTCATGGTCCTAGCTATTATACTTTTCGTGATATGCCCTGGGCAAAAATGAAGTATGAAAAATAACAAAGGGCAATAACTCAAACAAGAGGACCATGATGGTCCTATATCGCTCACCTGAACCAAAATGATATGAGCAACACTTTTGTTCAATTCAATTAATATTTATGACTTTAAGACTGAGAACGAACTTATGGTCAATAACGTGTGAAAATACAACTTATACGAGATCTAATGGTTCCCAACTGTGAACATTGTTGTCCAAGTTTTGTCTTGATCAATAAATTATTGTAGATTCTAGAGTATAAACAAGGTCGAATGCAGCTGCAAACAGCAGTTTTTTTCAAATTCAAGGGCGCATAACTCTCAACTTCCTCATCAGATCAGACTGAAAATCGAACTCATCTGAGATCTTATGGTCCCGAACATTGTGTCCAAGTTTTGTATTGATTGATTAATAATTGTAGATCTAGAGTGTTAACAAGAGCTGTCCGAAGACAGCGCACTCGACTTTCTAAGTTGCTTAGTATAAAGGGGGCATAACTCCAAATAGAGTGGTCCCAGGGTCATGGGCCCTGATAGTAAGGTAGAGGGTGTGATGGTTAATAAGTATTCCAAGTTTGGGTTGAATCCCTTTGATAGTATGGAAGTTATTGATGTTTGAAAAAACCTTTACCTTTGTTGCAACGCTGACGCCAACGCCCGGGTGACACTATAAGCTCTCATTTTCTTCGAAAAGTCGAGCTAACAAGGTCAAAACCAGCTGAAAATGGCAATTTTGTCAAATTCAAGGGCATGTAACTCTGGACTTTCTGTTCAGATCAGACTGAAAATTAAACTCATCAAAGATCTTATGGTCCAAAACATTGTGTTCCAATTTTGTCTTGATTTGTCAATAATTGTATATTCTAGAGTGTAAACAAGGTTGAAAACTGCCGAAAATGGCAATTTTGTCGAATTCAAGGGCACATAACTCTCGTTTTTCTGATCAGATCAGACTGAAAATCAAACTCATGCAAGATCTTATGTTCTCCAACATTATGTCAAAGTTTTGTCTCGACTGATCAATAATTGTAGATAATAGAGTGTTAACAATGTCAAAACTAGCTATTTTTTACGTTCAAGGGCAAATAACTCTAGACTTCCAGGTCCGATCTGGCCCATAATCGAACTCATCTGAGAACTTATGACCATACTTGCTTTGACTAAGTTTGATCAAGATTGGTCTACTTTTGTGGATGCTAGAGTGTTAACACCAAATTGTTGACAGACAGACGGACGGACGACGGACATTGAGTGACCACATTGAGTGACCACAATAGCTCACCTTGAGCACTTCGTGCTCAGGTGAGCTAAAAATAGGCCAGGTAGAATTAAGGTTCTTTTGCACTGCACTCCCCTTTGACGAGATCTATACACCCATGAAGTTTCATGATCCTAGCTATTATACTCTTAAAGATAAACTCCGGACAAGATTCTAGTTTGAAAACAACAAAGGGCAATAACTCAAAAAATAGGTCAGGTAGAGTTATGGTTATTGTGCACTGCACTCTCTCTTGGTGAGATCTATACACCCATGAAGTTTCATGATCCTAGCTATTATACTTTTAGAGATATACTCCGGACAAGATTCAAGTATGAAAAACAACAAAGGGCAATAACTCAAAAAATAAGCCAGGTAGAGTTATGGTTCTTGTGCACTGCACTCTGTAATGATGAGAAGAATATAACTGCCAAGTTTAAAGTCAATCGGACTTAAGGTGACAGAGTTATGCTCCGGACAAAGAAGTGGAAGCTTCCCGGACACTACGGGTGATCCCATAATTAATATGTTCCGTCTTTCGACGGGCATGAAAGAGGGGCATATGAAAATTGGACTGATCCAATTTGAAAGCTGCTACTGACAACAAAACACTGTTGTTAATGCAAAACCTCGTATCTCGTTTTTGGAAGATTTTAAAGGGGAAGGAAAAAAGTGTAATAACTTTTCCAAAACTGAATGGTTCTACTAGAAATTTAGACATATTGTTCACAAATAATGTGTCATTAAAACTGATCAATAAAATATCTCAAAACCTGCAAGAGTTGTCTAAACTGGACACACAAGATTTTACTCCAAAAATAGCAAATATCGACATACGAGGTTTTGCATGTACACTGACAAAATAGGATGTTGATAAAGTTTTGTCTTGATTGATCAATAATTGTAGTTGCTAGAGTGTAAACAAAATTAACTAGAAATCTATCACTGAAGGTAATAAAAATACCCCCGCCACCATTTTTGTTCGGACAAGCGTTTTTGTTGAATCAGGAGCCATACTCAGAAATTGTCAATCCGATTTTCTTGAAATTTGGTCCAATCAGGGGCCATAACTCAGAAAGTATCGCTCTGATTTCCGTGAATTTTGCATCTTGCATATACATAGGTCCTAATGAATACCTGTGCCAAGTATGAAGCAAATCTCGTTCAGTAACTGTAGGAGGAATTGTCCGGACAAGCATTTTTGTCAAATCAGGGGCCATAACTCAGAAAGTGTCGGTCTGATTTTCGTGAAATTTGCGTCTTGCACATCAACAGAAGTTAATGCACACCTGTGCCAAGTATGAAGCAAATCGGACAGTAACTAAAGGAGGAGTTGTCCGGACAAGCATTTTTTGGTCAAATCAAGGGACATAACTGAGAATGTATCGATCTGATTTCCGTGAAATTTGCGCCATGCACATCTACAGGTCCTAATGCACGCCTATGCCAACTAGAACTGTCGCAAAGCGGACAAATACCCCCCACTAGCACCTTGTCACTGGAAAAGTGCTATAGGTCAAAAGGTTCTGTAGTTAGAGCACGGAAACGGATTTTAAACAAAGTCCGATTGTGACCTTGACCTTTGACCTTGGTGACCCAAAAACAATAGGGCACCTCCTTGGGTCATGGGCAACAACTGTAAAGTTTCATGATCCTAGGTCAACCGGTTCATGACTTAGAGCACGGAAACGGATTTTAAACAAAGTCCAATTGTGACCTTGACCTTTGACCTTGGTGACCCAAAAACAATAGGGCACCTCCTTGGGTCATGGGCAACAACTGTGTAAAGTTTCATGATCCTAGGTCAACCGGTTCTTGACTTAGAGCACGGAAACGGATTTTAAACAAAGTCCGATTGTGACCTTGACCTTTGACCTTGGTGACCCAAAAACAATAGGGCACCTCCTTGGGTCATGGGCAACAACTGTGTAAAGTTTCATGATCCTAGGTCAACCGGTTCTTGACTTAGAGCACGGAAACGGATTTTAAACAAAGTCCCATTGTGACCTTGACCTTTGACCTTGGTGACCCAAAAACAATAGGGCACCTCCTTGGGTCATGGGCAACAACTGTGTAAAGTTTCATGATCCTATGTCAACCGGTTCATGACTTAGAGCACGGAAACGGATTTTAAACAAAGTCTGATTGTGACCTTGACCTTTGACCTTGGTGACCCAAAAACAATAGGGCACCTCCTTGGGTCATGATCAACAACTGTGTAAAGTTTCATGATCCTAGGTCAACCGATTCTTGACTTAGAGCACGGAAACGGATTTTAAACAAAGTCCGATTGTGACCTTGACCTTTGACCTTGGTGACCCCCAAAACAATAGGGCACCTCCTTGGGTCAAGGGCAACAACTGTGTAAAGTTTCATGATCCTAGGTCAACCGGTTCTTGACTTAAAGCACGGAAACGGATTTTAAACAAAGTCCGATTGTGACCTTGACCTTTGACCTTGGTGACCCCAAAACAATAGGGCACCTCCTTGGGCCATGGGCAACAACTGTGTAAAGTTTCATGATCCTAGGTCAACCGGTTCATGACTTAGAGCATGGAAACGGATTTTAAACAAAGTCCGATTGTGACCTTGACCTTTGACCTTGGTGACCCCAAAACAATAGGGCACCTCCTTGGGCCATGGGCAACAACTGTGTAAAGTTTCATGATCCTAGGTCAACCGATTCATGACTTAGAGCACGGAAACGGATTTTAAACAAAGTCCGATTGTGACCTTGACCTTTGACCTTGGTGACCCCAAAACAATAGGGCACCTCCTTGGGCCATGGGCAACAACTGTGTAAAGTTTCATGATCCTAGGTCAACCGGTTCATGACTTAGAGCACGGAAACGAAAAAGTCTACGGACGGACGGACAGACGGACGGACGGACAGACATGGTGAAACCAATATACCCCCTCTACTTCGTAGGTGGGGGTATAACTAGAACTGTCGCAGAGCGGACAAATACCCCCCACTAGCGCCTTCTCACTGAAAAGGTGCTGTAGGTCAACCGGTTCTTGACTTAGAACATGGAAACGGATTTTAAACAGTCTGATTGTGACCTTGACCTTTGACCTTGGTGACCCAAAAACAATAGGGCACCTCCTTGGGTCATGGGCAACAACTGTGTGAAGTTTCATGATCCTAGGTCAACCGGTTCTTGACTCAGAGCACGGAATCGGATTTTAAACAAAGTCCAATTGTGACCTTGACCTTTTGACCTTGGTGACCCAAAAACAATAGGGCACCTCCTTGGGTCATGGGCAACAACTGTGTAAAGTTCCATGATCCTAGGTCAACCGGTTCTTGACTTAAGAGCACGGAAACAGATTTTAAACAAAGTCCGATTGTGACCTTGACCTTTGACCTTGGTGACCCAAAAACAATAGGGCACCTCCTTGGGTCATGGGCAACATCTGTGTAAAGTTCCATGATCCTAGGTCAACCGGTTCTTGACTTAAGAGCACGGAAACGGATTTTAAACTAGAACTGTTGCAAAGCGGACAAATACCCCCCACTAGCGCCTTTTCACTGAAAACCGGTTCTTGACTTAGAACATGGAAATGGATTTTAAACAAAGTCTGATTGTGACCTTGACCTTTGACCTTGGTGACCCAAAAACAATAGGGCACCTCCATGGGTCATGGGCAACAACTGTGTGAAGTTTCATGATCCTAGGTCAACCGGTTCTTGACTTAGAGCACGGAATCGGATTTTAAACAAAGTTTGATTGTGACCTTGACCTTTGACCTTGGTGACCCCAAAACAATAGGGCACCTCCTTGGGTCATGGGCAACAACTGTGTAAAGTTCCATGATCCTATGTCAACCGGTTCTTGACTTAAGAGCACGGAAACAGATTTTAAACAAAGTCCTATTGTGACCTTGACCTTTGACCTTGGTGACCCCAAAACAATAGGGCACCTCCTTGGGTCATGGGCAACATCTGTGTAAAGTTTCATGATCCTAGGTCAACCGGTTCTTGACTTATTGCACGGAAACGGATTTTAAACAAAGTCCGATTGTGACCTTGACCTTTGACCTTGGTGACCCAAAAACAATAGGGCACCTCCTTGGGTCATTGGCAACAACTGTGTAAAGTTTCATGATCCTAGGTCAACCGGTTCTTGACTTAGAGCACGGAAACGGATTTTAAACAAAGTCCGATTGTGACCTTGACCTTTGACCTTGGTGACCCAAAAGCAATAGGGCACCACCTTGGGTCATGGGCAACATCTGTGTAAAGTTTCATGATCCTAGGTCAACCGGTTCTTGACTTAGAGCACGGAAACGGATTTTAAACAAAGTCCGATTGTGACCTTGACCTTTGACCTTGGTGACCCAAAAACAATAGGGCACCTCCTCGGGTCATGGGCAACATCTGTGTAAAGTTTCATGATCCTAGGTCAACCGGTTCTTGACTTAGAGCACGGAAACGGATTTTAAACAAAGTCTGATTGTGACCTTGACCTTTGACCTTGGTGACCCAAAAACAATAGGGCACCTCCTTGGGTCATGGGCAACAACTGTGTAAAGTTTCATGATCCTAGGTCAACCGGTTCTTGACTTAGAGCACGGAAACGGATTTTAAACAAAGTCCGATTGTGACCTTGACCTTTGACCTTGGTGACCCCAAAACAATAGGGCACCTCCTTGGGTCATGGGCAACAACTGTGTAAAGTTTCATGATCCTAGGTCAACCGGTTCTTGACTTAGAGCACGGAAACGAAAAAGTCTACGGACGGACGGACGGACGGACGGATGGACGGACAGACAGACAGACATGGTGAAACCAATATACCCCCCTCTACTTCGTAGGTGGGGGGTATAAATATGAAGTAAATCGGACAGTAAATGTAGGAGTTATCAAGACAAGCATTTTTTGGTCAAATCAGGGGCCATAACTCAAAAAGTAATGGTCCGATTTTCGTGAAATTTGCGTCTTGCACATCTACAGGTCCTAATGCACACCTGTGCCAAGTATGAAGCAAATCGGACAGTAACTGTAGGAGAAGTTGGCCGGACAAGCATTTTTGGGTCAAATTAGGGGCCATAACTTTAAAAGTATTGGTCCGATTTCCGTGAAATTTGCGTCTTGCACATCTACAGGTCACAATGAACAATTGTGCCAAGTATGAACTAAATCGGTCCACAAGTGTAGGAGAAGTTATCCGGACAAGCATTTTTGGTCAAACCAGGGGCCATAACTCAGAAAGTATCAGTCCGATTTTCATGAAATTTGCGTCTTGCACATCCACAGGTCCTAATGCACACCTGTGCCAAGTACGAAGCAAATCGGACAGTAACTGTAGGAGGAGTTGGCCGGACAAGCATTTTTGGGTCAAATCAGGGGCCATAACTCAAAAAGTATTGGTCTGATTTCCGTGAAATTTGCGTCTTGCACATGTACAGGTCACAATGAACAATTGTGCCAAGTATGAACTAAATCGGTCCACAAGTGTAGGAGAAGTTATCCGAACAAGCATTTTTTGGTCAAATCGGGGGCCACAACTCAGATAGTCTGGTTCCCTGTCGTACTATGTATTTTAGTACGTCAGGCACTCACGAAACATGGCCGCCTCCAGTGGTATAATTTAATTACAAAGATAAAGAGCAAAGTTCTTTATTTTTGTGAGCAAAGAAGGGTCATTAGAAGAGTAGATAGGTTTCGGTATATTTTTAACTCTAGCAATAAAAGTTTTACATGACCTCAACGAAAACCTGAGATAAAACGGTTTTAAATTATGTACATGAAAACTATATAATGGCAATTTGGATGATCTTTCAACCAGAAGTCCGATAAGCTCAGTGGTTAGAGCGTCTGCTTAGTGATCTAGAGGTCCCTGGTTCGAATCCCAGGAATGAAACATATTTTAGTCAACCCCCCCCCCCCCATCTCTTTTTACATTTTTCATGTACCAAATGGTTCTAGAGATTGCAAAGACGTAATAAAAACGCAATTGGTAATTGCGTTTTCATTACGTCTTTGCAATCTCTAGAACCATTTGGTATGAAAAATGTAAAAAGAAAGGGGTGACTAAAAGATGTTTCACTCCTGGGATTCGAACCAGGGACCTCTAGAACTCTAAGCAGACGCTCTAACCACTGAGCTAATCGGACTTCTTGTTAAATGACCATCAAAATTGCCATTATATAGTTTTCATGTACATAATTTAAAACCGTTTTATCTCGGGTTAGCGTTGAGGTCATGTAAAACTTTTATTGCTAAAGTTAGAAATATACCGAAACCTATCTACTCTTCTAATGACCCTTCTTTGCTCACAAAATTAAAGAACTTTGTTCTTTACCTTTGTTAAAATATCAGCGCAATGGACGTCGCCATTACTGGTGTCTTCCTGACCCAATAACGCAGTATTAGGGGCAGGTAAGCCAGACTACAACTCAGAAAGTATCGGTCCGATTTTCATGAAATTTGCGTTTTGCACATCTACAGGTCACAATGCACAATTGTGCCAAGTATGAAGCAAATCGGACAGTAACTGTAGGAGTTGGCCGGACAAGCATTTTTGGGTCAAATCAGGGGCCATAACTCAAAAAGTATTGGTCCTATTTCCGTGAAATTTGCGTCTTGCGCATCTACAGGTCACAATGAACAATTGTGCCAAGTATGAACTAAATCGGTCGACAAGTGTAGGAGGAGTTATCCGGACAAGCATTTTTTGGTCAAATCAGGGGCCATAACTCAAAAAGTAATTGTCCCATTTTCGTGAATTTTGCGTCTTGCACATCCACAGGTCCTAATGCACACCTGTGCCAAGTATGAAGCAAATCAGACATTAACTATAGGAGTTGGCCGGACAAGCATTTTTGGGTCAAATTAGGGGCCATAACTTTAAAAGTATTGGTTTGATTTCTGTGAAATTTGTGTCTTGCACATGTACAGGTCACAATGAACAATTGTGCCAAGTATGAACTAAATCAGTCCACAAGTTTAGGAGAAGTTATCCGGACAAACATTTTTTGGTCAAATCAGGGGCCACAACTCAAAAAGTATCGGTCCGATTTTCATGAAATTTGCGTCTTGCACATCTACAGGTCCTAATGCACACCTGTGCCAAGTATGAAGCAAATCGGACAGTAACTGTAGGAGGAGTTGGCCGGACAAGCATTTTTGGGTCAAATCAGGGGCCATAACTCAAAAAGTATTGGTCCTATTTCCGTGAAATTTGCGTCTTGCACATGTACAGGTCACAATGAACAATTGTGCCAAGTATGAACTAAATCAGTCCACAAGTGTAGGAGGAGTAATCTGGACAAGCATTTTTTGGTCAAATCAGGGGCCATAACTCAAAAAGTAATGGTCCCATTTTCGTGAAATTTGCGTCTTGCACATCTGCAGGTCCTAATGCACACCTGTGCCAAGTATGAAGCAAATCAGACAGTAACTGTAGGAGGAGTTTGCCGGACAAGCATTTTTGGGTCAAATCAGGGGCCATAACTCAAAGTATTGGTCCGATTTCCGTGAAATTTGCGTCTTGCACATCTACAGGTCACAATGAACACTTGTGCCAAGTATAACTAAATTGGTCCTTAAGTGTAGGAGAAGTTATCCGGACAAGCATTTTTGGGTCAAATCAGGGGCCATAACTCATAAAGTATTGGTCCGATTTCCGTGAAATTTGCGACTTGCACATCTACAGGTCACAATGAACACTTGTGCCAAGTATAACTAAATCGGTCCTTAAGTGTAGGAGAAGTTATCCGGACAAGCATTTTTTGGTCAAATCAGGGGCCATAACTCAGAAAGTATCGGTCCGATTTCCGTGAAATTGCGTCTTGCACATCTACAGGTCACAATGAACAATTGTGCCAAGTATGAACTAAATCGGTCCACAAGTGTAGGGGGAGTTATCCAGACAAGCATTTTTGGGTCAAATCAGGGGCCATAACTCGAAAAGTATCGGTCCGATTATCGTGAAATTTGCGTCTTGCACATCTACAGGTCACAATGAACTCTTGTGCCAAGTATGAACTAAATAGGTCAACAAGTGTAGGAGGAGTTGTCCGGACAAAGTTTTGGAGACAGACCAACAAACAAACAAACCAACCAACCAACCATCCAACAAACCACTGGACCGACAGGCTGATTCCAGTATAACCCCTCCAAACTTTGTTTGCGGGGGTATAAAAACAGTATTTTTCCACATTCAAGGGCAGATAACCCTGCACTTTCTGGTCCAAATATCTAGTGAATGAAATTTCAAATTGTCTGGTCTTTCTGGGTAGAAAAACATTGTGGGAAATGAAGATATTGCTTGTCACAAGCAATTTCGTCATTTTGCACAATGCATTCCAAAGCCTTTATCTTTTAGGTAGTCAAAGAGTCACTGTGTAATAATGAGTTAATGAAGGATTGGATTGAATGGAGTTTTACGTCCTACTCAACAGCTAAGGTCATATGGAGACGGGACCACAGTTTTAAGTCTCATTCAAAAGACTGGAGAAACGGGGGATCGAACCATCAACCTCTGTGTTTCAAGTCCAGCGCGTTACCCGTTACCAAGGCACCACCTCCGCCCCGAGTTAATGAAGGAGTTCTGTTCACATCATGTGGATTTACAGATGCTGGTACCAATATAATTTTGTAGGCCTTTGGCTTGGATAAAATATATAGACTGGTTCAAATTTGGAGATGGGTTATTTGTCAGTCATTTCATATTATATTTTGATCCTTGGAATACTAATGATCGACATTGAATAAAACAAACAAAATTTAGTTTTGCAAAATCTATTCTGTAATAATAGCTGTTAACATAGATCTTAAATAACTTATATAATTCCTTTGTGACAACTGTCTTGCAGAATACAAAGAAATCATTGCAATTCAGTTTTGATCAAATCATAATTCAAGCACTACATGTGAAGGCCCTTTTTTGTCAGATTCAGCTCAATTGTTTAACTGCACAATAAGCCATAATATTATAGTCTATTATATGTGCGTGTGAAACAAACAAACTATATATTTTTTGAACATTTTCTTTTGAATTATCAGAATTCTTCAGATAACATCCTTTTCCAAAACAATTGATATTCCAGTTTTATACCTGTTATTCAACAAGCTTCCAAAATGATCTTGCACAAATTCTAGCGATACATTGACTAAAAAAATATGCAACAAAATTATTGAAAGTGAGAACTATGTTACTGATGTCATGCTGTTAATACAAGTATTTACAATGAAGATGACATTTCATACATACAAAATCTTAATGAAGCAGGAGCTGGAAAAATAGGCTTTATGGTATTGACCCATCACCTGACAGCAATTTTTTAGACCAGTCAATTTCAATTTTCAAATAAATTAAATTTGGCATTTTTTAAACTTAATTGGTAGAAAACTTAATTGGTAGAAAACATTGTGAAAAAATGAAGAAATTGCTGGCAACAAGCAATTTCTTCATTTTCCACAATGGTTTCAAGTCTTTATCTTGTGGGGCGTCAATATGTGGAGATGGGTTAAAGAATACCTTCTTTCGAGATCAGCATGCGTCTAAATACAGTCTGGTAAGGATCTACATTTGCTGTAGGTCATAAATAATCTATTAGAGACCAATATCATAGGCAATATGGATCTGGATCAGACTGCATGTAAACACAGGCTGATCTAGATCCACTGTCTTCTCAAATGCCTACCCTTTCCCAAACAAGACCTGGCTTTGACGTCCCTACATGAAAAGATCTGGGAAAACATTGAGACAAAAGAAGATAATCAACAGTTTCTCCTTTTGCCTCAATATTTTCTGTGCTATATTATACACAAATTCTATCTTTAAAGGGAAATTTCATTCCACTTTCAATTTTTTAAAGTATGTCTTGATGCCAAGATTGGTTATTCTAATGAGTATAAATACTATTAGTTTTTTGAAGTTGTTGCCAATAAGCGAGAAACACATTTAAAGCTGAGACATAATCGATAAATTGCATATAAATCCGAACTGTTGTCCACAACAATTTGTTCAATTTCAAAACAGAAATATTAATTTCTCGTAAACGGTGCAACATTTTGGCTTGAAATTTTCAGAATTTTCCTAAGGAAATATATGCTCTTTCAGATAAAAATAAAAGTAAAATTTACGACAAAAAATTCTGAAATGTCGCTTTAACAACTTCCGTTTTGTCGTCTGCATAAGCTTTCAAACTGAACCACCCTAATATCTTGTCGTTTGGTAAAGGGTTAATGGAATAATGGCCCTATTCCCAGATCCTGGCTCAATTTTAATGGAACAAACAATGAAAAGACAGAGTGTAAAGCAGAGAATGAGAAAAGAAAGAACTGAAACCATCTATAACAACACAGGTTCAAATAAAAATTTATCACATTCATACAATTTACTTGCACACATTTTACAAATCAAAAAAGTAGCATTTAGACTAAGTCAACCCATTACCAGACGGCAAGATATTAGACTTGTCCAAATTCAAGTTTTGCAGAAGACTTTCATTCGTATGATTTTTTTTTTTTTACATATTATGTCTTTCTGTGTGGTTAACATTGTGGAAAATGAAGAAATTGCTTGTGACAAGCATTTTTTTCATTTTCCACAATGTTTTCCAAAGCATTTATCTTGTTGGGCGTGATTATGTTGTAATGCATTTATTCATTACTACATACTTTTCACTAGTCTATCTGCTCAATCAAAACTGTAATTCCACAGCTAAGAATTTTCACATGAAACTGAAGATGCTATTGAAACTACCAAGGCAAAACACATTTGAGCGGTGATTTGGAAAAGGGTCCTTATGGCACAAAATACCAACATGGATATAGATAAGCTTGTGTGCAAGTGAATCCAATCTCAATGTATGTTGCTCTCTTGCAATTCCTACAGGTAATGTTCACAAAGTTGATACAAGAACAACATAGATTTGGATCAGATTGCAGATATGCTGTATAATGCTGCACAAGCAGTAACCATGATTGCAATCCAAAACATGATCTGATTTGATGTATCCGTTAGAAAATGCTCTGGGAAAAAATGATACAAAAGAAGAAAATGCTGATAAACAGCAGTTTCTCATTTTGCCTTGATATTTTCTGTACTATATTGTACACAAATCTTATCTCACATCCATTTTATTGTCTGCAGCAGCGTTCAAATTGGAGTAGTCTAAAAATTTGATGTTCAGGATAGAGTAAAATGCCATAAAAGGACATTTTCCATTTTCTGACATTGTTTTGTAACGGTCATTGTCAGGAATAGTTGTCAATCATTTATGCAATTTATGGTACAGGAATAATTATAAGAAGAGGAATAATAAGAAGTACACAAGGAAATATGACAATTCACATCGCATCACATACATGATATTGATGAAACAAGAGCACTGATAAATATTGCACAAACAAAACATGTAAACATCAAATCCAAGCCTCGTTTGGAAAGGGTTGATGCCGACCCTATATTCCACTAGAGAGACAGTAATTGAGATAAATTTCAGGAGAGGTGTCAATTGTAATCAATTATTTTCCAAACAATCCCTCAGTTTGATGTCTCCAGCATAGAAAGCTTTGGAAAACATTAATTGAACAGGAAAATGTTGACAGTCAATATTTATCATTATCTTCTTCAAAATGATTTATGAATCTTATTGAGTAAAAATTTCATGAACAAGATGGTATTCCATTTATTTATAAATGTATCTCCTTAACCCTTTCCAAAATAAGACCTGGTTTTGACGTCCCTATTAGAAAACATTGAAACAAAAGAAGAAACTGCTGATAACCAGCAGTTTCTCCTTTTGTCTCAATATTTTCTATGCCATATTTAACACAAATTTTATCTTTAATAACTTCCATTTTGTCATTTGTGGCAGTATTTGAAGTGGATCACCCTAGAATTTTGCCATTCGGGAAAGGTTTAAACTCTCTCCCAAACAAGTTACATTATATTTTGCTTTGAAGAGACTTTCATAATGGAACCATTTTGCTTTTTGGGAAAGGGGTGAATTTGAAACTGTCTTTATTTTGTTTGGAAAGTGTAAATCATGACGAGTTGATCCTAAAATATTTCTGTATCATCAGGGAGCACTATCAAGCGTAAATAACCCAGCATTGTCACAGAATGGGTAAATACCCCCACAAACCCATGCAGAGCCTTGTCACATGAGGAGTAAGATGGTCAGATAAGGAACATCTCTGGGTCAAATCTTTCAACTTCTACTTGGTAACACTTTGTAGATGACATCTCATCAGTCCTCTGTGTCTGTGTACATGTCCAGATAAATTATTTGGGGAAACAAAAAACCTTGGTAATGAATCCTTACTTCACATCTTTCAACTTTTACTAGCTAACAATTTATCACAAATGTCTGTAAGTTCCTTGTTCTCTGCAACCTGGAAATGAAAGCATACATAATTGAGTCAAAATCAGGAGAAAAGACCCTTTATAACATTCGAGACACCAATGGATCAAGATCAGTCTGTATATATATGCAGTCTGATGTTGGTCCTTGTTACCCTGCAAGTGATGCTACAGGTCATGAAGAAGCTATTTAAAGGTACATTAGTATCCCCAGGCCTAAATCTAATGATCCACAAAAGTTGGCTTTTAGCATGTTGTCACATTGTGTATAGACTTTATATGACATAGTACAAGATTCATACAGTAAATGACATAAATCGATAATCATGCAACGGTGTAAATCTATGTAAAATATTTACAGCTGGTTGATCGTATTTACAAAATGATGTGATATGGGGTTTTATATCCTTCGTAATCTTAGCTAATACAGGTCAGACAAAGCTGAAATTTTGCACAGAGAAATATTAAAGGCCATATTTTAATCATGTACAGTTATTTTTACAGAAAATTACCCCGAAAATAAGTAACTGCAAGTATAAATCTTTAAGAACTGCATGGATTCAGATCAGACTGTGTGAACACACAGGCTGAGGGATCTGGATCCATGTTTGTTTAAAGTGCCTGAAATTGACCAAACGCCAATCGACAGATCGCTCCGCCCAACATAGAATTTAGGACAAACAATGGGAATGTGATTGTTAATAGGGAACGATTTTATACAGTTAATCGTGACATAAATTCGGACAAACAAAATAGTATTTCGTAGGTGTTGTTATAAAATCTCGTAACTACGGCTTGATTTAAGCCGTAGTTACGAGATTTTAGAACAACACCGACGGTTTAACGAAACATAACAGCAAACATAGTCTATTGTTAGCACAAAATTCTTTGCCATTGGCATGTCGATTGTTTTGATTGTCAGTCGATAAATCGATACAATAACACGTGCAACGAAAAACAATTGGGGCATGACATTTTTCTGATCGCCCATTGGTTACTCGATGTTTTTGGTTGACAGTCGGCATTTGGTCAATTATGGATTATTCTGGCTCATTCACTAACAGTGCATCATACACATGAACATAAAGTATTTAAAATGAGTCATCAATTAATACAAGCCTATCTCAATCTGGTCTAGAATAGTAAATGATTAAATCATTTCATCCCAAGATGAGGTTCAAGACAACAATATCATTTTCAACAAGCAGCATTAGCATGTTAACACAAATTTCACTTTTCTGCGACCATTTTTGGTGCAGTATCTTGATAAATTGACATCAATGAATTGACATGAATATTTTAAGTGGAGTTCTAAAAATGTGCAGAATAGGATTTTTGTGATCATCACATTAAGCAGGCTATTAAAAATTCACACCTCTAGCACCCATAGCATAATTGACTTTCCACTCTCAAATGTACCTATTTCATACACTTGAGTGAAAGGAGCAATGTCAGGTAACTTTTTATTCAGAAATTCTGTGATGCTGACAGGATTTAAAACTGCAACTTTTCAACTCCAATAACCCCATCTTATCACTTGATAATGGGTCCTTGACCCTTCCCCAAACAAGACCTGGGACCCATATTACTAACGATCGTATGTTTGATTTTTGCATAATTGCTTGTAACAACAGCCCTGATTGGCTCAGTTGGATTTCTCGTGCAATCAGATGTCTTGTTACACAGTTAACACAAAAACTTGATCATAAGATGTTTAGTAATACGGGGCCCTGGTTTTGACTTCTCTGGTACAAATAGCCTTGGAAAAAATTGAGGCAAAAGCAGAAAATGCTGATAACCAGCAATTCTCCTTTTCTCTCAATATTTTTCCTTGCTGTTTCATACAAAAATTTGATCACTACCTTTACCCATTATGTCCTTCGCATCAGCTTTTAAATTTAATAAACCCTTTCCAAAACAAGACCTGGTTTTGACGTCCCTAATAGAAAAGATTTGGGAAAATATTGAAGCAAAAGAAGAAACTGCTGATAAACAGCAGTTTCTCCTTTTGTCTCAATATTTTCTATGCCATGTTTTACTCAAATCATATCTTTAATAACATCCATTTTGTTATTTGTGGCAGTTTTTGAAGTGGATCACCCTAAAATTTTGTCGTTTGGGAAAAAAATAAGCTATTTTCTTGCTGTTTGAGAAAGGGTTAATCAACTCTTACCTTTTGTTGTAGTTGTTTTTCCATACTGTCATGCTTCATCTGTAGCAACTTCACCTGCGCTTCAAGCTTATTCTGACTCTCATCTATCTGCTTCTTCAGGGAATCTATCTCATGATGTTGACTGGAATTGAAAGGAAATAGGAACATGAAATTATGGCAATTAATTTTGTGCTAAAAATAGACTGGGTTTACCATTATGTTTTGATAAACCGTCGGTGTTATTATAAAACAGGGTGTCCGATCACGTAGAAATGTACGTGAATCACGTAATTTGAACAAAAATCACGTACTACTTTCTCACCCAAAACGTGTAAGAACGTACACAAAATGAACCCCCATCATGTATAAAAATAAGATGACAATTCTCCCCGTTGTTTATGAAAGAAAAAACAAATTTGATAGCTGAGTAATAAAACCGAAACTGCCAAATTCGGTCATTCTGATCCCTCTAAATTTTTCGCTATTTGTAGTTGGCCAAGACGCTGCGTTTTTGGGATTTACTCAACCAAAATGCTGTATCATTGCGAGCGTCTGCATGATCATGGCATCTACTAAACAGAATGGATCTTGATTTCGTTTTTTTTATTTTAATTTGATCGGTCTATAATTTAAAGTGCACATAATCAGAAAGTCAACATTAGGGGGAAACGACGAAGAAAACACCCAGTCCACTGTTGAATTTAAAATTAAAATTCATGGCTCTGCCAGTTCGACTGGCTTCGTTCGGACAGAGAAAAGGGAACAAAGCAGAAAACGGAAACTGCTTCATGGTTGGCGTCTGAAAACCTTCCAATCCTCAAGTTTTCAAATTTGATTAATTTGTAATTAAAAGAAAAGATGCTGAACAAAATGCCTCAAACCTTTTCCAAAACAAGACCTTGATTGAAGTGGAAGAATTGTTTAGATTTAGTGTTAACTTTCTTGTACCCCCAAATTATTTTTGTACCCCCAACTTTGACCACCAAGAGGTACAAAAACCCCCAGTCAAAATTTTCAGTGGACACACTGTAAAAACTCGTAACTACGGCTTCATTCAAGCCGTAGTTACGAGATTTTACAACAACACCTACAAAAATACTATTGTTGTCCTAAATTACGTCACGACACCCTGGATAAAATGGTTCCCTATATGATCAAAAGTTGCACGCTATGAATATTATTAACAACCCATTACCAAACAACAAAATTTTAGCCTTGTCCAAACTCATAGGTGTTGCAGAAGACCAGTTCCATTGAACAAAATTTAACATTTTTTGGGATTTCTTGGTAGAAAACATTGTGGGAATTGAAGAAATTCCTTGTCACAAGCAATTTCTTCATTTTCCACAATGTTTTCTAAAGCCTTTATTTTGTGGGGCATCGAAAAGTGTCAATGTGTGGGAAAGGGTTAAGTAATCAATGTTTCAATATGGCGGTCAACAAGCTACAGAAGTGAAAACCAATGGTCACTTAAAACCCTTTCCAAAACAAAACCTGGTTTTGACGTACTTAATAGAATAGGCTAGGGAAAACATTGAAACAAAAGAAGAAAATGCTGAAACCAGCAGTTTCCCTATTTGTCTCAATATTTTCAATGCCATATTTTAAACAAATCATGTCTATATTATCATCAATTTTGACGTCTGCAGCAGCTTTCAAATTAGATCACCCTAAAATTTTGTGGTTTGGGAAAGGGATAATAGAATTTTCTTTTGGAAAATAAAATTATACTCGTATCAAAAAGCTACTCTTATAAAGTAAGCTCTTGATTATTGGTTTTGACCTTCATGGTTGACCTTGAAACAAAACAAGATGTGTTTGTGAAACACTAATGCCCCTGAAATGGCCAACATTGAATTTTCAGAGACAGATGGATGGGTAGACAGATAGACATGAAATACCCCTGATATTTACATCTTTCCATTTTTAAAATGGACATAACTTCGATGTACCTACATACAGAAGAATGATGTACAGACATACAGGCAAATGGTAAAGAAATGTGTCCTAATACTTTTGGTATAAAAGGGGAGTGAGCTAAGTACTGTTTTACCATAAAAAGAATTATGGCAAGCATAACTCTTTCTGAAACAAGACTCTTTTTGACATATCTGATAGATAAATTTTGGTAAAAAATTAAAGTGAAAGAAGTAAATGTTGATAATCAATACTTTTTGCAATATATTGAACAAAAATCTTTGCTTTATCAACATCTATTTATCAATATGCAGCAACTTTTTACTTTGAGCAATCCAAAATGTTCATGTTTGTCAAGAATCACAATCTGATGTTACATGATTTTGTGTTGTCTCACCTTTTTGACTTTTCTTCGTGTTCTTTCTTCATGGTGGTAATTTGTTTCTCCTTCTCCTTCAGGTTATCATGACATTCTGTGGCATATTTCTTCAGGGCATCTTCATTCTGGAACATACATTTTACTTTTCAATCATTAAGGTAGAATAACCATAATGTAGCCATTTTGAGTTTTATAAAACATCAGGTTTTCCGAGCAGCTTTGTTATGTATTCGAACACTGTTGTAAACATTCGGCCGTGGAACACCGAATGTTTTTGGCATCAACCGAATAATTCGTCACGCGAATCACATTAGGAGTAGACTACCTTAATCCATTAGTTTACCAAACAGAGCAACACTTTAGACTGATCTTAAAAGTCTCTTAGGTTTACTGGTCCAAAATAAAAGTTGAATCATACAACGTAAAACAGAATAAAAGGCAGGAATTTAATAACTAAACAGTTAAAGTACACTATAGCTGGAGTAAGAATTATCCTCCATGTATGTCAAATATAGCATCAGTGTATCATATAAACAGAATTTGACACAAACAAACAAAATTTGACACAAACCTTTTTCATAGCCTCGAAGATGCTCTTTGATTTATCATATCTCTTGTGTAGATCTGTAAACGCTTTCTCTACAGACTGTATGTCATTCAGGGCCTGAAACACAAAATACTCATCCCATTGTCATATTGGATAAATGAGCCAGAATCTGGAAAAACATCCCTTATAGCATTAGAGACAGTCAGGTTTCAAGATCAGCCTGTGCCTAGAAGCAGTCTAGCCAGCATCCATGTTACTCTCAAATAGTTGCTACTGACCATGAGGAAGCTATGAGAGAACAAAATGGTTTCTGGCCAGACTGTGTGTATACGCAGGCTGATCTGGAACTATGTTGTTCTCAAATGCAATACGGGATGTTTTTCCAGATCCTGGCTCATATATAGTCGACACATACCTTGACAAAGGACATTTCAACTTTCTGCAGGGGTCGACTTAAGGATAAATTTTCAACTAGCCAGCAGGGCCAGTTAAGATGGAAAGTAACTGGCCCGACTTGTTTGTCACTGGTCCAAAGTTTTTAAGAGGAAATATGGTGAAAAACTTCAAAAAAGCATGACAAAATTGCACATAAAAGGTTTGTGTTGTCATGAAAACAAAGTCTACATATCATGGTTATTAACAATGCCTACACTCCCCTGTTAGAAGTTTTTAAAGCAGATAATGGGCTTTTCTCTCTATTAAAGCTTCTCTCCTTAATTGAATATACTTATTGTCCTCCTCATCAGAATACACATCATCTGACTTATAGTCAGAGTCAAACTTAGGCTCATCAGACAGACTGACAGGAGCTTGTTCATGAGAGGGGAAGCTGCAAAATTAAAATAGAAAGACTGGAGTACTCTGAAATTATGCTTAATATACAAGAACATTGATTCAATGTTTAATCAAATACTTCCATGGTCTTATTTCATTAAAGAATATCCTAATCCTGTTTTTCCTGTTTAATTACATAAGTATTAGATCTATATGTATGTCTCCTATCCCATTTCAAAAATCTAGACTGTTCCAACTAGAACTGTCGCAAAGCGGACAAATACCCCCCACTAGCGCCTTGTCACTGAAAAAAGTGCTATAGGTCAAAAGGTTCTTTAGTTGGAGCATGGAAACAGATTTTAAACAAAGTCCAATTGTGACCTTGACCTTTGACCTTCGTGACCCAAAAACAATAGGGCACCTCCTTGGGTCATGGGCAACAACTGTGTAAAGTTTCATGATCCTAGGTCTACCGGTTCATGACCTAGAGCACGGAAACGGATTTTAAACAAAGTCTGATTGTGACCCTGACCTTTGACCTTGGTGACCCAAAAACAATAGGGCACCTCCTTGGGTCATGGGCAACAACTGTGTAAAGTTTCATGATCCTAGGTCAACCGGTTCATGACTAAGAGCACGGAAATGGATTTTAAACAAAGTCCGAATGTGACCTTGACCTTTGTGACCCAAAAACAATAGGGCACCTCCTTGGGTCATGGGCAACAACTGTGTAAAGTTTCATGATCCTAGGTCAACCGGTTCATGACTTAGAGCACGGAAATGGATTTTAAACAAAGTCTGATTGTGACCTTGACCTTTGACCTTCGTGATCCAAAAACAATAGGGCACCTCCTTGGGTCATGGGCAACAACTGTGTAAAGTTTCATGATCTTAGGTCAACCGGTTCATGACTTAAAGCACGGAAACGGATTTTAAACAAAGTCCGATTGTGACCTTGACCTTTGACCTTTGTGACCCAAAAACAATAGGGCACCTCCTTGGGTCATGGGCAACAACTGTGTAAAGTTTCATGATCCTAGATCAACCGGTTCATGACTTAGAGCACGGAAACGGATTTTAAACAAAGTCTGATTGTGACCTTGACCTTTGACCTTTGTGACCCAAAAACAATAGGGCACCTCCTTGGGTCATGGGCAACAACTGTGTAAAGTTTCATGATCCTAGGTCAACCGGTTCATGACTTAAAGCACGGAAACGGATTTTAAACAAAGTCCGATTGTGACCTTGACCTTTGACCTTCGTGACCCAAAAACAATAGGGCACCTCCTTGGGTCATGGGCAACAACTGTGTAAAGTTTCATGATCCTAGGTCAACCGGTTCATGACTTAGAGCACGGAAACGGATTTTAAACAAAGTCTGATTGTGACCTTGACCTTTGACCTTTGTGACCCAAAAACAATAGGGCACCTCCTTGGGTCATGGGCAACAACTGTGTAAAGTTTCATGATCCTAGGTCAACCGGTGCATGACTTAGAGCACGGAAACGGATTTTAAACAAAGTCCGATTGTGACCTTGACCTTTGACCTTTGTGACCCAAAAACAATAGGGCACCTCCTTGGGTCATGGGCAACAACTGTGTAAAGTTTCATGATCCTAGGTCAACCGGTTCATGACTTAGAGCACGGAAACGAAAAAGTCTACGGACGGACGGACGGACGGACGGACGGATGGACGGACGGACGGACGGACGGACGGACGGACGGACAGACAGACAGACATGGTGAAACCAATATACCCCCCTCTACTTCGTAGGTGGGGGGTATAAAAATCATATTTAAGGGTGATGCAGAGAAATGGCCGTGTCAAACAATATAAGGTGGACATAAATGTTGGCAAAGATAAAAGGTGTGTTAAAAAAAATATATAGCTCTTAATTGAACAGAAAATACTATTCTGAATTCAGCTTTTACCCTATCCAAAACAATTTCTAGCTTTTAAAGCCTAATTGATAAAGAATTGTCATACTAACCATGCTAGATTTTTTCTCTATTTCTTCTACATTTTCGAATTTAAAAAAAGGTTTGAGCTCAAGTAGCATTTTTTTGATTGCATCCTCTTTCAGATTCAATTCCAGTTCAAAAAGCAGTAAAAAGTTGAGCATAATTGATCTGAAATGCATCAGAGTTCCTGCTCATTTGATAGAAAAAAGACACAACAGATTAAGTGCTGTTTAAAGATAAGGGTCACGAGTTGTGACGTCATGTAAAACTGAACCACCCATTAGATCAAAGAAAACCCTGTTTATGGAAAATCAACATGTGTTTGGAAATAGACTGTTTTCGAAGGCTTACAGTAATTTGTGTAATGACAAAGGAATTTACTGTTTTTATGTTTACATGTGATTAGATTCTAGACAAAGGATATGCATGTTAACTTGAGCGTCCTAGCATTGGAATTGCAAACAATTTTCATTCGGAACAACACAATTTATAGTGCAATTTGCTTTCATAAAATCAGTCTGTGCAAGTATCCTTTACTCAGTATTTGTGTATGTGAATTTCTATTTCTGCAAGTGAATTATGGATATAACACAGTAGTGCATGAAAGGAAATAATTACCGATAATCTGATAAAAGGTTTGTAGAAATTAAAACCATAATTTAACTTCACTTCTTTATCATTTCCTGTGTGATATTTTGCAGAAAACTACTTGATTGTAGTCTTTGGTCGAAGATCGCGATCTATCCATTGCTGAAGTGTTATTTGTGTTCGATTTTCTCATTAGATTTGTGTTACATCCGAGTACAAAGATACAGTTACTCCCAGTAGCCCTACAAATTTTGTTATTGAAAATCATATCGGCGGCAAAAGACCGGGCGTACACGATTTGAAAACTGAAATATTCAATTTAGATATCTAGTAAACATTTTTTGATTTATGGAGCATGCATGAATGAAGCAAAATTAAACATTGTTTGCCAAGATATGCAGCCTAATCATTACATTTTCTAACTGGTTAAATCTAATTTTCTATACAAAACAATTTTATGACTAAGGCATAATTTCAACTGGCCAAACGGGCTGGCTTCTGGCATGTTCAACTGGCCCGAGGTAAATTCAACTGGCCTCGGGCTAGCGGACCAGCGGTTAAATCGACCCCTGTTCTACTTATATCAAAGATAACTTCTTTTACCGTCCTTACCAATGGAAATTAAAGTCATTTTGAAACAAGAGATGTTTGTAAAACATATATGCCCCCTCAAGGGCCTACATTTGATGTAGGTCAAAGTCCAAGGTCAAGTTAACAAGGTCCAAGGTCATGGTCAAATATGAAAGGTCTTGGTAGGAGGTGTCTATGTGTGAAATATTAAAGCTGTATATGTAAAAGTAAAATGAAACATAGGCCAGGTTAAAGTTTTTAAAAGTAGGCCAAATGCCAAGGTCAAGGTCATGGTCAAATGTGAAAGGTCTTGGTTGGAGGTGTCCATGTGTGAAATATCAAGGCTGTAGGTGTAAAAGGACATGATATATATGCCTGGTTTCAGTCTTTTTAAAAGTAGGTCAAACTTCAAGGTCAAGGTTGCAATATTCAAGGTCATGGTCAAATGTGAAAGGTCTTGGTAGGAGGTGTCTATGTGTGAAATATCAAGGCTGTAGGTGTAATAGGAGATAAGATAAAGGCTAGGTTAGATATTTCTAAAAGTAGGTCAAACTCCAAGGTCAAGGTCCAAGGTCATGGTCAAAGTGAAATATCTTGGTTGGAAGTGACCATGTGTGAAATATCAAGGCTGTATATGTAAAATGACATGAAATATAGGCCAGGTTAATGTATTAGAAAAGTAGGTCAAACACCAAGGTCAAGGTCACAAGGTTCAAGGTCATGGTCAAATGTGAAAGGTCTTGGTCATAGGTGTCCATGTGTCAAATATCAAGGCTGTATGTGTAAAAGGACATGATATATCGGCTAGGTTAAAGTTCTTTTTAAAGTAGGTCAAAGTCCAAGGTCAAGGTCACAAGGTCCAAGGTCATGGTCAAATGTGAAAGGTCTTGGTAAGATGTGTCCACGTGTGAAATACAAAGGCTGTATGTGTAATAGCACATAAGATATAGGCCCAGTTTATTTTTTTTAAAAGTAGGTCAAACTCCAAGGTCAAGGCCACATGGTCCAAGGTCATAGTCTTATGTGATAGGTCTTGGTCGGAGGTTTCCATGTGTCAAATATCAAGGCTGTATGTGTAAATGGACATGATATATCGGCCAGGTTAAAGTTTTTTTAAAAGTAGGTCAAACTCCAAGGTCAAGGTCACAAAGTTCAAGGTCATGGTCAATTGTGAAAGGTCTTGGTAAGATGTGTCCATGTGTGAAATATCAAGGCTGTATTTGTAAAAGGTCATGAGATATATGCCAGGTTTAATTTTTTTAAAAGTAGGTCAAACTCCAAGGTCAAGGTCAAAAGGTCCAAGGTCATGGTTAAATGTGAACGATGTTGATAGGAGGTATCTATGTGTGAGATATCAAGGCTGTATGTGTAAAAGGACACGAGATATAGGCAAGGTTAAGAATTAAGTGTAAAAATCAACAAAGGGCAATAACTCCAAGAATTTGATTGGCAGAGTTACGGTTCTTGTGCACTGCATTTCTCCATAATGAAATCTATTCACCTGTAAAGTTTCATGATTCTACCTTACATATTTTTTGAGTTGTGCTCCGGACAAGAATCAAATTATAAAATCAACAAAGGGCAATAACTCACAAAAATTGATCGGCAGAGTTAGGGTTCTTGTGCACTGCACCTCTCCATAATGAGATCTATCCACCTGTAAAGTTTCATGATTCTACCTTACATACTTTTTGAGTTATGCACCGGACAATAATCAAGTTTGAAAATCAACAAAGGGCAATAACCCAAAAAATATGATCAGCAGAGTTACGGTTCTTGTGCACTGCACCTCTCCATAATGAGATCTATCAACCTGTAAAGTTTCATGATTCTACCTAACATAATTTTTGAGTTATGCTCCGGACAAGAATCAAGTTATAAAATCAACAAAGGGCAATAACTCAAAAAAATTGATCAGCAGAGTTACGGTTCTTGTGCACTGCACCTCTCCATAATGAGATCTATCCACCTGTAAAGTTTCATGATTGTACCTTACATACTTTTTGAGTTATGCTCCGGACAAGAATCAAGTTATAAAATCAACAAAGGGCAATAACTCAAAAAATTTGATCGGCAGAGTTACAGTTCTTGTGCACTGCACCTCTCCATAATGAGATCTATCCACCTATGAAGTTTCATGACTCTACCTTTAATACTTTTCGAGTTATGCTCCGGACAAGGTTTGGTCTACGGACAGACCGACCGACATACGGACCGACCGACCGACCGACCTTCCGACCGACACTTGCAAAACAATATACCCCCATTTTCTTCGAAAGGGGGCATAACAAATGTAGCCTTAGAAATTAACTAGAACTGTCGCAAAGCGGACAAATACCCCCCACTAGCGCGTTGTCACTGAAAAAGTGCTAAAGTTCAAAGTGGCATAATTCTAAAACTACTGCCTGGATCAAGATGAAAATTGCAGGTGCACAACTTCATATGATAGGAAACAACCTGCTAAAATTTCAGCAAAATCGGTCAAAAACTGTGGGAGGAGAAGAGGACACAAAATTATGTCCACGGACGGACGGACGGACAGACGGACGGACGGACGGACGGACAACCTGAATCCAGTATACCCCCCCATAACTTTGTTGTGGGGGGTATAATAAGGAAAAAGGCAAAATTTGCACAAATTATATACTATAATTATATACTTACCGCATCTCGCTCATCTTGGATAGTCTTGATCTCTCCATCTTTCTTATCTAAATCTTTTTTATGCTTCTCTGTAAACAAGAGTTTTATAAAGTGGGCATAATTTGTCAATTTGTGAGAAAATTTACATTTTTTTTAGAAATACAAATAATCTTTTCCTAGATTCATTGCACACAAAAGCCTTCAGACATACAACATGTAACAACCAAAATATTAAAATTTAGAAGGATTTGTTAAATGGTAGAATTATAGTGTTTTATTGGTTTATTGCCATATAGGACCCACAAAATATCCATAAACACTCGAAACAAATGAGCCAAAAAAGGGACCCTACTGGCATTTGGTATCAACATTTTTCTAGATCAGCCTGTGCATATATACAAAGTCTGATCAAGACATGTTTTGTTCTCTGTTAGTATTACTATGACCAGTGCCTAGATATAAGCATTCATGGATCCTGATCAGACTGTACTTTAGTCTATAGGCACATGCTGATCTGGAAACAGTTAAGTCTAAAATGAGATAATGGCCCTTTTATCAGATACAAGGTGAAATACCAGGTCCAGAAAAACCATTCTATAATAGACGTCAGAACAAGGTCTTCTTTGGGAAAGGATTAAACTTTGCCTTATCAAGATTCTATGTATATTGGATAATTACCTTTTAACTCCATGCATGTCATCTCAAACATAGCACAAATACCCCTGAAAATAAAATGTAATTGTTATGAGAGCAGGGTAATGTAAAATATTGTTCCTTGTTTCTCAAAACATTTGTTGTGGGTACTCTTTAGAATAGTCTTGTTAGAAGTTATTATCCTTATCCACAATGATTTGTCTATGTCTGTCAGTCTTTGTATCCGACTCTGTCTTCAACACCATGTCCTTGTGCTGTATTTCCCAACAATTCTCTATTGCTTGTCTAAATCAAAATTACAATGCAAGCTATCTAATTGGACAAAATTTCTGTCAAATGGGAAAATTTACCTGAGCTCCTCCAGCTCTAGCAGCTGTTTATCCTTGTCTACAATGATTTGTTTAAGTCTGTGATTCTCTGTATCGGACTCTGTCTTTATTTTATGTTTCTCTTGTTCATGTTTCAGCTGTAATCCCTGCACCTCCATCTGTAGACTGTGACGGATCTTCTTCATGTCTGTGTCTGTGTACTTCAACTCCTGAAACAACATGCAGTCGCTTTTCAACAAAACCTTGTAACTGTAGCTTAAAACAAGCTGCAGTTACGAGTTTTTGTTGAAAAGCATTGATGTCCTCCTGGGTATATACGAGGGACGGTCGGAAAGTAGTTGGACTTTTCGTGCTGCTGTCTCTCCATTTGCAACTGTATAAACACATTATATATTGGCGGAATCTACATCCATTTGCCAATAACGTGGTCAGTTTATTTTCAAAGATAGTTGTATATATACAATACTCTGTCCACTTATATGTGATAGGGGTTTACTGTATCATAGGCAAATTGTTAGAGGAACAACAAGGGTAACCAAAACAAAAGAACATTCTAGTCATTTAAATCGCGAAGAAGTTAAGTTTTTGAACTACATTATCACTGAAGATTAAATGTGGGTTAATAATTCCGAACTTGGGATAACACTCAGTCAAAGCAGCCATGAAAACGAGCTGGTTCCCCACCCATGAAAAGATTAAGATGTTACCTTCGGCTGGTAGTCATGTTTGTTGCTTTTGTGGATTCACGAGGATTGATAGTTAGTCATTTCATGTCAAATGGTAAAAACTGTCATTGCCAAGTACAATTCTGAAGTAACTAATAAAAAAACAAAGAATAAATGCTGAAGTAAACGCGTCCCAGATTAGCAAAGAAAAATGTTTTCTACTTCATGATTACGCACGCTCCCATACCACCGCATCTACAGTGGAGATTATCAACTATTATCCACGACAAAAGTTGTTTTACTCTTCCTATAGCCCAGACCCTACCCCATATGACTTTTATTTGTGTCAAGAACTCGTGAAAATGCTTGCCGGGAAGAAATTTGAGACCAGGGCGCCTTTGATACCGGTGGTTACACAGTACCTAATACAGTGGGTCTACGTCATGGTTGATAGTGGGAAAAGTAAAGCTCCTACTAACATGGCGAAAATGCATAGACACAGATGGACAATTTGTTTAAACAGTGTAGGAAGAATTTTGTTAAAATGTTAAATGGTTTTAGAGAACTAGTCAAAAGTCCAACTACTTTCCCACCGTCCCTCGTATTCACCAACAATTCTAAATTGATTGGCTAGACCAAAATTACGTTACAAGCCTTTCGATTGGACAATACATATGTCTCGGCGAATCAGATGGGTTGTTGTGTAATTTTAAAGGTAAATTTCAAATCAGACTGGGTTGGTGAACACCAATCCTGAGCTTAGCTCCAATGCCAATACTATTGTAAGTACATATTTGTGACCTGTCATCCTAAAAGGACCATCAAGGTAGTGTGTAAAGTATCTACACCAGTAAGCCTTGACTGTCTGATTAAAATAAATACTTTTCACTAAATCAAGAGGAAAGTTTAAAGACAGCAATGTCAATTTTCCCCTGAATCTAAATGAGTAGCATCACTTTCTACAGATGTAGATCTAGATTTTAAGATGTTAAGACATTTGTAAATAAAACTTCCGTCTTATTTCTTATCAAATTCAATGTCTGTATCAGTTGATTGATTGGGGTTTAAAGCTTCTTTCAACCGCTCAATATTTATCAGAATCATCTTATACGGACATTATGAATGAGTACACTAAACATAGGTGTTGGGCGAAAAAATAAACTTCAAAAAGTGTTATTATGTGGAAATGGGTTAACCTTTCCCAAACAAGACCTTGTTTTGATGTCTCCAATAGAATAATGTTGCATTTTCTCCCTTTGCCTCAAAACTTTCCATACTATATTTTACACAAATCATTATCAACTGCAATTTTGTATCCAGAACCAGCTTTAGAATGGAGCAGTCTAAATTTTAGCTGTTCAGGAATGGGTTAAGTTACCTCAAACAATCCTGGCTCACTCTCTGTCGAGTCACCCATTAATGTTGGCATTTTGAACACTGGTGGTGTGCTTTCCTGAAACAAATATTAGTCCATAAAATACAAATCAGCTGACAACTTTAAAAACCATGCAAAACCTTTCCTAAACAAGTTATAGATGATAGTAAACCCAAGATGCCTCGTTTCCGCAAGAGGCAAATGGCATAATTGTTAATTACAACAAGATAACTAACCCTGGCTCAGTGACGATAGAAATGGAATACAAAATGAACAAGATACAAAATTCATAAAGGTATTCCATTGATCATAAAACACTTAACACTTCACTGATTGATGCAACTTCAGCAGTGTTCTCCCAAGCCCAAAAAGATGTATAGGCCCTACTACAGCTTCATCTAAATCAATGTCACCAAACAGAGGAATTTGAGTTATATCATGTCAAAAACTGATGAATTAAGGTATTCTGTGCAGTAAATATGCATAAAAACATTATGGGAAAAGAAGAAATTGCTCATAATGAGCAATTTCTTCTTTTCCCTCTATGTTTTTATTCACAATTATTTGCATTAAGACTACATTGTAAGCTTCAATGTTACTGCCGCTACAGCTTCAATTTATTCTGCGGAGAACCATGTTCAGGCTTTGCCTATAGCACAGGAAAATGACAATGGTATACCCCAATAATTACCAAGCATCATCCATGATGACTAAAATTGACAAGGGATACCCTAGTCAATTTCCGTTGTCACAAATGACGCACAAAATTGCATGAAATGTTTGGTATCTAATGATAGATGGAATTATCAAGACCTTACCTTGGAGTTTGTAGGACTACACGCAAGTATCTTATCCACCTCCCCAGCTTCTTGTGTGAGCGGTGACACCCCTCGCTCTTTGTCAACAAATAACTGAGAACATAACGAGTTGTTCATGTTGTTTACACTCAGGGATTTTCTCTTCTTCATCTTGGGCGGCGTACCCAATAACAACAAACAGTCATCCAACCCACTGAAATGGTCAGGTTTTAACCTTTTTGCAAATGACAAAATTCTTGCCTTGTTCAAATTCAAAGATGGGGCAGATGAAAATTTTAAATGGATTTAATCTTTCAAATTATAGTCTTTCTGTGTAGTAAACATTGTGGCAAATAAAGTTCATGCTCAGGTGAGCTAAAAATGACACTTGGGCCGTGATATTAGTGGCATATTCATAAAGTGACAGTGTGGCTAAAAGTTCAGGCAAATGTTCAAAATCTAAGTCTGTTGTATTACCGGCAATAGATATCCCTCCATACTTTTTTTCAAGTTTTGAGAGTTAAAAAATGTTGAGATAAAAATCTTCATACATACTATTCCCTGATCTTCTCAATCTGGTCTGGCCTGACACTGAATCTTCTAGGATCTGTAATCAAATGGTCATTATGATGGGTTAGTTCCAACACAGCAAATATCAAAACTATTCCAATGCTGAATATCAGCATTTTCTTCCTTTGCCTCAATGCTTTCTTCAACTTATAATGGACATCAAAACCAGCTTTTGTTGGGGAAATAGTTGAAAAGGTATGACTAGTTATAATATTTCTAGACAACAAAAAGGTAGGAGGAAAATGCATACCCTTATTCTATTGTCATGGAGACATAACATTATCAGCAGGCAAAACTACATTGTAGATAAATATTTTAAGATCTTGAAATAAAAGAAGGAAATGAGGATCAACCAGATTTTTCTCTTTTTTTTCTCAAAGCTTTCATCTTTAGAATCATCAAAAGGGGGGGTCTCATTTGCGCCCACGCACAGATTTTCTTGTAACTTTACTCATAGAATGCCTCTGACCTATGAACTACAAAAATATATTCGTTTTACTCAAAGAGTGCATATAGGCCTATACACGGCACCTTAAAGTGTTCCCGGTTTTTGTTGATACCCGTCTTACAAAAACTCAATGTTGGCTATCTAGTTTTGGTATAAATCCACATGTTTTAATTAAAATAGCAAGAGGAGTCATTGTAGAAACTTTTGATACCAATACTGTTGGTACTAACATGCGCAAAAAATTCTTAGAAATAAATTTAGTCAGAACTTGTCAGAAAAATAGCCGAGAAATTTTCAAAACCTAAAATTCTATCATTTTTTTTGGATGTTCCCGTCTTTGTCAACCTATGAAATTGATAGAAAAGTTGGCCATATATGTTCCCTGTTTGTATGCAAAATTTGGTGAAAATTTGAAACCGGTGTAACAGTGTATCTTGGCCCCCCTGGGCAGCTTGGCCCCCGGGGGCTAAGCTACCCGCGGGTAGCTTGGCCCCCACCCTGGGTAGCTTGGCCCCCACCTAAAATCTTTTTCCAGAGTCCCCCAAAATACAAAACAATGTCTGTAAATGTTACGCCTACTGTTAAATGAAAAGAAAAACCAAAGTTTAATGTGTTTTGGTCAAATTAATTTTTCGCCTTTTTTGGCATAGAATATGGGCGGGGACCAAGCTACCCAGGCCTGGGTAGCTTGGCCCCCACCTAAAATCTTTTTCCAGAGTCCCCCAAAATACAAAACAATGTCTGTAAATGTTACGCCTACTGTTAAATGAAAAGAAAAAACAAAGTTTAATGTGTTTTGGTCAAATTAATTTTTCGCCTTTTTTGGCATAGAATAGGGGCGGGGGCCAAGCTACCCAGGCCTGGGTAGCTTGGCCCCAACCTAAAATCTTTCTCCAGAGTCCCCCAAAATACAAAACAATGTCTGTAAATGTTACGCCTACTGTTAAATGAAAAGAAAAACCAAAGTTTAATGTGTTTTGGTCAAATTAATTTTTCGCCTTTTTTGGCGCAAAATAGGGGCGGGGGCCAAGCTACCCAGGCCTGGGTAGCTTGGCCCCCACCTTAAATCTTTTTCCAGACTCCCTTAAATTACAAAACAATGTCTGTAAATGTTACGCCTGCTGTTTAATGATAAGAAAAAACAAAGTTTAATGTGTTTTGGTCAAATTAATTTTTCGCCTTTTTTGGCACAAAATAGGGGCGGGGGCCAAGCTACCCAGGCCTGGGTAGCTTGGCCCCCACCTAAAATCTTTTTCCAGAGTCCCCCAAAATACAAAACAATGTCTGTAAATGTTACGCCTACTGTTAAATGAAAAGAAAAACCAAAGTTTAATGTGTTTTGGTCAAATTAATTTTTCGCCTTTTTTGGCGCAAAATAGGGGCGGGGGCCAAGCTACCCAGGCCTGGGTAGCTTGGCCCCCACCTAAAATCTTTTTCCAGACTCCCTTAAATTACAAAACAATGTCTGTAAATGTTACGCCTGCTGTTTAATGATAAGAAAAAACAAAGTTTAATGTGTTTTGGTCAAATTAATTTTTCGCCTTTTTTGGCACAAAATAGGGGCGGGGGCCAAGCTACCCAGGCCTGGGTAGCTTGGCCCCCGCCTAAAATCTTTTTCCAGAGTCCCCCAAAATACAAAACAATGACTGTAAATGTTACGCCTACTGTTAAACGAAAAGAAAAAAACAAAGTTTAATGTGTTTTGGTCAAATCAATTTTTCGCCTTTTTTGGCGCAAAATAGGGGCGGGGGCCAAGCTACCCAGGCCTGGGTAGCTTGGCCCCCACCTAAAATCTTTTTCCAGAGTCCCCCAAAATACAAAACAATGTCTGTAAATGTTACGCCTACTGTTAAATGAAAAGAAAAAAACAAAGTTTAATGTGTTTTGGTCAAATTAATTTTTCGCCTTTTTTGGCATGATCCCTGTTTGCATGCAAAATTTGATGAAAATTTGAAACCGGTAACATTGTCAAATTATAAAAATTGTGAACAACGGCATCTTAACATGCTCCTGGATTTCAATGGTACCCGTCTAGCAAAAGCCCAATTGTGCTTACCTAGTTTTGATTTCAGTACCAAATTTTAAATCAAAATAGCAAGAGGGGTCATTGAAGAACATTTTGGTACCAACAATATTGATGCCAACATGCAAAAAAAAAAATCTCAGAAATTTATTTGGTCAGGAATTGTCAGAAAAACAGCCGAGAAATTTTCAAAACCTTCAATTCAAATAATTTTATTTGAATGTTCCCGTCTTTGTCAACCTATGAAATTGATAAAAAGGTTAGCCATATATGTCTCCTAGTCGTATGCAGAATTTGGTAAAAATTTGAAACCGGTAACATTGTCAAATAATGAGAATTGTGAACAACTGCACCTTAAAATGCTCCCGGATTTTAATGGTACCCATCTAGCAAAAGCTCCGTGTTGCCTACATAGTATTGATATCAGTCCCCAATTTTAAATCAGAATAGCAAGAGGAGTCATCGTACAACATTTTTGTTACAATTTTGTTGATACAAACATGCGAAAATGATGCATTTTCTTCTCAAATCTGAGATTATCAAAAAGTGAATATGTCAACAAAGCAGTGGCTAGTTCATTATTACAATAGAAATATTAGCAATTTTGCATTGAAAGGCAAAATTTATGTACAATAAAAACTGCTTTTGTGTTCTTTTTATTATCTTGAGCAGTGTGGTAAAGAAAAAAATGTTTGTATTTATAATAATTGTGCGAAAATGCTATTATAAGGGCCCAACACTAAAACCGGAAGAAGAAGAAAGTAGTCTAAGTGCTGGTAAGCCACAAAGGAAAGTTAAAAAGGGTGAAATAATAGATTAAATATGTAACATTATGCATCTCCTTTATTTTTCATCCCCACATTTTATAATTTACTACGCTGTTTGGGATTTATTCTTCCATTATATTATTGGTGGGTGGGGTACGGCAATGTGGCCATTATTCTTTAAAATCATGTTTTTGTGTGAAAAAAGCTAAAATTAATGCAATGTATAAGTTGGTTATGTTAAATAAAGACACAACAAAGCATAATGAGCTATTTACAAATGTATATGAAAATGATTAAGTAACATCTTAGGTTTTTTTATTCTTAGCAATCTGGACCCTTAACACTTAAATTCAAAAGCAACACTGTTACCGGTTTTATTTTTTCTTCATATTTTACCATAAGCATGGGCATATATAAGGGCAATTTTAATGTAAATTTCATAGGTTGACAAAAACTGGAACTAGGTGAAATTAAAACATGAATTTGGTCGAAATATTTGAAAACTAAAAAATTTAGAGATGAGGTCATACAAAATCTTTTAGAAAATTGTTTTTAGTTGAGTAATATATACTAATCTGGTTTATACATGATGAAGAATTATTAGACATTATTTTTGGGGACAATTTAGCTCGAATACAACAAAGCTGGGTGTATATGGCCTCTTTAGGTTAGGATACCCCTCATTTTTAAGCAAAAATCTTAAAATTCTTAGAAAATTATTTTCCAGAATAGATTTTTAAAAAAATATTTCGGGAATAACGCCGTAATAAAGAATACTAACTTCATACCAAATATCATGAAATTCCGAGCGTGGGCACAACTCTATGGGAATTTCTAATAGGGTGAGACCCCCCCTTTGCCATTTTTTGAGAAAGGATAATTATTTTATCAACTATTTCATAGTCTTTTTAATTAAAATTACAACAGACCCTTAAAATATCCTGGCTTATCACAAATGACCAAATACTACTCCAGTCAATACCAAAAAGAGGTATATTTTCTGATTATCTTTGCATAATTAAACGACAAACATTTGATTTTTGCAGGTCTGAAAATTATAAACACACAGCAAATATGTTGTGTAATTGGCAAAACCAGTATTTTTTATAGAACATTGGGACTGGCGATATTTGAATTCTCATAAGAACAACCAGAAAATCACAGAGAGATCTGTCTGCAAATCTGTCGTTTGTCTAGGGTGTTTTAGCAATGACTAGTACTCACTTGGTGCCTCTTCCACCAGCGGATCAAACTTGACATACAGTGACATCCTGGATAGAGCAGACTCTTGCTGAAATTACACAGGAATAGTGTACACAAAAATTAACCCATTACCATATAGCAAAATTAGGGACTGGTACAAATTCAGACATGTTGCAGGTGACAATTCAAAGAGAATGAAATTTTCAAGTTATTGGACTTTCTGGGTAGAAAACATTGTGGAAAATGAGGAAATTGCTTGTCACAAGCAATTTTCTCATTTTCCACAATGCTTTTAAGTCTTTATCTTTTGGAGAGTCTAATAGTAAATGTGTGGAAAAGGGTTAAGCCCAATAGTTGAGTGTCTATAAAAAACACACCTAAAAAGGATCACTAAATATGCAAATGTCCATGTTTAATTCTATTTCACTATACATGTACTTTCCTAAACAAGTTTAATGTAGTTTTAATGTATGTAATCTAGGGCCTTGGGAAAACAATGAGGCAAAAGAAGACAAAGATGATTATCAGGATTAATTTTCTCTTTTTGCCTCAATTTTTTTGTGCTATATATTGTCCAAAAAACCATTTTTCATAAAGAACCATTATCCATTCTGAATCAGCTTCTCAATTTTACTTCTTTACTTTAATTTGGAAAGATTCAAAGTTTTCATAAAATTTCAACCCTTTCCTAAATTATGGCAAAAAATGGATGGTTGAATCTGGATCAATCTACAATTTTGTAGTCCGGCAATGGATTAAATAAGGCCATCCTAAATTTGTGCCTTCTGGTAATGAGCTTACCCTTTCCCAAACAGCCAAATTTTTTACTGTTCTCATTTCAAAGCTACCCCAAACAACAAAATTGTTGTTCTTAAAGATATGAATAGTGTACATTGCAGAGAAAATATTGAGACAAAAGGAGAAACTGCTGGTTATCAGCTGGTTTTCCTTTTGTCTCAAAATTTTCCCAAGCTGTTTCTATAAGGGACGTTAAAACTAGGTCTTGTCTGGTAATGGGTTAAGTTACCTGTTTTGTGGCAGGGTCACCAAACTGCTCCAGAAGATCTAACATCCCAGGATCATTAAACACTGAAACACAACAACAAACATTTGAGCAAGGATCTGGAAAAAGGTCCCTTATAGCATTTCAGACAGCCATGTTTCAAGACAAGCCTGTGCATAAATTTTCTCTGATCAGGACTCATACTGCTCTCCCATTGTTACTACTGTACAGTAAACTACTACAAATCATAAAGAAGCTGTTGGAGAACAACATGGTTCCTGGTCAGACTGTGTGTATACACAGGCTGATCTGGAACCATGTTGGGCTCAAAAGCCTTAAAGGACGTTTTTCCAGATCCTGGCTCATTTGTTACAAATCACAAATACAAATAACAGGGTGTATTGGCCTTTCAAAATGAAATATTTCACTAATTGTTTATCAAATCCTCTGTTGTGGGTCTCATTCTCTGCAAGACAGTTCTAATGAGGACCCACAACATAGAGTTTGCCTGTATTAAACAAAAGTATCATGGCAATTAATTTGACATAAAATTTTCAGGGTTAGACACTAACTTTCCCAACCAAGGAGTCCGCTGGACTCCCATCAAGAGAACTTGGCGAGTCCAGTGGAAAATAAAGGAGTCCGAAAAAGAAGCAAATATTTTATGTTGCATGCATGTTAACTAGTCAATGTCATTCTCATGTCTGTATAGAATACTAAACATAAATTCAGGATACTAGATCCTGTTATCTAGAGCTACCAGCTTACTTATCGTTTTGCTTATAGTTCTTCGGCAGAATTTTTAAGGAGTCAGCCGGACTCCCTAAGTTGAAAATCAGGGAGTCCCACCAATTTTTAGGGAGTCTCGGACTCACAGACTCCCCTTAGTGTCGAACCCTGATTTTAAGTCAGCAAGACAGGGGTTCAATGTCCAACAAATTTCATCTTTGGGAAAGTGTTAAGTAACGGTATACCTTCCGCTGCGGACACAAACTGGTTTTCATCAATATCTAGATCATCAAAGTTGGCTATTTTAGCATTCTGAGGTTGTTCACCCCTCCGTGTTACACTGGTTATCTCAATAACATCCTCTAGGCTTTCTCCTCCACTAGAATAAACAAGAAATATCGCTGAGAAATAATAACCCCTCCGCCTGCATGGGTCACAAATCCAAAGTATCTCCCTTGGTTGATCTGGGAGAAAGACCAAATTTCTTCTGCAAATGCCCATGTCATAATGATCATTCCTGTGCATTTTCATCAAAATCGAACCAGAGGTGCGTTCTTTAGAGAGAGATTTTTTAAGATTTCTGAAGATGTTTTTTATACAGCGTTTTTTGAGACCGAGATTATAACGATGTGTTCCGAATGTTCCATACTTCATACAAATGACGTCATCATGACGTCATTTGTATGAAGTATGGAGTACAGTCGGGCCGCGTTTATCCGGACGTCATCAATCCGGAATATTCAATATCCGGAAATAATTTCTTGGGAACGGATTTTTTATTCATAAATTGTACACTTTAATCCAGAAATTCGCGTTCCGGAACCGGACAGAAAAAATCGAGAACGAAAACCGTAAAACTGTTCAAATATGCTCCGATAATCCGAATCAAGGGTTGGCCATCGGGATGAAGCACCCGATAATTACTATATATTGTCACCTCTTTTGATTAGATTAACGCATCAATTAACTGTTTGACACGAGTGTCTAACTGGCGACGCTTGATTGCACACATCTTTCCAATACACACGCGTGTGTACAAACATGTAACAATGCATATTGACATTTGTTAAGTGAGGGGAAAACAATCTTGAGTTAAGATGTGGATACTTACGAGTGTTATAACAAGATCAATTAATTCCCAAGAATTGTTTTCTCAGTTACGAATAATCTAGTGCTAAAGTCGGAATATTACAATTTCTTCTCCCAACCAAATCACATGATTTTTTCTCGCGAGAGCGTGCTTTCCAAATTTGATAACGCATACTATGCAATGTTTGCAAAAACAGCGCGTGTGAGCAAGTGCTTGAAATATGGATGACGTAAATGAACATTCTTGATTTCGGTTGGTCGGTATGCGAAAATTATCGGACCAAACAAACTTCCAACATTTATAAACTGTACGTACATTAAATACAAAATTATTAATTGATTTACAATTCCTTCCCAAAATATTTCAAAATATCTGTTTCTACCATTTTCGCCGCTGAGATTACGAGAATTCACGCAACTGACTCTAATGACGCGCCTAATAATACAACAACAACAACTACAGAAAATCCGCGGCGTCTGTCAAAATTTGTTTATCCGGAAAAACGGCTTATCCGGACAACCCTGTGGGAAACGAAAGTGGCCGGATTAACGCGTCACGACTGTATTCGTAACTCCGCGGTTTATGAATCATGGAGCATTCGAAACAACTCGGTCAATTCTCTTTGATATAGATTTTACAGAATTTACCGAGGGGTTCCGAAAGAAGTATAGAGCAATGGCGGCTCCCAGTGATCGTTTTAAAAATCTTGCTCAAAAGAGCGCTTTATCCTATAATCAATTCTGAATTGATCGTCTTTATCAAAATAACTTTACAAGCCGTCTGATTGGACGAGGTGTATGTCTAAGCCAACCAGATGGATTGTTGTGTAATTTTAAAGGTGAACTTGGAATTAAGCTGGTTGGAGAATATCACCTATTGTGAACCTAGCCATGTTTTCCTATTACATTCTATCTTCAAGGGATCTCAAAAACATCCTATAAGCTATATCATACTCTGCTGACAGCATGCCATGTTTGTGAATAATTTGAATCAGTATTACATTTTGTTTTTGTTAACAATTTTATCCTTTCCCAAACTACAAAATTTCACGGTGATCCAATTCAAAAGATGCTGTAGACAACAAAAGGCATCACATTAGCAAAAACAAATTGTTCGAACAGAAAATCTTGAGGTAAAGGTAAAAAATGCTGTTTATCAGCATTTTTTTCTTTTGCAATTAGCAATTTCTACTTTTGTATCAATGATTTCAAATGCCATCTCCTATCAAAGACGTCAAAACACAGTCATGTTTGGGAAAGGGTTTAATCTTTTCCCAAACAAGACCTGCTATTGACGTCCCTAATAGAAAAGGCTTGTGAAAACATTGAAACAAAAGAAGAAACTGCTGATTCAGCAGTTTCTCCTTTTGTCTCAATATTTTCTATGCCATATTTTACACAAGTTCTATCTTTAATAACTTCCATTTTGTCATTTGTAGCATTTCTTTAATTGGATCATCCTAAAATTTTGTCGTTTGGGAAAGGGTTGACAGAAAATATCTTACATGTTATCTTGTACAAGGGAAACCTTGGCCTTCCCTTCTCCTTTCGGTGTTGTAGCGGTATCAGCAGCGGTATCTGTGAGTGTCGAGTTTAATTCTTCTGAGTCTGTAAACGTCTTTACAGCTGTCCCATCTTCCTTGTTTGTTTTCACTACTGGAGAGTTCTGCATCTGATTTCTGGGTTTAAACGGATCTTCAATATTGTCAATACTAGCTGTTTCATTTCTCTTTCCCACTGGTGAATTCTGCATTTGTTTTTTTGGTTTAAATGGATCTTCAATATTGTCTATATTGTCTGTATCGTTTTTCTTCATTACCGGGGAGTTTTGCATCTGCTTCTTGGGTTTAAAAGGATCCTCGATGTCTTCCAAACTAGGAGCAGATGAAACATTTCCCTTTGTGATTGGAGAATTCATCATTTGTTTCTTAGGTTTAAAGGGATCCTCAACATTCTCAATATTGTTTGTAACATTTTTCTTCACTACTGGAGAATTTTGCATCTGTTTTTTAGGTTTAAATGGATCTTCAATGTCTTCTAAGTTAGGACCAGATAAATCGCTTCCCTTTGTGATTGGTGAATTCATCATTTGTGTTTTAGGTTTGAAGGGGTCGTCAATTTCATCAAAGTTTACTTCAGGTTTAGCATCCTTTCCTGCAGGTGAGTTCATCATCTGTTTTTTAGGTTTAAATGGGTCTTCGATGTTATCAAAATCCATCTGTTGTGGCTGTACTTCCTTCTGACTAGGTGAATTTACCATTTGTTTTGTAGGTTTAAATGGGTCATCTATATTGTCTAGATTTAACCCTGGCTCTCCAGCATTTCTGATGGGAGAATTAACCATCTGATTGTTAGATTTGAATGGATCCTGAATATCATCCAAATTCACTTCTTGTTTAACATGTTTATCAGCTGGTGAGTTTGCCATCTGTTTTTTAGGTTTGAATGGATCCTCTGTATGTTCAAGTGTTGGCTCCGCTTTATCCTCTGCTCTGACTGGTGAGTTAACCATCTGCTTGTTTGGTTTGAACGGATCCTGTATTTCATCAAAATTGGGTTCCACAGACTTTGTCTTTACAACAGGTGAATTTACCATTTGATTTTTTGGTTTGAATGGATCCTCTATTTCATCAAGTATCTGATCTAGTGTCTCCTTTTGCTGTACAGGTTTATTGGATGAATCATTTTCTGTATTGCTGATGTCTATAGATATGCCTGTTTGGACTTGTTGGTTGTGCTCACACTTTACTGGGTCCTCTTTACTTTCTGACAGCACTTCACATTGTTCAGCTTGTTGTTTATTGTCCTGTATGTGTGTAGACTCCTGACTGTCTGTGTCAGGTTTGCCTGTATCAGCTGTATTGTCTGTATTCTGTCCACACAGTGACTGTGCAGGTTGTCCTGGTACTGGAGAGTTCATGATCTGGCTTCTAGGTTTGAATGGATCATCAAGCTCACCTGCCGGGCTAGAATCCTGACTTCTGTCAGAGACACTTGCTGTAGTTTTCATACCAACATCAGGGGAATTCATGATTTGTGACCGGGGTTTAAATGGATCATCTGTGTCTTCTATAGCTACTTTGTTAGCACTCTTTACCACAGGTGAGTTCATCATTTGGTTTTTGGGTTTAAATGGGTCTTCTATTGATAAGAAATCAGTGTCATTATTGACACTAGCAACTTTGTCTGTCTCATGCTGTGAATTGTCTGTATGTACTGAACTCAAGTTTTGGCTTGTATCAAGATCTACAACATTGCTGACGGCTACTGTGTCAACTGACTTAGAAATATCAGAACCTGTTTCTACTTTATACACTTTCCTCTCGTTATTGTCTGTGTTTTCTGATACGGCTGTCTCATTATTGGATACAGTCTCAGCTGACTGTGTGTCTGGTATAACCTGGTCCTGTTTGTCTTGTTTGTCAACAGCAGGTGCTCCTGTAATAACTTTATCAGGTGAATTCACAATCTGGCTCTTAGGCTTAAATGGGTCCATGCTATCAAAGTCAAGGTCATCCAAGTTGTAAACACCTTTCTTGGGCAGTATTGGCTGATCATCAATATCGTTGAATGTAGGAGGTTTATCTGTAGAGACCTCAGCTGGAACATCTCCTGTCACATCAGCAGGTTTATGTTGTTCAGGGTCAGTCTGTTGGTTATCAGTGTCTGACTTCACATCTGTCTGATCCTGGACTGAGCCGTCAGCACATTTATCATGTGTATCGGCCTGTGTGTCTACTGCAGACTCCTGACTGGTATCTGTCACAGCATTATTCATGTCCTTGTCTATACTGTCACCATTATCTACAGTAACTGGTCCATGTGTAACATTTCCAGCAGATTCAGCTGTCCGTATGTTATCAACACCAGCTACAGTAGAATCTCCAGATTCAGCTACCTTACTTGTAGAAACATCAGGTGACAATTCTTGAACAGACTGGTCTGGAAGCATTCGTTCACCAGCCTCAACTGTAACTGTGTCCAGGGCAGCTTGATCCACTGCAAGTTGAACCTCATTCTCATTTGACTCCACCTGCTGCCCGGTTGTATCAAAGATCTTTATTTGTGGCGGGTCGACAGTGTCACCAGAATCAACCTCCATGTATTCTTCACAATCCATGAACTCTTCTTCACTTTCCGCTGCAGAAATGGTCTCTTTTGGAACATGGAACACATCATCTGCAGCTGAACTGGTCTCTTTTGGAACATGGAACACATCTTCAGGTTGTTTTGTTGTTCCCTCAGGCTCAGACACATTCTGTATGGACATGAGGAGCTTCTGTGCCTCCGCCATGATGTCGTCGACACTGTTAGGCATACTGTTACTGTTGTTTGTATCAGCAGGTACCGGAAACTGAAAATATATAATCACGGTGGATAATCATGTGATGCAATAATTACCAAATATCTTCAATAACTTTGTTATAACCGGACAGATTTGAATTCGGTTTGAAGCAGAGAATCTGGACAGACGTCACACATTAGATGGGCGTGGTTGATTTTTGAAAAATCAACAGATAAAAAAGTTATTGAAGATAAACCAAAATTTTGGTTTATCTTCAATAACTTTTTTATCGGTTGATTTTTTAAAAATCTACTATGTCCATGTTATTTCTGACATTTTTCCACATTCTCTGCTTCAAACCAAATTCATATTGGTCAAGTATTGACAAAGTTATTGAAGATCATCAGAAATTCTAAGTCACATGATTATACACTATGATAATAGCAATTAATTTTGTGCTAAAACTAGACTGGATTTACTGTTTTGTTTTGACAAACTGTTGGTGTTGTTATAAATCGCCTAACTACAGCTTGAATCAATCTGTTTCAAGCTGTATTTCCGAGATTTTATAACACAACCTATGAAATACTATTGTTTGTCCGAAATTGCGTCACAGTTTACTTGATAAACCAATACCCTATTGAGGAGAAATCTGGAAGAATGTCCCGCATAGCATTTTGGACTATTATGTTTCAAAATCAGACTGCTTCAGTGCAAACTGGTCAAGCTAAGTGATGCTGTCTTAAATTTGCTGCAGGTCACCAAGAAGCTATTCGTGGACAGCATGGATACTGATCAGACTGTGCATATGCACAGGCTGATCTGGATCAAGGTTGTTCTCAAATGACATAAAGGATGTTTTTCCAGATCCTGATTAACCCTTTCCCAAATGGCATATTTTCCAAAGGACCTCTACGGATAAGGCGAGAAATCTCCCTAAAAGGCTCAAATGGAAAAGTCATTTTTCAAAACATGCAAATTGATTATTATTTCGAACTGTATTGTTAGATATGTATCTAAATCATATGAAAACTGATTTTGTACGACCAAAAAGATTCGACAGGTACAGATAACTCTTGGTTTCTGTACCTACCCCCAAAATTACATTTTCTTACCCCACCGTTATTCATTAAACCAGATTTAAGTTTTCTTTAGTTTTATAAGCAAAAATATTTCTGTAAATGTAAGGACAATTGGTGTTGAAATCATAAACCATTTTTCGATTTGTCCTTAATGCGCATGCGCATCATTGAAACGAGTTTAAAGGCGAAATCTTCCCGCCTAAATTATGGCATATGGTATATGAGTACTAGTTTTAATATAAAAGTACGTTCCCCCCCTTGACCCAGCAAATCCTTTTTATCAAGGAAGCCTATGATCCAGTTACACAACATATGTCAATGGGAAGCTGGGTCAAGGGGGGGAACGATGTTAGCCAGCCTTGGGAAGGTAGGTATGCCTCGGTTTTTGGCGGGAAAGTTCGCGTTTAAAGTTGTTTCAATGGTGCGCATGCGCAATACGGACAAAACCAAAGCTGCCATATGATGTCAACACCATTTATCCCTGTATCTGTAGAAAATAAATTGCAAATAGAAATAAAAGAATCTTCATTTTACCTCTTTGAAGACCGGTGTAGTGTAAGAAAACGAAACCATTTAGGTGGGTACTAAAATCAAGAGTTATCTGCACCTATAGAACTTTTAAAATGACATAAAAATCGGTGTTTATTTCCTTTATTTGTCTACCTAACCATAAAGCTTAATTTTGTTTCTCAATTTGTTAGTTTTTAGAATTGACCCATCGAGCTGAGCCTTTTAGGGAGAATTCTCGCCTTATCCGTAGAGGTCCTTTCCATTTCAAAAGCTGCTAAAGACTGCAAATGATCCATGTTTAAGTTAGAATTTGTGTACAATATAACATGAAAACTATTGAGACAAAAGGAGAAACTGCTGGTTATCAGCAGTTTCTTCTTTTGTCTCAATGTTTTCCATAGCCTTTTCTATCAGGGACGTCAAAACCCGGTCTTGTTTGGGAAAGGGTTAAGTAATACCTATATCAGAGCTCTGACTTTTGGAAAATGCATTATTTCATTTATTGCTCAACAAACTCTTTATTGTAGGTGCTCATTAGAAACATCTCATTGAGAGGATTCAAATGATAACCCATAACATAGGATTGGGATTCAAATTTCAAAATTACAAAGGATGAGTGTCAATAAGACCCTTTCCATGACCCAGCCCGATTTTCATCATATTTGCCACAAATGGCCACTAACATATTGACCTTATGTAGGCAAAGTATCAACTTGAACAGAGCCTTGGTTTAGAAGATATATCAAATCAAAGTGGGTGGGGTAAGTCATCCACAATGCCATTAGATGGTAATCAATTTCTTATACAGAGTGTCCCAAAAAAAACGGAACCCATTTTTGGAAGTATATTTCTCATGTATCAAGCAATATTTCTCCACCAAATTTACATATGCAATAGCAACGACAGTTTTATATTAGCGGTTAAAATTTGGTCGAAAAATAATGATTAGTTTTGAAAATATTGACATTCAAATGAATATACCCGGAAAACCATTTTAACACGATATCGATCTTTTCGTTTTGCAGCGCGCGCCTACACTCATTGAATAAATTGACGCTATACAATTGGTTAATATATTCAATACAATACAAAAATAATTTTGAAACATTGTATTCACAATAGTGCATTTTCATTTCATCTTTTTTGCTAGTAAATAAACTGTTAATGCTGCGAGCTGCGATGTAACTAAACTGAATATAAACAAAATAATTATCCAAGTGCATCACATACTCATGAATAATAATCATGGGCACTTATTTTATTCCTGACCAACATGCCGGTCACCGCTCAATTTAAAAGTATTACCGGTTTCATTTGACCTGACACTGACCTTTATGCAAAACACAAATAACACAAAATTCACCAAAAAAGAATTAAATCATAGTCCACAGAAATGTATACTATGCAAGAAAATTAAGGCTGAACTAATTTTAGTAAACATCTCAAGCTTTCAATTTATGAAAATAAAAGTTAAAACTGCGCCATGTGAAATGAATCACATGATAATTTGAAATTAAATCAAACAACCACCCTATGGACTCAATTTGAACGTACAGAATGTGTACATATTAAATTTTGACAAAATCGGTACAGACATGTTTAACGGTACAGAATTCAACAGCTGACCGTTAGTGCGCTTTCACGAACAAAAAAGACGCAAAAATCAATATCATGTCAGATCAGTTTTTTAGTGTCATTATTAATTTGCTTATAACTTTTGAACCGATGCATATTTCTAAGTGAAATTTGGAACACAAATGCAAAAATAATGTATCTTCAGTACTGCAAATTCAAAAATTAGATTTTTTGCTTACGCTTTAAAATATTTGACTTTGAATTAGAGTTCCGTTTTTTTGGGACACTCTGTACAGTTTTACTAACAATTTATATCTTGAAAACTGGTGATGCAGTGAAATATATGTGTCATGCACTTTGACTACATGTTGTTGTTTATTCCATTGGATGCCATGTACAGGAGAAAAGGGACATTAAACATGTTTATGAATTTTTCGGATTTTTGGATGGACTAACTTTACGAAAAACCACAACAGGCTTTTATTTCTCATTTCATTTGATTCATCTTTCTTGTTGTGAATGAAGATAATTATATTACCATAATGTGTAATATGAAAATTTTCAAAATGGCTTTTGTATATTCTGGATTACTTGCCCTTGATTTCTTGATAAAAATTCCACACTTCACACTTGACTGGAATAGCGGCATAAGCCCCCTATTCTATGAATATTCGCGCTAAAAAACCCAAGTGATCTTTGGGCATTTCCTTCTTTTCTCTCCATGTTTTCTTAAAGTTTCTCTGTCATTGACATACAAAGGAGTGTTTATGTAAGATAGTGTAGTGTTGAGTGTGCATATGTGTAACGTTCGTGGAACGTTGTAGTGCAATATGCAAATGAGGTAGATCATCGAATTTATGTAGGTTGGTTTGTCATAGTATGTAGCAGGAAATAAACCCCTCTTGGTTTGAGCTTAAGCTTTGCATCAATGGGGTTTGTTTCTTGCCCAGAGCCTCGGCATGTTACATTTGGTGGCAGCGGTGGGATAATGCAACTGCCATAACGGAGTTGCCTTACCCATGTGTTTCCATGCCAAGTTTCGGGTCAAAATTTCTCGGAGAGGGGAATAATGTAACCTTTGTGGAATGCTGTAGTGCAATATGCAAATGTGGTACACCGTTTAATTTATGTAGATTGGTTTGTCATAGTATATAGCGGGAAATAAACACCTCTCGCTGTGAGCTTAAGCTTTGCATCGACGGGGTTTGTTTCTTGCCCAGAGCCTCAGCATATCACATATATGATTACAGACCTGTAATGGCTCTGCCTCATACTCAGAACAATCCATAGCACTAGTACTGTCTACTCCACTGTCTATACTGGAGTCTTCATCCCTGTCAATTAAGAAATACATATGAGCCAGGATCTGGAAAAAGGTCCCTTATAGCATTTGAGACATCCATGTTTCATGATCAGCATGTACCTAAAAGCAGTCTGACTGGGATCCATGCTTGCAACCGGTCATGAAGAAGCTATTAAGACCAACATGGTTCATGATCAGACTGCGTGTTTACGCAGGCTGATCTCAAACTATGTTGGGCGCAAAAACTTTATCAGGATTTGTTGTTCGGTCATGGACAACATTTCTGGCACATTTTTATGTCAAATTGTTGAGTTACGAAACAGATAGATGAAGAACTGACAGAAAGACAGACAGACATGGTGAAACAAATATACCCTGTTGTCTATCTCTACAGAGATAGATAGACATGTGACTAAATGAGTCATTTCATTAGTCAAATAGGCATTTTGATTGACAAGTTACCATTTTTAAATGAATTGATATTAAACTAACAGTCTTACATACAAGTCCAGATTTTGACTTGGGACCTTATGACCCTGCAGTTCATATAATATCATCAGTTGGCTATAAAATCACAGCATGCACTTCTTTTCTGGCAAAATGATAATTAGAGTATGCCTGCTTATAACAGTATGAGGTCACCACCATATGGTACACATGTATAGATAGTGCATACAGCAACGAAACATGTCAGTAACTTTTCAATTTTTTTCAGGGAAATGTCAGGGTGGCAATCCTGGTTAGCATGTTTTGTTGTCCCCATAATAATGTTATTTATATCTAAATTAATGTTTGCTTGACACCAGTTTGATATTGTTGCAGTTTACTGTTATTTAAAATGTACCATTCACATCATTGCCTATTATACAATGAATCTCTATTCTCAAAACAAAGACACATCTTGACAGCCAACTAGACATGGGTCTAAAAACCTTTTGCTGTCCAGAGAAGATGTAAAATTTATGCTGATCAGCATTTTCTCCTTCAAGATTTTCTGACTACAATTAAAGCTCCTAAATACGACTTCTTTCCAGTTAGAGTACCCTAAAATATTTTCATTTATGAATGAGTTAATAAATTCCCACATAAAGATGCATTTTACTCCTGCTAACAAAAATATGTTGGACAAAACATTGTGGAAAAATTAAGTAATTACTGAAGACATTTTTCTACTTTTGCACATTTCTACCCAGAACGGCAGAAAAAAGTCTTTCACTTGAATTGTCGCCTGCAATCTTTCAATTTGGACAAGTCTGGTAATGGAATAAAGTTAAAGCCGACATTTTTGTACTAGTAAAGGTGGTAAATTTTGTATTGATATATTACATTTGTTAATCATTAATGGCCATTTTCGAAATATATTCAAGCTATATTTCTGAAATCAGTATCTGAACTCTTTCCTAAATGACAAGATTGTAGAATGCTCAATCTGAAATCTGACGCAGACGACTTAATGGATGTTGATTGATTCATTTGCTTTTATTACAGCGCAGAAAGTATTGAAGTGAAAAAAAAGGTTAAAATGTTGACTGTCAGCATTATTTTTTTCAATGTTTTCCCAAGCTGTCTCCCTTGGGGTAATCAAAACTGAGTCTTGTTTGGGAAAGGGTAAAGCATACCGGTATATTATGTTTGCATGCGGAAATTTGTAATCCTATCCAAGGACAAAATTGCTCTTTTTGATGCATCAATAATAAATGTTTCTTATATGCAAAAATACAGAAACATATTAGGTGTACATTTGATGAAGTTACTTCAATTGTTGCAACAAAGAACTATCTCTCTGCTTTCTACATTTAGCAGTTAGTTCAGATAGGAAAATAACTTTTGAAAATGTCATGGAAAATGAAAAAATGCTTATGACAAGCAATTTCTTGGTCCAAACAATGTTTTCTACCCAGATTGACCAAAAGATAGAAAAAATCTTTTACAAGAAACTGTCTTCTACAAAATCATTGAACTTGGTCTAAAATTTCAATAGGTAAAGGGTTTGGTGCTATAAGTGTTTTCCAGAAAATGATAAAACACATTCCCACATGTTGACTCCCTTTGACTTCTCAAAAGATAAATGCTTTGGAAAGCTTTGTGGAAAGTGTGTCGAGCAATTTCTTCATTTCCCACAATTCTTTCTGCCCCAAAAAGACAACAAATATTTCCGTTATTTTCAAATTGTCGTGTGCAACATATTTGAATTTGGACTATTCTAAAATACAGCTATTTAGTAATGGATTTAAATAGGAGAAATAATGTAAGAAATAATGTTGAGACAAAAAAAATCATTTGGTGATAAATCAATGTATAGATAATTCAACATTATTCTTATACAGGACTGCAACTACATGTATTTAAATCTTTTTTATTTGAATGAACAAACATTAACAATTGGGCATGATATGTTTAATTTGGAAAAATACATACAGGCATATATTTTTAGTGATAAAATAAATGTTAATGAAGCACACATACATTTTCTTGCCTTTTCTCAGCATCCTGAGTTCAGGCTGTCTTAATTAGTGACCACAGTGGTAGACACAGGGGTAAAAGTTGAAAATTTTGAAAAACCTGAAAACCTGGAAAAGTCTGTATTTATATAGTAAAAATCGAGAAAATGAGACATTTTGGAATACTCAAAAACCTGAACTTCAGGCATATGCCTGAAAACTTTTACCCCTGTAGACACAGTATCTATCTTTTCCTGCTGTGATAATTAACTTCTACCAATTACACCAGGATCCCCAAAATGGGGCTGGCTTTTGGGGATGTATCTATGACTGCTAACTGAAAACTTTTTCAAATGAAAATGTTACATGCATACTAGACTATGTAACTTGGCAAGGGTTGTTTATTTACAGATTTAAGTAACTTAACCAATACTTCTTTACACAACAGAAATTTGGTGGTGAAAATAATTAATTTAATCTTAAGTTTGTTTGTTTTGTTGTTTTTTTCTTATTCCACTTAACTCTTCTAAAACAAGAGATGTCCGAAGACAGCGTGCTCGACTTTCTAAGTTGCTTAATATAAAGGGGGCATAACTCCAAATATAGTGGAGCCAGGGCGATGGGCCCTGGTAGTAATAGTAAGGTCGAGGGTGTGATGGTGAATAAGTATACCAAGTTTGGGTTGAATCCCTTTGACAGTATGGAAGTTATTGATGTTTGAAAAAACTTTAACCTTGGTTGCAACGCCAACGCCAACGCAGACGCCCGGGTGACAGTATAAGCTCTCATTTTCTTCGAAAAGTCAAGCTAAAAATACGTTCAAAAGCGCTTCTCAAACCTACTCTTTTATTGCTATCTTTTGTATAATTTCCTCAAGGAACTCTGTAGCATACTGTGAGTAATCCTTGTGGTCTATCGTTGTTAACACACTTGTTCTGTCTCTCCATTCTTCCTTCTCATCCTCATCTAGAAAAATTATAAAATATCAGAGCATTAACCCTTTCCAAAACAGCAAAATTTAACTGATACCCATTCCCTCACAGAGACGCCTTTTGAAGCCCTCCAAGAAAATGCCTTAGAAAACAATGTGGAAAATGAAGAAATTGCTTGTAACAAGCAATTTCTTCATTTACCACAATGTTTTCTATCCTTAAATGGGAAGAATTATGACCTTTCATCAACTTGAAATTGTCGTCTGCAACACCTTTCAAATTGGAAAGGTCCAAAATTTTCCATCTGGTAATGGGCTAAGGGTGGTTCAATTTGTAAACTGCTGCAGATGACAGAATCAGTGTTCATAAAGATAAGATTTGTGTACAATATAGCACAGAAAATATTGAGGCAAAAGAAGAAAATGCTGATTATCAGCATTTTCTTCTTTTGCCTAAATGTTTGAAATCCCAAGTCTATTCTACTAAGAACGTCAAAACCAGGCCCCGGTTTCTCGAAAAAACTTAAGTACGTTCTCATGCTTAAATATGAGGACCGTGCTCAAATCGCACGAAATCCACGTGAACTTCAATATAATATCCCTCGACATTGGAGAGTCTTCCTTTGAAGTTGAGCATGTTCTCATGAGAATATACTTAAGTTATTTCCAGAAACCGGGGCCAGGTCTTATTCGGGAAAGGGATTAACTATTAAGGTCAGTGTCCAATGGCTTTATCAAATGTATATTCATTAATGAGCCAGGATGTGGAAAAATAACCTTATAGCATTTGAGACAACCCTAGATCCAGATCAGCCTGCATATAAACACAGAGTAATCAGGACCCATGTTGTTCTCTAATAGTTTCATCATGACCTGTATTATTATGGATCCTGATGAGACCACCTTCAGATACAAACTGATCCAGATCCCAATGATTAGTTGTAACAACAAACCAGATTGGGCCATTCTGATTTCTCGTGCAATCAGATGTTTTGTTACACAGTTTACACAAAAATGTGGTTGTAAGACTTGTTAAACAGGCTGCTAGTTCATTTATTGTTCATCAAACCATATGCCTTGAGTACTCATTCATTGATTGATATGGGTTTAACACAGGGGCCTTTTTCGACTACAGTCATCATAATGCGGCAGGTCGAGTACCTACTTGTGGGTTCATGAAATTTCTCCCACCAGTTCTACCACCATATCCAAGCAGAGCCTCCAGCCGCTCTCTCATATAGAAGATTCACACCCAATGTGCTGTCAGAATTTCTTTTTTGTCTCAATATTTTTTGCCCTATATTGTACTACAAAAAGCCTCATCTTTATCAACATCCGTTTTGTTAACTGCAGCAACTTTTCAAATTGGAACAAGCAAATTTTCCACTGTTTGGGAAAGAATAAGAGTTTTCCCTTAATTTTTTTTGTCATTTTCTCCTTCATTGTCTTCAAATTAGATAGGCCTTGCCTATTGTAACATTGTTTCTTTATGTCCAAGCTGATATTTTTTTAGATGGTCAATAAAGTTAAAACTGTGTCAAAATGCATGATTTTATGCACTAAGAAACATCCTAGTTAACCCATTATCACATAATGGTGCTTTTTGACACCAAACAAGATCAGTGTTTTTTCTTGTACTTTTAGGAACGGGTCCGAAACCAGGCAAATTGGGAAAAATGAGTTGTTTTGTCAAAAATTGGGAAAACATTGTCATCACATACTCCAACAAAAATTGAGTACCGGTACTGTGTATAGTTAACTATGACATCAACTGAAGGGACTTTCAGATTGTCTCTGGGTACTTTTTACTCAACATATATGAAACGGAATGATTGAATTTTCATTCAAAAAGAAGGAATAATTTTTGCATTGGGAATTTTCTTTCCAGATTTCGGGAAAAAATTACCCTATTTGGCATTGGGAACGGGTCCTTTTTACGGACCCGTCCACAGAAGGAGAAAAAACCTTGAAGATAAAGGCTTTGGAAACATTATGGAAAATGAATCATTTCCCATAATGTTTCTACCCAACAGACAAGAAATGTAACATTAACAGGGTGTCCAATAACCTCAAAAATGTTAATGTTTTTTTACCCCCCCCCCCCCCCCAATGAATCTTGTACCCCCAGCTTTTACAAGCAGCCTTCTTTGTCTCTACCAGAGGGGGTACACGCATGCTGTAAAAGTATGGTTTGTACCCCCAGATTTAAAAGTCAGTGGAAACCCTGATTAAATTCACTTGACATTGTCGTCTGCAGCATCTTTGAATTTAGAAATGTCTAAAATTGTGTTGTCTGGCAATGGGTTAATGCAATACAAGTTTCCAAACCTGTTGGTCGTGTTTCTGGTTTCTTTGGGGTAATCTCCTTCAATCTGGACTGGCCTTTATCAGACTTTTTGACATTAGGCGTCTCCAGCAGAGTATCACTACCAAATGTCACCTGTAATGTAAGCAAGACTTAAAGTAGAGCATGTCAAACATCAGTTAACCCTTTCCCAAACGACAAGATTTTCGTGTAATCCAATTTGAAAGCTGCTGCAGACGACAAAATGGTTGTTCCAAAAGAAAGGATTTTTGTATGATAGAGCACCGATAATATTGAAGCATTTTCTTCTTTTGCCTCAATGTTTTCCAAAGCCTATTCTCTTTACTTAGGGATGTAAAAACCAGGTCTTGTTTGGTAAAGGGTTAACCTATCAAATAAATTTTGATCCGGGACTCGAGAAAACATTGAGACAAAAGAAGAAACTGCTGATGACCAGCAGTTTCTCCATTTGCCTCATATTTTCTATGCTATACTGCGTATAAATAATCATAATCTAGACCCATTTTGTCGTTTTCATTACTTTACATACCCCGTCGAAGACGGGACGTATTATGGGTCACCCTTGGCGTCCGGGCGGTGTCCACTTTTTAGTCCGGAGCATAACTCTTTCACCTTAAGTGTGGTTGACTTTAAACTTGGCAGTTATATTCTTCTCATCATTACGGGGTGCGGTGCACAAGAACCATAACTCTACCTGGCCTATTTTTTTTGTTATTGCCCTTTGTTGTTTTTCAAGAGCCGTGTAACGGGCATATCTTGTGACAGTTTGACAGCTTTTTGAATTTGGTCACCCTTAAATTTTGTTGTTTGGTAACGGGTTAATATCATCAGATGGCAAAATCATTGAATGGTCCAGATTAAGAAATGCAACTGAATGGAATTGGCCACTTTGACAAGGGAAAGATTCCAAGTACAAACAAGATGTGTTTGTGAAACACAAATGCCCCCGAAAAGGCCAATGTTAAGTTTCTACAAAAAATTAATAGATAAATAAATCGAAGGCCAAATTTGATTTTCTCTGATGCGTCTTAGCTATATGACGGCTAGAAATTGTCTGTTAGCAACTAGGATTCAGTGTTCTCCCCAGCCCAATAAGCTGTATCGGCCCCACTACAGCTTCATGTTAATCAGTGTAATGCCCCTACAGCTTCAAAACTACCTCACAGCTTAATTTCTTCAAAATGGTCACCATAGAGAGACATTTAGAGGTATTTCATATCAAAAACTGATAAATGGTGTATTCTTATATATCAAAATGTACTAATTCTGTATAAAAACATTATGGAAAAAGAAGAAATTGCTCAAATTGAGCAATTTCTTCTTTTCCCATTATGTTTTTATTTACAATTATTTGCATGAACACAACGTGTTGCGAGATTTATAAATGCCACTACATCTTCAAAATATTCTGCGGAGAACCTGGGATTCTTTGATTGCCAGGAACATATTGATTGTCCTGAGTCAGTCACACCTTTTTTTTTTACAATTTACATGTAATTGTGATAAGCTAGTTATTGTCTCCTACTTGTGTAAACTGAAACTTATATATGCGGGTGAATCTCAACATTTTTAGTTTTCACAATAAAATGTGTAAGCCCAAATGTCAAAACGTTCTTACTTACCACTTCTATTATAACAACTTTCAAGTTAAGGAAAGGGCAGTGTTTCCGCTCAGATTTTTATTTAGGGGTTTTGCACGCACTGCCATTGAAAAATGGGGGCATGGGACAGAAAATAGGGGTACAAACCAATAAAACAATGAAATTTGCGATGTAATTGTGTGTGCGGTATGTGTGTGCGGTATTACCGGTTTTTTGTTTGGGGCCAGGGGCGAGTGAAATTGGGAAAAATAGAGACGTTTTTACCTAAACAGGGGTCTCGTTTGCCAAAATTTGGGGCCGTTATTGGGCCCCATTCCCAATGGCAAAAAGTATCTTTTTTTCCCAATTCTCTGGTGAAAATTACCAATGAGGACCCAGAATGCCCCATGTTAAGACCTCATCTTCATTCACAAACATTTCGAAGATAGACTATGCAAAATAGACTATAGTGATGTAAAATGCATTTGTACATACTCTTGTTTAAGAATCCACTCTAAAACTGTCTTCAACATGTTTGTAAATGAAGATGAGGTCTTAACATGGGGCATTCTGGGTCCTCATTGGGAATTTTCACCAGAGAATTGGGAAAAAAAGATACTTTTTGCCATTGGGAATGGGGCCGAATAACGGCCCCAAATTTTGGCAAACAAGACCCCTGGTACTTTCCGTAAATATATCAAAATGCACAAAAACAAGAGCCGTCAGAGACGGACAATGCTCCCCGAATAAGGCATTGTCACAATAAATATATGCCATGCAGAGCTAATATAAAGCTAACAAATGTTAAGCCCCCTTTTTGCATGATATATTTTGTATACGCAATTTTTAAGTAGATTATTGTCAAGGGCATCTGATTTGCTACTCAAATATGAAATTTCATCAAATTCTGACCATTAGACTAGGAGAAATTAGAGAAACACTGTTTTTAACCTTAAGTCCCCTTTTCCCATGACGAGGCCTCAAATCCAAAAACTGGGAAAAGTACATCGGCATTTTGTCATAGGGAGTTCACATGGTAAGTTTCATTTGATTTGGCCCAAGGGTTATGGAGAAATGGCTTCGGATGGACGGACGGACGGACGGAATGACGGACGGACGGACGGACGGACAGACAGACAAAGCGGCGACTATATGCTCTCCCTTCGGGGAGCATAAAAATGATTTTGTTTTGTTTCTTAGGCATAAAAGACAGGCAGGGCTTGCGCTGGCGATCGCCATTTCAAAAGCCTTAGACGAGTTCCGCGACAATTTTTAAACAAGAGCTTCGCAAAGCGGCGCATATACGCCCGAGAGGGGCTTGTCAGTAAAATGGGCATTTTTCTAAAATTCAAGGGCAGATAATTCAAGAACGAAACAAGCTATCTGAATTCCGTAAGCGGTGTGCACAACTAGACACCATAGAGATTCATTGTGGCAAGTTTGATCAAATTTCGATGAAAACTGTAGGAGGAGTTGCACACACAAGAAATTGCTAACAGACAGACAGACGGACGACCGGGGCCATAACATAATACGACCCTTCGGGCGTATAAAAAAGTGGGTCAAAAAAATCGAATGTGGCTCAGACTTGACTCCATCTTTTACCGTAAATCAATCGCTGATTAAAATGACTGGCAACACTTAATTTTTATTTAATTCGAAAGATAGATTGGCTGCCTAAATGGTCGAGTAAAGACACCAGTTTAATATGTACAACTAACTGTGACATATCTTTGTTTCATCCCATTTTCCCGCGCTAACTGGCACGTGTGACTTTTATAAACAAATCATAGTAAAAGGTAACCTTATTTGTAGTGTTGTGCCGATAGTCTCCAGCTATCGAAAGCTATCGGATTGAGCCCAAAATCGGCTACAATCGATTGCAATTTTTCACTATCGATACTATCACTAGAGTTGTGCTGTTCTTTTGCAGGACCTGGTATCTTTCAGACATTTGAATCTAAATTAAAATTCCCAATTCAAAAGTAGATATCTATTTCCTGGCATAAATAAAATTTCCAGACCATATTCTTATTCCGTCCCATTCTCATACCATGGATTTTCAGAAAGGAAAGTAGATGTAAAAGTTTATGCTAAAAATGTAAATCTAGGCAAAATTATGAGAGTATGACTTGATTGGTAGTCTGCCATTTGCTTAATCAGTAAAATTAATCTGACATTAGCAATGACTTTTGATGGTTAGATTCCAGCATTTGAGCTGATTAAACATTATTCTTTACTAAAATATACCTCTATGTATCTCTGATATACATGTATGATTATATATCCCATGATATGTTATTTGTAATTCACTAGGTGAAATTGTTGTTGTTGTTGTTTAAAAAAAACGATTGTACAATCAATAATCAATCGGTATGACTCCGATTATCGATAGTGATTTTGCTGTCCGATATACAACACTACTTATTTGGGTGCGGAAAAATCATGTCATTATATTGAAACTGGAATGACTACGTCATCAATTGACTGTGTTTGCGGCGTTTTTGATCCCGCACATCTGAAGATGCTGATCCAAATTTTTGTGCGTGAAATCATGTACGGGACCATAATTTTGTACGTTATTTCTTTCAAAAATGCGTGTTTCACGCACAATTTGGCATGAATGGAAACTCTGAGGGGTATGCAATGACTTTGTCTAACATTCTCCTTTTTAATAGCATTATACAATTTCCCCAACTTAGGGTTGAGCATGATTTATCCCCTTTCAACCAACATCATTTCTCTTCCGCTTCATTCCCTGCGACATTTGTACAATAATCATGGGACTCACTGTCCTTGGGCTGGGACTCATTGTTTCAAAAGATGCGAGTCCCAAGGACTCACTACTTCAGATTTCAAAATGAAACACTGCACAGCACCTTCAAATCTGTGAGCCAAATGTTGCTCACAGGCAAAGTTAACAGGTCGTTTAGTAAGAAATTGTTAGATCATGTGAGCGAACGCTTTGTCTTACTAAACGCAGGGCGAACAATCATGAATGGTGAATAACGTACGACAAGCCCCACTACTTGACCACAGGGTTGGCAATCGACCGGTCAATATGAGTATTGACCGGGCCGGCGGTCAATACTGGTTTTAACCGGTCAATACTGGTCAATACCGGTCAATACTGGTCGATTGGTGGTCGCTTGGTCAATTGAAATGGTTGGTTGGAAAATACTCATATATGATAACCCTACTTAATAGACCCTACATAATATAAGAATATCACTGCGAATTAGATGTTGAGATTCTGACTTTCTGTTGTTCAAGACTCTAAAAAAACAACGCTGCAAAACCAAAATGTAAATGGCTATTTCAAAGAGGTCCGTTTCATGAATCAGTAAACTTTTCAAATATTCTCATCAATTTTCAGTTTAGGTTGTTCTAGTTCAATATATACATTGCCATGTAAAGAAGAAGAGAAAAAACGAGAAGAAAAGAGAAAAGTAATAAGAAAGGGTTTAAAAGTGCCCATCAAAATCATGAAAAGCAATCAAACAAACAAACACTGACTCGATCAAAATTTGACTGTACAAAAAATGACACACTACTTCAAAGAGTACTGCTGGTTCAAATTATGGATATTGTAGGCCAACACATCAAAGAGGATTACCTAATCTTAATAACAGTAATTGCCTTTTGACAAACAATTAAGAATGGCCAATCAAAACTGTCAAAATACTGGACCTGTCACTCAAACCTATGGAAGGTGTGTCCAGCTTGTAAGGTTGACCAATGAGAGGGGCTGAAATATATGGGTTGTGAAACTGACACCTTTGTTTATTCAGATGTGTGATCATTCTGCTATCTGTTATTGGTCAGTTAACTGGACATTACTGGACATTTAATCTAAGTGTCAAAACAAGAGTAACTGTTGTGTTAAAATAAAGCCAAAGGACCCTATCTGGTCAAAAGCCACCTGATGAGTACCCTTGACAGGTTATAACTATCAATTTTTCAATTTCAAGAATATAAATAATAAATCTGAAAACAAAAAGAATAAATTACCATTAAAGTTTTTTTAATTGACCATCAGAATTTTTTCAATTGACCATTAAAAATGTTCAATTGACCATTAAAATTTTTCAATTGACCACCAATCGACCACCAATTGACCATTAGATTTTCTCAATCGACCACCAATCGACCACCAATTGACCACTTGGAGTATTGACCGGGGCGGTTTTAACCGGTTAAAACCGCCCGGTTAAAACCGGGTGACCGGTCGATTGCCAACCCTGCTTGACCAAACACCAACTGTCAATCAAAAACATTGATTAGCCAATGAACAATTAGAAAAATGTCATGCCCCAAGTGTTCTTCGTTGCACTTGTTATTGTATCGATTTATCGACTGACAATCAAAACAATCGACATGCCAATGGCAAAGAATTTTGTGCTAACAATAGACTAGGTTTACTGTTATGTTTTGATAAACCGTCGGTGTTGACTTGTTCTAAAATCTCGTAACTATGGTTTAAATCAAGCCGTAGTTACCAGATTTTATCAGTCTTCGCGAAATTGGGAAAAAACTGCCTGACATCCGGACAGGCATTTGGAAATTTTGGCCGGACCGAATCAATTTTGGCCGGACCGGACAAGCAGAGCAAGGAAAACGACCAAGTGACAAAACTTTTATGTTTATCACAAAAAGAAAAAAAATTTCAGATTGTTCAAAATTTTCAGAATGCTCATAAGGGGGGGTCTCACCCTATTAGAAATTCCCATAGGGTTGTGCCCACGCTCGGAATTTCATGAAATTTGGTATGAAGTTAGAATTCTTTATTACCACGTTATTCCCGAAATGTTTTTTAAAAATCTTTTTTGGAAAATATTTTTTAACAATTTTAAGATTTTTGTTTAAAAATGGGGGGTATCCTTACTTAACGAGGCCATATACACCCAGCTTTGTCGTATTTGAGCCAAATTGTCCCCAAAAATAATGTCTAATAATTTCTCATTGTGTATAAACCAGAATAGTATATATTACTCAACAAAAACAATTTTCTAGAAGATTTTGTATGACCTCATCGCCAATTTTTTTAGTTTTTAAGTATTTCGACCAAATTCAGGTCTTAATTTCACCTAGTTCCAGTTTTTGTCAACCTATAAAATTTACATAAAAATTGCCCTTATATATTTCCATGCTTATGGTAAAATATGAAGAAAAAATAAAACCGGTAACAGTGTTGTTTTTGAATTTAAGTGTAAAGGGTCCAGATTTCTAAGAATGTAAAATCTAAGATTTTTCTTAATTATTTTCAAATACATTTGTAAATAGCTCATTATGCTTTGTTGTGTCTTTATTTAACATAACCAACTTACACATGGCATCAATTTTAACTTTTTTCACACAAAAACATGATTTTAAAGAATAATGGATACATTGTCGTACCCCACCCACCAATAATATAATGGAAGAAAAAATCCCAAACAGCAGAGTAAATTATAAAATGTGGGGATGAAAAATAAAGGAGATGCATAATGTTACATATTTAATCTATTATGTCACCCTTTTTAACTTTCCTTTGTGGCTTATGAGCACTTACACTACTTTCTTCTTCTTCCGGTTACAGTGCAGGGCCTTTATAAGAGCATTATCGCACAGTTATTAAAAATATAAACATTTATTTCTTTACTACACTGCTCAAGATAATAAAAAGAACACAAAACAATTTTTATTGTACATTAATTGTGCCTTTGAATGCAAAATTGCTGATATTTCTATTGTAATGATGAACTAGCCACTGTTTTGTTGACATATTAACTTTTTGATAATCTCAGATTTGAGAAGAACATGCATCATTTTCGCACATTTGTATCAACAAAATTGATACAAAAATGTTGTACGATGACTCCTCTTGCTGTTCTGATTTAAGATTGGGGACTGATATCAATACTATGTAGACAATACTGAGCTTTTGCTAGATGGGTACCATTAAAATCCGGGAGCATTCTAAGGTGCCGTTGTTCCCAATTCTCATTATTTGACAATGTTACCGGTTTCAAATTTTCACCAAATTCTGCATACGACTAGGAGACATATATGGCTAACCTTTTCATCAATTTCATAGGTTGACAAAGACGGGAACATACAAGTAAAGTTATTTGAATTGAAGGTTTTGAAAATTTCTCGGCTTTTTTTCTGACAATTCCTGACCAAATAAATTACTGAGAATCTTTTTTTGCATGTTTGCATCAACATTGTTGGTACCAAAATGTTCTTCATTGACCCCTCTTGCTATTTTGATTCAAAATTTGGGACTGATATCAAAACTAGGTAAGCAAAATTGGGCTTTTGCTAGACTGGTACCATTGAAATCCAGGAGCATGTTAAGATGCCGTTGTTCACGATTTTCATAATTTGACAATGTTACCGGTTTCAAATTTTCACCAAATTTTGCATGCAAACAGGGATCATATATGGCCAACTTTCTTATTAATTCCATTGGTTGACAAAGACGGGAACATACAAAAGAGTTTGATTGAATGTTAGGTTTCATATAATTTTCTGGGTAGTTTTTCTGTCATTTCTGACTAAATAGATTTCCGAGAAATTATGTGGCATGTTGCTATTAAAAATATTGGTCTGAAAATGTTCTACATGCTCTACAATAACTCTTCTTGCTATTCTTATTTAAAATTTGGGACTGATATCAAAACTAGGTAAGCAACATTGGGCTTTTGCTAGACGGGAACCATTGAAATCCGGGAGCATCTTTAGGTGTCGTTGTTCACAATTCTCATTATTTGACAATGTTACCGGTTTTCAAATTTTCACCAAATTTTTCATGCAAACAGGGGACATTTATGGCTAATTTTCTTATCGATTTCATAGGTTGACAAAGACGGAAACATACAAAAAAATTGATATAATTTTAGGTTTTGAAAATTTCTTGCCTACTTTTCTGACAATTTCTGACTAAATAAATTTCTAAGAATTTTTTTGTTCATGTTGATATCAACAATATTGGTACCAAAATATTCTACAGTGACTCCTCTTGCTATTCTGATTTAAAATTTGTGGCTGATATCAAAACTAGGTAAGCAAAATTGTGCTTTTGCTAGACAGGTATCATTGAAATCCGGGAGCATCTTAAGGTGCCGTTGTTCACAATTCTCATTATTTGACAATGTTACCGGTTTCCAATTTTCACCAAATTTTGCATACAAACAGGGAACGTATATGGCCAACTTTCCTATCAATTTGATAGGTTGACAAAGATGGGAACATACAAAAATATTTGATAGAATTTTAGGTTTTGAAAATTTCTCGTCTATTTTTCTGACAATTTCTGACTAAATTAATTTCTAAGAATTTTTTGCGCATGTTGGGACCAACAGTATTGGTATCAAAAGTTTCTACAATGACTCCTCTTGCTATTTGTATTAAAACTTGTGGATTCATACCAAACCTAGATAGCAAACATTGAGTTTTTGTAAGACGGGTATCAATGAAAACAGGGAACACTTTAAGGTGCCGCGTAAAGACCTATATGCTTTCTTTGAGTAAAACGAATATATTTTTGTAGTTCATAGGTCAGGGGCATTCTATGAGTAAAGTTACAAGAAAATCTAGGCGTGGGTGCAAATGAGACCCCCCCTTTTCAGATTCTATTTCCCCACCTAATGTAATAATATGATAATCAGCATTTTCTTCACTCTCTGCTGGTACTGGATTTTTATTCATTCAATGCATTCATAGCTATTCTATACCATAACAAAGTTAAAATGCGCATCCATTTTCTTGCACAAATTTGTACTACTCCTCAGTCCTCAGTTTTGTTTTCGTTTCTTTGCTTAAGATTATACAATAGACACCTAGTCCATATTCCAAGCATGATATAAGACCAGGAACTATTTTTTCTCATTAAATTTCACATTTCTTTAGCTTATTTTCCATGAATTTTGGTTGTCCCTGCACGGGTGCAATTCAAAATCAGCTTGATTTTAACGCAGTTTAACCTATATTTGCCTCGATTATCTTTCCATTCTTTCCCAAATATATTTTCCTGTGGTCTGATTACTGTTTCGTGGGAATGCAGGACTATACTTTTTTGAGATAAAGGTTTTTCTGATGTCCCGATTTCCAGCGTAAGATACATAACGCTACTTTAAGGGATAGTAAAACACAACATGATGTGTTCCTACAGTCAAAACGGTTTTTAGTGGAAGGTTAGATATCAACGTAAACAGAAACACACACAAAAAGATCAAGCTTATTCACATTTTCGAATAAAACAACATCAAAGTTCAAAAACAAGAATCCCCCCATTTTTTTTCATAAGATACGTTACGGCTTAAACCTACTTTTATTTCGAATCTTTCACAATTTTTCATACATGTGATATACTAAATGATTCCAGACCTTCTTTAGAAAAAAATAATGTGCAGCGTAATTAACCATGGAACTTTATTCCTGACGAATTTCTTTAAAAACTAATTTATGAATAAGATACGTTATGATAAGATACGTGACGCTCGACTAAGTCATGGCAATAAAAAACTAATGTGATCAAATTAGACTATCCACTTGGACTTCTTTTCGAACATAGTATACTTTGGACAAATAATTAGACATCCATCTTAATGAAATCACCATTTTTATACAATAAATTAAAGAAACCAATGCAAACGACCAATTTTATTCCAATAGCCTACAAAGGTAGACAAGATATGGAAAACTTCTGATAACATTCTTTGTAGAATCGTTGATCCAGTTGGCACACAAAAACTCATGTGTCTTTTAATAATAATTCACGAAGTCCTTGAATTATTTGATAGAATAAAACAAATGAAATCATAAGATACGTTACGAACCATTTTGATTACATTGTTTCCAAAATAAGTGCTGCATTGGCTAGTTTTACTTTAATATTTTATCATTTCCTGTATATGTTTAAATGGCAATTGTTACAAAGAGGTAAGAAATGGTATTTGGTGCAATTATCCTATACCAATGACACAATTAAGCATTTCCATTATATTGGTATCTTGTTTAATCCTTATTTCTCGGACTGTTTTCTATAATTCAAGCTTGAAACCAGTGCATTTCTAACCAACGCCTAAGCCCACAGATATTCCTTTCATTTTGCACCAAATAGATATAAAATACGGCAATGTATACATGTTCAAAGATAGAGATTTCGCTTTAAAATAAGATATGTTACGGCACGGTTTCTTACCTTGTGACAATCACTGAGGCTAAATAAGTTAGAATTAGAAAACTTTTGTGTTATAATTCAATTAAGTGGTAGTTAATTTTTATAATTTTCAGCAGTAGTTTATTGTATTTCATAAAAGGTCTATTAATTTCATTCAAAACAAACAAAAAAATAATAAGAGAAACGATGTTTCCTTAAAGTTCGAACTTTAAGGCCTTAATTTTTTTTAACAAGTCAATAAATCATCATTTTCTCGCAATACAGTGTATTCTTGATCTAGTGGAAACATAATTTGAATCGTCTCTCAACGCCAATAGACAAAACCAATGCATAAACAGGAAAACCAAACACCATAACGTATCTTATCATGCATAGACGTAACTGTGTTTGGATCCAAAAATTGAAAAAATCCGGCTTTGTTTGGGTACGCTAAAATTGAATTCTCTAATTTCAACAAATATTTTGCAAGAATAAGTCAAAAACTAAGTCTTTCAGAATGGTCGGTTTTTCAGATTTTTATATTTCTAATTGTGGACTTTTTTGTAGAATGAGTGTTATATCATCATTCACGTTTTTTTATACAGCACGCACGCACACAGAAATTATTTAATTTCTGTTTTTTTTAATTTGATAAGGACAAGATGACAATTTCTGCCCTTAAAAATATTTGTTAGAAAACTGAGAAAATGGTATCAATGGAGTCATGTCTGGCCGAACATTATCAACATGTTTGCTAAAGATAGACCAAAAATGTTGACAATTATTTAATGGAAGCTTCGAGGATGAAACAATCAATAATTTGCCTAATTAAAACCGGTTTGAGTTTTACTTATTCCTTTTCAATATAATTTCCATCCAAGTCTGAGCCCGTGGACAAGCAGTGCTCAAATGCCATCAGCCCAGAATGAACAAAAAAGGCGAGGCAAATCCAGAAGAGACCTAACGACGTCTTCGTCCTACTTGAAATGGTGACCACGCGTGTCCCCATTCACATACATTTGCAAACGTAAAGAAGTCAATATAATCTGTTCTGTAAGTAGTAGTTCGTATCCATTTCGGTCGACAGCATCGATTGCAAATATGCTGTTGAAGGGAAACAGAGAGTTTTCCATGAGTATGATCTGTTTCATTTGGTCTAGCAATTTAGAATACATAGTAAGCTCCTGTCAGGTTATTTTACTTTTCTTTGGTGAAAGGTCCAACAAAAATGCCATTAACGTCCCAAAATACTGTTACCATCACTGAAAATGAGACATAAACTTTCGTTTTTGAGACATACTATCCACTTGCGACTGGCTGGATTCATTTTCCTGCGCATAATAATGCGCACTTGTAAATCTCATCGACGGTAATAAGACGTTAAAGGAATTCATTTTTTACCTAAACATGTCAACGACGCACTTATTTCAGCTGCTGTCATTGTTATTTGCTTTTGGCAGAGCGATCATTGAATCTAATGCGCTGTAAGGTTGCTGTAAGATTGACAAAAGGCCTACTTTGAAAATATTGACACGACGTTGTCTTTTAAACATGGATGCATTAAAGCCTACGAGAATACTTACCTAGTTAGTCCCAACATTGCATGAAATGCATGCTCAGGGGTCTTGCTACCAATTTTTGTTTGGGGCCAGGGGCCAGTGAAATTGGGAAAAATTATAGCGACGTTTTTACCTAAATTGGGAAAAACTAAAACAAGTTTGTATTCATACTGTCACTCAGTTTCAGCTATAAATTAGACTGTAGTGATGTGAAATGCATTTGTACATACTATTGTTTAAGAATCTACTCTAAAACTGTCTTCAAAATGTTTGTAAATGAAGATGAGGTCTTAACATGGGGCATTCTGGGTCCTCATTGGGAATTTTCACCAGAGAAATGGGAAAAAAAGATACTTTTTGCCATTGGGAATGGGGCCGAATAACGGCCCCAAAATTTGGCAAACAAGACCCCTGATGCTACTTTAGATTTCCGACTCCCGGCCAATATTACCGTAGATTAGGCCCTACCATGTGAAAAACCTAATGTCAAAGCAGTTTCTTCGACATTATCTCACCTATCTGAGTGAGTAAACCAGATATGTGGCTTCAATGCAAATTTTATGACGGCATCAACTGGGTGTCCAGTCTTTGATTCATCTTATAAAGATATTCTACTGCGCTTAAACACCCCTAGCACATGTGTTAGTGCAGAATACCTGTAAACATTGACTAACTCATAATATATATTCTTACCTTTTTAGGGCGACTACTAGTAGAATAGGGTGGGGCAGGGCTATCCTAGTAAACCGGACGTTAGAGTCGGCGTAATGCTTTGGTTAAGTTTCTACGCGAAAGTTTGTCGAATTTCTGTTTCTATTAATGCCATTGCTCTGAAACTTTGCACATGTCTCTGTGATCATGTTATCAGCCTCTAGGCACTGATGCGTTACTCTAACATGTAATTTATTGGATTATTTCAACCATTTGAACACAAAATTTTTTGTTAAGTTTTTACTTGGTTGGGTTTGTATGTGTAGCTTTCATATATATATATGGTAACCTATTCTGTAACATTTATTGCTTTTAAACTTTTCACATGCGTCTGTGATCTTAATATCAGTCCCTAGGCAAGAACACTTTCCAGCTCTTGAAGTCGCTCGTATGAATCTGTCCCGTCAACTGTTGTTACCTTTTAAATGCAAGTACCAACTTTTATATTGTAACGACATAAACAATAACATGCATTGCAGAACTTCCTCTAACGCAACGATATATTGTTTATCAGACTCAAACATGATTAAGAAACTCAACTTCGTTTGAATGGTGCTGGACAAAACTATCAAATAAACGTGTAGCAATTGAATACACCATTGTCTTGGGGCCTTTTTGAAGACGGTTACATGTGGCTTTAAACAGAATTGTGCCTCTGTAAGATGCACTTTCATCACATAAAACAGAGACCTTTATGGGTAAAAACCCGCTTGTATAGATACAAATTATGTTTATGACAATATTAATTTATGGATAAGACACATGATTTACATGTAAGGCAAGGACTTATATTAAGCAAACAAGTGACAAAACATCACCCAAACATTATCTAAATAGCTAACGTTTAAGTACATGTATGTATCTTAAATGTAACTCAACAGTAAGTTTATCAAAAATTCTTCAAGCTTTCTTATAAAATTGTGATTTTCAAGATGGCTACCGGCAGTCATCTCTATTTTTTGTACTTTTCTGGTATCCGTATACTACATTTAGCATCAGATTCGCATTCATCATACCACAGATCCCCTAGATAGATATTTTGCGATGTTTTAGGACATTTTGATAAAAACTTGATTTCTCCAGTAGCGTTTGGTGGCCATCTTGGATGTTTGCGGATTATGGACGTTGCCCCAGGTTGCCATTCTGGCAACAGAGCTATAACTACTCTACAGCCTCTATACAATACATAGAAAATATTAAAACTTCATTGTACTCGACATTGAAAGGTTGTCATTAAGGGCATAGAGAAGCAGTTTATTACCTATCACTACACTCGGTATACTTATTGCAATTTTCAATGACTCCTTTTTTCGTGACAAAACATATCTATTTAATTTCTGCAATGACAAGTCTGGAATACATGTACATTATATGACACCATATGATAAAAAAAACCTAAGGTTTTTATAAAAAAGCAACATTGAAAATATTTAAATTGTATAGGTCTACACCTGTATAATTATGAAAAAGTGGGTGGGGTAAGTTTCAATGTTTTTTTTTTTTATAATTTGTATACTTTGGGGGTTTTAATTTTCTTTCATAAGACAGCAAAATCATTTATTTCAATATAATCTAAAGAGTTATAAGTTGTAAATGTATTTTGCTTTTGTAAATACATGTATATCATCTCTTTATATGAAGTTACCGTTTTCGCTAAAAATTTTATGTCATCAGGGCCTAAATTCATCGACCGATTATACAAATTTTCTCTCTTCGGATGTTTTCTGGAATGGCCAAAGGGTCATACTTAATGTTAAGTAACAATGTTGTTTCTGTTGGAATTTGTTTGAGGTGGGGTGCAAAATCGGCTAAATATTTGCTGCGTGAAGACGCGATCGGTTTTGCATGACATATCAAATATGTCTCGATTGTATACTGTGACAAGTCTAGAATACATTACCTTATGACTCAGTGCCGAAATCATTTAAAGGCAAAATTGAAATTTTAAAATATTTTTATATTCATGTATATAAAAAGTGGGTGGGGTAAATAGCTATGATTTGTAGATAACAAATACTCATAGTGGGATTTTTTTGTTTGAAATGTCTGTAATTAAGATAGCAAAATCATTTTTATCATCATTGTCTGTGATATACAGGGGATGCGATGTATTTTGTTCATTAAAATATGTTATCTCTGTGTATTACTTTGACAGTTTTGCTAAAACCTCTTTTCAACAGGGCCTTAGTTCATCGGTCGATTTCACCAATTTCCGATCATCGGATTTTTTGGGACTTTTTTACTGGGATGGCCCAGGGTTCATACTTGATGCTGGAAACAATTTCATTTCTGTTGGAATTTGTTTGAGGTTGGGCAAAAAAATCGGCTAATTTGACTGGACTATTAGTCAATATCAGGAAATTGGCTAGATTTCAGATACTTTTTTCTTCTTTTAAATGCTATGTTCAATATTAGGCATTTCAAGTCAATATGGGGTGTCTTTCACAAAACGTCGGACATCAGGACCGATCACCCAAAATTTATGCCGGACCAAACTGGGTTTTGCCGGCCATTGACCGGCGGTCCGGCACTTTTGCGAAGACTGTTTTATAACCTAACAACACCTACGAAATACAATTTTGTTTGTCCGAATTTACGTCACAATTAACTGGATAAAACCGTTCCCTATTAACGATCACATCCCCATTGTTTGTCTTAAATTCTATGTTGGGTGGAGCGATCTGTCGATTGGCGTTCGGTTTGGTCAATTTCGCTCATGTACAGTACATTCTACCTTTAATTTGCCTTTAACAGGCTTTTGTACTGGAGTATAGAGTTGGATGAGGTTGTCCTTCGTTGACTGTTTCAATATAGGGTTGACAATGACGGGCGATTGTGCCAGTTTGGGGGCCCTGTTTTCAACATCTTCGTCGTCGTCAAAGGGACACACGTTTTCATCATTTTCCAACTCGTCGAAGTCGATCAGGTCGGCCATATCTCTGAAAGAAAATGTTTATCAAATGAGTACATGGAAAAAGACTTTATGCTACATCAACATTTATTTCTTTTTAATTGTCAATGGTTTTACCAGAAACTCCGATGATTTTGTTTTTTTCCGGATTTTCAAATCGCCGCCTCTGCACATGCGCAGAAGCAAAATATGTTGGTTCCCGTCTAGACCGGTGCGACTAAAATACGAAAAGACCCGATTTTTTGCGAAAAAGACCGAAAAGAGCCAATTTTTTGCGAAAAGGACCGAAAAGACCCGTTTTTTTGCGAAAAGGACCGAAAAGACCCTTGGTGTTGCGAAAAGGACCTTTGAAAGCTATAATTTGTCGTTTTAAGCTTGAGATAAAGAATATCTTTAAATTTTCTAAACATTTTTCACGGAAAAAACTAAAACAATTAAAATTTTGATTGAAATTTTACAGATCGTGTTTTTCATTTCAACTAGATCAGCAAAAATAAAAGAAATATTGATAACCATGTTGATTGCCAACTGTTTAACTTTTTATTGGTGGATTGATTGATCAATCTACTGATTGATTGATTGATTGATTGATTGATTGATTGACTGATTCCTTCAGTTATTCTTTTTTGTACATACTGCAACACTAATCAGTATTTTTTTATTGTTAAAGAAAGAATATTTTTTGATTGATTGATGTAATGTACTTGCTCTGAGTTTCGTCGATTGTTTGATTAATCGATCGATAAGTTGATTTGATTTGATTTGATTTGATTTGTTGATTAATTGATTGATTGATTGATTGAATGATTGATTGGAGATTGAACAATTAAGCAATTCGTTTTGATTGATTGATTGAATAGTTTGTTTAGATTGATTGAGTTATTGATTGATTGAGTTTTTATTGATTGGTTGCCTTTTAAATGACTTTTCACTGGTGGATTGATTGATTTATCAACCGATTGATTCCTTCATATTTTCATTTATTTATACATGACACTAAACAGGCAAATTATTTACTTGTTGAAGAATGAATATTTGTTGAGTAATTGATGAAATATAATTGTTCTGATGACTTGACTTGATTGATTGATTGATTGATCTATTGATTGTTCGATTGATTGATAGAATGATTGTTCGATTGATTGATTGTTAAATTGGTGGTTCGATTGATTGAATGATTGATTGATCACTTGTAGATTGAAACAGATATTGTTTGATACCTGCTTTTTATTGCTTTCTGATTAACTTATGACTGTCATATCGTTGTTTAATTACCAGCCATCTACTTGACTATAAATGGTTAATTAATTCATGCCACCCGCTGGAACGGCTTTACACCTATCAAATTCATGTTAAGGACCAGGTTTTGACATATTTCGTACTGATTTCATATATTGTAAATTTTTACGGTAAATTTCAGTAAAGATATATAACAAGAGGATCATGATGGTCCTAAATCGCTCACCTGACCCAAGCCTGCGCCACAATCTTGTTCGAGATAAGGTAGTCCACCCCCAATGAGATTCGGGCGATATTGGAATTATTCGGGCGACGTCGAAAACATTCGGCGGTGGAACTTTCCACTGCCAAATGTTTACAACCGCGCCCAAATAGGTTCGGATATGTAACGACGCCGCTCCAAAAAAAAGCTGATGTTTTATTAATCTCAAAATTGTCACATAATGGGTATTCTACCTTACACCCCATCCAAACAATCTCCATTTAGCTATATCATGGCGATGAATCACGTGACACAACGACTGCAGAAAATGTCCAATAATCATTTTAAGGTAGAATACCCGTAATGTGGCCATTTGAGATTAATAAAACATCGGCTTTTTTCGAGCGTTGTCGTTATGCATCCGAACCTATTCGTGCACGCCGAATGATTTCGACGCCGCCCGAATAATTCCAATGTCGCGTGAATCTCATTAGGGGTGGACTACCTTAATTAATATTTGTGACTAAGACTGAAAACAAACTTATGCTTACCAATATTGGATCCAAGTTTCGTCTTGATTGGTCACATACTATTTGTGGATATCAGAGTAAAATAAAAGGTCAGAAACAGCATTTTCATCAAATTCAATGGCAGATAATTCAGCAACTTCTTGTACAACTACATTGAATTTCTAGATCATCCGGGATCTTATGTTGACCAACCTGGAACAGTATGTCTAAGTCTTGTCTTGATTGCTCAATACCGGTATTTGTGTTTGTTAGACTTAAGATATAATGACCCATCTTTAAAAAACACCACTTTCTAGCTATACGAAATGCATGAAATTACACACACTTGTAAATACACTTCACATAAGATGATTCACCGTGCCGGATATCAAAATTATGCTTCAAGAAGAAAATAATCTACAGATATTATTTTACTCTATATTAATATGCAAGGGGGGTAATTTTGAACATTTTTATACGCCGCCGGAGGCGGACGTATATTGGCGTCATCTTCTCCGTCTGTCCGTCCGTCCATTCATATGTCCGTCTGTCCGTCCATCCGTCCGTCCGTACGTCCGTCCACTTTTCTTGTCAACGCAACTCCTCCTAAGTTTCTGGCTGGATCTTCTTGAAACTTGGTCAATGTTATCACCTCAATTGGTAGATGTGCATGAAGGAAGGATTTTATAGTTCGTTGATTTTTGCCTGAGTTATGCCCCTTAAAAACTTAGTCTCTGTGGCTTATTGAAATTGCAGCCTTGTCAACGCAACTCCTCCTAAGTTTCTGGCTGGATCTTAATGAAACTTGGTCAATGTTATCACCTCAATTGGTAGATGTACATGAAGGAAGGATTTTATGGTTCGTTGATTTTTGTCTGAGTTATGCCCCTTTAAAACTTAGTCTCCGGGGCTTATTGAAATTGCAGCCTTGTCAACGCAACTCCTCCTAAGTTTCTGGCTGGATCTTAAGGGGGAATGCTCCAGTTTCCTAATTTTTTTCTCAATAATAGAATTTATTTATATTTCGTATGTTGAAATTACAAGTTATTACCAATTGAAAAATAAAATAAAAATTGAGGATCAGCGATCTTGTTTGAATTTTATAGGCATTCGTATCACATACCCCTACATCTAAAAAATGCACAATTTCTTGCACCTGTCTAAGGTCACTAAAATGCTAATAAAATGCTGTATATGCATCGTTTAGTCCCAAAAACGGATTTAAAGCAACGTCTTACATTTATTAAGAACAGAAAACCAAAATTGTGTGCTATTATAAACGCGTAAATGTATAAAACAGCATGCTCACGTGTTCGGTTTGATCAACGAAGCTGGCGTGTTTTATATCAAAATTTGCATATTTTTGGAAATATTTCAAGTTCTACATAATAGAATTTGATAAAACTCCCTCATTGTATTAAGCAACATGTCCTGGTAATAATTCAAAAAGAAAATGTATAGGTCAGCGCACTTATTAAAATTACAGCAATTTTTATCAGCTACACAATGATAAAATGACTCAAAACAGTGGTAACTGGATACACACTTACGACTGTCTTGCTCTGAATAATCGATTTCTATCTTCAGGAAATCAGTTTCGCATAATAAATACACTTTTATCGTCGAAAATGGTAAATTGTAATGATGTGTTATATTATTGAAATTATGGTAGCGAAACATATTGGTACGAAACATTTAATTTACTACAGTAATGACCGAGTGTTCCGAAAAACTGGAGCGTTCCCCCTTAATGAAACTTGGTCAATGTTATCATCTCAATTGGTCGATGTGCATGAGGGAAGGATTTTATGGTTCATTGATTTTTGCTAGAGTTATGTCCCCTTAAAACTTAGTCTTCTAGGCTTATTGAAATTGCAGCCTTGTCAACGCAACTCTTCCAAAGTTTCTGGATAGATCTTAATGAAACTTGGCGGATGTTATTACCTCAATTGGTAGATGTGCATGAATGAAGGATTTTATAGTTCATTGATTTTTGCCAGAGTTATGCCCCCTTAAAACTTAGTCTCCGGGGTTTATTGAAATTGCAGCCTTGTCAACGCAACTCCTCCTAAGTTTCTCGCTGGATCTTAATGACACTTGGTCGATGTTATCACCTCAATTGGTAGATAGGCATGAAGGAAGGATTTTATGGTTCATTGATTTTTGCCAGAGTTATGCCCCCTTAAAACTTAGTCTCCGGGGCTTATTGAAATTGCAGCCTTGTCAACGATACTCCTCCTAAGATTCTGGCTGGATCCTAATGAAACTTGGTGGATGTTATTACCTTAATTGGTAGATATGCATGAAGTAAGGATTTTATGGTTCATTGATTTTTGCCTGAGTTATGCACCCTTCAATATTGGTCTTTGGGGCTTAATGATATTTCAGCCTTGTGAACGCAATTCCTTCCAGGTTTTTGACTGGATATTTATAAAAACCTTTTTGTGAACACAGCTTTTTACAGGTTTTTGAGTGAATATTTATAAATCCTTGTCAATTTCATTTTTTTGTCTCAAGTTTTATAAGTGGCGGCGTATATTGTGACCTTGGCACTCTTGTTGTCAAATGTTTCCAGAAGTATGCATTAATTCAAAATTCTAAACCGTTCAAAATGCTTATGTTTGTATTTGGAATAGAGATGTAACACAGTTTAAGAATTATTGTCACTTTTCAATTATTTCACTGGCTCTTTAGTGATGGGTCATATACCTTTAAACAAAATCGGAAACAGAAATTTGTCAGATTTAAGGGCACATAACTCATGAATTTTTTTATCTGGTCAGACCAAAACTTGAACATTATCTTCAGATCTTATGGTCACCAACGTTTCATCTTGATTAGTCAATAATTATAAATGCTAGACATAACGTCGAAAATAGTCGAAACGGAAATTTTGTCCAATTAAAGGGCATGTTACTCATGCCCATCTGATCTGATCAATGAATAAATAAGCGCAGGAGGAAACAAATGAATGAATGGGCACAAGAAGGAACAAATGAAAGAATGAGAGAGTGAACAAATGAATGAATGAATGAGCGCGAGGGGACAAATGAATAAATGAGTAAATGAATGAATGAATGAATGAATGAGAGGGGGGGGAAATGAATGAATGAATAAATGAATAAGCGCGAGATGGAAAAAAATGAATGAATGAATGAGAGACAGGAAAATGGGGGAATGAATGAATAGGCGCGGGAGGAACAAATATGAATAAATGAAGGATAGAGGGAACAAGTGAATAAATAAGCGTTACAGGGAAGAAATGAATAATGACTAAAAGACGGAACAAATGAATGGATGAATGAATGATTGAGCGCGAGAGGTAAAAAATGAATGAGCGCGAGAGGAAACACATGAATGAATGGATGAATTAGAGAGGGAACAAATGAATGAATGGGAACGGGAGCGAACAAATGAATGAGCGCGAGATGGGACAAATGAATGAATGAATGAATGAGAGAGGAAGAATGAATGAATTAATGAATGAATGAATGAGAGAAGGCATAAATGAATGAACGCGTGAGAGAAGGAACGAATAAATGTCTGAATGAATGAATGAGAGACGGAACAAATGCATGAATGAATGAGCGCGAGAGATGGAACAAATGAATGAATGAATGAATGTGTGAATGAATCAGAGATGGAACAAATGAACGAATGAATATATGGATGAGCGAGAGAATGAACAAATGAATGACTGAATGAATGATTGAGCACGAGAGGAAACAAATTAATAAATGGAAAGCTGAGCGTGAGAGGGAACATATGAATGAATGAATAGATGAGCGAGAGAGGAAACAAATGAATGAATAAATGAAGGAAGGAATGAACGAACAAATTATTTGGTGGGTGAATCAATGATTTAAATAATCATGCTACTAAAATACGAATCAATCAATCAATTAATCAATCAATCAATTGAACCACTAATCGAATAATCAATTAATTTAACAATCAACCAAACAATCAATTTAACAATTATTCGATCAATCGAGCAACCAATCGATCGATCATCCAATCAATTAATTGATCAATCAATAAATCAATCAATCAATCAATCAATCAATCAATCAATCAATCAATCAATCAAGTCATCAGAACAATTACATTACATCAATTAATCAATACAATACAATACAATACAATGATATTTGTATAGCGCAAAAACTGCTAATGAAGCATTCTGTTGCGCTGAACATAAATCAAGAAATCAGTACATTATTTACATGTCACTATAAAACTTTGAAAACAGATATGTCTTTATTGATCGTCTAAAAACCGACTCTTCTTGTATTTCTCTTAAATGGTTTGGCAGTCCATTCCACCATTTTGGTCCTGTCACTGCAAACGACCTATCAGCAATACATGTACGTGTTTTAGGAACACAAAGCAGAGAAGTCTTACTTGATGATCTTAATCTGTGTTCAGTCTGTTTGATGTTAATCAAATTGATAAGATACTTTGGAGCTGTTCCCCGTACACATCTAAAGACTAATGTTAAAACTTTGAACATAATCCTTGCTCTAACTGGGAGCCAGTGCAGATGTTGCAAAATCGGTGTAATCGGTTGATCAAATCCACATTCACTAATGACCCTAGCTGCCTGATTTTGGACTTTTTGAAGTTTGTTCAATTGGTATTCAGGAATACACATATACAGTCCGTTGCAGAAATCTAGCTGAGAATGGATTAAGCCATGCACTAAGATTTCAGTACTTTTTCTGGTCAAGTATTTTCTGATTTTTACTAATCCTTTTATTTGATAATGAGCAATTTTACATTTGTTTTTAATATGACGATCAAAACTTAGGTCATTTTCCATAAGAACACCTAAATCTCTGACATGATCAACACACTTTACATCGATTCCACCAACATTTACACTGGAAATAATAACTTTGGATAGCTGTTGTCTTGTTCCGTACACAATTATTTCTGTTTTTGAATTGTTCATTTTTAGTTTATGACTACTCATCCATACAATTACGTCACTAAGGCACTTATTTATCAACAAATACACATTCTTTAACAAGTAAATAAATTGCCTGTTTAGTGTCATGTATAAATAAATGAATAAAATAAATGAAGGAATCAATCAATTAGTTGATATATCAATCGTTCAATCAATCAATCGTTCAATCAATCAATCAATAAATCGATCGATCGATCCATCGATCGATCGATCCATCCATCGATCCATCGATCCATCCATCCATCCATCCATCCATCCATTCATCCATCCATCCATCCATCCATCCATCCATCAATCAATCAATCAATCAATCAATCAATCAATCAATCAATCAATCAATCAATCAATCAATCAATCAATCAATCAATCAATCAATTGCCATGGCTATCAATATTTATTTCATTTTTGCTGATCTAGTTGAAATGAAAAGATGCCCTTTAACATTTAAATTGAAATTCAATCATTTTAAAAAAAATCCATTAAAAATAAGTTAATTCAAAGAAGATATTCTTTCATCTCAAGCTTAAAACGACAAACTATAATATAGTTTTAAGTTTACGTAAATTGCTTGAAAAAAAAATCAAAATAAATTAAAATTAAGTGATTGGTGGATAGATAAAGTGAGGGATTTATTTAGAGTAAAGATAGACAAAAATGAAAAGCAATTTATGTTTTAAAAATGTAAAATTATGGCTTTCAAAGGTCCTTTTCGCAAAGCCAAAGGTCTTTTCGGTCCTTTTCGCAAAAAATAGGGTCTTTTCGTATTTTAGTGGCACCCGTCTAGACTTTTAGACTGGAAATATCCAATTAGACCAATTCGGGTGTTAACGATTTTCAACATCCCTCGGCCGTAATATACACACACGCACAAAAAAATCCAGTAAATGAAAGATATGTCCAATTGATTTTTTCCCGGAGCCTCCATATGTCAAGTTGGAAATTCCCAAATTTTGCCCAAGAGCAGGACTATGATCCATCCGTCGTATTTTTTTCAAAAGGCTGCTTGATCTATGCATAACGTTCTTCTTCTTCTTCTTCTTCTTCTTCTTCTTCTTCTTCTTCTTCTTCTTCTTCTTCTTCTTCTTCTTCTTCTTCTTCTTCTTCTTCTTCTTCTTCTTCTTCTTCTTCTTCTTCTTCTTCTTCTAGGTAAAGTGTAGGGTCCACTCTGGAACATGAACACACTGTGAAACTGTACAAGGTCGTGGTGAAAAGATGAAAGCGTTAAAAACTGGTAAAAACATGGTGCTGTTGATGTCTAGTGGGCCTCTATACCTGCCCTGAAGGCATTCACCCAGCAAACATGCTTATGTGGGTCCCATATGGGCTGTGTATGGGTAAGCCCATATGGGTAGGCCCATATTGGACCCATATAAAACCTATGTAGGCAAGCCCATGTGGGTTTGATCATAAGGGACCCAGATGGGTCCCATATTCCCAGTATATGGGCTGTGTATGGGTAAGCCAAGATGGGTATGCCCATATAGGACCTATGTAGGAAAGCCCACGTTGTTTGGACAATAAGGGTCCCAGTTACAATAATTGACTTGCGCCCATTCATGTACAACAGAATAATTATGTATACATGTGCATATCTAAAATATCCATAATCTGAATCATGTAGCCTATAGAATTATAAGCTTTCAATTTGAATGACAATCCTATTTATATTCACCAAAATTTATGACCATCAATTCAATACAAATTGAAAAAAAAACAGCAACATTAGATTCAGTAAGACAAGTAAGGCAACATCAATAAGACATATCTAACCCTTTCTCGAACATAACCTGGTTTTGACTTCTCTAATAGAAAAATAAATTGCACAAAAACATAGGCCTAGAGCTATTAGCAAAAGTTGATAATCGGTATTTTCTTCTTTTGCCTAAGTTTTTTTTTCTGCGCTATATTGTACAGAAGTACATTCTTTGTCAATATCGTTTTAAACCATGGCCTTCATGTTGGATCATCGGAATATTTTGTCGTTTTAAAAGTGTTTACATTGTAATTAGACTGTTCAAATTACTAAAATAATCTTATCAATTAGTGTGTTACATGTAGTTTTATGTATATTAAAGGGAAATAATTTAAAATCTTGAAAATAAATCATATTTTCACAAGGCGTTTACGTAAAGAAAGCATTTGGCTTGATAATCCTATATGATTCTGTTAAAACAAATCATTTTGTTTTGACATTTTCAATAAAAGATAGAAATAAATCTAGAAATATAAATATATCAAAAACATATAGATAGTTATAGAAAGTGTCGAAAATATTATACATTTTAAGACCATATTTCGAGGAATCAAACCCTAAGAAGTAGTGTCAAGGTCGTCAGACAAACCTGACGAGACCTTACTCCTCAATGAAGGGGAACAGTAACCCCTTTCTGAGCGTGAAGCTCTGGAAGGTATTGAACTTCGATCAACATTAAATGAAAGCCAATAGAAATGGGTTTGATCAGGGCTGTCTATATGGGTCTGCCCATCTGGGACCCATATGGGTCCCATATTGCATGTATATGGGCTGCCCAGATAGGACCCATATGGCCCCCGGTTGCACATCCTATATGGGTCCCATATGGGTTGCCCTTATAGATTGCTAGCTGGGCATGGTCTGGACAGTGGCTAGGCTGTCTGGAATCTGGTTCCACAGCCGTATTCCAGACGGGAAGAACATGAGCTGTACTTGTATGTGTCTGTACGACAGTATTTCTGCATGTCTGACAGAATTGCCTCTGGTGGTAGATGTTCGTGGGTGTAGATACTGGGATGATGGGATATCGACCAGTCCATATGTAATTCGGTACATCATGATGGCTTTAGCATTCTTGCGTCGGTGTTCAAGCTTTGTCCATTTCAGATTGTCTATCATTTGGCTGGTACTGCTAGTCCTTTATAAATAGTCACCAGTTGTAAAACGAGCCGCTCTTCGTTGTACTGATTCCAGTTGATTGATGTTTCCTGTTGAGTAAGGGTCCCAGACAGGCGATGCGTATTCTAGGATTGGTCTTATGAGTGACTTATAGCACTGTGCCTTGATCTTAGTTGGACAGTTGGATAAATTTCTTCGGAGGAAGGCCAGACTGTTATTGGCTTTTTGGATGCTGAGTCGATTTAGTGTTAGCCTAATACTCTGACGCATGTGGGGTAAACAGCTAAAAACTTCAGAATGTATAACTCAACGTTTATAACTGTAGACTTGTATACAAACACTATAGCCTACTACTTATTGTTGAAAATGACCCAACACAAACACTTTCTCTTTCGAGAATAAACAGGTTAGGACATTATTTCGCTCGTATAGGCCTACCTAACGATAAGTGGTTTGGTAAATGTTAAAACTATGTATTTATTTATTAGTTTTTCATTTGTATACGAGTCTAGAGTTATAACCGATAGACTATAAAGTTAAAAACGATAAAAACGATACTGGAATTATGGGTTGTTGATGAGGCCTGGTATGATGGGACATAGTGCATGCCGGAGGCTGTCGACAGTAGGTTGGTTTCGAATGTCTGGTGGTAAAGAATTCCATGTAACTATCGTTCTTTGTAAGAAGGAGTATTCGTAGAGGTCTTGTCTAGTTGTTATTTGTCTGGTGTTGTTGGCTGCTGAATTTCTGGTATAGCGATTGCTGGTCTGTATAGATAGCTGTTCAGGGGTACTTGTAACAGGTTGTTCATGTATTAGATAGAGGCTGTATAGTAGATTCTACGCGATATAAACGTTCAAAAGGCGCAGCCTTTGAACGTTTATGTCGCGTAGAATCTACTATACAGACTCTATCTGACTTAGTGTTTGTCAACCAATGAAAACATACGCTTGTACTATCATTCTTCAAACCACGCCTCCGACCGGAGCTACTATCAAGCGGATCTTACTGGAATTACATCATTTTCCCAAAAATTACATCATTTTCCCAAACATTACACCATTTTTTATTACTGCACAGGAAACGGGGGCGTGCCTATGTATATCCGTGACATAAATGGACCGGCAGTGCGTTTATGTGAAATATAGCGCCGAAATTTTCAAATATACTGCAATTTCATTGGTCCAAAAAGTAGGACGAACACTAAAATCTTATAGAGCACAATGACTCGATTTCTGGCACTTCGTTCTTGTAGTGTGTTCCATGAGAGTTGTTTCAGCATATTGGTGACACATCCTGGTTCTCTGCTGAAGTAGTCGCCTTTGGCAAACCTGGCCGCCTGGTGCTGGACTCTCTCTAGTGAGTTTATTTGTTGGATCGTGTATCACGGTGGGGATTGTGCATGCTTGGATGGGTAAATCAACGGACAAATTTGCCTCGCTTCAGGTAAGACATTATGCAATAACTTACTTATTTCTGCGTCAATTTAAAAACGGTTTGTTTCATGTATACTCCGTAAATTTTGACCTGAACCCGATGAATATTCAATGAGCAATTGTGACACGGAATAATCGATGCTCGCCAGCAATCCTCACAGTCGAGCAGTGTCGATAGTTTCCATGTGCATTCTTGCTTTGTATTCTGTACATGCTCCTCGTGTCAACATTATGCTGGAGAGCGATAATTCCGCATTACAATTACTCATTGTATATTCAACAGGCTCAGGTCAAAATTTACACAGTATACCCCGCCTTACTGAGCTCTTTCGACTGGCACTGATGTATGCCTTACACGAAATCTTTGTGTACTTTTTGCGAAAATTGATCCCAACCGACCAGAAAAACGACAAAAAATTTTGATCGTTTTTCAGGTCAGTTGGGATCAATTTTTGGGTAAAGTATGGGGAGTTTTCAAATAAGTAATACATATGAGTAAAGTGCTCAGAAAGGCGGGGTACATGCAACAAACCGCTTGAAAATTGACACAGAAATAAGAAAATCAATGCAAAATTTCCTACCTGAAGCGTGGCTTATTTTGCCGTAGTCGTTATCATTTCGTTTTCTGGTCAGTTGGGATCAATTTTTGGAAAAATTAAAAGGATACCACAAATAATCCACGTATCTGAGGAAAGAGATTTCCGAGGCGGGGTACATGCAACAAACCTTTTGAAAATCGACAAAGAAATAAAGGAGTTATTGCAAAATATTTGACCAGATTCGAGATTATTTTTGTCCGTATTCGTTATCCATCCCAGCATGCACATTCCCCACCGTGGGCCCATACGGAGGATGCATACCCCAAAACTGGTCTGACGAGCGTGCAGTATGTCTGTGCTTTGACGTCACTTGGGCATCCTCGTAGGTTTTTGCGTAGAAATCCGAGCGATCTAGTTGCTTTGGCGGCTGTTTGTTGGATGTGAGTGTTCCAGGAAAGATCGTTGCTTATGTGTACGCCCAGGTATTTGCCTCCTGGGACACTGTCGAGAGTGTGGCCATGTAGCTGGTATCCTGTCTGAGATGGTGACCGTTTCCTGGATATGTGGGTTGTTGTACATGTCTCCGGGTGGAACTTCATTTGCCAGTCCTCTCCCCACTGTTGGAGGGCTGCAATGTCTTGCTGTAGGATGACATTGTCTTGCTTGTTGTTGATTGCGCGGTAGATTAAACAGTCGTCTGCGAAGTCTTACTGGTGATCTGACAGATCTGACGGAGTCATTTATGAACGCAAGGAAAAGGAGTGGGCCCAATACTGTCCCTTGAGGTATGACCTACTCCAGAGTCAACTTCGGCCTCGTTCGATCGTTCCCCTTCTACCAAGACAAGCTGTTTCCGCCCTTGGAGAAAGTTCCGTATCCAGTCTAAGGTGTTATTGCGGACTCCATAGTAATGCAGTTTGTATAGTAGGCGTTCAAGGGGGACTTTGTCAAAAGCTTTCGAAAAATCAAGTAGGATAGCGTCAATCTGTTTGCCTTCTGCCAGGTTCTTTGCTAACTCATGAACAGTGTAGATTAGTTGAGTTTCACATGAGCGCTACTCTCCAAAGCCGAGGCCTATATTGATTAAACCATCAAATATGACCTCTGCAGTTTTCGGTACGCCAACAGCCTATTTTGTCGTCATAATCTAATTATAGCACATCATTTGAATTATCGAATCAAAATCATTCAGTTTTATCTTGCATGATCATTACGTATACATTACGTCGCTTCTATTTTTGGATGAAGCCGGTAACATTTGAATTATCGAATCAAAATCATTCAGTTTGATCTTGTTTGATTACGTACACATTACGTCGCTTCTATTTTTGGCTGAATCCGGTAATTTGAAGCGTCAGCCAATGATAGTTTGTATCAGCTTTTTAAATTGTTTTGTTGTGTATAGCTAACGATTGGATACTGAAATCCCGCCAGGGCCCCGAGATTAGACGTGAAATGACCCCGCGAGAACAGAGCTCATTCTATCGAAATGGAATGTAGAGATAATGTGCTCTGTTCTAAACAGAGTACATGAGCGCTTGCTTCAGAATCCGTGTTGGGTGTCAGTGAGTATGGAGTGGCGTTCTAAGTGGGAGATGATGTTGCTGTGTAGAATGTGATCCATTAGTTTAGAGCAGATGGATGTTAATGTCACTGGCCGGTAGTTTGAAGCTGTACTTTTGTCACCTTTTTTGAAAATCTGAACAATATGGGCCATCTTCCAGTCGTCAGGTACTTCTCCAGTGGACAGGAAATCTTGATATATGCCCCAGCAAGCAATCTGTATGGGACCCATATGGGTCCCTTATGGACACCCTTATGGGTCCCATAAGGGCAACCCATATGGGACCCATTTAGGATGTGCAACCGGGGGCCATATGGGTCCTATCTGGGCAGCCCATATACATGCAATATGGGACCCATATGGGTCCCAAATGGGCAGACCCATATAGACAGCCCTGATCTTACCCATTTCTATTGGCTTTCATTTGATGTTGATCGAAGATGAAAACCTTCCAGAGCTTCTCGCTCAGAAGGGGTCATTTTTCCCCGTCATAGAGGATTAAGGTCTCGCCAGGTATGTCTGACGACCTTGACACATTATCTAAGGTTTGATACCTAGGAATTTGGTCTTGAATGTAATAACATTTTCGATGCTTTCTATAACTATCTATATGTTTTTTGATATATTTTCACATCTAGATTTATTTCTATCTTTTTTTGAAATAGTGTACACAATTTAATTTCTTTTTACAGAATCATATAGGATTATCAAGCCAAATGCTTTCTTTACATAAACGCTTTGTAAAAACATGATTTATTGTCAAGATTTTAGATTATTTCCCTTTAATATACATAAAACTCCTTGTAATACACTAATTGATAAGATTATGTTAGTGATTTGAACAGACTAATTACAGTTTAAACGCCGTTAAAACGACAAAATAATTCGGATGATCCAACATGAAGCCCATGTTTAAAAAACGATATTGACAAAGAATGTACTCCTGTACAATATAGCGCAGAAAGAACTTATGCAAAAGAAGAAAATGCCGATTATCAAATTTTGCTAATAGCTCCAGGCCTATGTTTTTTTGGCAATTTAGGCCTACCTTTTTGTTAGAGAAGTCAATACCAGGTTTTGTTCGAGAAAGGATTAAACATGTCTTATTGATGTTGCCTTACTTGTCTTGCTGAATCTAATGTTGTTGTTTTTCAATTTGTATTGATTTGATGGTCATTAATTTTGATGGATATAAATAAGATCGTCATTCAAATTGAAAACTTATAATTCTATAGGCTACATGATTCAGATTATGGATATTTTAGATATGCTCATGTATACATAATTATTCTGTTGTACTTGAATGGGCGCAAGCCGATTATTGTAACTGGGACCCCATAGTCAAAACAACACGGGCTTTCCTACATAGGTCCTATATGGGCATACCCATATGGGCTTGCCCATACACAGCCCATATGCTGGGAATATGGGACCCATCTGGGTCCCTTATGATCAAACCCACATGGGCTTACCTACATAGGTCCTATATGGGTCCAATATGGGCCTACCCATATGGGCTTACCCATACACATCCCATATGGGACCCGTATAAGCATGTTTGCTGGGGCGGGTCAGGGCTGGAGCTAGTTCGGATGAGAGTTCCTTTAAGTACTCGAGCTGGGATCGAATCTGGGCCAGTAGCTTTATGAGGAGTGATGTTTTGGAGGAGCTTTTTCACGTCGTTGTTGGTGATGGTGATGGATTCCATTGTTGTGTGGGGACTGTCTCCTTTTCTGGGCATGGGTTGTAGGTTTTCTTTGGTGTAAACAGACTTGAGTTGCGCATTAAGGATGTTGGCGTTGGTCTGTGGGTTGCTGTGTAAGGTGACGTCAGTATGCCGAAGTGGGGCTACACCGGATGATTCCTGTTTTTTTTCCGTTTGATGAATGACCAGAACTTTTTTGGGGTTTTGTTTGGTTTCTGGGCCTATAATGTTCTGCATATATGAATTGTGGGCTTCTCTGGTACTTTTATGGCAGTGGTTCTTTAATTTCTAGTATCGATGTAGGTCCTTAGCTTTCCCGGTACTCTTGGCCTTCTTAAATGCTCCATTCTTCTTTCTGGTTAATCTGTGGGTTGATGTGTCCATCCAGGGATTTGTGTATCTGGATCTAGTGAGTTTGTGGGTTATGTTTTAATCAAGTAGGCTTAGTAAGCTGTCTCTAAAGGTCTCCAACATATTGTTGGTAGAGCTGAATTCTGTTGAGATGAAGTTGTTGATGAACGAGGAAACAGATTATTTGAACTCGTTGATGTTGGCTTTGTCCCATAAATAGATGGTCCTTGGGGTTTGTTTTGTACACCGTGGTTTGATAGCAGTGTCGTTGAGTATAGCATCGTGATCACCAACTCCCGGTATGGGTTTACATCGTTCTATTAGTCCTATGCTGATGGTGAAGAATAGGTCAAGGGTATTTTGGCCTCTTGTGGGAAAATTCACCATTTGCTCAATATTACATTGTCTGGTCATGTCAATATAGGACTCTGATGTTGAGAGTGGGTACTGGTTTGCTGTGGCTGTGAGGCTAGACCAATCTATGTCTGGCAGGTTATTTTAAAGTGGCCGTCCAGCCAGAAGTCGCTCTTTGGGTGGTCAGTGAGGAGCTTGTGTAGCTCATCCACAGCTGATTGGGAGTACATATCTTGTGTGGCATTAGGTGGTCTGTAGAAAGATGAGATAATAATAGATTTAACCTTGCTGAGTTGCAGTTTTATTAACTTTTTGGCTCATACATACAGGGGAGCAGGTTATATCGCCGCGGACTGCGATACGTACACCGCCATGTGCATCTTGTCTGTCGTTCCGATAAATTTGGAAGTTAGCCGGGAGAATTTCAGGTCCTAAAGAAGATTATACATACGTTATCATTGTTTTCGCCGAGGAAACAAAAAGTTGTATAATTATTGTATACAGAGCTACTTCTCTGTGTCACATTTCCAAAACATTGATTTTGGTTGAATAGACTAAAGACTAGCTGTGGCTTAAGATAACCATCAAACCGTTTTAAAATGTTATCCTAGCCTACATATCGAAGCTTTGAAAATCAACGAAAACCTCGTATCCAGCGTAAAACAAGCTGCAGTTACGAGGTTTTCGTTGAAAAGCGGCGATATCTGAGAAATGTTCCACATAAATTTTCTGGTCCGCTGCAAGTGTAAGAGTTGCTGTAATTCTGTTAGGCATAGGCCGAGATAACTGTGTTTGTAGTCTTTTATGATATAACCAGTAAGCCTATGAAATTCGTAGAACTTTGCAGAAATTTGATCTATCTGCCCGGAAGTCAATATAAGCCTACTTCTGCTAGCGTAGCTGCGTGTTCCCATCAAATTGGGATTCCGATTCTTTAGCTGCTTCTTGTAGGGTTCCCAAATAAGCTCTTGTATTGGGAGCACACGCCCTTTGACGTCATTTTTTATGGGGAAACGTTGCGAGCAAAGGAAGAAAATGATGAAAACCAGTAAATGTTTCTCATTTTGCATCAATACAATACTTTCTGTGCTATAGCCTATACTGCACAAATTATCAGGGAAAGAAAGATTCTCAAAACTTGAAATCTGGTTTATATTATCAAATCCTTAAAACCCATTCTCGCATGTTGACGTCCTTAGACTCCCTTTAAAAATGCTTAGAGAAAACATTGTAGAAAATGAAGACATTGGTTACCACAACCATTTGCTTTATTTTCCATGTTTTTATGCCCAAAAAGCTCGGGTTTTTTTAATAATTTGGTAAAATTGGAACTGTCGTCTGTCAATTCTTTTAACTTCAAACTACATACGGCTTTGCATCCTTGAACTAGGGTACGATTTCATCCAGGATATCGTGACGTAATTTCGGACAAACAGTAGTATGTACGTATGTGTTGTTATAAAATCTCGTAACTACGGCTTGATTAAAGCCGTAGGTACGAGATTTTATAACCACACAGTCGGTTTATCAAGACATAGATTTTTAAACACAATCTGTTTTAGCATAAATTTCTTTGCCATTCAGGCCCGTAGGAAGCAATTTCATATTGGGGGGCTAAAGCCTTTGTCCTGAATATTTGGGGGGGGGGGGCTAATTTGCATTTTTGGACAACATTGGGGGGAGGGGCTTAGCCCCATAGCCCCCCCGTTCCTACGGGCCTGCCATTGATTAACCTATAGATCCTCTGGAAATCGATTAAAGGAGGAATGGCACTTAAAATCATGCAAATTTTCCGAGAACTTCGTACAAAATAAATATGTATTATGAAAATATGGCCTTTAAATTGCATCTATGCCAAATCTTAGCTTTCTATCTTGTGTATTGGCTAGGATGTCGACGGATTTAAAACCCCATATGTTCCATTATTGTAAATATTATCCCCGGGACAAAAAATCATAGGGTTTTAAATCCGTCGACATCTAAGCCAATACACAAGGTAGAAAGCTAAGATTTGGCATATATGCAATTTAAAGACCATATTTTAATAATATATAATTATTTATTTTTTTGTACGAAGTTCTCGGAAAATTTGCGAGATGTTAAGTGTTATTCCCCTTTAAAGGGATACAATTATGACATCCGTCATAATTAGGTTATGGCTGTAAATATCTAAACCTTTCACAAAGGACAACATTTTAGGATGGTCCTTTTTAAAAGCTGCACTAGACAACAAAGTTGACGTTAAAATGGTCGGAATTTGATTTGTGTACAATATAGCACAGAAAATATTGAGACAAGAGGCGAAACTGTTGGTTATCAGCAGTTTCTTCTTTTGTCTCAATGTTTTCCCAATCCTTTGCTTTCCTATAAGAAACGTCACAACCATATCCCTGTTTCTCGAAAAAAAACCTTAAGCACATTCTCAGACTCAAATCTGAACACCGTACTCAAATCACACGAAATTCACGTGAACTTCAATCGAATTCCCTTCAACGTTGGAGGGTATTCCATTGAAGATGAGAAAGTACTCATCAGTATGTACTTAATGTGTTTTTTTTTCGAGAAATAGGGGCCATGTCTTGTTGGGAAGTGTTAAACGATTGCAGGCGTGACTTACCTGCCAGATTCGAATCAATATAATTTTCTTCGGTTGATTGTAATGAATTAGAAGAAAATTTGTTTCCCTTTTACTGGTGGTAATGACCGAGAGGTTGCGTATTAAGCGCACGATTTTATCTCGTGTGCGGTAAATCGTCATTCAGCTCTGGACAACTGGCCGAATCAGACGTGGTTGACGTTGCAAAATGAACGAAGAAAATTCCGAACTGCGTACACAGTTGAGTACAATTCTTGCTGAACTGTCCAGCCTAAAGCAAGAGGTTCAGGGTACGAACCAGAACGTAGCCACAGAGGTCAAGAAATTGAAAACAGAGAAAGATTTACAGTGGAAATTCCAAGGTAACAAGTCCCAATACGACTTCAATTGTGAGGTTTCTGACATTGTAAAACAAACATTGTGGGCAATTGAGAACAATAAGTTAGACCACGCAGTAGAGCAGCTTAAGGAAGCCCAGGACAGGCTGCACACTCGTAACAAACATATTCGCGTTGCTGATACTTCTACTGGTGGCTGGGAAACTGTCCGACAGTACGAACTGAACCCTATAGCGAGTGATAGTGACGATGAGTCTAAGATTTACAAAGCGGAGAGTCGGGCCCTTAAGAAGAGGAAATCTTCTCGTGGCAGGAGCACCAACAGCACTAGTTATTCTGGTGCTAGTACTTCTAGCAGTAACTCGGCTTTCGGCGCTGGGTCTTCACAGTCGGTTGGTCGTGGTCGCTTTTTTCGTGGCCAAAACAACAACGCCGGTGGCAACAATAACGTCGGGCATTTTGGACCAGCCCCCGGTCCTTGCTACGCCTGTGGAGAGTTCTCTCACTTCCGAAGTAACTGCCCGTACATCAGATCATCAGGAACGGCTCCAGATCAGACAGCAGCACAGCATGGCAACAAATGATTCACTGAAAGATGAGTATTTTGACTTAGATAGATTTACTCAAGACTATTACGAATATGAACAAGGTCAAAAAAGTATTATTGTTAAGAATAGACTGAAAAACAGTATTGAATTTTGGCGTTCTATAGGAGCCAGTGAGTTCATTTTAGATGTGATTGAAAATGGCTATAAGCTTCCTTTAATTACAACACCTGCTAAGACTTTTTGTAAAAATAACAAATCTTCACTGTCTAATGCAGATTTCGTACATGAAGCTATTCAAGATTTATTAGATAGGGCTTTGATAGAGAAATGTAATGATGCTCCTTTAGTGACTAATCCATTAACCGTGTCTGTCCAAAATAGTGGGAAAAAGAGGCTTATTCTAGACCTAAGGGTTGTGAATAAACATCTTTGGAAACAAAAAGTCAAATTTGAAGATATCAAAGTAGCACTGTCTTTTATGGAAAAGGGTTCATATCAAATTAAGTTCGACCTAACCAGTGCTTATCATTTCGTGGAAATTTATAAACCACATACACAGTTCTTAGGATTTGCTTGGCCTAATAAATCAGGACAGTTAATTTACTATAAGTTCCTGGTCCTGCCGTTTGGAATTGCCAGCGCATGCTATTTGTTCACCAAATTGACTAGGCCGCTTATTAAAAAATGGCGGGGAGAGGGTAAATTGGTTACAATGTTCTTAGATGATGGGTATGGATGTGCGGGAAATTTAGAAAGTGCTGAGATGTTAGGTCATCAAGTAAAGTCTGATTTATTGTCATCTGGATTTGTACCAAATATTACAAAATGTTTTTGGATTCCTGTGCAGTTACTTGAGTTTTTAGGAGTTATGTTGGATTCTCTGAGAGGTAGAATCTACATACCAGATAGGAGGGTAGAAAAGGCTATGGGAACAATAGATGGTATTTTGTCGAGCCTAAAATGTCATAGACGGGTTCTGGTAAGAACAGTTGCTAGTATTGTTGGTCAGCTTATCTCAATGAGTATAGTTATTGGTCATATAGCTCAGATTATGACCAGGAGTTTGAGTATAGTTGTTCTCAATGCAAGTCACTGGAATCAGTACATACAGATCTCGCATGAGAGTATGGAGCAATTACGCTTTTGGAAAGAAAACCTACATATCATTAATGGCAGAGATTTGTACGACTCTTTTAAATGTACTAAGATTGTGTATTCGGATGCCAGTCAATCAGGGTTTGCAGGTTATGTTGTGAATACTTTACACGGTATTAGTCATGGGGTTTGGACTGAGGATGAAGCTAAACGTTCATCCACATGGAGAGAATTAGTCGGTGTTCATAGAGTTCTTCTATCATTAATGCCAATGTTGAAAAATCAAAGTGTGAAGTGGTTTACAGATAATCAAGGCACAAAGTCAATTGTTTCAAAAGGTTCTATGAAACCAGATTTGCAGATTATTGCTATAGAAATATTCAAATTGTGCATGCAAAATTCGGTTCATTTAGAAGTAGAATGGATTCCTAGATCTGAAAACGATAAGGCCGATTATTTTTCAAAAATTGAAGATTTGGATGATTGGGGTATTTCTATATCAATTTTAAGTTTGATAGAAGAGAAATTCGGTAAACTAGACGTAGATTGGTTTGCATCTTCCTATAATGCTAAACTCCCTGTGTTCTACACGCGTTTTTGGAATCCTTCTACTTCGGGTGTGGATGCTTTTTCGGAGAATTGGGGAGGTAGAAAGGGATTATTTGTGCCACCAGTCTTAATAATACAGAGAGTCATAAGGAAAATGCGAATAGATGCGGTTAAAGGGGTTTTAGTTGTACCGCTTTGGAAGTCCGCCCCATTTTGGCCGATTTTGTGTCCACATGGTCGATTTATTGAGTCAGTTATAGACTTTATTGATTTGCCTACGCAAAAAGAATTCTATGTCAAATGCAGAAATGGGAAAGGTATCTTTGGAAACGTAGATTTACATTTCCGTATGTTGGCTTTATTTCTAGATTTCGCCAATTAAAGGGAAGCAACTCAAATTGTTGATTGGAAATTGGAAGTAATTGTTGTCTCCCTTGATATTGAAAATTGAGACTGGTCAGTGATTAAGCAGGATTGCGTTTTGTGAAAGCGGCATCGCTAGATCACAACTGGAAAATAATGTACAGTTATAAAAGCAGCATTGCTATCTGACTGAGCGGCATCGCTAGAATGAATTTCATACGTTTATTAACTTATAGTTGAAAAGCAGCATTGCTATGTTACTAAGCGGCATCGCTATATAGACATGTATAATAAAGGTATTTATATGCAGTATTGCGAATACACATTTGAAAAAAAAAAGTTCAACTTGCAGTATTTGTATGGTTTGTCTAATTATTGTTTTTATTACATATGTTTTTCCAGATTCACGAAGAAGAATTGAATAAACTACCGGATGCAATGGCTGGTTGGGCAGTCGGTATTCCAGACCTCCTACTAAAACCTACGCATTCGACAAGTTCCGGAAATGGGTAATCGCTAATGGGTTGGGGAATAAGGATGTTCTACCAGCCAATGCATTCATGGTCGCTACGTATCTTACATCAATAATTCAAGAGTGTAATTCTCCATCGCCTGTTATTTCGGCGTTTTATGCAATCAAGTGGTATCATGATATCAATGGTTTAGTTTCACCAACAGAGTCAAAGCTTGTGGTTAATGTTCTTGAATCTGGAAAACGTGTTTTGAGTAAAGTGAAAGTAAAGAAAGAACCTGTGAATATTGAGAAAATTGCATCTGTGTACAAATCATTATATCAGTGTGGAAATATTAAATCACAGCGTATATTATGCGCTATATTAGTGGGTTATTCAGGGTTTATGCGAAGTGCAGAATTGCTGAATATTAAGGTTTCTGATATTGTGTTCAATGAAACATTCATGTCTATTTTCATAGAAAGTAGCAAAACAGACAGATACAGAGACGGTGGATGGATTATGATAGCAAAAACAGGAACTGAACTGTGTCCAGTAGATAATGTCTCCAAATATTTATCGTGGGCAAAGTTATCTGGTGATGATTTCCTGTTTTGCAATATTTGTAAATCGAAGCAAGGTTTTGTTGTTAGAAAGTCCAACAAACAAATGTCATATACAACTTTGCGTGAATTATTTATTGAAGCATTGTCGCCGCACGTTACTGACATTAAGAAATATTGTTTACATTCGTTAAGATCCGACGGCGCAACCGCGGCAGCAAACAATGGGGTTAAAGATAGAATGTTCAAAAGACATGGACGCTGGGTTTCAGAGTGCGCAAAAGATGGTTATGTCAAAGACAGTACTGAAGAAAGGTTGTCTGTGTCTCTTAATTTAGGACTCTAAATGGTTAATTAATGATTTATCCCTATTCAAGTGATCCGGTCCATCGATGGTTAACTTTTCCCCGTTCTTTAGATTTCACAGGCCATAGTCCAGGTGCTACTATGCATGTCAATAAAATTGTTTATTGAGTATGTTGTTGTTAGTCCATTCGAGGAATGAGAGTCCAGTCAGGGAAATATAATTTTCTTCGGTTGATTGTAATGAATTAGAAGAAAATTTGTTTCCCTTTTACTGGTGGTAATACCCGAGAGGTTGCGTATTAAGCGCACGATTTTATCTCGTGTGCGGTAAATCGTCATTCAGCTCTGGACAACTGGCCGAATCAGACGTGGTTGACGTTGCAAAATTTTAATTCATTACATCGATGGATCGGAAGAGTGGTATTACATGTATGAATGTACGATGAAAATGTTTTTGTTGTTGTGTACTGGTGTTAGTTCACAGGCCATAGTCCAGGTGCTACTATGCATGTCAATAAAATTGTTTATTGAGTATGTTGTTGTTAGTCCATTCGAGGAATGAGAGTCCAGTCAGGGAATCATAATTATCATCATATGAAAAATTGTATTGATATAGTGGTACCATCAACATTGAGACTCAAATGTACTTTTAACTATTGACTGTCCTACGTGAGAGGGGTGTTGTGATTACATCTAACGGTAAACGCCTTCTTAAAACCACGACGTTTACATACCTGGTTTACCTGTTCAGTTTGACTCGTCTGTCCAGAGGTCATGGTTTATTTATAATGGCAATTATTTTTGTGCTAAAAATACTTGGTTGACCGTTATGTTTTGATAAACCGTCTGTGTTGTTAAAAATCTCGTAATTACGGATTGACTCAATCCGTAGTTGCAAGATTTTATAACAACACCTACGTAAATACTATTGTTTGTCCGAATTTACGTCACGGTTTGCTTCTCAAAATCGTTCCCTACTACGAACGCTTTCTCCTTTTTTCTTGGCATACGCAAATTTTGTATGTGCCATAATTTATCGTATAATTATAATTATAGTTGAGATTGGCTATATTGTTGTGTCGGGAATAATGGAGATATATTGTTGGTCACGTTCGAGAATGTCGTAACTATAACTTGAATAAGCTGCAGTTACGACACTTTCGAACGTGAACGACGATAGGCTGGTGGAACTGGAATAGCCGTAATATGACCATTTTTAGATTCATAAAACATCGGATTTTTTCGAGCGTCGTCGTTACGCGTCCGAACTTATTCGGGCGTGGTCGTAAACATTCGGCAGTGGATAGTTCCACCGCCGAATATTTTCGGCCGCGCCCGAATAATTCCGACGTCGCGCGAATTTCATTACGGGTAGACTACCTTATATAAGACTCCGTTTCAGCAATCTGTGAGTATGGTCAGATAAAACACTTTTAAGACGAGTCCAACGGCACCAAAAGTTTCAATTTTCGTAAAATATCAGTTACACCTGCCTTGCATTTAGTTAAATTCTACGTGTGCCGCTAACAGTTTTTTTTACTTAAACACTGTATGGAAACAACTGTATGTATAGTTAGCTGGGTTTTCCGAAGTCAAAATGAAAATGGCGGACGGGATTTCTGTACAAGGTATGTGTCATGTATTTTTGGTCACATACTATTGAATATGTTCTTTCATGCAACTTGACGGATATCAGCGTGAAGGCAATTGGTTGGAGAATCAATAAATATAGCCTCCTTTTTACGAATTTGCCTCGTTTGACTGTAATGTTGGAATGAACACAGTGTCGTGTTGACCTTGAAATCCGAAGCGATATATTTTGAACAAGAGCTGTCACTGTAAGATGACAATGCCCCCGACACCGCTTTGATTTTAAATTATGGCCAATCTATGTTCAAGGTCAAGGTCATCCAGGGGTCAAGGTCACCAAAGTATGTGCCTACAGAAAGGTAATGTACCAAGGAATGTTGTGGTAAAGTATGCAGCGAATATGTTAAGTAATAAGGAAGTTATGGCCAATGTTAAAGTTTTTGGACGGAATGACGGACGGACAGACAGACGGACGGACAGACGGACGGACGGACAAGTCAAATTTATGATGCCTCCCTATCGGGGGCATAAAAATCGGCCTGTATTTCCGAATTCCTAATGTTCCTGTCAACAACACAGGGCTAGATGGGTGGAGAAATTGATATTCTTACGTGAAATGTTTCGACAGATCGTCTGTGTAGTCTACATTTGTTATAATTACACTTTGAAAATTCGCATGCTGTACAGCTGTGTGCAAACCGAAACTAATCCGGTGTACAGCTGGGTGAAACTGTTTTTCTGTATGTGTGGGTGCAATATCTAACCCGAAAACACTGTATGTTTGGGTTTTTTCTGGATTAGATCAGATACATGATTCCGAAACTCTTTTGTGTTGAACTATCGAAATATATATCCCAAACTATCCAAACGATTTTCATTAAAGAGACATTTCACATATAATTTCTCATAAATTTCACTTTTCTTTTATCTGAATGAACTGAATTTCTTATGAAAATTCTGAAAAGTTAAAACCAAAGTTTTGCGCCGTTTAAGAGACATATATTTAATCTTGAAATTAAACTCATTGATGGATGCCGAAGTTAAAATGTAAATGAAATTTGTCCTTTTCGTATCAACTTTAAAGGCGTTTCTTTTACTTATCAGCAACATTTTCAAACAACTGATAGCATTTTTTTAATTAGAATGATCGACCTTGGCATCAAGAAAACCTTTCAAAATGAACTAGCAATGTTATGTCTTTTTAGTGTGCTTCAGAAAACGTATGAAATCGATAATCTTACTTCAGTCTTTCTGTATATTTTTTTTTCATTATCGTTTTCGTTCTATGGCACACCCAAAGTGAATATTCACACGATCTTTTTATAACTGGTATCGGACTATCCCACAAATGAAAATATACACATAATTATATAATATCTAAATCAAGTATATCATGCTTTTTTCAAAGGGTCCGACTTGACCATTTTAGTCAGAGACTTTTACATAACATTTACTAGAAATTGAAAAGGAGTGATATTGGCTTGATTCATAAGACACAATTAACTATGTCATTGTCCGCAGACAGAAATTATGTAGGCCTATATTTTCCGACTGACATACGCAGTAACTACCACTTCATTGTATCGGTCTATCCACTGTATCGGTCTATTTGTAAATTTCGTGATACAAAGATCGTAGTGCCACCTTCAGACTATTTACATTTACAACTAGGTCACTGCATCTTTCCAGTACCGATTTTATTATATATCTGTTCATCAGGTAATAATTATTCAAACACTTTAAAACTTGGTTAAATTGAACAGGTAGCCATTGCTAAAAGTGATAGAAAATATTGAAACTTTGTTATTTTCTAAAAATGTGTACACCTATTTGTCAAAAGGAAACTGCGGATTCAATTAAAATACTTTTTGATGCTGTTTGTCAGTCATTATTTTAACTTTTTCAACACTCAATCACAATGCACTGATATAATGGGGTGACGCCATTATTCACCAAATTTGATATGGCTGTCGATTGTTGACATATTTGTACTATAGAACTGGGATTCTGACAATGATTTTTTGATATAACAGAAGTAAAAATGTTATTTTACAAGAAGACATGATATGAATAAGGAAAATTAATTATTTTCATAGCTGTCATTTGTTAAATATAAGTAGACCGATTCAAAGGGGTTCCAGGCTACTACGACCTTTCGATGTGTGGCCATAAAACGGTAAATATTTTTTATACAAAATTGAAATATAGAATTAATGCTGTTGAACATAATATGCCAGTGGCGGATCCAGGATTTCGATGATGGGGGTTCAAATATATACGAATAAGGGCGTGGGGAAGTTACTGGTACATACATAAACTTACTTTGTATATAATCTGTCAAGGCATATATTTGTGGTCAAACTATGTTCGGCCTTATCATCCTTTACAATTTGAAATAGATTACGGATGGAACAAATACTCATTCACTACCAATTTGGCACACTCGTTGCATCGAAACTGTTGTTTAATGGTAGCTCGAGTAATATATATATATTCATAATGTTGACAAAAAAGGAAACTATCTCATGGAAGTAAACTTGACATACACTGTAGATACATTCAAAACCTATTGTGAACAAAAACAAAATAAGAAAAAAGATAGCATTTTACATTAATTTATTCATTAAATGATATCTATTTTAGAAGGTTGGTTCGCAAATTAAATCTCGCTGGGGAAGGGGCAGTTACGCCGGATGTAACGAAATATGACTCAACTACATAATATTAAAAGTTGTATGACCTTGAACAACGTTAGCTTCCCCCTAATTACGTGGGGAATATGATAAAAAAAATAACAATAGTATTACACGTACCACATATTATTTCAATAATTTTATGATTTTGAAAAATTAAAAAAAATGTAAGGCTAAAAAACGGAACGTATTTCTGAATGCCTAATATTCCTGAAAACAGCACACGACTAGATGGGTGCAGAAATTGATACCGTAGTCGAGCTTAAGGGATATGTTTCAATATTTCGTCTGTGTAATTTTACTTTGGTTGTAATTACCCTTTGAAAAAAAGCATGATATACTTGATTTAGTTACTGTTATTATATAATTATGTGTATATTTTCATTTGTGGGATAGTCCGATACCAGTTATAAAAAGATGGTGTGAATATTCACTTTGGGTGTGCCATAGAACGAAAACGATAATGGAAAAAATATACAGAAAGACTGAAGTAAGATAATCGATTTCATACGTTTTCTGAAGCATACTAAAAAGACATAACATTGCTAGTTCATTTAGAAAGGTATGTCTTGATGCCAAGGTCGATTATTCTAATGCGTTTTTAAAAAATGCTATCAGTTGTTTGAAAATGTTGCTGATAAGTAAAAGAAACGCCTTTAAAGTTGAGACGAAAAGGACAAATTTCATTTACATTTTAACTGCGGCATCCATCAATGAGTTTAATTTCAAGATTAAATATATGTCTCTTAAACGGCGCAAAACTTTGGTTTTAACTTTTCAGAATTTTCATAAGAAATTCAGTTCATTCAGATAAAAGAAAAGGTGAAATTTATGAGAAATTATATGTGAAACGTCTCTTTAATGAAAATCGTTTGGATAGTTTGGAATATATATTTCGATAGTTCAACACAAAAGAGTTTCGGAATCATGTATCTGATTTTATCCAGAAAAACCCAAACATACAGTGTTTTCGGGTTAGATATTGCACCCACACATACAGAAAAACAGTTTCACCCAGCTGTACACCGGGTTAGTTTCGGTTTGCACACAGCTGTACAGCATGCGAATTTTCAAAGTGTAATTACAACAAATGTAGACTACACAGACGATCTGTCGAAACATTTCAGGTAAGAATATCAATTTCTCCACCCATCTAGCCCTGTGTTGTTGACAGGAACATTAGGATTTCGGAAATACAGACCGATTTTTCAAAATATATCGCTTCGGATTTCAAGGTCAACACGACACTGTGTTCATTAAAACATTACAGTCAAACGAGGCAAATTTGTAAAAAGGGGGCTATATTTATTGGTTCTCCAACCAATTGCCTTCACGCTGATATCCGTCAAGTTGCATGAAAGAACATATTCAATAGTATGTGACCAAAAATACATGACACCTACCTTGTACAGAAATCCCGTCCGCCATTTTTATTTTGACTTCGGAAAACCCAGCTAACTATACATACAGTAGTTTCCAACTTTCCATACAGTGTTAAAGCCGCGTTACCATTGTCGACCAAATCAAGTCGATCAACCCGATCACCTAAATTCCCCGATCAAACCCGATGAAAGTCGATCAAATGTATTTACACGACTTCTTCTTTATTTCTTGTCGATTAATTCCCGATCATTTTGCCGACCACGCTCGATCGTCTCGATCACTCTTGCCGACCAAGCTCGATCAGTACTCGATCGCTTGATTTGGTCGGCAATGGGAACGAGCCATAACAGTCTTACTGGTCGCTCTGAGGAGATGCCGTACGTTATTCACCATTCGTGAGAACTCGGATCTTTCCGTAACCCTCTGGGACTTACCGAACGCAATTTACCTAAAGCGATGTTTTACATATAACATATTTTCATTTACAAAAATCATTTATTGTATAGTGTGTAAATATTGACCTGAACCTGACAAATATGCAATGAGCAATTGTGACACAGAATATAGAAGAAACTAATTGACCCGGCAGAGTGACCTTAACTATAAAGAAAAGTGAAACAGTTTATTGTCCAGTTTAGATGGAAATGGTCCGTCGTTAATTTACGTAAAGGCGTGCACTGTATCCGTTATACAACTTTTTGCCGCCATGTGAAACCAGTTGATTTTTCAAAAATCCAACACGTCCAGCTTATTTCTGACATTTTTTCACCTTCTCTGCTTCAACTGAATTCAAATTGGTCAAGTATTAAAAAAGATATTGAATATTATCGGAAATTCTGAGTCACGCGATAATACACCTTGAAATTTAAGGCGAAGATCTGTAGGACGTTGAAGGGTCACTATGGTGGATCTATATGTTGATTGACAGCCGCGACTGCTCCATGTCTTAACTGATCGACGTACAAAGTGGGCGTGGTAAGCGATCGGAATAAAACCCAGAATAACTTTAAAATCACACCACAATCAATCCACATTAACGATGGACCTTAAACACACATTTCTGTATTATTTAGACTTCGAAATACACTACGGAAAAGGAATAAATTGATTGTGATAAGCTATTTCTTTATTTTCAACAATGTTTCCTGCTTTGAAATACATAACAATAGTTGTCCGCGGACAACGTGCTTGCCTATACGAAATCTTGTCGCATTAAAAGAAGTTCAATGTTAAAGGTCAAGGTAGCTAGGTCAAAGGTCATGGTTTCAAGGTCAAGGTCATGACATGAGGTATCCATATGTGAAATATCAGGGCTCTTTCTATAATAGTGCATGAGATATAGGCCAGGTTAATGTTTTTTAAAAGAATGTCAAACTCCAAGGTCAAGGTCACAAGGCCAAATGTCATGGTTCTAAATGAAAGGTCTTGGCAAGAGGCATCCATGCGTGAAATATCAAGGCTCTGTCATTTTTAATGCACGAGGTATTGGCCAGGTTAAAGTCTTTTAAAGTAGGTCAAACTCCAAGGTCAAGGTCACTTGGTATAATGTCATGGTCCAAAATGAAAGGTCTTAGCAGGAGGTATCCATGTATGAAATACCAAGGCTCTATCATTAATAGTGCATGAGATATTGGCCTGTTTAAAGTTTTTTTTAAATAGGTTAAACTCCAAGGTCAAGGTCACTAGGTCAAATGTCATGATCCCAAATGAAAAGTCTAGGTACGAGGTATTTATATGTGTGAAGTACCAAGGCTGTATCTCAAATAGTGCCGTACATATAGACCAGGTTAAAGTTGTTTTTTCAAGTGAAGACGCGACGGGACGGGACGGGACAACACGCCGACACTAGGGCAGTGATATTAACTCCCCGGACTGAAAGTCCCGGCTCGCTAAAAAGAAGTGAAATTCTATTCACTTGAAATTGTCGTCTGCAACATCTTTGAATTTAGACATATCGAAAATTTAGTCGTATGGTGATGGGTTTATCCATTACTAGACGACAACATTTTAGAACTCGTCTTAATTCAAAGATGTTGCAGACGACAATTTCGAGCCAATTGAATTTTGCTATTATCTTTGTAGAAAACTTTGTGAGCAATTGAAAAATTTGCTTGACACAAGTATTTCCCTCATTTTCTACAACGATTTCCATAGCTTGTATCATGTGAGGTGTCGGAAGGCATCAATATAACGGAATTGGTTAAGGCCCGGTCACATAATTATGATTTCCGCGTCCATATCGCACCCACATCACGTCTAAAATTATACTACACAGGTCCCCTGTTTTAGACGTGTTCCAACCAAGGTTTGGATGCGAAATAGTGCATGTGACCAGGCCTTTAAAGATCCATTGTCATTCCAAGGCCTGTTAAAAATTGGCTTTAAGACAAAATAAAATTGACCGTTTATAGATTAACGCTGAAAATGAAATAATTTGATAATGGCGTAAATATCTAAAATCAGATCAAATTTTTAATCATGCTTACAAATATTTACAAACCGATCTCATTATATCTTTCGTAATGTAATGCGCAACAGGTCAGACGAAACCATCATTTGGCACATAGAAAAATAAAGGGCCACCTTTTAATTACAATGTATGTAGGCCTATAATTATTTTTTAAAAAATAATCACACTCAAATATTGGCGAGAGTTTAAGTACAAAGATAATATAGCATTTGATTGACCATTTCTCTTACAACTTTGTCATTTGGGTGATTAGGAAAGACTTCTTGTGCGTTTGTCATATCTTTGTTGTCAAGATAAATAACTTTATCATATAGTCCTTTAAACTCTTCGATCTCGATCGTTCTATATACGTAGGAATAATAATCACTGACTTGCCGAAAATCCCGAAATGTATGACCACCTTTTATAAGTATTTTGGCATTCTTGTTTTCCTTCAAAACTGCTTCAACACTTTGTCTGATGTGTGATATACGGTCTCTAAATACATCGTGATGATAGGCTGACAGATGACAAAGTAGATGTATCACAAATATGGCGTTTTTGTTGTTCGCGAATTTCAGCATATTCTCTGCTGTAGAATGTATATGTACTCTTGTGTTGTCAATGTTTCCTGGGAAAGAATGAACAACCCATTCTATAGTAAGATTGAGGTCTTTACAATAAGCAGCAGAATCTTTCTTCCATTTATCTTGAGTCCATGGTTCGGACGAAAGAACACAATTGAACCTCCTCTTTACATCACCAAACCATTGACGGACCGTCGAGTCCCCGTAAAACAGGATGTGTTTATTTCGTAGACAGGTCTTGAACTTGTCACTAGTTGGTCCCCGGCAGTGTAATGGTTCCCAAATATTGTTCATAAAATGTCCGACCGGAGATGGTTGGAACCAAAGCGCTGTGCGATTAAACAAAGCACATCCTGGCTTTTGGCTTTCATTGCTGGAAAGTCGGGAACCTGTTGAAAGACACAAATTAATACCGTAAATTAATAAAAGAGATAAAAGTAGGCTATATAAATGGTTAAACTTTTGGCGCAGGAGTTCGAGGGATGTAGAGTGAGTTGAGAAGATCAAATGGTGCAATGGCCTCCACAGAGAAGGGCTGGTTACGGTACCTAGATATTGGTATTTATAAATTGGATATCAATGATATACTCATCAGGTCCTGGTTCAGTTTCGATTGAAGTATGACCCGGGATCTGGAAAAACGTCCCTTTTAGCATTTTCAATAATTGAGTTTCAAGATCAGCCTGTCGTCAAATGCAGACCAATATGCATCCATACTTCTCTCTATAATTCACTACAGGCCTCAAAGAAGCTATCAGAGAACAACATGGATTCTGATCAGGCTGATCTGGATCTATGTTGGGCTCAAATGCCTTAAGGGACGTTTTTTCCAGATCCAGGCTCATATGTAACTACTTTTGTTGCTCATCTGATACGTTTATAATTGAGCCTTAGTCGCAACGGGAAAGAAATCTCATTTTTCGGCTGCCTCAACTTATAAAATCGGACAAATACAAAATTGAACGGGAAAATGTTAAACCTGCACATAAACAACAAAGAAAAATCTGACAAATATTCACCTACCTTTGATTTTGATCTGTAAAGAAGGTGCTAAGTGTTCCATGTTTCTGAAGGATAAAAAATACACTTAGAAAAACATGAACATGAACATTCAAAGTGCTGAGATTTTTGTAAACCCACTCTTTGTCTACCTCAACGTCCGTAATCGGGTTGTCACCATGGTAACGCTTATCAAAGGGTGGAAGTGGCTCGTTTGGTTCTCTGATGAAGACCGAAGCGAAGCTTCATGCGGAACCCCTCGGTTAACTCTTTAAAAATAATATAAGAGAGAATTGGCCAAAATATTCCGATTGATCCATGGTGCCATGGTAATGCTCCATACTTCATACAAATGACGTCATCATGACGTCATTTGTATGAAGTATGGATCTTTTGGAACACCTCGGTCAGAATCTAGGTCTTCAAAACGCTTTATCTAAAGAAATCTTAAAAATCTCATTCTACAGAACGTGCCCCTGATTCCTCATAAACTTCTTATTACCCCCTACTTTCGCGTAAACACACTAGGACTTTGCTCTTAATTAAGTTAGAGCCCCGCTCTGGTATTACCTTCACCTTCGATTTGTTGGATGGTCAAAAACCCACACGATACCGGAATAGACGTTCTCAAAACCGATCCCCCCCGTATAGTACATTTAGACCGGAAGACAAGTCCAGAAACTCACCTAGCAAAAAGCGATCTCTCTGCTTCGGTAATAGGAAGGGTTGGATATGGATTTTTCAAAATGAACCGCTTCAAGCTGCAACTGTGATTGGTTGGTGCCCGACAATACCATGACATGTGACCATTTACTGACGTCATATCACACAGAGACTGGGGATTCCCTAATCGATTGGCTAACGGATGACATGGCTGTCGTTCATTATTCGTGTATATGATGTAGGTAACTCGGGTTGCTAATAGCTGAAAGAACGGAAATGAGTTTGGATTGGGATTAAGGTATTTCATACCAAACACTACATGCGTAACTGGTGCCTATCAGATGTTAAGAACGGATTTTAATCAGATTGATTTCTTAAATCCAGGGTTGCCGACAACTTTATACTATGGACATCATAATCAGATTTTTGTTGGAAAGGAGACCAGTAGGCCTATTTAATACTGTAAATAAACAGCGATATAGCGTCGGACTAACAAAATGATAAAAGTCTATCTAGGGGCCTACATAGGCATACACCGATCTATTTTAGCACAATATACTAACAAAATCGATCCCTATTAAATTATGGTTCAAATGATTTATCGATTGATTGATAATTAAATTGATAATTTGACTCACTTGTTTGCGTATATGATACAGAGCTCTGACAGCCTCTCGTGAATAAGACATAAACACGAGTATGGTAGGTTTCCCCAACCACAAACATTTCACTATGGCGGTATAGGAACCGTTCCTGTGGTCTACAACATATCCGGCTGCACTGGCACCGAGTGATTCCTCAAAGATTCGAACCCGTAACTGGTCTCCCCATTTCTGACGTCGATTGCCGTAGCCGTCATAAAGATCGATTCGTACCCGAATTGTGTCGCCTACACTGAATTCCTTTGAATGTCCTGGAAAAAAAGAAATATCTTAAGATATTCAACCCCTGATGAGATTCACGAGACCTCGTTTGTATTTGTGCGACGTCGTTATCTTTCGTAATGCGTCATGAATGCGATCTATACGGACAAGTTACGAGTTACAAAAACAACACTTTCCAACGCCAAATGTTTACAACGTCGTCCGTAAAATTCCGACGTCGCATGATTCTCATTATGGATAGACTACTCAACCCTTTCCGAAACGATAAAACTGGACAGCTCTCTAGGTGTAGAAGACAAATCGTTGGTGGGGAGTCAAAACCTCGTAACTACAGCTTGAATAAGCTGTAGTTACGAGGTTTTGACTACCCACCGACGAAATGTAGATCTATACATACGAACACCGATTTGAGAAAAAATGAGAAAACAAAGTATTTTTCTGTGAATCTGCCATGTTCTTACGGACACCGGCTCGTTAGTAATATTTTTATGCCGCCGTATCAAAAGATCGGGGGCATATTATTTTACTATTTTCCGTCTGTCCGTCTGTCCGGGCAAACGTCCGGGGGTTTATGTGGTTCAATCTGTCCATAATTTATATGAAATAAGAACAATTCTACTTAAACCATGCCATTTTATGTCGCATTTTTCTCCATAAAGATAAAAGAAAAAAAAAACAACACTTAATCCTGAAATGTTGGCGTGTCCGTCCTTCCGTCCGTTCGTCCGTTCGTCCGTCCGTCCGTCTGTCCGTCCGAAAACTTAACATTTGCCTTTTCTCCAAAAGTATTTGAGATACAAAGCTCAAATTTTGTATGAAACTTCCCTTCAAAAATTTCTATCTGTTCCATGCAAAATGAACTTCCTCAATGGAATCTGTTAAGCCTTATCAACCCTTTACATGAAAACTTAACATTTTAGAAAAATGGCCATTTCAGGGGCACTGGTGTTTCATAAACACATCTTGTTTTCTATCTGTCTTTTTGAGATATTTCCAAATGGGGGTTTTCTAAGGGAAGGTTTACCTAGGATGTACACTCTTGAATGTTTAATACTGACTCCTGTTTTAATGTCCGTGATCGGCGGATCTCTCAAGGCTGTTTCTTCATCAACAATGTCCATATATGGTGTCCAGCCCATTTCAGCACCGACAACTCCTGTAGAAAGGCTGGCTTGTCCACTAGAATGATCTCCCTTCATTACCGCGTGAATCTGTTGTAGTCTTTGATGAATCGTGTGTTTTAGAGTGGACACTTGTGGCATGTTTATTGGAACAATCACCCTTGAATAAGTAAATAAATAAACGAATAAAAACATGTTTAGGTTCACAACAGTTTCAATATTTTAGCAGTAGTATCACAATGAAGTTCACACCCATAATTAAGTGTTTCAATGGAGTTACCGGGCAGTGCTTGGTAAAATATAATGTAAATGAGATGGGATCTGGAAAAAATCACTAAAGGCATTTGAGAAAAAACAATGATCTAGATCAGCATGTGCACATGCACAATCTGATCCAGATCCATATTGTTCTTCAATAGCATGTGTATGACCAGTAGCAATTGTAAGTTAATAGATTGGATACATATTAGCTTACAATTAACCACAAGCTTATCTCGATTTTCAAGAAATGCTTTAAGGGGCCCCTTTTCCAGATTCTGGCTTAATTGATGAATAGAAAGGTATTTCATGCAACGTTCAATAATCTTAAAGGAAATATTACGACAGTTTTTTTACCATGTATCGTTGAAAAGCATCGATGTTTTCCTAATATTTCCCTAATACAAACATCAGGTTACCCCCCCCTCCCCCCTCCAGCTTCACATTCCAAATAGATCAGAGCTTCAACTAACTAAGTGAGGATGCTTACTGTTTGAAATGCAGTATTTCATTTATAGTTCACCAACGTTACGATTAAGCATACTTGTATTGGAATCGCCTAATTGAGACGATTGAAATGTGTACCCGCAACATAATGTTTGAATTTGAAATAAATAATTTAGAATTGCCTTCATGTCCTCCTATATGTAGCCATGATACACTTTCATCTAAATATCAACACAATCTTAACGTGAGACAGAGAAACCAATTCGAAACCAGAGCCGCGTTCTTTAGAGCGAGATTTCTTGAGATATCTTGAGATTTCTTTAGATGTTATAGGATAAAGCTTTATAAGACGATCATTGGGAGCCACCATTGCCCTATACTTTTATCGGAACCCCTCGGTAAATTCTGTAGAATCTATATGGGATAGAATTGACCGAGCTGTTCCGAATGTGCTCCATGATTCATAAACCGCGGAGTTCCGAATGCTCCATACTTCACACAAATGACGTCATGATGACGTCATTTATATGAAGTATGGAACATTCGGAACACCTCTTAAAATCGGTCTCAAAAACGATGTATCAAAAACATCTTAAGAAATCTTAAAAAATCTCGCTCTAAAGAACGCACCTCCGGATTGGAACATTTGATCATTATTGTAATGATTTCTGAAGAATGAACGTGTATGAACGAACGAAAGGCTCGGTCACGCACGATTCCACGTCCTCACCACGTCCAAAATTATATTGCATGGGTCCATGGTTTTAGACGTGCTACCGCCGCGATGTGGACGTGGAATGGTGTATGAGACCAGGCCTTAGAGAAGAACAGAAATACGGACCTACCTGGTTTGACTGAGAGCACATATTCCTATCAGCACACATAGTATTACCCCTCCCACATATTTCTTTGTGTTTGAAGATCCACCGGACCTGTGAAGATAAGGGCCACATTATAAAACATGTCCCAAATAATATACCTGGTTTGACTGAGAGCACATATTCATATCAGCACACAGAGTATTACCCCACCCACATATTTCTTTGTGTTTGAAGATCCACCGGACCTGTGAAGATAAGGGCCACATTATAAAACATGTCCCAAACAATGACTAGCATACACGGTAAGTTACAATTTATAAGGAAATAATTGGACGAAGATAAGACATGAGCTGTTAGGGTCTACAAGCATTTTCTCTGTTTCTTCCAATGTCTTTCCCATGCTTTATGATTTTTTTCTAAAATGTTATGACATGTTTTAGTCGTCCGTAGATACTTTATTTATTGGTATGTTGCGGATTGGCAACTTTTCCCCTGGTGGTAAAATGTCCCAAATGTCCCAAACTGAAAGTTGTAGCAAACGGTAAAACAGACGTGCATAAAAACTATGTACATTATCGGATATAATGTATTGAAAAAAAGGAGAAAGATGAAAATGAAAAAAAAAAAAAAAAGAATTTTAACACCGAATTGAGAACCTTTGTGCTCCTAAGTTTGTATTTGTCACATATTAATATATACTAGAGGAAAAAAGAAACACAACAACCATTTTTTGTTATTTCTCTTAATTAGATCTATTTTATGTTATTGAGTCAAAGTTGTTACTGATAATTACAGGGAACTGTATCTTGACATTGATCTTTGTGTTTACGTTAGAACCTGTCTTACCTGTGAGATAACTTCAAAATAAATTTTTACACGTTTCTCACGTGCAAACCTTAAAATACAAAAATTTTGCATAAAACTCTTTTGATTCGTGTAGATGCACGTCGACTCAACAAAAGGCAATGATTTTCGTTTGGATTTAATCCCCCATATCATTTTGCGACTTATTCAAAGACGTCGTCCGGTAGCAATTGTGATGTTTACGAATGGAACATCTCAACCCGCAATTACTGCTGATTTTGGTGTACATCGGTTGACAAAATGTTGCTTGAGAGATAACGTCTTAGAACGAACGGAACAACTTACGGTCGCCCGAAAAGCGGTCGTCAACGTCTAACGTCATCACGCCAGGACCATAACGTTCGCTCATTTTACCTACTGAAACAAATTCTCTCATCGAAAAAAACTGTTTATGCCATTCATGGACAGTATAGCAATGAATTTTAAGCCAGGAATGGTTTACGTCAAATTGGATTGCACGCAAGAACGCATTTAACGTTGAAGCATATCTATGGCACGTAAAATCTGTGACCTTGATGAAATTTTGGCACTAGAAAGTCAAATGATGAAGTTTTGTACTACGCATTGAAAAAAGTACTCGAATTAGGGTGATTTTGAGAAAGACAAAACAAAACGTATGATCAAATTTAATTTTCGTTGCGTTTCTTTTTTCCTTTAGTATAGTTATTGTCGATTTTCTTCAATTGCTATGTCACGGCACCTGATTTCCTAACGTGTGTTTGGATAAATGTTAATTATTAATACATGATTATAGATTTATAACGTATATTGTTTATATTTATATTGTCAACTAATCGATTGATTTAGCCCTAACTCTTGGCCTTCTATTTAAGAAAAATTATTTCAGTTATTTAGTATGCTTTACTATTTCCCTAACGACAAAACTTTAACCTCGTCCGAGTTTTTTGGGGACCAAGGCGCTTCAATCGAATAGGCAATGAGTCAAACATAAGCACAAGAAGAAATTGCATAAAAGGTTTCACTGGACAGAAGATTATTTATTTGTATAATGCTTAATGCAATAAATATTTGATTTGATTTAGGCTATCTTACTGCGTCTTTTTGGCCTACCCGCATTTCCATTCTTTGCAAAGTTCAATGGCGGATCTAGAGAGGGTCGGGGGTCTGGGCCCCTGGTATTTGCTGAAAATTATATTCTGACTATAAAACGTTGGTTTTATGCATTCATTTAACACATTTAAAGCCATCATTTTGGCTTGGACCCCCCCCCCCCCCCCCCCCCTGGAAAAATCTCCTGGATCCGCCATTGAAGTTTACGTTATGCTGGTTGAAAGTTGACAGCCAAAGGAATTTCTTTCAGATGTCAGTATAAATTAACCCGATTTTTTTTTATTTCTATTAAAAACTCATATCTAACCCTTTCTCAAACAATACCTGGGTTTTGACTATCCTACATTATGTTTTATAAAGATCTTTGAGGAAAAATAAGAAAATACTGATCGGTATTTTGTCCCATCCCTAAACGATTTCAATGCTTTTAATTGTACACTTTTGTATTCATTAACATTTGGTTTGTCGTCTGCAACAGTTTTGAATTTAGACCAGACCTTTAATCTTAAAACCTTCCCGTTTTTTGGTAAGGGCCGACTATTTTATGACATTAGACAATACAATAGACAATACTTTATTGACGTAAACTTTTAAGTTTCGTATCAAACAGCAATAATACAAACAAACAAAAGCAACATGCGATCAAATAATAAACGATTTATGGTTGTATGTTAGAAGACTATATATCGTCGCTTTTCAACAAAAACTTAGTAACTGCAGCTTAAAACAAGCTGTAGTTACGAGATTTTGTTGAAAGGCGACGATATCATTATCGCGCTTCATGTATACATTACGCTGATATTTATAATATACTAATGGAAAAAAAGTAACTGTACACGCTTATTTTCTTATTCATTATGTAAATAATTATACGACCTATTGACAAGAACAGAAAACAACGCCATACGCTCATCCAAAGATGCACGTTAACGCATGCTTTAGACAGTAGCCCCCTAATACCAAAACAATAGGTCGCCAAGCGTTTTGGTTTGCATAGAAACATCATATATGTACTTTTGAGACAATTGTAACCATTTAGAAACACGCGCAACTTGTACATTCGATACGTCGACGCGTAACGTCATTCCTACAAGTCAACCATAATCGAACCAACCACCAGTGAAATCGATTGTTGTCGGCAAAAGTAACGGCTAGATTGATTCCAGAGTTGAGTTCTATCAACAGAAGGCCTGTTAGAGATCGGTTGATGGAGCGCTACATCCGTCTTAGACGTAATAGTCTTGCTACGACGTCGTCGATGACATAGTTTACAGTGGTTTAGACAACATCTACCCTTTTGTAAGGTCGATTTGAACAAGGTATTGCTGATTGGCGTGCCTCTATTACATCTGTACAGTCCGATGGTCGAGCTCGCATTCGTAAACGCATTGGGGAACGTCATATGGATTCATGCTTTATTCATCGTCAGCACTTGACTAGTTGGCTCGGTTATTGGCCAACATCTCAAGAAAAACCTTTAAAGAGCCGTTTGTGACAGTTTAGCTGTCTCGTTGCTGCAGAGCATTATCGGCGTCAATAGTGTTCACACTGGAAAATGGCTTGTGAACTTGAATTTTACCCCTACCAACTTTCAAGGCTTGTTACGGTGATTACGAGTGGGTAGCAAACTGACATTCATTGAGATTTAAAGGTTAATGTTCTTTTTCCAAAATTATAAAATTTGATTCATTTAACTTATGTATTCAAAATGTTATATAGAAAGGAAATGTGCACAATTACTTTTTTCCGTCAGTATATAATTATAGTATTTATGGTTCTAACCTTGGCGTGTTTGTAATCCTAACTGGAGAGACATGACATAGAATTGAGGAAATTTGATACTTTCTTTCTTTTTCTATTTCATTCCATAATTTAAAACCATAGTACAATGTACATCAAATTGAACCAACTTTTCCTATCTAAACGAAAATCACAGATTGTTTCTATAGCTTTTGCATATAACCAAAGTCATTCTTAAATACGACCTCGTTTCAACGTCGCTAAAAATCAACCCATTCAAAAGAGCCACATTTTAGGTGGTCCAATTTGACATTTACTACGGAAGACAACACTGATGAAGAGAAAGATCAATCGTGTTTACAATGTAGCATTGAAAAATATTGAGACAAAAGGAGAAAATGCTGATTATTAGCATTTCTTTTTTTGTCCCTATGTTTCAGCAAACTCTTTCATCTTGGGGATATAAAAAGCAGGTTTTGTTTGGGAAAACAAACACTTTAATTGAAATCATCTTATGAGCTACGATAGTTAACCCATTACCACACATTCACTCTTTTTGACACCCCCCCCCCCCCCCCCCCAAAAAAAAAAAAAAAAGAAAAAAAAAGATAAAAGCTTTGGAAAACATTATGGAAAATGAAAAAAATGCTTGTGACAAGCAATTTCTTCATTCACCACAATGTTTTCTATCCCACAAGATCAAAGCATTTTAAATTGCATTCACTTGAAGTTGTCGTCTGCAACATCTTTGAATTTGGATCGGTCTGAAATTTTGCCGTCTGGTAATGGGTTAAGGTGGATACGGGATCTCGGTCTTTTGAATTTGGACCAGATTAAAGTTTTGACGATTTCGAAGGATTAATCCTTTCCGCAACAGTGCGATTTTAGACTGCTCCAATTTGAAAGCCGAATACAGCAGCCGTTAAATGGGAGACACAGGGTTGATTTCGCATGTTCAATTATCCAGTTACATGTAACTGTTACGTAATTTCGGACGAACAATAGTATTTCGTTAAATAGGTGTATTAATAAAATCTTGTAGTAGGTACGAGATTTTATCACGACATCGACGATTTATCAATACATAACGGTAAATCCAGTCTACTTTTAGCACAAAAATCACTGCCATTACGTGACTGAAGTACAGATAATATTGCGAGTAAAGGAGAAAATGTCATGAATCATCATTTTTTCTTTTGTCGCAGTATTCCTTTACCATTATGGGGGTGAAAATCAGGCCTTTTAAGAGAAATGATTAATTCTGTTTTTAAAGGTGGCACATCGTCACCTTTTCAACGAAAACCTCGTAACTGCAGCAAAAACAAGCTGCAGTTACAGTTTTCGCTGAAAAGCAGCGATATAACAGAAAATACAATATAATTGGTTGTGGAAAGAGGACTAGAAAGCACTTCTACCCTCTTTCTGCAACAATACCTGCTTTAAACACTCTGGTTAAAAATTCTTGGAAAACATGGAAACGAAAGGATAACATCATGATTACCAACATTTGTCTTTTGTCTCAATATGGTCAGTGTTATATCGTACACAAGTTCTATCTTAAACGACATTATTCTTTTTCGCCTGTGGCATTTTTCATAATAATAATAATAATAATAATAATAATAATAATAATAATAATAATATTAATAATAATAATAATAATAATAATAATAATAATAATAATAATAATAATAATAATAATAATAATAATAATAATAATAATAATGATAATAATAATAATAATATTGTCCAACAAGATTAACCCGGGACATCTGCATATGTATTGACCCTACTTCGGCTTTGTTTTGTTAAGACGCTCAACTAACGGGCTTTGCGCACGAAAATTAAGTTGTCCCGGGTTAACCTTGTTGGACAATAATAATAATAATAATAATAATAATAATAATAATAATAATAATAATAATAATAATAATAATAATAATAATAATAATAATAATAATAATAATAATAATAATAATAATAATAATAATAATAATAATAATAATATTCATTCATTCTCTTTAATTCCTCCAAAGGAGATTAATTGAACAAAGCATTTTACAAGTTAATAGGTAAACAAAGAAACAAAATTATAAATATTATCTACATCAAGATTGCTACTTCGAAATCGAAGTATTGAAACATTTTAAACGTTTAAGGTCAGCATATTGACGCTTTTCAATGAAAATCACGCAACCGCAGCTTATTAAAAGCTACAGTTACGAGGTTTTCGCTGTAAAGCAGCGATATTGTTACATGTTTTGAGATTTATGGAAACATTTATAAACGAAATGGATGGTTTTAAAACGGAATTCTTTTTCGTAGTCTGATTGCAAGGAATTGGGGTTTGTACCCAACACTATCAGCACGAAGCTGTCGTTGGATGCAAACAACAATTCTTGCCCCACATCACGTGACACATTCGCACATACATCAGTAATTAAGTCGACCTTGTAAGGGTAGGTAGAAGCGCATTCGGCCAGTCTGTGTTTAATATTGTCCAGATTCACGCGACCACACAGATCACAACGAACAAGATCAGCTCGCGGATCAGCCACCCACAATCTAGCTACGAATGCTATTTTGTGTGGCGGCAGTTCCGTGTTGTAAAGGTTGTATAAGGAGCAGGGTAGAATGGATCTATGGAGTTGCGCAAATCTGGAAAAATCAGCTGATCGGATGCGCATCAACCATTCATCTGTTTCCTTCTCCTTAACTGCACGTGTGATGATTTGTCGCCAAACATTTTTTGAAGGTAGAAAACAGTTATCGTTTATATACATATTCATGAGAAAATTAAGATTGTATTTTGACAATAGGCAACAAATATCTGGAATATAGCCTCTCGTTACTTTTTGAGGGTTATACATGAAAGTGAAAAACTTTCTAAGAAACAACCGTTTACATAATGAATTTTCTTGTAGAGTTAATATTTTATAGAGGAACATGAATTTTCGTTTGTCGATCACAGCTGTTATTCTATTTAGGCCTAACATTGACTCACACATATCCGACCTTACCCTGGTATGAAAGCCCTGAATTAACTTTATTATGTAGTGCTGTATATTGCTGAGAGCTTTCAAATTTGAGATGGACAGATCGTTCCAAAGCTCACACCCGTACAGTAAGATGGGGAGAATAACGGAGATATACAGTTTAATTGAAGTGAGTGGATTTAACCTTTTGGGGTTCATCTCTAGATCAGACATTGCATAGTAAGCATTTTTGGCTTTTTGACAGCGCTCTGATATTCGCTTATCAAGGGATAGGGAACTATCCTGTCTCATACCCAGGTGTACTGCAGATTCACATTGTTTGATAAAGGAGTCTCCTAACATAAACTCATATGACGGGTTATTCTTACACCGTTTAAACACAACGACACAAGATTTATGGCAATTAACCTCAAATTTCCACCGATAGGAATATCTATATACGATGTCCAGCATACTCTGTAGGTAATCAGGTGTAAGGGAGATAATCGTGAGATCGTCGGCGAACGCAGGGTTACCTAGATGGGAATTAATGCCTTGGTAAAGACGTAAACTCTTGTCTGATTGTTCTAGCTCATCCAAAAGGTCGTTGATGAAGACTAGATAATAAAAAGTTGAAGCTACGCTTCCCTGACGGACGCCACGCGTTATTGGCACCGGATGTGACGTATTGCCGTTTACGACAATGCGGCAATTCAAATTGATATAGGAGTCCCGTATTAACCTCCATACTTTACCAGTTATTCCTAAATTAAGCAGTTTTAGGAATAAGGCATCATGCCATACACTATCAAATGCGCATTTAAAATCTAAAAATGCTACAAACGATTGGCTATCAAGATCGGCAATGTCGTAAATTACCTCTTGTAGACAGAATGCTGTTGTGGTGCAACTTAGTCTTGCTTGGAAACCTTGTTGTTGTGGTGACGGGAATAACGATCCGCTATAAAGTAGACTTGATTGAATTCTGCCAATCAAGAGCTTCTCGAAAATTTTACAAAAGGTCGGGACTAGGGATATCGGCCTATAGCTTGCCGGGTCGTGCTTGGGTTTGCCGCTACCTTTGTAAATAGGTATAATTAGGCTACATCGCCAAGAATCTGGCACTGTTTCTTGCTGCAATATACTATTGAAAAGTATGACCAGGGCCTTTGTTATCGGTAGTTTGCCGTTAATTAAATGTTCGTTGCAGATTTCATCATGGGATGGCGTTTTCCCTTTTTTGAGATCTTTTATAGCCGATTCAATTTCGTCAAGGGTAAATTCCCTTTCAAGTTTTAAGGCCATTTGCGATACCCGCGTGTTTGACAACCTGTCGATGTCGTCGGACACAACTTTAGCTTGGGCGTGGCTCGAGCTTGAGGAACTTTCGTTGAAAATGTTTTCAAAGTAAGATTCGAATCCCGACGTAACGTTCTCTGAATCATACGTTTTGCCGTTATAGACGATTTGGGGTATAGACATGGGAGGGGACTTTTTGTACTTTTTTAACAATGACCAAAAAAGTGCGATATCGTTCTGGGCACTTTTATTTAGCTCGTCAAATACATGGTTAAGATAATTAGTCGTTGCAGTACGCTGTAGTTTGCGGAAATTGCTCTTTGCTTGCTTATAGTCGGAGTACGCTGGATAATTCATACCACGCGGTCTACCTTCCTGGATCCATATTCTGCGTTTGGACCGGGAAGTTTTGTGTGCCTCTTTTAACTCCATAGACCAATACGGCTTGGCGTGTATGTTAAATTTACTTTTGGGCAAAGTAATTCGAGACGCTTCGATAATTTTACCAACGATAAAATCTGAAGTTTCATTTATGGAATGACGCGGCTCATTATACAGGGGTAAAATACTTTTGGACAAATATTGTTCGTACCGATCAAGATCAGACTGGTTGCATTTGTTCCATGATATTCTGCACGGCTCGGGCTTTATCACATTTGGTCGCGACATTTTGACCAGCTCTAACTGTAGGTAAAGGGGTAAATGGTCTGAAGTAATTGTTAATCTGCTTTTTATTGTAGTGAATTTCGAACATTTTTTGAGAACATATTGTTCGACTAGGACATGATCGATTATTGTCTTAAGGGTGGTATATGTATAATCGACATTTTGACTTGTTTTACAGAGGGAGACTAATCCGTGTTGGACTAGAAAATTGTAGAACAGCGAGTCTTTGTCAACTGTTACGTGCGCTCTACCTGGAACGAAATCTATCGATCTTGCATTGAAGTCTCCCAGCAATATCACATCACCATTTTCTACCAAAATACTATATATTGCTGATAAGCAGCTAAGTGTCTCTTTATATGCATGGATGTTGCTATCACCTGGCATATATACACCGACTATGTACAATGGCGTTTTGGTCAGCGGTGATTGATCGAGTTTTATCGCTAGGATACGTTCATTTTGCATGCAATCTACCTTGCTTATATAGGGATTGAGACTCTTTTTGTATAGTATTGATACGCCTCCTTTGCCGCACTTCAATGGTCCATAATGACTGGTTGACGTGTCGGCAATGGAGACGGCAGTGTAATTCTCATGTATAGAGTTCATATATTCTAGAGAATGTGACATCAGCTTATGCTCTAATACTACGGATATATCAACATCATTGTCATCTAGTAATTGTGTTAGTCCACAGGTTGAGGACATAATGCCTCGTACATTCCAGGAAATGATATTTAGAGTAATTATTATAGATATGATAAAAACGTATACACGGATTGGGTGATAAATTGTACTAGCCATAATGAGTTTCTGTAAAGTCAACACACTCTAATAACGGGACGATCCGTCACCCCATTCGTTATCAGCTTGTACGTTCCAATCGTCAGGGTCATCTGTAGCCCAAGCGTTATTATCATTTCCGGAATCTTTGTCATAATAGTCATCTCTGTGATAGTAGTCACCATCACGATCATAATCACGTTCATAGGACTTTTCATTATCACGCTTAAAATCACTATCATAGTTATCATTTCGCTTTCGACGAAACTGCGTGCTTGTACTTTCATACGGATATCTACTATTGTTACGATAACTATTCTCTTTATCCCACTCTGTTTTTCTTTGCCATTTTCGTATGCTAATACCGACGGGCCAAAATTCTCGATCTTCAACTTTTTCGGTAAATTCATCAGGTATGTTGATTCTAGCGGCCGATCCTGATTTCCCGTAGAACATTTTGATGAACGTACACTTAACGTCGTTTTCGGTCAGATACTGGTATATATCATTATCCGACACGTCTGGGTCTATATTCCCTATATAGAACGACACTATTCTTCTTTTTCTCACAGCTTTGAATTTGTCGGCCGCGGCTGTGCGTATATCGGATCGTGGTAACGTATCTTTACGTTCTTGTGTTTTGTTACGTTGTTTACGTTCAGTCTGTAGGTGGATGTGTATGGATGGATTTTTCTCGACCTTTTCTTCAGGTTTACCTTTGTTTGTCGACTTTACAACTTTGTCAACTTTTGCTATAAGGGATCCGTGAGCTTTATCATTCACATTTTTGTCCGTATTTGCATTCGTTTGGAGGCGAGTTTCACCTACAATCTGAACATCTGGTGAAACGATTTCGTTGTTCACAGCTTTAGCGTAGTTTATATCTGGAGTTTTTTGCGTATCTTTAGCGTGCAGACGTTGGATCGGCGTTTCTGTTATTTTTGCTACGGCTTCATTGTTCACGATTGTATTCTCAATTTTTTTGTTTATTCGACCTATACTTGCACTAATGTTCTTCATATCGTCTGAAATTTGGTCGAGTTTTGCGGTATCACCAAATTTGCTACGCAGGCCGTTTACGGACGCCAGTATTAGTTTTGTATTTGTTGTAAGGGTTCTGGTTTCATTTCCTATATCTAGTAGGATAGCATTATTGTGTTTCACGATGTTCGACATTGCAGCCAGGTCCGACTGTAAATTTAGAAGCATTGTGGTTATATCGGGTATTTCTATACGGGTACCCGATTTACTTTGCGTTGACGTTGACGTAGACGTTGCGTCATTCTGACTTGGATCGATTACGGCGTGTAGTGTCACGTTGGCGCTTGCATCGTAGGTACCGGTTGCACATGTTGTAAAGACGTCAAATATGTCTCGAGACGAGTTCCCTTTGGTGAACATGTATAAAACATAGCAGTCATTGGCTAGTTTCTGCGATTTCGTCGAGTTTGGCGAATTTCGTCTATTTAACAATTTCGTTTTAGGACACGATGGATCTTGTTTAGCCCTTTCTGCTAAACGCTCTCTATAGTCGTTGATTGACTCAGGATCATCTTTACAGATTCGGATCAGTTCGGGAATGTACAAGTCCTTTGGTTGGTTATCAAGGGCTAGATCCAGATCGTGATAGAACTGTTGGGGTCTAATTGCCTGGGATATAGGTGTATGGCCAAAATAGTCACTATCATCTGCAACACTATCGTCAGATGAGAGCTGAGAGACGTTATTCTCCATTCTGTGTAACGATTTTTGTGTGATACGGGTAAGCACTAAAGTCTAATAAATGTGCGTCTCTATAACTGTACTAAGTGTTATAATACCCCAAAGGGCTCCATTCATTCAATTTCGGGTGAGCGATTTATATCCTCGGGCGAATTCACTATTGTTGTAGTGAACAAAATATAAATAGGGTCTATTGTTCTTCAATAAATCACTGATATCTCATTAGTAATAATGTTTCATCTTCAACTTTTTAAATGTTCATAATGAGTAGGTACTCACACAGTATCATGCCAATTTTCAGCTTCCTATATAATCCAGTTTATCATTTATTTCCGATTTCTCGGAGCTACACACAACACGTCCTTACATATCCGCCATCTTAAATATGATAATAATAATAATAATAATAATAATAATAATAATAATAATAATAATAATAATAATAATAATAATAATAATAATAATAATAATAATAATAATAATAATAATAATAATAATAATAATAATAATAATAATAATAATAATAATAATAATAATAATAATAATAATAATAATAATAATAATAATAATAATAATAATAATAATAATAATAATAATAATAATAATAATAATAATAATAATAATAATAATAATAATAATAATAATAATAATAATAATAATGTTATTATTGTCACAATAAATACCTTTTTGTTATTATCTCAGCTCCCATTACAGACAACCAATCCGACTAAAGATGGGAATAGTGCTCAAAGAAAAACTTAACTGTTAAAATATAGTCCACCGACATAACACAGGACATCTGCGTTCAAATGACCTGCTGCGGCAATGTGTTCTTAAATCGCCCAACTAACGGACTTAACCGACGAATTTTAAGATGTCCACGTTTAATCTTAGTGGTCTATACCTCATGTGAGATATCGTCGTTGTAAATGCAAAACCTCGTATCTCGTTTTTGAAAAAAATCAAAGGGGAGGGGAAAAAGTGTAATAACTTTTCCCAAACTGAAATGATCTACTTGAAATTTGGACATATTGTTCACAAATGATTTGTCATCAATACTGATCAGTACAATATCTCAAAACCTACAAGAAGTGTCTGTAACTGGGCACACATGTTTGTACTTTGAAAATCGTAAGAATCGACATACGAGGTTTTGCATTTACACCGACGATATTTATGAATAAGCCTATATTTCCCCCGGTTCACTGTAATTAAGCCTGGCTCTATAACCCTTTCCAAAACAAGGAGGCAAATATAATAGAAAAAATGTGATGTTCAGTTTACATGTGGAAACAAATAGGGTCGGCCGGGTGGGTTTTCTTTTTAGCGAGTCGGGACTTTAAGTCACAGACCTATTGTCGGCGTTGCGTCGTGTCGCATCTTCACGTGGAAAACTTAAACCGGTCTATATCTCACGCACTATTAGAGGTTTTGCGTCTTACGTGGACTTCGACAATGGACATCGGCCCTGCGTTCAGTAAGACAAAACGTTTACTCCTAACGGATTTTTCTCTAAATCTTACTGAACGCTCTTCTAACGTTAACTGAATAAATATGGCTGCCCCCATAGTCTGGGTTCCCTCCTTCTTTTCGCAGTATGGAAAGTAGGGAACCAAACTAGCCGCCATTTTTGTTTGCTTTGGCACACCACCTTCAAATCTGTGGTGAGCTAAATGGTGCGAACGTTAAAAGTAAACAGGTCGTTCAGTAGAAAACTGTTACGTTTCGGTAGCTCTGTGAGCTAACGTTTTGTCTTACTGAACGCAGGGCGGATGTGGACTTTTTATTGGGGGCCGTCTCAGTCTTTTCAGTATAACGGTCCATGTAAAAATGGACCCGTCGAATTGAAAATGAATAAACTCGTGTTTTAGAACCATCTAATTGGTTTGATTCATACTGTTTTCAATGGGTATTTGATTAATTTAAAACCCGGGACATATTAATTTCCTTGTGCAAAATCCGTTAGTTGATCGTCTTAGCAAAACATTGCCGAAATGGGGTTACTATATATGCAAATGTCCCGGTTAATGTTGCTGGACTATACAAATTAATTTGTTGAAAGTTGTAAGCAAATACAGTTTACGTAAATTGGCATGGGTTGATTGCACAATGTATTTAACCTTACATCGGTGTACTGTATTTCCCCTTTCTACAATATCAGAAGGATGCCTTAGTTTTAGAGATTTCATCAGTCTTGCGTAATCTCAAAAATGAAGATGCATTATGTAAGGGCGATAAGGGGTTTATATTGGTAACCCAAGCATAAAACTTATGTAATGATGAAATTTCATTCAAGCGTAAGTTATCATAATAGAATTAAGGTGATAGCCTGTCATTGTGGACATTATAGCATCAAGAAATTGACCTCTTTCAATTATCGTTATAGTCCGTACCTATGAGCCGCTTCCGGTGGCAAACAATGGGTTTATGGGAAATAAAATTATCTACACACAGACACGGTTCCAATTTGTTACTGAAATAGCAACACATCAGCCGGTTTCTTTGTGCCAGATCGAGGCTCTGACCCAAATCCGAGCACAGCATCCCACGTGCAATGGCAACGAATGGTGATTGGCCATAATTGTCATCAAAGGACGACTTCCAGTGGCTGTTTTGTGTGTGTGTGTGTGGGGGGGTCCTAGTGGAAATAAGCTTATTAAGCGAGAAATGATGAAAATTTCTCAACAAGTTTCCCGGATACAATTAGCAATATCATTCAAGCACAAATAACCATGTTTTTCTATGCGGTTATACTATTTCATGCTTGTTTTCAGTCCCTTCACAAATAAAACCTGAGCCGCGTTCTTTAGAGCGAGATTTCTTGAGACATCTTGAGATTTCTTAAGATGTTTTAGGATAAAGCGCTCTTTTGAGCAAGATATTTAAGACGATCACTGAGAGCCGCCATTACTCTATACTTATTTCGGAACCCCTCGGTTAATTCTGTACAATTTATATGGGAGATAATTGACCGAGTTGCTCCGAATGCTCCATGATTCAAAAATCGCGGAATTCCGAATGCTCCATACTTCATACAAATGACGTCATGATGACGTCATTTGTATGAAGTATGGAACATTCGGAACACCTCGCTTATAATCTCGGTCTCAAAGACGCTGTATCAAAAACATCTTAAGAAATCTTAAAAAATCTCGCTCTAAAGAACGCGCCTCTGGTTTTGATTATCATAAACAGCTTGAGAAAGCATTGGGATTACAGAAGAAAATATTGATTTTCTCTTTTTGTCTCAATGCTTTCCGTGTATTATGCTTTTATGTTGTTAACGAACTATATCTTTATTAGCATCCATTTTGTTGCAAAATTACAATTTGAACGTTTCATATTTAATCGTTTGTGGAAAAGTTAAATATGAAGAAAATGTAACAAAGCATGTTTCACTGTCCATATATTTTTTCTTTACAATCTCATTTTTATAGCAATTCGAAATCAGTTCATACAAAGTTTGTTAGTGAACTCAATTCATTTTTTGTAGTAGATTAATCTAAGCAAGATATGTTTGGTTTGCAAAACATTTACAACACCCAAAATATTCATTGAACAAAAAGAGACGAAACGCATGCAATTGCTTACAAGTTTTCGTAGAAGATGTAATCTGAATCGAGCATATGTAGTTGAAGCACATGTATCTAAAAATCAGTTTTTAGCAAAGTTTTTTTTACTTTGATTAGAATATTTCTATATGTAGGTTTACAACGTTTAAAGAATATGATCAACATTATTACAGTAAGACTATAAAACCTTTTTTACAGATTCTAAACATTTAATTAAATAGAACATTTCAATTTTATTCATTAAATAGTAAGAATCATAAAGAATGTGTTCCTAAAATAAATTCACGAATGATATTTTCTTTAGAATTCTTTTCGGAAAGGGTTATTTGTCCAATAACAAATAAAAACTGTGACAATAGATTGTTTTTCTTAAATACAATTTTGAAATCTCCCTAAGCTATAACCTTCACGTCTTCTTGCTTAGCTATACTAAAGGAAAAAAGAAACGCAACAAAAACTTAATTTGGCCATGCGTTTTGTTTTTGTTTTTCTCAAAATCGCCATTATTCGCATACTTTTTTCAATGCATAGTAAAACTCATCTTCGCTAGCCAAGGTTGAACCCACCTACGTTTGTATTCACCCTTGGCGGATTTAGTCCGATTTTCTTGAAATCGCGAAGCGCCGCCTAGCGGTTGTTCTGCTGGTTGTTTACGTCCTTTATTGATGACGTCATTAACGCGCGTTGTCTTTCGCGTCGTACGTCGTGCAGATTATGTAAAAGTTAGCTGTTTTTTCGGTCGAATTGTCGAAAGTATAATAATTCGTCGATTTATGTTAGAGAATTCCTGTCTATTGCAGTGAAATTCGTAGGAAAAATCGCCCATCTTCGCATTTTTGAGTTGCAAATGCAATGCTTTTTCCCGCCCGTTGTCATGATTTGGTTACTCATAACAAATGTATCAGTCGACAATCTGATTGGTTCCAGCGAGACCTCGCTGGAACCAATGAAAACGCTTTCCAGGAGACCAAGAAAATCGGACTAAATCCGCCAAGGGTGAATACAGAAACGACGTTACGTCGTAGATGTCACCCTTGGCTTGCGAAGATGAGTAAAACTTAATCATTTGACTTTCTTTTGTCAAAATTTCATCAATGTCACAGGTTGTACGTGCCATTAATATGCGTTTAAACGAGAGCGGTTTGGTGTCAATGTTAAATGCGTTCTTGCACGCAATCCAAACGGACTATAATAATACCTGGCTGAAATTTGATTGCTGTACTGTTCATGAATAGCATCAACAGTTTTTCTCGATAACAGAATTTGTTTCCGTAGGTCAAAAAACCCCGCACGTTATGGTCCCGACGCCATGACGTTAGACGTTTACGACCGCTTTTCGGGCGACCACAAGTTGTTCTGTTAGTTCTGTGACGTTATCTCAGGCAATATTTTGTCAACCGATGTACACCAACCTTAGCAGGAACTGCAGGTTGAGATGTTCCATTCGTAAACACCACAATTGCTACCGGTCGACGTCTTTGAATAGGATTCAAAACGATATTAGGAATTTAATCAAAACAAAAATCATTGCATTTTGTCGAGTCGACGTGCACCTACACAAATTAAAAGTGTTCTATGTACAGTTTGGATATTTAAAGGTTTGCACGTGAGAAACGTGTAAACGTCTATTTTGACGTTATCTCACAGGTAAGACAGGTTCTAACGTAAACACAAAGATTCATATCAAGATACAGTACCCTGCAATAATCAGTTACATTTTTGACTCAATAACATAAAAGAATTAAGAGAAATAACAAAAAATAGTTGTTGCGTTTCTTCTTTCCTCTAGTATATTTCCTTTAAAGATACATTAGTATCCCCAGGCCTAAATCTCTTATGATCCACAAAAGTTAGCTTTTAGAATACTAGTATTGTCACATCGTTTATAGACTTCATATGACATAATAAAAGATCCATACAGTAAATGACATAAATCGATAATCATGCAGCGGTGTAAAACTATGTTGAATATTCAAAGCTGGTTGACCGTGTGTACGAAATGATTGTGATATGGGGTTTTATATCCGTTGTAATCTTAGCCAATACAGGTCAGACGAAGCTGAAATTTCGCACAGAAAAATATGAAAGGCCATTTTTTTAATTATGTACAGTTATTTTTACAGAAAATTACCCAGAAAATAAGTAAGTAACTAAAAGTATTAATCTTTAACCTTTTCTCAAACGGTTAAATTTTTGACCGGTTGAAATTCAAAGATGTTGCTATTTTAAGTGAATACATCTATAAAATATGAGTCTTTTGAGGGTGCAAAAACATTACAACAAATGAAGAAATTGCTTCATTTTCCACAATGTTTTCCGGAGCAATTATCTTTTGAGGTATCAAAACCAGCCCTTTTGATTTATTACAGCTTATTCAAGCTTAGATAGCTCAGACGCTAGCGTTGGAGTTTTTCAATCCAGGAACTCATGAGTTCAAACCCAAACTCAGTCGGCATCCATTCTAAAAATCAACAAAAAGTCATTTGTCTATCGCCAATAGGTGCAAATCATCTATGTGAGAGAGCTGCTGGAGGCTAAGTTAGGATATTGCGGTAGAACTGGGAAATGCTAAGAACCCATGATTAGGTGCTCCATCTGTCACAATATAACCATAGTAGTTGAAAATGATGTTAAACCCCATTATGTCAAATCATTACAACTCTTTCATGTTTTTTGATGTTCTTTATCAAAACGAAATGAATTTAAAAAAAAACAATTTGAATCAAAGTAAGATTTTGTTGATTTATGAAAACAACAGGAAAAACACAAAAATGATTATTTTATCTCTTTGGAAAAGGTTTATAAGGATTAATTAAAATCTAATGAAAGAATGTAATGTGACACATACGATCAGATGCTATCTTTCAATTTCAAACAAAGTTTTCTGTTGAATATATGCAGTGATCAGAAAGATTGTTAGATAAACAAGACATCCTGTCAGTTTTTATGCAATTTGTATATGTGACCCGTCACGCTAAAAGGGTCCTTATCCGAATTCCAAAAATCCAAACTTTGACAAACTTTTCAGACTCAGCATAGGTCAACCAGATACTGTTTTCGAAAACTGAACGTAAAGTAAGATAGGGAAACATTCCAGGTATAAAAAAATACATACAAGTGAAAAGTGTCGGCCCTAGTCTGGCTGCGCGGACTGCGCAGACTGACTAGGGTCGATATTTTTCACACATCCGATAAGGTCCCTTTTAGTGTGATGGGTCACATATGAAAATACTATGACCATTTTCCCACATTTCAATATGGACATTGCAACAGTGGTTGAACATCTAAATACAGAAACGGCTGCTATGCAGGACGATTTTGAGAACCTCGTATTTCAAAATCTACGAGTAAATGTACGCGTTTGCTTATCCTGGGAGATCAGGAGGAAATACGAAGCTCTTCTACAGTTCAGAAGAGAACTGTTTATAAAACAGAAAGAATCGCGGCTGGACGAATCAGAAGTAAGTTCTTTTTATCAATTTTGTTTCACTTTTCTTTTCTGATAAGACTGATAAGATGAAGGGTTAAATCTTGATTAGAATAAACATGCAAAAATGCACTTTTATGGAATTTCTTTATTTCTTACATAATTTAGTTTTTACGCAACCAAGGTTTAGTAATAACATTCTTGATAGACAGAAAAAATATAGAAACATTGTAACCCTCCCCCCCCCCCCCCCCCAAAAAAAACAACAAAAAACAAACTTGCAGTGTCTCACTTTCATTCAAACTTTACAATGTCTATGACTTGTGTGATACAAATAGCCAGGATTTGTTGTTATATATCAATTAATCGTTGGTGTTGTTATAACCCTTTCCCAAACGACAAAATTTTAGGGTGATCCACTTCAAAAACCGTAAAAATGACAAAATGGATGTTATTAGAGATAGAATTTGTGTAAAATATGACATAGAAAATATTGAGACAAAAGGAGAAACTGCTGGTTATCAGCAGTTTCTTCTTTTATTTCAATGTTTCCTCAAGCCCTTTCTATTAGGGACGTCAAAACCAGGTCTTGTTTGGGAAAGGGTTAATAGCTTGCAACTAAAACTTCAGTTGCGATGTATAAAATTCATACTGACGAGATGTTTGAGAAACATTGAATATATAAAACAAAAATAAAAATACAATTGTTTTACAAAAAATAACTGTGCAATAGATGATCTTATGTTGTAATGTTATAGCACAATTAACAGGAAAATTTAATAGTTTATTAAAGTCTCATTCACACATATACATCTTTACAATATTACAAACAAATGAAACTATTAATTATATATGTGACCATTCTTCTAAAGAATTATAAGAGACTAGTTTAATCATAAAAATGTGACGAATCTTTTTCCATACATACTCTCTCTTCTCTCTCCCCTCTCTCCCACACTATTTCTCTCTCACACTCACTCTATCTCATTCGTTCACACAAATACCCCGTACAATCATAATAAAACAGTTGATATATATGTCGGAGGCCACATTGGAATCTAGGCCGATCCGGAATCGGCCTAGTCCAGATTGGAATTCTACTCTGGCCTAGTCCAAAGTGGAATTCTGATCTGGACTAGTCCGATCTGGAATCGGCCTAGAAAGTTTCTAGTCCAGATGAGAATTCCAATCTGGCTAGGCCAGTCCAGAATCTGCCTAGACCAGATTGGAATCTGTTATTAACAGTAATTTGAGGTTGATATCCTCCTTTTTTTTAACCAATTTGAATTTTTTACACTATTTTTGTTTGGAAAATAGTTGCAATAAGCCTTTTCTTCTATGAGTATTAAAAAATCCTAAGATATTCAACAAACAATAATAATAATCATTCTCAAACTAGATATGAAATTACTAAAATAGCAAACAAAAAATAACTATAGCTGTCCCGAAAATCTAAGAATAATTCCTTTTTTATTTATTTTTTTTCTGAATTCTAAGGTTTTTTTTATTATTGTTATCATTTATTTCTACAATAGAGCTATAGGCCATTTTTTTGTATCTTAATGACTGGAGAATGGTAACAACAACACAAAATACAGAATTGAATGCTGAGATTAAGCCATAAAGCCATATATTTTCATTTCTTAATCTGTTGAGAAGTTTACAAGTTTACAAGTTTATTCAAGTCACTCAGCACAAAATTACATGTGATATGAGGTACAAATAAACAAATCAAAGTTGCAAAATTGGATACCAGGCTGTAGATATTGGTAACGTGGCGGGTTAATGATAGAGTGTTAGTACATAGAATGTTATGAGTATTGGGATGTATATTATCTATTACTGTGATTTTACTACACGTATACCTCACTATAAATGACGCGGCAGAGCATCCCAGCCTAATGGCTAGGACTGCTCCGCCAGGCCAATCATCGCGAGCTATATCATGATTATAAAGGCATATCCAAATACAAATATGTAGTAAAGAAATCTCTGCTTTATTGTTATCATTTTTATCCTTATGGGACAGTCGACTATTAGTCAGGCGGACTTTTAACAGTGTTCAGAATGCTGTTCAACAGTTTTGAGAGCTTTTTTAGTTTTCCAACATTGTTGTTATTCATTATATTTCTAAAAGTGAATATACTTGGGTTTTTGTAAAAATGCCTATTTAAAACTTGTGCTCTTTGATTTTCAAAATAAGAACATTTGAATAGATAGTGGAACTCGTCTCCTATTTCATGTGTATGGCAAAGTTGACACTTTCTCTCATTTCTTGTTATACCTAACCAGCGTCCTTTTTCAACTGGCAAGTGATTATTACATAGTCGGAAATTGATCATAGCTTGTAGCTGTTTTCCATGCAAAATACTATAAAATTTTTCATATCTGTGCTCTGTTTTATACATGCGATAATTAAAACATTTTGATGAAGTAAGAATTTCATTATTCCATGTTTGCTTAAATTGGTCCTGTAATACATTTTGTACTCTATTTGTTAATAATTTCTTTGATCCATTAAATGTCTGATTATTCCAAATGTAACTTAATCCGCATTTATCTAAAGAACTTTTGATAAAACCGAACCATTTCATATCGTAATTTCTACCAATACAGTAATTAAGCATAAATTTATATACTGTAGAAGATAATTTTTTGTCATCACTTAATAGACCAAACCAGTATCCAATAGTCCTTTTCACTACTTGTATTGAAAGTGGGTAACGACCAAGTTCACCATAAAGCATGATATTTGGTGTACTTTTTTTTGACACGGAGAATATATTTAAGGAAATCTGTATGTACTTTCTCGATGGAAGAGAGGTCACCGAAACCCCATATTTCACAACCGTATAAAAGAACAGGCACTACAGTGTTATCAAATAATTTCAGCTGGCATTCTAGTGAAAGATCAAGGTTGCGTATCTTTTTATTTAAGCAAAACATCGCTTTTCGGGCTTGTTCAATAGAGTGTTTCTTTTCACTAGCGAATGATCTATTCATTGAAAAAACAACGCCCAGATAATTGAATTCCTTAACAATTTCAATTGACTTATCACCAATTTTTATATTTTCTTTATTGTAACCTCTTGCACCAAATATCAATATTTTTGTTTTTTCATAATTTATATCCAGTTTCCACTTATCGCAGTATGCCGAGAATTTGTTTAGCGAATTAATTAGATTTTCTTCTGAGGTTGCAAATAATACTGTATCATCTGCGTACAACATTACAAATAATTTTATGAAAATATCTAACTCTTCATTTTCAAATGTAAGGTATGATGCTCCATGTTCTTCAAGATAACTCTCCAAATCATTTAAGTAAAGAGAAAATAAAATCGGTGAAAGATTTTCACCTTGTCTGAGACCTCTATAGCAATTAAAAAAATCAGATTTATTTCCGTGCAATGAGATACAGCTTTTGATATTATTATACATACTTTTGATCACTTTGAGAAAATTACCATTGATATCATATTTGATAAGTTTACTCCATAGGCCGATACGCCAAACCGAATCGAACGCTTTTTTAAAATCGATGAAGGCACAGAATAGTTTGCTTCGTCTGCTTTTGAAATATTCTGCTAAAATATGTAAAACAAAAATGTTATCTAGAGTCGAGTGTTTAGCACGAAAACCTGTTTGTTTTGGTGATAATAAATCATTGACTTCGATGAAATCGTTAAGCCTTATATTCAAAATTGATGTGAAGAGTTTTCCCATGCAGCTCAGTAACGTAATTGGGCGATAATTTTCAGGAGAATTAGCATTGCCTTTGTTTTTGTAAATAGGGACAACACAACCCGATAACCATGCGTCCGGTATAATTCCATTTTCAAGAATTCGATTAAACAATTTAACATAGACTGGCAAAAGCATATCAGTAGAGCTTTTTATGTAGTCATTGGTGATTTCATCTAAACCACTAGCCTTTCCTGATTTAAGTTTTTTAATGGCTTTTAAAACTTCATCCTCTGTTATTGGTTCGTTAAGGTTATTTTGCATAGCAAACTCATCATTGTCTTCTAGGGGGATATTTTCGGCATCATCTTTCGAAGAATTTAATTCTTTGAAAAAGTCAAAAAAATCATCTAGGTTTACATGTTCTGTTGGTTTGTTCTTGCCTAAACTATTTATGTATTTCCAGTATGCCCTGGGATTTTTCGATCTCATCTTTTTAATCTTATTCTTACATTCTATTTTATATTTATTCATTTTAGATTTTAACGTAGCTTTATATTTCTTGCTTGCATTAATCATATTGATTTTACTTACATTGTTCTTTTTTACGTTATGTATCTTTCTATGCCTGTGATAGTTTTTCCTAGCAGTTTTACATTCATTATCAAACCATTTGTTATCATCTTTCACCTTATTTTGCGGACTACCTGTATATCTTCCACATGTTTTTACTGCTGCATTAAGCAATAATTTTGAAATATCATTAGAAATCTCATTAATGAATATTTTATCTATAATTTGTGCATTTCCAAGCTTTTCAGTAATAGTGTCAACTTTTGATCTATCAATATTTTCGCGAAAAATATCAATGTGGCTGCTATTAAATCGTCTAATGTTGCCTGTTTTCTTCTCCTTTTCAGCTATAATTTCTTTTGGTTTGCAGTTGATTTCAAAAATCACGGCACAATGGACGTCAGAGAAGATGGGTTCAAAATTTTCAATTCTAAATTCTTTAAAAAGATCTAATGCATTAGCAGACGATATTACGTAATCTACTACTGAAGCTTCATTACATGTCAATTCGCCTTCATTCATATCACTGAATGACCGACCATTAAGAATTATAAATTCATTGTGTTTACAAAATTCTAGTAAATTTCTCCCAAGACGGTTAGTAGTTGTATCTTTAGATACCCTAGCTATAGCAAAACCGTTTGTATTGTATAACTTTGTTAACGCATCATTTTCCAAAATGGAACCACTATCGCAATCTAGCATACTTAACAATTTATCGTCACTAATTACGATATCTTGTAAATCTGAAGTGCGAGCATTGAGGTCACCCATAATGACGACACGGCTATAATTATTGTTAAATGATTCAATTTCTTGATAAAAGTCTGTTAGTAAAGCGTTTTTAAAATACTTAGAGCTCTCTGGAGGTACATAAGTGACGCCAAACAAAACGTCTTCATCAGTGTTAAGTAGAATTTTTGACATTTTAAACCATTGGACATATTCACAATCAGAATCGATAAATGTACAGTGTTTGTAAATATCATGTTTAATAAATACACCCAAACCCCCAGACTTTCTAAGAACATTTTCCTGTCTATGTTTTGGAGTAAAAACATAATTAGCGTGTGTTATTACATCTAATGAATCTAAATGAGTTTCAGTGCATGCCAAAATGTCAAAATTATCGATATAATCTTGAAATTCCGGGAGTCTGAGTTTATTTATCAAGCCACCGACGTTTAGACAGCACAACTTGATTGATAAGGAGTTCGATGCATTATGACCACCATGACTGTCCTATTCAGCTTCAACACGCAGTCCTTCATTGTCAAATTGTCCAGATTGTGCTCGTATTTCAGCAGGATCCTTTATTGGAGGTTTCACGTGACGTCCTTCTATGTAAAGTTTATCTTTAACTATGACGGCACGTTTTTCTTCCCTTCTTGCTTGACGCATCAGTGGGTATAATGGCTTACGTCTCTTTTCGATTTCTTCTGGAAATTGTTCGGAGATGCCATAATTTGTGCCAGCTAGTCGATGACCAGATTTACGAACCTTTTCACGCTCTTTAAAGAATGAAAATTTCGCCACGATAGGGTCGGGTCGATGTGGAGCACGATTGGAATGTCCAGGTTTTGCCTTGATACGATGAGCTCGCTCAATTTTAACATCCTGTATGTTTAGTTTAGTGTCAAAGAACTCATGTAGAACGGCTTCGGTATCTTCATCTGGAGATTGTGGTATATTAGTAAACACAAGATTGTCTCTCATGTTTCGGCACTTAATGTCCAATAGCTCTTCCTTCAGTTTTAAATTGACAGCTATCATTTCATCAAATGCCTCTCTTAGTTGGGAATTTTCGGCTTTCAGTTTGTGCGCTATTTTATCGACATCAGACTTTCTGGCGGTATCACGATATAAAGGATCGTACTGGTCACTAAGAAAAGCAACAGAGTTTTGAAGTTCAGTTGTAGCACTCTCAGTTTTGGTAAGTCTATCCTCAAAATTGGTCAGTTTACTACTCATTTGATTCATACTTATTTCAATCGAGTCCAGTTTATCGAGCTTCTCCATTTTACCACAGCATTTTTCTAGAACCGATAACTTTGACATGATGCTGTTAAACTGTGACATCGAGAGTGTGATATTGTCAGATTTCTTTTTCGGCAGAACCCGTCCAGTATCAATGTCTAAGTACGAAAGTTCTCCATCGACGGAAGAATCAGACCCTCTTTCATGCCTTGGCCTTTTAATAGCTGGTTTTGCAGTAGAGTTTGCCTGAATAGGTGTTGATGATTTTGCCTCTGAGAAGTTAACACACGCGTTTGTTTCCATTTCGAGTTACAGTCAAGTGGTAATACACAGTTTATGATTTAATTGTATATTATCTTTTAGTAGATATCAATTATTGTTATGATATAGAAAATGCTCTCAGACTTATGCGAAGTGGTGTGACACCAAAGAGGCGCCTGTACTACTTTAATAAAAAAAGGTCGAGATTATCTGGCTCTTTAGTCAAAGTTTCAATCTGGGTATAGTAAAAGGCAAATAAACGTAAGGGATATCTGTGCGAGCTCAGTTTACAAGTACAGCGGGGTTTATACTGAGCTAGCGCAGAAGCTGATCAGTATTACATCAATAATTATACTACAGTAAGAATTGTACTATACGCTTAGCATAATGACATGTTTTTTAATGACTCGGTCAGTACACGCACGCTTTACCTCTATACCCAGGTAAACTCAATCAACCGATAAAATCAATACTAATCGATAATGGCGACTATGTAACCTTTTTGAATCTACCTTGACGACAAAACTGTACGGATATCTCAGAAGGAAAATAAGTATGCAAACCAATTATCTTTTTGTCACCTTTAATCTGCAATGTTTTTATATTCAGTTCTGATAAGAAGTGATTAATTACATAAGTATTATGTGTCTTTGGTCATTTCTGGGCTTGCCTTCTCAACCAGAATCAGATATTTTGCATCCCAAGACAACTTAAATTATTTTATTAAAGTAAAATGTTATCAGACAACCTGTGATTGACCATATTATGTACTTTAAATTTTGTTTCATCTGGCCAGTGTAAGACCATATCTTAATCCATGTTAAGTTTTAAATTAATGCTTTATCGCCAAAATGTTTTAAATTTCAAAAGCTGTTATAAAACTCTTTTTAAATTCTGAAATAGATGTGATGGAGTTTATTGGATATAGCATGGAAAAAAGTGTAAAATGGATTTTAAACAGGGAATTAATTACGATCAGGCGATACAAGCCTTACTGTACTGTTGGACGCTGAGATGTGCAGGTAAACGATTTACTCAATTTACCAAGTTACATGTACATACTATTTTCTGTCTTGTTTAACCCTTTCCCAAATGACACAGCGTTGTGATTGCCCAAATGTAAAGTTGCTATTGATTGCAAACTTAAGCCTATCAATAAAACTGAAAACTTACAATGCAAAAGCATGAAAACATTTAATGAAGGGAAGAAAATTCAGGTCATCATCATTTTGTCTCGCATTGTTTTAAAAAAGCCCTTTATTAGGGATGCCAGAACTAGGGCTTGTTGAGAAAAGGGTTAATTACTAAAAACGTTTTACATTTGGGTTTTCATATATGTTCTCTCTTAAGAGTAGGTTAAATAAAAAATGAGAAACAAATCCAACATAAATTATATCACTGTAGAAAAACAAGAAATTGCTCTAAACTCATTTGTTCGCAGCTTACAGTTTTGTACTTCAATTCTCGCTATTTGTAATTGTTCCTTGACTTTAAAGTATGAAAACTAATTTAATATTTAGTTTATTGAATCAAACTTGTGCAATTTTGATATTTCCAAGTTTCTTTATTTTCAATTTCAATTTTCGAATGGATTCCAAACTGGTCTAGGCAGATTCTAGATCGGTCTAGCCAGATTGGAATTCCATTCTGGCCTAGACCGATCCAGAATCTGCCTAGACCAAACTAGAATTCTAATCTGGACTAGTCCAAACTAGAATTCCAGTTTGGCCTAGACCGATTCTGGATCGGCCTAGGCCGATTCCGGATCGGCCTAAATTCCAATCTGGACTCCGACATATACACGTTTCTATGATCCAAGGTAAAAAGCATATAGGTGCCGCTAATCGATTTGTGAAAGACTTTCTTAAATTAGGCGTAATTAAACCGATTTTAGGAACAAAAAAAGTAGGAGCACGTTTTAGAGTGTTAAGAAATCTGTGCCCTTTTTAATCTGATTAAAGAAGACTTGATTAGAGACATCCATATGCTCAGAATATTAGACTTTACAATTATTCAATTTAAAACATTAATAATATTTGTGTTATAAAAATGTTTTAAAACAGTTTGGTTATCATTTACAAAGAAATAGATTCCGACGCTTTAAAACGTCATGACAGGTTTTGGCACAAAGTCTTATCAAACGTGGGTGGCAAAATAACATCTTAAATTTATCTTCGTTCGATTTATCTTTAAAAGATGGATCTATAAATTTTGCACTTTTAATTAAGTTTTCTCTTAAATCTTTATATAAATGGCAATAAAGAATAACAGAACAGAACAGAACAGAACAGAACAGTTTATTTACAAAATGACTTGAACAAAATTGTTCATCGTCATTACAAAGCATATAAACAATTGTGATTTGAACATGCAATTAACAATGGCAGTAAATATAATAATATTTGTTTGTTTTTGTTGTTGTTGTTTTGCGGAAATCACGTTGTAAGTAGAAATAGTAAAAATGTTTCTGTTTGATTGATGATTATCTATACATTCAAATGTTATGTATAAGGGTCCTTCGACATAATTATACCGTATGATCCTTACACATATCATTCGTATTACCGAACAATATATTTGGAATTAGTTGTAGTTTTGACATCGATTAAACGTTTATGAGAACCAGTATAAAACAGAATAAGCGTTTACTTGCTTAAAAAGATATGAATTCCAAAATCGTCGATTTCCATATAAAAGCCCGTAACTGCAGCTTGTTTTAAGCTGCAGGTACGTGGTTTTTACCGGAAAGCAGCGGTATAATAGCAAAATTTATTCATATTTGGTCTATTTCTGTAATATCTCTTTATGTAACTTTCTCGTAAAATTTTGTAAAATGGGCAAATAATTATGAAATGAAATTCGTCTTCGATTTCGTTTAGATTGCATAATAAGCATAAACGCTGTGATCTTTCTATGTTTTGGTACCTCCCTTTTTCAATATTAAGCTGATGTGCTGATAAACGTATTTTTGATATTATTTTCCTGTATTTAGTATTCTGCATTTTTAAAAGGTAATCTGATATCACGATATTAGTTTTTAAGTTTCTGTATAATGTAAGTGATGATTTCACATTAAGATCAACGTGCCAATCGTTCAGGTATAGGTCGATTAATCTCCTTTTAAATATAGGCAAAAATACTTTTACATTGACTGATGCTGGGAAAAGCCATATTTCGGGAAAGCCGCAATTTTCTAGTAGTTTTTGAACATTTTCAGCCCAGTTTAATTTTCCTACTTTATTAGTGTTTTCTCGTGTCATTTCAGCGATGATGGTAGATAAAATACAATTGTTACTTTTTAAAGTGTACAGGTTTATGAAATATTTAACTATTCTTGTTTTAAATGTGATGGATAGTGGGAATCTGCCAAGTTCGCCATATACAGCAGTGTTACTAGTTGATTGCTTAACGTTAAGTAATTGCTTCAAAAATTTCCTATGGACATTTTCTGCGATATCCGACTTAATAAAGCCCCAAACTTCGCAAGAAAAGGATAATATTGAGGTAACAAATGAATCAAACAGAGATAGCATAATATCTATTGGGACATTTTTCCCGCGCGTTACTGAAAATAGTCTGTTCATCGCTCGGAGCGCTTTGCCGGAGTATGTTTGTAAAGCGCTAATAAATGAGCCAGTACATGTAAAAACGACCCCTAAATAATTGAATGATCGCACCATTTCTATTTCGACATTTGAATATGTAAAAGTCGGTTCATTTGTCAGCCTTCCCCCATTTTTGAATACCATGATCTTCGTTTTGTCAGTATTAACTTTTAGTTTCCATTTTTTACAATACAATTCAAAACTATTTAATAGATTTTGGAGTCCATCTGCTGTTTCTGATACGAGCACCGAGTCATCTGCAAACAGTAACAAATAAATAGTAAGTTGTTCAATTGTAAGACCCAAATTTCCTTTATCTTGTAGGTAGAGCTCAATATCATTGAGGAAAAGAGAAAATAGGATCGGAGATGTTATCTCCCCTTGTAACAAGCCCACGTCGCATTCAAGGAATTCAGATAAGTTATTTAAGCATTTAACACGCAACTTGACTTCGCTGTACATAGAGCGAAAAAGGTTTAACAGTTTGCCATTTATACCAAGTTTAAGAAGTTTACACCATAGACCATTTCGATAAATGGAGTCAAAGCATTTTTGGAAATCTACAAAACAGCAGTATAATTTTTGCTTATCGTGCAATTGTTTTTCGATCAATGCATTTAGAATAAAAACAGCGTCTATTGTACTATAATTGGGTTTAAATCCGAATTGTGCGTCGGTGATAATGTCGTTATCTATCGACCATGCTTTTAGACGATTATTTATAATAGACATAAAAAGTTTGCAAAAACAGCTTATGAGGGTAATTCCACGATAATTGTTCGGGTTCGATTTGTCTCCCTTTTTAAGAATGGGTATTATAACTCCCTGGGACCATGATTTTGGAAAAACTTGCTTATTTAGAATGTAATTAAAAAGTATCTCTAAAGGCCGATCTAGAATTTCGATACCTTCTATGAAGTATTCGTATATTATTTCATCTGTTGAACATGCCTTATTTCTGTTAAGATTTTTACACGCTTTTCGGATCTCCTCGCGTGTTATGGGACTATCTAATTCTTCGAAGAGGTATTCTTTATTTTCACTTGAATTGTCGAAGTCATTTAAAAAATCGAGACATTCTTCATCTTCCTCTAGATCATCGTTTGACGTTAGATTCTTAAAATGTTCGAAAAAAGTATTAAGATCAATGTTTTCTATATCGTTATCTTTTTTCTTAGATTTAAAAAGGTTCCAAAAATCTTTTGGCTTTTTATTTTTTAATTCTGCTAATGATTTGGCGAAATCCATGTTATATTTTCTTTTTGCACTTTTGCAATATTTTTTATATTCTTTTTTGCTGCTAAGGAAATTTGTTCGATTTTCTGCTGTCATACATTTATTATATTTTTCTAAGGCTTTTTGGTATACATTTTTCAATCTTTTGCATTCGGTGTCAAACCATTTCATATCTTGTTTGTTCGCATCATTGAAATAATGGGATTTTTCTTTAAATTGTTTTTTGAAATAAGGATTACCCCTACTTGTTATAAAGTCTGTAACATTATTGATCAATGAATCTGTGTCACAGTTGCTATCAATGCTGTTTTGTATGTTGGTACATAGAGATTCTATATCACGGCTAATGTCGTTTAAAAATCGGTCTTTGTAGTCATTATTCCATTTCATATATGTAAAAGACTGAAACTCCTTCTCATGGAGTACAATACGAGTATAAAAATTAAATGATACAGGTGCATGGTTTGAAAAAATATTAAAATTGTTCACATTGAATGAATTTATAAGGTTAAAGTTATCATAGTTTGTTAGTAAATAGTCGACTACGCTATCTCCATTATGGGTATAACATGTCGATTTTCCTACATCACAATCTAAGCCATGTCGGCCGTTAACAATATTTATGTCTGTAGACTTGCACAAATCTAGCAAACGTTCACCAAAGCGATTAGAACCGTTGTCTGAAGATGTGCGAGGTAAGGGTCGGTCAATTTCAGACTGGTCAGTAACGTCAACTAACGGTCCATCGTTCACAATATAGTCGGCTCTCTGACCCACACGAGCATTCATATCGCCAAATACGAATACTCGTCCGCTGTCCGAGAACCGCCTTATATCTGATTCGAGCGTGTCGAATATGTCAAAATCGTATACATGGTGAATAGGAGATGCCTCTGGAGCAATATATGTAAAGCACATGTAATAATCATCTTCAATTTCAAAGAAAGATTTATCAAGTTTTAACCATAAAATAACATGAATTTCGTCTTCAATATTTAAACAAAAAGGACGAGAAACTATTGTTTATTCGAGATTGCTTCATAATTAATTTGACAGAGTCACAAGATTAGTGTCATTACCGAACCTTCTCATTTCACGTAATCAAATACATTGTTACAAACTTGGAAGTCTAGGCATTATTCAAATTTTCAGACTATAAAATAATCCCAACACATGCATTTGTTTTTACTTGAAAAATTGAATATCCTTTCTTTATGTTTCTACATATTTGTTAATAGTAAAATTTTCAGATGAGACAAGCAAACGACGTATAAACTTTTCTATCAATTTATAAGACGGCAATTTGAATTGCATAAACATGAATATTAACACATTAAAGTGTAAATTCACAAATAATTTTCCCTGAATTTTGTTTTTATTTCTATCTCAAAGAGCATAATTATTTTCTTTAGAAATTTCATAACATTTCAAGCCAAAGTATTGCACCGTTTATGCGAAATATATATGTTCTGCGCAAAGTAGGAATTAGTGCAATTCTAGAATTGTCCTGCGCAAAGTAAGAATTCTTACTTTGTCGGGCGAAGTAAGAATTCCTAAATTGCCCGGACAATTCCGGAATTGTCCGTGCGCAAAGTAGGAATCGGGACAAAGTGAGAATCGATTATCGGTTTTTTAATTTTTGCGCAGTGTTGGAATGCTGGTACAAAGTAAGAATATTTCATCACTTGAAATAGGAATATAATTATGTCTGTTTGTTTGTCAATTACAAGTATTCGGATACAAATCTGTTATGAAACAAAAAATGTTTACTTTGTACAATGGATGAAGAAAGCATATTTAGCACAACTACGGGGTTTAAAACATAAAGCTGAGACAAGTTACTCATCCACACATTGAGAAGTTTTGTGAAAACATTGTAACAGCAGTTAATCCAAAGTTTGTTAGAGTTGAGTTCGTTAATCCTTTCCCTAACAAAAAAAAAAAAAGGTTTTGACGAGCCTTAAAGACGGAGCACGCGAAACATTGAGGCAAAAATATCTCTGGTTATGCTGTGCTCGAATTATACATTCAACGACACATATTTTGTTGTTTAAAGAATTAATTTCTAAACACACTGGAATTGTTGCAAAACACAACGACAAGCAAAGCCTAAATAACGAGGAGAACGGGGCCTATCAAACAAAATTCGATTGATATGCACTGTAAATTTATTCCAAATTATTCGAAAAATACCACCTTATCATTCTCACTTTGCATCCGATTTGAATCCTTACATTTTCCAAAATATTCTTACTTTGCGCACAGGACAAAGTAAGAATGCAAATATACGATAAATTAGCCCTGCGCAATTCTAGAATTGTCCGGTACAATTCCGGAATCGGCGGACAAAGTAAGAATTCTTACTTTGCGCAGGACAATTCTAGAATTGTACTTATTTCTACTTTGCGCAGAACATATATATCGTATGTGTGTGTGTTAAAATGAAATAAGTTGATGTATACAGCAGTTCAAAATGTGTATGGAATTTGCCATTTCTCAATTTTGCAGGGGTGTTTTATTATTTCCTTTTACTTATCAGCAGCAACTTAAAAAACTAGTAGCATTTATACACATTAGAATGACAAATCTTTGCATCAAGACAAATTCTAAAACTAATGTGATAGGAATGTGATGCCTCTTTAATTTCATAGATTTAGTCATGACAAGAAGAAGCTTTCATCTATATTTAAAGGGTATTATTCACACAGATTTTTTGTAAAAAAAAAAACATGTTTCAAATTATTTGTGACCCATCACGCTAAAAGGGACCTTATCTGATGTGTGAAAAATATCGACCCTAGTCAGTCTGCGCAGTCCGCGCAGCCAGACTAGAGCCGACACTTTTCACTTGCATGTAATTTTCTAAATCCGGAATGATTTTCCTATCTTACTACATGTACATTTTTCGCATATTGGATCTGGTTGACCTGTGCCGAGTTTGACAAGTTTGTCAAAATTTGGAGTTTTGGAGTTTGGATAAGGAGGTCCCTTTTAGCGTGACGGGTCACATTTTCAAAATGACTTGGTTATTTCTCATCACTAATTTATTATTTCATATTAATTAAGCACGGACTAGAATTCATTATTTAGACTATTATCAAGTTATTATTTCATATTAACTAAACACAGACTAGAATTCATTATTTAGACTATTATCAAGTTATTATTTCATATTGACTAAGCACAGACTAGAATTCATTATTTAGACTATTATCAAGTTATTATTTCATATTAACTAAGCACTGACTAGAATTCATTATTTAGACTATTCTCAAGTTGTTATTTCATATTAACTAAGCACGGACTAGAATTTTTTATTTAGAATATTATCAAGTTAGTATTTCATATTAACTAAACACGGACTAGAAATCATTATTTAGACTCTTCTCAAGTACAGATTCATTTCAGCACCAAGAGAAGAAAGTACAGAAGCAAAATAAAAGAGCAGAAGAAGATAATGATGTCGATGATTTCCATATAACGAGGGAAGTTCAGTGGTTGGCAATAATGGAAGCTTTTAAGGTAAACTTTCCATTTCTTTTACGTTCATTATATTGATATAAGATAAGTCAAATTTCTATGTAGGTCTAAGTAAAATCTGTTCTCTCCAATGAATATTATTTATTTCTATTATGACTGTACTTGACGAGCAATAGAAATGGTCAAATGTTATATTTACTCAAAACTAAACCAAATCGAATGAGTTGAACTCCAGATATGTAGATTTGAGCCAGGATCTGGAAAAACGTCCTTTAAGGCTTTTGAGCCCAACATGATTCCAGGTCAGCCTGTGTATACATACAGTCTGACCAGGATCCATGTAGTTCTCTAATAACTTGTTCATGAACTGTAGTAGCATAAGGATAGCAGCATGGGTCCTTGATGTATTGTATTTGGTCACAGGTTGATATGGAATCGTGATTTTCTGAAATGCTATAAGGGACATTTTTCAAGATCCTGGCTCATTTATTTGTGTACGCCACCTCTAACTTCAACACAATGAGTATTAACTACACATTAACCCCTTACCAAACGGTAAAATGTTAGAGAAGTTCAATTTGAGAGCTGTGCTGACTACAACACTGATTTTGAAAAAAAAGACTACAATATAGCACAGAAAACATCCAAATAAAACATGTTAATGTTTTCTCAAGCCACTTTTAGAGTCGCCAAAACCAGCACGACTCCTTTAAAAGAATATTCACCGATAACTTTAGCGTTTTGTTCAGTATAAGTCAAAGCCAAAAAGTTTTCTAAAAAGTGAAATATATTTCTTTTCAGACCCAGAATCATTTTCACACAAAAAAACATTATCAAATTTTGATAGTGGCAAGTGGATTCGTCGAGATAATTGCAAAAGACGGCAGTCAGAAATTCCGTGCCAACTTCGGGCGATCGAAAGAAATGACAATAAGTACATACAACGGGAGAGTCTACATGCACTTCTCAGACAAAAGCAAAGCCTTCGTCAACGGTGTTTTCGATGTGACACAGTGTTTAAATATGTAACACTCGGCTCCGATGAGGTCGTTATGTTAGCAACCTTAATTGGACATTTTGACATTTATCAAAACATCTTGGAAGGAAACCCACCAAATGGATTACCAGTAAATTATTTTGCTTTTTCATATTTTCAATTTTCTATTTCTAGAGAAGGAATAAGTCTTTTCTTATATTTGTAGATGACACTCGATATAAAAGGGAAATAACTTGTTTAATAAAATGATGAAGCTTTCAAGAATTAGCTATCTTAGTTTTGAATGTCTTAGAGCTGAATCATGTTTTTCAGAATATCTGTATACAAGGGCTTTATTTGTTTACACTCTTGTAGTTAAACAAAGATTCGTAATCAAAACAATACTTTCTTTAATTGATTTTTATATGTATTATTACAGAAGACTGATATTATTTGAAAATACAACTTATCAATTATATACCTTTTTAAAACCTCTTTGCTCACAATTAAAACAATGTGTTTAAAAAGCTTTTGAGCCCAACATAGATCCAGATCAGCCTGTGCATACGTACAGTCTTACCAGGATACATGTTGTTCTCTAATAGCTTCTTCATGCCCAGTAGTAACTCCAAGAGAGCAGCATGGATGCATATCGGACTGCATTTGAGAACAGGCTGATCTTTAAACTCAAATTTTAAAAAAAGCTATAAGGGACGTTTTTCCAGATCCCGGCTCATTTCATTTACCCTTTCCCAAACAAGACCTGCTTTTGACGTACCTTATATGAAATGCTTGGGAAAACATTAGGACAAAAGAAGAAATTGCTGATAATCAGCAATTTCTCCTTTTGTCTCAATATTTTCTGAGCTATATTTTGCTTAAATATTATCTTTATCAACATCAATTTTGTCGTCTGAAGAAGTTTTCAAATTGGATCACCCTAAGACTTTCTCGTTTGGGAAAGGGTTAATAGTCTCTATTAAACCAGCAGCTGAATCAACAACAGAGTGAAGATGTCGAAATGATGTCGCAACGAGTACCGGATATAGACATGTCGCAACCAGGAACTAGCGCGCAATATGTTTATGAAATATATAATATGAAACTTATTTTTATTTTTAACCCTTTTCAAACTAGATCTAGTTTGATGTTTCTTATAGAGAGAAAAAATGATATTAATGAAGAAATATGTTGATTTTTTTCATCTAACCACATTGTTTTCATGTCTGCTACAGCTTTCAATGTTGTATGAAGCTGGTAGGTCTGTGTGATGACAGTTGACAGCCAAATGAATTTCTTTCAGATGTCCGTAATTCAATTCATCCGATTTTCTTTGGTTTCGATCAAAACCTGATATTTTTTACCCTATCTCAAACAATACTTGGTTTTTGACTACCCTACATGATGTTTTATAAAGATCTTTGGGGGAAAATAAGAAAATAATGATCGGCATATTGTCCCATTCCCTACCGATTTCAATGCATTGAATTGTACACGTTTTGTATTCAGTAACGTTTGGTTTGTCGTCTGCAATAGTTTTGAATTTAGACCAGACTTTTAATCTTTAAACCTTCCCATTTTTGGCAGGGGTAGACTATTTGCGGGTACACATTTCAATCGTCTCGATTAGGCGATTCCAATACAAGTATGCTTAATTGTAGAGTTGGTGAACAATAAGAAAATACTGATCGGCATTTTGTCCCATTTCCTAAACGATTTCAATGCATTGAATTGTACACGTTTTGTATTCAGTAACATTTGGTTTGTCGTCTGCAATAGTTTTGAATTTAGACCAGACTTTTAATCTTTAAACCTTCCCGTTTTGGTAAGGGTCGACTATTTTTTGACAATATAATACAATAGATAACATAATAGATTCGCTATTAAACAACATTAGTGTTCGACCTACTTTTTTGGGCCAATGAAATTGCAGTGTATTTTAAAATTTCGCCGCTATATTTTGCATAAACGGATTGCCGGCTAGTTTATGTGACGTCTATACATAGCCACGCCCAGTCTCCAATGAATCGCTAGCGAACACTAACTAAGTCAGATAGAGTATGTCAAGTGCATTCTACGCGATATAAACATTCAATGCTCTGCGCGCATTTTAATGTTTATTTCGCGTAGAATCTACTATACAGACTCTATCTAAGTTATCTAAGTCTATCTATGTTAGCTGATCTAGAAATATTTTTCCGTAGACACCAATGTCTGTAGCTATTCTTTTCGTTTCGGATTAGTTACATAATCATATTGGTAGTCTGATCCTCTATTGGAATTGTTTCCCTTGCACTTGGTCCGAAAAGGAGATAAGATCAAGGGGAACAACTCTAATTTCCATTTAAATGTATATTTGATACCCTTTTCCTTTCTTGTATGTTTATTTTGTATTACATTATATGATCTTCAATATTTGGAGGAAATAAAGATAAAGAAGAAGAAGAAGAAGTAAAATAGGCGTAATCTCCAAAAAATGAAAATACTTAAATACAGTTCACATCCTGGTCATACCATACAGATGACACAGGCTGACCAGGATCGGCATTTTTGCATATTCAGTTAACCAATTACCATTTTAAGATGACGCGACAAATGTATACACGTGCAAATACTGTTAAGTCGTTGAATAATATGATTGTTATAGCTGTAAATAGCGAAGCATTCGGCAAATCACGAGAGGTTCCCTGGACGATAAGTCTGTTGACCTTTCCGCTTGATCTGCTCTGCCGGGTCAAATCTCGCCGTCAATATAGGCCTGCTTTACCGTTTATTGTCAAACAACAATAATACAAACAAACAAAAGCAACATGAGATCAAATGATAAATAATTTATGGTTATGAGTATGTTACAGTCCAGCAACATTAACCAAGGACATCTGCATATGTAATGACCCCACTTCGGCAATGTTTAGTTGATACGCCCAACTAACGGACTTTAAACGCGAAAATAAAGTTGTCCCGGGTTAATTTGGCTGGACTATATAGAAAGCTATATATCGCTGCTTTTCAAAGAAAACCTTGTAACTGCAGCTTAAAACAAGCTGCAGTTACGAGGTTTTTGTTGAAAAGCGACGATATCATTATCGCGCTACGTGCATAAATTCCGTTGATATAATATAATTATAGTATGTATGGTTCTAACCTTGGCGTGCTTGTATTCACAATTGGAGAGACATGAAATAAAATTGAGAAAAGTTGATACCTTCTTTCTCCTTCCATTTCATTCAACGATTTGACATCATAGTAGATCAACTGATCCACATTTTCCTATCTAAACGAAAATGACAGATTGTTTGTGTCCAATGTCGTTCTCAATCAAGATCTATTATACATTCAAAGTTAAACGAGAATCGATACAAATATTTTGGTTTATTTTAGGGTTGAACAGGTATCAGTGTGTATAAGTTGTTACTATAAATAGTCAAATATACATCCTGCCTCCCCTATTTGCCGTTATCGGTCTAGTCCCTCATTAGTAAAAGATTTTGAATCGTTTATAGTTTTAACGTCACTAACAATTAACCCATTCAAAACCAGCAAAGGGTGTGGTCAATGACATTTACTACATGGACAGTCGACAAGACCGATGTAGAGAAAGATAAATTTTGTTTACAATGTAGCATAGAAAGATTTTCAAACAAAGGAAGAACACGCTGATTATTAACAGTTTCTTTTTTGTCCCCATGTTTTAACAAACCCTTTCTCTTGGGACAAAAAAGAAGGCCTTGTTTGGGAAAACAAGCGATTTAAATGAAATCATCTTAGGAGCTACGATACTTTTATAAACCCATTATCACACATTTACTTTTTTTGACTCCCCAAAAGATAAAAGCTTTGGAAAACATTGTGGAAAATGAAGAAATTGCTTGTGACCGCATTTTAAATTTCATTCACTTGAAGTTGTCGTCTGCAACATCTATGAATTTGGACCGGTCTAACATTTTGCTGTTCGGTAATGGGTTAAGGTGGATATGGCACTTCAGTCCGTTCAATTTGGACCAGATTAAAGTTTTGTCGTTTTTGAAGGGATTAACCCTTTCCGCAACGGTGCGATCTTAGACTGCTCCAATTTGAAAGCTGAGTACAGCAACCGGATAATGGGAGACACGAGGTTACTTTCGCATGCACACGCACATGATTGAAGTACGGATAATATTGCGACTAAAGGAGAAATGCCTTTAATCATTTTTTTCTTTTTTCTCATTAGGCCTATTTCTTTTCCATTATGGTAGTGAAAACCGGGCCTTGTATGAGAAAGAATTAATCATGTCCTTTAAAGGTAACATGTAAAAGAAAATACCATAGGATGGGATGTGGAATGAGGACTAAAAAGCATTTTCTTCTCCATTTTCTTAAATAATACTTGCTTTAAACACTCTGGTTGAAAAGTCTTGAGAAACATGAAAACGAAAGGAGAACCATATGATAACCAACATTTGTCTTATGTCTCAATATATGTTATGTGTTTTATCAAACACAAAATCTATCTTAAGGTAGTCCGACTCGACCCCTAATGAGATTCGCGTCACATCGGAATTATTCGGGCGACGTCGAAAACATTAGGCGATAGAACTTACAACCGCCAAATGTTTACGACCGCACCCGAATAGGTTCGGATACGCTACGACGACGCTCGAAAATATCCGATGTTTGATGAATTTCAAAATGGAGACATTACGGGTATACTACCTTACTCGACATTAATTTTTTCACCTGTGAAATTTTTCAAAAAGGAACAGTCTAGAATTTTATGATGATGATAATAATAATAATAATAATAATAATAATAATAATAAAAATAATAATAATAATAATAATAATAATAATAATAATAATAATAATAATAATAATAATAATAATAATAATAATAATAATAATAATAATAATAATAATAATAATAATAATAATAAATAATGATAATGATGATAATAATAATAATAATAATAATAATAATAATAATAATAATAATAATAATAATAATAATAATAATAATAATAATAATAATAATAATAATAATAATAATAATAATAATAATAATAATAATAATAATAATTATAATAATAATAATAATAATAATAATAATAATAATAATAATAATAATAATAATAATAATAATAATAATAATAATAATAATAATAAATAATGATAATAATAATAATAATAATAATAATAATAATAATAATAATAATAATAATAATAATAATAATAATAATAATAATAATAATAATAATAATAATAATAATAATAATAATAATAATAATAATAATAATAATAATAATTATAATAATAATAAAAAATAATAATAAAAATAATAATTCACAATAAAATACCTTTTTGTTATTATCTCAGCTCCCATTACAGACAACCAATCCGACTAAAGATGTGAATAGTGCTCAAAGTTAAAATGTAATCCATAAACATTAACCCGAGACGACATCTGCATTTAAATGACCCGCTGCGGCAATGTGTTCTTAAGACGCCCAACTAACGGACCAAAGAGACGAAAATTAAGTTGTCCATGTTAATCTTGGGGGACTATACCTCATGTGACCTATTTATAACTAAGCCTATATCCCCCAGTTCACTGTGATTAAGCCTGGCTTAACCCTTTCCAAAACAACAAGGCAAAAAGATACTTCCGTCAAATAAAACATATGTAGTTCAATTTACATAAATGGAATCAATAACATTTCAGTCACAGAAAAGACAAATCCTGAGCCTGAACATAGTCGGTCAAAAAGCGTCTTAGACTATTGTCATAGCTAAATTGCCTTGTCGACTTTGAATAGATTTTATCGGATCGATGTAATTATTGATATTATACACACGTGTACATATTCATAATGTATGTCTTTGTCTATTGTATTGTATTTTGCCCAATAATCTATTGATTGACCCTTTACCTACATATGAACCAGGGAATCACCGTGGATACGGATCAGTCTGCGTTTACTCGCATTCTGAACAAAACACACGTTGTTCGCTTTAAAATATCCAACCCTTATGAGATTCACGCGACGTCGGATTTTTTCGTGCGACGTCGTTGACATTCGTTACGTATCCAAACGTATTCGGGCGACGTCGAAAACATTCGGCGGTGGAACGTTCCACCGCCGAATGTTTACGGCGTCGCACGAAGATTTCCGACGTCACTTGAATCTCACTCACCTTACAGCGACGTTGGAGATATTCGGGCGACGTAGGCCTACTAAATATTCGGCGGTAGTACGTTTCACAGTCGAATGTTTACAACGTCGTCTGAATAGTTTCGGATACGTAAATAATTTTAACAGAAATTCTGACGTCGCGTGAATCTCATTAAGGGCGGACAACCTTAAAGCTTCTTTATGACCTGTAGAAATTCAATATCTACCAATAGATGTCCCCAACGTCGATTGTCATCTAGGCCTATATATCTAATTTGGGCATTCTGGGCTAACTACTTTCAAGATGTCAGTGCCCTTAAAATGCATACACGTGGTACATACTGCCACGCGGCACATTTGCTTCGTACGCTTGCATAAAGTAAAACGAATAATCTGATTTGAATTAATTCTTTTATCTTATTTTGTAGTAAATTTAGTTTTTACTTAATACTTTTTGGCGACAGGATTTCAGAGTTATGCGCACTGCGTACTGCGTAGTGATTAAGCCAAAATAGGATAAAGTGATGCGTCAAATCAGTTAGTCCAGTTTGGAATCTTAGACTGGTTACCAAATAATAGACTGGACTGACGAGTAGTCACTGGTAGAAATTGGAACATCGTAACATTGATCCTGATACCCTCTACACAAAGTTTATCGTTCATATTGATCAATTCAAATTCTATCGTAACGCTATCAAATTTGAACAATTTACTACACTGTGACGTCAATTACTGCGTCATTGTTGTAATGTAGGCATAATCCAATAAATGTTTGAGGTACAGCGTTATGTTGTGTTGTAAAGTAGTGATAATTTCAGTCTAATATACTAAACAAAAGTTCTAATGGGTCACTTTTAAAATTGCAATATCTCGATTATTTATCAACCAATCAGTGTAAAATTTTAAATGTGTTATTTTTAGCCCATATCATTGACTATGCGTATTTTTGAGAGCGTTGAAACATTGAGGGGTGGTAAAGATGTCCATGTACTTCGTTTTCCCGATTTGCACGTGAAAAATATTCGTGCAATAAAAGTCACGGCCAAGTTTATACACATGAGGTTTCTATCGACTGTATAGTCAGAAAAACATCATAACATGACCAGAATGACACACGAAGTGCGAGGCAGGGCCGTCGAAATGCTACAACGGGGCCTTTGTTTACCACTGGTTAAATTAGTTGCAGAGAAAACCGGAAGTAGGTGGCAATCGAGTTTTGTTTTCTTTTATGCAGTTTTGATAATTTGTTTCCATCCATTTTCAAGTCGCAAGAACGTTTATGTAGGCCTATTTTAACCATCAAGGCCTTACACATGGAATTTCAGGCCACCGGAAGTGCTGCAGTTCGCCATCGGAGACAGAGACGACGAGTTACCATACATCGCCAGGACCATTATTTTCCTTTATCATATGAAAGGAACAGATTCCTACCGGCTTCAATCACTTCAGGTTGACTGCGGGGTCGACATGAACGCAATATTACACCCCAGACTGTGCACAATAGGCTGTAAAGTGTTGGAATTTGTTGAAAGTAGCCACTCAGTTGTTGTTATCTGTAGACGTCATCGAAATGTCCGTCTAGTTTTGGCGCGACGTTACCTTCTCTTTACCAGGACTGCTTTGGCCAACGTCTTCTTAACAAATTAGACCACAACTTTGCATCAGTTTGCCGACGGACGTGTACTCATTTATCGCTGTAACGGTGAGTTTCAGAGTGACGAATTTGATTGTGATTGACTTTCTTAACATTATCCTTTCCAAAACAAGCTAGTGTGTAGCTGACGGTGGCCACACACGTTACTAACACTGCTCTTCTTGTTTTGTGAATTTTGAAATCGAGGGTACCTCTTTATGAACTGCTGTTAGATCATACTAAAAAGTCTTAAAATAATCGAATTGCAACCGGCATGTTGGAAATTATATTTCTTCAACAATGTTCCAGAATAAAATGTTTGGAATCGTTTGTTTATTGATTTTATGACGCGAAGCATAAGGTGACCGATTAGAACTTTTGCTGAGTTTATCAAGGCGACGATGTGCCATAATTATTATTGGGATAAACGAAATTGCATCGGAAACAATAGAGACATAATATAAATTATGCTGATGAAACTGAACATCTCTTAAATACTTGACTTCATTTCAATAATCTTTAGGTACCATCGGCTAGAACACAAGAGGATAATTCCAAAATCTCAATTTTGTCTAATATAAAGGCGACGATCTGTAGGAACGGGGGCGGGGACAGGGGATCTATAGGCCTATATTCATTGACAGCCGCGACTTTTCTATATCCAAACTGATCGCCGTACAAAGTGGGCGTGGTAAGCACCCTTATGCCTTTAAAATCTTACAACAATCAACCCGATTGGCCGAGACATACGTCTTGTCCAATCAGATGGTTTGTAATGTGACTTTACTTCAGATAGTCTATTCAGAAATGTTAAAACGGCCCCAGATTTAATAAGCATTATTATCGGAAATTTGGTATCTGATTTTAATAAGATTGTGTTGGAAACGATCAGATAACTTCTGTCGTAATCTAAGCCACAGTAAGTCGGACGAAGCCGAAATTTGGCACATAGAAAAATAAAGGGTCAATCCATATTTTAATCATATATAGTTATGTTTTTAAAGATAATCATCCTCACAAACAGGTGATAATGAATCTTTAAGTACATAATACAGCATTTGATTAACCATTTCTCTTACAACTTTACGATTCGGGTGATTAGGAATGACTTCTTTTGCGTTTGTCATATCTTTGTTGATATATAACTTTATCATATAACCCTTTAAACTCTTCCATCTCGATCGTTCTGTATACGTAGGAATAATAATCACTGACATGCCGAAAATCCCGAAATGTATGACCACCTTTTATGAGTATTTTGGCATCCTAGACGATTCCGTAAATGAATGCTGCTCTAAGTTAAGGAAAACATATCTAAGCCTTAACGATTGTGGTATAAGTAGAGAAGCAATGCATCCATCCTCGCTTAAACGAATATATGAATCTTGTTCTTTCCAAGGCATTATATGGTAGCGAACTATGGAACAATTTGTCAGAAACTCATTTACAGTCTTTGGAAAGAGCACATAGACAGTGTATTAAACATATGCAAGGCTTTCACAAACAGACGTCGTCTGCTGTAGCTTCTATTTGTATTGCTGTAACGCCTCTAGAGACATACATAGATAAGCGAAAATTAACGTTGTTTGGACAATTATGTAGACTGGAACCCGAAAAAGGATCAAAACTATGTTCAATACCAGAATGGTAGCTTTCATGCATAGGCCGAGAAAAACACTCGGCTTTATGCCGGATATATACAGAATTCTGGGTAAATACGGGTTAACAGATATCATGAACCAATATCTATTAACTACTCACTTTCCAAACAAATACGCTTGGAGGAAAATGGTCAAGCAATCAACAGAAAGAGTCGTCAAAATTCAACTTTTCTCGTCGTTAGATAAAGTTGAAAACACCATTTCATTTAGTAAGATGCAGTCTGATTTTAGCATATGTAATAAATGGTACTTTACAAAGTTGTATAGAGATTACCTTAAATACGGATATACAGTCATGCACGCTGTATGTAGATTCTTCTCTAGAAAATATGATCTGATTTGTCTATTGTGCTGAACCAATACCGAATGCATTATAACGCACTCTATATTTTCATCTGCAGAATCAACGAATCTTCACGTGAAATCCTATGGAGAAAGCTTTTTGTTGTCCTCGGAGAAAAGAGTTACAACTTTCTTGTAACCCTTCCCCCGAGGATCAATTTCTACAGCTAATCTCAGGATGCTCATCAATGCATATGAACGAGCATGAAAGAGTGGACTGTTTCAAAGTTATCATGCGAGGCGTACATGAACTGACTAGAAGCATGTCAAACTTTATATGATATTCAGCTGTGTTAAATGTTTGTACATTTAATTTAATAATACCGAAGCCAACTAGTCATGCGCTGACGTTGAAAAACGCATAGATCCACATGCCGTTCTCCAACACGGTTATAGACGCGGGCTCAACCATCAGACTGACCAGATGTAAACCAGACGAGCCGTGAACAACACCTCGTTCCAATTGACCTTACGAAACCGTAGATGCTGTCTTAGCCACTGGAGATAAATTAAATATTGTCCACGACGTCGTAGCATGGCTATGCGTATCAAAGGACGTCTGCGACGGATGTTACGCATGGATATCTCGAATGCAGCAAGCTGTTTGAAATCGTGTCCAAAGTGTCGATTTGATGTTTTCGTGCCCACAGGAATGCTAGGCGACCTCTTTCCTGGACATTGGTGAGGCCTACCTTGTGAAGCATGCATATGGCACAGACACGTGCATCTTCGGATTAATGTATGAAGTTGTTTCCTGCTCAATTTAACAATTTACATGTTTTATTAACAACAAGAAGGTTAACTACAGTTTCGACACAAAACAAATTTAAACCTCATTTAGAAATGACGCAGTGTAACAAAACACTAAAACGAATAGTGTGTTAACGTCGAACGTCCGTGCATGTGCAGTTGGTGGCATTCGGTATTTTGTTAACAAGCGTATCTTAAAGAAAACATACGAGAGATAATTCTTGTTAATATGTCGTCTATTTACACAACAAGAATTGTCCGCGGACAATGAAGCTCGGCTTTACGGCAGCTTGTCACAAAGAAATGGTCAAAGTTCTCCGCGAAGGTAAAAGGTCACGGTCCAATATGAAAATCCTTGGCAAGAAGTATCAATGTGTATAAGGTAACAATATTGAGTCGCGAGTGATTTTATAGTGTATAAGGTAACATCCGAGTGAAAGGTTTTGAAAAGTAGGTCAAAGTCAAAGGTCAAGGTCACAAGACTAAGGTCACAATGGCAAAGTTCTTGGCAGTAGGTAAACATGTGTGAAATAGAAAGGCTGCATCTAAAATAGTGCATAAAATCGATCATGATTTCTTTGCCAGTAAATATTGCATTTGTGGATTCTACCAGTTCTAGGTTGGAACTCTGGCATGTATCGTCCATTAACACGCCTACGAAATTCCAGCGACACCACGGAGAATAGAATCTAAGAAAACTAGACATAAAAGAAAGGAAATATCTTTGCAAATGTAGCTTTGCAATGCATTGAAATTAAGTGTTCCAGTTTACCCCCAGCCTATGTTCCAATTTGCCCCATAGACGGGACATGTACATGTAGGAACATTTCCACCTGTGATTTCAAAATAATGAACGATAAACAATTTTATTTCCACCGGTCCATAATACATTAAAGGGGGGGGCAGCTAGGCTGTCGAAAAAGCAAATGGCACAATAATTACAAACAAGAAATAACGTATGAAATTACCAACCTGAAGGGGTAGATCACTTACGTCCATTGTTAGCACTCATCAAGCTTTATTAAGTATTAAAATCCAAGTCAATTAATAACGTGCAGCCCGTTTTTATTGTCCTTGGTTTTGTTTTGTAACGGCTACATATGCCCAACCTTCAAAAATCAATTACGTCAGAGGTACGTCATCTGTGCTCAGCGATATTCAACACACCGTACAACCGACTGCGTCGAAAGTTTGCGAAGATAGATTCGGCATCTGATGTCATGTGTATGGTAGGTCAAATGGATTTACTTTTATAAATCAACGAAAGGATCTTTGGTAATCTACAATCGATAAATACGCGTATAAATGTTCAGTGTTTGTACAAAATAAACATTTCCACGTATCCCTCGCAAATAAGGTCACAGTCATCGACAAAGCCGGTTGTACGATGTGTTAATACCGCGGAGGTGTGTCTCGTTGACCTTGTCTCGTTTTGAAGTAAAGATCGAATGTGTAAACACGATTGTGAAGGATTGATCTATAGCAAAGGAAAGATGGTTATTCGCCGTGTTTGAGGTTTTTATGCATTGCAAATTGTTTTTCCATGCACAAATATGAGTTCCCGAATAGTTCGGAAGCATAAAAACCTAGAATGGGCCCCTTTAACATACAATTCATATTATGCACATTAAAGTGACGCAACACCAAGTAAGGCCATACAGTTATTGATTTAAGAGAGAAAATGATAATGGCCATATTTTAATCATGTATAGTTATTATTTTTTAAAGATAATCACCCACAGAAACGGATGAGAATGAATCTTTAAGTACACACATAATACAGCATTTGATTAACCATTTCTCTTACAACTGTACGATTCGGGTGATTAGGAATGACTTCTTGTGCGTTTGTCATATCTTTGTTGTCTAGATAAATAACTTTATCATAAAGTCCTTTAAACTCTTCGATCTCGATCGTTCTATATACGTAGGAATAATAATCACTGACTTGCCGAAAATCCCGAAATGTATGACCGCCTTTTATAAGTATTTTGGCATCCTTGTTTTCCTTCAAAACTGCTTCAACACTTTGTCTGATATGTGATATACGATCTCTAAATACATCGTGATGATAGGCTGACAGATGACAAAGTAGATGTATCACAAATATGGCGTTTTTGTTTTTCGCGAATTTCAACATGTTCTCTGCTATAGAATGTATATGTACTCTTGTCTTATCTGTATTTCCTGGGATAGAATGAACAACCCATTCTATAGTAAGATTAAGGTCTTTACAATAAGCAGTAGAATCTTTCTTCCATTTATCTTGAGTCCATGTCTCGGACGAAAGAACACAATTGAATCTCCTCTTCACATTAAGAAACCACTGTCGGACCGTCGAGTCACCGTAAAACAGGATGTGTTTATTCCGTAGACAGGTCTTGAACTTAACACCAGTAGGCCTACGTCCACGGCAGTGTAATGGTCCCCAAATATTGTTCATAAAATGTCCGACCGGAGACGGTTGGAACCAAAGCCCTGTGCGATTAAACAAAGCACATCGTGGCTTTTGGCTGTCATTGCTGGAAAGTCGGGAACCTGTTGAAAGACACAAAATTAATGCCGTAAAGTAATTGTCAGAAGACGTAATTCTAGAGCCGAGAAGGAAAGTACATAGGTGATTAAAACTTTTGGTGAAGGAATTCCAAGGATGCAGAATAAGTTGAGAAGACGACAATGACAATATGGCATCTACAGAGAAGGGCTGGTTAGGCATTGACTAAGCAGCCAGTCTACAATATTTCCAGTCTATTTTTTTTATTTTCGGACTGACTCATTTGACGCATCACTTTATCCATTTTTGGATAAAAATCACTACGCGGTGCGCACAACTCCAAAATCCTGTCGCCAAAAAGAAGCAAGCAGAAAATTGCAACTACAAATACATTTGCAACAAAATAAAGTTTGATTTTCGTCTCAATTTCATCTAATAAAATAATTAATTCAAATTAGATTATTCATTTTACTCTATGCAAGCATATGAAGCAAATATGCCGCGTGACAGGAAGTCATGAGGAAGTACCACGTGTATGCATTTTATGGGCGCTGACATCTTGAAAGTAGTTAACCCAGAATGCCCACCAGAGATAGATGGTAATCGACAGGAGGCGACATCTATTGGTAGATATTGGCTGGTTAGGGTACCAAGACATTGGCTTCTATAGAACGGGTATCAATAATTGAAAAACTAGATGAAACTGTAATGTGGAGTTGAAAGAAGTATAATATACTCAGTTCCAAAAGAAAGTGTGCACTTTTAAAAAATGAATATCTGGAAAAGTATACTGTCTACCGTCAGGAAATTTTGTACGACACATCTCAAGACTATTGACAAACGATATATTGATGAAGAAATCACATTGCACACATGAATTTTCGGCTTGGTTGCGACTTTGCATTGTTAGTATTTCACGTATGCCTCACGTGCTGGATGAGTTATCGATCTGAAATTAAACTTACTGCAATCCTTTTGGCATACCCTAGCATAAAAACCACATTATCATTACATTTGTACATAGTGCATTAGCGGGTAACGAATTACAATTAACGTCGTTGAACAAGACAGAACTTGATGTAAACAAAAGTCCTCATAAATATTGAATCTGTACGGTATTTATGTTCTAATAGCAAATGTCCATTTAGTATGGCATCTTAAAGGTATACGAATTTGTTGTTGACCGTTGTTGCACCGTTCGACGACAATTTACTAGACTGCTAACGTAGCGATTACTATCGTTGACGCACACGTATGCAGGAAAGTTCAAAGTTTAGCATGGATGTGGTCAAACCCTACAACGGCATATACGCGTGTGACTCTTTCCACAGAAGAAGCTGTAAGGAGTGCAAATCTCAACACCATCAACACCATGATGATCAGGCTACGTGTATGCAGTATGAGCAATTCTATCGACATCTGTTGTGATGCCAATTTTCTAATCCGAAGTATGATATCACTTTTACACCCTAAATTGCCATAAACTCTATGAAAATTAAGGTAAAAGAAAAAAGCGAAAGTACACACTTTCTTTTGGAACTGAGAATATGTTGAAAAATAAAGCAGTTTGACCAATAATTGAAAAACTAGATGGAACTGTAATGTGGAGTTAAAAGAAGTAATATTTTGTTGAAAAATAAAGCAGTTTGAATCCAAGCATGTTTTTTGTATGTGTCTATGCGAGGCTTTTTGATACTACCCCGTACACACATGTTTAAACTAGTTATGTCGATGTCATAGGGAACGATGCTTTCTTCCAAGGTTTACGCAAATTAACACAAAACATGATCGTAGGATCGTCGATAATTCGGACCCCAGATCTTTGTTCAGTTTCGATTGAAGTACGAGTAACTACTTTTGTTGCCCATCGAGTACGTATAATTGAGATATAGTCGTAAAAGAAAAGAAATATCATTTTTCGTCTTTATCAGCTTTCAAATCGGACAAATACAAAATTGAACGGGAAAAAGCTTAAACCTGGAAATAAACAACAAAGAAATTTCTGCAAATATTCACCTACCTTTGATTTTGATCTGTAAAGAAGTTGTCAAGTGTTCCATGTTTCTGAAGGATAAAAAACATCTGGAAGAATCAGTTTTAATACGTCCGTTTCCAAACAAAGGTATTTATATGTTCTGCGCAAAGTAGGAATTAGTACAATTCTAGAATTGTCCTGCGCAAAGTAAGAATTCTTACTTTTACCGCCGATTCCGGAATTGTACCGGACAATTTAAGTATTGCACAGGGCTTGCAAATCGCATATTTGCAATCCTACTTTGTCGAGTACGCAGAGGAAGAATATTTTGGAATGTTAAGTCTGGCGCAAAGTGAGAATACAAAGATGTTATTTTTCGAATATTCTGAATATTCTGCAATAAAATATACAATGTATGTTAATCGTATTTTCGTTTAATTGGGTGCATTTCTTTTGCTTACTTGGTATTTGTCTGTGGTAGAGTTTTTTTATTATTTCTTTGTGAAAAAGAGTTTCATAATAATATATTTAAACCACAATTCTATCGCTAAACGTTTCTATTTCTTTCAACAACAAAATAAATATTGATGTAAATGTGATTTATGTACAATATGCAAAGGACATGATTATTGGGGCAGAAATATTGGTTATCAGCATTTTCGTCTCTTGTCTCAAAGTCTTGACAGGAGCTGTGTCCTTTTGGGAAAAGGGTTAAAGTATTATGTCAATCTTTGGATTAATTGTTGTAACAATGTTATTACAAACTTCTCAATCTGTATTCGAGTAATTTGTCATAGCTTTAATTATTTACGTTTAACATTTAAATGTTAAAAGAATTTTATGTTAAAGGGCGACGGTAACAGATGGTCTAATTGCAAAAAATCATTTTTTTTTTAAAAAATATGCAAAACTTTTGTGTTGACCACCTCGGGATGGTTAATAATATGCGATTCAGACAGAGAATGAGCCGAAATTACAAAACAGATAGCTGAATTTAGGGAGAATCCAAACCTAAATTCAACCCCATCACTGATGGGGTTAGAATTATTTTTAAATTGTTGCGCATGCGCATACAGCGCGGACCATGATTCAAACGAGATTCATACTTGAATTTCAATATGACGTCATCATATATGTTGTGACGTCATTTAAGAACGTCGCATGTCCTACTGTTTTGACCTACTTTCGACATCGCTTCATGAATTTGGTATCAAATTGCGAAAAAATTAGTCGTTGCTTCAATAGTTTGTCGTAATCATTTAATCAGGTCATATAAAGCTTAAAAAGTGTACATTCCGTTTGTATTTGACAATTTTTGGGTCCAAATCTGGGAAATAGTAGCTTTAAAGGGGGTGTCACAAATCTGCCCACACATGAATTTTCTTTTAACTCTGCATGGTGATAAAGGATCATATACAAGCTACGAAAATGCAATTAGTTCCTTAGATAATCAAAACTGGATTTCAAAAAGCCACCTTGACTTATTCCCATTATGACACTAAACATGCTCCCATTTTCATGAGTCCCAAAACATAAGTTTAATGTATTTTCAAGATCTGTCAAGTGAATTCGCTTCGAGACATATAAGGCATTTCATTCATACAAAAAAAGTATTTTAGGAAATAATTGTGATTGTTTTTTATTGAATTAATCATTGAAAAACGCATATTTTTCAGTAAAATTTATGGAAAGAGCAAAATTGAATTCCAAAGTTAAGTATGTTAGAGTCTTTGTCAAGATTCCATATTATCACAAAAAGATGCTACATATTTTCTCTTACTTTGAGCCAAATTACTTAGAAATCCAAAACCGCTAACAATGTCATTTGATACATATTATTGATGAAGGCGACATTTTCGTCCAAAACTTGTATTCAATAAAAAATTGATTGTGCCCCTAAAATCATTTTTTTATTCAGCAGAATTAACAGTATCATACAGTACAACCATAAAGCAATATTCATGCTCAAAACACTAATTGCAAAAAATATAGATCAAATATGAATATTACTTTTATTTACAAAATTACATATATTGAAGCCAAAATAGGCAAACATGTATACATTGCCAATTTTCTTTACTACTTGGCAACATAACCTATGCACCCTCATAAGTGACACTATAACATGCAAAAAAAGGTTAAGCCTTATGTTATAAAATGGAAGAGACGCACAGAACCCGTACGATAAAGCACCCAAAGTGGCCCTTCCAACTTTTGATTTATGTAATGTTTTTGCTCTAAGAGCCACTAATGAACATACATGGTATGGAAGGTCGCCCATAAAAGACTGTTACAGCATTGTATTTTTTTCATTTACACTATTGAAAATGTACTTGTTTATTTCAAAACGTTGTCCTATTGGCGTAAAACAGGGTACAAGTATTTTTGCAAATTATTTTTCTATCCATAGCTTAACCTGTATTGATACACAATTTATACACATTTCCACGATGTCATATTGTAACAAGGGGTTTAGCCATCAATAGCCTTTAAAAGTCACTTTGGAGCTGGATTATCTATTTCTGGTGCACGACGCAGGATCCATAGAAAACTTTTGCTGATAACTTGAACATGAGCCATGGCTGACTAGAATAATTGAAGAGGAATTTTATACACAATTTGCTCTCGTTTTTGCCAAAAAAGTACACATAGGACAAGATCTAATGTAACCCTGGACAAAAATATTTTAATCAACTTTAAAGTCCACCCTGTGTCAAACTTACATACACAATTTGAAACCTCGTCATCATGTAAATCTTTACAAAAAGTGTGTATTTTTATGATAAGACATGTTGCCCCTTGTATGACGCCACAACAGCCAAAGTTTTTGACAAAAAGAAATTCTAATGCTTGGTGTTGTACTGGCTTTACCCAAGGATTCATTCTATCAAGTTTCAAAAAGATTTATACATTAGATTGAGAGAAAAAGAGTTTTTCGAGAAAATGCCAACAGACAGACAGACACACAGAAAATGACAAGAAATGGCCGAAAAAAGATCTCACACCTTGATTTGTCCTCAAGTAAACTAAAATAAACCAAAAAAGTAAATAAAACATTTGAAAATGTCATTTTTTAAAAAATCTTAACTTTGTCCATTCTTGGAAATGCGTACCATTCAGTTGGAAATTCCAAAAGCAACATGTTACCGGTTTTATTTTTTCGTGAAATTCCACTATAATCATCAGTATATATATGGACAACTTTTACATGATTTTCAAATCTTGACAAAAACTGGAACAGAGTAAATTTTACAGAATTTGTACAGAATTTGCTTAAATTGTTCAAAACTGTGAATTTTTGGGTTGGCACCTTACATCAGATGATATAAAATCAGTTTTTGTACAGAATTGTATGTATTTTTGTTTCATACAGAATCAGAGACTACTGGACATTATTTTTAGAATCAATCAGGCGATGAAACTAAATACCAGAACGCTTGCACACTCTTTTAACGAGGGTACCCTCTTTTTTCATGGTCAAAACTTAAAATTCCGTTATTTAGTGTACTAACTTCACACCAAATTTCATTAAATTCCGAGCGTGGGCAGACTCCCATGTTATTTTTCCTATTCGTGAGACACCCCCTTTGCATTCAAATAATTGACAATTACACATAAGCATACATGCATCTTTTGTAAGTGATAAAGTATTCTTACTTTGTACCAACTATTCCTACATTGCGCAGACAATTAAAAATCGATAAACGAATCTTACTTTACATTGATTCCTACTTTGCGCACGGCCAATTCCCGAATTGTACCAATTCTCACTTTGCGCAGAACATATATATTCGTCCAAACCGAAAGCTACTGCAGCCTAATAATATTTTGGGTGTTGATAAAGATATGATTTAATTTGTACTAGTCAAAAAGCGCCATTTGGTATTGTCACAAAGTATATTCCAAGACAAGAAAAAATCAAAGTGCTGAGAGCACTGTAATTGGACGTCTCTGATTGATTGAGCGGGATTGTACATGAACGAAAGATATTTTATTCATTCTTCTGTGTTTAATTCTATAAGATCGGTTTCGGACATACGAAATCGGCTTTAATACCAGTATCAGTTATACTTTTCATTGATTTTAAAAAGTACGCTACAAAGCAATTTATTCAAAATGTAAGCCAACGCGCTACATAAATGAAAGCCGCGATAGCTCACTTAGCAGAGCACTCACCTTGTACTCTTTACACATGTTATATCCGGAAGGCCCTGGGTTCGAATTCTACTCAGACATTGTTCTTTTTAATCATCTTTTTTTATACGCCGCCGGAGGCGGACGTATATTGGCGTCATCTTCTCCGTCTGTCCGTCCGTCCATCCGTCCGTCCATCCGTCCGTCCACTTGTCAACGCAACTCCTCCTAAGTTTCTGGCTGGATCTTCTTTAAACTTGGTCAATGTTATCACCTCAATTGGTAGATGTGCATGAAGGAAGGATTTTATGGTTCGTTGATTTTTGTCAGAGTTATGCCCCTTAAAAACTTAGTCTCTGGGGCTTATTGAAATTGCAGCCTTGTCAACGCAACTCCTCCTAAGTTTCTAGCTGGATCTTAATGAAACTTGGTCAATGTTATCACCTCAATTGGTAGATGTGCATGAAGGAAGAATTTTATGGTTCATTGATTTTTGCCAGAGTTATGCCCCTTAAAACTTAGTCTGTGGGGCTTATTGAAATTGCAGCCTTGTCAACGCAAGTCCTCCTACGTTTATGGCTGGATATTAATGACACTTGGTCAATCACCTGAATTGGTAGATTTGCATGAAGGAAGGATTTTATGGTTCATTGATTTTTTCTAGAGTTATGCCCCCTTAAAACTTGATTGAAATTGCAGCCTTGTCAACACAACTTCTTCTAAGATTCTGACTGGATCCTTATGAAACTTGGTGGATGTTATTACCTTAATTGGTAGATGTGCATGAAGTAAGGATTTTATGGTTCATTGATTTTTGCCTGAGTTATGCCCCCTTCAATCTTAGTCTCGTGAACGCAATTCCTTCCAGGTTTTTGACTGGATATTTATAAAAACCTTTTTGTGAACACAACTTTTTACAGGTTTTTGTGTGAATATTTATAAATCCTTGTCAATGTCATTTTTTTTTGTCTCAAGTTTTATAAGTGGCGGCGTATATTGTGACCATGGCACTCTTGTTCGACTTCTATCTCCACCATCGTTGGCGAAAAAACGACCGCAGTGATTTAGAATCGATCTTAACACAAATTCAACGAAATAAAGTAATGAAACGCCGATCATTTACATACAATTCCGCTCAATCAATGAGAGGCGTCTAAATATAGTGCTCCAAGCACTTTGATTTTTATTCCTGTTTAGAGTAAAAAAAGAAAAAAACACGGTAGCAGTTTTCCCTGGTTGTGGTTACAAAACAAATTCAATACATACTTTTCCTGAAACAAAATACCAGATGAATTGGAGCACCTAACCATGGATTCCTCATACAAGTACTACCGCAGCATCCTTACATCTACAGATGTGCATAAAAAGAAGAAATTGGGAACGTGCCGTCGGGAAAATGGCAGTGGAGTACAATAAGCAATTTAAATGTTCATATCATTATCAACAAAAATTTTAGAATAGCAATGTCCCTATCTGTAAACATATTCATACGATCATCCAGGTACCATCTGTTGCAGACCCATTGCTTCATCTTCTTAGCTCAATACACGTAAACGGGTCGCTTAAACGAAATAAATACAGATCGCTGTCACTTAGTCTTATACTAGTAATAATCATTGTTGTCATGACCATCGATCAGTATGTAAATAGGTCATAATACTGTCGAATATCAGTGATACAGATGCTGGAGAAAAAAAACTCGTAAGAGCAACTATTTTTCTGAATAGGTGGATTTCACTAGTGTCTCATCTGAGGCTGTTCAGATGGAACCCCGATTTGTCATCGAGTCGAACCCGAGTTGCGAAATGAACTCACTCCCCGATAATCAATTTCAAAACCCTGGTTCCAAAGTACGTCTCGTGGAAACCCCGTTCCTTTAAATATGTCAAAGACTTAAACAACAATGATCAAAGAAAAGGAACCTATCATACACAATACGTGTATTAAATTGGGTAATCATTCTAAAATGTGTGTTTTCAGTAAACACATCAAGAAAAACAAACGTTTTACAGAAGAAATAATCCGAACTGGTTTTGAACCAACGGCGTTCCAAATTTCAAACTGAAAAAAGGTTGCGAGGTTAATCCTTTCCCGTTTGAGCTATCGCTGCTGCTGATGATATAGGATGTCTGTTTACATTATAACCATAGTGTATGTATGTATCGCTTTCTAAAGATCTTACCCTTTACACAATAAATATTACGAAAGTCAAAAAACTACAAGAAAATGATTAAATCGAAAAAAGATCGTAAAGTTGGTTAAGACGTGGCATGAATTGAATCGGCCAATGAATCTTATAGTATTTGTTAGAGAACACATAGAAAGTAGGAAAAGATACGACAGTTTTCCTGTATGGTCGCAAAATCTATTTTGAATTTTGGTCAACTGGCAATTGAGTCTGAGAAAGGGTTTTTTGGTAATGAAAACCCATTTCGCCTGTCCAAAAGTGGTTATAAGAATTGTACGTCCTTTCGGACGTCCAATTAATAAAAACGATTCTTGTTTATCTGAGAATAGTATTTCGAAGAAATAATAATGAAGTGTTACCAATATTCTGACCAGAAATTTAGAAAAGATGTTGGTCAATTCCGACTTTTTTCCTACGTGAATACCGCTGATTCTTTGCGTTCGGGAAAATTTTATGCCGAACTCCACAAACCCACGAGTGTATCAATTCTAAGTGTGATAGCCCCATAAAGCAGCTTCAAATCTGAAGTGTCCAATTATTTCATTCCTGGGAAAGGGTTTATAAATGCTTTCTGCTTTGCGTCATTGCCAATATTGATTTTTCTATTTAAGTCCTGCCAAACAGAGCCTGTAATATTCATGCTAAAATTACAGGCTACGTAGACACATATCCATCTGTATTGTACATGCAGATTGACCTTAACCTATGTCGCCTGGTGATATAATTGTCCAGAGACATTAATCGCCATAGTGGCTAGGTTCACAAAGACATCTTGGAACAAGAGGCCCAATAGGGCCTGTATCGCTCCACTGGCTAAAGTAAAAGAATAACCTCATGATTTCTAGTAAGCCTCGCATTGCCAATTTTTGAAAAGTGTCATCCAAGGAATATTTCTTCCAAGTTTGATCTGAATTGGCCCATTGGTTTATTTCTAAAGAATTATTTCATGGATTGTCCAATTCTGATAAGCCCTGCCCTGCCACACTCACAGACTTTTTAGACCAATCAAAGTTTCAAAACACTGTAAACCACCCAAGGAACATTTATGCCAAGTTTGCTAAAATTGACCCAATGGTTGTTTTTAAAGAATTATTTCGTGATTTGACCCATTCTGATAAGCCCCCATGCCACGCTTACATTAATGGACCAACCACATTTTCACTTACAAAGTAAGTAAAGGGCCACTCAAGTAAATGTACTGCCAAAATTGGTCTCAATTGGCCTATTGGTTGATTTAAAAAGAATTATTTTGTGATTTCTCCATTTCTGATGAGGCCCCCCTGCCACGCCCACATATATAGACCAATCAAAATTTCACCTACAAATGATGTAAAGAGTCACCCAAGGTACATTTCTACAAAGTTTGGTCAAAATTGGCTGAATGGTTAATTTTTAAAGAATTATTTTATGATTTCTCTCAGTCTGATAAGCCCCGCCCTGCCACGCCCACATTTATGGACCAATCAAAATTCTTTGAACAGTTAAAGTAGAGGTTCATTTAAGGAATATTCTTGTACAGTTTGGTTATAAATGGCCCAATGGTTTGAGAGGAGAAGATTTTTCGAGAATTATTTTGTGATTTCTCGAATTCTGATAAGCCCCGCCCTGCCACGCCAACATTTATGGACCAATCAGAATTTCACTGACAATTTAGGTAAAGAGTCACAAAAGGTACATTTCTGCCAAATTTAGTCAAAATTGGCTGAATGGTTGATTTTTAAAGAATTATTTTGTGATTTCTCTAAGTCTGATAAGCCCCGCCCTGCCACGCCCACATTTATGGACCGATCAAAATTCTTTTCGCAATTAAAGTAAAGCACCATCAAAGGAACATTTCTGTCAAGTTTGAATAAAATTGGCCCACTGGTTTGAGAGAAGAAGATTTTTTAAAGAAAAGTTTACGGACGCACGGACGGACGCACGCACGACGGACACAACGCCATGACAATAGCTCGCTGCCCTTCGGCCAGTGGAGCTAAAAATGAGTCTGATTCCTCATAAACTTCTTATTACCTCCTACTTTCGCGTAAACACACTAGGATTTTGCTCTTAATTAAGTTAGAGCCTCGCTCTGGTATTACCTTCACCTTCTATTTGTTAGGCATACTATTTTTGGCAAACTGTGCCTGCGTGTATATCAGTAGCCTACATAAATGGCGGACAGATTCTGTGACTAAGAAAACGGCGTCTGCCAATTTACTGTTTCTGGAATCGTAAAGAACACCTATTACCAATAGAGACTTATCAAACCGATCCCCCGTATAGTATGTTTAGACTGGAAGACAAAGAAACTCACCTAGCAAAAAGCGCGCCCTCTGCTTCCGTAATAGGAAGGACTGGATATGGCTTTTTCAAAATGAACTCCTTCAAGCTGCAACTGTGATTGGTTGGTGCCCGACAATACCATGGCATGTGACCATTTAGTGACGTCATATCACACAGAGACTGGGGATTCCCTAATCGATTGGCTATCGGATGACATGGCTGCTGTTCATTATTCGTGTATATGATGTAGGTAACTCGGGTTGCTAGTAGCTGAAAGAACGGAAATGAGCTTGGTTTGGGATTAGGGTATTCCATCGATCATTAGATACCGAACACTTCTTACAACTTCGGCGTCATTCGTCGCAACGGAGATTGACGAGTTGATTCGAATTTTTTAAAATCTGGAAAACTATGATGTACCTTTTGACCCGTCAGAAAAACTGGCTCATTTACATAAACCAATGATATAAGGGACCAGCTTATAATGCGGCGCACCTAAATGGTCAAAAATTGTATTTACCATCGGACGAAAATTATCATTCTTTCCGACGAGAAATATTATTTGTTCTACAAAGATTGGGAACGATCTTATTCATTTAACCGTGACGTTATTTCAGACAAACAATAGTTGACGTAGTTACAAGATCTCGTGACTTTGGCTTGATTCAAGTGGAAGTTACGGTTTTTATAATAACATAAACGGCACAAAATTAATTGCTATAATAATAAATATTCTTTCCGATGATGAATGAATATGCATACTTTTGGCCAAAACGGTTGATTCAAGCCGTAGTGACGGGTTTTTATAACAACATCGACGACACAAAATTAATTGCTATTTTAAAATAATTATATTCTTTCCGATGTTAAATAAATATGCATACTTTTGACCAAAACGGTTGATTTAAGCCGTAGTTATGGGTTTTTATAATAACACCGACGGCACAAAATTAATCGCTATTATTATTCTTTCCGACGAAAAAATATTCGTCTGGACGATATATAAACATGCCTAATTTTGACCAAAACGGTACACCATAGATACCCTCATCAATTTCCGTTGTCACAAAGATGGCGAAACTTGTCGAAATTGCACAAAATGTTTGGTTACATATCTAATGATGGGTGGAATACCGTCATAATCTTTATGACATTTGATTCGAAGATAAATCATCACTAACCCGCGTATAAATATAGTCTGATCAGGACTCATTCTGGTCTTAAAGGAGAACGTGCTAGGCTGTCGAAAACGCAAATGGCACAAAATTAAAAACCAGAAATAATGAATGAATTTACCAACCTGAAGGGGTAGACCATTTATGTCCAGCGATTAGAGGCATCGAGCTCCATTATGTATACAAATTCGAATCAATGAATAACATCGGATCAATTTTTATTGTCCTTGTTGTTGTTTTCTAACGATTACTTGTGCCCAATCTTCTAACAACAATTACGTCAGAGGTACGTCATTTGTGCTCAGCGAGATTCAACACACCGCGCAACCGGGTGTGTCGAAGACAGACGAGAGTCAGTGAAGAAAGATTCGGCATAAAATGTCAGGTGCACGGTAGATCAAGTTAATTAATTTCATAAATAGACGAAATGATCTATGGTACTCTATAGTTGATAAATACGCGTGTAAGTGTTCAGCTGTGCTTCTACAGAATAAACCTTTCCACACAGCCGGTTGTATAGTGTGTCCAATGGAAATACCGCAAGGGGGGAGGGTGTCTCGTTGACCTTGACGTTGCCTCGTTTTGAAGTAAAATAGAATCTGTAAACACCGTTGTGAATGATTGATCTATAGCAAAGAAAAATGGTTATTCTCCGTGTTTTAGGTTTTTATGCATTTCAAATTGTTTTTCCATGTAGAAATATGAGTTCGCGAATAGTTCGGAAGCATAAGCAATCTAGCATGAGCCCCTTTAATATGTTCTTTATTATCTTTACATAACAATGGTCAGAGAATAACACTCCTGATCAGACTTTGCGTATCTGCACACTGTATTTTTGCAATTTGTGAGATGTAGTCTACCGACAGTATCGAACTTTTCATCCTAAGATAATTTTCGAAATCTAGAATGTCTTCCAGTGTCACTGTATCTTTCCAGTTTGATATGAGCCAGGATCTGGAAAATGGTCCTCTAAGGCTTTTGAGCCCAACATGGTTCTAGATCAGCCTGCGTATACACACAGTCTGATCAGGAACCATGTTGTTCTCAAATAGCTTCGTTATGGCATGTAGCAAACATTATGAGAGTAATATGGACCCATGTCAGATTGCACCTAGGCACAGTCTGATGTTGAAATATGGCTATCTCAAATGCGTCGTTTTTCCAGATCCCGGCTCAATTATGTTTTTCATAAATTTAGTTTACAGACTTCCTTGAAAGTCCCTTCTCGCGTGACGGGTCACAACTGTTTTGGATCCCGTTCTTTGGTGAAAGAAGTACATTTCATGGTGGATAATCACATGACTCAGAATTTCAGAAAATCGTCGATATTTTTGTTAATACTTGACCAATTTGGATTCGGTTTACAGCAGAGGAGGTGGAAAAATACCAGGAATAAGCTTGATGTGGTTGAATTTTGATATATCAACTGATAAAAAAGTTATTGAAGATCAACAAAAATTTACTTGGTCTTCAATATTTTTTATCAGTTGATATATCAAAAATCCTCTACGTCTATCTAATGTGTGACGTCTGTCCACCTTCTCTTCTTCAAACCGAATTCAAATCGGTCCCATATTAACAACGTTATTGAAGATTTTCTGAAGTTGTTGTATCACGTGATTATCCACCGTGCTTTTGGTGCCAGTTTTGGATCTCAGGCCTTGATAAGACCACGTTCGTATGCACACGCTTTTCTAGATTTGTGTTAGATTCAAATATAATAAAGGGTTATAATTTGTTTTCATATTTGATACACACCATATTTTGTTGTTAGCATCAGACAAAAATGAACAAGTGCATGTCGTATTGCGATGCAATACAGGAGTCCCCCACCGGATAACAAAAAAAAAACCCTTTCTTATGATATATCTCCTACTTACTAGATCTATAACTGTATACAAAATTTGAAGTTGCAAGCACATTAGGTTTTGAACAAAATGTCCCAAACAAAAATATAAGGGTAAAAACGACCAAGGGCAATAACTCAAAAAGTGGGCAGAGAAGAGTAATGATTCTTGTACATGCCACTTGTCCTCAATGAGATCTATAAGTGTACAAAGTTTGAATGTGCTAGCACTGATGCCTCAGGAGATATGGTCCGGACAAAAATGTAAGGATAAAAACAACAACATACAATACCTCAAAAAGTTGATGTGGCTGAGTAACAGTTCTTGTGCATTACACTACTTCTCAATGAGATCTACCAGTGTACAAAGTTTGAAGTTGCTAGGGCTTATGGTTAAGGAGATAAGTTCGGGACAAAGTTGTAAGGATAGAAACAACAAAGGGCAATAACTCAAAAAGTGGACATGGCGGAGTGACAATTCTTAAACATGACACGTGCCTCAATGACATCTATAAGCGTAGCAAATTTGAAGTTGCTAGCACTTATGGTTTAGAAGATATGTTTCGGACAAGAATGTAAGGCTAAAAACAACAAAGGGCAATAACTCAAAAAATGGGTGTGGCAGAGTAACAGTTCTTGTACATGACACTTGACCTCAATAAGATCTATAAGTGTACAAAGTTTGAAGTTACTAGCACTTATGGTTTAGAAGATATGTTCCGGACAAAAATAAAAGGCTAAAACAACAAAGGGCAATAACTCAAAAAGTGAGCGTGGCAGAGTAACAGTTCTTGTACATGACACTTGTCCTGAATGAGATCTATCAGTGTACAAAGTTTGAAGGTGCTAGCACTTATGGTTTAGGAGATCTGATCCGGACAAGAATGTAAGGGTAAAAACAACAACGGGCAATAACTCAAAAAGTGGGCATGGCAGAGTTATGGTTTTTAAACATGACACTTGTCCTCAATAAGATCTATAAGTGTACAAAGTTTGAAGTTGCTAGCACACATAGTTTAGGAGATGTAAGGGTAAAACAACAAAGGGCAATAACTCAAAAAGTAGGCACGGCAGAGTAACGGTTTTTAAACATGACACTTCTCCTTAATGAGATCTATAATTGTAGCAAGTTTGAAGTTGCTAGCACATATGGTTTAGAAGATATAGCCCGGACAAAAGTGTGACGGACAGACGGACAGACGGACGGACGGACAGACAGACGGAATCGAGCAAACCTATAGTCCCCCAACCGGTAACCGGTGGGGGACTAATAACTGGTTGTTTAATTGAAATTGTGTTTTATTGAATAATTGTTTTATTATTGTATCGATCAATCGATCGATCAATTAATTAATTGTTTTAATGATTTGTGATTAATTGATTATTTGACTCACTTGTTTACGTATATGATACAGAGCTCTGACAGCCTCTCGCGAATAAGACATAAACACCAGTATAGTTGGGTTCCCCACCCACAAACACTTCACTATGGCGGTATAGGAACCGTTCTTGTGGTCCACAACATATCCGGCTGCACTGGCACCGAGTGATTCCTCGAAGATTCGAACACGTAACTGGTCACCCCATTTCTGACGACGTTTGCCGTAGCCGTCATAAAGATCGATTCGTACCCGAACTGTATCGCCTACACTGAATTCGTTTGAATGTCCTGAAAAAGGATTATCTTAAGAAAGTCCACGCCTGATGAGATCCACCTTTTTCGTGCGACGTCGTAAACATTCGTAACGTATCCGATTTATATGGACAGGTTACGAGTTACCAAACAACAACAACAACAACACCTAACAACAACAATACATAACAACAACAACAACAACAACAACAACAACAACAACAACAACAACAACAACAACAACAACAACAACAACAACAACAACAACAACAACAACAACAACATTATCCACTGCATAATGTTTACGACGTCACCCAAAAAATCCGAACTAACAGAAGTCTAATAAGGGAAAGACTAACTTAATCCTTTCCCAATAGGGAACGATTTTATCCAGTTAAACGTGCCGTAATTTCTAACAAGCAAATAGTATTGCATGGATTGTTTAAAATCTTGTAACTATGGCTTGATTCAAGCCGTAGTTACGAGATTTTATAAAAACACCGACGGTTTATCAAAACATAACAGTAAACCAAATCTATCTTTAGCACAAAATTCATTGTGATTATTACAATTTCTGGACAGCTCAAATCAAATCTGGTTACAGACAACACTTTTAAGTAGATCTATACTAAAACAGATCTGAGAAAACGAGAAAACAGAGTAATTTCCTGTAAAGCCACGATGCTTCCCAATACCCTTTTTACGGATCCAAAACCAGGTACTGTATGATAAGAGACACAATGTATAATCACGTGACTTAGAATTTCAGATAACCTTCAGTATTTTTGTCAATACTTGACAAATTTGAATTCAGTTTGAAGCAGAGAAAGCGAAAAAATGTCGGCAATAACCTGGATGTGATGGATTTTAGGAAAATCAACTGATAAAAAAGTCATTGAAGATCAACCAAAATGTTGGTTGATTTTCAATAACTTTTTTATCAGTTGATATTTAAAAAATCCAACACACCTATCTAACGCGTAGCGTCTGCCCACATTCTCTGCTTCAAAGCGAATTCAAATCGGTCCAGTATTTACATTGTTTTTAAAATATTGTATCACGTGATTATCCACTGCGACAGATACCGGTTAACACTTTCTGAAACGATAAAATGTTATTGCTGAAATTATTAGAATGTTTTAGCATTAAATCAGACAGACATTTGTTAAATGATTTTACAAAAATGTTGAGAAAAAGGTGAATTGCTTGCTACCTTCGTCTCTGTGTTTTGAGATATTTTCGCATAAGGTTTATTCTACGGGAATGGTAAAGTTATGTAATCTGAATAGGGGCCTATCCCCTTTTCGAACAAGACGTGAATTTGACATTCCTACCACAGTACAGAAATCTTTTGGCAAAGTAGAAAAGATGATAATCAATCACGAATGGCCAAAAATTGTGAAATTTCATTAACTTAAAATTTTCGTGGCAATTTTTTTGAATTAGAGACCGATTTAAAATTGTGCCGTATTGTAAAATGTTTAAACCGCATACCGAATATCTGGAACACGCATGTTTTCATTACCTTCCAAATCGTACGCATGCACGCACACGTGCTCGCACGTACCCACAAAAGCACACACGCACGCACGTGCAGCTACAGGTACGCACGCAACCGCAGAAGCAAGTTAAGGACAATATAGGCCTATAGCTGAATTATACTTGACAAAGCCAAGGACTCTACACTTCTTCAATAGGCTAAAACATGTACATGCATCTCTTGTAAACATTTTTTTTATAAATTTAATTTCTGCCAATAAGAGTAGGACACGATTTTCACTTAGATATCAACAGTAATAGCAATGAATTTTGTGCTAAAAATAGACTTTATTAACCGCTATGTATTGATAGTCGGTGTTGAATCAAGTCGTAGCTACAAAATTTCACAACTCCTACGAAATACTTACGTTTGTCCGAAATTACGTCACTGTTAACTGGATAAATCCGTTCCCTATTCGAATTTACCGATATGGATCCAACGAGTGTTAACTGTTCATAAAAATGAAAGAATGAGTTTACCTATGATAAAGACCTTGGAATTGTTTACACTGACCCCTGTTTTAATGTCCGTGATCGGCGGATCTCTCAAGGCTGTTTCTTCATCAACAATGTCCATATATGGTGTCCAGCCCATTTCAGCACCGACAACTCCTGTAGACAGACTGGCTTGGCTACTAGAATTATCTCCCTTCATCACCGCGTGAATCTGTTGTAGTGTTTGATGAATCGTATCTTTTAGTGTGGATTCGTGCGTCATGTTTAGTGGAACAGTCATCCTTGAAAAACAAACAAACAAATAAAAATGTGTTAGTTTGTCATTTATCCTATGACAATTTTAAAAATTTAGCAGTCACATCACAGTGAAGTTCATCCCTTAATGAATATTTCATTGGAATTGCCAGTGCTTGATAAAATTTAATGTAATTGATGAATAGAATAGTGTTTCATGCCGCGAACAACAATTACCCATTACCGTCTAATTATAAATACATGCAGTCGATTAGTTAGACATCCATTCAACGGCGTAATACAAACGTCAGAAAGAAAGTTGACTAAAACCCGAATCCGAACATTTGATCATTTGAGTTATGACCTATAAAGAAAGAACAAATGAACCCATGAAAGAAGAACAGAAATACGGACCTACCTGGTTTGAATGAGAGCATATATTCCTATCAGCACACAGAGTATTATCCCACCCACATATTTCTTTATGTTTGAAGATCCACCGGGGCTGTGAATAAAGGCGATAAATTATAAACCCTGTCACAAACAATAACTAGCATACAAGTAAAATTAGAATTACTTTAAAGGAAACAATTGACCGAAAATAAGAAATGAGCAATTACTAGTACTTTCTCAGTTTTTCCAAATGTTTTCCATGTTTTATCATCTTTTTTTTAAAGTTAAGACAATTCTTGTCGTACCTACACTAAACCGTACTGATAACTCCTCACTTTTGTTTTTTTGTATAAAAATGTTATCGCTCAATCAATCGCTTTGATTTTCATATATCAGTAATGACCTATTTCCCATCAAGTTTAGTCAAAAACAAATTTAATTTTACGTGTCATTTACATCATCCAACGTGCACGTGCGTTTAACGATTTTGAAATGCATGCACATGCATCTCAACAAAAACCTGAATAATTCACCATGTTTTCATTCAATGTTGATCGGAATTAATAGAAAACATAATTTCGACAAGTTTTGCTGACGAAATTTCATTTCAACAACGTAACAAAACAAGTGAAACGTTACGTGGTCGATACGTTAGAAGAGATCGAACCTAACACGCGTAAAACAGTATGCCAGTTAATAAAATCATTGCCTACATTCAGAAAGAGCAATACGAAAACAAACTACGAAGACATCATTTGCTTTTCACTTTAACGCCACAAAAGTGACGTCAACACTTCAAAAAAAGTATCTTGTAGCTGTGCGGTTCAGTATATTAATCAACTTTAATTGGTATAACATAAACGAGTAGTTGTATGGTAATCCTTCCCCGGGTGGCAAAATATTAGACTGTCTAAAATTGTTGTTCCGGACGACAAAACAGACGTGTATGAAAAAATATTGTTGCGAGCCAGCGGTCGGTCGAAGATGTACAGATGGGGAAAAGGGGCGGGGTTGGACTCCAGATTATTAAATAATTTGAATAAAGAAAACAAAAATCAAAGTGTTTGAGTTCTTAATATAATTTAGACCTTTGTAGATCTAATAATAATATTACATGAAAATAATACAAAAATCCCTAATAACAAATAATAAGTTCTTATAAAGATGACACGAATAAAAGGCGATGTTTGGAATCGCTTAATAAATCTATAATTTTGTCAAAGAATTAAGTTCCAAAAAATGTCAGGTGTGAAGCCGTTAGGGAAATGAGTGGTATGACACCACTGCCTTAAAAACGTAAATAAAAATAAGCTAATCAATGAATTAAACAAACGTAAAATTTCCTATTTAGTCCGACTCAAAACAAAAGCAAAAATAAAGAATTTAACAAAAGATCAAATCAAAAATAAAGAAAAAATAATAACGGAAGTGCTTCCGAAAAAATCAAGTCTGGAGTCAATTTCTAAGTCCGAACATGGTCTTTTATACGGTGGTTTCCAACAATTTTTCTTTTGGGATTTCCAACAAAAGAATTTGTTGGAAATTCGTCACACACAAAATCTTGTTGGAAAATGTTACTACGCGAGGTGCTGTAGGTACTTGATAACGAGTTTTGACGACTATGAACCTACGTAAGACAAACTATGATAAATATCGAACAATGATATATGTCATCTTTACCTAAAAAAAAGGATTATAAAATGTACTTGTGTAATATTTGTTTTTCGAATGTGGCGCTGTTTTATCCAGTGAGATAGAATCGATGAGTCGACAGATGACGTCATCAATTTTATCACGTGGTGCAATGTAAAATCAAAACAAACATGGCTGCCGCGCGTGACAGGAAAATTATGTCACATAATCTTCGAAGAGCTAATATTACACAAATTATACGCTACATAGTTCTAATACGGCGACAAGGTGAGTGAGTAATGAATGCATAAGCCTAGCAGACTGATACAAAAGGACTCGTATCGGCACCTAGACAGGAAATAAGCATTTATTCAATGGAAAATCGAGATTGAATGCACTGGAGGCCTGGCTCGTTACAATATTGTTATAGGACATACCGTACTGAAGAAAAAGGAGGACATTATAGAAATTGTAACACTGAATAGAGTCCCTTTGTGGACACACTCCTTGATGTAGATGACTGAAAATCGTTTCATATTTTCTCCTTTTCCACCAACTATATACCTGCTCAACCCTTTTCATTTTGTCGCGTGCTACCCCCCTTTTTTAAATACGGACCACACAATATTGCCTACTGAGGATCAGCATTTTCTCCTGTTTATTACTTTCTGTACACACATCTTAACTTTATTGTATTCTATTTCATCGTCTGCAGCAGCTTTCTATGAATAACCTTGGCGAGAAATCTCCCTAAAAGGCTAAGAGCGATGTGTCAAGTTTCAAAACTTACAAATTGAGAAACAAAATTAAGCTTTATGATTTGGTAGATAAATAAATGAAATGAATACTGATTTTTTGCCATTTAAAAAGTTCTATAGGTGCAGATAACGCTTGATTTTTGTGCCCACCTTAATGGTTTTATTTTATTATACTACCGGAATTCATAGACGTAAAATGAAGTTTCTGTTTGTTTTATTTCAAATTCATTTTCTACAGACACAAGGATGAATGGTGTTGACATCATATGGCGGCTTTGGTTTTGTCCATATTGCGTATGTGCATCCTTGCATCAACTTTAAAAGTGCACATTCCCGTCAAAAACCGAGGAAAATCTACCTTCCCTGGGCTGGCGAACCTCGTTCCCCCTTGGCCCAGCTTCCCATTGATCACTTGACCATAGGCTTCCTTCATAAAAACGATCTCCTCGGTAATGGGGGGTAATCTTTTATACTAAAAATAGTGCTCATATACTATACCAATTGGCGAGAAGATTCCGCCTTTAAAGACACTGTTTTCCGCTGGTATAAGTGCTATATACAAAATGGCGGATCTAATAAGACCTGACATTACGACAAAGAATAAAACATGCCAGGGCTTATAAAAAGGACTATATCCACCTATGTAATTTCATGATTCTACCTTATATATTACATACTTTTTATGTAACTTGGCTACACGAACTTCCATGGTATGCTCGTAACAGACTAAGTAAGACAAAGTTTGTCGAAAAAGGACATTTTTAATAAAAAACGTCGTAAAAAGCATTTTTTCAGATAATGCGCCAATTTTACTGATGGGCGGCGCCGAAAAAACCGCCACAAGTAAAATGCTTTTTAATGATATTTATTATCCTATCATTCTCCGAACAAGTATCAAGTTTGAAAAACAACAAAAGGCAGTAACTCCAAAAATACCTAGAACTATCGCAAAGCGGACAAATACCCCCCCCCCCCCCCCACACACACACACACTAGCGCATTGTCACAATAAAAGTGCTATAGGTCAAACAGTTCTTCAAAAGGGCCACGGAATAGATTATCAACAAAATCCAATTGTGACCTTGACCTTTGACCTTCATGACCCCAAAACAATAGGAGACCTCCTTGAGTCATAGGCGACAAATGTGCAAAGTTTCATGATCCTAGGTCAAATGGTTCTCAAACTAGAGCACGAAAACGAAAAAGTCTACAGACGGACGACTAATTTATTTAGTCAGAAATTGTTATTTAGTCAGAAATTGTTATTTAGTCAGAAATTGTTAGAAAAACAGTCCAGAGATTTTCGAAACCTTAAATTCAATCAATTTTATTTGTATGTTCCCGTCTTTGTCAACCTATGAAATTAATAAAATGGTTAGCCATATACATGTATGTCTCCTTGTCTGATGCAAAATTTGGTGAAAGTTTGAAACCGGTAACGCTGTCAACTACTGAAAATTGTGAACAACGGCACCTTAAAATGCTCTCGGATTTCAATTATACCTGTCTAGCAAATAGCAAAATGTTGCCTACCTAGTTTTGATATCAGTCCCCAATTTTAAATCAAAACAGCAAGAAGAGTCATTGTACAACATTTTTGTATTAATATTGTTGATACCAACAAGCGAAAATGATGCATGTTCTTCACAAATCTAAGATTATTAAAAATTTAAAAGGTCAAAAAAGCAGTGGCTTTTTCATCATTACAATAGAAATATTAGCAATTTTGCTTTGAAAGGCACAATTAATGTGCAATTAAAGCTGATTTGTGTTCTTTTTATCCTTTTGAGCAGTGTAGTAAAGAAAAAAATGTTTGTATTTATAATAATGTAATCTAATTGCTCATAAGCCATAAAGTAAAGTTAAACAAAGGTGACATAATGTAAAATATGTAACATCATTGCATGTCCTTTATTTTTCATCCCCACATTCTAAAATTTACTCCGCGGTTTGGGATTTTTTCTGCCATTATATCATTGGTGGGTTGGGTACGACAAGGTGTCATTTATTCTTTAAAATCATGTTTTTGTGTGAAAATGCTAAAGTTAATACCATGTATCAGTTGGTTATGTTAAATAAAGACACAACGAAGCATAATGAGCTATTTACCAATCTATATAAAAGGTATTTAGTAAAATCTTGGGTTTTACATTCTTAGAAATCTGGACTCTTTACACTTAAATTAAACAAGAGAACCATGATGGTCCTAAATCGCTCTCCTGCACATAGATAGAATGAAAGTCACAATGTTGTCAAGTTCAAGAGCTCATAATTTAAGATACGAGATTATGATCCAGCTGAAAACTGCTTTCATAATATTGAATGATAGATTTTTGTAGCTGTCAAAATAAAAAAAACAAGGTGGAAGAAAACAACAATTTTGTCACAGTCAAGGGCACATAACTCTGCTCTGATAAAGATATTCTCATCTACGTTATGTCCAAGTTTTCTTTTTATTGGTTAATATTTATTGCTGTTTGAGCGAAAACAAAGTCGAAAACGGTATTTTGCCACCGTAAAGGGCACACAACTGTTTTTAGTCTGATTAAAACATTTTAAAATATCTTATGGTCACCAACATTGCGACCAAGTTGTGTCTTGATTGGTCCATATTTGTGTTTGTTAGAGTGAATACAAAGTGGAAAACGGTAATTTTGTGGTCAAATCAAGCTGAAAATTAAATTCATCCAAGATCTTATGGTCACCAACATTGGTCACCAAAGTTTTGTCTTGATTGGATAAATTAGATGCTACAGTGTAAACATAGTTGAAAACAGCAATTTTGCCAAATTCAAAGGCACATTACTCCAGACATCCTGTTTAGATCACACTGAAAATCGAATATATCCAAGATCTCATGGTTACCAGCATTGTGGCAAAGTTTTGTTTTGATCGGACAATATTTGTAGATGCTAGAGGGGTAGCAAAGTCAAAACTAGCCATTGTTGACGTTCAAGGGCAGATAACTCCGGACTTCCTTGTTCGATCTGACTCAAAATGGAACTCATTCGAGAACTTATGGTCATACATGTTTTGACAAAGTTTGGTTAAGATTTGTTAATATTTGTAGATAGTAGAGTGGTAACAAAGTCAAAACTAGCTATTTTTGATGTTCAAGGGCATATAACTCCGGACTTCCTCGTCCGATCTGATTCAAAATCCAACTCATCCGAGAACTTATTGTCATACATGTTTTGACCAAGTTTGGTTACGATTGATCAATATTTGTGGGTGCTAGAGTGGTAACACCAAAATGTGGACAGACGGACGGACGGACGGACGGACAGATGGACGGTGACCGACGACAATAGCTCACCTTGAGCACTTCATGCTCAGGTGAGCTAAAAACAACAACACTGTTACCTGTTTTATTTTTTCTTCATATTTTACCATAAGCATGGACATATAAAACAAAATGTCACCCATCAATGGTTTGATATCGTGAACCTATGTGGGGGAGCAGTTTGAGGCTCGGTAAGGGTGTTGTGGTAGTGCTACTACTGGTATGAGAAACGACAGGAATCCATGGTTAGGTGCTCCAGCCGCCGCGATATGACCTTAGTAGTTGAAAACGGCGTAAAACCCCAATACACTCAAACCCAAAATAATAGGGCACCTCCTGGGGTCATGGGCGACAACTGTATAAAGTTTCATGATCCTAGGTCAAATTGTTCTAGAACACGGAAACAAAAAAAGTCTACAGAAGGACGACTGGAGGGATGGGCGGACGGACGGACGGACAGATAGACAGAGAGACAGACATGGTGAAACCAATATACCCCCTCTACTCCGTAGGTGGGGGCTTACAATAATTACCTCTTCGGTATTATTCCATTCTCCATCACAGCGAACTAATCCGACTAAAGACGTGAATAGTACTCAAAGAAAAACTTAACCGTTAATTAAAAAAACCTCATGTGTTTTATTGTAAGTAAATTAATCCGAGTTTTCTCTGATTTGATATGTTGATGTCGCTCGTACTACATCTTGATTAAAGCTGTAGTTACGTGGTCAAGTTGCAAAATTCAAATTGGTAGTCTGCATGACAATATTTGTGCTCAAAATAGACTGGGTTGCCGTTATGTTTTGACAAAACATCGGCGTTTTTATATAATCTCGCAACTACAGCCTGATTCAAGCCGTAGTTACGAGACTTTATAACATCTACGAAATACCATTGTTTGTCCGTAATTACGTCACGGATAACTGAATAAAATCGTTCCCTATTGTTCAATCGACTTGTTTGTTAGCAAATTTCTTCTTTTGTCCTAATATTTTCCATATATTCTAATCGAGACGTCAAAATTTTCTTCTTGGAAAATGTCGAAGTGTTTGTTAAGATAAGGGGTTGTTTGTTTGTTTTCTGCATGCATGTGTTGTATTTGTTTAAGTTATATGCAATCAGGTATAAATAGGGAACGATTTTATACAGTTACAAGTGACGTAATTTCGGACAAATAAAGACATTTCGTCGATGTCGTCATAAAATCTCGTAACTACGGCTTGATTCAAGTCGTAGTTATGAGCGTTTATAACGACACTGACGGTTTATCAAAACATAGCGGTAAACTTAGTCTATGTTTATTAAAAATTCATCACTTTTGTTTAAATTTTATGCGGAATAAAATTAAATTGAGTTGAGTTTAGTTTAGGGAAAGGATAAAGTGCAATTTTATTCTCTCAATGATATCCAATAAGAAAGATAACCGAGGTTAACTTACGAGAGTAAATACTTGATTACCTCCTTTATTGGTTCTATACAGAAACAATTTAAAGTAACATACATGTATAGATATTCCTCTTTCGGAATTGACCATAATTTGTAAGTCTTTTTATCCCAATACTTGATGGTCCGTACAACTTTCGAGTACGTATATCACGGTGAATAATCACGTGATATAGCAATTTTAGAAAATTTAAAAAAAAAAAATGTTAATACGGGATCGATTTCAAAAACTTTGGTTGCTCTTCAATAACTTTTTTATCTGCCGATTTGTAAAGAAAATCTTCATGTTCTGCTTATTCCTGGCATTTTCCCACCTTCTCTGCTTAAAACCGAATTCAAACTGGTCAAGAGTTAACAAGAATGTTGATGATTTCCTGAAATTCTGAGTCACGTGATTAACCACCGTGAATATGGGAACCAGCTGTGGTTCATTTCTAAATCAATTTAGTTTTATCCTTTATTTCCGCCATACATGCGTGCAAGATAAGTTTACAAACAGTCAATAGATTTGAACACGAAAAACAATTATAAATATGAAAAAAAATATCAGTTAGACATCACACATACAATCATTGTCACATGCTGACTTGTTCATCAACCTTTTCCGTAGCAGCGAAAATCTAGCCTGATCATATTTGAAATGAGATGGTGTAGAGTTCTTATGACAAAAAAGACAGAGTAAATGATATAAAAGATCTAGCCTGATCATATTTGAAATGAGATGGTGTAGAGTTCTTATGACAAAAAAGACAGAGTAAATGATATAAAAGATCTATTGAAAGTTGTGTGGAAAAATTGATTTATCAGTATTTCCTTTTTTCTCAATGCACTCCTTAACTACAGATTTATTTGTATTAGATTTATGAATTGGAATTGAAATTACAGAGGTATGTGAAAATAACCACATTTAATTGATAGAAAGTAAAAGAAAGTACTAAAATGTATTTCTTGTTGGTTTCAGACAATGCAAAGAACCCCCTGATCCTACTTGATTGATCATTTAATAATTAGCAACAAGTTTTTTTTATGAAATTGAACCCGTTCTGAATCAATTCCGGATCTGCCCCCGCTATGAACATATACCGAGTCTTCTCTGATGAGAATCCGCTCTTTTAAACTTGGATGTCGTAAATAACGACATCCAGATATCAAAGAGCGAATTTTCATCAGAGAAGACTCGGATCACTAAGAACCATGCTAAACTTTTGATATTTTGGAATAGTTTTAACCGAATGTACGATACGAGTTGACAGTTAACGCAGATAGTTTGTTGATTTTTACGGCTGTTATCAATTAAAGTTGATACACGGAATTGGGTTATCATAAGTTATTTGAAGTCGAAGGTCATTGCTAAGATTGATAGAAATGTTAAGGTAGTCTACACCTAATGAGATTCGCACGGATTTTCAATTAGACTTGACCAGATATTCGACTTTTTCGATGTTGATTTTTACAGAACAGAACATTCCTTATAAGGGCGTTAACCAATTAACAGATGAGAACATTCAAATGTTAAGATGGTGCAGACTACAAATTAAAGTTGATGAAATTGTTTATACATCTTTCAATTTTGGACCTGAAAAAATGCGGAAAATGAAGAAATTGCTTTTCACAAGCAATTTCTTCATTTTCCACAATGTTTTCCAAAGCCTTTTCTTGTGAGCAAGTCAAAAAGTGTCGACTGTTTATGAAAAGTGTATCGACTTTATAATCCCCCACCCCCTAAAATCGCGAATAAACCGTTTCGGAAGGGATTAAATTCCAAATAAGGAGAAAGGGTCAATAAATTGCCGGTTTCTCCAATAACGATTTACCGCGTTAAATGAAATATCCACGTTATCTTTAGTATGGCACATTATTTCGATATTCAAAACCACTTTTATGTTATTGGATAGTGCAACTTGTTTATTTTTAATCTGTCTAACTGGATATGCCAGGATTTTACCAGGAATTAGGCAGAAAAATTATTATAAGGTAATGATTACCAATTTCTTACATTCCAATTTTGATTTATAAATTCTAGTTAAAATGATATTTACATTAAACTGTGGATATGAAAAACAAGGAAAACTTGAAAAAAAAAGCAATCACACTAGATCTACGTGTATTTTTTGTAACTCTTTTGTTTTATTGAACAAATTCTTCCAGCTTTTAGCCATAAGAAGGTCATGTGCAATGAGAACGCATTCCGTTTATACGCGTGTACATTTCTATTGTTCCAATATCTAATTTCTTATTTTTATTTGATTTTCGTATGTCGTTATATGATAAGACTTTGAAATAGATTAAATAATAATAATAATAATAATAATAATAATAATAATAATAATAATAATAATAATAATAATAAAAAAAAATAATAAAAAACCGCCGATAAGGGACTGGTAAGAAATATGTGGTTCACGTTACGTGTAGAAAGAGAAATAGGTTCAACCAGTCGGTCAGCCTTTGAATTAGTTTTTTTTTATTTTTTTTTACATGAGATTTGTAGATTTTGCTGGAGTTTTTCATTGGGGATAAATAGGATCAGGGGCATATTGATAGGGTTTGAGTTTATTGGGGTTTTACGCCGTTTTCAACTACCAGGGTTATATCGCGGCGGCTGGAGCACCTACCCATGGATTCCTGTTGTTTCTCAAACCAGTACTACCACAACACCCTTACCGAGCCCCCAGCTGCTCGCCCACTTAGGCTAACGATTTCAAACCCATTGGTGAGTGACAATTTTGTCAGAAAGGGTATTAGCCGCGGCCGGGTATCGAACCCAGGACCTCTCGAATGAGGGTCAGATGCATATTGATAGGGACGGTCGGATATTGTTTGGGACGGTCGGGTAACCTGAACCACATAGCCGAATTATATTATTGTCCTTGGCCTAACCAGCATCTCAATATTTTCTGGACTTTGACACACAGTACTTTTTGTTTATAGCAACAATTCTCTGCTTTTCAACAAAAACCTCGTAACTGCAGATTAAAACAAGCTGCAGTTAAGAGATTTTTGATGAAAAAAAGCGAATAATTTCGTCACTTTTTTCAATTCGAAGAATATTCTCTAAGAATATGTCATTTGGGAAAGGAACAAGTTAAAATTCATAAACAGGATAAGTTGGAATGTCAACGATTTGATTCGATTTTGAAATCGTGGGAAAAATCAATATTGATGTCCTAATATTGATAATAATCAAACCCTGTTTTTAATGGATTTCGTAGAGGTAAACGGTCATACAAATTCGTACATTTTCACTTATCATGTATTGTTATATATTATTATCAATCCTTATCACAGCTATTTGAGTTTAGAGTTTCGAGATTATTTGGAACGGAACATTCAAAACCCTTTTCTGCATGACAAAGTCTTACACAGCTGTAGTCGACCGTTCATCAATTTCTCTCAATGTTTTGCAAGCATTAAGTAACATACAAATTTCAGAAACATATGAGCCGGGATGAAAATATAAGTAAAATATGTAAAAATATCTGTGAAATGTCACTTTGAGGATATCTTTTTCAGATCTCAGAATAAGTAGCATTGATTTTGAAATCTTCAACAGATTTCAAATTGGACTATTCTCGGTTTTAAGGCATACACTTGACATGTTCAAATCTGTGAATGCGTCAAAAAACTTTTATTATTCGTTTATTAAATAAATTATAGATTCTAGTTCACGAAACAAATATTGAGAAAGCAAAGGTCAAATGTGGTCGTATAATAGTCCGGTCAGGATACAATAGCACATGTTTACAATATTTATGTATGTAAACAACACAATATCGAACTGCAAACAACAGTTATTGTGCATGTTATGGTTCGAATTACATTGTATGCATGTGTCTCACACCTTAACAAATTCGAGCTAACGCTTGTAGAGTTATATTGAGATAATGAACGCTTTCCCCATTGTTTACGTATGTAAAATGTGTAAATATGTGCCTTAATATCGTGACTGTACTATAGAATCGTCACTTTTATATCGCTGCTTTTCAACAAAAACCTCGTATCTGCAGCTTGAAATAAGCTGCAGATACGAGGTTTTCGTTGAAAGGCGACGATATTTGTTATATTATATCCAAGGGCGGCAGCACGAAACTCCCAAATCTACCCAAATCTACCCAAATCTTTCCCAAATCTACCCAAATCTACCCCAAATCTACCCAAATCTTACCCAAATCTACCCAAATCAAATCTAATGAGACTATTTCGAACGTATTCCCGAAATTTATCTATCCCTTGATCGGTCGTTGTTTCTTGCCGAGGTTTTCCTTTGTGAAGAGTGTAACCACAATTCCAGTGCTATTCTAGGCCTATTGCTTAAACTTTTCTGTCTTTCAACAAAATAGAAATAGATGAAGATAAGATTTATTTACAATATATAACGAAGAAAATATTGAGGCAAAATATGAAAATGCCAGTTATCAGCATTTTGGTCTCTTGTCTCAAAGTTTGTCTTTTGTTGTTGTTGTTATTGTTATTGTTTTCTGTAAGGCACATAAAACTTGGTTCATTTGGGGAAAAGGTTAAATTATTCTTACAATCATCGGATTAATTGTTGTAACGATGATATCACAAACTTCTCAACCTGGATTAGAGTAATTTGTCACAGCTTTTATAATTTACACCAATACTTGGACCCAAGGTTGCGCTTCCCTCGAATTTGAGAATTTGTGTTTTTCTTGCGCCAAGGCAGTCGGCCACCCAGAAAACACAGTGAAAAAATCAGGATCCGTCACGCGTGCATGACACATAATAGATCTGGGGCCACAATACGGAAGTATGTCCTTAACACTCTGACCTGTCACGCTTAAAGAGACCTTGGCGAATATCTTAAAATCAAAATGTTGAGAAAATGATCACGTTTTGCTTTAACACCGACGATATTATTGTTAAGAAACATTTGTTTTCCTTTTTTTCTGTAACTAAAAACTGAAATATATCGAACAGTTTGCTTGATTTGGGTAAGATATGGGTAGATATGGGTAGATTTGGGTAGATTTGGGTAGATTTGGGTAAGATTTGGGTAGATTTGGGTAGATTTGGGTAAGATTTGGGTAGATTTGGGTAGATTTGGGTAGATTTGGGAATTTCGTGCCGCCCATCCAAGGGTTAACAGTTGAAAAATCAATGACCATGTTTTCATTTTCACCGATTTACAAATATTATCCTCTTTGAAAATAAAATCTTATCCCGATCTGCTTGTATCTGGCTATCTAGATATTACTTTTTGTACACAGACTTTTGATAATCCTTTTGCAAAATTACACGTAATCCTTTTCCAATGACATTTATCAAAACACAAGGTTTTATTGGATAATATCTTAAGCCTTTCTCACAAGGAATAATTGATTTTAAAAGCGACTTGGGATAATGTTGAAAAAAAGAATGATGACAGAAGCAATATATAATGTCGTAAATTTTAAAGTTGAATGCATTTTTGCTATTATGTTTTTTCTACGCTTTCAACAATTTTCATTTTGTATCTTTTGTAACTTTTCCAACCAGTTTTGAATTTATCAAAATGTTTTAGAAATTTCAGAAAAGGTCATAGATACGTGACAGTCACGTTTGATCCTTTACAAACGACACAATCAGGCTGGTCCATATTCAAAGATATTACAGACGACAATTAGGCTATTACAAGTGAATGAAATAAAACACCTTTTGCACTAGCAGGATAGAAAACAATATGGGAAATGAAGAAATTGCTTGTTCCAAGCAATTTCTTCATTTACCACAATGTTTTCCAAAGCCTTTATCTTGTAAAGCGCCAATATGTGGTAATGATTTAATCCGTTTTCAAATAAAGTCAAGTACATTACCGGTATTTCGATTATTGGGTACAAGACCCTACATTAGTATTGCTTATTTCATTTGATATGGTCCATTTTTAGCTTTTATTATCATATACTACTCATTTCAGATTTTTCTTAAAAATATTCCATAAATATTCCAGCCATATTTTCTTACTTTCTTTTATATCAGTATACTAGATCTATGATTTAAGTCTCTTTGATGCATGTAAGACTGTTTCTAATCCGAGTTTTCTCTGATGAAATTCGCTACTCGATATGTTGATGTCGCTCATTTACTCGACAAAATGCGTAAATAAGCGACACCAAGATATCAAAGAGCGAATTTCATCAGAGAAAACTCGGATTAGGCTGTTTGTTAAATATGAACTTGTCTTGTATACTGGTCAATGCCATGTCGAATGAAATCAGATAAATCAGCAACTGATACCTAAACAACAAAAAGCTAGATTTTTCCCATGTGAGAGCTACCGCAGTCGCCAGAGGACAAAATGAACATTAATAACGATAGAATTTGGGAATTTATATCTATATAATAAAAACAATTACCCACTGGTGGTGAACTAAACCAATTTTCGCTACAACAAGGTATAGATATTTTGCGTTTAAATGTGAGTTTATAGATTTTTTATCTAATGACAATGAACTTGTTCTAAAAACAGACCGGGCTTACCGTTTTGTATTGACAAACTGTCGGTGCTGTTATAAAATCTCGTAACTACGGCTTCGATAAAGCCGTAGTTACGATATTTTATAAAAACACCGACGGAATAGTATGATCGCGAAAAAACGTCCCTCGCTTTGGCCGAGTTCACCACCAGTGTTACCGGTATTTAAAAAAGAGAGAAAACGTTTCATATTTCTGTGTCATAGTGTACCCCAATTCAATATAGGGTTAATTCACGTTTTTGAGGTCGTTAACATTCTCAGAGGCCCAAAAAATGCGTTATCGCCTGAGACCGGAGGTCGAAGGCGATAACCCATTTTGTGGGCCTCTGAGAATGTTAACGACCGAAAAAACGTGAATTGACGCTATTATTGCATAAAATATGAATAATTTGCAAAGAAATGTAATAAAATAAGACAAATAACTAAAAAACTTAGTGAAAATTTAGCCACATTTACACCGACAGATACCAGAGTTTTCCGGCATTCGACTCGACATATATCGAGTAAGTGCGATATCCACTAGACGGGCCGTTAGATTTTCATCGTGTAGCTATATAGTCAAGTTTCATCGCATTTTTACTGACATAATCTTCATTTGGGTTGGCGAAATCCTAACAATATTCGACTTAGTTTTCTTTTGGAAACATGCTCCGGATATCCTAACGTTCATTTCAGTGCGAGTAATGAATTAAAAGGTCGGAATTTCCAAGGTAGATCTCTGGACCGTTTGGTTCGTTTCAGACATTCGTTCATTTCAATAAAAACAAAGTTGTAAAGGAAAAATTGCAGTAACGAAAAGAAGAACAAGAAACACATAGGCTTACCACCACATTTGACCTAGACCACAACCACTCAATTCTAATTTCTATCCTTCCATGTCCACGAAATACACTTTTAGTTTAAAATCTGTCAGCTGCCCGTTTGTTTACTTTTTGATTCCAAGAATTAAACCTACGTCACTATAATTATTACGTCATCAGATACACTGGTAGACCTAGTTTATTTATTGGGATGTAAACTGGAAATGGGGTCTTACAAGAATTTACATCGCGGAAAAGGGAAATGACAAAATTTCGGCTTTATTTTCAATTTTCTGAAGCACTCACAACAAATCCCCGATCGAGGATATTTGAGTGCAAAACTGGTCCGATATCTCACGTGAATCTGCCTATTAATGCACGATTTCTCTGGATATCCGCCCGCTTTCTGCTGGTTATACAATGCCAATAACAGACTGAAAACACACATTTTAGGCAATAATATCTATTATTGCCTAAAATGTGTGTTTTCAGTCTGTTATTGGCATTGTATAACCAGCAGAAAGCGGGCGGATATCCAGAGATATCGTGCATTAGTCGGCAGATTCACGTGGGATATCGGACCAGTTTTGCACTCAAATATCCTCGATCGGGGATTTGTTGTGAGTGCTTCAGAAAATTGAAAATAAAGCCGAAATGTTGTCATTTCCCTTTTCCGCGATGTAAATTCTTGTAAGACCCCATTTCCAGTTTACATCCCAATAAATAAACTAGGTCTCCCAGTGTAACTAACCATATCTGATGACGTAATAATTATAGTGACGTAGGTTTAATTCTTGGAATCAAAAAGTAAACAAACGGGCAGCTGACAGATTTTAAACTAAAAGTGTATTTCGTGGACATGGAAGGATAGAAATAAGAATTGAGTGGTTGTGGTCTAGGTCAAATGTGGTGGTAAGCCTATGTATTTCTTGTTCTTCTTTTAATTACTGCAATTTTTCCTTTACAACTTTGTTTTTATTGAAATGAACGAATGTCTGAAACGAACCAAACGGTCCAGAGATCTACCTTGGAAATTCCGGCCTTTTAATTTATTACTCGCACTGAAATGAACGTTAGGATAACCGGAGCATGTTTCCAAAAGAAAACTAAGTCGAATATTGTTACGATTTCGCCAACCCAAATGAAGATTATGTCAGTAAAAATGCGATGAAACTTGACTATAGCTACACGATGAAAATCTAACGGCCCGTCTAGTGGATATCGCACTTACTCGATATATGTCGAGTCGAATGCCGGAAAACTCTGGTATCTGCCGGTGTAAATGTGGCTAAATTTTCACTAAGTTTTTTAGTTATTTGTCTTATTTTATTACATTTCTTTGCTAATTATTCATATTTTATGCAATAATAGCGTCAATTCACGTTTTTTCGGTCGTTAACATTCTCAGAGGCCCACAAAATGGGTTATCGCCTTCGACCTCCGGTCTCAGGCGATAACGCATTTTTTGGGCCTCTGAGAATGTTAACGACCTCAAAAACGTGAATTAACCCTATATTGGCATCAAATTTGTCGATTATAGTGGCTTTCAAATGGTACAACTTAAGAATTTTGCTAATAGTGAGGCGTAAAATCTCCGTCTAACCCAAATCCAATGTTACGAGGCATTTCGCAGGTAGTAGTGGATAGGTCATTTTATATAGAAGAGTCTACTCAGTTCCAAAAGAAAGTGTGCACTTTTGCGTTTTACCTTTACCTTAATTTTTACAAAGTTAATGGCAATTTAGGGAGTAAAAGTGATATCATACTTTAGATTAGACTTAAAAGAAAATTGGGATCAAAACAGATGTCGATAGAATTGCTCATATTGCATAAACAGAGTCAGATCATTATGGTGTTGATGGTGTTGAGATTTGCACTCCTTACAACTTTTCCCGTGGATAGAGTTACAAGCTTATATGCCGTTGTAGGGCTTGGCCAGGCTTTCCAAGCCATTTCCACGTTAAAGCTTGAACTTTCTAGTAGACGTTACGTGTACGTCAACGTTACTAATCGCTACCTTAGTAGTCTAGTGAATTGCCATCGAACGGTGCAATAACGTTCTAAAGCGAATTTGTTTGCCTTTAAGATAACATACAAATGACCAATTGCTATTAGAACATAAATACCGTACAAATTCAAATCTTCGGAAGGTTTTTGTTTTCACCTGGTTCGGTCTTGCTCACCAACGTCAATTGCAATTCGTTTCACGCTAATGCACTATGTACAAATGTAATGAATATGTGATTTTATGCTACGATATGCCAAAAGGAGTGCAGCGAGTGTAATTTCTGATCGATAACTCATCCAGCACGTGAGGCATACGTAAAACACTAAAAATGCAAAATCGCAATCAAGCCGAAAATTCGTGCGTGCTATGTGATTTTTCATCAATATTTCGTTTGTCAATAGTCTTGAGATGTGTCGTACAAAAATTTCCATGCGGTAGACGGTATACTTTTTGAGATATTCAAAATTCAAAAGTGCACACTTTCTTTTGGAACTGAGTATATATTTGCGTAAGCGGACTAGAATTGTATTAAACTTGTTTTTATTTTCGAAATGGACTGACTAGGGTCGAAACTTATCATTCTATGTCAATTTTCTGGATCTATAATGTTTGGATCTGATCATTTTCTCGATATTTGGTCTTATTAGCTTCTCATTAGGTCCCTGTTAGCGTGACGGGTCATGTCTGTTTTTGTATTGTAATGGAAATAGCTTTGATTGTTTAAGGTAGAATACCCGTAATGTGACCATTTCGAGATCCATAAAACATCGGATTTTTTTTTCAAGCGGCGTCGTTACGTATCAGAACCTACTCGGGCGCGGTCGTAAATATTCGACGGTGGAAAGTTCCACCGCCGAATATTATCGACCGCACCCGAATAATTCCGACATCGCGCGAATCTCATTAGAGGTAATCTACCGTAATTTAGGAGGAATGGTAGAAATAATACTGGCGGGAAATCTAGAAAATGCACTTTTTGATTGTGAGATGTTATTTTCAACCTTTTCCCAAACCACAAAAAAATCAAGTCGGACTGGATTGAAAGATGTTGCGAATGACAAAATTGAAGCTGATAAAGACAGAATTCGCGTAAACTACAGCACAAGAAATGTTGAGGCAAAAGGAGGTAATGCTGGTCACCAACATTGTCTTCTTTTGTCTAAATGTTTTCTCAATCTAATTCTCTCACGGAAGTCAAAACCAGGTCTTGTTTGGGAAAGCGTTAAGCTTTCATTCAGAGCTACAAATAAGAGGGCATGTGGGTGGTGGTGCGATGGGTCTTTCAATGTTCATCAAACCCTATGTTATCGGTACTCATCGGAATCGTCCCGACACCACTTAGGGCTTGGATTTCAAATAACAAATTAAGAATGTCTTTCATTATCTGGTGTGCCAGCTCGCACGGAATCTCGCTACCACTCCATGTCTTTACCCACTCTTATATGTTGCTCATCTGTGAGTGAGAGGCAAAGTACTTTCGTTAAATATCAGAAATGAATTTGACCAGGATGGGGTTCGAACACCCAATCCGACGTTATCGACAGAGCTACCCGGGCACGGCGGACCAAGGGTTGGGAGTTATAAAGAGTCAATAAAACGTTTACACCCAAATAGAGTAATAAAGCACAAAATGAACAAGAAATCGAAACTCAATCGATATCATAACAATAGCACCATTCAATTAACCCATTACCAGACGGCACAAATTTAGACTTGTCCAAATTCAAAGATGCTGCAGAAGACAATGTCAAGTTAATTGAATTTAACATTGTTTGGTGTTTATGGGTAGAAAACATTGAGGAAAATGAAGAAATTGCTTGTCACAAGCAATTTCTTCATTTACCAAAATACTTTCCAAAGCCTTACTCTTTTGGGAAGTCAAAAAGAGTAAATGTGTGGTAATGGATAGAATATGGGTGCATTATAGCACATAAAATATTAAGACGATAGGAGAAAATGCGGATTATTAGCATTTTCGTCTTTTGACTCAATGTTTTCCCAAGCATTTTTTCGTATTAACCCATTAATGACCACATTTTTTTTTATTTTGAAGTTTTATCAAAAAATGATACATTTGTGGAAGCTATGATGAAAAATAACAAAATAACTGGATTTCCGACTGAAATAGTGTTGAAAAATGCATTTTTTGTTGTGTCCCATATTTAGGACATGGGTCACTAGAGATATCACTTTTGAAAAAATCCAACTTTCTGTCATAATGATTGTCACAACATATGAGGCTTATATATCCTTTCTATGAGATTATTAATCCAAAAACATTCAGTACTATTTGTTTATAAGTTTTTTAGTACATTCCTTCTTTACTGGCGATGAAAATACTCGAAACGTCTGTCTTGCAGTGGGAAATTCTGTCGTGCAGTGGAACTTTGTAAGAGTAGTTATCTGTCTGATCATTGGGAATATCTTGTCTTATCCAGTGAGGTGGGGTGCATTTGCTTGTCTTACTGTTTGATTGGCAGCACCTCTCGGATGCACATTTGGTTGCGCAGGTATCTGATCATCATAGTCAATGGTGCTCCAAAATGAATCCAAAACAGATTCTGATATGTCGCTTTCTGCATCCGTTGAAATACCAGAATCTTCTTCGCCTGTAGTGTTGAAGTCTAGTCTGGTGACATGTCGTACAGACACTGTTGCATCTGACCGTAATTGATTTCATGTCAGATTGTTTATAATTCTACCAAAAACTTCATCACCGATGTTTTCGTCACTTTTTGTGGCATCCTCTTGTCCAGCCAATAATACATTGGCTTCAGGTCCGTAGGAAGCCTTTTCATATTGGGTGTGCTGAAGTCCCTTTATCTGAATATAGGGAGGACTAAATTGGATTTTCCCTAAATATACAGTGTAAAATAAGGAAAATTCGGCATTTTTGGGCAACTTTAGTAAGGCCCCCGTAGCCCCCCCCCCCCCCCCTTATTCCTACGGGCCTGGGCTTCTTGAAGAGGGTTGTCATCTTCCAGAAGATGTAGCACCTCATTTGAAATGAATCTCTAAATATAAATGATGATTTAATGTCAGTAAAAACGTTGGAAATTGAAACACATATATTCATACATATTTACATTTTGTATACTCTAGTGACCATCGTCCTAAATTTGGGACATTATAGTCTAGGAGGTAGATGAGGTTTAATTGCGGTAAAAGCACCATACAACTTTTAGACTGATTCTTGTAGCAAATTGTCTCAGGAGTTCGGAAATGCGCGTCTGACGCGCATCCGCCTAGATATAAGGGGAGAAAATTGAGGTTAAAGTTGTCTGCCCTTTGATTTTTCAGCCAAAAATGGAATCTTACTAGGCATTTCTTTTAAGGCATTGATTCATTACAAATGGTTTAAAATTGGTAAATATATGCACATATCATCTCCACACATATTTTAATTATGTTTAATGAATGTTTTTTATCCATAAAAATCCAAGATGGCCGCCAGAATGTCTATTTTTAGTAACAAAAAGGTGTTTTTCTTTAAAATAAGATCTTTTGGGGGATGTATTTTCCCTGATTTGATATTGTATGCATGTATTTAATAAATATAATCTAGGAAATTGTCTCAGGAGTTCGGAAATGCGCGTCTGACTTGTATCCGCCTTGATATAAGGGGAGAAAAGTGAGGTCAAAGTTGTCTGCCCTTGGATTTTACGCCAAAATGGAAATCTTACTAGGCATTTCTTTTAAAGCATTGATTTATTACAAATGGTTTTAAATTGGGAAATATATGCACAATTCACCTCCATACACATTTTAATGGTGTTTAATGAATGTTTTTGATCCACAAAAATCCAAGATGGCCGCCAGAATGTCTATTTTTAGTAACAAAAGGGTCTTTTTTAAATAAGCTTTTTTCTGTGATGCATGTATGTTGATATGAATTTTTATGCACGTATTAAATAAATATTAACCAATTGGAAAATTCGGAGAAATAAGTTTTGGATAATATTTGAAACGGATTTTAAAGCTTAAATTGCATTTTATTAGCCTGAGAATTTTATGAAAAGCGTTTCGATGCATTCCTTTTAAGGCATTGAATTATTACTACTGGCATTTAATTGCGAAAATATGCACAATTCATCGCCATTCATATTTCAATGATGTTTAATGAAAGTTTTTGATCCAGAAAAAATCCAAGATGGCCGCCATAATATCTATTTTTAGTAACAAAAAGGTCTTTTTAATAAGATTTTTTGCTGAGACGCATATATATTTGAATGCTAATATGAATTTTTATGAATGTATTTGATAAATATTGACTTTTGTAACATAGAAAAGAAAGGAAAATAAGTTTTGGATAGTAGGAAAATAAGTTTCGGATAGTGTTCTAAACAAAGTTTTAAGCTGAAATTGCATTTACATAATCCTTAGGATTTTGCCAAAAGTTTTTCCAAGTCATAAATTAAACACATTTACAAACAAATTTATTCTTTTCAATATAAACGTTTATTTTACATTGTATATGCATTTCACATACTCACTCGCTTAGTGGGAATACTTATAAACATTAAGAATTATGTAAAGCCAAAATGAATGCCAAGATGGCCACCATTTTATGAATTCTGTTGTATAAATGGGCTTACTCACGGGAAGTTTTCCTAATCATACAAAATCGCATTTTGTTGATGCAGGTCTGCATGTTATTGCTTCATATCTGGCTGAATCACAATTAGAAACAACAAATTCGAGAAGCAATGAATCCGATAGAATTCTGTTTTTCGTCGTTGTAAATGCAAAACCTCGTATCTCGATTTTGTAAAACTTTAATAGGGAGGGGAAAAAGTACAATACTTTTTTCCAAAACTGAAATGTTTTACTTGAAATTTGGACATATTGTTTACCAATAATGTGTCATTAATACTGATCAGTAAATATATCTCAAAACCTACAAGAATTGTCTTCACTGGACACACAAGTTTGTACTTTGAAAATCGCAAGAATCGACATACGAGGTTTTGCATCTACACCGACGATTTGTTACACAAAACCTTGGTACATAACCTTTTCCAGGATGTGGCCCTTATAAAGTTTTAAAATGTACAATGTATCCTATAACCTTTATAACAATATTTCTTTCTGTTGCCCAGGTACACACGTTAACTGATATAATGCTGTAAACTTTGAAAGACATTAAAGGAGGTCAACATGTCAAGGAACAACACTTTACATCTTGTCCAAAAATTATGACCTGGGGAAGTGAAATCCTTTGATGAAAATACCTGATTAAAAGCCTAAACATGTGTGTCACTTAGACAGTCCAAAGCTTGTTTCAGGCTGTCAACCGATTCCTTTTTTCCTCTAAATCCCCTAAATTCTGGGCACAAATCATTTATTTTCAAGTACCTCATATACTCCTTTGTGCAATTCTCCTATATTTTGAAAACATTTCCTACATTTTTTGGTAAAATTATTGTCGATGAATGATAAGATGCTATTTGTTTCTTTGATTTTCAGGTAAGAGAATTTCTGTCTTCCATTATAGCATTAACATACTGTATAACGTTCTGGTGTTTTCGTCTGTTCATCATCACTGATTTGGTTACCTACAAGGTTATTGAAAAGGACACACAACTTTAAGGTGTCAATACAGATGATGAGAATCTTGATATGCTACATATAGTAGCCTACTTTCTGGATTGTGATGCTGTGGATCTGAAGTGATTACTTTATTAGCTCACCTTATCATAAAGTGCTGAGGGTGAGGAATCAGGATCACTCGCCATCCGTAGTCCGCCTGTCTGTTCACAAGTAAAATAAATACTCTCCTCCCATACCATAAGGCCTAGAGTTTTGAAATTGTGCATGTAGAATCTCATTGTATGAAGGCCCCTCTACGAAAATGTTTCAAGTGATCGTGGTACAATGAAACTTAACCATATGTTGTGGGACCTGTATCAAACTTTATATATACAAAGAAGGAAATCCTGTACAATCTAGTACTACACTTAAGGGTCAACTAAACAGCTTGACAGTGAATTTGTGCCATTGCTGGCTCCAAGTTAAACAAGTTTCTCAATGAAAATTTGTTTTATGTTCTGTTACATCATGATTATAACATGCCATAGGTATAGTTCATTTGACAGAAAGAACAAAGTTGAGCACCAAAATCAACAAGACAAGTCGAAAATTTGGCGTTTCTCCCAAAACCAGCAACTTTCTCTAGACAACAAAGTTTTTTCTTTGAGATATGCCAAATTAATGTGCACATTCTAATCCAGGTAGTACTACCTTCAAATGTCAATATATCACACCGGTTTTCATACAATTCCCCAAAGACCATTCCCGCCCATGCTTTTTCATCGGACGCCATTTGCAAAATCCATCGACTCCTATTCAGTAGTGTTTTGGGGGCATAAAACAATAGGCAGCGTAAAGAAATGAAGTGCACCTTTAAATCTGATTCATTGTTGATCTTCGAGTATTATACATTACATCGATCGCGTCTTCACCTTCATATAATCGTCGATTCAAATGTCAGTCTGTAGTTTCCGGCAACTTCGTCAACCATCTTGAAACAGTGGCTTTATACGCACATACTCGTATCTTTGATAAAAGTTATTTTTCGTGACTATTATCAAGATTTTCATTTGTAATTATCCTATTTATTATATTTACAAATATCTATAAAATTTCGATCGGTAAATCAACAAAAAAAGTTTCGCAAAATTCGGAACTATTTTCAGCGTTATTTGGTTGTGCCGGGAACCAGCATCCTCGAATTTGTAAACAAACGGCATACATCGAACAGATCGGCGTAAAAAAACATATTTAATGAATGGTGAGTTGTCAAAAACATTAGAATTGATATTTGAAAGGTGGTGTGCGTATTACAGTCCTTCGATTTTCAAAGAATTTGGACTATGCCATTCATAAATATGAAATAATTTGCACCGGAAATAGACTCTGTTCATATCTGAAAATTTTTCGAAAAATATTTTATTTAGCAAAGACAAAACGTGCATGCATACTAAAAACAATATGCATTCAGTCTCTACACAAATTAATATTTAAAACGACATAACAAATAAAATTATATCGTAGCATAATTTAAGAAATGTATGGTGTAGAGCAACGACCATTACAAATTAGTAGCGTCCGGATAATGTACCATGTTTTTCTTGTTAATTTTCTTTGCAATTACCGAGCAATACGACATTACAACAAAGGGAATGTTATGCTATCTTATAACACAATTCTGATAACAAGATACCTTTAAAATATGTTTACACTTTTGGAATCAATATGAAAAATGTAAGCGGTGTGTCAATAGAAAAATGGGGAAAGGTTATTATTATCATGTGACATATGTTTCTCACTGTAGGACACGGGTGGTAAACAGAGAAACTAGCTCCAAAAAGAGGTAGTTGCATAGAGCGAAAATTTGTAGGTCACGAACACATTTTCTAAAATTATTTCTTTTAAAGCGAGTTTTTGAGAAATCCGGCGATGCTGTAATATGAAGAAATGGTCTAAGTTTGTTGTGCACGGGAGTATACGGTATTAGTAATAGGGTTTTAATACAATCGTTGAAAAACATTTCAAAATCGAAAGTAAAAAATGTTTTACTTTCGATTTTGAAATGTTTTTCAACGATTGTATTCAAACTCTGATTAATAACACCGAATATTCTCGTGCACAACAAACTTCGACCATTTCTTCATATTACAGCATCGTCGGATTTTTCAAAAAACTCGTTGTAAAAGAAATAATTGTAGAAAAATGTGTTCGTGACCTACCTTTGTTTACAGATTTTCGCTCTATGCAACTACCTCGGTAGAGGCCGGATGTCACGAGGAAACAAAATACCGTTGACTCTTTTTGGAGCTAGTTTCTCTGTTTACCACCCGTGTAGGAGCCATCATTGATTTATTTCAGTTCATCAAATAAAGAAAAATAACAATTTTATTAGAAAACTTACTTTGACTGCTTGAGAATATGGCCAATTTTTTTAACCATACATAGTGTTTAAAAAAAAATAGTTCCACCTTGAATTTCATATGAAAAATGAAGAAATGTCCAAAGTTTATTTCGTAAATGCATGTTTTTCGAAGAAAGTAACTTCATGTAAGTAGTAGTACTACCAAGTTTAGACCATGGTGCATGTTTGTGTGAAAAACTAGCCAACTTCATTCAAGGATAACTATGTTCTCGGTTTTCCTGGAAGTCGTCCTTTTTCGCAATGTTTTGATTGTGCTATACAAGGTAAACCAGAATTAAGTTGCTAAACATCTTCTACTCATGTAGAGCTTTAATTTGGTATATAATATGGCATATACATGTTAAGAATAAATGCAAAAAATAACTTTGAATGTTGTGTAGATACCGAATTTACCTGAACCTTAAATCGTTTGACCTAGGGCTTTGAAATTTGCTCTATGGAATTGTCTTAAAGCACCCCCTAAAGAACTTAAAATCATTATGTTATAATGAAGATTGGCCCTGTGTTGTTAGTATTAGATAACATAATGAGACAAAAAATATGGGCTTATTTTTACCCCTGAATTGTCTAAAAGCCCTCTGTCAAATTGTTTTTAATTGTTGCGCTACAATTTTAATTGTTGCGCTACAATTAAATTGGGTCCTATGTTGTGAAATATCATATTCTATTAAGAGACGGGGGAGCAAATCCTTGACAATCTTCTACTTCCTATGTTTGACATACAGCTTTGAAATTTGGTTTGTATAATTGTCTTATGGTCTTTTATCAAAATACTTGAAAGTTTTGTGCTGCAATGAAAACTGGCCCTTTGTTATTGGATATTGTATTACATATGGAGGGCAAGAATGAAATTTTGTACAATCTTCTGACAAATGTTTGCCTGAAATGAAAATTGGCTGGAAGTTGTTGGTCTGGGATGAGGCAGAAGGTATCTGATACATACAATCTCCTCTAAACCTCAGTGTTGTGCGATATATGGCCATCTCGACTTTCTTGTCTAGATTAAACACAAATGCATTAACATACAACAGACTAGACTGGGTAAGAACTGTTGGTATAACACAAGGCTGTCAGTGGAATTATGGCCATGGCTGTAATATTTCTTTGGCTTAATGTATTATATATATGTTTAACGAGAATTAAAGCCAAAATGGGCCTCTCAGAGCGCATTCAAATTGATTCTAAAGTCAAAATTTTCTTTGGGGAGAACATTCATCCCCCTTTGTTCAGAGATTTTGTCTTTCATGTGCTCTCCCCCACTTGTACATTTTGCGCTTGTTTGAATCAGCATTTTCAATGCTGCGCCACTTTCAATAATAGCGTGAAAGCCTCTGTGAATGCTTGAGACAAAAAACTTTACTTAAACTCCTATATTTTAACTCAAAATTGGCTAAAAGCTCCTTGGAAAATATTCCTATTACAACTCCTTTTTTAAGAAGGCTTGGTTGACAGCCTGTAGTTCCTCTAAGCATGTCTCAATTCTCAATTCCCAGACTTGTTTGATGATACAATGGGATATCACATCAGTTGTTACAGCAACTTCACTGCCATAAGGGGTTCTATAGGACAACCTTATATTGTAGATGAGTCGAAATCATACACAATTTGCTCTAATGAGCAAGGGAAAGCTGGTCCATGGAGTACATCTAGTATATTCCCTGCAACCTGTGTATTTTGTGACTGTCCTGCGAAATTGAAAAGCCAGTTCAAAAAGGTATATCCGGGGAAATGTGAAACTGAAGATGCAGCAAATGTCATTATATATGAATTACCGTAGGTGTGAGAAAAGATGATAAAAACTATTAGCAAAAATCAGTGGCATTGGCATGATAGCAAAAGAAGTCAAGTATCACCAAAGCTGCAAAGAAACCTGCATCATGACAAGGGTCTGGTTGAGGAAGCCTATCTAATAGACAAATCACCTTCAGCCGATGATAATGTTAATTTACTAAAGAATCTCATTCAGGAATCCGTAGTAGAGTACGATGGAGCTGAATTCTTGGCATTCCTGCACAAACTTAACATCAGCTTCTTGGTAGATGAAGCTCAACAAATACAGGTTAGCAGTCTTGGAGAAAAAATAAGTGTTGCCCTGATTTACTGCTTGAGAGGTTTAGTGAAAGATTTAGAGAAAGACCTCAAGGACCTGCCTGAACCTGTAACAGTGGAAGCCCTTGCCAAATGCCAAGCAGAGCCCACAGGAAATTTAATTAGATTCTTCAATGTGCTTTACACATGGTCAAAGGGTACCCTTACAGTTTAAGATTGCTAGACCCTAATCACCCTACAATTTTGTCATTTAGGAAAGGGTAAAATAATAAGAATGCTTTAACGATCTGGAACCATAATAGATTTCGGTTATTATCGCCGATGATCGGGTATTTACGGCACTCGGTTATTTCCGTGAAACGCACTTCGGAAAGATTCGATTTTGTTCTCACCTCGGTTTACTTTCTCGTAAATATTAATATATATCGGCCGTGTAAGCTATTTAAAGTGTATTTTTCTGCATAGATAGAGATAATTCTCGTATTTTTCGTTGTTAGTTGCTTGAAAAATGCTTAGATATTATCGTTCTGAACACTCTGGCGATTAAACGTATATTAAACGTACATTCATTCCATTAGAATAGGAAATACATGAAAAATACTTCTTCATGTTGTATTCTATAAATAGCAACAAAAAGAAAGTGAAAGTACAGCGAAATAGGGAACGTTTTTATCCAGTTAATCGTGACGTTATTTCGGACACACAATAGTAATTCGTTGGAGCTGTTATGAAATCTCGTAGCTACGGCTTAAATCAGGCCGTAGTTACGATATTTTATGACAACACTGACGGTTTATCAAAACATAACTTTAAACCCAGTCTTTTGTCAGCACAAAATCCATTGCTATTCACATGAATTTTCCGTGGTTTGTTCAATTTCAACATTTCCTTTCATAGATATTTTGATATTTTCAGTAATTTTGGGGTTATCAAGGCTTTAAATGGTAAATTTAGGCATCGACAGTGGTGACGAACAGATTTACGTCAACTATTTTTGATCGTTAAGTTACGGAATAAAAAACTTAAGAAATTCTAATCTTAGCTGCGAACATGTTTTGTAAAACGCACTTACGCAAAATAATTGAACTTCCGTTCAAATCTACGAAAATAATGTGCGTAATTTCGTTGATAAAACGGGGCCCAGATCACTGGTAGAAATAACAGAAAAACACTAAGAGAAATGAAGAAATAACTGTTTCAATAGGCCTACAATTGTTATGAATTTACTGATTTGGTTGTAAAGAGCAAAGTACTGATATATCCTTCTCTTAACAAGTCTGGTTTTGACGTCCATTGTAGAAATAATTTGAGAAAACATTGAGAGAAAAGAAGAGGTTGTTGATTATCATCAATGTGTTATCATCAATGTGTCCCTTTTCCTCAGTGTTTTCTGTTCTTTTGGACTGGTACAGTTTTGTTTTTTTTTTTTTTTTTTTTTTTTTTTTTTTTTTTTTTTTTTTTTGGGGGGGGGATGGGTTATGTATGCACCAATACACTTGATTGACTCAAGATCTATACGAATGAATGCTTAAGACCAGGATTTGATATAGTATCAACATTGCGTCTTCTGTCTTGATTTTTTTATTATACTAGTCCAGTCACAATATAATGACACACGTTTACAAATCTTACAGTAATAAACAAAAGGTAATCCTGGTTAATTTTCAGTTCAACGTTACATGTCTTGGTTCAAATCTTGAAGGTGTAAGGGACCTGCAAGATTCGAACCATCACATGCAAATTTACAGTAGTTATGACTTTGCTATTGCGTTTTTTGCAAGGGTAAATTTTGTAAACATGTGCCATAATATCGTTAATTAAAGGACTATAGGTATGTAAAGACCCGGTAATTAAAGATACATGTTCGTGTAAGATTAGCTTAATTTGATTAAAAAAGGCGTTCTTATACAGTAGTACATGACACCAATATCAACCCTCTTTAACCTCACGGCGGGGAATCACCTGCCATAATAGTTTCGATATTTTCCAAAAATTCTGTCAAAAGATGACAGATTTGAAAAGAAGAATTTAAGCAGAGACAGCGGGAACACTCCATGACTTTGCTGAATGCCAAGGATAATCTTTGAAAAATCAGCTGATATGAAAGTTATTGACGAACAACCAAAACTTAATCTGGTCGTCAATAACGTTTTTTATCACTTGATTTGTAAAAGGGTTACCACCCATCTAATATCGGGCGTTTTACACTTTTTTCTGTTTCAAACCGATTTCAAATTGGTCAAGTATTTACAAAATTATTGACGATTTTCTGAAATTTAGTGTCACATGATTCCCCACCCATGTATATGATACCCTTGTTTTGTTAACAATAGTTATTGTAGTAACTACAGGGAAATCTGGCAATGAATATTTGATAAAAATAAGTTCTTTATATAAGTTAAATTACTATAAAAAATAAGGTGTTGTTACATTTGATCTTACAATGAATATTTGATGGAATTGAACGACCTATTTTGGATAATTTTGTCCTTGTTTTATGCGCCCCTACTAAGTTTGAATTCATAAAAAACCAAAATTTAACGGTAACTTTTTCCCATTCTTGTTTTATTTGCACAAGTATAAATTAGAGATAATTTTGGTGTAGGTCTCATACCCTGCCAGTCAATATTACAAAAATTACAGATCAAAGAAAAATGTTCATTTTTCTTAAACATGGAAAAAAATTCAGTCGCAAAATCATAAACCTTGTGTATAATCAAGTGTTTTTTTTCTCAATTTTGTTTTTCATAGTTTTGAATTTAGCTTATTTATGTTACATACATATCTTTTGTAGCATACAAGCTGAAAAATGTCAGATATTATCATCTTCTGGGAAAAAATATGAGGTTTACGGAGTTGGTGCTTCCCCTTTTCCCGCCTTTTTTTGTAAAAGGGGGTCAATAACTAAAAAAATAAATAAAAATCCAACATATCGGTAAAAATTGTTTTAAGTTTCATTTTACCTCCGTCTTATATCATATAAATAATATATAACAATACTTTTTGTATTTTCAAAAGTGTCTATTATGGTTCCAGATCGTTAAGACTAAACCTCCTAAGTAGTAGGTGGTTTCAATAATTGAGTTGTGATCAAAATCAAAACTAGAAGGACTAGCTTTCTCTGGCACATAAGAGCGCATTGTGTATGATTTCGACTCATCTATAGTGTTCGGTTGCCCTGTACAATCCCTTGGTGAAGTTGCTGTAGCAACTGATATTATATCCCGTGGTATCATCAAACGAGTCTAGGAGAATAATCGAGGCATATTTTAAGGAACTACCTCTAGACAGTCTAACAGACGCACATGTTTGTGCTTTTAACCAGGTATTTTCGTCAAAAATGGTTTCACTTCCCCAGGCCAGAAGTTTTGGCCAATGTATAAAGTACAATTCCTTGACATGTTGGCCTCCTTTTTGTCTTTAAATTTTGCAGCATTACCGTATATCAATTATTTTGTGTATCTGGGAAACAGAAAGATATAATAATTATTATAATAAATGTTATAGGATACAGAGTACGAAACTCGTACATCAAAAACTTTACAAGGGCCTCATCCTGGGAAAGGTAATATATTAAGTTTCTGTGCAACAAAAACAGAATTCGATCCAATTCATTGCTTTTCAAATTTGTAACATGCCATTCATGAGTGTGATTCAGCCAGATATGGAGCAATAACATGCAGACTTGAATCAACAAAAAGCCATTTAGTATGATCAGGAAAACTTCCTATGAGCCCATTTCTACAACAGAATTCATCATGTAATTCTAAATTAACCAAAATGGCGACCATCTTGTAATCCATATTGGCTTTAAAAAAATTTCGGGTGGTTATATTTGTCCGTATTAATTGATTATGCGTAATGCATATTCAATGTATAATACACATGCATATTAAAAAGAATAAATCTGTTTCAAAATGCGTTTAATCTACGGATCGAAAAGCTTTTCGCAAAATTATCAGGATTATGAAAATACAATTTGAGCTTAAAAATTAGTTTAGAATACTATCCAAAACTTAATTTCCCTACATTTCTATGTTCCAATAAGTTAATATTTATTAAATACATGCATATTCTTAAAGATTCATATTAGCATAATATAAATGCGTCCAGAAAAAAATCTTATTTAAAAAAACCACCTTTTTGATACTAAAAATAGACATTTTGGCGGCCATCTTGGATTTTTATGGATCAAAAACTTTCATTAAACATCACTAAAAATGTATGGAGATGAATTATGCATATATTTGCCAATTAAAACCATTTGGAATGAATCAATACCCTAACAGATATGCATCGAAACGCTTTTTCGCAAAATTCTCATGATATTAAAAAGCAATTTAAGCATAAAAATTCATTTCAAATACTATCCAAAACTTATTTTTCCTAATTTTCTAAGTTCCAATTGGTTTATATTTATTAAATATGTGCATAAAATTCATATCAACATACATGCATCCCAGAAAAAAAGCTTATTTAAAAAAAGACCCCTTTGTTCCTAAAAATAGACATTCTGGCGGCCATCTTGGATTTTTATGGATCAATAACTGTCATAAATCATCTTTAAAATATGTATGGAGATGAATTGCGCATATATTTGCCAATTAAAAACCATTTGTAATGAATAAATGTCTTAAAAGTAATGCCTTGTAAGATTTCCATTTTGGCTTAAAATCCAAGGGCAGACAACTTTGACCTCAATTTTCTCCCCTTATTTCTAGGCGGAAGCGCGTCAGACGCGTATTTCCGAACTCCTGAGACAATTTCCTAGAATATATTTATTAAATATATGCATACAATTTCAAATCAGGGAAAATGCATCCCAAAAAAATCTTATTTTAAAGAAAAACACATTTTTGTTACTAAAAATAGACATTCTGGCGGCCATCTTGGATTTTTATGGATAAAAAACATTCATTAAACATCATTAAAATATGTGTGGAGATGATATGTGCATATATTTACCAATTTTAAACCATTTGTAATAAATCAATGCCTTAAAAGAAATGCCTAGTAAGATTCCTTTTTTGGCTTAAAAATCCAAGGGCAGACAACTTTAACCTCAATTTTCTCCCCTTATATCTAGGCGGATGCGCGTCAGACGCGCATTTCCGAACTTCTGTGACAATTTGCTACAAGAACCAGTCTAAAAGTTGTATGGTGCTTTTACCGCAATTAAACCTCATCTACCTCCTAGACTATTATATCACAAGTGAAAAAAGCATGGAAACATATCAAATATACATTACTTTTGTATTGACTTGTATAAAAGAGACATCAATCTACATTGTAATTGCTAATTTGGATCATTTTCATCAACAGCTTTTGAAGGACATAAGAAATGCCTACTTTTTCTTTGTCTTTTTCACTCCAGCAAAAATGTGTCCCTTCATCAACAGTCTAATCATGTAAATTACTATAAAATGTTTCTGTTTCATCTCTAAATTGGTGTTACCTGATCCAACAGACTATTATTTCAGCCACAATAAAAAGATAACAGCAATGCAACACTGATAAGTGTTGACATAAACCAGATTCCATAACCGTACGAAATAAAGGACATGGGTCTTTAATGGGTTAAGGACGTCGAAACCAGGGCTTATTTCGGAAAATGTTAAAACAGCCATGTAGGCACTTTCATCCTAGTCAGGGCTAGAAAATCATATTGTGTTTTCAGCATGTGATAAAAGTGACATTTCAGAATTATTTTTACATAAATTTTATTTTTATTTTATCGGAAAGAGCATGTTTTCTTATGACAATTCTGAAAATTTCAAGCCAAAATATTGAAACATTTACGAGAAATATATATTTTTGTGCTAAAAATTAACAAATTGTTGTGGACAACAGTTCAGATTTGTAAGGAATTTGTCATTTCTGTCTAAACTCTGAAGGCGTATTTTTCGCTTATAAATAACAACTTCAAATCAAAGTGCTGAGAGCACTGTAATTGGACGTCTCTGATTGATTGAGCGGGATTGTACATGAACGAAAGATATTTTATTCATTCTTCTGTGTTTAATTCTATAAGATCGGTTTCGGACATACGAAATCGGCTTAGTACCAGAAAACCCTTTTCAGGCTTCAAATTGATTTGATTGCCGTTTCAAGACAACTGATTTGTCGCTATGAATAATCACTATTAATTTGATTACCAAATTCAATTAAGGCCATGCGATTAGCACTTTTGTCTTCTTGTTTCGGTTTACTATGAGTATTGTCGTCAGTTATACTTTTCATTGATTTTATAAAGTACGCTACAAAGCAATTTATTCAAAATGTAAGCCAACGCGCTACATAAATGAAAGCCGCGATAGCTCACTTAGCAGAGCACTCACCTTGTACTCTTTACACATGTTATATCCGGAAGGCCCTGGGTTCGAATTCTACTCAGACATTGTTCTTTTTAATCATCTTTTTTTATACGACGCCGGAGGCGGACGTATATTGGCGTCATCTTCTCCGTCTGTCCGTCCGTCCATCCGTCCGTCCGTCCGTCCATCCGTCCGTCCGTACGTCCGTCCACTTTTCTTGTCAACGCAACTTCTCCTAAGTTTCTGGCTGGATCTTCTTGAAACTTGGTCAATGTTATCACCTTAATTGGTAGATGTGCATGAAGGAAGGATTTTATGGTTCGTTGATTTTTGCCTGAGTTATGCCCCTTAAAAACTTAGTCTGTGGGGCTTATTGAAATTGCAGCCTTGTCAACGCAAGTCCTCCTACGTTTATGGCTGGATATTAATGACACTTGGTCAATCACCTCAATTGGTAGATGTGCATGAAGGAAGGAATTTATGGTTTATTGATTTTTCTAGAGTTATGCCCCTTAAAACTTAGTCTCTAGGGCTGATTGAAATTGCAGCCTTGTCAACACAACTTCTTCTAAGATTCTGACTGGATCCTTATGAAACTTGGTGGATGTTATTACCTTAATTGGTAGATGTGCATGAAGTAAGGATTTTATGGTTCATTGATTTTTGCCTGAGTTATGCCCCCTTCAATCTTAGTCTCTATGGCTTAATGATATTTCAGTCTCGTGAACGCAATTCCTTCCAGGTTTTTGACTGGATATTTATAAAAACCTTTTTGTGAACACAACTTTTTACAGGTTTTTGTGTGAATATTTATAAATCCTTGTCAAAGTCATTTTTTGTCTCAAGTTTTATAAGTGGCGGCGTATATTGTGACCTTGGCACTCTTGTTCGACTTCTATCTCCACCATCGTTGGCGAAAAAACGACCGCAGTGATTTAGAATCGATCTGAACACAAATTCAACGAAATAAAGTAATGAAACGCCGATCATTTACATACAATTCCGCTCAATCAATGAGAGGCGTCTAAATATAGTGCTCCAAGCACTTTGATTTTTATTCCTGTTTAGAGTAAAAAAAAAAAAAAAAAAAAAAAACACGGTAGCAGTTTTCCCTGGTTGTGGTTACAAAACAAATTCAATACATACTTTTCCTGAAACAAAATACGAGATGAATTGGAGCACCTAACCATGGATTCCTCATACAAGTACTACCGCAGCATCCTTACATCTACAGATGTGCATAAAAAGAAGAAATTGGGAACGTGCCGTCGGGAAAATGGCAGTGGAGTACAATAAGCAATTTAAATCTTCATATCATTATCAACGAAAATTTGAGAATAGCAATGTCCCTATCTGTAAACATATTCATACGATCATCCAGGTACCATCTGTTGCAGACCAATTGCTTCATCTTCATAGCTCAATACACGTAAACGGGTCACTTAAACGAAATAAATACAGATCGCTGTCACTTAGTCTTATACTAGTAATAATCATTGTTGTCATGATCATCGATCAGTATGTAAATAGGTCATGATACTGTCGAATATCAGTGATACAGATGCTGGAGAAAAAAAACTCGTAAGAGCAACTATTTTTCTGAATAGGTGGATTTCACTAGTGTCTCATCTGAGGCTGTTCAGATGGAACCCCGATTTGTCATCGTGTCGAACCCGAGTTGCGAAATGAACTCACTCCCCGATAATCAATTTCAAAACCATGGTTCCAAAGTACGTCTCGTGGAAACCCCGTTTCTCTAAATATGTCAAAGACTTAAACAACAACAATCAAAGAAAAGGAACCTATCATACACAATACGTGCATTAAATTGGGTAATCATTCTAAAATGTGTGTTTTCAGTAAACACATCAAGAAAAACAAACGTTTTAACAAACGTTTTACAGAAGAAATAATCCGAACTGGTTTTGAACCAACGGCGTTCCAAATTTCAAACTGAAAAAAGGTTGCGAGGTTAATCCTTTCCCGTTTGTGCTATCGCTGCTGCTGATGATATAGGTTGTCTGTTTACATTATAACCATAGTGTATGCATGTATCGCTTTCTAAAGATCTTACCCTTTACACAATAAATATTACGAAAGTCAAAAAACTACAAGAAAATGATTAAATCGAAAAAAGATCGTAAAGTTGGTTAAGACGTGGCATGAATTGAATCGGCCAATGAATCTTATAGTATTTGTTAGAGAACACATAGAAAGTAGGAAAAGATACGACAGTTTTCCTGTATGGTCGCAAAATCTATTTTGAATTTTGGTCAACAGGCAATTGAGTCTGAGAAAGGGTTTTTTGGTAATGAAAACCCATTTCGCCTGTCGAAAAGTGGTTATAAGAATTGTACGTCCTTTCGGACGTCCAATTAAAAACTGATATCATTTCTACGCATTAGAAGTAACAAACTTTGCATCAAGACATACTTTTAAAAAATGAAATAAATGTGAAATGTCACTTCTTTCCAAAACTATAAAACGATGGACTACCCAGCCGATGCGGACGACACAAAGGATGCTAATAAAGAAATGATTTGTGTGCAATGTACGTAGAGTAAGCACAAAAATAATTAGGAAAAGGGAGAAAATCGTGATCATCAGCCATTTTTTGTTTTGTCTCAATGTTTCCCTAAGCCAATCTATTAGAAGCATCAGTTCTCTTTTTGCAATAGGCAAATTTTAGCGAAAGCTTAGGAAAATTTTGAAACTTGTAGGTAGACAGACATTCTATTGTACATCTACCCTCTTACACATACTAGGGCGTATATCGTAATTAGCATTGTGGGAAAATTAAAAACTACAGAGTGTCCCAAAAAAACGGAACCCTAATTCAAAGTCAAATATTTCAAAGCGTAAGCAAAAAATCTAATATTTGAATTTGTCGTACTGAAGATACATTATTTTTGCATTTGTGTTCCAAATTTCACTTAAAAATATGCATCGGTTTAAAAGTTATAAGCAAATTAATAATGACACTAAAAACCCGATCTGACATGATATTGATTTTTGCGTCTTGTTTGTTCGTGAAAGCGCACTAACGGTCAGCTTATGAATTCTGTACCGTTGTACATGTATGTACCGGTTTTCTCAAAATTTAATATGTACACGATCTGTACGTTCAAATTGAGTCCATAGGGTGGTTGTTTGAATTAATTTCAAATGATTATGTGATTCATTTCACATGGCGCAGTTTTAACTTTTATTTTCATAAATTACAAGCTTGGTATGCTTCCTAAAATTAGTCCAGCCTTAATTTTCTTGCATAGTATACATTTCTGTGGACTATGATTTAATTCTTTTTGGTGAATTTTGTGTTATTTGTGTTTTGCATAAATGTCAGTGTCAGGTTAAATGAAACCCGTAATACTTTAAATTGAGCGGTGACCGGCATGTTGGTCAGAAATAAAATAAGTGCCTATGATTATTATTCATGAGTATGTGATGCACTTGGATATTTTATTTGTATTTAGTTACATCGCAGCTCGCAGCATTAACAGTTTATTTATTAGCAAAACAGATGAAATGAAAAAGCACTATTGTGAATACAATGTTTCAAAATCATATTTGTATTGTATTGAATATATTAAACAATTGTATAGCGCCTATGTATTCAATGAGTGTAGGCGCGCGCTGCAAAACGAAAAGATCGATATCGTGTTAAAATGGTTTTCCGGGTATATTAATTTTAATGTCAATATTTTCAAAACCAATCATTATTTTTCAACCAAATTTTAACTGCTTATAGAAAACTGTTGGTGCTATTGCATATGAAAATTTGGTGGAGAAATATTGCCTGATACATGAGAAATGTACTTTCAAAAATGGGTTCTGTTTTTTTGGGGGGGACACTCTGTACTTATAAGTAATTCATAGCTTGATTTGAAATACATCGAACCCGTATTTTTGTTTTTAATATTATGCAAATTGCAGAATCAAAATCGAAAAAAAACCTGCAAATATTTCAATAGAAAACTAAAATGCAGGGTGTAGAACAGTGAAATTACACTTCAATTTATAACACCACAATCTATCTTTGAAAAGATATATCCCGTTTATTGGTTTCGGTGACTTAAAAATCGATTTCAAATTCAATTTAATTTGACGTTTCGTAAATTGAGATATTGTGTCATAATTTATTTCAAGTTTTGCCCAAACTTTGAACCCCCGTTATAAGAATTACCCTTTCACAGGCGAAATGTTCAACTTGTTAAACGGAGACATACATCATCATCATCATCATCATCATCATCATCATCATCATCATCATCATCATCATCATCATCATCATCATCATCATCATCATCATCATCATCATCATCATCATCATCATCATCATCATCATCATCATCCACCATCAGACAACCACCATCATACAATATTTCAGTAAGGCACTAGTACCTCGCCAGTACTTCGAACATAAATCCCTTTACAACCGCTCCGTCACATATGACCCTAGCTGTATATTGGGACATAAATCTAGATATAATTAATCATAATGCACCATTCATGTCGTTTTTCGTAAAAGAAAATTGCAGTGGTGATTAGATGTGGTTATGCGTGCATAATTTTCGTTCCGTTTTTAAAGGGGTCGTATTCAGATAGATTTTGTAATGATTCTAAATTACGAGACTGGTGAATACAACCCAAGGCTTTGTCGGTGTGCGACTAGAAAGTCGGGATTACTTCTTTTGCTGATCCTGGGATTTTAATGCTTTCCTTTCCAATAGAGATTTTACACTAGTTTACATCATTTGTTCTCTTTTCGTCAATACTCTCACAAACTTCGTTGATACGAGACGTCAAAACGAGAAATTGTTTGGGAAAGGTTTAATGTAAACTCCCTATTCTTGGTTTACACAAAAGCCTGTTGCAATGACAAGCGTGGTAATATTAATCATTCTCTCAGCATGGGGCGAATTTCTTTGCTTTGTTGTGATGAATTCATAAAAACGTGGAGGATCTATCATAAAATTCTTCCCAAAACTTATCGTATTATTTAGGTCAAGCTTAGTTTTATCACACACCAATCTACTCAGGGGTACAATAGTGTAACTTTCAAGGAAAGACATTGTTAGTGAGGTTCCCATTGAAAAGGTTTGGGAAAACATTGAGAGAAACGAAATAAAATGCTGATGATCTGCAATTTCTGAATTTATTTTAATTCCCCGACCCTTTCTATACCATAAAATACGTAAGATCTAATTTTGACACGAATTATTGCTGTTGACTGGACACTATTTCACAGTGAAATTTTCTAATATTCCGTTGTCTAGAAAAGGATTAAGAAAAAAATATTTGCTTGTCTTTCACATCTTACATTATGTATTATATATTTAGACATTTGATCTCTGACATTTTTATCGTTATTTCTGTTACTTTCTAGTAGCGGCAAAAGGAGCCCGCTAGAGAGCTGATACTTTACATTTGATACAACTTTTGAAACGTAAATCATCGATCTTTAACATTTAAAGTGACATTATTTTTACATAAATTTTACTTTTATTCTATCTGAAAGAGCATGTTTTCTTATGAAAATTCTGAAAATTTCGAGCCAAAATGTTGAACCGTTTACGAGAAAAATATATTTTTGTGCTAGAATTAAACAAATTGTTGTGGACAACAGTTCAGATTTATATAGAATTTGTCATTTCTGTCTCAACTTTGAAGGCGTATTTTTTGCTTATAAATAACAACTTCAAAAAACGGATAGCATTTCTACGCATTAGAATAAACAATCTTTGCATCAAGACACACTTTTAAAAAATGAAATAAATGTGAAATGTCACTTTAACACAATTTTATGTGACCCGTTCCGCCAAAAGGAAGTCTGTAAAACTACATGTATGCAAAATAGATCGAAGATAGCAGAGAAACGAAGTAAAGTAGAAAGAAACATTCTTAATTAAAGCGTATGTATTGTGTGACGTTAAAAGAAAAGTTTTTTGAAAAGTTTGATAAGTGTCGACCCCATTCAGTTTGTTCAGACTGAATAGGATCAATACATTTCACTCTAATACACTTCTCTGCATCTACAATGTTTTCACTATCTTACCATTATGCTCATTTGCAAGATACGACATCTGGTTGACATCTGCTGGGTCTGACCTGTCTGTCGAAAATTGGTTATTTGGATTTCTCACAAGTTCCCCTTTAGCGTAACGGGCCACATAATGTAATAGAGTTCAAGTTTCGATTCTAGTCAGAACCAATTACCAAATTAACATTAAGTAATTTGCGCTACGAATTATGATATTTGTGAATTTTTCTAAAGTAATCTATAATTGTGTCATTGAACATACATATTATAATTCTAAAATACTTTTTAATACGACTACGTCATTTAATATGTTTGATTTATACGTGTCTAACTAAATATTGAAGTTTAATATCCAATTACGCAGTATGGTTGTATTCATGTCGTAAATCTAAATAGAACCAAGATCATTGACTTTCACTTCAAAGGTTATTGAACATTCTTAATTAATACAAATATGGTGTAAAATACAGGTATAAATCAGCTGGAATCTTGAAAATAAGAAAGCTTGTCGTCGCTTTTCAACGAAAACCTCGTAACTGCAGCTTGCTTTAAGTTGTGGTTACAAGGTTTTCGTTGAAAAGCAGCGATATGTTAGCCCAGGCTAGTTACGCGTATTCAAAAATACATGTATAAACTGTTCAATATTATACCAAGTGAAAATCGTATGAATTGTTCAACTTGTAACCGTTTGAGGTTTCTATCCAGCGAAAGTTGCCACAAATTGAGCAAGGCCTACCAAATCAACTCAAAATGTGTTTGACCCCAGTTCGTCTTTTTCATTTTCAGTACATTTTAAGAGAAAGTATGCACGTTGTATCTGTAATACATGTATGATTCATGTTTAAAGCTGGAGGGTAACAGATGGTCTAATTGCAAAAAATGATTTTTTTTTTAAAAAATATGCAAAACTTTTGTGTTGGGCACCTCAGAATGGTTAATAATATGCGATTCAGACAAAGATTTGAGCCGAAATTATAAGAGAGATAGACGAATTTAGGGAGAATCCAAACCCAAATTCAACTCCGTTACAGATACTATTGAATTTATTTTTTAACAGTCACGCATGCGCATACAGCGCGGACCAAGATATTCATACTTGAATTTCAATATGACGTCATCATGTATGTTGTGACGTCATTTAAGAAAGTCGCATGTCCTACTGTTTTTGACCTACTTTCGACATCGCTTCATGAATTTGGTATCAAATTGCGAAAAAAATGAGTCGTTGCTTCAATCGTTTGTCGTAATCATTTAATCAGGTCATATAAAGCTTAAAAAGTGTACATTTTGTTTGTTTTTGACAACTTTTGGGTCCAAATCTGGGAAATTGCAGCTTTAATATTTGATACCCTGATATTCCTGGACCCACTTTTTGCTTAAGGTAGTCCACCCGTAATGAGATTCATGAGACGTCAGGATTATTCGGATGACGTCGTAAACATTCGGCGAGTGTTAACGACGTCGCCCGAATAATTCCAACGTCGCGCGAATCTCTATAAAAGGTGGACTACCTTTTAAAACGCAATTTGATCGGAATCCACGCTCATGATGGATAATCACGTGATACAATATTTTCAGAAAAGCTTCAATAATTTTGTAAATACTGGACCGATTTGAAATCTTCAATAACTTTTTTATCAGTTGATATTTCAAAAGTCCAACACGTTCAGCTCATTCCTGGCATTTTCCCACCTTCTATGTTTCAAACCGAATTCAAATTGGTCAAGTATTAAAAAAGATATTGAAGATTATCGGAAACTCTGAGTCACGTGATTATACACCGTGACACTGCTCTCTTACAGTCGCTACAGGTTGTGAAGAAACTACATGGGAATATCATTGGTATTTTTCAGACAGCTTGTACATATTATGCACAACTCCTGATCTTGACCCATATTGGTAACAAGTCTAAAAAGGACCCCTTTTCATGATCTGGCTCTTTTCTAAAGCAATATCCATTTGTTGATCAAAATATATCAATTTATAAAGTCAAAGTTTACATGTTTACACCTAGTCTACGTTCATTACACATACCGAATACGCCATGTTGTGGCAACCCAAATATTCAGCTGGAAGTGTTTCAAAAGGGTGAAAGAATATTAAACCTTTGAAATAGATTATCTTTAAATAAACCGAAGCCTTACGACTATGGCGTGTGGAACGTTGCAAAATTCGATAAATATTTTTATGTGATATAATTTTATATTTATATTCTATACTTTTTTTATTTACATTCTAAAAATATTTTTATGTGATATAATTTTATATTTATATTCTATATTTTTTTTATTTATATTCTAAAAATATTTTTATGTGATATAATTTTATATCTATATTCTATAATTTTTATTTATATTGTATATTTTTTATTTATGTTCTTTATTTTTTATTTATGTTCGATAACGCGAAAAAAAATTATGTGACATAATTTTTTTTCGCGTTATCGAACATAAATAAAAAATATAGAACATAAATAAAAAAAATATACAATATAAATAAAAAATTATATCACATAAATTTTTTTCGCGTTATCGAACATAAATAAAAAATAAAGAACATAAATAAAAAAAAATATACAATAAAAATAAAAATAATAGAATATGAATATAAAATTATATCACATAAAAATATTTTTAGAATATAAATAAAAAAATATAGAATATAAATATAAAATTATATCACATAAAAATATTTATCGAATTTTGCAACGTTCCACACGCCATATACGACCACGACGATTTACACCCGATCAAAGTAAAGGTCTGCCAAAACGGAGCAAAATATCACGGAAAACGGAACTGATCGAACAGACATGCCTGTGTATGTCTGACCGACCCAATGTCCACCTCATTGGTCACATAGAAATATATGACATTTATAGCATTTCCAGGGAAAAATCAGCTAACTATATGAACATACCACTTCCCCCATATTCATACTACCCTGATTACAAAATGATTTTTGCTCACATGTATTTACATAATGTAATGTATAACATGTTTAACATGTATAACATTTGTAAACTGTGACAGAAATAAAAGAATATTGTATTGTATTGTATTGTATTGATTGTCACATGGTTCCCCATCGTGTGCTTAATTAAGTAGCATCCGTATCATGCGACAATGAACCAGTTTTTGCGGACTAGACAGACTGATTTGAGTGGAAACTTTTCGCTCTATGATGTTTAAGAATCTCCCATCTGAATCTAGTAATTTATTAAAAATATAACTTTGTATAAATCGTATTCATTTTCGCAATGCGATATGCATTTGACATTTGCTGAGTCTGTTCGTTCATATCGTCACCTTTTAACAAAAAACCTCGTACCTGCAGCTTGTTTTAAGCTGTAGTTACGAGGTTTTCGTTGAAAAGCAGCGATGTGTAGGGTTTACCGACTTCCTGGATGATCCGTTTACGGATAGCAGGCGACATTTTCTCCAGATTTTATTTTATACCTGTTTTTACATGCTCGACAAACTAGCCTTGGTTCCGTTAGCATTTCAATGATTGACTATATTGGGACACTCTTGTTCAAAATTGAGGGTTTTAAATTATTCAATTAATAAGCATTAATTGAATGTAAATATTTAATGCTAATAGAGTTTTGCGTCTTACGTGGACTTCGACTATGGACATCGGACGTGGACTTTTTTAAGGGGGCCGTCTCAGCATTTTCATATAACGGTACAATTCACTGGTTACGGGTTTAATGCCAAACAAAGCAAATGTCAGTTTAACGTATACAACCCATCATTAGCACCAAAGAGTCAGTGACGAAATTTGAAAAGTGCCTGTAAATCCTAAACTGTGTTATATTTTCATTCTAAAAACAAACATAAGCATTTTGAACGGTTTAGAATTTTGAATTAGTGCATAATTATGGAAATATTTGACAAAAATGTTATAAATTATCTCCCTTGCATATGAATATAGTATAAAAAAAGATACCTGTAAATATTATTTTCTTCTTGAAGCATAATCTTAAAATCCGACACGGTGAATCAACTTATGTGAAGTGTATTTACAAGGGTGTGTGATTTGATGCATGTGCCATGGCTAGCAAGTGGTGTTTTTAATGATGGGACATATACCTTAGCGCATATATTATAGAACCCGTTTCGCTCGAATCTACACCTAGTTTTCCAAACTTATAAGATATTTTGCACTTGATGAATGTGTATTACATTTTCAGAAAGCCGGGGCTTTATGTCCGTGGAGCTAATGTCACAGCACTAGTGTCTGCGTCAGCGTCGCGTCGGCGTGGCAACTTCACTTGAAAAACTTTATTATTGTCTATATATCTCAGGCACTATTATAGATACAGCCGTAATACTTCACATATGGACACCTTTGTCAAGATATTTCATTGAATTATGGGACTATGACCCCTGACCTCGTGACCTTGACCTTAGAGTTTGACCTACTTTAAATAAACTTTAAACTTGCCCATATATAAGGCACTGTTAGAGATAAAGCCTTTATATAGCGGACGAGAATTGACCTGACAGAACACTCCATTCGATTAGCACGGGCTGCTCTGCCAGGTCATTTATCGTGAGGTATATTTCATACATAAATTTGTATACGTTTATATATGATGATATTCAAAGTTTTCAACTGCCACTAGATACTCGTGCAGTATATATACATTGACAGTTAAAAACTAGTAGCGTCAGCAATAAAACGCACTTTTGTAAAAACGAAATTTCTGATATTTTTTCTATCTTTAAACGTGAATGGTTCTTGTTTCGTCTTTAGAGAATCAGTAATCGCGATTCTAGTTGAAAAACGTTATCAAAAGTCATACCGGGCATGGTGGTACCAAATTACATCCCAAAAAATTGCAAAAGAAAATCTTCAATAAATCCGCTAATATGTGACCAGTCCTGCCTTCAGTAAGGGTTTACGTGAGCTCACGTGAGCAACCGTCGCGACTTCTTTGACACAAAATTGACAGAATTGACCGAGTATTCCGAATGAAACGGCTCACGTAAAACCTTACTGAACGCAGCCCTGTATGAACGTTTGGATATTCTAGAAGTGGTCGATCTTTTAAATAATATTCATCAAAACAATTATTGGTGAACAAACACAAATCTTTGATGGGAATTAAGTTTTATCAAGTTTTTTAACAAAATGAAATAAAATAAAAATAATCCACCAAGTCCAACAAATTCCTGACCCTTCTGCTTCAAATCAAGTTCAAATCGGGAGTATGTTTACAAATTTATTGAGGATTTTCTGCAATTGATGTTGCTGTTTCTGCCGTTGTTAAATTATTCCCCTCTGTCGTTGTATTGTAGAAAAAGGAATAGTAGTCTGCTGATGTAAGATCAAATATACATGTAGTGTGCAATGAACCCATGTCAATTTACACAAACTGTATTTGCTTGCAATTTTCAACAAAATAACTTGCAACTTAATTGCGTGTACTTTGTAAAAGGTACAAATCAAATCAACTGATTGGTTCTTAAACAATAATCACCAGGTTATTCACTTTCAATTGAGACTGGTACATTTTTACATGTATCGTTATGTTAAAAGGCTGAGACGGCCCCCAATAAAAAGTCCACGTCCGATGTCCATTGTCGAAGTCCACGTAAGACGCAAAACTCTAATATTGACAAGTTAAAAACGGGAACATCCTTTCCCAGCCTTAACAAACAATCATTTACCCAAATTGATAACTAATTGTTCCCTAACCCTTTTACAAGCGATTCATTTGCGGACTTATTTTATGTGAATGAGGTTAACCTTGACCGTTTTGTTGACCTCCCGTGCAACGAAAATTCTAACTGTTCAATCTCAGTGCGTAAAAGCGATGATTTAATTGTGAACAATTATGGTCACAAACTATTAACTATTTGTAAAGAGAATGGTATTTACATTCTAAATGGTCGTTTGGAACATGGTGAATGTACTTATCACTCCCTATACAAAAATAAAGCTGTTTGTAGCCTCATTGATTATATAATGTCAAAATATGAATCCTTGTCGTTAATCTCAAGCATGGAGGTATTAGATATTTCGGAGTTTTCCGATCATTGTCCAATAAATTTCAAATTCAAATGCTTGCGCATTCCAAATGGAAATGCTCAGGAAGTTGAATTTGATAAAATAATTTGGGACTCATGTAATTTGACACAATTTCATTCTTTAATAAATGAAAACGAAGAATTGTTAAACTCATTATCACAGAATTTGATATCAAATGATATCAACATAGACGACTATATTACTAATTTCGCGGAGCTGATTCGTAATATATCACTCAAATGCTTTGGCAAAACATTTAAATCTACTCAAAACTATGATAAAAAATCTCATTCGAAAAATGAATGGTTCAATAATGATTGTAAAGAGGCGAAAAGGGTATTTTTGTTGACAAAGAGAGCGTTTTCTAAAAATAAGTCATCAGAAAATAAGGTATCATTTTTAAAAGCACGATCATCATATAGCAAAGCTAAAAGAAAGGCTAAATTCAAATATTACACTGCTGAAAAAATTAAGGTTTCAAATATGAGTAAAAGTAATCCCAGAAAATTCTGGTCTTATATAAATAAGCATAAACGTAAAAAGGGCAACATGTATGACGACGTATTGATGAACGATCTAATTGAACATTTTTCTACGGCGGCAAATAATAACGATTTTAACCTTAACTCAGACCAATTCCCTTCTGCACGTGACACACCGTTAAATGTTGACCAGCTAGATAGACCCTTCACCGAGGAGGAAGTTAAGAAAACAATTTGCAGTTTAAAAAGGAACAAAAGTCCAGATATTGAAAATGTCGTAGCTGATTTTTTCATTGACTCATGTAACATTATTTCTCCCCATTTAACAATTCTATTTAATCGAATTTATGAATCTGGTGTGTATCCAGAATCATGGTCCAAAGGAATGATAGTACCTATATACAAAAAGGGTGACCCTTCTAACCCGTCTAATTATAGGGGTATCACTATTGTTAATACTTTATCTAAAATTTTCTCTCTCATTCTCAGAAATAGATTGAACAGCTGGGTTGAGAGTGAATCATGCCTGAATGATGTACAATTTGGTTTTCGTGATGGCCGATCTACCGTAGACGCCATATTTATTTTACACTCATTAATACAAAAAGTAATTCATAAAAAGCAAAAACTATGGTGTGTTTTTATTGACTTCGAACGTGCGTTCGATACCGTTATTAGAAATGCCCTGTGGTATAAACTAGTGGAATGTGGCGTCAGCTGTAAATTGATCACTATGTTAAAATCCATGTATCAGAATGTAAAATCATGCGTTAAATTTGGTAATTCTATGCAATTATCGGATTTCTTCGACGTTTCATTGGGTCTAAAACAAGGAGAGCCGTTATCTCCCCTTCTATTCATTCTTTTTATAAATGATATTGTAAATATTATCGATGTAGACAACCTTGATGAGAACGATTTGACTCTTTTATCAGTGTACTTACTTCTCTTTGCTGATGACATTGTTTTATTCACGACAAATCCCGATACACTTCAAGTTCAAATAGATAATATATGTAGATATTCAGCAGAATGGGGTTTGAAAATAAACATAGCGAAAACAAAACTTTGCATTTTTCGTTCAGGAAATGAAAGTATAGATTCAACTATTAATATAAACGGGAATATAATTGAACAAGTTGATAATTTTATTTATCTAGGAATTAATTTTCATTACAATGGTAAAATGAATAATGCAGTAAATACACTGCACGACCAAGCTCTAAGAGCTTACCATAATTTATTAACATTATTTGATAGAACAAACCTTGATGTAAAATGTAAGTTATCCCTATTTGATTCTATGATAGTTCCAATACTTCTATATGGCTCTGAAGTATGGGGAATCTACAATTTAAAAACAATCGAAAAGCTGCATTTGCGATTTTGTAGGAAAATACTTGGTGTCAAACAACAGATACCAAATTATGCAATATATGGCGAATTGGGGCGATTTCCACTGTATATTCTAGCAAAAGAAAGGGCAATTTGCTTTTATCTCAAGATACTTAAAAACCCAAACTCACTGATCTTTAACTCCTTCCGTGAACACTTGGTGAACAATGTTAGATATGGTTGGGCATACAAAATGAAGAAAACAATTGATCACTTAGGCTTCAATTATTTAAATAATTATTCAAACAATGTTAACTTAGTTATTTCTGTTAATGACATACCCCATATAAGCATTTTTAAAAGTCGAATTAGAGACCAATTTATTCAGGACTGGTTTGCCTATATTAATGACACTCCCAAATTAGAATATTTTTGTAAATTCAAAACTGAATTCGCGTTTGAAACGTATTTACAAATGATCCTAAATGATAATTTAAGAAAAAATCTAACACGCTTCAGACTCAGTTCTCATTCATTAGAAATAGAATCAGGCAGATGTTTTGGACTAGAAAGAAGAGATCGTTTATGTAAAATTTGTAATTTGAAAGTTGTTGAATCCTAATATCATTTTCTTTTATGTTGTCCTAGATATGACGAAATACGCAAAAAATTTATTGGAAATATTAATTGGCCCTCTCTCCAAAAATTTTACAATATAATGGCTTCTAAAAACAAAAATACTCAATTAAAATTAGCTAAATTTATTAACAATGCACTTTTAATGAGAGAAGATATCACGAAACAGCTCTCATAATCCATGTTATCTCTACCAAGCATATTCATGTTCGTTTTTTGTCCGATCCTTTGTACCGTTTCGGTAATTGTTTTCCTTCGTCTTTGTTTTGTTTTCCCATGTGCTTTTGCTTGTATGTATATATGTTGTATATTTATGTCTTTGCCATACCTTTTTTCTTCTGTAAATGGCCAAAGGCGATTTTATTGCCGATTGCTATTAAAATGTATGTATGTATGTATGTATTTAAAATCGAAGCTAACGCAAGCCCCATTGTTACCAGAGGTTTTAAACAATCATTCATTCATCTTCTTCATAAGGGATGCCAAAAATCAAGAGCATGTTCAGTAAAAAGATAAAAACTCCAACCACTTTTAAATAATACTTGATTGTTTATGAACTTGGAACTTAGAGGCATTACAGGAAAAGGAGAGAAAACAATAATCAGTTTAATCAGTGATCAATACTGTTTCCTTTACACACGGCTCTTTCATTTTGGAAATTCCATATTTTATTGGCAAATATAAATCTCATACGTCTTCAGAACAGAATCAATTGCAAAACACCTGGGGCGTATCACTAAAAGAAGAAAGGAAGAATATATCTCGGTTAGTCACACCTTATAGCTGCTTGTTGAGATGTCAAAATCCCGAGTAAACAAGGAAGCCATATTGTGGTAGATTTTATATAAATGACTTGTTTACGGTTTAGAATGTTGACTTCGCTGACGCCTGTCGTGGATTTATGTAGATCCATGGTCCATTACGAAAAATGGATCCTTACACACGGACTGTTCCTGATCCGAGACAGTAAAGAAATAAACATGTTGAATTGCCAGTCACACAGTATCTGATCTCAATATGGATTTTTTTCTTATTTCGTCAAAGCATTCATTATATAGTTGAGATAAAATATAACACACGGAGTTGTTGTAATGTTCTGATTTCATCCGTTTAAAAAGTACATGTTTTGAAGACCGAAAACATGTTGTTATCCGTATTGCAGACCTGAATTCATCGTGACATTAGACGGGTTACAATGCGAGTCTATATGGTCGGAACAGGATTGATAAGTTTATAATTTCCGTCGACCCTATTGCATTGAAATCTGTCACTGCATTCTTTTGTCGTTATATTTTTGATAATCTTTCATTTGGGAACGTCACACAACGGCCTTGTTTGAGGAAGGGGTTAAAGAATCTGCTAAAAGACAGTTTTGATATGGGATAAGGATTAATCCTTCTCATGCTGTTCATGTCATATTCCTGTGGTGATCAAGCTTTGGCAGGCAGTTTAGACTAAGATCAGCCTGCACAGACGTGTAGTCTGATCTCAGCATACACTGTCTGTTTTCTTTCTGCGATTGTTGCAGACCTCAGACAAATTGTTGAAATGTCCCTTACTCGTAAAAAGGCAAAATTTAACCCATTCCCAAACAAGACCTGGTTTTGACGTCCTTAATAGAAAAGACACGAGAACACATTGAAACAAAAGAAGAAACTGCTGAGGACCAGCAGTTTCTTCTTTTGTCTCAATATTTCCCTAGCTATTTTGTACAAAAATCCTTGCTTTTTCAATGTCAATTTTTCGTCTGTATAGCAACTTTCAAATTGGACCATCCTAAATTTTTGTTGTTTGGGAAAGGATTAAGAAGATAAAAGTGACTTCAGATTTAAGACTATTCAATATTTTTGAATGGTGGTATTTAGACGGTTAAATCGCTGAATTCATTAATCCTTTCCCAGACAACAAAAATATTAGGCTGGTCCAAACAGAAAACTGACGGAGACGAACAATAAATGGTGCTAAATCTGTGAAAAATATAATTTATAGTTTGAAAAATATTTGGAGAAAAAAAAAAAAAAAAAAAAAAAAAAACAGGAAAATTATGCGAAGAAGTATATTCGTTATTTCTCTGAATATTTGTTTCAAACCACTGTCTACGGAGTGCGTCAAAAGGAAAGTTTTCTTGGGAAAGGGTCAAAGATTATCTTCGTGCAAAATGGATTAAAACTTGTTTCCATATTTTCGATCGTGCAGGCGCTGTTCGTTACCAACAAAACGTTCACCTGTGGGAAACTGGGGTGTATGTCTGTGATAATCCATGAAATGAATAGATAGAATGAATTTGTTCAATGGCAATGAATTTTGTGCTAAAAATAGATATAGTTTTCCGTTATGTTTTGATAAACCGTCAGTGTTGTTATAAGATCTCGAAACTACGGCTTGAATCAAGCCGTAGTTACGAGATTTTATAACAACATCAACGAAATACTGTTTGTTTGTCCGAAATTACGTCACGGTTTACCAGATAAAATCGTTCCCTATTCAACGCTAAGCATTGAATGGATCTAAACGTATAGAATTTATACACCTGGATAACGTTTCGCAACTGGGCATTCACGATTTTGAGAATAATCGTGAAAGGTGATTTTTTTCTACACGTTTTCTGTTGTTCTTCGTGATATATTTCCCACTTTTCTCGAATGTTTTCAGCTTTTACAGGGAATAGAGTGTAGATCTTGATATCAGCATCAATCGCAGAGTATGGCGTCTTTTTTTTTGGTATATCATTAAATATAGGAGGTAATGTGTTTGAATGAAAATGAGTGAACGTTGCATTCTTATCCAGCATATTCACGGTGGATAATCACGTTAATCAAAAAGTCAGAAAATCTGAAATATTTTTTTTAATACTTGACCAATTTGAATTCGCTTTGAAACAGAAAAGGTGGGAAATGCCGGAAATGAGCTGGACGTGGTGATTAAAAAAACCAACCGATAAAAAATTATTGAAGACCAACCAAAATTTTCATTGATCTTCAATAACTTTTTTATCAGCCAACTTTTAAAAAATCTAATGCGTGACGTCTGTCCACCTTTTCTGCTCAAAACCGAATTCAAATCGGTCCCAAATTTACAAAATTGCTGAAGGTTTTCTGAAATTATTGTATCACGTGTGATTTTCCACTATGGTAATTGTTGAGAAAAGTAAGGACAATATAAATCACATCAAAGTTACGTGATAGCCGTCCGTGATTACGTTGTTGATGAATGTTTCGTGTTTTTAACAATACAAAAAAAAAATTGTCAATTGGCCAATTTGGTAAACTTTTCAACTGCCAATATTTTTTGCGCAATGTGATGTAATGTGTACGTCACACTATACGTAAACAAAATATCTCGTCTTTTATTAAAAACCCAAACATTGTCTAAATCTGTAGTTACGTTTTAAAGCAAAGTATCGATATCTTGTACAAAATAGTCTCAAACACTACATTAGCATGCCTAATTCCAAAAAAAAAAAATGCAATGTCGGTGGATTCCGCTTTTTAATAATTTGGCATTTAAAATTTGCAAGGTATATTAACAGACTTCGTACAGTGGTTAAATAAGACAGTGTTATATCAAATAATCATTAAATCATCACAATTAGATGAATATAAATAATGAAATAAACAAAACGATTTTATGGTTTTCGACGGTGTTCAGTTATTTTGTCTTCTGCAACACATCTTAATCATGGCCAGTCTTATTTTTTGTCGTTAAATAAAAGGTTAATCCCAAAACAAATAGAGGGAATCTTTTTGACGCCTCTGATAGAAAAGGCTCGGGAATACATCGAGGCAAAGAAGAAATTGCTTATGATCAGATTTTTCTTATTTTATCTCGATATTTTCTGTGCTATATAACAAACACGTTCTCTGCTTTTGATAAATATATTAATTATTTTGTCGTCTTTACCCCCCCTTTAAAATTGAAACAGTCCAAATTTTGTCGTTTGGGAAATTGGTTAAAGCAGCAAGACTTGAGAAAATGTACACAATTAATATATACGTGACGTTGTTACATTTCAGGTGATCGAATAAAGGAAGTTTGGGACAGTCTAGTGTATTAAATAGATGTAAAATAGATGCACACATAACTGTCCCAGGAGTGCTACTCATATTTGTTCAAGATAAGCGGCCTGTCATAACAGATCAAAGTTGGAGGATTGTAAACCACACTTCATGGACGAGATAATCCACCGAGCAAGACAAACGACACAACAGATTATCTAGTTGGCTTTATGTGTCCACCCGAGATGTGTTTAGAGATCACGTGACCACGGTTTATCGACAAAACAATGCACCGGTCACAAGTACACGCAATGACGGATTAAGACTGGCTGTCGGCTTTAACTGGCAATTGGACTAATTAATAAACCATACAGAAACTCGGATTTATTGGTGAACTCTAGTGGGAATACTGTGAATGTGAGAATCAGAGAAATAAGCAAATGCACATGTATACCTTACCAAATCAAATGTCTACATACGGTTGTCTAATATTACAGCGATATGAATACAGGAAAGGTTTCAAGTAAGGGCCTTACATGACTGTGGAGTAAAGATTCATATTTGAATTACAAAACGACGAAATATATAAGTCGTGAGTTCGTTAAAGGTTCAGAGATTAGATATCACCATCGAATGTTGCAAACAACCCTCTTAAACTGTTTCATATCTTATATGGGAACTCTTAAAATTGTGATATGATCGGACGAATTTGGAAACGAATGAATGATTTATCAGTTTTCGTCATACAATGATCCACAAAGAGAAGCACTCGTGTATTTTTGAAGAATTTGTATATTGTTAACATTTGTGTGCATTGTTTCTTCGTTGATGAATTTCAATGATAATGAGAAGAGCGACAAAGACTTTACAGTTTTATGGACGCATCTTGTGTGCTTAGTTCGACAACGTTGATGTCACACGTGAAAAGATGTGGAAATCTTGAACTTAACAAAAGGAATTTTCACGATGAATGAGATTGAATCAATGTCTGTGTCACCCATCTCACTGACATCGGGGCGGGGCGGCGTCTGTCGCAGTGGACACCCGGTCACCGCCACGCCCAACTACGATCGACATGTACACAACGACTCATCCAAACATTTACCTCGAGTTTCCAGTTCGAAAAATACAGCACATGATTCGCTAGATGTCAGTCATGACAGACATACGATGAACGACAGCCTGGAGCTATCGTCCGCGAAACATCTACAGCGGAGTTTAACAACAGTACGCAGGAAGGATACAGCTCGACGACAGTTGATGTGTTCTATGTATACGAAACATAACAGTGTTAAACGGAGCTTCTCATTCGTGGCTGGTGAGCGACCGACAGACGTTAAATTTCCGAATGTAAGTTATCGCGAAGACGAGTCGAAATGGGCGCATAGGAAAGAAAGATTGAACAGAAACTGCAACAACAAACATACAAATAGTACCTCACCGGAATTTAAGTACGTGTCATTTGTAAATAAAGACAGCAATGCGACAAACAGCATAAGACATTCTGAAAAATCCACCAACAGTAAGATAAATCTACCAGAAATCATCATGGACTTCAATATGGAAGCTAGTGCAGGCCAAAATGGCCGCGGTACAATGATGACGTCATCAGACGAATCTGGCGACGAGGAGCGCGCGATCGGAGCGCCGTACGAGGGATACCTCAAACGATCAAAACTGTTATCCCACAATCCATGTCGGGCGTGGCATAGACCGGTAACGCCCGGGTTATTAGAATCGCTGAATAAATTACGGTTACCTTCCAAAACACGGACAGAACAGTGGCTAAAGTCTGTAAACAACACGAGAAAATCGTACTGTGACAGTACTTATGTGGGTAATCTTGTGAACTCAAATCTGGCTTTTCCTAACTGGATTTACACCGACACATAAGTTATATCGTCGGTGTTATTGCCAAACCTCGTAACTGCAGCTTAAATAAAGCTTCAGTATCGGAGTTTGTAAATACACTAACGATATGATCATTATAATAAATGGAATCTTGAAACCCATTCCCATACAAATGCATTTAGACCAATTCAGATCCAAAGGTTTTGCAGAGAGTAAAGTTAATTCGACTGCCCGAATGGATGACAAATCTCTCATACGGCGCAGTAAATCGTCGGTGGGGAGTCAAAACCTCGTAACTCCAGCTTTTTCAAGCTGTAGTTACAAGGTTTTGACTCCCCACTAACGAAATGTTAAAGAAAAGGGGACAATGGTAAAACAACTATGACCATCACCATTTCCTCTCCTTCCTTCAATGTTTTCTAAAGCTTTAGTACTTAGATATGTCAAAATGCGTATTTAAGGAATATTACACTAGAAAAAAACAGGCAGTTTGTACAATCTTTGCAAAACATCACCTTTCAAATTTTCATAGAAAAGACGAAGTCTCTGCCTCTGTGAAAGTACAACAACATTTACCCTTTCCCAAACAAGACCTGGTTTTGACGTCCTTCATAGAATATGCTTTGGAAAATGTTGAAACAAAAGAAGAAACTGCTGATAACCAGCAGTTTCTCCTTTTGTCTCAATATTTTCTGTGCCATATTTTACACAAATCTTATCTTTAATAACATCCATTCTGTCATTTCAGGCAGTTTTTGAAGGGGATCATCCTAAAATTTTGTCGTTTGGGAAAGGGTTAATGTACATGACGGTATCGTCAGAGTCATTGATTCTGTTGGAAGCGTTGAGACTGGATGAGGGTTTTCAACAAAATTATTATTATTGTATCTAAACATGGTGCTACGCAGTTAATGTAATTGTACAAAATGTGCTTTCATTATATGTATAACATAAGAATAAACACATGTTTAGTTTTCATTCTCCCCGATCTATAGACACAATTGGAACACCTTTGTTTCTTTCCCTTTTCGCTTAAGCCTGTTTACAAGGTGACTATGCCACGTGACATTTTGGAAACGTACACACGAACAAGAAAGTTCTCGCTTCATGTTAGCCAATATCTCAGCTGATATCTAAAGGATTCTGGTGAGATAAAGTGCATAGTATAGCGGACTATAATCTACCTGGCAGAGCATTCCATTCGATTAGCATGGGCTACTCTGCCAGGTCAATTCTCGTCCGCTATACCCGTTTGTGAAAGCACCATTCCGGCTCTTATTTCAAACTATACCAAACGCCGTTTTAACATTCAAACGCAGATTTTTTCTGTGTCCAAAAAGGAGGAAATGTACATGTACACCAGTCCTGAAAAATGCTTATGTTTGAATATTTGAGAAAACCACGTAGTCGAGTGAAATAGAACCAGGACTGGTGCAAATCTAGGACACACACAAGCTGTCACATTTATGGGAATAAGCACAGACAAAGAAACAATCTGAAGTGTCAACTCTACCCTAGACGGCGAAATTTTAGACTGCTTATATACTTAAGGAAAACAGAAACGCAACAAAAATAAATTCTATCATACGTTTTGTTTTTGTCTTTCTCAAAATCTACCTCATTCGAGTACTTTTTTCAAGGTATAGTAAAACTTCATCACTTGACTTTCTACTGTCAAAATTTCATCAAGGTCACAGGTTGTACGTGCCATAAATATACTGAACAAAAATGAAAACTTAACACTTCAAGATTTCTTGTTTCTGGAAAACTATCGAACTAAAAGCCTGAAATATATTTTGACGTTATTTCCCAGGCTTTCAGCAATCGTTTTGTCGAAATCTCATTGCCTTGTGTCCTTTAAAGTCAGAGTTATGGCCCTTAATGCGTTTAGAGCTAATTACATCTAATGTCACATATGCGCATGCGCAGGAAACGATTCACTATTTTTTCGGACTTAGTCGTATCTGGGTTGCCAGAAAAACACAAAAAAATCTTTCTTATCACTAGTAGCAAGCTCTGGAATAAAGGTCTAATCTGTCACTTTTGTGAATTACCTCCCTTTGACATAAACAAATAGGGAATTTAAAATGTTTGATATTCACAAATTTATCACGGTTTTCGATTGATCTTTTTTAAAACATCATGCAGGCTTTACATGGGATTTTTGAACCCTTTTTTCGACTAGGATTTTCCCCAGATGTTCATGCAAAAGCGATTTCAATTTCCTATGGAGATTGCATTGTAAAATTTTCAAGCTTTGCAACATAATGAAAATTATGCTTTTCAAACATCGTTTTGTAAAAGCTCAAACAATGTTATGCAAGCTTCTTTACATTTTCTGACTGATAACTTGTCAGACTACCATTCCGTACAGTCTGACATGGTTTGAATTCGTCTGCTGGGATTTTCGAGGGTTTAAATTTTGTAAAATTCTGTTAAAATTGTACACCTGAAAAAACGGACCCCTGTCACACTTAAAGGGTCCGTTTTTCATCCATGTGATTAAGATCAACAAAACGTTTAGTGTTTTGGCAAACCAAGTCAATGAACAATGCGAAGCACATTCATTTGATTTCTTTACTTGTTGTATTTAGAAGAAATATAACTTGCAATGTAGGTGTAAAGTTTTCATTTTTGCTCAGTAGAGCGGTTTGGCGTCAACGTTAAATACGTTCTTGCACGCAATCCAATTTGACGTTAACGATTCCTGGTTGAAATTTGACTTTTGTACTGTGAATAGCATCAAGAGTTTTTCTCGATAAGAGAATTTGTTTCCGTAGGTAAAGTAAGCGAACGTTATGGACCTGACGTCGTGACATTAGACGTTGACGACCGCTTTTCGGGCGACCGTCAGTTGTTCCGTTCGTTCTAAGACGTTATCTCAAGCAAAAATTTGTCAACCGATGTACACCAAAGTCAGCAGCAATTGCGGGTTGAGATGTTCCGTTCGTAAATATCACAATTGCTACTGGACGCCGTCTTTGAATAATTCGCAAAATGATATGAGGGGTTAAATCCAAACGAAATTCATTGCCTTTCGTCAAATCGACGTGCATTAACACAAATTAAAAGAGTTTTATGTAGAGTTTAGGTATTGAAAGGTTTGCACGCGAGAAACGTGTACACGTCTATTTTGACGTTATCTCACACGTAAGCCAGGTTCTAACGTAAATACAAAGATCAATAACAAGATACACTTTCTTGTAATAATTAGTAACAACTTTGACTCAATAACATGAAAGAATTAAGAGAAATAACAAAAAATAGTTGTTGCGTTTCTTCTGTCCTCTAGTATATTTGTTCCTGTCGTAGAAGACAAAACGGTTATCAAAGTGGAATGTTTGTATATCATAGCATAGAAAATGTTGATGCTTATCATCATTATTTTCTTCTGTTGTCTGAATGATGTTCCAACCATTTCTATAAGATGCGCCTAAGAGCGCCATTGTTTGGAAAAACAGTTGAGCGCGAGGAGCAAGCGCTTCGTTTCCATCTATGTTTTCGTAAATTCTTTTTACAAGGAGAACAAACCAGTCATTGTTTGGTAAAGGATTAACCCTTTCCCAAACAAAACCTAGTTTGACGTCTCTGATAGAAAATGCTCGTGCAAAAAATATTCAAAAGAAGAAGAAGTTTAGAACCAGCATCTTCTCCTTTTGAATTAATATTCTCTGAACCATAAAGCACATAAATCCTATCTTTTACAAATTCATCTTGTCATCTTCTGCACGGCTTTTAAATTTGATAACCCTTACCTTTTGTTTGGGAAAGGGAAAAGAGCCTAAAACCTACTGTCTTCCCCGGATATAACATAATCCTGATCATGGGTGCCTTTCTAAAGCAATACGGGAAGAGAGGAAAATTCTGAATACCATCATATTTCCTCTTCCTCTATATTGTTTCCTTCATACCAAATAATAAGTAATAAGTCAATCTGTTTTTTTAATATTTTTTGTGGCAAGATCTAGATTTTTCTGATTTCATCTGACATGGCACAACGTAAGATCATATTATCTAACTAGACAGTCCTGGCGGCCTGGAAGCGCTCCACAGGCCTGATTGTTCGTCTTGTTGAATGCAATTTCAAAGGTTCAGGCTGCGCAAACAAGCAAATGCATGACCAAGCTGAAAATTACAAGCAAGTAAGCTCGCATGGTTAGTAAGATTTCTGTGAAAGTTCTGTATTGATTACTTAATACTAATGGTTGTAAAAGGTAAAATAAAGCCGAAAATGGCAATTTTGTCAATAACAAGGGCACATAACTCATATAAAATTCAAATCAAGCTGAAAATTACACCAAGGCAAGATCTTATATAGTCAGTTTGTCATCAACATACTGTCCTAATTTTGTCTTGGTTGGCCAATAGTTGCTAGAGTGAAAGCAATGTCAAACTAGAGCCGGAAATGGTTATTTTGTCAATTTCAAGGGCACATAACTCATGACGTAAAATTCAGATCAAGCTGAAAATTATACCAAGGCAAGATCTTATAGTCACCAACATTTTGTACAAGTTTTGTCTTGATTGGTCTATATTTGTAGTTACTAGAGTGAAAACAAAGTCAAAATAGAGTTGAAAATGGCAATTTTGTCAATTTCAAGGGCATATAACTCATGATGTAAAATTCAGATCAAGCTCAAAATTAAACCAAGTCAAGATCTTATAGTAACCAACATTCTGTCTGAGTTTTGTCTAGATTGGTAAATATTTGTAGTTGCTAGAGTGAAAGCAATGTCAAAAATTGAGCCGAAAATGTGATTTTGTAAATGTCAAGGGCACATAACTCATGATGTTAAGTTCAGATCAAGCTGAAAATTATACAAAGGCAAGATCTTATAGTCGCCAACAATCTGTTATAGTTTTGTCTTGATTGGCCAATATATGTGGATATAAGAGTAAAATTAAAGTCAAAACCAGCTATTTTTGATATTCAAGGACAGATAACTCAGGTTAATCTGATCCGATCCAAATTCTTTGAAGGAATCTGAGAGAGGGTCACCCTAGGATCATTCTTGTGAAGTTTAATTGAAATCCATCTGGTAGTTTCTGAGAAGATTTTTAAAGAAAAGGTTTACGGACGGACGGACGCACGACGGACACACCGCCATGACAATAGCCCGCTGGCCTGTCGGCCAGTGGAGCTAAAAATCACTCAAATGACCCTTTTCCTAAAAAGATAGTTTAGCTATACTTTCTTGCTTCCCTTTAAAATCCACGTTCTATGATTGAAGTATGTTCGATGTATATCATGCTATTCGCAAAATAAGAATTTACCTTGCCTAAAGTGCAGTGCCATGTCAAACGAAATCAGCTATACCATGAAGTTAAATCATAGAAATAGCGATAGTATAAGGGATGCTACTCTTTCCTTAGAAGAGTGAACGAGATGCGATTCCCTCCCTTGATCCAATTGTCAATTTTAATCTAATTCAGACAGTAAGTTCGTTGATTGGGGTTTAACGCCGTTTTGGACTGTTTATGGTCATATACTGAAAGAAACTTCCAACGCAAAACCAGCTTCAATGTTGTATATTTCATTTATGTTTGTATAACTCGTAACCAAAAATGGCATATGCAAAGACTAATTCTTTATAATGCCACTGACAATAATGAAAGTACTGAAATGCACCGTATCGCACAGCCCAAAGCACCAATACACACAAGGGGTCAATTTTGAGATCCCCAGGTATCAGCATCACATTGAGTTTTTAGTCTGTTTTCTTGTGCCCCAGTAGTTACTCCACCTTTGCAAATCAGCCATGTGATCTGAAAGAGCAGAAAATGGGTCTAAGGCATTTCGTGGTGGGTGGGGGTGTATGGACTAATAGTGCAGTATTTTGTTTAATGCTTTGATCAGCTAATCAGAATTTCATTATGGTGTGTCTACCTGACGTGTTTAACGTTTGCCAAAGTCTGCCGACGGTAGATATTGCACAATACAACAAAACGGCTACAGTTATGAATGTCATTCCCGCCTGGCGCATTCCAATGGCGCGCACTCTGACTTCAGTGCTCAATCTTGGCATATTGTGAAGATGAACTTTGAAGAAATGATTGTAACTTAACTCAGCTATTGTTTAACAAAATCGCTGCATACATAAAGGTTGAAATCGGTGTTCGAATTGCACGTGCAACACAAAATTGCGTATTTGTGCACAGCCGCACATGCGCAATGATGCATGACAGGACACTCAAGTTTTTAGTGAACAATTATAGTGCATGTGTAGGGATAACAATTGCAATAAATATTGTCGTCAAAAATTCAAGCAGAAAGATTTTGCACGCAAAAAAGCATCTTGCGTTGGAAGTTTCCTTCAGTATATAACGGCATCTTGAGCACCTAGCCATGGATTCCTTTTGTTTCTCATACCAGTACTACCACAACATCCTAACCGAGCTTCCAGCTACCATAGGGGTCTGTAATTTGACCTTTGACACCTTCTAGTCATTACTTTTAAAAGCTTTTAAAAGTAATGACTAGAAGGTGTCAAGGGTCAAATTACATACCCCTATGCCAGCTACTCGCCCACATTTGATAACGATATCAAACCATTGATGCGAGACAAAACTGTCTGAAAGGATATTTGCCGCGAAAGAGGATCAATTCGAGGAGCTCACGAGTTCGATGCGCTTCAAACTGTGCCGATGCAGACAATAAGATCGACATAGATAATCAAGTTTTTGTACAAGATAGCACAGAAATAGTCAGACAATAGGGGAAAATCGCTGATTTTCAACACAAACCTCGTAGCTGCACCTTATAACAAGATGTTGTTACGAGGTTTTAGTTGAAAAGCGACGAAATGTTTATTCACGGCCATTCTACTTTGGCATGAACTGCTTCCTCGCATCTTTCTATTTTGGACGTCAAAATCTTGAATAGGGAAGATTTTACCTAGTTAACCGTGACGTAACATTGAGATTTTCAGACTTGAACTGCTTACGTGTGACCTATAGACGTTTTATCCAATGGGCATCCGTCAACCGTAATGTCATCCGCGCAAGAAGTTTTGGGCTGCCCAAAACTTTTAGAACGGATGAACCTTCCGTCGTGTACGATATAAATCCGCAATATATACGAGCAACAGACGTTCTATGTCCGTTATCAGTCCGTTGTATCCTTTCTCCATCCTATAGGCATCCTTGAAACTCAAATCAACCGAAACTGAAAAGGGATTGATAGGGGAACGATAAGGTACACGGAACGTCTATACATCGTTAGCGGCACGGAAATATAAAGGATGTAAGCATATGCTTCGCGTATATGAAGTATACAAAGGGAAAAAAGAGTTTTTATCTGGGATGTATTCCGTATATTTAGCTGACATCCGCTCCCATCCGCCAGGCTTCCCACAAATATCCGTTTAACATCCCCGCTATATACTACTGACGTGCGCTCTTTTCCGTTATATTTTCGCCATTTTCTAAAAGCGGATGAAAACGGATGGTACCACTACCGAAATTTTGCTCGTCCGCTGTATTTTTTGCATACGTTTTTGTCAATCTGCCAGTGGGACCGGGCCTTTACCTAGTTAACCGTGACGTAACATTGAGATTTTCAGACTTGAACTGCTTACGTGTGACCTATAGACGGGCTCAAGGACGCTTCGCGGCATTTTCGCCCGTACTAGTGGGGCCTTTCTAATCAGAACTCAAAATATATCTATATAGGTACAGAAAGTAAATGTATAAGAATAGGGAAGTTTCAATGTTCAAAATTAAAGAAATCACCATGGAAACATAACTTAAGGGTATTATTACATACGCAGAAGACATGTTGATTTTGATTTTGCCTTTGGTTTTTATCCTATTTGACACAAATTTGTGAATAGGTTTAACTTAAATTTGAAATACCATTTACAAATCACATAATTACAAATCTAACAACCGTTTTGCCTTCAATTCGGTATTAATTTCATAACAAAAAGCTTTACACGCTTCGACGTAGATAAAAAAGAACGCGGGAATGACGTCGTATTTTGGCGGCGACGTTATGACGTCACCAACATATCCTAAACGTTAACTTTTGTTTCAAGATAAATGTAGTGAGATTTCATTTTTTCAACATTTCAACTTAAAACTTTAAAAAATATTTGAACAAGTAGATTTGATTATACTATCACAAATAATTTCTTCTGGAAAAATATTTTGAAGACAAAACGTAAATTGTCAACATATGTGGACATTTACCGACCATACGTGACGTTCATTAGTGTGTGAATACCTTAGGCCGGGATCCAGAGAAAGGACATAGTTATTGCGGACGAGAATTCACCTGGCAGAGCATTCCATTCGATTAGCATGGGCTGCTCTGCCAGGTCGATTCTCGTCCTCTATAATGGCATTTGATACCGACACGGATGTAGATTACCGAGTACATACGCGCAGTCTGATCAAGATACAATTTGTTCTCTATAATCATGACCAGTAATAACAGTGAGATAGCAACCCAGATATTGTACTTACACACAGAATGATCTGTCAACATGAAAAACTCAAATGTATATTTTTTATTTCATAGCCCCACCACACCTTTTTAATCCCACTGTATTGAGATGACGTGATTCAGTGTCTAAATGAGGCTAGAAGGAAACAAAGGTCTTTTTTGTTACAGATACACCTTTATATATCGAGTTAAAATGTTCTTAATACCAATATGTTGGACATACAATTGTAAAATATGATGGTAGTACTATCAGTTATTTTTGTGATATCTTTTAACCATTGACATAGATTCTATTACAAATCCCGTTATTTCGCAATCAGTCTAAAAAACGCATCCTTCCTTTTACGAATGAAGCGCTGTTCAAGCAATTCTATCTTTACAGAATCTGGCAAGGTTTGGTAGAGTCTTTTACATTCATTTGTCTTCCCTTGTTTCTTAGTCAAATCAAATATATAGCAAGCCATAAACCCCCTGTAAGAGTGTTCTTCCCACGATTCTGTCGCCAAGGAAGAAAGCTGTTTAACAATGAAATCTTTGATGTTTCTGTATGAGAAGTCTAGGGACAAGTGTAAGATTTTCAATATTTTCTCCACACTTTGTTCGTCGTTTGGGTTCTTTGAACATGTTGTAGCCATGTTTTGTAATTTCTTCTTGCAAAGTTGAAGCGAGTTTTCATTCATGTATTCGTCTAACAGTGGTACCAGAATGAAAACATTTTCACCTGAAATAGAATTATTTTACATTTAGTGATGATATGATATGATATAACACGGTAGATGATCACAATAGTAGCTTACAGTCTGATGTTGCAGGATCAGGGGCCTGTTTCATGAAAACTTTAAAGACGTATTTTTGACTTACCAATGTCTTAAAAATCGCTTAAAACAACAATCACATGACCCAGGTCTCGATAGATTGGCAATACGAGTTTCTGTCTCAAAAATGTCAACGGTAAGACAAAAATACGTCTTAAATGTTTTGACGAAACTGGCCCAAAGTTGACCGTCCAAACACAAAAACTATGCATGTTCATATGTTCTTATTGTATTGCCCCATTGGCGATACATATTGTGGTGCATATATTCTAATTTTAGAAATAACGTCATGAGGAATAATTGTTTGTACTTGAAAGTAATATATACTGAAACAAAAAAGAAACGCAACTTCATTTTCAATTTCAATTCCTTCTTACGGAAAGACATCAAATCAGATTTAAACAAAACTTAATACATCTAAAGCAATAACATTTCACCTTGTAAAGTTCACAAAATGTTGTTGGTAGGCAATTTCATTAGTAAGAAAACACCAAGTTTAAACCGAGCGTCAACACAATACGACAAAAAAATTGGACGTAGGTCGAAAAAAAAAACAATCTGTTTCGTTCAATTTGGTCAGATATTCGAATGTTGTGAAGTCCATACGAGTTATTAGCGGTCTCCGTTACAGTCTTAAACCTATCCCGTAGGTGGGGTTAACGTAATTATACGTGCCTTGACGTCATATCTCTTGCACGTCCGCCTCGTGCTCAATCGGATGTGGTCCAATTGAGAACCAACAACATATACAGTCAAAAATATGTCGATTTTTTGCCCCATCAATGGCTAACTACAACATTTTGAACCTTTTCTACCAACAACAACTACACTGCAGTTAGGCGCTGGTTTTGGCCTAGCCTTGCTGTGCGTAGCGTAGTGAAAATTGTGTGAACGCTTTGGCGTCTTCTTTGTCTATGTTCTAGCTTGTGTTTGATGAAAATTTGTTTAGATAGTAGTCATCTAGTAAACACGACAGGTGATAATCAGTTTTTAACAATTTACCATGTATCACGTGATGAATATACGGCATCTGAAGTAAATGGCACTGTATTTATGCGTATGAATGCAGGTATATTAAAAATGTACTCAACAGCGGATTAAAAACATATTTTGTTGAAAATATTATGAACAAGAGGGCCATTGGCCCTGAAGCGCTCACCTGATATAATAACTTTTTGTATAACAATTTTCAGGTTGATTGGACAAAAAATGTGACCTCTAGGGTGCACACAAGGTTTAACTAAGACTTGACCTCGTGACCTAGAATTGATCAAGACAATCATTGTGATCAATTTTCATGTTGATTGGGCAAAAAATGTGGCCTCTAGAGTGCACACATGGTTTTACAAAGATTTTACCTCATAACCTAGTTTATGACCCCAGATGACCCAATTTCAATCTTGTCCGAGAATTAATCAAGACAATAATTCTGATCAAATTTCAGGTTGATTGAGCAAACAATGTGGCTCCTAGAGTGTACACATGGTTTTTCTAAGATTTGACCCCGTGACCTAGTTTTTGACCCAGATGACCAAATTTCAAACTTGATGGAGAATTTATCAAAACAATCATTCCGAGCAGATTTCAGGTTGATTGAGAAAAAGGTGTGGCCTCTAGAGCGCACACAAGGTTTTTCTAAGATTTGATCCCGTGACCTAGTTTTTGACTCCAGATGACCCAATTTCGAACTTGTCCGAGATTTCATCATGACAATCATTCTGATCAATTTTCAGGTTGATTGGGCAAAAAAATGTGGCCTCTAGAGTGTACACAAGGTTTTTCTAAGATTTGACCTCATGACCTAGTTTATGACCCCAGATGACCCAATTTAGAACTTGTCCGAGATTTTATCAAGACAATTATTCTGAGCAAATTTCAGGTTGATTGGGTAAAAAATGTGGCCTCTAGAGAGCACACAAGGTTTTACAAAGATTTGACCTCATGACCTAGTTTATGACCCCAGATAATCCAATTTCAAACTTGTTGAAGAATTGATCAAGACAATCATTCTGATCAATTTTCAGGTTGATTGGGCAAAAAATGTGGCCTCTAGAGTGCACACAAGGTTTTTCTAAGATTTGATCCCGTGACCTAGTTTTTGACCCCAGATGACCCAATTTCGAACTTGTCCGAGATTTATCAAGACAATCATTCTGAGCAGAGTTCAGGTTGATTCGGAAAAAGATGTAGCCTCTAGAGTGCACACAAGGTTTTTTCTAAGATTTGATCCCGTGACCTAGTTTTTGACCCCAGATGACCAAATTTTAAACTTGTCCGAGATTTTATCAAGAAAACCATTCTAATAATTTTTCAGGTTGATTGGGCAAAATAAAAATGTCAATCTTGTCCGAGAATTAATCAAGACAATAATTCTGATCAAGAATTATTGTCTTGATCAGAATTATTGTCTTGATTAATTCTCGGACAAGATTGACAAGGTTTTTTCTAAGATTTGACCTCATGACCTAGTTTATGACCCCAGATGACCCAATTTCTAATTTGTCCGAGATTTTATCAAGACAATTATTCTGAGCAAATTTCAGGTTGATTGGGTAAAAAAATGTGGCCTCCAGAGAGCACACAAGGTTTTACAAAGATTTGACCTCATGACCTAGTTTATGACCCCAGATGACCCAATTTCAAACTTGTTAAAGAATTGATCAAGACAATCATTCTGGTCAATTTTCAGGTTGATTGGGCAAAAAATGTGGCCTCTAGAGTGCACACAAGGTTTTTCTAAGATTTGATCCCGTGACCTAGTTTTTGACCCCAGATGACCCAATTTCGAACTTGTCCGAGAATTTATCAAGACAATCATTCTGAGCAGATTTCAGGTTGATTCGGAAAAAAAATGTAGCCTCTAGAGTGCACACAAGGTTTTTTCTAAGATTTGATCCCGTGACCTAGTTTTTGACCCCAGATGACCCAATTTTTAACTTGTCCGAGATTTTATCAAGACAACCATTCTAATAATTTTTCAGGTTGATTGGGCAAAAAAATGTGGCCTCTAGAGTGTAAACAAGGTTTTTCTAAGATTTGACCTCATGACCTAGTTTTTGACCCCAGATGACCCAATTTCTAATTTGTCCAAGATTTTATCAAGACATTTATTCTGAGCAAATTTCAGGTTGATTGGGTAAAAAAATGTGGCCTCTAGAGAGCACACAAGGTTTTACAAAGATTTGACCTCATGACCTAGTTTATGACCCCAGATGACCCAATTTTAAACTTGTTAAAGAATTGATCAAGACAATCATTTTGGTCAATTTTCAGGTTGATTGGGCAAAAAATGTGGCCTCTAGAGTGCACACAAGGTTTTTCTAAGATTTGATCCCGTGACCTAGTTTTTGACCCCAGATGACCCAATTTCGAACTTGTCCGAGATTTATCAAGACAATTATTCTGAGCAGATTTCAGGTTGATTCGAAAAAAAAGATGTAGCCTCTAGAGTGCACACAAGGTTTTTTCTAAGATTTGATCCCGTGACCTAGTTTTTGACCCCAGATGACCCAATTTTTAACTTGTCCGAGATTTTATCAAGACAACCATTCTAATAATTTTTCAGGTTGATTGGGCAAAAAAAATGTGGCCTCTAGAGTGTAAACAAGGTTTTTCTAAGATTTGACCTCATGACCTAGTTTTTGACCCCAGATGACCCAATTTCTAATTTGTCCAAGATTTTATCAAGACAATTATTCTGAGCAAATTTCAGGTTGATTGGGTAAAAAAATGTGGCCTCTAGAGAGCACACAAGGTTTTACAAAGATTTGACCTCATGACCTAGTTTATGACCCCAGATGACCCAATTTCAAACTTGTTGGAGAATTGATCAAGACAATCATTCTGATCAATTTTCAGGTTGATTGGGCAAAAAATGTGGCCTCTAGAGTGCACACAAGGTTTTTCTAAGATTTGATCCCGTGACCTAGTTTTTGACCCCAGATGACCCAATTTCGAACTTGTCCGAGATTTATCAAGACAATCATTCTGAGCAGAGTTCAGGTTGATTCGGAAAAAGATGTAGCCTCTAGAGTGCACACAAGGTTTTTTCTAAGATTTGATCCCGTGACCTAGTTTTTGACCCCAGATGACCAAATTTTAAACTTGTCCGAGATTTTATCAAGAAAACCATTCTAATAATTTTTCAGGTTGATTGGGCAAAATAAAAATGTCAATCTTGTCCGAGAATTAATCAAGACAATAATTCTGATCAAGAATTATTGTCTTGATCAGAATTATTGTCTTGATTAATTCTCGGACAAGATTGACAAGGTTTTTTCTAAGATTTGACCTCATGACCTAGTTTATGACCCCAGATGACCCAATTTCTAATTTGTCCGAGATTTTATCAAGACAATTATTCTGAGCAAATTTCAGGTTGATTGGGTAAAAAAATGTGGCCTCCAGAGAGCACACAAGGTTTTACAAAGATTTGACCTCATGACCTAGTTTATGACCCCAGATGACCCAATTTCAAACTTGTTAAAGAATTGATCAAGACAATCATTCTGGTCAATTTTCAGGTTGATTGGGCAAAAAATGTGGCCTCTAGAGTGCACACAAGGTTTTTCTAAGATTTGATCCCGTGACCTAGTTTTTGACCCCAGATGACCCAATTTCGAACTTGTCCGAGAATTTATCAAGACAATCATTCTGAGCAGATTTCAGGTTGATTCGGAAAAAAAATGTAGCCTCTAGAGTGCACACAAGGTTTTTTCTAAGATTTGATCCCGTGACCTAGTTTTTGACCCCAGATGACCCAATTTTTAACTTGTCCGAGATTTTATCAAGACAACCATTCTAATAATTTTTCAGGTTGATTGGGCAAACAAAATGTGGCCTCTAGAATGTAAACAAGGTTTTTCTAAGATTTGACCTCATGACCTAGTTTTTGACCCCAGATGACCCAATTTCTAATTTGTCCAAGATTTTATGAAGACAATTATTCTGAGCAAATTTCAGGTTGATTGGGTAAAAAAATGTGGCCTCTAGAGAGCACACAAGGTTTTACAAAGATTTGACCTCATGACCTAGTTTATGACCCCAGATGACCCAATTTTAAACTTGTTAAAGAATTGATCAAGACAATCATTCTGGTCAATTTTCAGGTTGATTGGGCAAAAAATGTGGCCTCTAGAGTGCACACAAGGTTTTTCTAAGATTTGATCCCGTGACCTAGTTTTTGACCCCAGATGACCCAATTTCGAACTTGTCCGAGAATTTATCAAGACAATCATTCTGAGCAGATTTCAGGTTGATTCGAAAAAAAAAGATGTAGCCTCTAGAGTGCACACAAGGTTTTTTCTAAGATTTGATCCCGTGACCTAGTTTTTGACCCCAGATGACCCAATTTTTAACTTGTCCGAGATTTTATCAAGACAACCATTCTAATAATTTTTCAGGTTGATTGGGCAAAAAAAATGTGGCCTCTAGAGTGTAAACAAGGTTTTTCTAAGATTTGACCTCATGACCTAGTTTTTGACCCCAGATGACCCAATTTCTAATTTGTCCAAGATTTTATCAAGACAATTATTCTGAGCAAATTTCAGGTTGATTGGGTAAAAAAATGTGGCCTCTAGAGAGCACACAAGGTTTTACAAAGATTTGACCTCATGACCTAGTTTATGACCCCAGATGACCCAATTTCAAACTTGTTGGAGAATTGATCAAGACAATCATTCTGATCAATTTTCAGGTTGATTGGGCAAAAAATGTGGCCTCTAGAGTGCACACAAGGTTTTTCTATTCATGATTCTACCTTTAATACTTTTTGAGTTATGCTCCGGACAAGGTTTGGTCTACGGACAGACCGACCGACCTACGGACCGACCGACCGACCTTCCGACCGACCGACTGACCGACACTTGCAAAACAATATACCCCCATTGTCTTCGAAAGGGTGCATAATTACTTTTAGTTTCTAGATATGAATTTAAACATTGTGTACTTCTTGTATTTCTGAATGATCTAAGTTTTCTGTTTGCTTCGTGTTTCATAGACATGCATTCTTTATCATACCAACTTCTTTGTTTATTTCTTTTACGAGTGACTCTGTAAGTGCCGGTTTAGATGCCTTAATTAGCCTGTCTTCAAATAAATCGAAAACAGTGTCAATGTCCGTATCAGAATCTATCATAATATCTAAATCAGTAAAACTACCATTCATAATTTCATTTTGTAAAGTTACATGATATTCTTGTTTTATATTTTCAGTAAAATTATACTTTGTGCGGATATCACACTTTCTCTCTTTTTCAACTAAACTAATATAATTATTATGCTTTAAAATGTTTTTACAATTACAAGTGATGGAAAAATGTAATGGAAGATGATCACCTTCACATATTCATGACTTCAAATTCATTAATGACATCATATGTATATAATTCATTTGTACATATGAAATAATCGATTACACTTTTACATTGTTGGCTAATAAACGTGAACTCTCCTATTCCTTTATCTTTACCACTCTAACAATAAAAAAACTCTCGAAATCTACAAAACTATAATAAATTACGACCAGAAATTTGTATCCTTTGATTTTTTGATTTTCTATGCGTCCGGGTCGTAGTATACAAACATAAACTAGAATATCACTGAAAGTGATCATACCCCCCAAAAGCGCAGTTTTTGTGCATTTTGAGAAGTCATTTGAACTGGGAGCTGTTCAATTGGAAAAATAGAGCTAACAAAAAATCAACAGACCAAACAACACGTGTAAATGTTGCAAAAAATACCAATTTTCAACAAAAGGACATAGCTCATTTAACAATCCCTAAGCCCAGCCCTGCCATGCTGATATATTTCAATAAACCAAAAATTTACAACCATGTATTAAAGACAGTCAATAAAGGTAGGCCTACATTCCTGTAAGATTAGGTTCAAATTTACTGTATAATTGATTTTAAAAGAATTTTCTCTCATGATTTTGTTAAGTCTGATAAGCCCTGCCCTGTCATTACCACATTTTTTGCAAATAAAAAATCCACGAACAAATTTTGAAATAAGTCACCAAATGAACATTCCTGCCAATTATGGTAACAAAACACCGAAACAAAATTTCACGAACAAGTTTTGAAAAGAGTCACCCAATGAACATTCCTGCCAAGTTTGGTAAGAATTTGCTCAGTGGTTAAGGAGGAGAAGATTTTTGAAGAATTAGCTGACAATTTCTCGAAGTCAGATAAGCCCCGCCCTGCCACTACCACATTTTTTGACGAATCAAAAATTCATGAACATACATTGCATACAATCGATCAAGGGACATTAGTGCCAACTTTAGTTCAAAATGGTCTAATCATTGATTTTTAAAGATTTTTCACATGATTTCTCTAAGTCCAATAAGCCCCGCCCTGCCACACCCACAATTTTTGACAAATCAAAAATTCACGAACAATTTTTGAAAAGGGTCACCCGAGGAACATTCCTGCCAAGTTTAGTAAGAATTTGCACAGTGGTTAAGGAGAAGATTTTTTTGAAGAATTATCTAACGATTTCTCGAAGTCGGATAAGCCCCGCCCTGCCACGCCAACATTTTTTGGCGAATGAAAAATTCATGAATATGCATTGAATACAATCACTCAAGGGTCATTCCTGTCAAGTTTGCTTCAAATTGGCCTAATAATTGATTTTTAAAGATTTTTCACATGATTTCTCTAAGTCCGATACGCCCCACCCTGCCACGCCCACAATTTTTAACAAATCAAAAATTCACGAACAAGTTTTGAAAAGAGTCACCCAAGGAATATACCTGCCAAGTTTGGTAAGAATTGGCCCAGTGGTTGAGGTGGAGAAGATTTTTGAAGAATTATCTAACGCTTTCTCGAAGTCGGATAAGCCCCGCCCTGCCACGCCCACATTTTTTGGCGAATGAAAAAATCATGTGCATACATTGAATATAATCACTCAAGGGTCATCCTGCCAAGCTTGGTTCAAATTGGCATGATAATTGATTTTTAAAGATTTTTCACTTGATTTCTCTAAGTCCGATAAGCCCTGCCCTGCCACGCCCACAATTTTTGACGAATCAAAATTTCACGAACAAATTTTGAAAAGGGTCACCCAAGGAACTTTCCTGCCAAGTTTGGTAAGAATTGGCCCAGTGGTTGAGGAGGAGAAGTTTTTTGAAGAATTATCTAACGCTTTCTCTAAGTCCGATAAGCCCTGCCCTGCCACGCCCACAATTTTTGACGAATCAAAATTTCACGAAGAAATTTTGAAAAGGGTCACCCAAGGAACATTCCTGCCAAGTTTGGTAAGAATTGGCCCAGTGGTTGAGGAGGAGAAGATTTTTGAAGAATTATCTAACGATTTCTCGAAGTCGGATAAGCCCCGCCCTGCCACGCCCACATTTTTTTGGCGAATGAAAAAATCATGTGCATACATTGAATATAATCACTCAAGGGTCATTCCTGCCAAGCTTGGTTCAAATTGGCATGATAATTGATTTTTAAAGATTTTTCACTTGATTTCTCTAAGTCCGATAAGCCCTGCCCTGCCACGCCCACAACTTTTGACGAATCAAAATTTCACGAACAAATTTTGAAAAGGGTCACCCAAGGAACATTCCTGCCAAGTTTGGTAAGAATTGGCCCAGTGGTTGAGGAGGAGAAGTTTTTTGAAGAATTATCTAACGCTTTCTCGAAGTCGGATAAGCCCCGCCCTGCCACGCCCACATTTTTTGGCGAATGAAAAAATCATGTGCATACATTGAATATAATCACTCAAGGGTCATTCCTGCCAAGCTTGGTTCAAATTGGCATGATAATTGATTTTTAAAGATTTTTCACTTGATTTCTCTAAGTCCGATAAGCCCTGCCCTGCCACGCCCACAATTTTTAGCGAATCGAAATTTCACCAACAAATTTTGAAAAAGGTCACCCAAGGAACATTCCTGCCAAGTTTGGTAAGAATTGGCCCAGTGGTTGAGGAGGAGAAGTTTTTTGAAGAATTATCTAACGCTTTCTCGAAGTCGGATAAGCCCCGCCCTTCCACGCCCACATTTTTTGGCGAATGAAAAAATCATGAGCATACATTGAATATAATCACTCAAGGGTCATTCCTGCCAGGTTTTGTTCAAAATGGCATGATAATTGATTTTTAAAGATTTTTTACATGATTTCTCAAAGTCCGATAAGCCCCGCCCTGCCACGCCCACAATTTTTGACGAATCAAAATTTCACGAACAAGTTTTGAAAAGGGTCACCCAAGGAACATTCCTGCCAAGTTTGGTAAGAATTGGCCCAGTGGTTGAGGAGGAGAAGATGTTTAAAGAAAAAACCAACAGACGGACCAACAGACCAACAGACAGACCAACAGACAAGCTGACTCCTATATACCCCCCAAATTGAATTTGGGGGGTATAAAAATGGATTTAGCTCCTTTTGATGCATTGATTCTGTATCTATAGAATAGGCAGATGCATAAAATGTGGTTCTGTATACTGGCAGACCATCAGTGTACTGCTAGGATGTGTTTAAATGGCTTTCTTTCGCGGTCGTGACCTTTCACTGAGGTGTGTAACATGTATATCCCGAAAGAGATGGCAAATTGCAAGGGTGGCTGTGTTCACGGGTGCGTGATTTTAGCTGATGGTGCTATTGATACTACTTTCTTGGCAGTAAATTAAAAACCAAGGAATGATCTATCAGGCAGACTAAGTAAAAGGTGCCACAGAGACTTCTGAGAGAAGCTAGAAGCTACCGAAGTGACTCATTTTACTATGTATTTGATTGGGCCATTTCGTTGAGGAGTGTCACCAAATACTTTTATCTGGCACCATAGGCATTATAAAGGTTGAATCACTGTTCTATCGTGATCTACCGTTATTTAATCACGGTCCTGGGTTAGACGGTACAATGAATAATCCACAAGGGAGACGACCAGAGTGGAATATTCATTGAAAAGCTTTACTAAAAACTGTAGATTGTTGACGATAAAGCAGGATAGAACATAGACTTAATTAGACTTAATTCAAACAAACAAGAGGGCCACTATTGCCCAGTATCGCTCCACTGGCTTAAGACTTATGACTTTTAGAAAACAGAATTCTTCAAGGAATACGATAGAGGTCTGTCTAAAGAAGATGTGTATTCAAAGAAGATTCATGCTAAACTACAATGAAATCCAATTAGTTGTTATGGAGGAAAATGTTTTTAAAAATGTTCTTAAAATTACGCGATGTTTCATATAGAGAAAGATAAGCCCAGTCCACAAAGGATATGTTTTTCATCTGTTCAAGTTTTTTCAAAGAACCTAATGTCCATTGAACATTCAGGCTAAATTATAATGAAATCAAATAAGGCGTTTTGGGGCAGAAAATTTAAAGGATTTTTTGAAAGTTTTCTGTAATCAATTGAATTCAAATTAAAGTTGTACAAGGAGTTTGAATTTATTGGGGTTTTACGCCGTTTTCAACTGCCAGGGTAATATCGCGGCGGCTGGAGCACCTACCCATGGATTCCTGTTGTTTCTCAAACCAGTACTACCACAACACCCTTACCGAGCCTCCAGCTGCTCGCCCAGTTAGGTTAAGTATTTCAAACCCATTGGTGGGTGACAATTTTGCCAGAAAGGGTATTAGCCGCGGCCGGGTATCGAACCCAGGACCTCTCGGATGAGGGTCAAACGCGCTACCAACTGCGCTAAGGTCGCGACCAAGTTGTACAAGGAATTCATCTTTTTAAGGCACTTGGAAGAGATTATGCAAGGAAGATTCCTGTGAAGTTTGGTTGAAATTGGTCCAGTTGTTTTGGAAAAGAAGATTTTTAAAGCATTATTTTCGAAAATTCAAATTAAGTACTCCAATTAAAATTTAAGTTGTGTACGGATTTTTAAAGGATTTATAAGAGATTCCCACAAGAAAGATTCCTGTTTAAATTATGTGCTACCACCACCCACAACCTTTCTCTTTTTTTACTATAGTCATCAGCAATAAATACGTGTCATTCATGTTTGTTTTACTCCATTGACTGAATTTTGCTTATAATCCTTTACGATTAAAAATATCGACACAAACACGAAGGTATTTACAGTTTTCTCTTTAATATCTTTCCAACGTTTCGCCCTTATAAGCTTCATTAGGGACATGTTTGGCACATTTAATACGCGACGTGATTTTCGGACATACTATCACAGACTATTATACATATTAATCTAAAGTATACATATACTCAGTTCCAAAAGAAAGTGTGCACTTTTGTGATTTATCTTTACCTTAATTTTTACAAAGTTGATGGCAATTTAGGGCGGAAAGTGATATCATACTTTAGATTAGACCATAAAGAAAATTGGGATCAAAACAGACGTCGATAGAATTGCTCATATTGTTTACACAGAGTCAGATCATTATAGTGTTGATGGTGTTGAGATTTGCACTCCTTACAACTTTTCCTTTGGATAGAGTTACAAGCTTATATGCCATTGTAGGGTTTGGCCAGGCTTTCCAAGCCATTCCCACGTTAAAGCTTGAACTTTCCTGTAGACATTGCATGTACGTTAACGTTAGTAATCGCTACGTTAGTAGTCCAGTGAATTGCCGTCGAACGGTGCTAGAACATTCTAAAGCGAATCGGTTTGGCTTAAGATGCCATACAAATGACCAATTGCTATTAGAACATAATGACCGTACAAATTCAAATTTTCGGAAGGTTTTTGTTTTCATCAGGTTCGGTCTTGCCCACCAATGTTAATTGTAAAACGTTTCACGCTAATGCACTATGTACAAATGTAATGAACATGTGATTTTATGCTACGATATGCCAAAAGGAGTGCAGCGAGTGTAATTTCTGATCGATAACTCATCCAGCACGTGAGGCATACGTATAACACTAAAATGCAAAATCGCAATCAAGCCAAAAATTCGTGCGCGCTATGTGATTTCTTCATCAATACATCGTTTGTCAATAGTCTTGAGATGTGTCGTGCAAAATTTCCGGGCGGTAGACCGTATACTTTTCGAGATATTTAAAATTTAAAAGTGCACACTTTCTTTTGGAACTGAGTATAATTTAAAGAGAAATAAATCGATTGTTTTTGAAAGAATGTTTTATAGAATGTTCTGATATCATTTCATCTCATCCTGTTGTTTACATGCTGGGAATTGTGCATCATGGGATAGACCTTTACGGCAAAATTAGTCCTGCTTCAGAATTTGTAAGAATTTGTGCAATAACTCTTTGATTTCTGCAACAATTTTCAAACGGTTTATTGCATGCACCCGCGTTAAAGAGCTCTCCCCACAGATATATGACTTATTTTGAAAATTATCTGATTTTATGTCGTTTTTCTGTTCGGTTGGGGATTTTTGAGCAAAAGGAAAAGTATTCTACAAATAATTATAAAAGTGAGAAAAGAACCGAGTCAGGTACGGTACACACAACAACCAGCTTGAAGCAGAAATATGACAGCTATTGCACAATTTCTAACAGGAAGCGCGTAAAAAGTTTTCCATCACGTGGTACACAACCTCCACCGTGTGCTATATTTAATTATATATTTTGGCTCTTTTTGTCCCTGGTCATTGAACCGAAAAACTAACTATTCCCCTGAAAAAAAGCGACATCCCTTTGATGTAAATAAGTTCACTGGCGAGTGAGTTACTTTGGCAAGGTATTTACGGGTACGAGTATAACAAGAAAACAACTATGTTTGTGAGAATTATGTTGTATTCTCCGATGCACAATTTGGTTTAAGGCCTAAACGGTCAGAAATTGATATTGCTTGATAATACATGTTTTAATACAGAACACATGTGTAACAAGAGGACCATGATGGTCCTACTTCGCTCACCTGAACCAAGACTGAGCCACATCATGTTCGAGTCAATTTATATTTATAGCATTTACAATGAAACTTACGGTCACCAATAATGTATCCAAGTTTTGTTTCAATATGTCAATATTTGATCGAAAAACGGAAATTACGTAAAATTCAAGAGCAGATAACTCAGCAACGTATTGTCCAATTATGCTGAAAACCAAAATCATGCAAGATCTGATACTGACCAATTGTATGTCTAAGTTTTGTCAAAGGACCTGGGTCAATTTCTATAGAAAATTGCCCCCTCGTGCACACGAATGAAATTTATATGAATGAATGCTACATATGTGTATTTTAACCGCTTGAAATATTTAAGGATTTGGAATAGTCCAAAGGGGTGTATTAGAGCTCTAAAGTATGGTGGTGTAGACTGGCCAAAATTGCATGATTGACTTTGCATTACCGAAAAATCGGTTTCCTTGGGAATTTTCGAGATATTTTTTCGCGGGAATCCAAGAAACAATTCCAATCTATCATTTGGAAGAATAAAATCTCAAGAACTTACCCAAAGATTTATCAGAATTTAAGTATTTTCTTTTTCTAAGAATCAATAGTTATTTTGAACATTTATTTATGACATTTTAACAAAAAAATTATGTTAAAAAGAACAAAATCTACTTTTGTTCTTGCAAACATGTTCTAGTACATCATTGTAGTAAATATTGTTAATATTTTGGAAAGTTTGGTGTGCTGTTAGGGTTAAAATTTAAGTTTTTAAAAACCCTTTTATCATTATTAAATACGTTTATCATTTATCTGTAGAAAATTTTAGACGAGAACACGAATGAAACTTATATTAATGAATGCTACATATGCGTACTTTAGTCTTCAAAAATATCTAAGGAAATGAAATATTCCAAAATGGTGTATTAGAGCTCTAAAGTATGCTGGACTGTATTTGCCAAAATTGCACGATTGACTTTAGAAATTGACACAGGTCCATTGTCTATATTTGTGTTCGTTAGAGTGTAAACAAAGTCGAACACGGCAATTATGTAAAATTCACGTCTTTCTAATCTGATCAGACAGAAATTCAAATTCATTTTAGATCCTATAGTCACTGACATTGTGTCAAATTTTGTCTTGATTAGTCAGTAGTTGTAGGTGCTAGAGTGTTCACAAAGTCAAAAACGGAAAATTTGTCAAATTCAAGGGCACATAACTCATAACCTTCGGGTCAGATCAATTTAAAATCACACTCATCTGTCATCTTACATTACCCAAGTTTTTTTCTGGATTAGTCAGATTGTAAATAAAGTCGAACATAGTCAAAGAAAGGAATTTTGTAAAATTCAAGGGTACATAACTCATGACATTCTGGAATGACATTCCAAATCATAAGAGATCTTATGGTCCTAAACATTGCATCCAAGTTTTATCTTGATTGACCAATAATTGTAGACGCTAGAGTGTAAACAAAAGTAGAAAATAGTCAAAAACGTTTTTGTCAAAGTCAATGGCACATAACTCATGACTCATGGCCGATCAGACTTAAAAAAGAACCCATTTGAGCTCTTATTGATACCAACATCCTTGCCAAGATTTATTTTGATTGGTCAATATTTGTAGATGCTAGAGCGATAAGAAAGTCAAAAGGTGCTATTTTTGACGTTCAAGGGTAGATAAGTCCCGACTTCCTAATCCGATCTGGCCCAAAATCGAACTCATCCGAGCACTTATAGTCATACATGTTCTAATGAAGTTTGGTCAAGATTAGTCAATATTTGTGGATGCTAGAGTGGTAACACCAAATTGTGGACAGATGGACGGAGAGACAGACAACACAACCTCACCTTGAGCACTTCGTGCTTAAAACTGAATGAAAACATTTGATGGTATCTACAGAAAAGGCATAACAACAAGAGCTGTTTGTAAAACATATACAATTATGCCCCCTCAAAAGCCTACATTTCATGTGGCCATTTAATCATCAAGTATGAAAATCATCAAAGGACAAGATCTACATGAATTTGATCCCCAGAGTTACGGATTTTGTGCACTGTACATCTCCATAATATGTTCTATCCACCTTTATCTACTTCACCAGTACATGCATACTGTCATCCTCAGAACGAAAATCAAGTATTAAAATTAACAAAAGGCAACACCTCTTCAGATTTGATCGACGGAATTACGATTCCTGAGCACTACACTTTACCATATAATAATATTTATCCATAGTTTCAAAAATGTATATTCTTTAGTTATGCTTCGGACAAAATTATGTATAGTAAAACACAGAGGACAATGCCTCCATAAATATGACCAGCAAAGTTACTAGTCTTGTACACTGAACTTCTTCAAAAACAGATGTTAAATTTGCATTACTGTATTTTACACTATTTTGGGTTATGCTCCGGACAAAGTTAGTATTTACTAGTAATCAACAAATGATTATAGCTACAAAAATATTAACAAAATAATTATGAGTCTTTGGTACTGCACTTCTCTAGATTTAGAGCTTATAATATATGCCTTAACTATTCCTTTCAAACGGATTGAGTTATGCTCCGGACACAATTAAGTAAAATGATCAACAAAGGGCAATAACCCCATTTATTTGATCGACAGAGTTACAAGCCTTGTGTAATGTACTTCTCCATTATAAGATCTATAAACCTATAGAGTTTCATGATTCTTCTTTACACATTTCTCCGGTTATGCTCTGAGTATGAAAATTTACAAGAGATGTTTGTAAAACAAATATGCCCCCATAAAGGCCTACATTTGATGTAGGTCAAAGTCCAAGGTCAAGTTAACAAGGTCCAAGGTCATGGTCAAATATGAGAGGTCTTGGTAGGAGGTGTCTATGTGTGAAATATCAACGCTGTATATGTAAAAGTATAATGAAACAAAGGCCAGGTTAAAATTTTTAACAGTAGGCCAAATGCCAAGGTCAAGGTCATGGTCAAATGTGAAAGGTCTTGGTTGGAGGTGTCCATGTGTCAAATATCAAGGCTGTAGGTGTAAAAGGACATGATATATATGCCTGGTTTCAGTCTTTTTAAAAGTAGGTCAAACTCCAAGGTCAAGGTTGCAATATTCAAGGTCATGGTCAAATGTGAAAGGTCTTGGTCGGAGGTGTCTATGTGTGAAATATCAAGGCTGTAGGTGTAATAGGACATAAGATAAAGGCTAGGTTAAATATTCTAAAAGTATGTAAAAATCAAATGTCAAGGTAACACAGGCCAAGGTCATGGTCAAATGTGAAAGGTCTTGGTAGGAGGTGTCCATGTGTAAAATACTGAGACTGTATAGGTAACAGGACATGAGATATAGGCCTAGTTTAAGATTTTTAAAAGTAGGTCAAAATCCAAGGTCAAGGTCCAAGGTCATGGTCAAAAGTGAAATATCTTGGTTGGAAGTGACCATGTGTGAAATATCAAGACTGTATATGTAAAATGACATGATATATAGGCCAGGTTAATGTATTATTAAAGTAGGTCAAATACCAAGGTCAAGGTCACAAGGTCCAAGGTCATGGTCAAATGTGAAAGGTCTTGGTCGTAGGTGTCCATGTGTCAAATATCAAGGCTGTATGTGTAAAATGACATGATATATCGGCTAGGTTAAAGTTTTTTTTAAAGTAGGTCAAAGTCCGAGGTCACGGTCACAAGGTCCAAGGTCATGGTCAAATGTGAAATGCCTTGGTAAGATGTGTCCATGTGTGAAATATCAAGGCTGTATGTGTAATATCACATAAGATATAGGCCCAGTTTAATTTTTTTAAAAGTAGGTCAAACTCCAAGGTCAAGGCCACATGGTCCAAGGTCATAGTCGTATGTGAAAGGTCTAGGTCGGAGGTGTCCATGTGTCAAATATCAAGGCTGTATGTGTAAATGGACATGATATATCGGCCAGGTTAAAGTTTTTTAAAAGTAGGTCAAACTCCAAGGTCAAGGTCACAAAGTCCAAGGTCATGGTCAATTGTGAAAGGTCTTGGTAAGATGTGTCCATGTGTGAAATATCAAGGCTGTATTTGTAAAAGGTCATTAGATATATGCCAGGTTTAATTTTTTAAAGTAGGTCAAACTCCAAGCTCAAGGTCACAAGGTCCAAGGTCACGGTTAAATTTGAACGATGTTGATAGGAGGTATCTATATGTGAGATATCAAAGCTGTATGTGTAAAAGGACACGAGATATAGGCAAGGTTAAGAATTAAGTGTAAAAATCAACAAAGGGCAATAACTCCAAGAATTTGATTGGCAGAGTTACGGTTCTTGTGCACTGCAACTCTCCATAATGAAATCTATTCACCTGTTTCATGATTCTACCTTACATATTTTTTGAGTTGTGTTCCGGACAGGAATCCAGTTATAAAATCAACAAAGGGCAATAACTCACAAAATCTGATCGACAGAGTTACGGTTCTTGTGCACTGCACCTCTCCATAATGATACCTATCCACCTGTAAAGTTTCATGGTTCTACCTTATATACTTTTTGAGTTATGCACCGGACAATAATCAAGTTTGAAAATTAACAAAGGGCAATAACTAAAAAAATATGATCAGCAGAGTTACGGTTTTTTGTGCACTGCACCTCTCCATAATGAGATCTATCCACCTGTAAAGTTTCATGATTGTACCTTACATACTTTTTGAGTTATGCTCCGGACAAGAATCAAGTTATAAAATCAACAAAGGGCAATAACTCAAAAAATTTGATCGACAGAGTTACAGTTCTTGTGCACTGCACCTCTCCATAATGAGATCTATCCACCTATGAAGTTTCATGATTCTACCTTTAATACTTTTCGAGTTATGCTCCGGACAAGGTTTGGTCTACGGACAGACCGACAGACCGACCTACCGACTGACCGACCGACCGACCGACACTTGCAAAACATTATACCCCATTTTCTTCGAAAGGGGGCATAACAAAAGGCAATAATACCAAAGTAAGATGGGAAGAGTTACGGTTCTTGTACGATGCACTCCTCTTAATGAGATCTATCTACCTATGGCTTTACATTGCATATTTTTCGAGTTATGCGCTGGACAAAGTTCGAACGACCAACCGCCCGACACTTGCAAAATGGTATTTCATTTTCTTCGAAGGGGAGCATAATTATGAAAATCAATAAGATCATCAATTGTCGAATGTGATGTAGTGGCCTGCTTTGTCTAAATTAAACCAATGAAAAAAAGATCTGATAAACCTTCAGTAAACAAGATGTGTTTGTGAAACACAAATGCCCCCAAAATGGCCATTTTTCTAAAATGTTAAGTTTTCGTGGAGTAAAGGGTAATTAAGGGTAAAGGGATGACCTTGAGGAAGGAGATATCATTGAGAGAAAGTTGCATACCAAGTTTGAGGTTTGTATGTCAAATAGTTTTGGAGAAAAGGCAAAGGTTAAGTTTTCGGAGGAAAAGGTTAAGATTTCGTAAAGTAAAGGGTTGATAAGGGTAAAAGGATGACCTTGAGGAAGGTCAAACTGCATGGAACAAATAGATATCATTGAAAGAAAGTTGCACACCAAATTTGAGCTTTGTATGTCAAATACCTTTGGAGAAAAGGCAAAGGTTAAGTTTTCGGACAGACAGACGGACAGACAGACAGACAGACAGACAGATGGACACGAGTAAAACAATATGCCCCCGATCTCTCGATACGGGGGCATAAAAATAAACTAATTCACCACCAAAAAATATCTTCCTCTGTTTTTTATGAGCAAATTGGCTCATCTACACCCAGTGGATGACTGACCTTGCAGAGACGTGCACCGGACCAGTTAAGTGTAACAGACAAAACAGACAAGTTGAAAGATGCATATCTACAGTTACTTACTTATTTTCGGGGTAATTTGCTGAAAAAAAAATTACAGTGCATAATTAAAATATGACCTTTTTCTCTGTGCAAAATTTCAGCCCTGTCTGATTTGTATTGGCTTAGATTACGATGGATTTAAAACCCAATATCACAGCATTTCGTAAACACGATCAACCGGCTTTAAATATTTCACATACTTTTACACCGTTGCAAGATTATCTATTCATGTCATTTACTGTATGAATCTTGTATTCTGTCTTATAAAGTCTATAAACGGTGCGACAACATGCTAAAAGCCAACGTCTGTTGATCATTCGGGCTTTGGGTCTGGGGATACTGATGCCCCTGCAAATAAAATTGTCCCAGTCGTCAAAATGTCAGTCGTACTATGTAAGTGATCTTGAGACATTAATGATATAGTTTTTAAGGGATTGCACTGTATAATTATGTCTTTTGACATCTGGTTTAAACTGTACAATTATCATCCTCGGAAACTCAGCGGTCATAGCTACGCTACATGACCCCTGTTGCACTTGGCCAGAAAAACTGTGAATAAGACGCCTAAAATCGATACGAAACGCGTGAGCGCAAGACCCAATCAAATAACGGCTCTCATAAGTCAATACGTTGTAAATTACATCCAAGATTGCTGCGCTAATAATAAGCTAATATGATTTGTGTGACCATGTAATAGAAAATTCAGATCGCTGATATCTTGTACGGCTTTTAAATAGTAAAATGGGGATAATTTCGTTTGGAAGTCCTTTAAACTCGAAACACCAATTTTTTCACACACTAAACAATAGTAATCATCGATATTGACAACTAACCAGAAGCGATTTGTCAATTTCCTACGCAGTAATCTATCCTGAAACAGGATTAAATTGGCGATTTGTATCGGCCAGTTTGATTGGTCTACTCGCCAATCATGAAGTGATAATGATGGAACCAATGAAACAGCGGCATTTGGGAGCGGCTAATACAAGGTTTTCCTGGTGAAATGGCCCAGGGGTCATGTAGAGGACGTACAATTATGGTCTGACGGACAACGAAGTTTGTTATTGTTTTTATCATTCCTATTGGTATTTTGGAGAAATGTATGCTGAATACATTTACTTCGGCCGACAATCACGCAAAATAAAGAAACACGCACGTCTATTATGCAAGATGTCCGTTCCCGACGCATGGTCATGATTTCTACTTGCACTACGTGCATGTTTATCACCTGATGAAATCGATGACATTTTCGCAGTAGTATTAGTTGATATACACTCTCGTTTTTTAGATATTTTCTTCTGAAACATTCATATTTAAGAATACCAAGGCTAACTTCTGAAACCACATCTCATAATTTAGACAATTCCGAAAGCAGCGATTGTCAAAACAAGCCGGCAGACTTTCGATGCATGCGCGTGCGACGATTAGGCATTTTGAACGACGTGTTAGAGTTCAACGAAAGTTTTCCGATGGGCCATATTTAGGTAGACTTCATGTAACGTTTGTAAAATAAGATGATTTATCACGTTTGCGTCATACGCGTTCTATGTTTGTGATTATGGGATTAGCATTGTGTTTAGTAATCGGCAACTGTGGTTGCTTGGAATCTTTAAAATGCTATTAGCGCAAGTAAAACAGGAAACACACGTTGAATTACGAAAAAAAAGCTTAAAATGGCCATTACAAATACATAGAATGCAGAAATAAGTCGCCAGACGTCTTGCTTTCCACAAACAGGATTAAGGCGTCAGAGAATTTCACTTCAATAGATAATTTTTTTTAAATTGTCATTCGACGAACTATTATACCTGCGACAACTCGTCCAAAGACGTAGCTTTACCTATATCTTATATCTAATCCGTATGACGTAGAACGCGAAAGAGAACGCGCGTTAATCCTTTCCCAAACAACTTTTATACCAGTCTGATTCAAAAACTGTTGAGGACGTCAAAAGGCATGTTTATAAAGTTCATATAGTTCATATAGTGTTCGAGGCCTATGCGGTTGCATATAAGCTTCATTCAGCTTCTTGTGACCCGTTGTCGTGTGTTTTCCCCGACTTGTTGTTTCACGGTTCCTCACATCGTTGGTCGTTATCAGAATAATTGTACGTTTGTCATTACATTACAAAGTCCAACATCTATTTTATTAATTACTTGTCAGTTAATTGGACTAATAGATTTGACCTAACTGTTTGTAAGGAAAACCGATTAATGTAGATATGACATTGTTATCTCTATCTGTGCGTGTCATCAGTGTTACTGCACTGATAGTAGGCTGTGTATATCATGGATTGACATACAAGCAGTATTTGTATAATAAATTGTTGATATAAGAAAAAGTTGTTGCATATTGAGAAAATTGATTATTGGAACAACTTTCTCTTACAATACATATCATCAGTGTTACTACACTGATAGTTTGTTTTATATACATTTAATATGAATAAGCAACATTTTGTATGAAAAAGTTATTGGAATACAAAAAGTTATTGCCTAAATTCATATTTTGTTACTTAGAAAAATGGTTATGTACAACATGTAATATTTTATTAAAAATTGTTTTAAAAATTGCTTTATTTACATATCGCCTTGTCCAAATTACTCTGACTAAATGTGGTTAATAATATTCACCACTGTTTGTTCACTGTATTTCTTACTGTTGTTGCAGAAAAAGAAAAGACAGTAACATAAATTTGATTATGTAGCACTGTATTCCCTATATTGGGATTATCTGTAACAGTCAGCTATAAACTTGTTTCTTGGGTGCCAATCCTTGTTAAGCCTTTGCTTGAATGAATTTATTGAAGGGGCTGCAACAATATTTTCTGATAAGCTATTCCATAAGTTGATAACTCTGTTGCTAAAAGATTTTTTTTGAGTTCTGTTCTAAATCTTTTTTTTGTACAGATTGAGACTGTTACCTGTAGTATTTAATTCATTGTTAAATGTGAACAATTGTCTTGAAGTTTTGTCAATGCCATTTATTAATTTGTATGTCTCAATGAGGTCTGCCCTGTCCCTTTTATATTCTAATATGGGTAGTCCCAGAGTTACCAATCTCTCAGAATAGCTTAAGTGTTTAATTGACTTGACAAGTCTGGTGGCCCTCCGCTGCACATTTCCAATTGAGATTTTATCCTTTTTTAAAGTAGGGGACCATATCACAGACGCATATTCTACGTGTGGTCTCACCATTGATTTGTATAAATTTAGAAACATTTCAATATTTAGGAAAGTGAAAGATTTGCTGATCAATCCAAGGTTTCTATTAGCTAAGTTGATTTTAGCACTAATGTGCTGATGGAAATTTAGTTTTTTGTCCAATGTAACCCCTAAATCTTTTTCGTGTTCAACTGGCTCAATGTTTGTTATTCTTCCGTTTTCATCGTTGATGAAAACTTCGTCTGCTTCTCTTGTCCCAATGTGGAGTGTTTTGCATTTCTGTGGGTTGAACATCATTTCCCAAGTGTTACACCAGTTACAAGCATTGAAAATGTCGTCTTGTAGGTTGTCGTCTACAGAATTGTTAATTGATTCTACATAATGTTTTGTGTCGTCTGCAAATAACTTGATTGGGCTTTCAATTTCGTCTGGTAGATCGTTTATAAAGATCAGAAAGAGGATGGGACATTTCCCTGGGGTACTCCGCTGGTGACTTATCCCCATGTAGAGTATTCCCCGTTGGTGACAACTCTCTGTTTCCTATTTTTCAAAAAATCTTTTATCCAGTGGTAGGTATTGTTTCTTATTCCAATGTGCCAAATCTTAGCAAGTAATATTTCGTGAGGTACCTTATCGAAAGCAGCCTTGAAGTCCAGGTAGATTATATCAACATCGTTTTTTTTCTATGGAATCTGTCCAGTCTTCTATGCATTCTAGGAGTTGGGTCGTACAGGATCTGCCTTTTCTAAAGCCGTGTTGATCAATATTTAGTAGATTTTTATTCTCAAGATGTGTTACTATATGGTTTCTGACGACTTTTTCAATTAGGCGGCAACAAATGGATGTAACGCTTATTGGTTTGTAATTCTCTACCTTTTTCTTGGGTCCTTTTTTGTGCATTGGGGTTACATTTGCTGTTTTCCACTGTTCTGGTAATTTTCCTTCTTGTAGTGACTTGTTGAACAGTGTTAACAGAGGTTTCATTATAGAGGTTTTTGTACCAAGAATAAATGCTGGATGTATCCCATCGGGACCTTGTGACTTTGCCGGATTGATCTCGTTAATAACTTTCAGTAGTTCTTCCTCTGTCACGATAATGTCATTCATTTCTTCTTGGACAAATGTTTTGGGGTTTGGTATGGGTTGGGTCCCTTTTGTAAAAATCGAAGTGAACTGTTTGATGAATTCTTCGGCTATGATTTTGTTGTCTGTACATATGGTATCTTCTATTTCTATGGTATTTATCCCTGAGGTTGATTTTGTCTTGCTTCGAACATATTTCCAAAAAAGTTTCGGGTCATTCTTTATTTTGCTTGCTATAGATTTTTCGTAGTTGTACTTATTTTTGTGTAGCAAAGATGTAACTTTATTTCTGGCAATCTTGTAATTCTCATATGTTTGTGATTTTAGTTTCAAAGTCGTTCCAGGTTTCCTGAGTGTCTGCATCCCGGTAGTTCCATGCATTTTCTTGTATCAGGTTGTTGATTTCCTGCCACTTTGCTTTGTTGTAGTTATATTTCTCTGTATTAGATTCCTCGTGCGTGTGACAGCATACAAGCTTGAAGATTATAATCATGTGATCACTTTTCCCTAGGCTAGGGATAAGCTCAATGTTTTGGACATCATCTTCATTATTGGTGATAACCAAGTCTAGTAGTGATGGGATATTGTTGTGTCTGTATCTTGTTGGCTCTTGTATGTGTTGGTATTTATAAGAAGTTGTCACGAATACATTCTATAAATTTATACTCGAAGTGGCTTTCATTTGTGCTTGTAGATAAGTTTTGCCAATCAATGTTCCTCATATTGAAGTCACCAACTACTAAAAGCTGTTATTTTGCGATTATTGGTCGTTGATCATCTTAACTAAGTTTTCACCATTTTCCTTGCTACTGTTGGGACTTCTATAGATACTGGCGACTTTGATTTTCCTCTTGCTAGGTAGATGAATATCAAGCCATATGACTTCTTCAAATTCAGTATCATAGTTCATTTCTACTGCATTGATTCTTTGGTGGACGAATATCATGATACATCTTCCTTTATCACCGTTGAAGAAAGAATCAAAACCATTCAGTTTAAAGAGAGATGATGGACATGCTGTTTGTTAGGTTTTAAGATTGATTTCTGTAACAGCGACTATGTCGATTTTATTAAGTGTAACTAGGTTTTTTAGTTCTTCAAATTTATTTGTTGTCATACAGTCGGCATTTGTATAATGAACTTTGATGCTATTTTTTCTGGATGTTTCATTATTTTCGTTGTTGTTGGTTTTTTTTGGCTTTCAAGTGGCGATTTGGTGTCTTTTTTAAAACAGTTTCCCGAAGTTGAGTTAAAACATACTTTATTCACAATTTGTATTTCTTAGCTGCTCTACTTCTAGTATTTGGTATTGAGATGAAGGCATTTACACCACCAGCAACAGTCACGTCGCTTGGAGCTGTCTCCATGAATGTTTTGTCAGGAGCTGTGTTAACTATAGTGGTGGATAGGAAGGGGTCTTCGGCTTCTTGCGATAGTCTCCTGGGAGAGAGAACTGTTTGTTGAGAGTTTGGTGGCGGATTAACCAGTATGTTGTTTATTTGCTTTTTGCTTTGTCTTTTTTGATTTCTTATTTGTCTCTGTTCGTGTGTTAGGTCTTTTATGATTACCACATTCTCATGTACTTTTCTGGCTTTCTCTTTGATGTGTCTGGAGTTCTCTATTATATGCTTTCTCTGTTTTCTGTCCTTTAGTATTATCTTGAGAGGCCTGACAGGTGTAGATCCTTTCTTTCCAAGCCTATATGACGTTTCTATCTGAAGACTGCCCACTCCTAAATTACGGGCAATTTTTGATGTGCTATTCTCGTCATGGTCTTTATTTTCGTAATTCTTTGTGCTTTTGCCTTCTTATAAGTTAAATACCACTATGTTGAGCTCTCTTCTTCTTCTGTCCTCCAGCTCGCCGGTTTTCTCGTCCACTATTTCTCTGATCCTTGTGTCGATGCCGCTTTTAATTCGGTTTTCAAATATGTTTAGTTCGTTCTCGACAGTCCTTGCTGTGTCTATTTGTATGTGATCCACTCTGTTTTCTAGGTCGGTAATTCTTTTCTGTTGTTCTTGACTAACCTCGTTTATTTTCTTGTTTATGTTGTCAAGAGTAGGGATTGTGTGTTTGCAACTTCTACATGTATAGTGGAAGTCTTCCATGCCTCCGTCCACAAATACTTCGTACGCTCTCATGGTGAGGCCTGAACATCTAAGACAGAAGTTAAGGTGACAGCCTATGCAGGACACAAATTTACCTTTGTGATCATTTGAACACATTGAGCATGTTTCTTCATTGTTTGGACTTGAGGGATTTTTACGCTTTGGATCAGATTCACCTGATTTCCTGGCAGGTGTACTGTGTACTGGCGATGAAAAATTGTTGGTTGCCATTGTGAGAATGATCAACTCAACTTTGTATGGTTACTTTGTTTCGTTGATTATATATTACTTTTAATTTCTTACAGTATGATGTTTGTATTATTAATTAATGTATGTGGTGTTTTGTTATTATTTATGTCGCTCCGATCCTAGTCTACTTGGTATGGCATTCCATCACACAAGCATTAGAATGGAGCCCTATTTTTACATTATAATTATCGTTTTGATATATGTATAACTTATTTGTTGGACAACAAGTTTGGTTTTAAAATGGAGTCTTAATTTTTACAAGTGAATGGCAATTTTAGCTAGAGTGTAATTACTGAAATGGGTCTATTTCAGTGCAGCTTATGATAATTTTCAGTAACCACTTGTTTGCTACGATTTCTAGTGGGTGAACTCCGTCTTTCAGTAGGATATGATTATAGCTCTCTCTGGTTCTTGGCGCTACGACTGTTGTTGCTCTTCTCCTCCTGTAAATAAAATCGCAGCGAAAGATCGGTGACAAGTAGTTAAAGTTTGTGTTGTACTCTCGGATGATGTTGTTCAGTCTTGATATTTTCTCAAGCAGGTTACTATCATCAAAACTGTTTAAGTCTGGGTGGTTTTTCTTCCTATTCCACTCTTTAGTGAAAATAGGAGGTACTTCCAGAAGGCCAATATCGATGTCGGACTCTCTCAGAGTGTCAAGAGTCGGTCTGATTCTGTTTTCTAGATCTTCAAAATCTGCGTATCTTTGGAAAATGTAATTTCCTTCTTTCAGCGTAATGTCGCACGTGAAGTGCCAAAAAAGGACCAATGTTTTTTTACCGTCTCTAAGCTTGTTAATGTTCTCTACCAAGTATCTGGCACCCAGAAGTGAGGTTCGGCCGCTACTGGTCCACCACTTGAATTCAAAGTTCAGGAAGTTGAACTTTTCTTCTTCAGTGCGCAGGTATTTTCCTTTGCTATCTGATAAGATAACTACTCTTTCGTAGTTTGGTAGGCGTGCTATACCCTTTTCCTTTTCAATAAATTTTTGGATTTTTTTACAAGGACTCGTTCCATGGAGTTGGATTTAGTTGGCTTATCTACAATTGTTAATATTTTATGGATGTTTTATTCATTTAAATGAATTGCTATTTGGTATGGCAGTCCATCACACAAATAACCGGATATGATAAGTATGAGATTATTTCTACATATTTTACTAGTAAACTATATTTAATAAGAAGAAAAAAAAAACTGCGGGGGAGAATCACCAGACAGGATAATGTTAATCAATCTAATTGTTTAGAATTTACGACAAAGGAGGGGTTTCCATAAGGCCATTTTCCTGGGACCTAAATTTTCCAATGAAATTTTTACCACAAATAGATACATAAAGGGGACGTGTTTTGCCGAAAAGTATTAATCGAACGGGTCTTTGGTTTGGTGTATATTGTATATTGAAAGTGGGTGGGGTAATTCTTTTCAGGCGCTACCCAAGGTTCATATAAATCAATTTTCTATCTAAAGGTAAATAATTGGCGATTTTTTTAAAACATTATGTTTTGTATATGAGCCCATGTTAAGATGACATTAAATCCATTGGCATGCTTATTATAAATATTAAAATATTTGGAATTTTATGTAATTTTTCAATTTTTTGTATATTTTCATCTCCCAACTTTGGGCAAAACATCAACACGTTTTTATAAAGCGACATAATGGAATAATATTTTAGTTGAGAACTTGTTAATAAATCGTTATTCCAAAGTTATGAGGAATTTTTGATAGCTAGTCCGGTAAATGAGTTATGGGCCCTTGAATGCACGAAAACCCATGACAAATTCTGGAATAAATAACAAAAAACATTTTTTCTGACTTTCTTTCGTACAGAAGGGCAGAAATGTTGAATTCGCTTAAATTATAGCTGGCCTCAGCAAATAGTACTACAAATAAGCTATTGTGGTCAGTTCCGTCTGTTGTCCGTCCGTCTGTCTGTCTGCCCTTCCATAATATAAGGTTTACACACTAGAATCCACAAATATCATCCGATCTTCACCAAACTTTGTCAAAAAGTGTATGGTCATAAGTCCTTGTGTTGGATTAATTTTGGACGGAATTGCTGCAGAAAGTACTGAGTTATGTGCCCTTGAATGTCAAAAAATGCTATTTTTGACAATTTTTGCATTCAAAAATTTTCAAATATTACCCAATCAAATGTAAAACCAAGAGAAAAAGTTTGCATTCATGATATCTTGGGTGAGTGTGATTTTCATCCAGATTGTAAACGTATATTTTGAGTTATCCGCCCTTGAATTTGACAAAATTGCATTTTTCGGCTTTATTTTCCCTTTAGCATCCACAAACGTGGAGCAATTAAAACCGATAGAGGACAAATTATTTCTGTCTATAATATATAAGACGTGTAAGAATTTCAGCCAGATTGAAAATGTTTATCCTGAGTAATCCGCCCTTGAATTTAACAAAATTGCCGTATTAGCCCTAGATTTGCACGAAAACCCACAAATTTGCCTAACTCAAGGGCAGATAACTTGGGAAAAGCATTTCAAATGATGCCAAAACTTTAACCTATAAAATATCTAATGGACATCAACAATTTGTCCATGTTTTGATTCTCTGTTTTACATATTGGTGGATGCTAAAGAGAAAATGAAGTCAAAAATAGCAATTTTGCCAAATTCAAGGGCGAATAACTCAAAATTTGCGATTTCGATATGGATGAAAATCACACTCACCCAAGATATTATAAATACAAACATTTTCACTTGGTTTTGCATTTGATTGGGTAATATTTGAAAATTTTTGAATGCAAAAATTGTCAAAAATAGCATTTTTTGACATTCAAGGGCACATAACTCAGCACTTTCTGCAGCAATTCCATCTAAAATTAATCCAACACAAGGGCTTATGACCATACACATTTTGACAAAGTTTGGAGAAGATCCGATAATATTTGTGGATTCTAGAGTATAAACCTGATATTATGGACGGGCAGACAGACAGACGGACGGACAACAGACGAAACTGGCCACAATAGCTTATTTGTAGTACTATTTGCTGAGGCCAGCTATAATTTAAGCAAATTCAACATTTCTGCCCTTCTGTACGAAAGAAAGTCAGAAAAAATGTATTTTGTTATTTATTCCACAATGTGTCATGGGTTTTCGTGTATTCAAGGGCCCATAACTCGCTTACCGGACTAGCTATCAAAAATTCCTCATAATTTTGCAATAACGATTTATTAACAAGTTCTCACCTTAAATATTATATCATTATGTCGCTTTATAAAAACGTGTTGATGTTTTGCCCAAAGTTGGGAGATGAAAATATACAAAAAATTGAAAAATTACATAAAATTCCAAATATCCTAATATTTATAATAAGCAAGCCAATGGATTTAATGTCATCTTCACATGAGCTCATATACAAAACATAATGTTTTAAAAAAATTCGCCAATTATTTACATTTAGATAGAAAATTGATTAATTAGAATCTTGGGTAGCGCATGAAAAGAATTACCCCACCCACTTTCAATATACAATATACACCAAACCAAAGGTCCGTTCGATTCATACTTTTCGGCAAAACATGTCCCCTTTATGTATCTATTTGTGGTAAAAATTTCATTGGAAAATTTAGGTCCCAGGAAAATGGCCTTATGGAAACCCCTCCAAAGCCTTTAAATTTTCAGTTCACTGAGCGATGAGATCCCCACTACTTGGTATGGCAGTCCATCACACAAGTGGATTGGGGTTTGTAAATTTCGAAGTTTATTTAACGAAATTTCTACATTTTATTTTTGGAGTATTTTGATAAATTATGAAGTATAGAAAACAGAAAACAAGTATTTATACTTCCCTTTATGGATGTCTTGTTCTGTTCTGTTACATGATGTCTGATTACGGAGATCTTCTTGTTGCAACTTTTTTTACTTCACAGTGCACCAAAGTCGAAGAAATTGAGGTTTTATTCTATCTATTTGAATCAAATATATTTACTAGTTTGACAATTTAGTCTCATATTTTATGGTTCACTAGTTTGAATTTGTGAGATTAGAAATATTTTATCACTAATTTGGAAAATTTCCACAAAAAATCAAAATGGCGATCCAGCCATTCTAGAGCTTCAGAAATTGCCTATCAGAAATCACAAGAAATATGAAAAATCTTCACGCATCCGCGCATTTAATAAACATCACTTTAATTATTACATATTAGAACATAATTTGAACTAATTTAATTCAGTGTTTCCTTAATCTAGCAAACGATAACGATGGATTTAGAAAATTTAATTTGTCTTTGCCATTTTCACGTCTGTCCAGGTCGAGGAACCGGAAGTTGTGATTTGTGTACCCTGTAGCCTAGAAAATATTGAGACTAAAGGAGAAAATATGATTATTAGCATTTCCTTCTTTTGTCAAAATCGGGTCTTGTTTGGGAAAGGGCTAATGACGTCATCAATTATGGACGAAATAACTCAATTTACGTCCAGAACGCGACATTTTTAAAATTAGTTGCTGCTCCATAGTAAAAAGCAAAACTGCAGCTAGGCGGCGTATTGCGATACCATGAAATTTTGACAAAATCTGTCAAGGATGAATACAAACGTAGGTTGGTTCAACCTTGGCTATCGAAGATGATTTTCGGATAGACTTCCTGTAACGCCTGCTAAGCAAGGTGACTTCATGTTAACGTCATATGCTGTTTGGGATTGTGATATTATTATCGACGTTATTATAAAGATAAGTCGTTTGGGAGTAATCATTGTTGTCGTGAGTAACGTTTGAAATGCATACTACTGTTTTTTTTTTATATACGACCGATCTGTATAAATTTTTTCTTCTTCCAAACTGTAACAATTTGATAATTTCTTTTCGACCATTTTTCAACAAAAGATACTCGAATATCCGGATAGAAATAAGTTTTTGTAATACTGAAAAAGCGGAGATGAAGTAGGAATAGCGAGTTTCTTTTTTCCCGTCAGTACATTTATACAATATAGAATTCTGTGATTTGATTAATACGTACTTGTGATTGGCTTCCTTGTTCTGGGATGAAAATGGAGCAGAAACTCGAGTACATCTTCATATTTCTTCGCCTTCATTGAGATCTTGTTTTCTTCTTGTTCTTTAAACATTGACGCCCCAGCAAACATGGCCTTGAAGACAGGTGAAATGTAACAGAGAAAGGATTTTGACACATAGAGCTGTTTGTCACCATCGTCAGGGAACTCCAGGATGACCTCGTCCTCCACTTCCCCGGATATTGTACACGGTACAGGTATTTTGTCTGGAATTTCGTCTGTCAAATCTACAAAGAACCAAAATTTAGCTTTCAATCACATCACTGAGATCGTTAACATTCACTGAAAATGCATTTAGTCGCATTGGCCTTTGCAAACGTTAACGACGGGCCCACATGAATGCAAATGGCCAAACTATCAAAATATTTTAAAATACCGGGATATTTGGCTTGTTCTAGGGACAATTTTAGCATCATATTTTGTAAAATACTTTAACAAAAGTATTTCTACACTGTTTAAAAAAAATTCCATCTACGTCTACGCACTGTTGCCAGCTTTACGGGAGCTTTTTATTCCCACGATATAGGACAAAAGCTCAACCAGGACAAAATACCACAAGGAAAAAATTCCACCAATATATAGAATAGAATATAAGAATTTAATGTTAAAGAAGAAAATATTTGTTGAAGAAAAATATTTTTTGAATCGAGAGTTTTGATTATGTTTCACATTTTATTATTCTATAATTATTCTATTATTTGAAGCATACACTAACGAACGACACGTCTGTTGAAATACATGTACTTACATTTTTCATCACAATTAAAGAAAATGTAATATATTTTAGGAAATTTCCAGCAAATATAAATCAATAAAGTTTACATATTTTCAGTACATTTCAGGAAAATCTGTTGCTTAAAACATAAAAAATATTTAAGTTTTTTACCAAACTCAAATATGATAAGTAACAAAACCGCTACGCGATTGAAAAAAAAATCAGTAGCATCAAAGCAGCGTCACCAAATCATGCTCATATCTCAAACCCCTGCTTCATAAGAGTTAGTACCATGGTTTCACTTGCGAAGCAAAACTAGAATTCAGGTGAAGCAATACTATAATTCATGTGCACCTATTTTCTTCAAGAAATAATGTTTTGCATGTGTCAGCATTGCACAAAATCGACAAATTTGTAACCATAGAGGTTAGATTTTCGCTTTGTTTCTTCAAGACACGTTCAACAAAAGCTTCGCAGAGCGGCGCGTAAACGCCCGAGACGGGCTTGTCAGTAAAATTGGCATAATTTTTCATTTCAAGGGCAGATAATTCAAACATGAAAAAAATCAAAATTGTGTTTGCACAACCAGACACCTTAGAGATACATTGTGGCTAGTTTGATTAAATTCCGCTTGAAACTGTACGAGTTGCTCACACGGTTTGCTTACACGAGAAAATGGGCATTTTTGAGAAAATGGTCATTTCCCTTAAATTCAAGGGCAGATAATTCAAGAATGAAAACATCTATGGGTGAATTCAAAACTATTTAATACATGTAATAACAATAATGTTGTTAATGGTGTTATCAGAATTTAGCATCATATTTTGTCATTTTTTTATTTATCAACATATGTTCATGAAATTTTGTAGATATCTTACTCACTTATTTAACCCTTTCCCAAAAAAGACCTGATTTTGACGACCCTGTGAGATTTTGCTAGGGAAAACATTGAGGCAAAAGAAGAAAATGCTGATGATCAGCACTTTTTCTTTTTGCCTCAATATTTTCCTGGTTATAAAAAATGGATCATATCTTAATTGCCACCATTTTTGTCGTCTGCAGTAGCTTTCAAAAAGGACTAACTTAAAGGTTTGTCGTTTGGGAAAGGGTTAAGGACAAAAAGCTTGCTAAAAGCGTTTAAAGTATCTGCTGTAGCTCACTTTGAAAAACATGGATTTATTTGGGTTTAACGCCGTTTTCAACTACTAAGGTCATATCGCGGCGGCTGGAGCACCTAACCATGGATTCCTGGCGTTTCTCATACCAGTACTACCACAACACCCTTACCGAGCCTCCAGCTTCTCCCCCACATAGGGTTCATAATATCAAATCATTGATGGGTGACATTTTTGTCAGTAATGGTATTTGCCGCGGTCGGGTATCGAACCCTGGACCTCTCAAATGAGAGGCAGGTGCGCTACCAACTGTGCATTGCCCGCGGCCTACTTTGAAGAAAAAAATCTCTTTTTTTGAAATTACCCTGAATCGCTCTAAATTCCGTAAGCGGTGCGTACAATTAGACATCATAGAGTTTCATTGTGGCAAGTTTGATAAAATTCTGATCAAAATTGTAAGAGGAGTTGCGCACACAAGAAGCAGATAATTCCAGGGCAGGTAATTCAAAAACGAAAAGAGTTATCTGAATTCCGTAAGCGCTGTACACAACTACACATCATGGATATTCATTGTTGCTAGTTTGATCACATTCCGATGAAAACTGTTGCAGGAGTTGCGCATACAAGAAATTAGAGAGAACCGGAATGAGGTGGCAATCGATGCTTGTTTTCTTTTTTACAGTTCTGATGATTTGTTTTCATCCACTTTCAAGTCGCTATAATTTTACATAGGCGTATTTTAACCATCCAGGTCTTACACCCGAAATTTCAGGCCACCGAAAGTGCTGAAGTTCGACGTCAGAAAGCTCTTAGCATGCTCCAAGCAGGAATGTCTTTTAGCAGGAATGTCTTTTACAGATGTCGCTTTGCATTTCAATTTGCTCGAATTGACAATAAGGCGCCTACAGCACTTGGTTTATGCAACTTTGGGCACCAAAGACCGATTAAAAATATTACAGTCCGTGTAAAACGACGTTCAGAGACGATCGTTTCAAAGCGACGCACTGACGACGTACCAGATACCGGTACCTGTCTAGTAAGAAGTAAGTGCGCCTCCTACAGGACGTCACAGGTTATGCCGTTAGTGATCAGACTGTCCGGAACAGGCTTCCGAAACACTAGCGTCAATGTCCTCGACCTTAAGTCAATGACTTTAACCATCGACAGACAATGTGTTAATGGGTATGCACTGGTGGTGAACTCGGCCAAAGCAAGGGACGTTTTTTCGCGATCAATGTATTCCGCCGGTGTTGTTATAAAATATCGTAACTACGGCTTTATCAAAGCCGTAGTTACGAGATTTTATAACAACACCGACAGTTTGTCAATACAAAACGGTAAACCCGGTCTGTTTTTAGTTCATTGTCATTAGAGAAAATATCTATAAACTCACATTTAAACACAAAATATCTATACCTTGTTGTAGCAAAAATTGTTTTAGTTCACCACCAGTGGTATGGACACATCGATATTGAACCAGGAGACATTGGACTGATGTCCGGACAGTTCACATTTTACGTATCATTAGCTGACGGCAAATGTGTGGTTGGAAAAGATGTGTAAGGCTATTACCAATAACGTCATCAGCGAGACTGTTACAACGACTGAAGCATCATTATTTGGGCGTGAATTAATGACAACAGTTAAACAGACCTCATTTCAGTTAATGGCAACATACGGTGCAAAGGTACTGTAATGAAATTATCCGACCTGTTGATGTAACCGTCTTACAACGACATAACGTTGGGATATTTCAGTAAGATAATCACCACCCATTTAGTCCAAAGAACACACAGAATAATCTACGCCTAACCTGCTTGATCACCAGCAAAAAAATAATAATAAATAAAGAAAGAAAGAAAGAACCTTGTTGTACGTCAGGCTAGAGAAAGTAATGAAGTCTATATAACATCAGTGGCATTGAGCGTCATCTGCAGTATGAATGGGCATTTTTTGTGTGGTCAAGAAGCATGTCTGCAATATTGGAAGAATGGTGGTCCTAACTGTTAATGCTGGACATACACGTCATTGAAATTTGCCTGACGTTCGATTTCTGGCCCATGTGCACTGTAACGTAAGATAGCTAATTTAAACGCTTTAGAACTTTAAAAACAAAATTTTCAAGAAGCGTCAGAAAATTGAATGTACACACACATTAAAGTTTTCTTTTTAGGGATTTTGGAATAGTTTTTGACTAAGAACCAACATCACAGTGCTTTGATTATGACTGATCAAATACAATCTTCCAATGGCAAAGGGATAAATATTAAAAGGAAATCACGTGATCCTAAAAGAAACAACCACGGATACCAACTAATAGAACTTTGTAAAAGTACCATTATTCTTATAGTAAACGGCAGAAGTGGCAATAATACAAGTGGAAGTCAACTTTTCGAAATTTATCAGCAATAGACTACGCCGTCTACTCATCTATGAGTTTCTTCCACAATGTTCAAGATTTGGCTTTGCCCATTAGAGCGCGTATTGTAAAACTATAGCAATCGCGATATCCATTCAAACAACATCACATATCAAACCACACGTTAAGAGCAACCTACGTACAATTTGACAAATGGAAATGCTGAAGAATTTAATGACCAAATATCTGAAAACAAAATAGAAGATATTTTGTACGACTTTAATTTTATTGAATCTAATAACCTGACTCAGGCACAAATGGACTTATTTGTCGAAAAATTGAATTAAATATTTATACATAGTTCGGAAAAGGTATTTAAACGTCGCAAGAAAAGAAGTCATAAGAAAAAAACCAACCATGGTATGGTGAAAATGGCAAATTATCCAAAGAAACGTACAATAAATAAAGAACATGTTTTACACAAAATCCGACTGAAACAAATAGAAAAAATAAGAATCAAAAGAGTAAGTTACATAAACAAGTTATGCCTGAACACATTAACAAATTTAACAAAAAACAAGAGGAAACCATCAGAAACATGAACTCAAATGACCCCAGATTCTATTGGAAAATGTACAAATGGTCAAAAGCAAAAGTACAGAATCTAAACCTTCTATTGAAAGCTTATATAATTATTTCAAACAAATATCAAATGACCCTTTACACAATGAAAATGTAGATGACTTATTACATAATATTACAGCAAATTCAACTAAGGCCCTTAACTCACCCTACACTCCAAAGAAATACAGAAATTCACTAAATTACTAATAATCAATAAATATCCGGGATTGGATGGTATAGTCTTTGCGTAAGACGGAATTGAAAAGGAAGTTGCGTTTCTTTTTTTGCCTAGTATATTTACACTCGATTATCTCTGTGTTAACATTTGGCAATATAAATAGTTTGATTAAATCAATACTGCAATGTTCAACAATTTTAACAAAACTGGATCAACAGTCTGCAAAATTCAAATAAAGGTTTAAATTACAGCCTTTTCAAACATAGGGTCAAACTGGAACCTTACCTAATAAAACTTAAGAAATATGACTATCTAAAAATGATAAATTCAGAACTACTAACTATACTCCTCACAAATAGTTAAGCAACACAAATAATTTTCTCATATTCTTTTTATCCTCTCGGATTTGTTTGCACCAATTAGTTATTCGGACAGCTATATCTATGTTAAAACACAATTAAAAGAATATTCAATGTTATTGTATCCTAAAACAGCGATCACATGATATGAACACACTCACCCCAAATACATGCATGCAAAACGTGTCGCATATATAGATTCCAAACTTGGCATTGGCACCGTATGTGCTTAAAAATGCGCCAGTTTGACAACTTTGATGTCATTAACATTTGAATCATGCCAAAACGTCACTTTATTTCAACTGAAGTTGCACAAATTGTTGGAATGCTACAGGGTGTGGCAACACAGACTGCTGCTGTCATTCACTTTATTTCTTATCGCAGTATTGTCTCAAGAGCAAAAACCTGGTACAATCAAACTAGACTGGTGACAGAGAGACCACGTTCAGGTCGTCTAAAAGTAATAACAACTCGTAAAGACCGTTTTGCTGCAACCTTTACCCGTAGGAACAGGCGCACAACGTACAGATTGCTGCAAAATGGCTTCAGAAGGTGTCAGGAAACAGAGTCTTTACCCAAACAGTGAGGAAAATGCTTCACATAGAAGGTCTAGGGTCTGGGAGACCACTTATACGGATAAAACTTCCCCAAAAATCATCGTCGGTAAAGATTGATATCGGCACATCAACATCGAAACTAGGTGTCACTCGATGGCGTCATATACTCTTAACGGACGAGTCAAGAGTATGCCTTAATTCATTCTGGCATGACACGTGTTTAGAGAACGATTTGCCGACTATACCATTGCTGAACAAAACAAGCATGGACTTGGGAGGTTGATGGTCCGGAGAGGCATCAGAGTTGGCAACAGAACAAAGTTGGTTGTCATCAGACGATGTACCAGAACTTGTGTAAGGTACATGAACGAGATATTTCGCATGTTATCACCCTTTTGATACATTAAACAGATCCAACTGTTATGTTAATGGATGGTAATGCTCGTCCCCATTGTTCTGGAATTGTGACTTAAGTTCGGTGGGCCAACAACATTAGACATATAGACTGGCCTGCTCGGTCTCTGGACCTAAATTCGATAGAACATACTTGGAACATTCTTGAGAGGTGTGTTCATGGTCAGCATGTTCGCCTACAGTCTCTGGATGAAATGCAACAGGTTTAGCAGACAGAATGGAGGAACATGCCACAACGGACATTAGACAGATCAATCTGGTTGATGCAAAGGTGTGATTGTGAGTGTATTGAATCTCATGGGGGCCATACCAGGTACTAGACTCCAAATCATTGACTGAAGTGGCAGGAAAACGTCCTTTTTCACACTCAGAATTGCTGGTGAGTGACATTTTGCACCATCGTTTCGTCGGTAAGCTTTTCAAGGATTTCTAACTTTGTATCTGTTTGATGATTTTCCCAATCATTTAACGTAATTTGTGTGATATGACCCCCAACTATGTATTGGACAAAACATAGATCACGAGTTGTGATAAAACACATTTGAGAGAGAAAAGTATTATCACAGTGTAAAGGCGTACAGTCGCGTGTATCGCAAGTTGCATCTAACTGTACGCAACGTATCACTAGTGCTGATAATTTGGCTTTTTAAAAGTATATAACTAAAAATCGGAACAATCTTTCTTAATGCGATTTTCAACGTTGTGGGGTAGACTAAATATATAGTAGAGGAAAGAAGTAACGCAACAACTATTTTTTGTCATTTCTCTTAATTCTTTTATGTTATTGAGTCAAACTTGTTACTGATTTTTACAGGGTACTCTATCTTGATATTGATCCTTGTATTTACGTTAGAACCAGTCTTACCTGTGAGATAACGTCAAAAAAGACGTTTACACGTTTTGCACGTGCACACTTTTAAATACCCAAACTTTACATAAAACGTTTTTGATTTGTATAGATGCACGTCGACTCGACCAAAGGCAATGATTTTCGTTTGGATTTAATCCCTCATATCATTTTGCGACTTAATCAAAGACGTCGTCCGGTAGAAGTTGTGATGTTTAAGAATGGAACAGCTCAACCCCAAATTGCTGCTGAGATCGGTTGACAAAATATTGCTGGAGATAACTTGTCATACCACCATTTAGTGCAGACTGGCATCGTTTACATTCCTCTGCTTGGATTTCTGAATGTTTAAATTGTTTAAGATTTCCATTCAAATTGTACACCTGAAAAACGGACCTCTGTCCCATTAAAAGGGTCCGTTTTTCATCCCCGTAATTAAGATCCACAAAATGTTTAGTGCTTGGCACAACCTAGTCAATAGAAAATGCGAAACATTGTCATTTGATTTTTTTTCTTATTATATTTAGAAAAAAACAAGAGATGTTTGTAAAACATATATGCCCCCTAAAGGGCCCACATTTGATGTAGGTCAAAGTCCAAGGTAAAGTTAATAAGGTCCAAGGTCATGGTCAAATATGAAAGGTCTAACTAGGAGGTGTCTATGTGTGAAATATCAAGATTGTATATGTAAAAGTAAAATGAAATATAGGTCAGGTTAAAGTTTTTAAAAATAGGCCAAAAGCCAAGGTCAAGGTCATGGTCAAATGTGAAAGGTCTTGGTTGGAGGTGTCCATGTGTGAATTATTAAGGCTGAAGTTGAAAAAGGACATGATATATATGCCTGGTTTAAGTCTTTTTAAAAGTAGGTCAAAATCCAAGGTCAAGGTTGCAATATTCAAGGTCATGGTCAAATGTGAAAGGTCTTGGTAGGAGGTGGCTATGTGTGAAATATCAAGGCTGTAGGATTATAGGACATAAGATAAAGGCTATGTTAAAGATTTCTAAAAGAAGGTCAAACTCCAAGGTCAAGGTCACACAGGCCAAGGTCATGGTCAAATGTGAAAGGTCTTGGTAGAATGTGTCCATGTGTGAAATATTAAGACTGTATAGGTAACAGGCCATGAGATATAGGCATAGTTTAAGTTTTTTAAAAGTAGGTCAAACTCCAAGGTCAAAGTCCAAGGTCATGGTAAAAAGTGAAATGTATTGGTTGGAAGTGACCATGTGTGAAATATTAAGGCTGTATGTGTAAAATGACATGAAATATAGGCCAGATTAATGTATAATAAAAGTAGGTCAAACACCAAGGTCAAGGTCACAAGGTCCAAGGTCATGGTCAAATGTGAAAGGTTTTGGTCGTAGGTGTCCATGTGTCAAATATCAAGGCTGTACACTTAAAGACACTTCCAACGCAACCCTTACATTTTGCATCATAATTAAATAAGTAATGCAGTATATTTTATGAAATCTTCAGCAAATATAAATCAACTAAGTTTACTTGTCTTTTGTAAATTTCATTAAAATCGACTGATCCTAACATAAAAAATATTTAGGTTTTTCACTAAGACTCAAATATGAAAAGTCACAAAACCCCAGGCAGTTGCAGAATTCAATAGCATCAAAGCAGCGTCACCAAATCATGCTCACATCTAATACCACTCGCTTCATAAGATTTGATAACATGCTTTCACGTGCGGAGCAATACTAGAATTCAGTTGCACCTATTTTGATTAAGAAATACTGTTTTGTACGTGTCAGAATTGCACTGAATCATCAAATTTGTTACCAGACATTAGTTTTTCGCCCTTTTGCTCCAAGAAATTTTCAACAACTGGAACAGGAACTTAAAAGGGACGAGTTAAGATTGATCCCGCAAAGATTCATCATGAATTATGCTTTATCAATGAGTAGGGGTGTCTTCGTGTCATTTAGGTCCATGATGGACACACAGAATGTTAGCAGAATGTCATAAACTTTACTGCTGTTATATGACTAACACGAATTTACGTTATCAGCTCGCACATGTTTTTTGCGACTTTTTGTTTACTAGTCATATTATATAAACTGCAATTTTAATAATTTCTACTCGATGTTTCTTTATGAAAATTTTAGAAATTATGCAATTGTGAATGATTTAAATTTGTTGCAAATTTGATGAAAAATGGTTAATTAAATTTATTACCAAAAGGTAAGTGTTGCGTTAGAAGTGTCTTTAAGTGTATGTGTAAAAGGACATGATATATCTGCTAGGTTAAAGTTTTTTTTAAAGTAGGTAAAAGTCCAAGGTCAAGGTCACAAGGTCAAAGGTCATGATTATATGTGGTAGGTCTTGGTCGGAGGTTTCCATGTGTCAAATATCAAGGCTATATGTGTAAAAGGACATGATATATCGGCCAGGTTAAAGTTTTTAAAAAGTAGGTCAAACTCCAAGGTCAAGGTCACAAGGTCATGGTTAATTGTGATTGGTCTTGGTATGTGTCCATGTGTGAAATATCGAGGCTGTATGTGTAAAAGGTCATGAGATATATGCCCGATTTAACTCCAAGTCAAAGTCATAATCAAATGTGAACGATGTCGATAGGAGGTATCTATCTTTGTAAAAAGACATGGGATATAAGCAAGGTTAAGAATTAAGTGTAAAAATCAACAAAGGGCAATAACGCGAAGAATTTGATCGGCAAGGTTATGGTTCTTAGGCACTGCACCTCTCCATAATGAGATCTATCCGCCTGTAAAGTTTCATGATTCTACCTTACATACTTTTTGAGTTATGCTCCGGACAAGAATCAAGTTATAAAATCAACAAAGGGCAATAATTCAAAATATTTGATCAGCACAGTTACGGTTCTTGTGCACTGCACCTCTCCTTAATGAGATCTATCCACCTGTAAAGTTTCATGATTCTACATTCAATACTTTTCGAGTTATGCTCCGGACAAGGTTTGGTCTACGGACAGACCGACCGATCGACCAACCGACCAACCGACCTACCCTTGCAAAACAATATACCCCCATTTTCTTCGAAAGGGGACATAAATATGGCAAGCAAAGTAGGTGTAGCGTTTTCAGTTTTGTTCAGTATAGATGATTCACACCCATTGGTGAGAGACAAATGACTTTTGTCAAATGTCAGAATGGATACTGGCCGAGCCGGGGTTCGGCCTTGCAACCCCTGTATTGCCAGACGTAATCGACTGAGCTATCGGGGCTCGGCTAATCTTAGTCGGTATCCTTGGGCTAGTATACATTTTTTTGCAATAAAATGATAAAAAGAAAAAAAACTTAAGGATAAACATCCCAGGAATGGGATAATGCTATCTTTTTCCTGCGCTGTTTACTATAAAGTTAATGCAATTTGTGCAATGTATTAGACATATCGAGTTACAGATGCTGTAAATCGATGTGTGAATTTATTTTCAAAATCAATTCACACGTTCCAAAAACAAGGCCTGATTTTGACATGTCAAGAATAAATCGTCTGGAAAAGTACAAGTTAAAAAGAAGAAATTCCTTTTATCAGCATAGTTCCCCTTCTTCATGAATATTTTGTGATTAGATGATGATATTATGATATTAGCGGTTTTGTTGCATTCAATGTCTCAAAAATTGGACTAGTCTCTAGTATTGCTGTCCGGGAAAGGAGTTAAACTATGATGTTATTTATGTCATATCATACCATAGTCCTATTCATAAGCCTAGTCCTATTCATAAACCCTGACATATACTGACTGGCTTTAAAAACGCATCACTAAAGTTCATCCGGCAATAATATGCAAAATACATAATCAACTTTGTAGTATTATATATTAAACAACAGCTTGACATCTTCCAAACATTTCCTGAACATTTCAGACAAAAATTCGAATAAATGACTGAGATATAGCCATCTAAAGAGATGTGGTGTGAGTAATCTGACAGTTTTCTCTATTTAATAACACGTAATTCCGCTCTGAGTATGAAAAACGTTCCACAATCGTGACCTCGTTGACCCTTTAATTGAAACAAAATCTTTATTCTTTTGGGCTTATATTATCTACCATATATTGCTGGAGATTATTCAAAAGTTATGGCGTTCGTTTTTTATCATCATATCTAGGCCCAACGCACCCTGATCTGATGATGACTTTCTGTAAGTATCTGTCACGGGCATAATCGCCAGTAGTGAAAACCACAATATCTTATTCGTTAATATTCACTGTTATGGCAAGAGTTTGTCAGTAGCAACATTTTTGTATTACAATTGTAGTTGTAAACGTTGTTGTAAACCAATTACGTAATTGACGTTGACGCATGTTATTATCTTGACGTAAGCTCGTTTTAAACGGTTGATCAGGACGCTGATGCTCAGCAGCAATCCCTGTAGATTGACTACGTTAAGGTATCCAAACCCTCAAAAGCACCAAAGACCCAGATGCGAAATTTGAAAAGTGCTAGTAAATCCAAAACTTTGTTACATTTCCATTCCAAATACAAATATAAGCATTTTGAACGGTTTAGAATTTGAATTAATGCATACTTATGGAAATATTGGACAAAAATGTTCAAAATTACATCCCTTGCATATGAATATAGAGTAAAATGATATTTGTAAATTATTTTCTTCTTGGAGCATAATCTTGAAATCCGACACGGTGAATCAACTTATTTGAAGTGTATTTATAAGTGTGTGTAATTTGATGCATTTCGTATGGCTAGAAAGTGGTGATTTTTTTCAGGGTCTGTAAACCTTAATGAAAGTGAAAAATCGTCGATTGGTTTACATTTAAACGTCTCGCCCATTCTCGGTGACAAACACCCGCTTAGAACAATTCAAAAATTTGTGTGTGCTCTTGGCTTTATTTTTTGTTTAATCAAATTGATTGAGAAATAAAAGTAATTCCTTACCATTTGAATATGGAATATGAAAACAAAAATCCAATTGGTCATCTAATGTGTAGTTACGTAAACGTTATCCATATTTTGCACGTTGACGTCATGGGAAATAACGTGGTACAAGACTGCAATAAATTTCATTGGATATCGTGTCTTATTGGTTGAAATATATATCAGAAGTAGAAATTTGATCCTGTTGACTTTAACTACGAAAATATTTTAAAAAATAAATGATGCGTTTTTAAAGCCAGTCAGTATATTTCTACTGCTTGTTTTGAAAAGCGACGAATTCCTGTTGTTCTATGTTTGTACAAATTGAAAGTATTAATGCTAGAGAGAATGGACGCAGATCAGGCGGTGCCTACACTGCCCGTCCGATCTGTGTACATCCTATCAAGTTTGAATAAACAATATTTAGCCAAAATTGCAAGATATATTACTTTACCTAATTTTGGACGGCGAAACAGGAAATGGACATTATTATTCAAAACCGATACATGTTTATTGTTTCTGTTAAAAGTGTTCGTAACTTCGTAAGATGACATACCTATTGATTGATGACATTCCATATTCTCACGTGTAATTCAACGATCAATATATTCCGTTTTCATTCACCTTTCAGGGTATGGCTAAGGGTTTTTTCGACGAGTTGACTTCTCGATACTTTGGTTGAAATAGGAGAAAAACGTGCGGCACGAGCATGAGTACATTTCAAAATTGAGAAACGAGCGATTGTAAATTTTCTTGTTATAAAACCTCGTAACTACAGCTTGATTCAAGCGGTAGTTATAACGTTTTGCAATAATACCGACGATTTACCAATAATCGAGAAAGCTGTTTCTCCTCAAGCTTAAATGTATTGAACCGTTTATATTAGGCTCCGCCCTGTCTCCCGAAACCCTCCAGAAAATAACAGTTTTGAAAAAGAACTCTTAAAATCCATCCATAATGAAAAACAAAGCATATATGCCATGTGCGATATCAATCTCGGCTCCGCCTACAATCAAGAAAAGCGTGCAAATTACGACCAAGGCAAAAGTTTACAATGACGTCGCAAATGTGACTGCGTAATGTTTTTTTTTTCTAAAGTTTAAAGACCCCAAAAAACCTCTATGGATAGACAACGACTTCTAAATGATCAAAGATCAGCGAGTCAAAATTAACGGGGGAAGAGGGATTTCGAATTATAAAAATATGTGACTCGAACCCGTCTCCCTGTAATAAATCGACGAAGTACTATCTGGATACAGCTATTAGTCCGTCTGATGACCCAGGTAAAAATGATTTCGCTGCACCACCCTAGGTACCAAGGTTGTTATATACCATTTTAAAACTTGAAATATGCTGGATACGATGCACAATGTTGTCAAATTGTAAACCTGTGCAGATCCCGTAGAAACGCACAAATATGTGGGTGGGGTAAGATAACATATGAATGATTTGAAATTCATTTGTCAAGTATAAATCGTCTTAAACCCAACAACTTAAGAATTCACACCATCAAATTCATAAAATTATTATGGAATAAACCAGAAGAAACATACAAAACACAATTCAACCGATTATGCGTAGAAATAAGGCTTAGATATATCGTCAATTTGCACATGGTGGGTGGGGTAATTCTGACACAGTAAAACACTTGACCACAAAAGCAAATAATCGCTTTATTGTTCCGAGAAACGTTTGTACAATCGTTTTTAGATTGAATACAACTTATTTGGATCTTAGCTGAGCACATTCACCAAAAATCTTTTCGTATATATGTCGTAAGCAAACTTGAAACTATGCAGTCTTAAGACTGCACAGATGTTACGGAACTCATTTTATGCAGTTTCGAAACTGCGTAATATAGCGATTATATTGATATTTTGATGTATAACGGCGTTCTCTCGATGCAGAACTCATCTTAAACATATTCCTTTTGAGAAGGAAACTTAACAGATCACAAAACAAACCATATTAGGCTGTTTTTATTTGAAAACATGTTCGGTACCGAACAGCCGAAGTTCTGCATCGAACCGAAAAACAGCTTCCGGTTTACCGAAAATGATTCGTACCCTAGAAATTTCGTACCTTAATTTTACTAGTTCGTCTACATGTACAAAACAATGCATATCGTCCAATTTATAGACAATATTGTCATAATGGTGATATGGTTTCTCGATTCTGATTAATTATATTGGAAAATGATGTAGTAAGTCGTACTATTCCATTTCGTAACATTATTTACAGATTGTAAATGTCTGTAGGCCTATTCTGTTTGTGAACTATTATCCAGCGAGATTTACCCGGTACATCTGCATATGTAATGACCCCACTTCGGCAATGTTTTGTTAAGACACTCATCTAACGGACTTTGACTTTAACGGACTATCTATAGGATTTTTTTTAAAAAATAAGATGAAATTTATGTAATCAGGTCTAATAGGAAATTTTAGTTGACAAAGTTGGCATTTTGAAAAAAAAAACAAAAAAAAAAAACTCCTTGAAAGTAAGCAAGTTTTATTACGGAACATTTCACCCTTTAGGGGGGAATGCTCCAGATTCCTAAATCTTTTCCCAATAATAGAATTTATTTATATTTTGTGTGTTGAAATTACATGTTATTACCAATTGAAAACAAATCATTCCTCCTATAATATTGGTCAGTATACGTGAACTACCCGGTGAAGCTAAATCATTCATCCTATAATGTCGGTTAGTATACGTGAACTACCCGGTGAAGCTAAATCATTCATCCTATAATGTCGGTCAGTATACGCGAACTACCCGATGGAGTTAAATCATTCATCCTATAATGTCGGTCAGTATACACGAACTACCCGGTTGAGCTAAATCATTCATCATATAATGTCGGTCAGTATACGCGAACTACCCGGTGAAGCTAAATCATTCATCCTATAATGTCGGTTAGTATACGTGAACTACCCGGTGAAGCTAAATCATTCATCCGATAATGTCGGTCAGTATACGCGAACTACCTGATGGAGTTAAATCATTCATCCTATAATGTCGGTCAGTATACACGAACTACCCAGTTGAGCTAAATCATTCATCATATAATGTCGGTCAGTATACGCGAACTACCTGGTGGAGCTAATTCATCCTATAATGTCGGTCAGTATACGCAAACTACCCAATGGAGCTAAATCATTCATCCTATAATGTCGGTCAGTATACGCGAAATACCCAGTTGAGCTAAATCGTTCATCTTATAATGTCGGTCAGTATACTCGAACCAATATATGGAGCTATATCATTCATCCTATAATGTCGGTCAGTATACGCGAACCAATATATGGAGCTATATCATTCATCCTATAATGTCGGTCAGTATACGCGAACTACCCGGTTGAGCTAAATCATTCATCCTATAATGTCGGTCAGTATACGTGAACTACCCAATGGAGCTAAATCATTCGTCCTATGATGTCGGTCTGTATACGCTAACTACCAAATGGAGCTAAATCATTCATCCTATAATGTCGGTCAGTATACACTAACTACCCAATGGAGCTGAATCATTCATCCTATAATGTCGGTCAGTATACGCAAACTACCCGGTTGAGCTAAATCATTCATCCTATAATGTCGGTCAGTATACGTGAACTACCCGGTGAAGCTAAATCATTCATCCTATAATGTCGGTCAGTATATGCGAACTACCCGATGGAGTTAAATCATTCATCCTATAATGTCAGTCAGTATACATGAACTACCCAGTTGAGCGAAATCATTCATCCTATAATATCGGTCAGTATACGCGAACTACCCGGTTGAGCTAAATCATTCATCCTATAATGTCGGTCAGTATACCCGAACCAATCGGTGGAGCTATATCATTCATCCTATAATGTCGGTCAGTATACGCGAACTACCCAATGGAGCTAAATCATTCGTCCTATAATGTCGGTCTGTATACGTGAACTACCCAATGGAACTAAATCATTCATCCTATAATGTCGGTCAGTATACGCGAACTACCCAGTTGAGCTAAATCATTCATCCTATAATGTCGGTCAGTATACTCGAACCAGTCGGTGGAGATATATCATTCATCCTATAATGTCGGTCAGTATATGCGAACTACCCAATGGAGCTAAATCATTCATCCTATAATGTCGGTCAGTATACGCGAACTACCCAATGGAACTAAATCATTCATCCTATAATGTCGGTCAGTATACGCAACTACCCAATGGAGCTAAATCATTCGTCCTATAATGTCGGTCTGTATACGTGAACTACCCAATGGAGCTAAATCATTCATCCTATAATGTCGGTCAGTATACTCGAACCAATCGGTGGAGCTATATCATTCATCCTATAATGTCGGTCAGTATACGCGAACTACCCAATGGAGCTAAATCATTCGTCCTATAATGTCGGTCTGTATACGTGAACTACCCAATGGAGCTAAATCATTCATCCTATAATGTCGGTCAGTATACGCGAACTACCCAATGGAACTAAATCATTCATCCTATAATGTCGGTCAGTATACGCAACTACCCAATGGAGCTAAATCATTCGTCCTATAATGTCGGTCAGTATACGCGAACTACCCGGTTGAGCTAAATCATTCATCCTATATTGTCGGTCAGTATACGTGAACTACCCAATGGAGCTAAATCATTCGTCCTATAATGTCGGTCAGTATACGCGAACTACTCGGTTGAGCTAAATCATTCATCCTATAATGTCGGTCAGTATACGCGAACTACCCAATGGAGCTAAATCATTCATCCTATAATGTCGGTCAGTATACGCAAACTACCCGGTTGAGCTAAATCATTCATCCTATATTGTCGGTCAGTATACGTGAACTACCCAATGGAGCTAAATCATTCATCCTATAATGTCGGTCAGTATACGCGAACTACCTGGTGGAGCTAATTCATTCATCCTATAATGTCGGTCTGTATACGCAAACTACCAGGTTGGGCTAAATCATTCATCCTATAATGTCGGTCAGTATACGCAAACTACCCAATGGAGCTAAGTCATTCGTCCTATAATGTCGGTCTGTATACGTGAACTTCCCAATGGAGCTAAATAATTCATCCTATAATGTCGGTCAGTATACGCGAACTACCCAATGGAGCTAAATCATTCATCCTATAATGTCGGTCAGTATACGCAAACTACCCGGTTGAGCTAAATCATTCATCCTATAATGTCAGTCAGTATACGTGAACTACCCAATAGAGCTAAAATATACATCCTATCATGTCAGTCTGTATACGCGAACTACCCGATGAAGCTAAATCATTCACCCTATAATGTCGGTCAGTATACGCGAACAAATAGGCCTAGGTAGATCTGGGCCCAGCTGCGGATTCAGGGTTTCTGTGGACGGGGTTCGAACGTATAGGAGGGGAGGTTCGTTTTTCTAATATCACACAAATTTTACTGAATTTCTACATGAAATTGAAATAAAATGTTCGTCCCCCCCCAACCCACTTTGGATCCATTACTGGGGCCTACAAAATTTCATCTGAATTTTTGTTCCCCGATCCCGCTAATATTGAAATTTGTCAATGTTGGCTAACGTAGATCTAGATCAATCAAAAGTTTGTAACAATTTCTTGTACCGACAATTTTAAGTGAACAAAAATATTGTCTTTTGGGACAAAAATCATCGTGAGAAATAAAGAAAATGCTCATGGTCGGAAGTAATTCCTTCATTATCTACGATGTTTAACTTTTTCCGAGCCATCTCATCAACAAACAATTCTGACTTGGGGATCATTGCCTAGCAACGTAACGCCAGGTAGATAGATAAGCAGGTGCGCAATAAAATCTCGGCTTACGAGACTCCACGTTATTTCGCGGAGTTTCCAATCTCTGTTGTTATTATTATGTCTTTGTCAGAAGTGAATCGATCAAAAATCAAAATTTACCCGTAAAAAGTCCTTTCAGGTCGTTGTTTGATTTGAATATCAATAATTCAGTGAAAATTAACTGTCTGAAGAGTTCTGCATGACATACAGAACTCATGCATATGCAGTTTTAAGACTGCATGAGCAGTTTCGAAACTGCACGTGCAGTTTCGAGAATGAATAAAGTTACGTATATGCAGTTTTAAAACTGCTCGGGTTTCAAAACGGTATACAACATATACACAAGAAACGGTTCTAGGCTTATCTTGAAAGCACCCCCTATTTCCCAGTAAACTACAATATCGTCCGTCAAATGATTTCAAATAAGGTGGATTTGTATGGAGATGGCTGCACCCCTAACCCCCGATGTACCAAGGATGTTATATACCATTTTAAAGCTTGATATATGCTTGATACAATGTACGATGATGTCAAGTTGTAAACCTGTGCAGGTTCCGTGTAAACAATTACATATGTGTGTGGGGTAAGATAATATATAATATATTTGAAATACATTTGTCAAATAAAAATCGTTTTAAACGCAACAACTTAGGAATATACTCATTCAAATTTATAACATCATTATGGAATAATGCAGAAGAGACATGCAAAACACATTTCAACCGATTATACGAGGTAATAAGGCTCAAATATCTCCTCTGATTGCATATCGTGGGTGGGGTAATTAAACGCAGTAAAACACTTGGTCACACAAACAAATAATCGCTTTATTGTTCCGTGAAACAGTTGTACAGTCGTCTTTAGATTGAATACAACTTATTTGGATCTTAGTAAATAATCTTTACTTAATATCGTATCAGATATAAACAAGATATAGTTCTAGGTTTATCTTGAAAGCGATCCCTGTAAATTACAACATCGTCCGTCAAATGATTTTAAATAAGGAGGTTTTTAAGGAGATCTCTGCACCCCTAACTCCTGATGTACCAAGGCTGTTATATACCAGTTTAAAGATTGGAAAATGTTGGATACAATGCACGATGTTGTCAAGTTGTAAACCTGTGTAGGTCCCGTGTAAACACATAATTATGTGGATAGTGTAAGATAAGAAACAAATTATATGAAATACATTTGTCAAATTGAAATTGTCTTAAAACCAACAACTTAGGGCTTAGCGAATTCGAATTCATGATTTTATTATTGAATAAACCTGAAGGGATATACAGAAAACGTTTCAATTTATTATAGGCAGAAATAATGCTCATACATTTCGTAGAATTGCTCATGGCGGGTAGGATGTTTTATACACAGTAATATACGTAGCCACACAAACAAAAATATCATTATTGTTCTGTGAAACGTCAGTCCAACCGTTTATTGATTAAATACAAACTTTTTTGGATCTTAATAAAACACATTCACCTAATATCTTAACAGATATATACAAGACAGGGTTTTAGATTGTACTTGAAAATGCCCCTGTAACTTACAACATAGTCATTTAGATGATATCACTCATGTGGGCTATTGAAGGAGTTGCTGCATCCGACCACAATTTACCAAATATGTTACATACCACTTTTAAGCTTGATATATGCTGGATACAATGCACGATGTCGTTAAGTTGTAAACCCGTGAAGGTCCCTTGTAAACACATAAATATGTGGGTGGGGTAAGATAAACATTTTTTCAAATGCATTTGTCAAATATAAATCGTCTTATACCCACCCTTTTAGAAATGTGCTCATTGAAAGGCATGGATTTATAATTGAAATTACCTGAAGAGATCTACTAAATACATTTCAATCGATGACGCCAAGAAAAAGGCTACGGCGGATCCAGGATTTCTTCTAAATGAATCCATTTTTCTTCAATATTTGCCCTGAACAATTGGAAAAATCAACTGAATTAACTTCTATTAAATAAAAAAGTGATGTCAGTGTCCTGAGGTCTTGTTCCAAATTTCTGTTTTGGCCCTGGGCCGGTGGAAATGGGCAAATAGCAACGTTTTGTCGTAAATTGGGAAAACTAAAATATGTATGACAGCTATCAATTAGACTGTATGCATGTAACATACACTTGTAAATACTCTTGTTTAAGAACATTCATCAAAACTGTATTCAAAAGGTTTGCAAATGAAGATATTGCCTTATCTTTGGGAAATCTGGGTGCTCATTGGGAATTTTCACACAATAATTGGATAATAACGAGTAGATTGTGATCAGAAAAAATATTGCAGAGATTCTTTTTGTGGTGATTAACACCACAGATGTGCTACCGGTGCACATAATCGCACAATGACAGCTTACAATCGTGATTACTGCAGTGATTATGATAACCACGGACATCAACCATGTAACAGCTATTAAACTGATTGTAATGTGTAAGTCTCCAAAGTTGGGTAGAAACATAACTGTGTAAGTTAAGACAAAAAAGCCTTTAAGCAATTTTGAGGACAGTTAACTCTTAATACAATGGTCTGATTTATTCGGAAGTGCAAATAGAAGGGTTAAATTGCAAGTCCAGATAGCTGAATTGTGTCCCTCGTTTCTCATTTTAATTGATTAATAAAAATAGAAAAAATATCAAGAAATGAACAAAATAAAGGGAAACATGAACCCAACAAAACCATTCTCTAAAAGAGCCCGCGGAAGTCTTTTACTCCCAAAAGTTTCAAATAAAATACGTCCCTGTATCAATCATTACCGGACTATATTATCGATTTCAAGTTGACATAAACATCTTTTTATGAATCTTTGATGTCTTTAGAATTATTTGTATTACTTTTCCACATCAATTTAGAAACAAAACGAATGTTGTATGCGCATATTCCATGTGTAAATCTGCTGTTGGCCGTCATCTTGGACGCCATCATGTTATTAGTGTGTTGTCCAATGATACTACAGTAACATATTTTTCATTCACAAATCAATTAATCTTATTTAAAAATGCTAAAATATTTTCAAAAGATGCTCTTGCTCAGACGAACTGTCCATACAATATGTATTATTGCTATATGACTATGGATAGTTAAAACAGAGATTATTGTAAGTTAGAGGTGAATATCGAACATATGAGAGCAGCTAAGAATTATTATGTCTTGTTTATATCTGTTCAATTGGGTGAAGATGTTGAACTAATCTCCAAATAATTTGTATTCAATCTATAAATTGTGTACAAACGTTTCACGGAATAATAAAAGGATTATTTGTTTGTGTGGCTAAGTATTTAACTGTGTATAAATTACCCCCCCCCCCCACACACACACACAAACACACAAACACCAACCGTATGCAAATTGACTAACTATCTGGAACTATTTTTGCGTATAACCGATTGAAATGTGTTTTGTATATCGGCTCTGGTCATTTCAATAATAATTTCATGCATTTGAAGAGTGAGAACATTTCTTGTGAGTTTAAGACGATTTATATTTGACAATTGCTTTTCAAAAAAAAGTTATCTTACCCCATCCATATATTTGTATGCTTACACGGGATCTCTACATGTTTACAACTTGACAACATTGTGCATCGTATCCAGCCTATTTCAAGCTTTAAAATGGTATATAACAGCATGGGTACATCAAGGTCGGAATTAGCAACTCCTGTAATAGTCGCCTTGCGAGATATTAACTAAAAGACTATTTTGTAAGTAACAGCGGGTGGGTGGGAGATTTTCAAGCGCAGTCTGCAACTCTGTCTTGTATATATCTGATAAGATATTGGGTGAAGGTGGATGACTAAGATCCAAATAAGTTTGCATTTCATCTGTAAACGGTTGGACTGACGTTTTACAGAACTGTGATAATTTGTTTGTGTGGCTACGTGTAAAACTGTGTATAAAACACCCCCGTCATACGCATTTTTTACGAAATATCTGAGCATTATTTCTGCCTACAATCAATTGAAACGTTTTGTGTATATCCCTTCAGGTTATATCAATGATAATGTTATTAATTCGAATGTGCTAATTACTAAGTGGTTGAGTTTAAGACAATTTTGATTTGACAAATGTATTTCAAATAATTTATGTTATTTTACCCCACCCACATATGTATTTGTTTACACGGGACCTGCACAGGTTTACAACTTGACAACATCGTATATTGTATTCAGCATATTCCAAGCTTTAAAATGGTATATAACAACCTTGGTGCATCGGGGGTAAGGGGTGCAGAGTTCTCCTTAACCCCCCCTTATTTGAAATCATTTGACGACGTTGTTGTAATATCAGGGAAGTAGGAGGCACTTTCAAGAAAAGCCTAGAACTATATATTGTTTATAACTGATAAAGTATTAGGTGTAGATGTTTAACTAAGACCCAAATAAGTTGTTTTCAATCTAAAAACGATTGTACGAACGTTTCACGGAACAATAAAGCGATTATTTGTTCGTGTGGCTAAGTGTTTTACTGTGTATAAATTACCCCCACCCAACACATGCAATTTGACGAGATATCTGAGCTTTATTACCTTGTATAATCGGTTGAAATGTGTTTTGCATGTCTCTTCTGCTTTATTCCATAATAATTTTATGAATTTGAATGAATACATTCCTAAGTTGTTGGGTTTAAAACGATTTTTATATGACAAATGTATTTCAAATATATCATATGTTATCTTACCCCACCCACATATGTATTTGTTTACACGGGACCTGCACAGGTTTACAACTTGACAACACCGTACATTGTATCCAACATATTTCAAGCTTTAAAATGGTATATAACAGTCTTGGTATATCGAGGATTAGGGATGCAACGATCTCCATACAAATCCGCCTTATTTGAAATCATTTGACGGACCATGTTGTAATTTACTGGGAAATAGGGGGTACTTTCAAGATAAGCCTAGAACCGTTTCTTGTGAATATCCGATTAGATTTTTGGTAAATGTGTTTTACTAAGATCCAAATAAGTTGTATTTAATCTAAAAACGGTTGTACAGCGTTTCATGGAACAATAATGCGATAATTTGTTTTTGTGACCAAGTGTTTTACTGTGTGAAAAGTACCCCACCCACCATATGCAAATTGACCAAATATCTGAGCCTTACTTCTACGTATAATCGGTTGAAATGTGTTTTGTATGTCTCTTCTGGTTTATTCAATAACTATTGTATGAATTCGAATGGGTACATTACAAGGTTTTTGGGTTTTAAACGACTTTTATTTTACAATTGTATTTCAAATAATTTAAATGTTATCTTACCCCACCCACATATTTGTTAGTTTCCACGGGAGCTGCACAGGTTTACAACTTGACAACATTGTTCATCGTATCCATCATATTTCAAGCTTTAAAATGGTATATAACAACCTTGGTACCTAGGGGGGTGCAGCGAACTCCTTAAATAGCCCCCTTATTTGATTTCATCCGACGGACTATATTGAACTCACACGGTATCGTGGACAGCACGCAATATAATACCTGTCATTGTTCGCTTTTATTCGTTGGAAAACAGGCACTCCTCCCTATCTACATGTGGGCCTCGGCCTTAGCGCAGTTGGTAGCGCATCTGACCCTCATTCAAGAGGTCCCGGGTTCGATACCCGGCCGCGGCTAATACCCTTTCTGACAAAATTGTCACTCACCAATGGGTTTGAAATCGTTAACCTAAGTGGGCGAGCAGCTGGAGGCTCGGTAAGGGTGTTGTGGTAGTACTGGTTTGAGAAACAACAGGACTCCATGGGTAGGTGCTCCAGCCGCCGCGATATGACCCTGGAAGTTGAAAACGGCGTAAAACCACAATAAACTCAAACTATCTACATGTATTAGAATATACCGTAACCTTTCGTCGCGGCCCACGACTCGATGCCCAATTGATCAAAAGCCAATTGACAGATCGCTCCGCCCCATCATATAATTTAATATATTCTGTTTTTATTCGGGAGACAGGGCGGAGCCTAGTACACGGATCATTCCATTTAAGCTTGGGGAGAAACAACCTTCTCCATTAGCGGTAAATCGTCGGTATTGTTGCAAAAATTATAACTACAGTGTGAATTAAGCTGTAGTTACGAGGTTTTATGACAATACCTTTTACTATCGGGCATTCTTTCAATTTCGAAATTTGTTCATGCTCGTGCCGCACGTTTTTTCACTTCTATCAACCAATGTATTGAGAAGTAAACTCGTCGAATAACCTCTTTACTTAGCCACACCCTGTCAGGTGAATAAAAACGGAATATACAAACAATCGACATGTGTTTGTTTATAGGGAACGATTTTATCCAGATAATCGTGAAGTAAATTCGGACAAATAAAATAGTATTTCGTAGGTGTTGTTATAACATTTCGTAACTACGGCTTAATTTAAGCCGTAGTTACGAGATTTTATAACAACACCGACGTTATATCAAAACATACGGTAAACCTAGTCTATTGTTAGCACAAAATTCTTTGCAATTGGCATGTCGATTGTTTTGATTGTCAGTCAATAAATCGATACAATAACACGTGCAACGAAGAACAATTGGTGCATGACATTTTTCTGATCGCCCATTGGCTAATCGATGTTTTTGATTGACAGTCGGCGTTTGGTCTATTATAATCTATAAAAAGAATAGATTTGACCGTTATCCAATTCTATAGTCTTTCAATCTCCGAGCAGAGTTGTCGTTCGTTAATCTCACCATACACCTCTGCAACGGACTGACTCCATGAATGAAAAGAATCTTGTCAAACCGCAGAAAACGTGTATTATTACTGTTTAACTGTTCCATGTGCAGCATGATAAAGTAGACACAAAAATGATGATTCCGGGTACATTTGAAAGGCATTACAACTGATGATTTTACCCATATACAATGGAACTATTTTCTCAAGCTTCCTTACTAATCAGAATGAAATGTACAGAGAAATCACTGCGCCCTTGAATGAATGACACCAATTTAAACAATTTAAATTATTATCGTTGAAAAAAGATGTTGAAGTTTAAGCAACGTGGAGTAATGATATATTTTTGACTTTGGAAAAGAAAAATAATTTGTTATTGCCATTTTGATGTGATATAAAGTGACATAATCTAGCAGATGATGACGCAATACTCTCTGAGCCAATTACAGAGTTGAATGTAATGAATGAACCATGTGCAAGAGAGTGATAGTCTTTATCATCATATCAACATGCAGTCAAAATTATGACACGTCGTGACAGGGGACATAAGTAAACAATATCTATGGCTGATGACAGTTACGTTCTCAAGAACACGTTACGTTCTAGCACTTCAACCCAGAGTCAAACAGATGTGCAAGGAGTAAACCTTAGAATTCAGTCTCTGATAAACGGATTGAATAAGCACGGACCTTAGTGCCAGCAGGCCGTTGACGGCTAACTCTCAAACATGACAGCACTGACGCATGGACCAGAACCAATATGAGATGGAACCAGTAGTACTAGAGTACAGTGCTCATCACCAACCTTAGTTGGTTTCGGCCGTCGCATGTTGACAGAAGAATTCGTATTTTTTCGATAAAAGAACGAGAGATAACACGAGTAAAACTTCCCCATACGTGACGCATATCGTGACGGGCGCGTTATGGAGTTGACGCCAATCTTACGTAATCTAGAGACAAACCTTTTCGTGCCAAATGACACTGACTGACCAAATTTATATTGACCACGTGATTGACCCACATCCTGTAATTTTACACAGGAACATGGAGATGATCACACGTTCATTGACGCCAACGTATAATTAATTGGTGTCGTTATTGTAAAACAAGATTTGAATTCAATCCACGGACCTGTCATCACGTTCACAGAACCTTTATTCAATCGAGCATGATTGAACTTTGGGTAGACGTCTACGTAACCGACAACAACAACCGCCCAACCGGGTATGTTCCAACATGCACATATTCGGGAATGGAATAATGTACCGCAACATGTGCTTATTCTATCTGCGATGAATTCGTGAGGTACTGTTTGAGTTGGCTTCCGGGGTGAAAATATCAGTTCTTGGTACGTATGACTTTTCAGTTGAAGAGTACCAGCGTTTAACCGGATATTGTTTGGAAACCGGAAACGACTGCACTGCATCATGTTTTTGAAACTCAAGATTACACGTTTATATGAAGTTATTTGTAGATTTTGGTTCGAATATATGCCTTTTACAAAAAGTGCAATTTGATATCCCTCAATTGTTTTATTTTGTATACTTACTTGTATAATATAATATACAAACATGATGTAGTTATCTTATGAACGACTCATTTTACCAACATTATGCATCGGTATAGGGCATATAGCCTGTGGTATCAGACTAAAGACAAAGGTACAAAACCGTGAACCGTTGTCTTCCCCTTTTTACAACATAGCGATTGCATACCTTTTCCCCACCAGTGAGACTAAGGAGTTTGAAGAATATTGGTGGAAATTCAAACTTTGGAGAATGCTCAGACTCATAGACATTAGAGAAAATTGACTATGAGAAAATCATGTCATACCGACACTGGAAGAAAGGCAGACAATAATAGGTGAATTATCAAAATTTATGCACCGTAAATTGATATTGAAAACAGGCCAGTCTACTGGGCATTAGCTTGTTCATGTAAATATTTGTTTTTAGCATTGTTAGTAGCAAAGCTTTTGAGAATAATATGTGAAAATATCATGACAAATAACAATGATGTTAGCTATGCTTACAAAATTCAGTAATGCTTATAGATAAACAAAAGCAGAATTGTTAATTAAACTAATAACATATATGTCTGCCTACGTAAATATATCAGCTGGTTTTTTGGTAATATATCCCAAACTTTAAGAAAATCCATACCATAAACAAATAGCCTTGCTGGTACTAAATCACTCACGTGAACCAAGATGATACGAGCCACAGTAGCAGTCTGTGACTTTAAGACTGAAAACAAACTTATGGTCTTCATTTGTCGCTATTGGTGGTTGTTAGAGTAAAAACAAAGTCAAAAACGTTACCATTTGTCAATCTGCAACACCATCTTTAAAATTCCCTATGATTTTCTTGTTTGACTCATCGTGTAGTGATGCTCCCTTGGATAATCACAGAAGTCATATTCATCTCTTATTCCTATCATATCTTTGAAAGCATCTTTGGTTTTGATATCTACTAATAGAATGTTAGTATCAGTCTAAAGCAAGGTGCAATTTTACCGCACATTTTTAAGTTTGTTGTAATACCAGTCATACATGTGGTGTTTTGATAAGTGTTGTGTTGGCGTATTGCTGATGAATACCTTATCAGGGAATTTAACACATCTGTTGAAATTTTGCTTGGCTATTAATTTGCTTTTCATTTTCACTCCCATCTGTTTTGACTTATTCAATATTGTCTCTTTTGAATATGTTTTCAATTGCTTTACCAAAATACTGAGTTGTTTATAAGCTTACAGAAATCTTTTTTAAAATTTGTGTTGTTCGTAACTCTGTATTCAAATGTATGTACGGCTTCATCCAATGTTTTTTATCAGCTTCTAATACTCTGTATACTTTTTTGTTCAGACCAAGTCGTATATAAAGTCTTAAGTTCTTGTAATGAACCACATAACTTTTCTTTTCTATAATTTTGGAACAAGATTCCCAAATGATTTTTCTGTCATTATTATCTAATTGGATTAGGATATTTAAATGTGTTGGTTATGCTATTTACTTCACATTCAAAATGATATCAGAATACTTCAGCTACATCTCTGTATATTACTGCCTCTCCTGCATTACCACCATATTTTACAACGTGGTGATCAAAACCATTGGCTTCGTGTGCACTTGTTATTGCTGTTTTCTCACATTTTTGTTCTTATTTATATTTTTATTGATTATGCTTTCAAAATCGGAAAAGATTACATATCGGACAGACGTTTGATTTTGTTGGTATTACTATTCGTATTTAAGATTTATTGATACCTTCATAGTCTTCTGTGTATCATTACGAGTTCTTCACGTGAAAAACCATGAAGACACCTGGGACAAAAATGTTTTTCCTTCACATCATGTACTCGGCTTGTTGGTAGTTTTTCAACTTGTTTGCTATAATTATGTGTAGGGTAAATGCTCATCATTGCTTCTTACAAGCTGAAATAACCTTTAATATTTTCATGTTCCAACTGTTGTTAAATTCTCCATATCACGTGTTGTTTGTACATATTTCATTGCTCGTAGATTATTTGCAATTTCTCTTAAACATTTAAAACTATTCTCAAGAAAGTTTTCTTCTTAAACCCTCTAAAACGTTGTTTACAGCTTTTGTCCATTTTCCATTGTCAGTCACTAGCACATGTATATAGATTGAAAACAAGCGATCTTGAATCTTCTGGATTCTATTATTACAAAGTTTTAGAATTTTTTTGTCGGACAATTGTTCGGTAGACTGTTGAAGCCGTCATTGGAATGCTCCATTTGTATGTATTGTCCCCACTCTCTTTATGAAATTTGAAGTTCATCAACATCTAGACTTTCCATCTCAAGGTACATGAACACATACCAGGAAGCAAGTGATTACAGTGTATATGTTGTATACCGTTTTGAAACCCGAGCAGTTTTAAAACTGCATATACGTAACTTTATTCATTCTCGAAACTGCACGTGCAGTTTCGAAACTGCTCATGCAGTCTTAAAACTGCATATGCATGAGTTCTGTATGTCATGCAGAACTCTTCAGACAGTTAATTTTCACTGAATTATTGTTATTTAAATCAAACAACGACCTGAAATGTTCGTTTACGTGTTAATTTCGATTTCTTATCGATTTTAACTCTAATTTGCCAAACTGCGTCAATCAGAAATAATAGCTGCACTTTTGAAATCGATTATCAAAACGGTAATTGTTCTGGTCTATTTTAACCCATTTCTCACGTACTTTGGTTTGAAAGATGGTTTGAGCAAACATCGTGGAAAATGAGAAATTATCAACGACGGACTCAATCGTCATTTTCCACGATGTTTTCTGTCCCCAAAAAACATTTCTTTTTGTTTTGTTCACTTAAGATTGTCGAGCTCCAATTTTTTTGGAGTTTTTTTTTTTCTCGTCTAAAATATTCCGTCTGTTGAAATTAAAGTAGAGCTAACGTTGTACAAGTCTCTGGACAGTCCACACACTCACTGAACTTCTGATATAGGCTATGGTAGCTAGCGGATCCAACTCGGTATACAAACTGTTGCTTGATTATTTTTCACGCAGAATTTCTGTTCAATTTGTGCCATCAACGAACGCCGTTTTTATAGGCGTTTTTGATTTCCTGGTAGTCTATTTCACAATTTGAACTTAATTTCTTCGTAAAATGAAACAATCGAGCTATAGAGGGAGTTCGTTTCAACCCCGACCAATCTGGACCCCCTTCCCCCAATCTGGATCCGCCACTGCCTTTATGTATGTTTGAACCACATTAAAAAATCTAGGATCCGCCGCAGGGTAAGTAAATTGTTCTGGACTTTGAGTGAACAAAATTAAGGCATCTAATAATAAATGTTACTGCCCAGGGTCTCTAACGAACTCGCCCTTTCTAAGAAAAATTAGATTATGTCTATTTAGGAGTATGATTAAACCGAGTTAGCCTACTAGACGAGATGTCAGTAAGTCTATATATTTGGCTTTAAATGTGTACGTAATGCTAATGCATCAACATTTCTAACCCAGATAACTTATTTTGTATGTTTCTTTTAATTTACAGCTTTTTAATCGGTGTTTTTATATTCAATGCGACTTGTCATGGGTTTTCGTGGTTTTGGTTATCCACCTTCCCAAACAGCAACAGTTTAGGTCCAATTTGAAAGCTCCTTCAGATTTAAATTAATACAGGCCCGTAGGAACAGGGGGGCTAGGGGGGACTTAGCCCCCCCCCCCCAAAGTTGGCCAAATATGCCGAATATTCAGGACAAGTGCTTTAGCCCCCCCCCCCCCCAAATATGAAATTGCTTCCTACGGGCCTGTAATAACATAGTATGCTGCATCAACTCCTGTCTTAACTCATTTTGGAAAATTTAATCGACAAAACACTGATTTGGGGAAAAATTAAGTAATGTAAAGAACTGGTATTTTTTATCATTTAGGAGAGCTACAAACATGTAACGGGGCTTATTTAAGTCTAATATCCTTGTTTTCCAGTCACTAACTTCTTTACAAAGTTATTCCAGTATTAGATCTATATTTGGTGGGTTTTGAAGATCTTTTAAGCATTGGTTTGGGATTTTTTTTCTGGATTGGGAAAAAAATTGGGCCTTTTGCATTGGGAATGGGGCCCATACAGGGCCCCTATGATATAGGCGAAAAATCCCTGTAATTATTTCATTTTGATGCATGCAGAAATTCAGTAACAAATGTGTAATACTAGAAAAACCAACTCCCCTCCCCAACCCCCCCCCCCCCTACACTGGGTTGTCAGAAAAATGTTTATGGATACACCGTTGTCAGGTATCATTCTTACTTCTTTCAATAGCTTTGTTTTGAAGTTTGACTTTTCTAAATTTGCTGTAGTGAATCACGCTTTAGGCCCTGCTCCGTTGCAACAAATATGAAAGCATTGTAACCAAAACCCAGACCAAGAATCAACCGGTTATATGATTTAAACTATCTGACTGGATCCACAACCCATGTGTTTAATCAATAAATCAGTTAGGAAGCAATTTAAAGTTTGGTTTAAAGTCAGTTTTTAAAAAACTGTAGCATATTCAACCGACTTGACACTTTAGCTAACAATCACTAAGTTAGTTTTTAACAATTGAGGCTTTTGGCAGCCACAGCAATTTGGCTTTCAGCTCTCTCGTACCCTTTTATACCATAGCAGTCAGGGGTCTCGTTTGCCAAAATTTGGGGCCGTTATTCGGCCCCATTCCCAATGGCAAAAAGTATCTTTTTTTCCCACTTCTCTGGTGAAATGGACCCAAACTTAAGCTTTTTAGCTGAAAAAGTAGTAACTGTTAGAAGCAGGTGATTGTAACCTGTTTCCAACTTACCAGTCCAAAGAACAACAAAAAGCCCAAAGGGAAATGGCAAATGACTATTATTCAGTTACATCAATGAAACCCTTCTTCATTAGACAGTCCATTGAACACATTTATTTCACATCAATTGTGAAGCAATTTCTCCAACTTGTTGTAATCCCTCTCGATTCTGCTGCCTGAAATACTGGCCCAGAATGTGAGAAGTCAGGAACTACATCCGCTACCAGGAACGAACCCAGAACCTCTTATTAGAAAGGCCAATGCTCTACCTCTTGACTACAGACACCCCATCGAACCTTTCCCAAACAACAACAAAAATTAAGCTGGTCAAAATTAAAGCAGGTTGCAGACGGCAAAATATATTATATCAAAAGGAGAACATATGTATGTTATTGCCCAGAAAATCTTGAGGGAAAGGAGAAATGTGCTGGTGACCAGCTTCTTCATTTGCCTCAATGTTTTCACAAGCATTTTCTATTAGATATGTCAAAACCTGGTCTTGTTTGGGAAAGGGTCAAGACCATTTAAGATCTCAATTTGATAAAAATTATGTGATAATTGACATTTACATCTAACAGGCTGGAATGATTAAACTTGAATTTGGTTTTCCAAGGATAAAGGAAGATGAACCCAAACTGTTGCTGTTAATGTAAGTTAAAATGGAATTTTAACCAGATTGTAAAGACACCATTTATCTGTTAAAACAGATTGATCAGGGTTAGCAATGGTATAGTTTACAAAAAATGACCTGGCAGAGCATTCTCTGTCATGGGGGAACAATTTTCAAAAGATCATATGGTTGCCATTCCAAAAATCATGTGCATATTGTTTCACTCATATCTGTTTGGCATATGCTTGTCTGTCTAAACTGAACATTTGCCATTCCAGGGGCATCCATGTTTCACAATCAAATCTTGTTAAATAAAAAGCCTTACTGTACTAAACGTTAGGGCCTCCTTATCGAAAGATGTAGACTGTTGTTTTAATTTTGTCAGTCGAATCAACACTCTGTCCATCTGTCATCATGAAAACTAAACAATTTCCATATCGGGGGCATTCATGTTTCAAAAACAGATCTTGATTCTCTAATTATACCCCCACTTATGAAATAGAGGTGGTATATTAGTTTCACCATTACTGTCTGTCTTTCTGTCCATCCATCTGTAGACTTTTTTGTTTCCATGCTCCATGATACTCTACAAAATTGCTGCTCAGGGCACAAGGAGGTGCTCTATTGGTTTTTGGTCAGGAAGGCCAAAGGTTAGGTCACATTTTGACTTTGTTATGCTCCCCCAAAAAATTACGGGGGAGCATATAGTCGCCATGCTGTCTGTACGTCCGTCCGTCTGTCCATCCATCTGTCCATCCGTCTGTCCATCCACGGCCAGATCTCAGCAACCCTTGGACCAAATTCAATACAACTTCACATGTGAACTCCCAGGGATAATCCCTAAGGACCCTTTTCTCCGAATCTTAATTTGAGGACGCGCCATGGAAAAGGGGCCTTAATGTAAAAATTAAAAGAATAACTTGAAGCAGCACTTGGAGGGGTCCCAAAAGATTATTGGACGGTGAAACAAGAATTCAATGTGGTATTTTTCATTTAATTAACAGCAGGTTAACAAAAATGTGTAAAAATAATTATCATATTTCATTTACATGAGAATGTAGATCTATTTAAGGGGGAATGCTCCAGTTTTTCGGAACACTCGGTCATTACTGTAGTAAATTAAATGTTTTGTACCAATATGTTTCGCTAACATATTTTCAATAATATAACACATCATTACAATTTACCATTTTCGACGGAAAAGGTGTATTTATTATGCGAAACTGATTTCCTCCAGAAGAAAATAGATTTTTAGAGCAAAACAGTCGTATGTGTGTATGCAGTTACCACTGTTTTGCGTCATTTTATTCATGTGCAGCTGATAAAAATTGCTGTAATTAAGTAATTAGTGCGCTGACCTATACATTTTCTTTTTGAATTATTACAAGAACATGTTGCTTTACACAATGATGGAGTTTTATCAAATTCTATTATGTAGAACATGATATACAGTCGACACTCGTTGTGTCGAAGATGGAGGGGCCGTTAAAATATCTCGACATATCCGGAGTTAGACTCATCCGATTTTGATCGGCTTCGATAAAGTTGATATTTGAGCGTGTTTGAAAGTAATCAAGAGCAATTTTTATTGAAATATAATAGAAAAAGAAAGAAATTGCTCGTTTCGATTTGAATTTGAACTTCGACTTTTTCGACTTATGCGATGTCGACATAACGAGTGTCGACTGTATTTCCAAAAATATGCAAATTTTGACATAAAACACTCCAGATTCGTTGATCTAACCAAACACGTGAGCATGCTGTTTTATACATATACGCGTTTATAATAGTACATATTTTGGGTTTTCTAAATCCGTTTTCGGTACTAAACGATGAAACAACAGCATTCTATTATCATTTTAGTGACCTTGTGCAGGTGCAAGAAATTGTGCATTTTTTCGATGTAGGGGTATGTAATACAAATGCATATAAAATTCAAACAAGTACGCTGACCATCCATTTTTATTTTATTTTTCAATTGGTAATAACATGTAATTTCAACACACAAAATATAAATAAATTCTATTTTTGGGAAAAGATTTAGGAATCTGGAGCATTCCCTCTTAAAGAGTGAAAGGTTCTGTAATAAAACTTGCTTACTTTAAAGGATTTTTTTTTTTAAAATCTCAACTTTGTCAACTAAAATTTCCTATTAGACCTGATTACATAAATTTCAGCTTATTTTAAAAAATCCTATAGATAGGTGGTTAGGATGCTCATAAAAATACATATAATCGTAGTTCACAAACAGAATACAGACATTTACAATCTGTAAATAATGTTACGAAATGAAATAGTAAGAATTACTACATCATTTTCCAATATAATTAATCAGAATCGAGAAACCATATCACCATTATGACAATATTGTCTATAAATTGGACGATATGCATTGTTTTGTACATGTAGACGAACTAGTAAAATTAAGGTACGAAATTTCTAGGGTACGAATCATTTTCGGTAAACCGGAAGCTGTTTTTCGGTTCGGTGCAGAACTTCGGCTGTTCGGTACCGAACATGTTTTCAAATAAAAACAGCCTAATATGGTTTGTTTTGTGATCTGATAAGTTTCCTTCTCAAAAGGAATATGTTTAAGATGAGTTCTGCATCGAGAGAACGCCGTTATACATCAAAATATCAATATAATCGCTATATTACGCAGTTTCGAAACTGCATAAGATGAGTTCCGTAACATCTGTGCAGTCTTAAGACTGCATAGTTTCAAGTTTGCATACGACATATATAATATACTATATAAACTTCGAAACGTTGGAAGTATGGTATTCAAAGATAGTTTACCCAATGAGACCTAGATTAACATCTGATATGGAATTCAAAGCATACCATATTAAATTCAAAGCGAATGTTAAATCATCAGTATATTATCCGTTTGTGTGTTTTAATTTTGATAGATGTCGTATCGTTCATTCAGGTATACGAGGGGCGTTCATTAAAGATTTCCCCTGACCTACTTTCAGTTGAGGTAGGAAGTTGAAATTGTACACATACATAACCGTATACCTCTATAGGTCACATGAAAAATTGAAGCTCTGAAATGTAATTTGTTTCTCATTTATTAGTGCTGAAGTAAAGTAAGGTAGCGTGGTAGAGCAAGCAGTCATCATATTCCTGTATTTGAAAGGTCGCACTCTAAAGGGGGAATTTGATAACATGAAAGAAGTTTGTGGAGATGATGTCCCATCATATGACTTTGTCAAACACTGGTATACTCGGTTCAAGTGTGGACGTAAGTCTGAGAAAACAGTCCGAATCCTGGGCGCCCACAGTCTGTCATTGATGATGCCACCATAAAGTCAATGCAAGGTTTTGGGCACAATCTACGGTGTTCTACAGAACAGGTCTCCAAAACTGCATTAAACGATGGCAGAAGTATATCTCTCTGGCTAGAGGCCATGCAGAGAAAGATTAATATTTGTGCCAAGTTTCAATTCTCTATACTTATTGGAAGTAGGTTAGGGGAAATCTTTAATGAACGCCCCTCGTATCAATGTAATTTGCAGCTTACTGCGTTGCGTCTGGCAAGACGAATAATCCTTTACATATTCCTAACATAATATTATATGAACAAGAAAACATACAAAATGTATTTCATCATTTAACCGTAATGAGTATGAAAGTATGTCATAAAGTATGAAGATTTCAAGGTGAAGCCTTACACAAGTTTGTTTTAAGCTGTGTTGAATTTAAGCTCAAGGTTTCCCCTGACCAATCTGTGTGTACGCGTTCCTTAATTGGACCCATGTCATAACTAATCATTCCCCGTAGCAGCAGTACATAAGCACCCTGTTTATTTATTAAACTGCATTTAATCACGTGATGGTCACGTGTTGGTCTGGTTATATGATGGTATCAACTGCCTTGAATAAATACAGGTGAAAGTACGATATTGTCTATCAATTCCGCGATCACAATGATAGCCAGCAGACAAAAATGCGTTCTGTTGGAAATACTGTTGATGCTACAGGCGCGGATAGTTGTTGGTAAGATTTTATCATCGTTTTTCAACGAAAACCTCGTAACTACAGCTTGCTTTAAGCTGCAGTTACGAGTTTTTTGGTGAAAAGTAGCGATATCTTTGTTCTGTGTTTATGTACAGATTAACACTTGATATGAAAGAATTTTAGACATTGAAAATTAAATGAAAAAATGATGCACGCGAACAAGTTGATAATGCTGTTGATTAAATTTTATGGAAGGACTTTTGTTGACAGGTAAAACCTTGTCTTACTATCTGTTTTTCTCTTTTTAGATGTGTCCCTTGTTTATATTTACAATTTATTACATTCCTTGTAGTGAAATTCCGTGATTCTACAGTGAAATAAAATGACATTTGTTCTCACATTCATACGGAGCACGTTAAACTTTTATTCAGTCAGATTTTTGTTCTTACGATACAGCCGATTTTGATATTTTCTTAAAAGTCCAGATAGATCTAGATGCTTATATTTTTTGTTCGCTTCAAAATTAAAACAAAAAGGCGTCCATTTTCTCTTAATACACATAGTAAATGTATTAATGAGCGATGTAAAGGCGCATTGGATCAGATTGGAATAATAACGTTTTTAAGTATGTAATAAATTGATTTACTAACTGCAGAAATGCAGGAAATTATTTCATTCGAATGGGATGAGATGCGGTTAAAAAAAAACCTCATCATTGCGAACTTGTTTTTTGCAACCGTACCTAACATCATTCTTGTGTAATAATTTCCATATCACATTGCTTCAGTTAGTTAATCTCTATGTAGTTTATTTACTAGTATCATAAATTCAATTCAACAGTCCTCTGTTTCGCTGACAGTGTCTGTCCTTTAGCCGTCGCCAGTCAACAGGTGTATAACAATTTCATCCTACATCTCCTAACCCTAATATTGCTGCTCCCTTTTCTTTACACGTTTTCTACACGGATTGTCATGTTCTCTGCCGTCATGATTAGAATAGTTATCTTCGAATACACCCAGATTCATTTCTATGTGGTTGAGGTCAGAGTAGTAAGGGACAGTCGTAGAGCTGTGTGACCGTGTCGTTTCATGATCTCGTCCACTACGAGCATTGAATCTACGCAATCCTTGAAGATTAGTCTTCAACATCGTAGGAATGTAAGGGTTGTCGTTTCCCTTTAGCCATCTCAGAAAACATTGAGGCAAAAGGAGAAAGTTCTGATTATTGGTTGAAAAAATGTAGGCTCAAAAATTTAAGATAGTGTGAAAAGCTTTCGTCTTAATAAGCTTGGCTAGGATAGAACTAGAGTCAAACTGCTTGATTTCAATTTACAGGACCCATTGGTCAATTGATGTGTTAATGTTCCTTCTATGGCGTATACGGAGAATTTCTAATCAACAATGAAGTCAGTGTTGAAGATAAAATAAGAACCAGCGTTTTACACTTTCAGGGTTGTTTTTTTTTTCGAATGACATGTTTTTTTTTTGTTTTTTTTTTTAATCAGATCCTCTATAATGAATCAAACGTTTTCTTACATTTATTCCACACTCGAATAAGTGTTTTTTTCCTTTAGCAGCAAAGTATCGGAATCTTCTGACGTTTGAATCTCTGGAATAACTATTACAGAGCTTGAAGTTTTAGGATTGACAGTAGAAAGTGTGAAGATGGGGAATATTTAGATTTATATGGCCTGGTACCTTGACGAGAGAATGAGAAAAAACTAAACTAGTCAAAACTTCTAACCGACCACTTAGTTTCTACCAATTATGACATATTTAATGACGGAATAACCACAATCGTTGTTAGTCATTGTATAGAATAATCATTTTCAAGAAAAAGATGAAAATATTACCAATACAATACAATACAATTTCTTTATTTGGCAAGTCGGCAATACAAAATGCCATTGGCCATTTACAATATTAATGAAAAAATATGGCGCAATGGTGCATATAATATAATAATTACAAAAAAAAAATTCAAAGTGTAAAAAGTAGATCCTATATAGAAATGAATATAAATCGTTTATGGCTTAATTCATGAACATTTCCTTGACTCAAACTTCAGTCAAACTCAACAAAGGACGCATGAAGTTGCGGATCACGCCGTTAGCACGGGATCCCCGGACCAGAAAGACTCAGTAACAAAGTAGTATTCACAGTCAAAATCGTTCTTTTCTTTATAGAGGAAATGTTTCTTAACCCTTTTCTTAATTTGTTATAATGTTTTACAACCCTTTATACCTGTTTCGTCGAAAAATCGTTTGAAAGTGATTTTCATAGTTAAACTATTTTTTATAGGAAAAGTCATTCATGTCTTCATAGATAAATCCGTTCGACAAAATAAATTTGTTTTTCCTCTGACAAACAACAATGCTTCTGAAAACTTCGATGGAAAAGAATTATTATGCGGATTTAAAATACACGTCTTTTCTTAGAATGTATTCACAAAATACTAGACGCCAAACATCACAGCTCCACGTTAAAACCTGTCGATTGAATTTTGATAGTTATTACAGACGACAAAATAATTGATGCATCAAATAGAAAATGATTAGGTTATAGATCTAGCATAGAAAATATCGAGGGAAAGGAGAAACTGCTGATCATTAACAATTTCCTCTTTTCTCAAAAAGTTTTCCGATACCATTTTTGTCTTATTCATAATGTTAGTTGCCGCACATTTGAAACAGGACTTGTCTAAATTTAAACAATAAAATTGAAAATTAAAATGGTGACAAAAGAAGAAGCGTTTTGGCATTTTCAAAATCTAAAATATTTACTTTTATATCACAAAAACTTGATTTTATGGAAGAATATGTTTCAGAAGAATAAATTCCAGCAAAATTTCTTTCAAAAATCTGTTAAATGTAGGAGTAAATAAGCATGAGTTTAGCTCAAGGTCCGACCTTCTTGCCTCGAGATATCCTAACTTAGTTTAGTCGCCTCGAACCGTCCTTATGTCTCTGAATACCAACCTGTCCTCAAGAGCGAATTCTAGTAAAAACATCGTGCTGGCTGCACGGTAAAATGTAAGAAACCCGTGCAATTCTATTTGAGGTAACTTCAGATAAGTAAGAGAAAGGTTCGTGAATTAAGCCATTAGTGTACATGTATTAGGTATTAACATTTTGGTTGATTTTTGATATTCGTAGTTCAAGTGCTTCATTTATGTACACTACTCAAAACTTATAAGTACTCCGACTATATTAAAGAGCATATTTCCGGACTGGCAAAACATATCTTAGCCAAATTTGAAACATCTTCGCTTTAACCCTCATCCTACCAACATATTTTACATACACATCCTACCAACTGGGGTCCATTTGGACCCCACACGTAATTTTGAATTTCATGACAAAAATATGTTTCACAAAAGACATGTTCTTTGGTTAAATGTTATATTGGTTACTAATAAATGATAATAGCACAAAACATGCGGAAATGAAAAACTAGAAGGCCCGAAAGGGCTTGAATCGCTCAATAGGCCTGTATTTATTTTACTATTTATGCAATTTTTGCATAAAATTCAAGGGCACATAACTCATGATCTAAGATTTCAATCGAGCTGAAAATTGCACTCGGGCAAGATATCCTAGTTACCAACATTCTGTTCACGTTTTGTTTTGATTAGTCAGAATTTGTTGATGTGAGAGTAAAAATAGTAAAAAAATAGTCTAAACCGCAATTTTGGGCAATCAAGGGCAGATAAGTCGGGTATTTTTTTTATCAAATCAAAATTTCTTGAAGGAATCTCAGAGAGGGTTGCCCAAAGATTATTTATGTGAAGTTTGGTTGAAATGCATTCAATGGTTTTTTAGATGGAGATTTTTTAACAAAAAAATTAAATAAGTTAAAATAGTTGTAATAAAGAGTAATTATAGTGGGGTCCAAACGGACCCCAGCAAAAAAATCAATATTACAAACTCAAATTTTGTTAAAATCTGAAAATGTTGCTCGACATGAAGAAGGTTGTGGTAGACCAACAAACTCCTAAAATTTGGACACCATGGTGCATGCGGTAAAAATATGACACGCAAAAAATGACGCGTGGGGTCAGATTGCAGTGGCGTAGGAAGGTTTGTAATATTGGGGGGGCCAAACGTTCTAGTAAATGTAAAAATGGTTGTTTTAAGGGGGGGCCATAGGGGGGGCCAGACCCCTTTTTCAAATTATTGGGGGGGCCAGGCCCCCCCTGGCCCCCCCTCTTCCTACGCCTATGCATTGACCCCAGTTGGTAGGATGAGGGTTAACCATATGGCCACCATATATTGAATTTTTATCAAATTCACGACAAGATGAATTGAACAAGAAGCAGCTAACGGAGACCACTGTTGGTAGCAAAAATCACAAAGTCAATAACTTGTGTGTTCCTTGTTCGATCAAACAATAGTATGACATCAGGATCGCATAGACTTTTTGTAGTTCCAGACAGATGATGTAGGGATATCTTTTTTAATATTTTAGAAGTCGATGTAAGGTTCCCTACGCTTGCTAAGCATGTGGCAGATCATCATCATGGACAGTAAATCGTTAGTCTGTAAAACACTTTTTCACAATCAGCAAATTTAATATACTCTTGCCAACTGAACATTAACATGTTAATTGTGAGGTCATAGTTTTCGCGTCTTGTACACAGACATGATGAATTGAGCCATTATCGGATAGTGTGGACACTGAATGGTCTCCCTTGAAGGCATAATGTATCCCTTTCTGTGACAGCCACTGAACGCTCCAGTTCACGTAGACGAGACAGAACAATGTCATGGTCCTAATTCCGGCTTGATTTCCTATCACGTGGTTGTCTTGGTAGGTTTGCAGCACTTCCGGTTTGTCTGTACTCGGCCACAAGTTGGTTGATAGTATTTGCATGTACATGTATGATACGGGTTGCATTTCTTTTGAAAAATGGTACGAATGTAACAGGAATGTTGATGTTTGACAGTAATGACCGATATTTTGTATTTAATTTGTATAGAACGACTGGAAATGTGGGTATGAGAATATTACCTACGCTTGAATCGCGCCACCTTGTAAAAAAACAATAGTTATGGGTTGTTGTTGTTGTAGAGATTTCCAACGCATTTTATGTTTTTTATGTTTGGCACGTTAACCCATAAAGGAATAAATTGTAAATTTAGCACGTGGGATTCGCGTATGAAACGCAGGAGGAATATTTCAATTTTCTATAGTGGACCGTAAGTTATAATTTTGTACAATAATTTTGCTAAATGAAAATGATATCGGTCAAGTACTTAAGGTAGGGATAAATAAAAAATATCAACTTTTGATATTCCTTTACCGGAGAACATTTTGCGCATAATAGAAAACGGAGTACTTATAAGTTTGGTTAAGTATATTTTGATAATTTGAATTGTAAAGTTTTGTTACTAGAGCTTAGTATCTTATTAAACTTATTAACAGAAGGCCAGTTTATTGACAAAAATCTTCGTCGGATAATACTATAATATGGACAAACGAGTAGAAAATGATATTCAGATTCGACGACATTTTGTGAGCAACATTGGCAAATTCTATCTTCTCTTTGAATATTATGATATCTACCAGTTTCTATTGCTAAATTGTGGGAGGAAATACGAAAACGTGTTAATTGTTTTCTCATTTTTTTCATTTCGAATATTGCTCAAATATGGTTCATAGATATAATCTGTTTTAAATTTACAGTAGTATTGAAGCTTGGGTGAAGAGTTGATAGCGGCGTTCCAATCTTGAATATGAATATCGCGTATTCTTCGTTGAAGTAAAATGAAGAAGTTTTGTGGGATAAAATGCTCATTCCATAAGTAACCGTATCCGATCTTTTCTAAATAAAGCTTTATTTTTGTAGACCAAAAAGTTCCCACATTGTGTATAACGTTACGTTGTTCCGTAAAAATAGAATGCATAGTGGATGTTGGATTATTCTTAATCTTAAACCAAACTTTTAGTGATCGTTCGGCACATAACACCGATAGAGGGAATCTCCCCAATTCACCGAGAACTGCTACTTTTGTTGATCGCTGTCCTACGCCAAGTATTATTTTACAAAACTTGATATGTATTTTGTCGGCATCATTAAATTGATATATGCCGAGGACTTCTGATGCATACAAAAGAATTAGTGAAACCATTCTATCGAATAGAAGCAATTTAGTTTTGACATCGAATTTAATCCGTTTAAATAATATCAAAAGATTGTTTAAAGCTTTTGACGCTTGTTCTGAAAGTTTCTGGGCCGCGTGTGCTAGGCTACCGTTTTTTACAAACTTAATACCCAGATAAATAAAACTATCGACTATTTCTAGTGCTTCATTATCTATATGAAACTTATAGTTTCTTTGACTTTTTCTCTTTTTAAACACGAGAATTTTAGTTTTGTAAACATTGATTGTCAAACCAGACGCACAAGAATATGTATAAAGACTGTCTAACAGTGATTGTAGACTGGAAGGACTTGCAGTAAATAGAACGATATCGTCAGCGAACAAAAGCATAAAAATTGATAGCTGATTCAGATCTGTTTCTGTGAGACTGTTAAAATCCATATTATCGCTTATATCAGTGACGAACAGGATGTACAAAATCGGTGATAGCGGCTCCCCTTGTATCAAACCGATCGGTATGTCGAAGAAGTCGGATATCTCAAACTGATCACATTTAACACACGATTTAATGTTACTATATATAGATTTGATCATACATACAAACTTGGTACTAAGACCTAATTTGAGTAGTTGAGGATTAAATAACAATGAGGTACTGTGTCAAAACATCGCTGATAATCAACAAATGCTGAAAAAAGTTTGTTATTGGTCGCTAAAACTCTTTGAATTATACTGTGTAGAATGAATATACAATCAACGGTGCTCCTTTTATCGCGGAAACCAAATTGACAATCATTGAAAATATGCTCATTTTCACAGAAAACATTCAAGCGATTACGTAAGAGTAATGAAAATAGTTTAGCTAAAGTACATATAAGCGTGATGCCCCTGTAGCTAGCGGGATCATTATGATCCCATTTCTTATGGATTGGGACAATTATTCCCTTTGTCCAAAGCTCGGGATAAACACCACTCTCGTAGATGCGGTTGAAAATAGGGAATAAAAACGGAGTGATAAACTCATTCGCATCGATGAAAAATTCGGGAAGAATCTTATCGCATCCTTCGCTTTTGTTTCGTGATAATTGTTTAATCGTTTTCATAATTTCGTTTTCATCAAAAGGCTTATCAAGAAAATCAATATCGATTTTTGATTCGTCATTATTTTCGGAATCATCCGAAAACTGATGATTAGTGCCGTTTAGGGATGTAAAAAAGTTTACGAAGTCTTCGACCTCTAAGTTTGAATTATATACTGAACCTCAGTAATAACGCACCACTTTTTCTTGTTCTATATTTTTATCAACAAAAGCATTCATTTTGTTGACACAGTAGGCCGCGGCCTTAGCGCAGTTGGTAGCGCATCTGACCCTCATTCGAGAGGTCCCGGGTTCGATACCCGGCCGCGGCTAATACCCTTTCTGACAAAATTGTCACCCACCAATGGGTTTGAAATCGTTAACCTAAGTGGGCGAGCAGCTGGAGGCTCGGTAAGGGTGTTGTGGTAGTACTGGTTTGAGAAACAACAGGAATCCATGGGTAGGTGCTCCAGCCGCCTCGATATGACCCTGGTAGTTGAAAACAACGTAAAACCCCAATAAACCCAAACTCAAACTTGTTGACACAGTATTACTTGGTATCCACCGGACACTAGGTATGCACACAACACACTCTTAAGCACAAAACCCATTCATCCGTGACGCTAGCCGTCCAAACTTGGTAAACAGGTTTTCTGCACGTGCCGAAGTATTGACCTCATGCACAAACCAGCTTATCGGTTTATGTGGTACATATAGTCTGTGAAAGAAAGAAAACACCCAAACATTTCATCGGTCGGAATTTTTCTATGCTTTTGACAATGCCAAAACTTTACACTGACGAACGTAATCGTGCTATTGGGATGTTGCAGGCAGTGATGACGCCACGTGATATTGAACACACGATGGGATTTCATTACAAGACTATTGGCCGGCTTAGAGAACGTTTACAACAAACTTATGAACTGCTGGACTGCCCGGGAAGGGGTGTACCAAAGGTCCCAACTGCAGCTCAAACAAATACACAGGTTAAAGTACAAAGTGATACAGGGATAGTAGAGAGTCATTCCAAATGACAGAATCCAAAATGTGATCAGTTCCATGCGTCGACGAAGCACAGACTTTATTGCTCTGCAAAGTGGTCTCACGCAGTACTGATTTTGTGACTTTTACTTTAGAGGGTAGTCACGTTTGCGCCTTCGTCACGCTTGATTGCTTTAAGGTAGCGAAACATTTTTTTGACTAGATACGAATAAACTGATAGCAGTTCGTGTTGTGGTTTTACAGTTTGAAAAAGTAACATAATACAAGTTATAGTGAAAAATGAAAGTGGTGCGTTATTTCTGAGGTTCAGTATATGAAGACGTTTTACGGTATTTCTTCAACTGTTTCCAAAATTTATGAGGACTTTCTTTACTTAGATTTGATAATATGTCTGATTGTTGATAATTATACTTAACTTTTGATTTTTGCTTTACACGCGCATAATCATTTCGACTATTCAAAAAAGCAAATTTATTTTCTTCAGTTGGGCCTATCTTAAATTTTCGTTTTGATTTATGAAATGCTGTTTTTGCTTTATGGCAATCTTCATTATATTGTTAAACCGAAGTGACCGTGCGCTGTGAATATTTATAAACAAACGTAATCGTCTGCAATATTGACAATAATGAGCGCAAGGTTACTTCGGTTCAATAATACCAATCGTTTCTTATTTTGTATTTTGTGCTATTTGAATGAAATGTTTTCCCAAAAATTGAGAATGAAGCCTCTTTGATTAAAGAGGAAAATTCATTAATACACTGATCAATAGAAATATCATTATTTGACAGACGATTATTAATGTCTATAAAATAATTTCGTTTGTTTTCTAATTTATCTAAAAGTTCTTCTTTTCTCTCACTATTCCATAAACATTTTTCATACATCACATTTGTCTTGTTATGAATATCATCATTATTAATACACGCATTAAAGCTATAGGTAAGAGGACAATGGTCTGAGTACTCAGTAAGTTCTTGAACCTCAAAATTATTAATAATGTCAAAATTTGGATATCCAGTGATAAGATAATCTACCAAACTCTCCCCAGTTACTCCCCTTTTACAGTATAATACGTACAATGATCATTATCCTTCCTACCGTTAGCTATCACTAAATCGTTTTCCTTACATAAAGTAAGCAGTTTTAACCCAAAACTGTTCACAATTTTGTCACATGATTGACGCGAGGGTATTAATTAGTCTGGCTTACCTGCCCCTAATACTGCGTTATTGGGTCAGGAAGACACCAGTAATGGCGACGTCCATTGCGCTGATATTTTAACAAAGGTAAAGAACAAAGCTTTTAAATTTTGTGAGCAAAGAAGGGTCATTAGAAGAGTAGATAGGTTTCGGTATATTTCTAACTCTAGCAATAAAAGTTTTACATGACCTCAACGTTAACCCGAGATAAAACGGTTTTAAATTATGTACATGAAAACTATATACATGTAATGGCAATTTGGATGGTCATTTAACAAGAAGTCCGATTAGCTCAGTGGTTAGAGCGTCTGCTTAGTGTTCTAGAGGTCCCTGGTTCGAATCCCAGGAGTAAAACATATTTTAGTCACCCCCTTTCTTTTACATTTTTCATACCAAATGGTTCTAGAGATTGCAAAGACGTAATGAAAACGCAATTACCAATTGCGTTTTTATTACGTCTTTGCAATCTCTAGAACCATTTGGAATGAAAAATGTAAAAAGAAAGGGGTTGACTAAAATATGTTTCACTCCTGGGATTCGAACCAGGGATCTCTTGCACCCAAATCAGACGCTCTACCCCTGAGCTAACCGGACAACTGATAGGTAAGTTATCCAAATTGCCTTAATATAGTTTTCATGTACATAATTTTAAACCGTTTTATCTCGGGTTATCGTTGAGGTCATGTAAAACTTTTATTGCTAGGGTTAAAGATATACCGAAAACTATCTACTCTTCTAATGACCCTTCTTTGCTCACAAAAATAAAGAACTTTGCTCTTTATCTTAGTAATTAAATTATACCACTGGAGGCGGCCATGTTTCGTGAGTGCCTGGCGTACTAAAATACATAGTACGACAGGGAACCAGACTAGGGTATTAATGTGTTCGTTTCCTTGGGCATATCTATAAATCGATCAAAGTTCAAATTGTCAATAACGTCTGAACGGATCCCAGTTCTACTGTTCATGTCTCCACATAGAAACACTTCGCCCCTGTCACAATATGATCGAATATCATCACTTATCTTCTCAAAAAAGTCAAAGTTGTATAAATTGGACTCTGCATTTTTGTATACAGATGAATCTTCTGGTGGGATATATGTTACACAAAAATAAACATCATTTTCTTGATCAAAAAGACTTTTGCATAATTTAAACCATAGAGTTCAGCTATACTTTCTTGATTTCCTTTTAAATCCACGTGATATGATTGAAGTATCTTCGATGTATGTCATGATATTCATAAAATATGAATATATCTTACTCAAAGTTCAGTGCCATGTCAAATGAAATCAGCTATACCATGAAATCATAGAAATAGCGATAGCATAAGGGACGCTACTCTTTCCTTAGAAGAGAAAACGAGATGCGATTCCCTCCCCTGATCCTTATACATGTTGTTAGACAGCTTATTTTTTTTTAATCTGATGCATACAATAAGTTTGTTGATTGGGGTAAACGCTGTTTTAAACTGTTATGGTCATATCGCGGCATCTGGAGCACCTAACCATGTTTTCCTTTTATTTCTGATACCAGTACTACCACAACATCCAAGGGCAGATCCATGATTTTTTTCCCGGGGGTGGGGGTCCAAGCCCTCCATGGTTTTTCCAGGGGAGGAGGGGGTCCAAGCCCAAATTATGGCTTTGAATGTGTTAAATATGTTACGTTATACCAACGTTATATAGTCAAAATATGATTTTCGGCCAATGCCAGGGGGGTCCAGACAATCTCAACCCCCTCGAGATCCGCCCATGACATCCTAACCGAGCTTCCAGTTTTTCGCCCACATATGATAACGATATCAAACCATTGGTGCGGGACAAATGTATCTGAAAGGATATTTGCCGCGACAGGGGATCGAACCCATGACCTCATGAGCGAGATTCCGATGCGCTACAAACTTTACCATGGCCACGGCCGATGCAGACATTAAGATCGACGTAGATAATAAACTTTTTGTACAAAAAGTAGCGGAAATAGTTAGAGAAAAGGGGAAAATCGCCGCTTTTGAACACAAACCTCGGAACTGCAGATTAAATCAAGCTGCAGTTACAAGGTTTTTGTTGAAAAGCGACGAAATGTTAATCATAATAAATCATATGGGAAGGAATCTGGACAAATATAATACTTCTACATTTGATTTTAGACCAATTAGATTAGTTTGTGCATAATATTATGTACAAACCGATTAAGATCCACACTGCTCTTTAAACATCTTCATTGCCTTTAGTCTGAGAGAGAAGCATGGATCGACATTTATTTTAAGGATTATAGCGCATCAAAAACTACAAAATAGTTCGTGCAGTTTCGGGTGTCATCCGTGAGAACGAAAAATAAACGGTAGATACACTAGTCAAATTTAAGGCTATATCCGTGGAAACGAAAATTGACGAGGGATACCCTGGAAGATGCACGAATCGTTTTGCAGTTAATGATTAGTCTCAATCCTTAAATGCCACAAATGTCCCATTTCCAGATCCAGGCTTTTGCGATTAGGTTATGGGAAACTGAACTATATTGGGTTACCGAAGTCAATTAGCTGGGGTATGGGTTCTTTGGATAATCGTAAGTGGAATGAGAGGCTGGGTATTCAGAAAGGTAGTTGCAAAAGTTCTTTAACCCTTTCCCAAACGGCAATATTTCCGACTGTTCAAATAGGGAACGATTTTATCCAGTTAACCGTAACGTAATTTCGGACAAACAAATCGTATTTTGTAAGTGGTGTTATAAAATCGCGTAACTACGGCTTGATTCAAGCTGTAGTTTTGAGATTTTATAACAACACCGACTGTTTTCCTAAACGGTAAGCCCAGTCTATTTTTAGCACAAAATTCATTGATATTCAAAAGCTGCTCAATAGGACAATAAGGAAGTTGATACACATAATGTCTATGCACAGAAAATAATTCGTCCCTTGACAGCCAGAAGTGGATATCAGCAGTTAAAATTTAACTGCTGATAGCCACTTCTGGCTGTCAAGGGACGATATTGGCTGAACATTGCCTAAATATATTCCCAAGCCATTTTTATTGGAAGTCAGAAGCAGGCCTGCTTTGGGAAAGGGTTAAAGAAAAATACACAGACTCCATGACTCGCAATACAATTTTGTCCCTTTTCAAGAAAATCCTCGTAATTGCAGCTTAAAACAAGCTGCGGTTTCGAGTCTTTTGTTGAAAAGCGACGAAATTCTCATATACACGTGTCTCTACTCCTACAAATGCATCTTGACAGAAAAATTGACTGCTAACTGTGTTATTAGCTATTCCCAAAGCGAAAAAGAATTGGACTGTTCCTTTTTGAAAGGAGTTGCTGCAGAAAAATTTTGTATGTGTAATGAATGAGTTTGTGTACAATATAGCGCAGAAAAATCGAGACAAAAGGAGAAAATACTGATTAACAGCATTTTCTTCTTTTGTCTCAACGTTTAGCCAAGCCCTTTCGCATTTCAAAAACAAATTTCGTTTGGGGAAGATTTCAATCGAGTGATTGCATGTTGTTAAATGTTATGCCGTCTGAAAATAAATATTTCCACACGATGACATATAATCTATTCAAATTATAGAAAAGCTCGAATCTAGGAAAAAAGGTCCTTATAAACTTTGAGACTAACGTTGTTCCAGATCAGCATGTGTAGCCTAAATATACAGAGTTTGATCAAGAACATTGTTACTGTGTTCGTAACACATATCAACTCTCAGACAGAAGAAACTATCTAAGCAAGGATCCGGTGTAAGGACACTTTTGGTGATTGAAAACATCATGGCTCTAGATCATCTTATGTATACGTACAATCTGTTCAAATGCTAAAAGTTTTCTATCAGAAATATCAAGTCCAGTTGTTATTTTAGACAGCAGCCAAGATCTTGATTAGAAATCACTTACGCACAGCCTGATCTGCATACTTCATTAACTCAAATGTGTTTTATTCTGAATCATACCACTTTTTATCCCACTGTATTGAGGTGAAGTGGTTTTGTGTCTCAAATAGTCTAACAGTCTTAAAGGATACGAGGGTCATTTTGTTTACAGATACATCCATATATTTAGGTTAAATGTTCCTTAATTCCAATACATTGGACGTACAATTGTAAAATGTGGCAGTACTCTCAGTTGATTTTGTGATATTCTTTAAAGGGGGCCATGCTAGGTTTTTATGCTTCCGAACTGTTCGGGAATTCATATTTGTGCATGGAAAAACAATTTGCAATGCATAAAAACCTCAATCACGGCGAATAACCATCTTTCCTTTCCTGTAGATCAATCATTTACAAGCGTGTTTATACATTCTATTTTTACTTCAAAATGAGACATGGTCAACGAGCCACACCTCCTCGGTATCAACACACCGTACAACCGGCTGTGTCGATGACTGTGACCTTATTTGCGAGGGATACATGGAGAGGTTTATTTTCTACAATCACTCAACATTTATACGAGTATTTATCAGCTATAGAATAGCAAAGATCCTTTCGTTTATTCATTAAGGTGAATTCATTTGACCTATCATGCACATGACATCAGATGCCGAATCTGTCTTCGCTGACTTTCGACGCAGCCGGTTGTACGGTGTGTTGAATCTCGCTGAGCACATATGACGTACCTCTGACGTAATTGATTTTTGAAGGTTGGGCATATTCAACCGTTACAAAACAAAAACAAGGACAAAACAAAACTGACAGCATGTTATTCATTGACTCGGATTTTAAAACTTGATAAAGCTTGGTGAGTGCTAAGAATGGAGATAAGTGATCTACCCCTTCAGGTTGGTAATTTCATACATTATTTCTGGTTTGTAGTTATTGTGCAATTTGCATTTTCGACAGCCTAACTCGTCCCTATTTAAATGGGCTCGTGCTAGATATTTCGTGCATCAGAACAACATTGGGATAGTCAGAGATTGCATCTTTATGTGCTGCATTGCATTCTCTAGGGTAAAAAGAATTGACTGTAGGCTCTGGTAAGAAGTTTTTCACTATCTATCAAGGTCTAGTTTCCATAAATGTTACTATAAATAGAAAGTGCGGGGAGATAAAGTTAGAGAAAGACTTATTTTAGTGGAAATAAATGAGTTTCATTCCAATTTTCCATAGGCAGAAATGATCTATCCATACCGGTTGACCAATCCATATGATATTTCTTGAAAATATGTCTTATCCAATTGATAACCTAGCATGGGTCCCTTTAAGCATTGTATATAAATATATTCCAAATCCTACTCTTTCTCAATCAGTAGAAAAAAGTTGTCCCGCTCTTGATAAAGGAAGCGTTGTTCAAGCAATTCTACCTTTGTGGAATCAGGCAAAGTTTGGTAGAGTCTTTTACACTCATTTGTCTTCCCTGGCGATGTAATCATTATATTTTGATCACGGTAATTAAGCCACGAAGTTGTATTCAAGGAAGAAAGTTCCTTTACAGTCATGTCTTTGATGTTTTTGTACGAGAAGTTTAGTGATACGTGTAAGATTTTCAAAAGTATCTCGAGGCTATGCTCGTCGTTTGGGTTCTTTGAATATGTTGTCACCATGTTCTCTAATTTCTTCCTGCAAAGTTGAAGCGAGTTTTCATTCATGTATTCGTCCAATAGGGGCATCAGAACGAACACGTTTTTACCTGCAATAGAATTGATTTACATATATTATGTAAATTATTTTTACTTTTCCATTCTTGAAATTTATAGCTTAAATAAGCATAAAAATTCTGAATAAGAAAAACTCATAGTATATGAAAGGGTAAATCTACACTTATATCTTTAAAATGTACATTTTTCATTGTCACTGCTCACAAAAATTAAAGGATCATGGAAATATTTTGGATTTGATGGACGCTATGAAAAGATAAATAAATATGGATTTTTTAACGTGTAATGACAATAATTCCTCGACTTAAGGTTTACGAACTGAGAATGAAAACACCACTTTCTAGCCATGCGAAATGCATCAAATTACACACACTTGTAGAATCACTTCACCTAAATTGATTCACCAGGTCGGATTTCAAGATTATGATTCAAGAAGAAAATAATTTACAAATATTATTTTACTCTATTTTCATATGCAAGGGAGGTAATTCTAAACATTTTTGTCAAATATTTCCGTAAGAATGCATTAATTCAAAATTCTAAACCATATAAAATGCTTATATTTGTATTTGGAATGGAAATGTAACACAGATTAGGAATTACTGGCACTTTTCAAATTTCGCCTCTGGCTCTGCATTTCATTCTCAGTTCGTAAACCTTAACAAAGCTAGTAGAATCAACAACAAGTCCCCAGACAACAAAAATTGGGGAAGATAAGGAAACGTTATAATTCTTTAAAACGGTAAACCTTAGAATATTGAATATGGTCTTGTTATTAACAGCAGGGTACTGACTCAAATTAAGCCTGCTAGTAATGTATGTGTCCCCCTCGTCGGTTATAGCACTCTAGCACGGTACGGAAACTACAGAGACAGAGCCAATGGCTCTGCTGCTTAAATCCTCTGGGGCGCTTCCGGCCATGTGTGGCTCTGTCTCTGGGATCACGATTTTTTGACAAAAACAGACGAGTGTTCAACTTTGTTGTTCAATTATTTTCTTTTGGTGCATAAAATCGAAAAACGGGGAATGTCATGCTCCCCTAAGACCATTTATCTGCCTGTTCTAATTCTGTTGGCTTTATAGTCGGCAGGGTTTTCACAGGGTTATTGTCGTCGTGAGTCGACCCTGTGATTTTTTCTTGTTTACATCACGTATTCATGTACATTCCAACGGTAAAAAGCCAATCGCCGCAGCCAAAACATGTTGTATACTAATCGATTGATACGCTTAGATTAGACATACCTTTTCCATGTCACAAAACCTTAGGAATGATTGGCAAAAAATAAATTTGAGCAATTTCTATCAGTGGCTCTGTCTATGGCGGCTGGCTCTGTCTCTGACGGCTGGCTCTCTGCGCGCTAGGTCTAAATTTCTAATCATTCACAAAATTTGTGTCGAAGTAATGTATCTAATAAACTCACACACTGAATAGATCTTAATGCGTATGGTGAAGGGTTCAGTCACTGATTCAATGAGTTTTGAAAACTATTTTTTGAACAGGCACATGATTTTTTTCATTTATTTCCCAGCGTATGAATTTAACGCTCCCTCATATGTTGCTCACACGCTGAACAACCTAGAGATAAGCTGATAGTACTAGCAGAAGAGATAGAAGAAGAAGAAGAAAAAGAAGAATCATTCTGAATTATTTTAATAATGTCGGGACAATCACTGATTTTCTGCAAGTTTCCGTACTGTGTCTAGACACCGATTTGGCATACTCCCGATTAAGGTGGCGATCAATTGCTGAGGTAACCCATTCTGGACACTCTATGATGAGTGCTTGTGTGAGGTCTTGCACAGTTGAGGGCCGGTTTTCTCGCTGCGAAATCCGTCTGTAGATGTAGTCCAACACATGTTCTATAGGGTTTAGGTCAGGGGAGCGAGCTGGCTAGTCCATTACCTCAATACTCTCCCCATTAAGGTAGTCCATCACAATCCTAACAGTGTGTGGACGGGCATAATCCTGCATAAGAACAAAACTATCACCTATAGCTCCAGCAAAAGGTCACACAATAGGTGCCAAAACGTCATCTCTGTATCATAAAGCAGTTAAAGTTCCCTGATCAAACATATAGAGCTCGATAAGACCTGTTGAACATATCCCACCCAAACCATGATTGAGCCTCCACCGAACCCATCGTATTCCACAATATCCCACTCCGCATATCGCTCACCAGGTCGTCTCCACACCTGAGCACGCTTATCACATGATGGTAAATGGAATCTGCTCTCATCTGTGAACAACAAACATACTCCAAATCTTGGATCCTCCAATTAAGGTGATTCTCTACAAATTGTCGTCTTCGAATTCGGTGCATTAAAAATTGAACCATTTGCTAGACGTCTTGCATTCAATTCGACACTGTGGAGTCTATTTCGGAGAGTTTTGGTAGATATTCGTTGTCCAGTGGCGAGCTGTAACTCTGTTTGGAGCTGTGTCATAGTGGACCTGCGGTTTCGTAAGGCCATCAGTCGTATGTATAGGTCATCAGCATCGCTTGTACATCGTGATCAACCTTGACCTGGGCGTCTAGTGAACTGTCCTGTCTCCTGGTAACGCAACCACAACCTTGCGACCACGCTCTGGGACACACCGTATGACGTAGCCACATCGCGCTGCGAGTGTCCGTCGGGCAACATTTGTACTGTCAAGGCGACCTCAGTTGGGTTTAAATGTCGTCGAACACCAATGCATAAGTGAACAGACACAGTAAGTCCAAGAAAAGACCAGAGAAATTTCACAGTGCTTATTTTCACCAAACTTCACAATTATGCTCCTATATAAGAAACCATGCCTTTTATAGGGGTTTCGTTGGTATCTCAATTTGCACGGACTGCAAAGCAATAACAATCCTAAGTTTAAACATGGTTACTTTGAGGAAGTATGCATTTATACCTTATAACAATCGATATACATGTATATTTTTATTTGTCAAAATGGCAATCCTACAGTCCATATAAAAAGTGATTAATTTTTTTGACCAGTGTATTTCTCTTGCCCTTCCCATGTTAACGGCACAGCTACAACACTTTCCTTTCGGCTTTCGAACTTTTATGACACGAGGAATCAACTGGGCAAGCTATTTTTTGAAATCTGAAAAAAGTCACTTATTAATTAATTTACCTACATTTGACATCGTAAGAATAATTTTGCTGGCTCTGGTCATCTGTTTGGAATTATTTGCAAATAATTTCACTGCTTCACATATTATGACAATATTTTTTCATTTATTTATCGGTTTGTTTTTCTAAAACTCGCATTAATTCCAGTTTTTATTTCAATGCATAGTATAACTTCATTATTTGCATTTCTAGGGTCAAAATTTCATTAGGGTCACAGATTGTACGTGCCATCAATATGCGTTAAAATATGATTGGTTTGGCGGCAACGTTAAATGCGTTCTCGCACGCAATCCGAACTGACCTTAACGATTCTTGGCTGAAAATTGATTGCTTGTCTGTCTATGAATAGCCTCAACTATTTTTCTCGATAGGAAAATTTGTGTCAGTAGGCAAAATAAGCGAACGTTATGGCCTTGACGTCATGACGTTAGACGTTGACGATTGCTTTTCGGGCGACCGTCAATTATTCCGTTGGTTCTAAGACGTTACCCCAGGCAAGATTTTGCCTACCGATGTACACCAAACTCAGCAGCAACTGCGGGTTGAGATGTTTCACTCGAAAGCATCACAATTGCTACCAGACGCCGTCTTTGAATAAGTCGTAAAATGATATGAGGGATTAAATCGAAACAAAATTCATTCCATTTTGTCGAGTCGACGTGCATCTACAAACACTTCATATTTCATTATAAGCACAAGCATATATGGAGGCAATTTTTATATAAATTTTATATGTTGACCAAAACTGAAACTGGGTGAAATGAAGAATCAAATTTGGACAAAATATTTAAAAGCTAAGGGTTTTTTCGATGACGTCATACGAAATGTAATAGCAAATAGCAAACTTAGACATTATTTTCGGGGAAAATTTGGCTAGAATACAATTAAACAGAGTGTAAATGCCCCCTTTTATTTGCTTCCCCCCTTTTTAATCAAAATTCTTAAAGTTCCGAGAATGGTATTTTACTGAATAGATTTTAAGAAATTATTTCGGGAATAGCCCCATAGTACAATATCCTAACTTCATACCAAATTTCATCAAAGTCCAAGTGTGGGCACAACTCCATGGAAATTTCTGAAAGGGTTGACCCCCCCCCCCCCCTCCCCCCACTTAAGCCAAGTCCGAAAGCAGCGATTGTAAAAACGTTTTGATGTATGCGCGTTCGACGAATAGGCATCTTAAACGACGTGTTAGAGCTCCGTGAACGTTTTTTGATCGGCGTTATTTAGATAGACTACGTCGTTTTAAAGTAACTGATATTGGCGCTAAAACTGGAAATACACGCTGCATTATGAACGGAAATCTAAAGAAATGGACATTTTCGAAAAGGGAGATTACAGACATAAGTCGCCAGAAGTTATGACGTCTAGCTCTCCAAATTAGGCGTCTTGAATGACGTGTAAGAGTTACGAGATTTATTACAGATCGACTATGTTCAGGTAGATCTCGTGTAACGCCCGTATTGCACGTCAACCTCACATTTCGGGTTTTTGACGTTTGAATCGACATCACGCTAAAGATATCAGTAACTGTGGTTACGAAATTAGTCATTTTACGGTAATCCTTGTTGTCGTAAGTAAAATTTGAAACGCATGTTAAGTACTGTTTTTTATACGAAAAGTCTGCAACCGCTCAGTACAAATTTGCTATTATTCCCAACTGTAACAATTTGACAATTTCTTTTCGACCATTTGTCAACAAAATATACTCAAATTTCCAGGTAGAAATATTCTTTTTGTAATGTTGAATCAGCTTTGCTGAAAAACCGGACATTAAGTAGGAATGGAACGTCTTTTTCCCCGTCAGTATATTCAATTTATTTATACAATTTTGTGATAAATTTATCAATACATACTTGAAATTGGATTCCTTGTTCGGGGATGAAAATGGAGCAGAAACTCGAGTACATCATTATATTTCTTTGCCTTCATTGAGATCTTGTTTTCTTCTTGTTCTTTAAACATTGACGCCCCTGCAAACATGGCCTTAAACACAGGTGAAATGCAGCAGAGGAATCCTTTTGACACATAGAGCTGTTTGTCTTCATCGTCTGGGAACTCCAGGATTACCTCGTCCTCCACTTCCCCGGATGTCGTACACGGTACAGGTATTTTGTCTGTAATTTCTCCTGTCAAATCTACAAAGAACCAAAATATAACTTACAATCACATTACTGAGATCGTTAACATTCACTGAAAATGCAGTTAGTCGTATTGGCCTTTGCAAACGTTAACGACGGGCCCACATGAATGCAAATGGCCAAACTATCAAAAGATTTTAACAAACAAGGGGAGGCTTGTTCTCGAAGACCATTCAACATTTTAACAAAAATATTTCTACACTGTTGAAAAAAATTTCCATCTACGTCTACGCACTGTTGCCAGCTTCGTGGGAGCTTTTTATTCCCACGATATAGGACAAAACCCCAACAAGGACAAAATACCACAAGGACAAAACCCCACCAATATATAGAATAAAGTATATATAAGAATTTTATGTTAAAGAAGAAAATATTTGTTGAAGAAAAATATTTTTTGAATCGAGAGTTTTGATTATGTTTCACATTTTATTATTCTATAATTATTCTATTATTTGAAGCATACACTAACGAACGACACGTCTAACGAAATACATGTACTTACATTTTTCATCACAATTAAAAAACAATGTAGTATATTTTAGGAAATTTTAAGCAAATATAAATCAATAAAGTTTACATGTACATGTTTTCAGTACATTTCAGGAAAATTGGCTGCTTAAAACATAAACAGTATTTAAGTTTTATTTTTACCAAACTCAAATATGATAAGCCACAAAACCGCTACGCGATTGAAAGAAATCAGTAGCACCAAAGCAGCGTCACCAAATCATGCTCATATCTCGAACCCCTGCTTCATATTTAAGTTGATACCATGCTTTCACTTGCGACGCAAAACCAGAATTCAGGTGAAGCAATACTAGAATTCAGGTACACCTATTTTGTTTAAGAAATAATGTTTTGCACGTGTCAGCATTGCACAAAATCGACAAATTTGTTACCATAGAGATTAGATTTTTGCTGTGTTTCTTCAAGACACTTTCAACAAAAGCATCGCAGAGCGACGCGTATACGCCCGAGAGGGGCTTGTCAGTACAATTGGCATTTTTTTTTCAATTCACGGGCGGATAATTCAAACATGAAAAAAAATCAAAATGTTGTTTGCACAACCAGACACCTTAGAGATTCATATTGGCTAGTTTGATTGAATTCTAGTTGAAACTGTACGAGTTGCGCACACGAGTTGCGCACACGAGAAAATGGGCATTTTTGAGAAAATGAGCATTTCCCTTAAATTCAAGGACCGATAATTCAAGAACGAAACAGCTATGGGTGATTTAAAAACTATTTAACACATGTAATAACAATAATGATGTTAATGATGTTATCAGAAAATGTCAAACACAAATCGTTACACTAGGGACAATTTTAGCATCATATTTTGTCATAATTTTTTTTTATTTATCAACATATGTTCATGAAATTTTGTAGATATCTTAGCACTAAGCCAACATTTATTTAACACTTTCCCAAACAAGACCTGATTTTGACGTCCCTTTGAGATTTTGCTTGGGAAAACATTGAGGCAAAAGCACTTTCTCTTTTGCCTCAATATTTTCCTGGTTATAAAAAAATGGATCATATCTTTATTGTCATCATTTTTGTCGTCTGCAGTAGCTTTCAAATAGGACTACCCTAAAGTTTTGTCGTTTGGGAAAGGGTTAAGGACAAAAACTCGTTAAAAGCGTTTAAAATATCTGCTGTAGCTCACTTTAAAAAAATGATTTATTGGGGTTTTACGCCGTTTTCAACTAATAAGGTCATATCGCGTCGGCTGGAGCACCTAACCATGGATTCCTGGTGTTTCTCATACCAGTACTACCACAACACCCTTACCGAGCCTCCAGCTGCTCCCCCACATAGGTTCACGATTTCAAACCATTGATGGGTGACATTTTTGTCAGTAAGGGTATTTGCCGCGACCGGGTATCGAGCCCGGGACCTCTCGAATGAGAGGCAGATGCGCTACCAACTGCGCCATGGCCGTGGCGTACTTTGAAAAAAAAGTTTTTTAAAATCACCCTAAATCACTCTAAATTTCGGTGTGTACAACTAGGCATCATAGAGATTCATTGTGACAAGTTTGATAAACTTCTGATCAAAATTGCAGGAGTTGCGTACACAAGAAAATGGGCATTTTTTAAATTCAAGGGCAGATAATTAAAAAACGAAAAGATTTATCTGAATAGAGGTTTGTCAAAGAGTTATTCCCCTTGAGAAACTCTTCACAAAGAAAATTAAAAATACACGTCCAGTGTTCCTGAGGGGGCACTAATTACTTCGGGCAAATTAGCGCTCTATTTTGTTTGTAAAAGATACGGTTGAAAACAATATTTACACATTTGAGCTTGATTATACATCGAATTGTGCGCGAGCTGAATCACTTAGACCCCTAGATGTCAAAATCGGTCGAAATTTAAAATAAATGATTCATTATTTTTATCAGTTTCTTGTTTTATCTCTATTGTCATATTTTCGTAATGACCACGAAGCCCGTTCACTTGTCTGCGAATACATTTTGATGGGATCAATAGCCGGTATTTATCGACTCCTATATCTTCCGTGGTATTGTAAAACCTTGTAGGCCCTAATTACAGCTTAAATCAAACTGCAGTTACGAGGTTTTGCAATAACACCGGTGATTGGCATATTCCTAACCATTCAGCCAACGATATTTCGTTATTGAGAAGGCAGAACATTGTAACAACGAATTATCAAAGAACATTTACGGTGTTTTTGCCATTAATGGCGATTTCTCAGAGAAATTTTATCGTTTCTCCAACGACTGAATTTAAGGCTGGCACAATGTTAAAAAAGAGTTACAAATGTACAGGCTGTAAAATATTTGATTTTTTAAAGTAAAATATGAAATGTTTGAGCGCAGAAAATATTGCCCAATGGGAACTTCTGATGATCAGCATTAATGCATTATTTTCTTTTGCTTCAATATTTCCCAAGGTTTTCTCGACCAGGGACGTCAAAACTCGGTGTCGTGTTCAACTGTATTCGATCAGAACAGTCTCAATATTTGCTGTCTTGGAAATAGTGAAACAAGTTTTTAAAAAAATGAATAAATTACACTACAGGGTGTGGGGGCATTTGACCCCCCCCCCCCGAAACGACTCTGGATCCGCCACTATGAACTAACCCCACTTGGTATTATGCATAATATTTGCTAAGCCTAGTTGTCTGTGATTGTACGCCTGTCCCTGACTTGTGAAAACATTCTGACGAAAGAATAAAACGATGATGGTAAGCATTTCCCCTTTGCCTCAGCGTTATAAACGATGGTTTGATCGATGACCGACCGGCCCCTGTTCTAACGAGCCTTCTTTTTTTTCCTCAAGATTTAATATTCGCATTGGCACGTTTCTTTGGAACATATCGGTGAGGAAAGGGTTCTGGAATGACAGGGTTTTTTGTTGCTGTTGAAAAGCCGATAACGTTGATTGTGATATACTGATAAGGCGATATTAAAGTAATGTACCGACGAGACTGTCAAACGCGTGATATACCGGTAGGCCTATCTGCAAAACCCTTTGCATAGACAATACTGATCCCATCAATATTGACAATCGAAATGTACTTTAACCTTTAACCCTTTCCAAAACGGCAAATTTTTAGGACGATGCACTTCAGAAACTGCCACATATGACAAAACGGATGTTATTAAAGATAGGATTTGTGTAAAATATAACATAGAAATATTGAGACAAAAGGAGAAACTGCTGGTCATCAGCAGTTTCTTCTTTTGTTTCAATGTTTTCCTAAGCATTTTCTATTAGCTGCGTCAAAACCAGGTCTTGTTTGGGAAAGGGTTAATCAAGCTGTAAAAATGATAATTTTGGACACCAATCAGACATGTGACAAATCAGACGAAATTGTCATTGAACGAAATTTGAAGGAAAAAACCCGAAATTAATAGCAATACGTTAATGAGACAGGCCATCGGTATCATTATTTCAAAACCAAATATTGATCAATAATGCTAAACATCCCAGTCGGAGCGCAATTTAAGCATTAATTTTACTGATCAGGTTCCTTGTTTTTCGAATAAGAAGGGAAACGAACGTATTCATTTGGCATTTATTTTGAATATATATAACAGTATATTTCTATTTGGTACATAGTCAGGATTGTTTTTATCAGTTCTGTCTGGCTTTCCCAAAATAAAGTGGCATCCACAAACTTTCACGTTATTTGTAAGTGTTTTTAAACTCAAGTTTTGTCTACCCGACGCATATCCAACGCATTTTTAATGCCGATTTTTTTTTTGAAAAGTGAAGAATCTACAATTATTCGACAGTTTATTCCGTCTATGATCACACCCATACACGCAACAATGATCGTGTCCGCCCATTTTTTTCGATTTAACGAATCACAATAACAGATTAATCCGTCACGCTTATTATCCCATTATAGAATGATTATCGACTTGCCCCCTCAAAGGAAACCGATAGCTGAATTACGGCTTGTGTGCATGCGCGTTATTTGCTTGACAATCCTCTATTCCGTAAGCGCTGTACACAACTACACATCATGGAAATTCATTGTTGTTAGTTTGATCAAATTCCGATCAAAACAGTTGGAGGAGTTGCGCATACAAGAACTTAGAGAAAACCAGAAGTAGTTGGCAATCGATGCTTGTTTTCTTTTATGCAGTTCTGATGATTTGTTTCCATCCATTTTCAAGTCGCTATAACTTTACATAGGCGTATTTTAACCATCCAGACCTTACACCTGAAATTTCAGGCCACCGGAAGTGCCGCAGTTCGACGTCAGAAAGCTCTTAGCATGCACCAAGCAGACATGTCTATTAGAGATGTCGCTTTGCACTTCAATTGGCTCTCCCTTGACTTTGTCATCACCACGGCAATCACAAAGGGGTCAAATTAAAAAATCCAGGTAGAGTTTTATTACTCTTATTAAAATAAAAAGGATCGAATTATATGCTAAATTTTATCTTATGTCATTATTTTTATGTCCCCATAAGTATGATTGACTGAAAACAAGCACTCGCGTATTGTAAAGGTCAGCCGTCTGATCTTGAGCTATTCAATTCTTAAACAATTGTTCCGTATGACACTCTCTAAATCATGTACGTTCGTCTGTCCACACGTCCTCTATCACCGGTGACACTAACGTTAAACCTTCTCTCATCCGAAAAGAGGGGCTTACTCCAACGTGTCCGAATCGTTACATAACGTCAAATATCGGCTTTTTGACGATGACGTCATGCTAGTCTATAACTCAAGGGGCCTGGCTAACGGACGTCTACATGTAGCACTAAAATCAATGTTTCAAATTCGACACCGAACAGTTCTACGACTCCGCTAACGATTTCACGTACCTTTCCTGCAGCTTCCGGTAACAACGTAACGTCACGTCACTTTAGTGTTAAACACAAATTTATTGGTTTTGCTTATGGATACTTTCATTTTTTCGACACCCTATGAGTTGAAATGCGTTCCAGATATTAACGAATGACTGAGGGATGCTGTTCTTTAGCCTAGAAACATAAAAAATCCCATCTATCTCATCATTATAAAAGTCCTGTTTCTGTCGGCGTCGGATTGTTTTCCCTTTTAAGTTAACTGGAATACAATTCTGGCCTTTTAAGTGCCGACCAACAAAGATCAAACATGCAAAAAATTATATCACTTTTCAAGACGCCATTGCATGGGTGGGGTATTTTAGTAATTCTAACGATATGCACGTGCATCTTGCTGTTACGTCGACGAAACGGATGTATTCATTTAGAATATCAAACAATAATTCGGGAAACATAAAGTCTTGAAAATATCATAAATATGCTTTGAAATTAGGAAAATAGATTTATTCTAAAACTGTAAAGTTACTTTTGCCTTTGAGTATATAAGTCGGTTTGGAATTTATAGGGGTGTTACGCCGTTTTCAACTGCTAAGGTCATATCGTGGCGGCTGGAGCACCTAACCGTGCGTTCCTGGTATTTCTCTCACCAGTACCACCACAATATCCAAAACCGAGCCTCCAGCCGCTCTCTCACATGTATTGAACAAAAGTGAAAACGCTACACTGCAAAATTTCTTATTTTTGGAAAAATATCGGACTAATAGAATGAAATATATTTTGATGTTATTTCCAAGACTTTCAGCAATCGTTTTGTTGAAATAGCATTGCCCTGTCTCCTTCAATGTCAGAGTTAAAGCCCTTAATGCGTTTATAGCTAATTTCATCTAATGCCGCATATGCATGCGCAGAAAACACTTCATTATTTTTTTTTGAAATTGGTCATATGGTCATATCCCGGTTGCAAAAAAACACTAGAAATCTCACTTATCTCTTGTAGCAAGCTCTAAAACCAAGGTCTAATCTGTCAATATTGCGAATTACCTCCCTTTTGACATAAACAAATAAGGAATTTAAAATGTTTGGTATTCAGAAAAATATCACGATTTTCGATTGCTTTTTTGCAACATCATGCTGGCCTTATAGGGGATTTTTAATCCTTTCTTCGACTTGGATTGTTTCTAGATGTCCATGCAATAGCGATTTCAATTTCCAACAGAGATTAAATTGTAAAATTTTCAAGCTTTGGAACATTCTGTTTTATCAAACCGCTGAAGCAATGCTATGCAAGCTTCTTTCCATTTCCTGATTGGTAACTTTTCATTCTACCATTCCGTGCAGACCGGCATGGTTTACATTCTTCTGCTTGGATTTCTGAAGGTTTAAAATGTGTAATATTTCCACTCAAATTGTACACCTGAAAAACGAACCCCTGCCCCATTATAAGGGTCCGTTTTTCATCCCCGTAATTAAGATCCACAAAATGTTTAGTGCTTGGAACAACCAAGTCAATGAACGATGCAAAACAATGTCATTTGATTTGTTTACTTGATATATTGAGAACAAGAGCCGTCAGAGACGGACAATGCTCCCCGAATAAGGCATTGTCACAATAAATATATGCCATGCAGAGCTAATATAAAGCTAACAAATGTTAAGCCCCCTTTTTCCATGACATATTTTGTATACGCAAATTTTAAATATTTTATTGTCAATGGCATCTGATTTGCTACTCAAATATGAAATTTCATCAAATTCTGACCATTAGACTAGGAGAAATTAAAGAAAAACTGTATTTAACCTCAAGTGCCCTTTTCCCGTGACGAGGCCTCAAATAAAAAAAACCGAGAAAAGTACATCGGCATTTTGTCATAGGGAGTTCACATGGTAAGTTTCAATTGATTTGGCCCAAGGGTTATGGAGAAATCGCTTCGGACGGACGGACGGAATGACGGACGGACGGACGGACGGACAGACGAAGCGGCGACTATATGCTCTCCCTTCGGGGAGCATAAAAAATATGGCAAGCAATGTAGGTATAGCGTTTTCAGTTTTGTTCAGTATAGATGATTCACACCCATAAGTGAGAGACAAATGACTGATGTAATTTATGCCATATGCCATATCATATCATAGTCCTATTCATAAGCCCCGACATATTTCTACTGCTTGTTTTGAATAGCGACGAAATCCTGTTGTTCTATGTTTGTACAAACTGAAAAAAAAAAAAAAATAATGCTGGAGAGAATGGACGCAGATCAGGCGGTACTTACACTGCCCGTCTGATCTGTGTACATCCTATCCAGTTTGACTATCCAGTTTCACTAAACAATATTTAGTCAAAATTGTAAGATTTGCTGCTTTACCTAATTCTGGACGGCGAAACAGGAAATGGACATTGTTATTCGAAACCGATACATGTTGTTAAAAGTGTACGTAACTTCGTAAGATGACATACCTATTGATTGATGACATTCCATATTTAACGTGTAATTCCACGATCAATATATTCCGTTTTTATTCACCTTTCAGGGTATGGCAAAGGGTTTTTCGACGAGTTTACTTCTCGATACCTTGGTTGAAATAAGAGAAATACGTGCGGCACGAGCATGAGCACATTTCAAAATTGAAAAAACGTGCGATTGTAAATTGTCTTTTTATAAAACCTCATAACTACAGCTTGGTTCAAGCTGTAGTTATAACGTTTTGCAATAATACCGACGATTTACCAATAATCGAGAAAGCTGTTTCTCCTCAAGCTTAAATGTATTGAACCGTTTACTAGGCTCCGTCTTGTCTCCCGAAACCTCCCAGAAAATAACAGTTTTGAAAAAGAAGTTTTAAAGCGACATTTCATATTTGTTTCATTTTTTAAAAGTATGCCTTGATGCAAAGATTGTTTATTCTAATGCGTAGAAACGCTATTAGTTTTTAGCTCACCTGAGCATGAAGTGCTCAAGGTGAGCTATTGTGGTCGCTTTTTGTCCGTCGGCGTCCGTCTGTCTGTCTGTCCGTCCGTCCGTCCGTCTGTTCACATTTTGTTGTTACCACTCTAACACCCACAAATATTGACCAATATTAACCAAACTTGGTCAAAACATATATGACTATAAGTTCTTGGATGAGTTCGATTGTGAGTCAGATCCGACTAGGAAGTCCAGAGTTATGTGCCCTTGAACGTCAAAAATGGCTAGTTTTGACTTTCTTACCACTCTAGCATCTACAAATATTGACCAATCTTAACCAAACTTGTTCAAAACATGTATAACAAAAAGCTCTTAGATGAGTTCGATTTTGGGTCAGATCGGACCAGGAAGTCCGGAGTTATGTGCCCTTGAATATCAAAAATTGCTAGTTTTGACTTTGTTACCACTCTAGCATCTACAAATATTGACCAATCTTGACCAAACTTTGTCAAAACATGTATGACAATAAGTTCTTGGAGGAGTTTGATTCTGGGTCAGATCGGATAAGGAAGTCCGGAGTTATGTGTCCTTGAATATCAAAAATAGCTAGTTTCGACTTTGTTACCACTCTAGCATCTACAAATATTGACCAATCAAGACAAAACTTGGCTAGAATGTTGGTAACAATACAATAATGAATGAGTTCGATTTTCAGTGTCATCGAAGTAGGAAGTGTAGAGTTATGTGCCCTTGAATTTGACAAATTTGCCGTTTTCGACTTTGTTTACACTTTAGCATCTACATTTATTGACCAATCAAGACAAAACTTGGCAACAATGTAGGTAACCAAAAGATGCTGAATGACTTAAATTTTCAGCTTGATCCGACTAGAAAACTAGAGTTATTGGCCCTTGAATTTAACAAAATTGCCGTTTTCGACTTTATTTTCACTCTAAAATACACAAATATTGACCAATCAAGACAACTTGTCACAATGTTGGTGACTATGAGATCTTATATGATTCCATTTTTCATATTGATTGGACTAGAAAAAGTTGTGTGCCCTTGATGGTGACAAAATTGCCGATTTCGTTTTTAATTTCACTCAAACAGCAATAAATATTGACCAATCAAAAAAACAACTTGGACATAAGGTTGATGAGAATATCTTTATCAGAACAGAGTTATGTGCCCTGGATTATGACAAAATTGATGTGTTTTTTTTATCGACTTGGTTTTCACTTTAACAGCCACAAATATTGATCATTAAAGATTAAGAATGCTGTTTTCAACTGGATCATAATCTCGCTTCTTAAGTTTCATGTTCTTGTCTTAGAGATACCTATATCATGTAAAAGGTGGATCTTGTTCTGCATGGAGAAAGTTTCAAACTTCTATCAGGTGAGCGATCCAGGGCCATCTTGGCCCTCTTGTTTGAAGTTGTTATCTATAAGCGAAAAATACGCCCTCAAAGTTGAGACAGAAATGACAAATTCTATATAAATTTGAACTGTTGTCCACAACAATTTGTTTAATTTTAGCACAAAAATATATATTTCTCGTAAACGGTTCAATATTTTGGATTGAAATTTTCAGAACTGTCACAAGAAAACATGCTCTTTCAGATAGAATAAAAGTACAATTTATGTAAAAATAATCGTGAAATGTCACTTTAATATCCATCCATAATAAAAACCAAAGCATATATGCCATGTGCGATATCAATCCGCCTACAATCGAAAAAAAGCGTGCAAATTACGACAAGATAAATTTGTGATGCCTAGCATCAAAGTAGCCGACAATATTTTGGTTAGCATCAATTAAAAGTGTATCTGCGTGTCAACGTGATATGAGCAATAAAATATTCACTAATTGCTAATATGATATAGGAAAACAATGAACGTTGTGATCATACATGGATACTGATCAGCTCCTACAAATGTATAGTCTGATCAAGATACATGCTTCACTTGCAGCTTCTTCCCATTTGTAGTCAGTAAAAGACCAACACAGATCTAGACCTTACTGCAATAAGCTGCTATACAGACTGATCTGGACACATTTTGGGTATTATTTCATATTTGGTAAATTTCTCCTGATCGAGGTTTTAACACATGAACCTTAATACCAATTTATCACAAGCAGAACATTGGCCAGCCATGACAACATGTTGATGTGCGGACTGTCTCTATTCTGAAACTCAACGCGAGCAAAGTAGTCCACTTTTTCGCCAAGAGGTTTGGAGTCTGAGAGAATAACATTTTTCATCAAAAATCGAAATCTCCTCTAAAAATGTGTAGCAGTAAGAACTGGGTCATTTCGCATTGACCTAAAATGTTTTTTCCGAAAGCATCATCAAAGGTCAAACCTTCCAAAGTCATGCCTAATTCTGGCCGATGCAAGTCATCAGCAGATAAAGTCAAAAACAGAGTAGGAGGACTTAAACACCGAAACATGGACAGTAAGTCCTACAACATATTTTTGAAATATGCAACAGTCCCTTTAATTGTTTTCATAGACATATATGAATTCTCAAGAAGTTCTGGATTCTCATTTAAATTCCTTAAATTCCCAAGAGAAACTGGTTGAGAACAGTTATTGTGTGAATGAGTTATTTCCATGCTAATATTAATAGCTGACTTTAAGCAGGATAAATCATATGCAACAGCTGTATGTAAAAGATATGTGATATTTTTTCGAAATCTTGAGTCATAATTGTACAGTCTTGTCCTGAAGTACATATCTATTTAATTTTAGAGGCCTTTCAGGATAAACCTTAAAACCATTACGTCCTAATGGGAAAAGCCAAGGAAAAGCCATTTCCTCACCGCTGCATGTTTCCAATACATTTATAGTAGAATTGGTATTGGGGGTAGTATTGATATGTTGATTACTCAATATTCAGGACACAGTTTCTAGATGGATTCACAGGCACCATAACACATTCTTCTATTTCGTGATTCAAAATATCATGTTCATTGTGTAGATTTGAACATATATTACTGTTGTCATCTAAATTTAGGCTTACGTTGCAATACAGAGGATTGTTTTCTAATAGCCATTGCAAAACACGTTTTAGATTAAACACTGAAACTGTATGACTATATTCAAAGCTTTAGGGTGCAATGCTGTGTTTTCAAATGCAACTGTTATATGCCAAACATCATCATTGAAGGGTAATTTATGAATAATATCTCTAGTTTGTGCAGGCAAATTTAAAATCAAGCCCTTTTCAGCACATTGGCCACCGGGCAACAGTATTACTGACATAAAAACATTTATAATCAGACTCTTCTCAACATATGAAAGACCTAACAGTTCTTCAGCAATCAATCCTGGATCAAGATTATTGTATGTGAAGGATATGCTTGGTATTTGATACCTCGAGATAGCGCAAAAACATGTAGAACAGCAGTCTTCTGAAATTTTAATTTTTAACAGCTGTGTAACTGTATTTTCTTTCTTTATAGAACGTACTTGGTCTGCATACAATATTCGAAAACAGCATTCACATTTATGCTCTGGCTTCATTCTTGTATTCTTCTCATAAATTGAACAATGCTCGCTGCTCAATTCATAATCTATGAACGTCAAATCGACAGTTGACGATACATTGTATACATATTCCACTCCCAACATGTCATATACAGAGTTTACAGTGGAGAAAGTATCAGTGTCATTTGTCACGCTTATAATTGAAGTTTTTCGCCTTCTTGACCTTCTACACTTCTTGATAGTTTTTTCTACTATACATATGATCCTTAGATACAAATGGAACAATCGGGTCAGTCTGATATTCTGACATTTGGTTTGAATTAACTGAATGTATTGATTGTTCTAACATGGAACCATTTGCTACATATGCATGCATGGTAGTTTTGGGTTGTTCAGTGTCGTACTTTTAGAATCAATTGTCTGGTGAAATGTGGAGGCAAAACTTGTGCTACCAGCTCTTACATAATTCAGCACACTATCAGCCACTCCATTTGAACTTAATTGAAATGAGACAGGGGTTAATTCATATAAATTACCCGAGTATTGACTGTACAAGTAGTCAACCAACTCGTCTAAATCGTCAAAAACCAACAACACAGACATACCATATCGACTATATTGCCCGAGACTATTTCTTTGGTGAGTTACAAAATGAGAAATTGGTTAGTTTCTTGCTGTATGTGTAGCGCCATTGTAAGGTCATTTAACGTTAAAATATTCAGTGGTGACAATAAAACAGCTTGCAAGATTGCGTCAAGAAATGCCGTTTGTTGGAAATCTTGATTCGCCAAAAAATTTATGGACCCAAAAAATTGATCGGTAAAATATGCTATCTCGTAAGAACGGCTACGAATACTGTACGAATTCGGCATTTCGTTATGCAACAAATATCTTGGAATATGAATTTGCTCTACAACACGTGCATACAGCGCATTTCCCTGAAACAAAACATCACCAATGTCGTGTGCAGTGAATAATCTTAGCTGCTCATTAACCGGCTCATTATTAAAATGGAAAAATGCCAAAAAAGCCACCAATGACATGGCTGTGCATTGTAAGCCATTATATGGAGAATAAATATTGCATCCCTGATGGAAATTCCCTAGAACATTTCTTACCATGTTGCTCCGTTGCTGTCTCGTCGTCAACTGTCGAAATGGTGAGGGCGTGTGCCTTTATGTGTGATGTGATTGGTCAATCCAGCACTGCGTTCAGTAAGACAAAACGTTCCCTAACGTTAGCAACAGTCGCAACTTCTTTGACACAAAATTGACAAAATTGACCGAGTATTCCGAATGAAACGGCTAATGTTTTGTCTTACTGAACGCAGCCCAAGTGTCACCTGATTGGTCAATCGGTTAGAAGCGGGTCTAGGCTGGTTTTCATCTTCGATACCAATAAGTGGTAGTTCGATTTTGATATGATGGGTACCAGATTAAAGCGTCGCGTGGTTACACTTGATTGGTCTATCGGGTTGAAAACAATTTAAACTATTGGCCAATCCGGTTGAAAACAATTTAAATTATTTTTCATAGAATATTTTAATAAAAAAATTGAATAGTGCAGATAGAATATATGATAAAGTTCTGTCTTATTGATTTAAAAATGTACAAAAAGAGGAAAAAAGAAAAAAAAATCATGCGTGAATGGGTTTCGAACCCACATAACAAAAACGCAAAAAGGGTATCAGCGTTCAGCTCTACCCATTAGGCCACTGTGACACATCCGAATAATTGGTGTGAATTAGATAAAAAAATAGAAGTATTTCTCAGATTAGATTGGTAAACGTCCCTGAAATAAGTCAGTTGTTCCTTAGAAATACCCAAACGCATTAGTAAAAAAAGTAAAGCGCACAGAGAGAATATGTATGATAACTTTCTTATTGATGTAAAAAAAAGTACAAAAAGGGGAAAAAAAGAAGAAAAAATCAAGCGTGGATGGGTATCGAACCCACGTAACAATAAACAAAGAGGTTTCTGGGTATTCCGATCTATCCATTTGGCCACAGAGCTTTCTGCAAATGAGTGGTGTTAGTAATATTATTCATAAAGTAGTATTTATCATCAGATTAGACTAGTTACCACCCCTGAAATGTGGGTCTGTAGAAATACCGAAACGCGTTAGTAAATACCAAAACATATTCACAGAATCGATTTTAAAACGGATCAGTTCATAGAATATATATATTACCGTTATTCATTCAACATTTCCTACAAAATTTTCTTCTTGCTATTATTGAGCATAGACAACAACAGTTAATATCATGCGTTTCAGTTCTTCGTGTATATCGGTATTTCTATGGACCGATCTGGTCACGTGATTGAGCGGTTAGTAATTCGCATCTGGAGGAAAATAAAATAATATACAAATGCATGTTTATGCATTGTATTTTCTCGTAAATGGTGTAAGCATGTAAAACAAACATGTTGATAATGTAACAATTATCATCAACGTACAATTTAACCAGTTTCAACCAATATGTCGAACATTTTTTTACAATAATCGCCTCCCAAACTCCCCATGTTAATATTTTAAAATTAAAACAAAGGTAGCCGATCTCAAGATCGGCTACCAATCAAGGCAAAAGTTTAAAATGACGTCGCAAATGTGACTGCGTAATGTTTTTTAAAGACCCAAAACCCCTCTAATCTATAAAAAGAGTAGATTTGACCGATATCCAATTGACCAAACGCCGACTGTCAATCAAAAATATCGATTAGCCAATGGACGATCAGAAAAATGTCATACCCCAATTGTTCTTTGTTGCACGTGTTTTGTGTCGATTTATCGATTGACTATCAAAACAATCGACATGCCAATGGCAAAGAATTTTGTGCTAATAAAAGACTAGGTTTACCGTTATGATTTGATAAACTGTCGGTGTTGTTATAAAATCTATAAAGTCTTGTTATGAAATACTATTTATTGTCCAAATATACGCCACGATTAACACGATAAAATCGTTCCCTATTAACGATCACATGCCCATTGTTTGTCTTAACCCTTTCCCAAACAAGACCTGGTTTTGACGTCTCTAATAGAAAAGGCTTGGGAAAACATTGAGACAAAAGAAGAAACTGCTGATAACCAGCAGTTTCTCCTTTTTTCTAAATATTTTCTGAGCCATATTTTACACAATACCTATCTTTAATAACATCCATTTTGTCATTTATGGTAGTTTTAGAAGTGGATTACCGTACAATTTTGTCGTTTGGGAGAGGGTTAAATTCTATGTTGGGCGGAGCGATCTATCAATTGGCGTTTGGTCAATTCTATAGTCTTTCGATCTCCGAGCAGAGTTGTCGTTCGTTACTCTCACCATATACCTCTGCAACGGGCTGACTCCATGATTGACAAGAATGTTGTCAAACCGCGGAAAATGTGTATTATTACTGTGTAACTGTTCCATGTGCAACATGATAAAGTAGACAAAGAAATGATGATTCCGGGTACATTTGAAAGGCATTATAACTGATGATTTTACCCATATACATGTACAATGGAACTATTTTCTCAAGCTTCCTTACCAATTATAATGAAATGTGCAGAGAAATTACTGCGCCCTTGAATGAATGACACCAATGTAAACAATTTAATTCAAGATGTTGAAAGGATGAGTGTCAATAAGGCCCTTTCCGTGACCCAACCCGATTTTCGTCATTGTCGTCACACATAACCACTAATATATTGACCTTATGTAGGCAAAGTATCAACTTGAACGGAGCCTTGGTTTGGAAGATATATTAAATCAAAGTGGGTGGGGTAAGTCACCCACTGTGCCATTAGATGGTAATCAATTTCTTGTACACTTTTACTAACAATTCATAACTTGAAAGTTGCTGATGCAGTGAAATATATGTGTATTGCACTTTGAATACATGTTGTTGTTTATACCATTGGATGCCATGGACAGGAGAAAAGGGGCATTAAACGTGTTTCTGAATATTTAGGATTTTTGGATGGGCCAACTTTACGAAAAACCACAACAGGCTTTTATTTCTTATTGTATTTGATTTATCTTTCTGGTGGTGAACGAAGATATATTACCGTAATCTGTAATATGATAATTTTTAAAATAGCTTTTTTAAATTCTGGATAACTAGCCCTTGATTCCTTGACAAAAATGCCAAAAATTATAATAAGTACTATTTCGTTTCTGAACCAAACATTTCTGTATAAATCACCATAAAATACCAATATGAGGACGATATGAGCCTTTTGTACACAAAAACATTAGATAAAGAGGTTGCAATTGTTATCTTAGCAGAGTGGGTGGGGTAATATACTCCAAAATTAGGCGCGAAACAGACAGGAATTTTTCATAGTCAGAATTGCTTGTATAGCATCTTAAATGGATTGTAGCGTTGTTATTAGCTCATCTGAGCACAAATGCCCAAGTTGAGCTATTTCAATCGCTTTTTATTCGTCGTCTGTCTGTCTATCTGCCCATCTGTCTATTCTTGATTTTGTTTTTCCACTCTAGCATCCGCAAATATGAGCCACTCTTGACCAAACTTTATCAAAACAAGCATGGCCATAAGTTCTCTTAGGAGTTCGAATATGGGTCGGATCGAAATAAGAACTCCAGAGTTATCTGCCCTTGCACGTCACAAATAGTTAGATTTGACATTGTTTCCCCTATATTATCTACATTTATCGACCAGTCAAGATGAAAATTAGAAACAAGGTTGGTTACTATATGAGCTATAATGAATTTTAATTTCTGTCTGATCGAATCTGAAAATTGCGAGTTATGTGCCCTTGAATTTGAAAAAAATGCTATTCTCAACTTTTTTTACTCTAACAAACACAAATACGGACCAATCAAGACAAACCTTCAACACAATGTTGGTCACTATAAGATCTTGAATGAGTTCAAATTTCAGCACATTCGGACAACAATTTGCGAAGTTACCTGTCCTAGAATTTGACAAAATTGCCGTTTTCGACTTTGTTTCATCCTTAAAAACCACAAATATAGACCAATCAAAATGAAATTTTGACACAGTGTTTGTGACAATAAGAACTTGGAGAAGTGTGAATTTCAACATAATTAGGGTAAGACTTGCTCAGTTATCTGCCCTTGTATTCGACAAAATAAGATTGAAAACAAAGTCGAAAATAGTAACTTTCTCATCAGATCAGATTGAAAATCGATGTCATTCGAGCACATATGGTACCCAATATTGTGACTAATTTTCATCTTGATTGGACGATAAATGTAGAGGCTATAGTAGAAACAATGTCAAAACTAGCTATTTTTAACCTGCAAAGGCAGACAACTCTGGAACTTTTTGTTTGATACGGTCCATAATCGAACTCCTAAGAGAACTTATGACTATACTTGTTTTGATAAAGTTCTGTCAAGATTGGCTTATATTTGCGGATTCTAGAGTGTAAAGACCAAATTGAGAACAAACAGATTGGTAGATAGACAGACAGACAACAAACAAAAAGCGATTGAAATAGCCAAACTTGAGCATTTTGTGCTCAGATGAGCTACTAACAACGTAACCACACATTAAGGATACAATACAAGCAATTCTAACTATGAAAAAATCCTGTCTGCTTCTTGCGTAATTTTAGAGTATATTACCCCACCCACTCTGCTAAGATAACAATTGCAACCTCTATATCTGATGTTTTTGTGTACATAAAGCTCATATCGTCCTCATATTGGTATTTTATGGTGATTCATACAAATTTTTTTGGTTTAGACACGAAATAGTACTTCTTATATTTTTTGGCATTTTTATCAAGAAATCAAGGGCAAGTAATCCCGAAATTAAAAAAGCTATATTGAAAATTTTGATATTACAAATTATGGTAATATATCTTCATTCACCACCAAAAATATAAATCAAATACAATAAGAAATAAAAGCCTGTTGTGGTTTTTCGTAAAGTTGGCCCATCCAAAAATCCTAAATATTCAGAAACATGTTTAATGATCCTTTTCTCCTGTCCATGGCATCCAATGGAATAAACAACAACATGTATTCAAAGTGCAATACATAATATTTTACTGCATCAGCAATTTTCAAGTTATGAATTATTAGTAAAACTGTATAAGAAATTGATTATCATCTAATGGCATAGCGGGTGACTTACCCCACCCACTTTGATTTAATATATCTTCCAAACCAAGGCTCCGTTCAAGTTGATACTTTGCCTACATAAGGTCAATATGTTAGTGGTTATGAGTGGCAAAAATGAAGAAAATCGGGTTGGGTCACGGAAAGGGCCTTATTGACACTCATCCATTAAGCAACGTGGAGTAATGATATATTTTTGACTTTGGAAAAGAAAAATAATTTGTTATTGCCATGTTGATGTGATATAAAGTGACGTAATCTAGCAGATGATGACGCAATACTCTCTGAGCCAATTACAGAGTTTAGTGTAATGAATGAACCGTGTGCAAGAAAGTATGAACATGGTATCAACATGGTATCAACATGCAGTCAAAATTATGACACGTCGTGACAGTGGACACAAGTAAACGATGTCTATGGCTGATGACAGTTACGTTCTCAAGAACACGTTACGTTCTAGGACTTCACCCCAGAGTCAAACAGACGTGCAAGGGGTAAACCTTAGAATTCAGTCTCTGATAAACGGATTAAATAATCACGGACCTTAGTGCCAGCAGGCCGTTGACAGCTAACGCTTAAACATGACAGCACTGACGCATGGACCAAACCAATATGAGATGGAACCAGTAGTGCTAGAGTACAGTGCTCATCACCAACCTTAGTTTGTTTCGGCCGTCGCATGTTGACAGAAGAATTCTTATTTTTTTCGATAAAAGAACGAGAGATAACACGAGTAAAACTTCCCCATACGCGACGCATATCGTGACGGAAGCGTTATGGAGTTGACGCGAATCTTACGTAATCTAGAGAGACAAACATTTTCGTGCCAAACGACACTGAGTGACCAAAGTTATATTGACCACGTGATTGACCCACATCCTGTAATTTTACACAGGAACATGGAGATGATCACACGTTCATTGACGCCATCGTAAAATTAATTGGTGTCATTATTATAAAACAAGATTTGGGTTCAATCCACGGACCTGCCATCACATTCACAGAACCTTTATTCAATCGAGCATGATTGAACTTTGGGTAAACGTCTAAGTGACCGACAACAACAACCGTCCAACCCGGTATGTTCCAACATGCACATAATCGGGAATGGAATAATGTACCGCAACATGTGCTTATTCTATCTGCGATGATTTCGCGAGGTACTTGCAATGCTTGAGTTGACTTCCGGGGTGGAAATATCAGTTCTTGGTACGTATGACTTTTCAGTTGAGGAGTACGAGGGACGTTCAATTAATTTTGGAACTGGGGTTCTATAAGCCATAGTTATGTCACAATTCAATTTTAAGTTTCTTATATCCTTCGAAGTAATCCTCTTTGACACCCACACACTTCTAAAGTTTTGAGATCCATTACTTATATGCCAATAAATTTGCCTCTTTTGGAACACCCCGCAGACACTGGAAAATTGCACTGCATATGGAACATGAAGGCATATACCGACGACCAGAAGCTTTTTTCGTCATCATGGGGAACACAAAAAAAAACACACAGGCTTAAGCCCGGCTATAAGGTTGATTGAAGACGCTGTGCAGCATGTGTCTCTTTCAGGAAGTCTTGGACAAGATGACACCTGTGGACAGCTCCGTTGTCACGGATTTGGGACATACCTCTTTAGTCAGTCCTAGACCTGCTCTTTTCGTGATATTTCTTTACTTTCGCCGACATACATTTCTTGTATGAATGACCGGCAATAGTGGTACTATTTGAAACAATTATTTGAACATTACACCCGTTACATTTGAAAATTACCGCGTACAAAACTTTTGCCGCGCTTTTAATTTGTTAGCTATTACGGACCTTGTCTGATTTTTTCGCAACTATTGCTTGGTAATGACACGCCATTGGTGTTTATAATAGTAGATAATTGTTCAATAATATGAATAAAGCTTAGAAAGCCCACAATTGTTGCATTTATTGCATTATTTCAACATATATTTTGCACGGGTGGCTCTCTGTCCTTTAGGCGGCAGGTGGGGGACCCAATGGGCATAAACCTTTCTGTGTTTCAACCCTTTCGTCAAAATTGTTTAACATGTCCCCGATGAAAAACCAACTTTATCCGCTTTTTCTTGCACATTGAACCATGAGTCTTGTTCCGTCATGTCGGAATCTACAGCAACATTTGTTTTGGTACTAGCTCTACCCGGGTTGCCCGAGAGGGGGCATCATTCAGGCCAGTTTTACCAATTTTAATTTTTATTATTTTCATAAAAACTGGCTTATATTCAACTTTCGAATGTCCACAAATCTGATATAGTTCATTCTATACATGTGATGCAGATATTTCAAAGCATATGCGACCTTTAATGTAGACCCGTACACCCTACTTCAGTTCGTTTTCCATTTTGCGCACAGCGAAATAGCCAGTGTATATGACTGAACCAAATTAAAAGTTCAATAACTTTTGAACGAGTCGACCAATTTGTCTCAAATTTTGACCAAGTATAGACAGTATTTTTCCCGTCAAATAGCCGCAAACACCACTAGTTCGATAGAACCGTGAGGCATGGTGGACCATTAGTACCACTTTTAATTGAACGCCCCTCGTACCAGCGTTTAACCGGATATTGTATGGAAACCGGAAACGACTGCACTGCATTATGATTTTGAAACTCAAGATTATACGTTTACAAGATTATACTTTTACGAAAAGGGAAATTTGAATATCCCTCAATTGTTTTATTTAGTATTCTTACTTGTATAATCTAATCTACAAACAGGATGTAATTATCTTATGAACGACTCATTTTACCAACAATATGCATCGATATAGGGCATATAGCCTGTGGTATCAGACTATGGACAAAGGAACAAAACCGAGAACCCTTGTATATAAAGTCTTAAGTTCTTGTAATGGACCACATAACTTTTCTTTTCCATAATTTTGGAACAAGATTCCCTACGTTCAACACGCAGTTGTTATTAAGAAGTTCCTTTTGATAATCATATAACCATTCTTTTTTAACTGCAAGTTTTTCAGGTGCGAAAGGATAACCATTGTGTAGTTTATGTAAACGTTTTGCATATTCTAAATGTACCGGTATTTCATATTATTCTTCTTTCGCCTTTTTGCATTGGTGGAAGTTTGTCATTTGTCATGTCTTATTTGATTAGCAATTTAAATATACCATATGGAAATGGTCGGCTTATTCAAAGACCACACATTAAGTGGACAAAAGTGTTTTTCCTTCACATCATGTACTCGGCGTGTTGGTGGTTTTTCAACTTGTTTGCTATAATCATATATAGGGTAAATGCTCATCATTACTTCTTACAAGCTGAACCAACCTTTAATATTTTCATGTTCCAACTGTTGTTAATTTCTCCATATCACCCGTTGTTTGTACATATTTCATGGCTCATAGATTATTTGCAATTTCAAATCTCTTAAACATTTAAAACTATTCTCCAGAAAATTATATGTTCTTCTTAAGCTCTCTAAAACGTTACAGTTTTTGTCCATTTTCCATTGTCGGTCACTAGCACATGTATATGAATTGAAAACTAGCAATCTTGAATATTCTTGATTCTATTTTTACAAAGTTTTAGATTTTTGTCAGACAAATGTTCGGTAGACTGTTGTAGCCGTCATTGGAATGCTCCCTTTGTATATATTGTCCCCACACTCTGTATGCATTTTCAAGTTCATCAACATCTAGACTTTCCATCTCAAGGTACATGTACACATACAAGGAAGCAAGTGATTACAGCGTATATAATATACTGTATAAACTTCGAAACGTTGGAAGTATGGTATTCAAAGATAGTTTACCCAATGAGACCTAGCTTAACATCTGATATGGAATTCAAAGCATACCATATTAAATTCATAGCGAATGTTAAATCATCAGTATATTATCTGTTTGTGTGTTTTAATTTTGATAGATGTCGTATCGTTCATTCAGGTATATCAATGTAATTTGCAGCTTACTGCGTTGCGTCTGGCAAGACGAATAATCCTTTACATATTCCTAACATAATATTATATGAACAAGAAAACATACCAAAATGTATTTCATCATATAACCGTAATGAGTATGAAAGTATGTCATAAAGTATGAAGATTTCAAGTTTGTTGTAAGCTGTGTCGAATTTAAGCTCAAGGTTTCCCCTGACCAATCTGTGTGTACGCGTTCCTTAATAAGGACCCATGTCATAACTATTCATTCCTCGTAGCAACAGAACAGAAGCACCATGTTTATTTATTAAACTGCATTTAGTCACGTGTTGGTCACGTGATGGTCTGGTTATGAATATGATGGTATCAACCGCCTTGAATAAATACAAATAAAAGTACAGTAATATCTATCAATTCCGCGATCACAATGAAAGCCAGCAGACAAAACTGCGTACTTTTGGAAATACTGTTGGTGCTACAGGCGCGGATAGTTGTTGGTAAGATTTTATCGTCGTTTTTCAACGAAAACCTCGTAACTGCAGCTTGTTTTAAGCTGCAGTTACGAGGTTTTCGGTGAAAAGCAGCGATATCTTTGTTCTGTGTTTATGTACAGATTAACACTTGATATGAAAGAATTTTAGCTTTGGAAAATAAAAAGAAAAAAATGATGCACAAGAACAAGTTGATAATGCTGTTGCTTAGAATTTATGCAAGGACTTTTATTGACAGGTAAAACCTTGTCTTACTATCTGTCTTTCTCTTTTTACATGTGATCCTTGTTTATATTTACAATTTATTACATTCCTTGTAGTGAAATTCCGTGATTCTACAGTGCAATATAATGACATTTGATCTCACATTCATACAGAGCACGTTAAACTTTTATTCAGTCAGATTTTTATTCTTACGATACAGCCGATTTTGATATTTTTAAAAGTAAATACACATAAAAAATATATTTATGAGCGATGTAAAGGCGCATTGGATCAGATTTGAATAATAAAGTTTTTAGTATGTAATAAATAGATTTACTAACTGCAGAAATGTGAAAATTATTTCACTCGAATGGGATGAGATGCGGTTAAAAAAACTCATCCTTGCGGACTCGTTTTTTACAGCCATACCTAACATCATTCTTGTGCAATAATTTTCATATCACATTGCTTCAGTTAGTTAATCTCTATGTAGTTTATTTACAAGTATCATAAAGTCAATTCAACTGTCCTCTGTTTCGCTGACAGTGTCTGTCATTAAGCCGTCGCCAGTCAACAGATGTATAATAATTTCATCCCACATCTCCTAACCTTAATATTGCTGCTCCCGTTTCTTTACACGTATTCTACACAGATTCACATGTTCTCTGTCGTCACATTATCCAGATCGTATTTGTTAAGTTACTTAGTTCTTGTTATGTTGAAACTTTTATCATTTTTGGTGACGAACCCAAAAAATAAAGGCTTTACAAGATAACTGGCGGATATAAAGGGGTGTGCTATACAAACACTGGATATATTTTTATTGATCATTTCGTCATTTATGATATTTTCCTTGGAATTACTGAAATAGAAATGACGCGGATTAAAATAACCTGCATTTAAAAGTAATTGTTCGCTGGTTATCTTGCAACCCCCTTTCAAAACCTTCTTATCTTAGCTTTAAACAAGCTGTAATTACAAAGTTTTGAAGAAAATGATATTTTGATAATCATTAGTGTCACGATTAGAATAGTTATCTTCGAATACACCCAGATTCATTTCTATGTGGTTGAGGTCAGAGTAGTAAGGGACAGTCGTAGAGCTGTGTGACCGTGTCGTTTCATGATCTCGTCCACTACGAGCACGGAATCTACGCAATCCTTGAAGATTAGTCTTCAACAATTTACATCGTAGTAATATAAGGGTTGTCGTTTCCCTCTAGCCATCTCAGAAAACATTGAGGCAAAATGAGAAAGTGCTGATTATTGGTTGAAAAAATGAAGGTTCAAAAATTTATGATAGTGTGAAAAGCTTTCGTCTTAATAAACCTGGCTAGGATAGAAATTGAGTCGAACTGCTTGATTTCAATTTATACAGGACCCACTGGTCAATTGATGTTTTGATAATCCTATTATGGCGTATACGGAGAATTTCTAAACAACAATGAAGTCAGTGTTGAAGAAAAAAATAAGAACCAGCGTTTTGCACTTGATTATTTTCGAATGACATGTTTTTTTTTCAACCAGATCCTCTATAATGAATCAAACATTTTCTTACAATTATGCCACACTCGAATAAGTTTTTTCTTTCTTCTTCTTGTACCTTTAGCAGCAGATTATCGGAATATTCTGACGAATAATTATTACAGAGCTTGGAGTTGTAGGATTGAGAGTAGAAAGTGTGAAGGTGGGGGATATTTAGATTTATATGACCCAGGACCTTGACGAGAGATCGAGAAATAACTACTATTTCTATGTCTTTTAATATGGGCTCGATTAAATTATAGCTAGCAAGTTTGTTCACATCGCTTTCTTTAAAGATAGTTTTTTGAAGTTGTTATTTATAAGCGAAAAATACGCCTTTGAAGTTGAGACAGATTTTGCAAATTTCATATAAATCTGAACTATTGTGGACAACAATTTGTTTAATTTTAGCACACAAGTAAACTGACACGATTTAAAAACGCATAAGACATTTTCATTAAACATTCCTTTCTTGCAGCTTCAATCGGTACCATATTTGGGGGCATTCACCAGTTAATGTATACCCTTCACATGCCACCAATATTGTCTTGTCTTCTGTAAACTACGCGGACATCTTAACCGCCCATCCCAAAATACTTATGTGTCTCGTGCATTTAGACAACGTCTAAAATCATAAAGATTTTCTGTGTGCAAACTGCCATATTGATTTACTCTTCAAAAACACACCAACTACGGATAATTTCCGTATGTAAAATGCCGAGGCTTATTTTGGCACAAAGGAACCGAGTTTTGGGGCTCTTGGTCAGCGATGCTTTGCAATGGAGGTAGCTATATGTTTATATGTAGCCGACTCGACTGTTTCAAGGTTAGGGAGACGTTTAAACGACATGGGAACACATGCAGACCGCCTCCGTCCCTGTCATCTGCGTGTAACAACTGTACGTCAAGACAATTGTATACGTTAACGTCACTTACGAAACAGATTTGTGACGGCCCAGTCTACAGCAAATGCTATAGTTGGTACTCGCAGGCAGCCTATGCATCGTGAAACGGTGATAAATCGTCTGCGAGAACACGGGGTTCGCTATCGTCCTCCCGTGCCAGGCTCTCGCCCAACGTCATCGCATTTAGAGGCAGCGCGTTAACGGATGGCCACTCAGACAATATTCATGACATGTCATTTTATTCCCTGTTATATTTACAATTGTTACATTACAATTACACAAGGCTATACATCGGTTTTGTCCCTAATATCATCTGTTATTCTTAAAGTACTTTTTGCGTTTTTAAATCGTGTCAGTTTATATATTTCTCGTAAACTGCGCAATATTTTGGCTTGAAATTTTCAGAACATTTAAAGAAAAATATGATTTTCAGATAAAAATAAAAGTAAAATTTATGAGAAAATATTGTGAAATGTCACTTTAAAATTGATATCGTCGCTTTTCAACAAAAACCTCGTATCTGCAGCTTATTTCAAGCTGCAGATACAAGGTTTTTGTTGAAAGGCAGCAATAAGCGCTTTTGAACGTACTTTCGTATGACAAAAGCGCTATATAAATTCGGTACTTAATAATATACAAAAGAGGTAAAGCCCGTCGGATCATTTAAGGACGTTGTTGTCATTTGTAACTCGTTTCTGAGGTACACTCAATAGATGCTTAATACAGAACATGTATCAGAATCATATCTTACAATTAATCACGGTGAGGAATCACGTGACACAACAATTTTGGAAAATTGTCAATGGTTTGTTTTCATAATTGACCAATTTGATTCGATAAGAAGAATATAAGGTTATAAACTCCAGGAAATAGTTGGATGTAGACGATCTGGTAAAAATCAGCAGAAAAAGAAGCTCCTGATGACCAACCAAAATTTGGTTGATCGTCAATAACTTTTTATTAGCTGATTTGTGTCATACCCTTCGCATTCGGCAAATTCTGCTTCAATTTCGATCATATTTTATTAGAATTATTGCAATATATATCTGCTACGAAACATTGTCTCCTGTGATTCCCCGCCATGTTCGTACATACAACTGTACTGGATACATCACCGAATAGTCAGCAAGGGAAGAGCAGCTGGTCACTCGGCTGGCGGAGGTTGTGATTCTTCTGAGGCGCGTTCTTTAGAGCGAGATTTTTAAAGATTTCTTAAGGTGTTTTGGATAAAGCATTTTTAAGACCGAGACTTTGACCGAGCTGTTCCGAATGCTCCATATTTATACAAATGGCGTCATCATGACGTCATTTGTTTAAAGTATGGAGCATTTGGAACACCACGGTTTATGAATTATGGGGTGTTCGGAACAACTCGGTCAAATCTTTTATATTGTTTTTACAGAGTTGACCGAGGGGTTCTGCACGAAGTATAGAGCAATGGCGGCTCCCAGTGATCGTTTTTAAAGTCTTGCTCAGAGGAACGCTTTATCCTAAAACATCTTAAGAAATCTCAAGATATCTCAAGAAATCTCGCTCTAAAGAATGCACGTCTGTTTTGATGTACACGTTTATATTTACTATCCATCGCAATTGCTTACTGAGCAATGCGCTATTCATTTCTCCAAACAACAAAAAGTGCGTTGGTCAACTTGATATCTGCTGTGGGCGAAAGTTATGCTAACTAAGAAAGAATGTGTTAACAATATTGCATAGAAAAAGAGATCGTGCTGGTTCTTAGAAGTTTCCTTTTTTGCCACAGTAATTTCTTAATGTGAAGCATGTTCTTCATATGACGTCAAAACCATTTCTGGTTTGTGAAAGGGTTACTGCAAGTTTATCATTACATCAATAAGGAATGTGTATATGATTATTCAACTCATGCATGTTGATGACTTAACTATTATAACAAACAACACTTCGTTAGAAATGCATTCCGAGTGTTTCAACATACGCTATAACAATTAAGGATTACAACCCATCATTAGATACCGTATAGTTTCGTGTACCTTCGTGCGTCATCCGTGATAATGGGAATTGACGAGTGATATCCTCGTCAATTTCTGTTGCTGCCAATGACGCTCAAAGATGCACAAAGTGTTTTGTAGTTAATGATGTTAATTCAAGAGTTCATACTACAAGTATCTTTTAGTCTCAGGAATACTGTTGTAGGCCACACAACCTATGCACTTACTTGGTTTTAAAAATGCACATAACTGCAAGTGCTTGCATACCTTTAAGCTGGTAATCCACATTTGAATGAGTTTAACGAAGTCCACTTTCAACGTAGTTTCTTTTCTTCATAAATAATCATAACCATTGATAAAAATGACCAAGGCATTAACAAAAAGGTCGATTCACATGCTGCGTAATATCAAGCTAATGGTAAATAATCTATTATTTGATTAAAGAAGTGCTAATTCAAGATTTTAGAAGAAATTTACCCAGTTTAGCATTAAGGGACACAAATACCATGTGATCAGAAATCGAATTTGATTTCCTTTTATTCTTTAAAGAAGTGTAGTTCACTCATATATTGTAAAACAATTGGCACAAATGAAAGGATATGAAATCATCAGTGGTAAATGGATGTGCAGAAGTACCAGACATAAATCTGTATTTCATTTTGAATTTCATCAATTATGAATGATCATCGGTACCTAGCGATCATTTAATTGTCCCGCAGGATTTCTTTAGTATTTCGTTCCACGACCCATTTAATTAACGACATAGTTTTATAATCATGTTCCAAAGTCAAATATTATAATTTCCGGAATAAGACATGGATTTTACATTCGTAATAAACAAAACATTAGATAACACCATAAGAAAATAGACTAATGTAAAAGTACGTGTAATTCATAACGCATCAATATTCTTTTTATTTAGCAAGATTTTTTTTTCAACCACAAACATTGAGACGTAAATGTATGTACTGTTTGCTCTCCAAAGTAAGAGAGGTAACATAATAACATTTAATTTACCTGTTGCATCTGCTCAGTCTGTCAAAAGTCTTTTTGTTATCGTTATAAAAATTAATAGTTTCATTCAAAATGACACCATTCCATTATACCCCCCTCACACATACCTCGCGACCTTACAGCGTCCTTACTGCGACCTTGCTACGACACAGGACGCAGCAAGTCGCCATGGACGTAGCAGGGACGCAGCAGGGAGGCAGCGAGGTCGTAGTAAGGACCCCAAGGACGCAAAAGGTCGCAGACCGTCGGCGACTATTTTGAACATGCACAAAACAATCGCAGAACATCTGCGTTCTTACTGCGTCCTTATTAGATCGTCGTGGGATCTCAGTGGAGTCGCAATAGTCGCAGCAGCATCGTAGCAAGGATGTAATTAGAACGCAATAGACGTTGTACACTCGCACTACGGACGCCATAGAGTCGCCGATGAAATTACAAGAAATTGCTCATTTCACACTATGTACCTACAAAGAATGACAAAAATGTAATAATTTATTCACCCGAAAATGACGTCTTCAAAAATCTTTAATTTGGATCAGTATACAATTTTGCCTTTTGGTAAATAGGCCAACTTCATTGATATCTTTATTTATCTGAATCGGCGACTGGGTCAACTTGTAGCACCTTAGAGGCCCCACTCGTTTGCCTCGTCCGCCTCTCATCTTTGGAATTATGTGGATGATTTAAGTTAAAACTAATTAAATATGCGTATTCACTCGTTGAAGGCCAGCCTCAGAATGAAATTTACTGGAAAAAAGTATTATTTTCATAGACGTAGCAAGGACGTAGTAGGGTTGTCTTACAGTCGCAGAACAGTCGCCGGACAAACGCAATAATCGCCGTGGAGTCGTCGTAAGAACACACAGGACGAACCACAGTCGCAGCTAGATCGCCGATGGTCGCCGTAGGGACGCAATACAGTCGCAGTGAAAACGTCATGGACGTAGAAGGGTCGTATTTGGGACGTAGAAAAAACGTACAGAACACAAGACTGCGGAGCCCAGGACCGTCGGAGAGAGAAATTTGGAAATCAGAAAGATAACCAAACGAATCTCGAAAGAAAACTGCTATTTTACTAGTTTTCAGGTCGCAGTAGGGTCGCGAGCTATGTGTGAGGGGGGTATTAATTGATTATATCGTCGCTTTTCAACAAACCCTTATGGCTGCAGCGATATATTACGTTTAACAACACTTCAAAACTAGGTGTCGCTTGGGAAACGGTTAATGGTGACGTTTGACTACAAGACGACTTTGTAATGTGTCCAATTTTAAATAATAAAAGAGCTGTTTGGAATGGACATAGCTCCATTTGGTATGTTTAACTTTAGCATTCCAACCAGGCGAAGTTTTAGTCTAGTCAAATAACCCTGCATTTTGCCATTTGAGAACGATCCAGTATTCCAACCATCCATCATTAATACTAAACATTTTGCGCTACTTTGGCAGTCATCCATGGCAACGAAAGTTGACATGGAATACCGCTGTCAGTGTTCGTTGTCAATGATGACGCCGAAGTTGCATTTAGTGTTTGGCAGATAATGACGGATGGAATACCTTAATCGTTTTCTTTTCATTTTAGGTTCCCTGCCGAATGTTGCGCTCGGAAAGAACACATCACAGGCTTCTACCAACAGCCCGGCATCAAGGGCAGTTGACGGGAATAGAGACAGCAACCTAGTATATGGGCAGTCGTGTTCACATACGTTACCTAATGTGAATGGACCGTGGTGGGAGGTGGACCTTGGTCACGTGTACCTCATTGATCACGTGGTCATCTACAACAGGCAGGACTGCTGCGGTGAGTTATCCTCCCATACACGGTGTATAATCACGTGACTCAGAATTTCAGATAATCATCAATATCTTTTTAATACTTGACCAGTTTGAATTCGGTTTGAAGCAGAGAAGGTAGGAAAATGCCAGGAATAAAATGGACGTGTTGGATTTTTGAAAAATCAACTGATGAAAAAGTTATTGAAGATTTTGGTTTATCTTCAATAACTTTTTTATCATTTGATTTTTCAAAAATCTACCACGTCCATCTAGTGCGTGACGCCTGTCCACATTCTCTGCTTCAAACCGAATTCAAATCGGTCCCGTATTAACAGAGTTATTGAAGATATTCAGTAAATACTGCATCACGTGATTATCCACCGTGCCATAGGTAACATGATTTTTAGACGGGAAAACATGTAAGATAAAAGTGAAAAAGGTTAGGAAGGCGACACTAAAGTATCAAATAAAATATAAATCAGCTTTGATCTGAAGAAAAGAAGGGACCTTACGACAGTTGATACTGTCCTTTTTATGATGTTTTGACTCCTATTTTATGTTACTTTTACTTTTTCTTTAAAGGGACATAACATTCCGATTTCATATTTTAAAGTATGTCTTGATGCAAAGATTGGTTACTCTAATGCGTAAAAATGCTAATAGCGTTTTTAGTTGTTATTCATAAGCGAAAAATATACCTTTAAAGTTGAGACAGAAATAACAAATTCCATATAAATCTGAACTGTTGTCCACAACAATTTGTTATATTTTAGCACAAAAATATATTTTTCACGTAAACGGTTCAATATTTTGGCTGGGAATTTTCATAAGAAAATCTGCTCTTTCAGATATAAATAAAAGTAAAATTTATAAAAAATAAATGTGAAATGTCATTTTAAACAGCTTGGCGATTGACTGACGTCTTGTTCGAGACTTCATGCGACCACGTGACATATCATTTCTTCTACTTTCGAAAAGGAGAAATGACGGCTGTGGAAACTCTGTACCCGAATTTGACGACAATTGGACGCTGGTTTAGGGTGTCAATGTCAGGGAGAGATATACTGGCCTTGTGTGAGGTAGAGGTCATGTCTGCTGCTCTCGTAGAAACAAGTAAGGCAGAAAAATAAACATCATTTGGCCTTGTAACGCTAGAGTATTCGTTGTCAGTAAATTATCGCTAACAAAACCAACTTACAAAAAAGCCTACTAGAAATGTCCGATATGACAAACAATGATAAAAACCCTGCCCCAGCAACTAAAACCATATAGAAATCGGACAAAACTGCTAGTTAAACTATATCTCGTTACATATTGTTTTGTTCTTTTGTGGATAAAAGTCACGGGGGAATTTCAATGGGCCGTATATTTTTGTGCAATAAGGCGCAGAAAAAAATAAGGCAATGCTGGTTGTCTTACTGTTTTCTCGAAGATTTTTGTCAGTGGCATTTTAAGCCAGATTTTGTTCGGGAAACGTAAGAAATGTTATTTTTGCAGGGAATATTTATACCGTGAACAATTTGCTGCGAGGAACAGGGGAGATAATAGGATTTCGCCTGGTGAAGAGTAAGATAGAGTGCACGTCCCTGTGTCACGTGACGGAGCTATGTTACAGCGTAAATGTCGTGATACACGCGGCATTCTTGCCTAGAATGGAGTGTCAAATGATGAACTCACTGAACAACGAAACCGCTCAAGATGAGAAATCAACATACATTCGAATGAAAACTATACCATTAAATTGAGGATAATGTCGCTTTCCCACAAAAACTTCGTAATTGCAGCTTAAAACAAGCTGCAGTTACGAGGTTTTTGTTGAAAAGTAGCGATATTTGTCACAGCTTTTTCTTGAAATAATTTCTCAAGTTTTACTTTTCTACAAAAGTTTTACGAATTAGACTTAGTCTTTATTTATTACTAACGTTCAAATCATGCATTGTTTTGGAAGGGACTAAACGAGCGACATCAATCGAAAAGGAAATGTAAATAGGTCCGGACATTGGATAATCATTGACCACTTGATAAACCGTCCAATATTGTCTTATTTAACACTTTCCAAAATAACAAGTTTATGGGGCGATTCAATTTAAAAGTTACTACAAAACTGATGTCGATAAAGTGCAAATCTGTGCACAATACTCGTAAATAGATATTGGTTATCATCATTTAATTCTTTTGCTTCAACGTTTTCTATTTCGTGTCTATTCGGGAGGTAAAAACTAAGGTTTGTAATGTGAAAGGGTTAAAAAATTATTAGTTTACAGATGCTATATGAAGGAGAATTTGAAGATTGATATTATAGACTAGGAATATTATGTTCGTTATTCGTCTATGAGGAAAGTTTGTTTTTTGTGAATCATGTGACTTCCTTATTTCTTAATGCTTTTTATCAATACTTTCCGCATATAAAAATATTTTAGACCTTGCCTATACTTCCTATCAAAATGTATAAAAAATATGAATTTGTCTCTTTCGTATGCATTTTAACCCTATCACACACGACAAAATTTTAGGGTGGTCCGATTTGAAAGCTGCTGTAGAGGACAGAATGAATGCTGCTAAAGAAAGGACATGTGTACAAAATAGCACAGAAAATATTGAGACAAAAGGAGAAACTGCTGGTTTTCAGCAGTTTCTCCTTTTGTCTCAATATTTTCCCAAGCCTATTCTATATGGGATGTCAAAACCAGGTCTTGTTTGGGAAAGGGTTAAAGGAAATCATGTTGTTTACACCTTTTTTCTCTTATCTCAATGCTTACCAATTCATTATATTTCTCCTTGTGCTTCAAAACTGGTCTTGTTTGAGGAAGACTTTATGGGTTACTTCCACAAAATTGCATTATACATTCTTCTTTCTCTTTTGTTGTACATATTTATCTTTGTTTCATGCTTTGTCTTTGTAAATATTTTAGATGCCTACCGGGAAGACTGGGTATTATCCCAACTATGTAGCCTCGTAAAATAAAGTCTTTATTAATATCATTACCGGTTTGATATTCAACCGTGTCAATATGACGATAATAAAGGTAATAGGGTAAAAATCAATCTACAACCAACAGAAATAGGGCACATCAAATATAGTATTGCACTGAAAACATTGAGAAAAAAGAGAAAATACTAGTCATTAGTATTTTTCTTTATCCCGCCAATGTTAACGACGCTTCTGCTAATGTAATTACAATTTTCTGTCAATGAAACGTAAGTGTACTCACAATCAGGGAATAATTGCTTTTCAAGGACACACTTTATTCTGTGTTACTGATTCAGCTTCCTTGTAGTTCATTCAGCCTTCTCCTTAACGAGGATTTCTTTCGCCAAGATTTAAAAACGATCGAATTTATTTTGTTATTAGAACATTAGAAAGGTTTATTCCAGAGCTAGAGATAAAACAGAATAATAACGTTTCAAATGATTTCATTTATTGCTGTTGGTACTCATTAGAATAGTCTCATTGAGATTGAGTACACACAACATAGCATTTGGATTCGACGTAACACAATAATATTGGCATATCTCTCTTATTCGTAGCTCCAGTTGACCGAGGATTCTATATTTTCTTTCTCGAAGACATGTTCATTTCGTGTCTTTTCCCCTAATTATTCCAGACCCTCTCACAACTAACTAACAACAGCAGTATTTTTCCCATATTTTCCCAAATTTGCTGTTTCCAAATGGGACATCTACCCGACCTCTGCGAAGTCTTATCCATATATTTTTAAATGCTACAGTTTTCGGATTCCATGATTGTACCTTTCAGCGTGACATATCAACAACAAAGAATACTTTCATGAACATAAAGTTGTGTCTTGATTTTAAGATGTCAGACTAACTTTTGCAGTTTTTTCTTAACCCATAACAAACGGCATGATTTAACACATTACTGCAAGTAACGCCTTTTGACTCCCTCACAAGAAAAGGCTTGGGAAAACGTTGTGGTAAATGAAGAAATTGCTTGTGACAAGCAATTTCTTCATTTACCACAATGTTTTCTAACCCAAAATGGAAATAATTTTAAAATTTCATCAACTTGAAATTGTCGTCTGCAACACTTTCAAAATGGAAGAGTCAAAAGTTTAGTCGTCTGGTAATGGGTTAAGGGTATACTGGTTTGAAAGATGTTGCAAACAACAAAATGGATGTTCATAAAGATGTAATGTGCGTACAATACAGCATAAAAACTGAAGGTAGGTTGAAAATGCTGATAATCAGTTTTTTTTATTCTTTTGCCTCAATTTTTTTTAATCATTTTGTATTAGGGGCTTCAAAACCGAGAATTGTTTTGAAAAGGATTAGATCAATTATTGTCACTACATAATTTAGATTCTACCGATGATAACTTGGAGTTTGATCTAAATAATGTTGACAGTCGGCGCTTTCGTAGCGCTTTTCTTCAGTTAGTAGCCATTCTACATGTTATGCACCGAAACGATGAAGATAACGTATTGTCCTTTTATTTCGGATATTTCACCGTGTCCAATCGTTACTGGTGGGTGTAGTTTGCGTAACGCTGAAAACGTGGTGTATAACGCCGGTTTGTGGTGCAAAACAGAGGCAGGACACCACCAAGGTAAGACAATTGAAAAATTGAATCGATGAAGTTTTTTCTTTGGGAATAAGACTAGGCCGAGGCTCATCTCAAATGATTTATTGACCCCTAGCAATGTCTGTTTTCTTCGAGAAAGTTGCAGTTTTCTCTATCATCCGTGAATGTAAGGCATTCCAGGCGAATTCAACTCAGCTTGCCCGTAAAATATGAATTATATACAAGCATAACCGGTTATGAACCCCAAAGAAGCATGTACTTCGTACTTACACATGTATTGCACAAAATCACATTGAGGTTTGCACCCTCTGCATCTTACAGAAGCCATGGAAACGATTTTTACTGCAACTTAAAAGTAACAATCGCGGATGTGGTACACACAAAGAAATATTTTGTAACGTAAGTGGCGTGGTGATTTTAAAGCTTTGCGTTTTTCCTTATTCAAAGGGACATTTCATCCCCATTTCATTTTTTAAAGTATGTCTTGATGACAAGATTGGTTATTCTAATGGGTATAAAAGCTATCAGTTTTTTGATGTTGTTGATAATAAGCGATAAACATGCCTTTAAAATTGAGACAGAAACGACAAATTCTGTATACATCTGAACTGTTGTGGACAACAATTTGTTTAATTTTAACACAGAAATACATATTTCTCGTAAACGGCGCAATATTTTGGCTTGAAACTTTCAGAATTTTCAAAAGAAAATATGCTATTTTAGATAAAAATAGAAGTGAAATTTATGAGAAAAAATTCTGAAATGTCACTTTAAGCAGGCCTAGCAGATATAGTGACACTTTTCCTTACTTCAGATGCAACACACGTCCTATTCGAATTATCTTAGTAATTGTGCAATAATTTTATGTAAAGAATATGTGTTTTTTCGACATCAGCAATTATAAACCCTTTTTACCGGATTGTATAATGGATTTAGAAATTGTGCAACCCGAACGTTATAGACTGGTAGTGAAAATCTGAAAAATCAAATCAGGGAGGACAATTTGTTACAAGCAGGAGACATATATAGAATGATTCAATTATATATCACGATCAATTCTAGCCATGTCTCTTTGTCCGAATCAATGGCGCAAAGGGATTTTATTCAGGTCAAAGGTCATTCGGTGCATTTGTCACACATGCCTCCTAAAATTCCCCATAACTTACTCATTTATAAAGCTGAAGCAATTATTTTGGTATCCAAATAAAGCTGATGATTTTTACTTTTACTTACAACAATACTATGCAACTTTTGTACGGTGTATTTTTGTATATACATAAATATAGCGAAAAATGTCCAAAAATCACAAAAATAAGTTTTGTCTAAAAATGAAAAAGTTTTTTTAGAAAATACCAAATGTATGTTTGTGTTTGTGAAATTATGCTTAAAAAATACCTAGAAACCTGTTCTTGACTTATATATATTTGTTCACAGAATTAGTCTTTAGCTTACGCCTGTAGCTATAGATAAAAGTGGGTGGGGTAAATTTTTCCAAAAAAATACAAAAAGTGCAAACTTTGATGTAACAATACGTCTTACACATAAATGTTATTCTATGATAAATTTAAACATATGTAATAGGAAATTATTGTTTTGAAATCATATCTGCATGGATTTGTAGTACATATTCCTGAAAATTAATCAGATTTTATGAGCGAAAATGACAATAAAATAAGACAGCATGTGAGCCTGATACCGCTCAAATATCAACATCACAATGTCAAAACCACGACTCTTTAAACAAAAAAAATAGTTATCTAGTATACACAAAAGTGCAATTTGATAAAACAAAACTCAAAATAAAAAAGCATCAAAGACAGCTGGGAATACTCCTCTCAATATCTTACAGTCATTATAAGACATTAACGGGGTCCATGCTAGATTTTCAGGAATCAGATCAACATTTGGAATGGCAGTTTGCATTTCTGTGTGTTGCATTGTATTATCTAGATCCAAAAGGAAGGGAATTTTGTGCAGGAACCAAGTTTTTAACTATCTATCAAGGTTCAGGTTCACATAAATGTTACTATAAATATAATGAGCGGGTAAATTAATTATATACAGACATGGTTAAGAAGGACTAAACGAACTTCATTTGAAATTTCCTTGAAAAGAAATTATCTAGCTACATGTGCATCTAGGTTTACCATTCCATACGATATTTCTTTAATATATTTACATGTTTGTACGTCTGACAACCCTGCATGGTGCCTTTAAAGATGTATTCATGTTTCAATACGTTTCGTACATAAATAGCATACATGTAATATATTTCTGTAAACAGAAGGTTAACTGCCATCATTGCAAGTCTGATAATTACACCTGTCAAAGAAATCGAACTCTTCGGTTCTGCGTGTATCTCTTATTATGCAAATCACTCAGTACATGTGACATTATGTGTGTTTTATCCATCCTTCACAGGCCAGTAGGAAGCAATTTATATTGGAGTAGCTTAATCCCCTGTGTCTGTGAAAACTGGAGGAGGGGGGGGGGCTAAATTGGTCTTTCCCTAAATTTTCAGTGAAAAATAAGGAAATTCGGCATTTTTGGACAACTTGGGGGATGGGGCTTAGCCATGTATAGCAGCCCCCCCCCCCTGTTCCTACGGCCTTCTTCACAATCCCATCATGATTATTCAATAAATGTGTTCAATCAATTGGTCTTTTTCAAATACTAAGTCAAAAATTACCACGTTGATCCACAGCTGATATGTTTTGGAGTAGACACAGATAAACTGTTGGTATAAATAGCGGAAATCTTTGGACCTGTGATTGTTTTTGCTAACCCCATAGCAATATACCTGACAAATCTATGGACAATATTTAACTTATTACTATGTTAAATATTCATTTAGTAATAATTATCGTTGTAATCAATCCTGTATATATCACTTGTATATATGTACCTATATTGAAATATAGCAAAACAATATTAAGAAAATAGAAATAAAATAGATTATTGGTCTGTTCCCTTGAGATTTTAACTAATAGTCTGAAGCAGGCCTCCTAGCATACCAAAATAGAAATAAGGGTTTTTCATAAAGGCTCACATTTATGTAAATAACAACATTTTAGTGTAAAATATGAAAAACATAAGAGTGAATAGTGGCCATTTTCGTAGAAAAAATACAGTCAACGTCATTTTACGCACTTGTTTCGTAAGGGGGTATACGGGATCTTACCGACAATTTTTTTTTAAAAAATGGGTAAGATTTGGTGGCATCTGGTGATATTTTCATTGTTAAACTATGCACAAAGAGGGATAATGCAGAACGAAAGCCATCGCTTGCTTTAAGTTTGCAAGACAACTAGCCATAGCAAATATACAGGCTTTGGGTGAAAATTACAGGCTATTTTGCTGTTGAAAAGGTTTTCTGGCAAAAGAAGTAAAGGTTTTAAAGTTTTGCTCTGAAATTGAAGCTTTTCAAAGGTTTTATAGGTTTCAGTAGGGGCTAGCTGTAAGATATCAAAACCATGGTCTGTATAGTCCTTAAGGGAATATAAGGAGTATGTAGGAAAAGTATAAGGTCAAAATATATCAACCCAAATATATTTTGTGTATTGCAAATGGTAGTAGGTGGGGGGGTAAGATGATATGACCTTATTGTTTGAAATATATTTGCAGATCTTTTTCATTCTGCTACCAGCAAACCAATTCTGTTTAATGAATACTATGAATTGCAAAAGTTCACAGTTATATGTATAACACGTACAATGGTCGCAAGATAAACTGATGTTTATAAACAAAATCTAAACTTATATTTCTTATGTTATTTGTTTGTGCAAATTATCATTTCTGAGTGTCCGATAACTGCACCAAGAAAAAACGATGTGATAGAGTGTTTCAGACGAATATATGGACACGAATTAGCATTATATCTACAACAAGTAGACCATGAACAATTTGCTCACATTAAGCTTGGAGCAAAGATTGACAATTTTATTGATTCTCAGGACAGTGACTTTTACCGATGTGCGTTTACATATGTACGATATCTTACGAGTATGCAGATAATCGGCTAATACTATTTATCTTATAAGACTGTCAGCTGATGTATAAGTTTGAAACTGAGAGATGACCATGCGCAGTGGCAAGCTATGGTTAAAGCACCATGGTCGTCCTATACTGAGTTAATGCCATGTCCGAAACTATATCTTACTATAATGTTGCAATAGTTTGCCACTTTTCTTTCTACTGTTTCTATTGTTTTCATTTACTTGTATTACTCATGTTTATATTTATATATATGTAGTCTGCCATGTGGAGGAAGATTAAATAAATAAATAAATAAAATAAAATAAAAAGATACCCGATCTATAGAAGTCAACGCCTTGGTAACCCTAACGAGCTCTCCGCATTAGCGTTCTTTTAACTTTTTAACCCTATCTGCAATCTTGGAATTCCTCCATCCAAAATTTGATAAGAAGGAAAGGGCACCCAAAAGCTGCATGCAATTGCTCTTCAATCTATTAATCAGAATAAGACTAGAAATCTGATTACACCCTGGTTCACAACAATGACCAGTTCATCAACATTTTTCGTTGCAAACATACATGTTAACCATTCTTTCCCAAATACAGATTAGCTAATGCAATTTGCAGGTCTTATTTCTCAGGTAAGTAGAAAGGGCCTGGGACCCTTGATTTAGGAAAAATACAGCTCTATGGGAAATTTATGATTGGATATTTTGATAAAAAGTTTCTAAACTTCAATGTAGGGATTCATAAACGTAAACAGATCTGAAAACAATCTTTTAACGGTAAGAATACAATTTTCAAGCAAAATTAAGACCGTTTTACAATGACCGTAACATTGTTTAATTTGGGAAAATGATTTTTAGGGGAAAAACAACTGCACGAGAAAAATGCTCTATGGGGAAGGGGCAAATAAACGGCCCCAGTTTCCTAGTAAAAATCTATGATTTAGATAATTGGAAAAAAAATATTCCCCTCCAAAATAAGATATGAGTCTTTGCTTTATTTTGATACAGTAGTTGTTAGTCATTTGATCTTGTAAACTGTGAGTTATAGCTGTTCCCATAAAACCTCTACCACGTTTTAAAAGATATGTTTCTCTAGAAACAACACCCTCTAGCACACTGTATTTCAATTGTCCTTTGTAAAAAGACGTCAAAATGCTTAATTCTATTTGGGACAGGCAGTAGTGCATAATTGTACAATGTGTTTTAGTTTCTTCTACGTATGTTAAAAAGCAAGTACCAAATATTCACAAGTTTGTGATATCTTCATCATGATTTAAAATAGAATAAAAAATATTGGAATGTAAATAAGCTATTATGCAAAACTGGAATTAAGAAAGAAGTCCTTGGTTTTATTTTGACACCAAAATTGTAAGAGAACACCATCAACTAATTAAGGAATATCCCTTATCCTGCAAATTTCTTAACAAAAACTGTGAAACTTTCACCAAAATTTCCAATCAAATCTACAAAAGTATGCATATGCAAATTATTTCATTTGCTTAACTGTCCGAAAAATAAAGACGAATGCTTAAAAGCTTCAATTTGATACTAAAATTGTTAATCTATACCAAGAACTATTCGAGATACATGTATGTTTTTTTTGTGTATTCGCAAAAATTGACGATAATTCCATCAATTGTTCCAATAAATTCTTCAAAGTTATGAATATGCAAATAAGCCTCCACAGGCTTAATTGCATACTTATTCTGAAAAACAAAAATGGATGCCTTGTCTTCATTTAAAAACATTGATTGTTTGTCTACACTCTACACCAAGGACTTAGTGACTGATAGTTGTTTATCCCGTTTTACCCCAAAACTACTTTTGCAATATATGTTTCCATGGAAACCAAAGACTCTACTATACTGTAATTCAATCTGATTCTGTGAAAAAAGACCTAAAATGGACAGGACGTTTTACATATGCAATGTGATTATATCCTTCCAGGAAGCTGCAACGCTCTGAATGTATCAAATTGTCACTAACGGGTGACATTTTCATCAATTAATTAAGAATAATAAAAAAATCATGCACATGCAATTAAGCTTTTTTGCATAACTTAACTTGAGGATAGATGTCTAGGCTTTACTTTGGTACCAAATTTGTGAATATACACCACCAACTTAGTGGGCTATAGCTTTCGTTCGAACTACACTATGACAAAAAATGATAAAAATTTCCAATTAAATCTTCAGAATCATACATATGCAAATCAGCTAATTTGCATATTCATACTTCAAAATAAAGATCAATGTCTAATCTTCATTTTGATACCAAATATGTTATTCTAAACCCAAGACTAAACGAGTTATAGCGGATTGTTTAACTATACCCCATATACCATTTATTTTTTGCACCTAGTTGACCTTTGACCTACTTAGACCTACTTCACCATTGATGCGGACAAAGAGACGGGGCTTAAGTGATTAAGGGGACATTGCTACATCGTTTAAGCATTGTCTCTTGCTTGTAACAAGTTGTCCTCCCTGGAACCATTTTTAGGCCTCGTACAAAAAACTTCTCCTAGTCTATTACATTTAAGGCGTACAAGGTACAACTTATCTTATTTTTTAGGTCGTTAACATTCGCAGAGGCCCAAGAAATACGTTAACGGCCGAGTGCGAAGCCTCGTTTTGATAATGCCGATTTGTGACTATTTGCCCAGCAAACATGCTTACATGGGTCCCATTTGGGCTGTGTATGGGTAAGCCCACATGGGTAGGCCCATATTGGACCCATATAGGACCGATGTAGGCAAGCCCAAGTGGGTTTGATCATAAAGGACCCAGATGGGTCCCATATTCCCAGTATATGGGCTGTGTGTGGGTAAGCCCATATGGGTATGCCCATATAGGACATATGTAGGAAAGCCCATGTGGGTTTGACAATAAGGGTCCCAGTTACAATAATTGGCTTGCGCCCATTCAAGTACAACAGAATACTTATGTATACATGAGCATATCTAAAATATCCATAATCGGATTCATGTATAGAATTATAAGTTTGCAATTTGAATGACGATCTTATTTGTATCCATCAAAATTAATGACCATCAAATCAATACAATTTAAAAAAAAACCATTAGATTCAGCAAGACAAGCAAGGCAACACCAATAGGACATATCTAATCCTTTCTCGAACAAAACCTGGTTTTGACTTCTCTAAGAGAAACGAAAATAGGCCTAGAGCTATAAACAAAAGTTGATAATCGGCATTTTCTTCTTTTGTCTAAGTTTTGTCTGAGCTATATTGTAGGCTACAGAAGTATATTCTTTGCCAATATTGTTTTTTTAACCGTGACCTTCATGTTGGATCATCCGAATATTTTGTTGTTTTAACGGTGTTTAAACTGTAATTAGATTATTCAAATTATTAACATACTCTTATAAATTGGTGTGTTAAATGTAGCTTTATGTATATTAAAGGGAAATAATTTCAAATCTTGAAAATAAATCACGTTTTCACAAAGCTTTTATGTAAAGAAAGCATTTGGCTTGATAATCGTATGATTCTGTTAAAAAAACACATTTTTGTGTAAACTTTTTGAAAAAAAGATAGAAAGAAATCTAGACGTATAAATATATATCAAAAACATATAGATAGTAATATAAAGAATCGAAAATATTTTAACGTGTAAGACCAAATACCTTAGGATCAATCCCTTAGAAGTAGAGTCACAAGGTCGTCAGACAAACCTGACGACACCTAAACCTTCATTGCCGGGGAATAGTGATCCCTTTATGAGCGTGAAGCTCTGGAAGTTTTTGCACGTCAATCAACACTAAATGAAAGCCAATAGAAATGGGTTTGTTCAGGGCTGACTATATGGGTCAGCCCGTTTGGGACCCATATGGGTCCCATATTGCATGTATATGGGCTGCCCAGATAGGACCAATATGGCCCCCAGGTTGCATATCCTATATGGGTCCCATATGGGTTGCCCTTATGGGACCCATAAGGGTGCCCATATCGGGCCCATTTGGGACCCATATAGATTGCTAGCTGGGTTTTAGTCACAATTTTCATGTATACAATGTTGATTTCCCATAAACCCATGTTTTGCCTCCGGAAGTGTTCTGCGGGTACAGACTAAAACATATGAGTAAGGACCTAATTGATTGACAGTGTGGGATTTTAACGCCGCTTTTAACAACTGAGGTTTTACCGACGTCACGCATAACAAAAAATTCTCGGATGATTTATCAGAACAAAACAACATTGGCGGACATTTTCTTATCTCACCTCGGTTCATTTTTCGCACATATCAATGGGTTTGGGGTAAGTAGTCATTGGAGTTTTTAAAGTTTTTATGCAAAAATAGCGTCAATTCACGTATTTTACGGCCGTTACCATCCTTAGTTGGACTCGTCTGTCCAGAGGTCATGGTTTATTTATAACGTTTTTGCAGTGTTGGTGACGGAAGTTGTAACCTGGTTAACATTAATTAGGTTATTTCATTTAAGACCCCCCGCACACAACAGCCTCCGGAAGTCGTCCTTGGAGTCTTAAAACATGGCTCAAACGTTTAGTATTTGTTATTTTTAGTAACAATACTCTCAATCCCAAAGCGTTTTGGTAACAATACTCTCGAACCTAAACCGTTTTAGTAACGATACTCTCGAACCAAAAGCATGACGTGCATACGAAATCAACAATGAAACTGGAAACGATTGACTGTAAATCCAATAAAATAACCATCTTACCGGCTATTAACGAATACATTAAGTTTCATAATTCTTGTTCCACTAAAAACTTCGCTTTATCGCTGCATGTTGAATGCACGTGCTCTTTATCGCTGTATATTGAATGCACGTGCGTCGTCATTGTTTTCTCCGCATATTTAGGGAGCCCCGTTTTGGTAATGCCAATTTGTGACTATTTTTAGTAACAATTTTCATGTATATAATGTTGATTTCCCATAAACCCATTTTTTGCCTCCGGAAGTGTTCTGCGGGGACAGACTAAAACATATGTGAAAGGACCTAATTGATTGATAGAGGGATTTTAACGCCGCTTTTAACAACCGAGGTTTTACCGACGTCACGCATAACAAAAAATTCTTGGAAGATTTATCAGAACAAAACAACATTGGCGGGCATTTTCTTATCTCACCTCGGTTCATTTTTCGCACATATCAATGGGTTTGGGGTAGTAGTCATTGGAATTTTATAGTTTTTATGCAATAATAGCGTCGATTCACGTATTTTACGGCCGTTACCATCCGCAGAGGCCCGCAAATTACGTAAACGACCCTCGTGCTTCGCACTCGGCCGTTAACGTATTTCTTGGGCCTCTGCGAATGTTAACGACCTCAAAAACGTGAATTAAACCTATATTAACAGATAAGTTGTATTTTGTACGCCTTAAATGTAAGTTTTGGGTTGCACAATTTCTAAATCCATTATACAATCCGTTAAAAAGGGTTTATAATTTGCGATGTCGAAAAAATACATGTTCTTTACAAAAAAATATTGCACAATTGCTAAGATAATTCGAATAGGACGTGTGTTGCATCGGAAGTAAGGGAAAGTGTCACTATATCTGCTAGGCCTGCTTAAATAAGTAAAAACCCAAAGCTTTAAAATCACCATGCCACATACATTACAAAATATTTCTTTGTGTTCACTACATCCACGGTTGTTACTTTTAAGTTGCAGTAAAAATCGTTTCCATGGCTTCTGTAAGATGCAGAGGGTGCAAACCTCAATGTGATTTTATGCAATACATGTTTAAGTACGAAGTACATGCTTCTTTGGGGTTCATAACTGGTTATACTTGTATATAATTCATATTTTACGGGCAAGCTGAGTTGAATTCGCCTGGAATGCCTTACATTCACGGATGGTAGAGAAAACTGCAACTTTCTCGAAGAAAACAGTCATTGCTAGGGGTCAATAAATCATTTGAGATGAGCCTCGGCCTAGTCTCATTCCCAAAGAAAAAACTTCATCGATTCAATTTTTCAATTGTCTTACCTTGTTGGTGTCCTGCCTCTGTTTTGCACCACAAACCGGCGTTATACACCACGCTTTCAGCGTTACGAAAACCACATCCACCAGTAACGATTGGACACGGTGTATTTCCTTCCTACGAAATAACTATTGCGCTGATACGCCTTTGACATGACAGAGCAAATTTAGCGCCATCTAATTGTTCTCAAGAACCTGGTGCGATTTAAGCCTGGAAGTAGAAGATCTTAACCCTTCCAAAACAAGACCTTATATTGACATCCTTGATAGAAATTGTTTGGGGAAAATATTGAATCAAAAGACGAAAATGCTGACGATCATCATTTTCTCCTTTTGCCTCAATATTTTCCTAACTACATGTATATTTTAAATAAATTCGATCTTTATCATCATCCATTTTGTGGTCTGTAGCAGATATTGAATTGGAACACCCTATTTTTTCCTTTTGGGAAAGGGTTAACCCATTACCACACATTGAATCTTTTTGACTCCCCTCAAGATAAAGGCTTTGGAAAACATTGTGGTAAATGAAGAAATTGCTTGTAACAAGCAATTTCTTCATTTCCCACAATGTCTTCTTCCAAACAAACCAAAAGATTTTAAATTTTCTTAACTTGAAATCGTCGTCTGCATTATGTTTGAATTTGGACCAGTCCAAAATTTGTCGTCTGGAAATGGGTTAAAGTCTATTTCTTTTACCTCTTTTGAACACTCGACTCCCACTTCTGGTTAAGTGAATTGGATTTTTTTTTCTGGAAGCTTTTCAACGTGGGTGCGTGCTTGTGACACGCAATTTCTTCATTTCCCACAATGTGTACTACTCTAAAAAGACAAAAGAAGTGTAAAGTTTTATTCTCGAGAAAATGTCGTCTTCAATATTTGAATTTCGACCAGTCTAAAAAATTGCCTTCTGATAATTGGTCAATGTAATGGAAATATTCAGGAGTGGGACAATCGCAATGCATTTTGTGCTAAAAATAGACCGAGTTTAATATCATGTTTTAATTGATAAACCGTCGGTGTTCTTATAAAATCATGTAACTACGGCTTAAATCAAGCCACAGTTACGAGATTTTATAACAAAACCTACTAAATACAATTGTTTGTCCGAATTTACGTCACGGTTAACTGGACAAAATCGTTCCCGATTATCTAAGACCGAAAAGTTCCGATCATTTGCACTCCAAATAGACTGGCTTTGGTCAAAATTTTTACCCTTCCGAGAAGGTCCATATTTGTTAAACGTAACACGTACTGACAACATAATCCCTTGAACTTAACCCTTTCCCAAACAAGACCTGGTTTTGACGTCCCTAGAAGAAGGGCTTGGGAAAACATTAAAACAAAAGAAGAAACTGCTGAAAACCAGCAGTTTCTCCTTTTGTCTCAATATTTTCTATGCCATATTTTACACAAATTCAATCTTTAATAACATCCATTTTGCTTTTTCTAGCAGTTTTTGGTGTGGATCACCTTTAAATCTTGCCGTTTGGGAAAGGGTTAACATACCCGTAGCAACTGATAATGCATTTTGCCAATTCCCAAACGGCACAGTTTCGGGTGGTCCTTTTTCAAATATGTTGCAAAGGACATTTTTATATGAATGAAAATTAACTTTTTGTCTTTTGGGATAGAAAACATTGTGGGGAATGAAGAAATTGCTTGTGACAAGTACTTTCGTCCGTTTCCGCCATGTTTTCCAAAGCCTGTATCTTGAGGGCAGTCAAAATGAATCTATGCTTGAGAATTGGTTAACCTTTGTCCAAGATGACAAAATAATAGACTGTTCCATTCTAAAAGCAGATAAGGACGACAGGAAAAGTATGCTCACAATAAAATTTTAAAATTCTATAACTTTAAGGGTTGAAAACATTGTTGGAAATGAAGAAACTGCTTGTCACAAACAATTTCTTCATTTTCTACAATGTTTTCCAAAGCCTTTATCTTGTCGGGTATCAAAAAACCTCACTGTGTGGGAATGGGTATACGAATGGCTTTCCTATAGCCTCATTGTTGTCTTAACCCTTTCCCAAACAAGATCTGGTTTTAACGTCCCCGAGAGAATAGGCTTCGGAAAACATTGAGGCACAAGAAGAAAATGATGATAACCAGCATTTTCTTCTTTTGTCTCAATATTTTCTGTGCCATATTGTACACAAATCCTTTGCTTTTTAACATGAATATTGTCGTTTAGAGCAGATTTCCAAATTCATCACCCAAAAATTTTGTCGTTTTGGTAATGCGTCAAGCCTGTTAGTGACGTCAAAACCGTGGTTAGCCGGTATATGTTGTTACCAGCGATTAACCAGGAAGGGATTTTGAAATTCAGTGTCGGAATTTTACAAGTTCAAACAAACATCTTTTTTGCGCGCAAAATAGTGGTGCTAGGCCTACTTTATTAGAAAATTATAATATTGTGATAGCGGTACATTGAATTTTGCTCCAAGGAGCATAGAAGTATTTTGTCATGGTGTGTTGGTATTATGAACGTAAATTAATTTGAAATAATAATTATAATGATTCAGACTTCATGATTTGGACTTCACTTCGATTGGGGTTTATTTGGAGCCTTTGATTTACTCAGATTTTTGAGAATGTAATATTTCAGTAGCTACAAAAACCTCGACAATTTGATATGTGTTATCGTAATGGAAACAAGACAAAATTCCTCATATAAAATGTAATATCAAACATGCATTTTTTTAATTTCGGGAATATCTTCTTTGTTTCATAAACGGAATAAAATATTTAAAGCCAAAAGGTATTTCCTTTCTGTCAGTTATTAGCTGTATTCGTGTTGTTTAAAACTTTATCAATTTTCATTGATTATTCTATTACTTGGTTTTAATTTATTCTTTACCCTCTATGCTTTCCAATGATTGGTAATGAAACACGCCGAATTTAGATGATTTGTCATTTTATTTTTTTTTTACGTTTAGTTTCTTTTGTGCTGCTGAATTGCAAAGCTGTAATTGCACCCAATTTCGTCTTTCAAAGTATTTCAAAAATCATATTCATCTATTTGCACAAAGGCTTCTGATAAAACAATACATAATCTACATGTATATAACCGATTCAGGAAATAGTCGGAAGGATACAAACACAGTTTCGCAGATTTTTTTTTCCAAAACCGCGAACATGTAACTACACCTTTAAACAAGCTGTAGATAAGAGTTTTTTTTTTTGTTTTTTTGAAGAAGAAGACCGACGATTCATCTTTTTTTGGTAAAAGATATGCGTTTGGGAATATTTTTCCTAGTTTGACATTTAAAATTGAGGTGTGACAAAACATTGATATGAGTGACAAAATACATTAAACATGAGTAACGAATACACTAAATATGGCATATATTATCGCGAATAGAGTTTTAAAAAGATACAAATGTGAAAATGTGAAAAACAAGCAGACCAGAGTCGGACCTGTGCTTTTTAGTCCGGATTTCTTTATCTCAAATAATCATTCTACCTTACTATAGAGTCACTCTTAAAATTATTTCCATATAGATCTAGTCTAGGTCAGTGCTTTTTATATTTTGGAATTATTTCATCAATGATTGAATTTTCTGTTTAATTATAAAAAAATAGAAGTGCGCACCGTTGCTGATGATTGATAAATAATCGGTGGATACATTACGGTTTAATTACGGTTAAATTACGGTTACGTTACGGTTAAAATATTGTTACGCATGTTTACAAATTTTACCTATTTATATAATCAAGCGGAAATAAACGTTTTTATTTTTCTGTAAAATTTGCATACGTGAGCCACCTGCAAGATTTGAACCTGTGCTTGCAAAATTACAGTACTTTGGGGTTCGATATTGTGTTTTTAACATAGCTAAATTTTGGAAACATGGGAAATAATATTGTATATGTCTCGATAAATGTCCAGGCAGAACATCTCTAGCTAACAGCTAGAGATGATCTGCCAGATCATTTATCGAGATTTACAAATCGGTCTTTAGTGTTAGTATAATAAATCAACACGGCGGAATGACTTCTAAACAACTGTACCACGTGACAACAATTCTATTGACGCTGGTGGTGTGTGTGTTATCCGTGAAGCAGGATGACTTCAGGCTCGATCCCCTGCCACAGAACGCGTCCTATGTGGCCGACAGCGTGACGTACGATGACGGTGGGATGGGACCTCTCAATAACTTTGCTCGTAGCTTCATTAATACTGCGCTACCTGGAGGGTTTGACGAAGAATTCGTGAAAGGTAGGATATCATTGTTTTCCATTTCCAACGATATTCAAAGTGATATACCATTTTCTGAAAGACGAAAATAAGGGTGATCAATTCGAAGGGAGATGCTTGCAGAAACAAATATAAATCATAACAAAATATCGTGACAGTCATGTACATGTATAATAAAACATATTGAGATAAAAGGGGATAATGTGGGTTATCAAAGTGTTTTTTTAGGGACGACATCTTTAGTTTGAGAAAGTATTAAGTAGGTTTTAACGTTGCCTCCTGTGTCTTTTTGGCTCTATTGCGGTGTCCAATGTGTCAATACACAACATTTAACCCTTTCCCAAAACAAAACCTTATTTTGACACCCCTATTTCCACTGCGACATAGAAGGAAGGGGCTGATACTTGTAATCAACATTTTCTCATTTTGCACGTACATTTTTGTGATATATTTTACATAAACCCTTTCTTTGACAACATCCATTTTGTCATCTAAAGCAGCAATCAAATTGGAAAGGTCCAAATATCTGCCGTTTGGGAAAGGGTTAATCCAGCCACATGCTGCTCCCTTGACAAAGATGATCCGACTTATCATGACTTATCCTTTGGTAAGAGGCATTATTCTAAAAGACATTAAGGACACATTTGAACCCATTTAGGGAAAAAACAAATATAAGTTTTCTTTTCCCCACAACCTTGAAGATAGGCTAAATGATAGAGGCTTTGGGACATCACGGCCGTTTCTTTATATTAAACAAGTGCAGATTTAGAGGTTTTTTTGGGGGGGGAGGGATCAGGACCCCCTGGCATTGGCCGAAAATTAAAATTTGACTTTACAACATTGGTATAACATTACATATTTAACATTATTAAAGCTATCATTTTGGCTTGCCCATACCCCCCACCCTGGAAAAAATCTGATTCCGTCCTTGTTAAAGTCAACAAATCACTTTTACCTCTATCAAACAGTAAGATAGAAATATGCATGTAGAGTAGAACCAGTCTACAAACAAATGTGCGAGGACCTTGGGAATGGATATAGGAAATGCTCCAAACAAATAATCCGGAATCTGGAAAAGGATCCTTTGAGGCTTTTGAGCCCAACATTGTTCCAGATAAGCCTGCGTATTCACGCAGTCTGATTAGGAACCATTTTGTTCTCTTACGGCTTCTTCGAGGGTCGGTTGCAACGGCATTGGAGTAGCATGGATCACGGTCAGACGTCGCTTAGGCACACGATGATCTTATCTTAAACATGGCTGTCTCAAATGTTATAAGGGACATTTTTCCAGACCCTATCTCAATTGTATTTATCTTGCTTATCAGTTAAGGATATTGCGTACATAGCACTTCCTTGCAACATATCAATGATAGTTATTGATCATAGCAGGCTTTTGAAACTTTCCCTGTGAGCATTATATAATTTGATTTTGATCTACTCTTTAAAAACACGTATATGTATGTATCCTAATCTAGCGTTTCTTAGAACAGTTGGGGTTATGCCAGATGTATATCAAAATCTGACTGTAGGAATTATCCGAGGACAATATCATATTATGTTGATATTGTTGATATTGTCGTTATCTGCATCAGCTTTCGACGTAGGGCAGTCTAAACTTTCCTGGTTTTGGAAATGGTAAATCTGGCCAATGAAGCTTCTACCATCATACATGTAGGCCTACTTGTTTGATGAAATAACAAGTACATTCCGTGATATTTTACATGCATATGTTAACAAAAGAATATGTATATACAGAACGCAATATCGAAATCTAAACCAATACAATTTTGTATGTGACGGTTCGAATCTTGCATGTGTCTCACACATGCAAGATTCAAACCAACACATGTAAATTGTTTTCAAAATAAAGGACTCTTTTCCTTTGTGTCTCATCTTTGTGGTAAAATGCCGTGACCGGACAATGGGTATAACTGTAAATGCTTCCAATCGTGGACTTCGATTCAGTGTCAAGCGCTGGAAACCAAGTTTTCACCTGCTAATGTTATTCTGCTATTTTCTGTATTCGACAAAAGAAAGTAATAACCTGTTTGGAGTCGAGCGTGAAAACATAATTCGTGCACTGTGCCTTTTTGCAAAAAATATATTTGAATATGTTGGAACCAACCGAATTTAAATCCATAAGTATGATCGACAGAGTGACAATTTTGTGCGCTGCATTTCTCCATAACAAGATCTATCCACCTGTGAAGTTTCATGATTCTACCTTGAATACTGTTTGAGTTATGCTCCAGACAAAAATTAAGTATGAAAATCAACAAGGGCAATAACTCCAAAATATTAGCTGCAGTAGCGGTTCTTGTGCACTGCAACTTTCCATAATGAGATCTATGCACATAGTTTCATGGTTCTATCTTTAGTCGTTTCCGAGTTATGCTCCGGACAAGGTTTGGTCTACGGAGGACCACCCGACCGACTAGCCGACCGACAGACACTTGCAAAACAATAAACCCCAATTTCCTTAGAACGGTGGCATAATAACATGATATTGTCGCTTTCCAACGAATATCTCGTATCTGCAGCTTGCTTTAAGCTGCAGATACGAGGATTTTGTTGAAAGGCAGCGATATTTTTTAATTGACAAATGACGTTTCATATCTTCAAGTACTTCCCAACTACATTTGCGTTTGTTCATTTTTGTAGGATCAACATAAATATCAGTTTATCATACCGATACTCGAATTTTATCTTATGTTCAGGTTATCCTAGCTACCGGGCTATTCCCCGATCAGTGTACCCTTTCCCAATCAATGCCTTATTTTTAAGACCCTATTTAAAAAAAGTATACGCTGAATATAGAGTGAAAAGTATAGAATACTAATACACGCATTTTCTCATTATAGACCAAAGCTTCATTTACTATGAAATGCGTTTTATCTATCCCTTTAAAATACATTTTGATTCTATGACACCTTACATATTGGATTACAATCATTACAAATTGCTGTTTAGGGAAGAGTTAAAGATTCATTTAATCCATGACATAGGCAATTTACCGATACAAATTTGTCACAAACAGTATGGGTCTATGTCTACATTTTAATCCATTTCAAATATGAAAGGTTCTCAGTTGTCAGCTGCATGTCTCATGTTATAAACTTCCTGTGTGATACCAAGAAATTAGCCTGGTTGTTTAGCAAGGAAAATTTATAACGTAAGGAATAGTGTTGGTTGTTTTTCAAAAAAAGTCTTGAGGTAGTCAACCCCTAACGAGATTCGCACGACGTCGGAATTATTCGGGCGCTGTCAAAAACATTCGGCAGTGGATTCCATCGCCGAATGTTTACGACCGAGTCCGAATAGGTCCGGATACGAAACGACGCCGCTTGGAAAAAGCCGACGTTTTAGGAATTTCAAAATGGCCACTTTACGGGTATTCTACCTTAACTGTCAACAAATACAAATAATAATTTCGCAAAACATTGAAATCAAATAAATTAATGCTGATTGTATTTAGAGTCTTTCAAAATGATAACAAATTATACTGTTCCAAATTGAAAGTATTTGCAAAGCGTGTTAACGAATCGAGAAGTTACAACTTATATTATGTTGCTTGTTGATAGCATCCACTGTATCTGATTGCCTAGAAACCATGGAGAAACTGAAATACTGGCTACAAGTATGTTGACCATAATAATGCTTCAGATAATTTCAAGATATATGGCGTCATCACCGGGGATTACTTGAGAAAACGTTGGATGTTTTGGGTGTCACTTTTCAGGACAATTTTAACAACCAATGAAAAGAGAAAGGATGAACGTGCTGAAAACTGGCATTTTGTCTCCTTCTATCGATCATGTCGTGCTATAATACACAATTTGCAAATATCGCTTTGATCGACATTGTCGTCTTTCAATCTTGACTTGCACCAATAACTCCAACCGACCAGAAATACGATCTTTTTTGTGGTTGCGATGATTTTTTTGGGAAATACAAGGATTCGACAAACAAGACATGATATGTGTAAGGAAATAGCTTATTTAGACGGGGTACATGCAACAAACCGCTTGAAAATTGGCGCAGAAATAAGACTGTTATCACACAGTATCTAAGCTGAAGCGGGGCTAATTTAGCCTTAGTTGTTATCCCATTATGAACAACCCACCATGTTTGTAGTAATGGGACAACTTGTCGGATCGTCCAAAACTGCGAAAACACGGTTTTCTTTAAAGAATGAAATGTATTTGCTGATCAAACGCACTTACTATACATGTACATTTTCAGTTGTATTTAAATTGGTAATACGTGTACAAGAACGGGGTTCTGATATTTCTTGTGAGAGGACGAAACAATCATCACGAGAGTGGCAGAAAGAACGAAAGAACTATTTTTTTTTTAATTCGACTGGCATCAAATATCGTCGCTATTCTTACAAACCTCGTACCTGCAGCTAAACAAGCTGCAGTCACAATGATTACGAAGCATTGTGACAACGATGATCGGCGTTAGCGTGCACATGGAATAATCACTTCTATTCCTTCTTACCCATTTTAAGATGACAAAATGAAATAGGTTACATGCACTAATGTTTTCAACGTCAGATATGCAAATTAAGCAATGTCTTCTTTTCCAATAACATACATAAGAGTAACAAATAAAATTTTTGTTAAAAAACTATCAATGCGAGTAGTTGAATTGAATATTTTGAATATATCTGTATCTGTTTGTATGCTCCGCAGCATAGCATGGGTCTTTATTGCAAAAATGATAAATAGTGTTTCTCCACTTTTTTGCACCATTTGATGCACAGGCCTACGAAGAAAACAAAATGGTATAATGACAATTATGGGCATGATCTTGTAGGACCTCGAGTTGATGTTTACTTCCTTGTTATGGCAACGAACCAAAGAAATACTATATGCACTCATTGGTAGTTTAAAAGATTTGATAAGGAGGATATAAAACTGATATCACCATTCTACATACCTTAAGCATTACGAAATATCGATTACGAAAATTGTCTTTTTCGACAGGATTACAAAAAACTGTTCAAATCAGAAAGAATATCAACTTATAAAATTGCAAATACATTACACTGGCATAGTTGCTATATATTATAGTATATAATTCTACAAGAAAACAAGTGTCTTAAGTTTGAAGCATGGAAAGACAAACGATTGTTCGGCATTGAAAACCTGGTTTACTTCTAGGATTTCCTGCACGACCTATTACCAAGTTCACGAAATTAATTCACGGGTTCTATGTCTAGGGCCGTGTCACACGCGCAGTCTGATCAAGATCCATACTGTTCTCCATGACAAAGTCATTACCAGAAGCATTTGCGGTGATCTCAAATATTAAATTATCCTTTTTCAAAACCAAAGGTCAGCTTTATCCACAGTTTCTTGTGTGGATAGCCTTTAGTTAAATTCATGGAATGGCTTTACAAAAATGTATGTTTGCTTCTGGGATTTCAATTAATAACCGCCGCATTTTACTAACATATATTTTTTCAAAAACCTTGTAACAACACATCTGATTGAAAGAGAAATGATAACAGTAATTATCCGGCCAATTAGATTTGTTGTTGTGTTAAAAATGTTAGTAAGTTTGTTAGTAAAACGGGCCCCAGGTCCGCAAAAATTACTGGCCGTATATTATACCATATCCAATCTGATTAAAACCAGATGTTTCATCTTATTGCACACAGTGACATCTGACAGTCACCGGTTCGGAGGCCATTTTCAATGACCACCGAAATTCCAAGGTCGTTGAAGACGTCCCTAACTGGCGTCTGTCAGACGTTAATGTCGATAACGATAAACATCGGATTTTACTCAGATCGTACCACGTGTCACCACGGCAAATATTTAGATCAGCCTACAAACAGTCGCACACGCAGTCTGATCGACATCCGTGTTTTTTTTTTTCGCAATTCCATCACCAAGTGCTCTAATGTTGACCCAAATTATATAAACAATACTAACCCTTACCCAAACGACAAAATATTAGGTTGGTACTATTTTAAAAGTTGTTATAGATATCATAATTGATGTAAGAAAGGAATAGATTTGTGTATGATCTAGCACAGAAGGTATTGAGACAAAAAGAGAAACTGCTGATTATCAGCAGTTTCTTCTTTTGTCTCAATGTTTTCCCAAGCCTTCTCTTATAGAGACATCAAAACAAGGTCTCGTTTTCGGAAAGGGTCAATCAGTCAAAATCTGATTTGCTTTCAGAAACTCCAATAGATCTACAATCAATGACCAATTCCACGAATTCGGTCTCTAGCACACTGATAAGCGTTTCCGTCGATCCCGGTCCATATCTCTTGTATCAATATGATTATCAGTTACCCATGTTTGAGTAAGATTAACCCTCTTTCCCATCGACCATATTATAAAATACACGAGTCGGGATCTTGCAAAATCGTCCCTTGTAGTATTTTAGACAGCCATGTTTCAAGATCAGGCTGTGCATAGGTGCAATTTAATTTAGATCCATGTTACTCTCATGTGGTTGGTACTGACCATGATGAAGCTATTGGAGAACAACATGGTCCTGATCAGACTGCGTGTATACGCAGGCTGATCTGGAACCAGGTTGGGCTCAATAGCATTAAATGGCCTTTTTTTCTAAAATCTAGCTAATATAATTCAAATTCAAAGGTGTTGCAGAAATGAAAACCATTGCTATAAAGACCAGACAATTTCAAATATGAAATAACAACTTACTTTCCCCTGTTACAGCAATGTCTTCCTAACCTGTATATAAAGTAAACGTTAAAATATGCTTTTTCGGAAAGGATATAGCGGACGAGAATTGACCTGGCAGAGCATTCCATTCGATTAGCATGGGCTGCTTTTCCAGGTCGATTCTCCTCCGTTATACATGCTATACATGGAGATAAACTCAATTTTGTCAACAATGTCGATATGGAAACCCGATAAGCTGTTATCAGGGTATCAAAACGTTTTGAGCATTACATTGGAAAAACAATTTTGAATTTATCCCTTTCTCAAACAAGACCTGCTTTTGACGTGCCTAATAGAAAAGGTTTGGTAAAACATTGAGACAAAATAAGAAACTGCTGATAACCGGCAGTTCTCATTTTGTCTCAATATTTTCTGTACTATATTGTTTTATTGTGCACAAATCTCTTCCTTTTTTACATTTTTTTTTTCGTCCACAGCAGCTTTTGAAGATGACCGTTTTAACACTTTGTCGTTTTAGAAAGGGTTAAATGCTTTCGTATTTAACATAGTTCCCTTCCAACTCCATACAAGTATTTCATCTATAGTGGTACCATCAACATTGAGACTCAAATGTACTTTTAACTATTGACTGTCCTACGTGAGAGGGTTGTTGTGATTACACCTAACGGTAAACGCCTTCTTTAAACCACGACGTTTACATACCTGGTTTACCTGTTTAGTTTGACTCGTCTGTCCAGAGGTCATGGTTTATTTATACATTTCCAGTAAGAGATTTCCGATCAGCAGAAGCAAAAGTCTTAGTGCCATAACATGCCCTACTCAGCAGCAGTTAACACACTATGTTCGTTTTCCTAACTGCCTCTGTCTCGTCGCAGTTCCTTCAACCAATCTTGAAATGTTTAAAATGCCGGAGAACACCACATACGCGCATGCGCAGAAAACGATTCATTATTTTTTCGGAATTGGTCATATCTGGGTTGCCGGAAAAACATTAAAATCTCACTTGCCTCTTGAAGCAAACTCTAAAATCAAGGTCTAATTCGCCGATTTTGCGAATTACCTCCCTTTGACATAAACATATAGGGAATTTAACATGTAAATGTATCACTGTTTTCGATTGGTCTTTTTTCTGCAACATCATGCAGGCCTTATGGGGGACTTTTGAACACTTTCTTCGACTAGGATTGTTCCCAGATGTCCATGCATTAGCGATTTCAATTTCCTATGGAGATTACATTGTAAAATTTTCAAGCTTTGGAATATAATGAAAATTCTGCTTTTCAAAGATTATTTTCTAACCGCTGGAACAATGTTATGCAAGCTTCTTTACATTTCCTAACTTATAACTTGTCAGACTATCATTCCTTGCAGTCCGGCATGGTTTGCATTCTTCTGCTTGGATTTCTGAAGGTTTAGATTGTGTAAAATTTCAGTTCAAATTGTACACCTGAAAAACGGACCCCTGTCACATTAAAAGGGTCTGTTTTTTACCCCCGTAATTACGATCCACTGAACGTTTAGTGCTTGGCACAACCAACTCAATGAACAATGCGATACACTTTCATTTGATTTTTTTACTTGTTGTTTTTAGAAGAAATATGTCAAGCAAAGTAGGTGTAGCGTTTTCACTTTTTTTTCAGTATAGAAATAAATTATTCTTATTTTTGTCTGATTTCAGATATTATTGACAATGGCTTTCCGCTGGACAAAATACAAGAGGTAAGAATGGACTTTTCACAAAATCGACACTTTTAATTAATCTCACAATCCGGCAATTTGCTGGAGTGTCTTTCTTTTTCTTTTTCGATTTATCTGCTTCAAACTGAATTCAGATTGCTTCATTTTTTAAAGGAATTATCAACGATTCTCTTAAATTGTTGAGTCACTGTCGTAATTCTGCGCATTGTGACAGTAGATGACGATTCTTAGATAGAAGGTTTCACTATAACACCATCTTTGTAGCGTAATGTTTGACTCTGATAAAATTTAGGTGCATATGAAATTCTTTCCCAAACTGGGTTTTGACGTCTCAGGGAACAAAATCTTGACACATTGACACAACAGGAGAAAAAGGGTTATAATCATATTTTTCTCATTGTGTCTCAATATTTTCTGTGTTTAATGAATGCAAATGCTATCTTAATCAACACTATTTTGTCGTCTGCAGTATGATGTTTGTGCTGGTGTACCCCCTTGTCTGTTGCTGTTTCTGTTGTTGTCGAATATGTGAAAACTGTGGCAGAAAAGCCATTTCCACAAGAACACAGTGTAGGACATGAAACGATTGCTTAATACCCCCACAATAAAAAGTAAAATTGCATTTACTTGTTATTGTCGTATGCTATTATCTTTGAAATTGTACCAATCTAAAATGGTTCGGCCTGGTAATAGGGTAAAGTAAGCATGGCTAGAGATTCGTGGTTTATTTGCAGCTATTGAAGAAGTTTGTTGGATATGTGGCCGCCATCGCTGTAGGTATCCTGTTTCTGATTGTATTCCCTATTGTCGGCTGTTGTTTTGGTTGTTGTCGAATATGCGGAAATTGTGGCGGGAAGAGGATACAGAAGGAGACCGAGTACCTACACATCAAGCGTCGAGTGTTTACATGTGTGATGCTCGGAATTACCGTATTTATTCTGTAAGTTATTTCTTCTACATTGATATTTACTTTTTTGCTAAAATTTATCATTATTATTTATTGAAAATTAAACCGTAAATGCTTCAGAACCTAGAGTCGTTGAATCCCGTGACCGACTTGTTTTTTTTTTTTTTTTTTCTTACTTACAAACAGCTAATACATTTATTTGCCATCGACATGCTCTTACACGTTATATTGTTGGTTACATTCCATAATGTCGCAACAAAAGTTTTAATAAAATGTAGTTACCACCATTTTTTTTAACATAACCAATGTTATTCTCACGTTGTTTCAGGGTAGGCAATATATGTACGTATGTATCTAACGACCGACTGTCCGGAGCTCTGGGTGAGATAGGCGACAATGTGGCCGATAACCTGGACGACTTCGATAGGTTTCTTACACTACTTAGTCGGGTAAATAAAGCGGTATTCTTCCTACACATTCCATAGTTTTTTAAATGTGTGGATGCATAGGACCGTCTGTCCGGAGCTCTGGGTGAGATAGGAGACAATGTGGTCGATAACCTGGACGACTTCGATAGGTTTCTTACACTACTTAGTCGGGTAAATATAGCGTTATTCTTCCTAAACATTCCATAGTTTTTTAAATGTGTGGATGCATAGGACCGACTGTCCGGAGCTCTGGGTGAGATAGGAGACAATGTGGCCGATAACCTGGAAGACTTCGATAGGTTTCTTACACTACTTAGTCGGGTAAATATAGCGTTATTCTTCCTAAACATTCCATAGATTTAAAATGTAAGGATACATTCGACAGACTGCCTGGAACTCTGAACGAGATAGAAGACAATGTGGCCAATAACCTAGAAGACTTCGACGAGTTTCTTACGCCACTTAGTCTGGTAAATACCTCAGTCGCGATCTTGATGAGACTTGAACACTTTACTAAACAACAAACATTAGACATTCAAAAAAATCTACAACTCTGACATGGCAACATTTAACCATTTTTACAATTAAAAATACTAGAATCAACGAGCTTAACAAATAACAATTACTTATCTTATACTGGAGCGATTGGAAATAACAGAAGTACACACATTGTTGTTAACTTTGTAATTTGAATATACGATAAATATATTACATGAGTATTTATAATGGTCACTAAGTATGAAACGTTCTTTATATGTATCTGGCGAAAATACATGTATATAAAATTCTCATTTTATAAGTGTCAGACTGTTTATCTTTTTATGTGGAGAAATTAAACCGGTCTTAGAGTTGAACTAGGCTAAATAATATTGAAAGAAGAAATATTAATGATACCGAAATATCTTTCTATTTGGTTTCCACAGCAAATCAATACAATTGGTGTGACAAATCTGGAGAAAACAAAACAAGAAACTCTGAAGTACATGAAAAAAGACGGTAAGTCCATGTCGTATACTTGGTGCACTGGTGTCTGTCTATCAGTAACACTTTCTTAATAAAGTCGTGTTTTATATATCTCCAAAAAAACAGCCAGAGAAAACGGTAACCGGTGCACAACTAGAAAAACAAATGATGACGTTTTACCTTAATGTCACATGTGCTACTGCTTAATTGCAAAATCGTACTTGATGTTTTGAGACAGGTCAAAGTGGGGACTGAAACCAAACTCGAAAATAGGACATACGTACATTATGTATCAAAGGAAAACTAGGAATACCAGTGAACATCATTTCCCTTATCTGGATTTTCTACTGTTATTGACTTAGCAGGAATTGGGTTGTCGCCAATAATTTTCTCTTTGCGCTAGACTAAAACCGTTCCTTTGAGAAAGAGGTCGGGATAAGCAATAAATATGTATCAAACTATGGAATGTTGACATTTATTCCCTCAAAACGGTTTTCGACGGAAATCGCTTTCGGATCGTAGTACCAAATATGTGTTCCGGTTGATATTCTCCTCTTTCACGACTTTTCTGTATGAAGGGAAAAGCTAGTTAGACAGTCATGCTGAATGACATATGACCGGTGCATATTATCGATTTGCATAATCGCATGTCCATTTGAACTATAGTGGATATGCTATCAGATCTTTACTTCTGTAGGCTAGCACATCGTCCAATAGGCCTTTATGGGCATATATGATTAAAAGGAAAGATGTTCATTCAGCATTTTTGAAATGTTTTAATGGCGCTAGAAGAACGTTATTCATCACTGTCTAAGCCGTAGAGTACAAGTAAACCTTTGATACGAGCAGTCAAAACGAAGATCGTCCTTCTTTGTCCTTTATCCAACCTTTCAAAATGACCTTTTCAGATTTACAGAAGTTTGTGAGTGAGTATATACTGGACACCATGTCTGATGGAACCCTCAGTAGTATGGAGGAACGTAAGTTATAGCTACATGTATTTATTATTTATGTTTACTATTTCATATGTACTGTCTTACTGACCTGTTTCTATCAATGCTATTGTTCTTAAACTTTGCACATGCTTTTGTGACCATAATATAAGCCTCTAGGCAAGGATTCGTTAGTCTAAAATTCAATATAATGGAATTTTCAACCTTTCCGGACTTACAATATATCTTGATAAAGTTTTTACGTGCAAACGTTACGCATGCTTCTATGACCCACCATATCAGCCTCAATGCAATGATAAGTCTACATTTACTTTCGTGTATTTTAAACTTTTTCGGATTTATTTCTTCAATATCCAGCTCTTGATAGTCACGCTTTGCTGTCCTCCGAAATCTCTTGCTTATTTTTATAAGATATATTACACTTATGACTTATAAATCAATCCTATCAGATATTAGCGAGTTGGGAACAATATTTGACGAGATAGAAAACGCTTCCACGATTGTAAAGACAGAGTATCAAGCAATGTGTACCAGTTCACTCATATGTAGCGGCTTTCCTGATCCCACTGCCACAGGACCGGTAAGAGTTTTACTGTAGTTAGAGTTTTGCATATTTAACAGTTTCTCAAATCGGACTTGTTTATTTGCGTACCAAACTAAGACAAATTCAGAAAGCATTCACGGGTGGGCATCAGGGGAGCTACCTCGAAAATGTGTTAACGTAAATTTGTTCCCACGCCACATCCGGGAATGTCGAGGTAGTGGAAATCATCGTATTTTGACAAACGGACAAAGGTGAGCTCTCTCTTTTATTTATATTTTTCTTTCAAAGAGCACATTACTTAAAAATCGGGCGATGCAGTGCAATGCTACTATGTTTAAGCAATGCATGAAGACCGAAAACCCCATTAAATAGTGGAAAATAAAAGCAGGACGACATTAATTCCAGGACTGGTGGATTGCATTTTCGCCCTGTGTTGACATATCGACAGGCATCTCGAGGCAGGTATTGTACTTTATTTTCAGTTTCTGACCACTAGCACATGCTTTGATGCGACACGTAGTCAAATTAACTACAATGACGCAAAAAATTAAGATTTTCTGGTCTCCTAAACAGATTACCTGCCCAAAAACGCATTCGAGTGGTTCCCAGACCATCGAGGTAGCGGTAATATATCGAGATAGTTCCCACGCGTCCCAAACATATAACCTTCTGATATATTGATGTGTTGATACACCTTAATGGTTCTGGACAGCGACCTAATGGTAAGTTGGCGAAAATCAGTTCCGCTAGTCACAGAACTGTGATGCACGTGCAATATCTAGTTATAGCAGACTTTTTGAGCAGCATAAATCCCAACCTGAAACCCAACCTGAAACCCAAGTGGGAAACAACAAAAAATAGATTTAAGTACCACTACAAAGAGAACATATTGTAAGCCGCGTTGGTATCCTTTTTCCCAAGAGTTTGTCACTCAGTCACCAGAAAATGAACGTGTTTGGACACATAAAATGACCGAAAAGCATAAAAATCCACAATTTAATTTATTCAATTTTTCAGGAACATCTACATCAAAACAAAACGCAGTACTGCTTACCCCAGTCAGAGACCTACACCTGAAAATCAAGTTATAGTACTGATTCCGCCAAACCCAAATGTACCTGCAGAAAAGAGAAATTTATCAGCTGTATTGTTTCTAGGTGGGTTTGTAGGCTATTTACGGAGGACTAAATTCACGATAGGCACTTCCGGTATTCTGGGAATTAAGATTAATAGTTGTCTCTGTTCTTCATGAATGGGTTTCAGGTTGGGATTTATGTTGTGATTGGGACAGTTCCTGTTCATTGTTTCAAAAGTTCTCAAAAAATCTGCTATAATTAGATATTGCACATGTATCACAGTTCTGTGACTAGCGGAACTGATTTTCGCCAACTAGCCATTAGGTCGCTGCACAGAGTCATTAAAGTGTATCAACACATCAATATATCAGAAGGCTAGATGTTTGGGACGCGTGGGAACTATCTCGATAAATTACCGCTACCTCGATGGTCTGGGAACAACTCGAATGAGTTTTTGGGCAGGTAATCTGTTCAGGAGACCAGAACATCTGAAATTTTTGCTTCATTGTAGTCAATTTGACTACGCGTTGCATCAAAACATGTGATAGTGGTCAGAGACTGAAAATAAAGTACAATATCTGCCTCGAGATGCCTGCCGATATGTCAACACAGGGCGAAAATGCAACCCACCAGTCCTGGAATTAATGTCGTTCTGCTCGTATTTTCCATTATATAATGGGGTTTTCGGTCTTCATGCATTGCTAAAACATGGTAGCATTGCACTGCATCGCCAGATTTTTAAGTAATGCGCTCTTTGGAAGAAAGAACAAATAAAAGCGAGAGCTCACGTTTGTCCGTTTGTCAAAATACGGTGATTTCCACTACCTCGAAAGTTACCGGATGTGGCGTGGGAACAAATTTACGTTAACACATTTTCGAGGTAGCTCCCCTGATGCCCACCCGTGGCATTGGACGAAATGAAGAGCTATTTAATTATTTATTCCTATTTGAACAATGTTGGTCTGTGATGCTATGAGGGAGCTATCTTAGAAGACATCCGTAGTATTCCTTCTCACTTTGATACCAAGCTTTTCCTCATTTTATGCTCCCCAAAAAAAATTCGGGGGAGCGTAAAGTCGCCATGCTGTCCGTCCGTCCGTCCGTCCGTCCGTCCGTCGTCTGTCCGTCCGTCCGTCTGTCCGTCTGTCCGTCCGTCCGTGCCTCCGTCCGTCCACAGCCAGATCTCAGCAACCCTTGGACCAAATTCAATGAAACTTCACATGTGAACTCCCTGGGATAATACCTAGGAACTTTTTTCTCTGTTTCTTAATTTGAGGCTGTGTCATGGAAAAAGGGGCCTTAGTGTAAAAATTAGTGTTTCTCTGATTTCTCTTCATCTAAGGTGCAGAATTTAATGGAATTTTGTTCTTATGTAATAAATAGGATGTTCTAGACCATATTCTATAAATAATGTGTGTAGATCTACAAAAAAGCTGTCATGGGAAAAGGGGCTTAATGTATGATAGTTTTTATTTTGTGACAAGCACTTATTCGGGGAGCAAAATCCGTCTGTGACGGCTCTTGTTTTAAATATTTTCTATGCTATACACCAATCCTATGCAAATGAGCATGATCTCAATATACATAATGAAATTTTACGTAACGTAATCTGAACCATCCCAAGAACTGCGATGATCTTAATAATCCTATAACTGATGACGAAATTGTCAAAAGTGTCAAAAATTGCAAGTCTCCTGGTGCTGATGGTCTTTGTGCAGAAATTTACAAGTATACTCTTAATGAAATACTGCCGCATTTGAATTTGTTATTTAATGAATTTTTTGAACAATCAAATGTTCCGATAAACTGGTATAGGAGTCTTATTACACCAGTTCATGAAAAAGGCAGTGTAACAGATCCCAACAATTATCGAAGCAATTCCCTCATAGACTGTATTTGAGCCGGGATCTGGAAAAATGTCCCTTATAGCATTTTTAAAGATTGAGTTTCAAGATTAGCCAGTTGTCAAATGCAGTGCAATGTGCACCCATGCTGTGTTTTATGAAAGCTTTTTCTCATAGACTGATCGATTCCTTTACACAAAAATGGCCATTAGATATTGAAAGGAGTCCAAAGAGTCTTACTTACAAATTCTTTAAATCTGTTTTAGAACCTGAATTTTATTTATCAGTTGATATATCGTATACGTACAGAAAAGCTCTGTCTAACTTCAGATGCTCTAGTCACGATCTAATGATCGAACGGGGTAGACATCTGGCCCCGGTTTCTCGAAAAAAAATTAAGTAAGTTCTCGTGCTCAAATCTGAGCACCGTGCTCAAATCGCACGAAATCCACGTGAACTTCAATCGAATACCCTTCAACGTTGGGGAGTATCCCTTTGAAGTTGAGCATGTTCTCATGAGAATATACTTAAGTTTTTTCGAGAAACCGGGGCCTGGAGATAGACAGAGAGAGAAGATATTGTCCATTATGTTACAAAATTAATATAATTGTTATAGAAAATGAATATCACATGTTTTATGATTGTAATAGTTATGAGGAAATTAGGCAAAGAAATTTCAAAGCTTATTGGTTGAATAATAGAGCAGAAATTACATTCTATGATATTATGACACTGAAGGAACGAGATACTATTTAACGAGTTCCCAAAGGACATCTATGGATAAGGCCAGAGATCTCCCTAAAAGGCTCAGTGCGATGGGTCAATTTTCAAAACTTACAAATTGAGAAACAAAATTAAGCTTTATAGTTAGGTAGATAAGTAAATGAAATGGATACCATTTTTTTGCCATTTAAAAAGTTCTACAGAGTGTGTCAAAAAAACGGAACCCATTTTTGAAAGTACATTTCTCATGTTTCAGGCAATATTTCTCCATCAAATTTACATATATGCAATAGCAACGACAGTTTTCTATTAGCACTTAAAATTTGGTCGAAAAATAATGATAAGTTTTGAAAATATTGACATTAAAATGAACATACCCGGAAAAGCATTTTAACACGATATCGATCTTTTAGTTTTGCAGCTCGCGCCTACACTCATTGAATAAATTGACGATATACAATTGGTTAATATATTCAATACAATTTAAAAATGATTTTGAAACATTGTATTCACAATAGCGCATTTTCATTTCATCTATTTTGCTAATAAATAAACTATTAATGCTGCGAGCTGCGATGTAACTAAACTGAATACAAACAAAATATCCAAGTGCATCGCATACTCATGAATAATAATCATAGGCACTTATTTTATCTCTGACCAACATGCCGGTCACCGCTCAATTTAAAGTATTACGGGTTTCATTTAACCTGACAATGATCTTCATGCAAAACACAAATAACACAAAATTCACCAAAAAGAATTATATCATAGTCCACAGAAATGTATACTACGCAAGAAAATTAAGGCTGGACTAATTTTAGGAAGCATACCAAGCTTGAAATTTATGAAAATAAAAGTTAAACTGCGCCATGTGAAATGAATGACATAATAATTAGAAATTAATTCAAACAATTTGAACGTACAGAACGTGTACATATTAAATTTTGAGAAAATCGGTACATACATGTACAACGGTACAGAATTCATTAGCTGACCGTTAGTGTGCTTTCACTAACAAACAAGACGCAAAAATCAATATCATGTCAGATCGTTTTTTTAGTGTCATTATTAATTTGCTTATAACTTTTGAACCGATGCATATCCTTAAGTGAAATTTGGAACACAAATGCGAAAATAATGTATCTTCAGTACTGCAAGTTCAAAAATTAGATTTTTTGCTTACGCTCTGAAATATTTGACTTTGAATTAGGGTTCCGTTTTTTTTGGGGACACTCTGTATAGGTGCAGATAACTCTTGATTGTTTTGCCCACCTGAATGGTTTCATTTTCTTATACTACCGATATTCATAGACGTAAAATGAAGTTTCTTTTCGTTTTATTTCCTATTAATTTTCTTCAGATACAAGGATAAATGGATTTGACATTATATGGCAGCTTTGGTTTTGTCCGTATTGCGCATGCGCATCATTTAAAAGTGCACTTTCCCGCCAAAAACCGAGGGATACCTACCTTCCCAAGCCTTGCGAACATCGTCCCCCCTTGACACAGCTTCCCATTGACATATGTTGTGTCACTTGACCATAGGCTTAGGGGTTGATTACCTTGATAGAACAGAGGATTACTGTACACATATGTGCTTCTTTGCAGATCTCCGACCTTCTAACGAGTTCGAAGCCACAATTTGACACTTTCAAAAACAGCAACTCAACAGAGAATGTAACGTATTCATTTACATTTATAACCAATGTTTTAGGTTTCATGTTTGCAAATTTAAAAAAAATGATATGTTTTAGAATGCTTCGATAAATAAGTATAATGCCAATATATTATTGATTGAATAATCACATGATGGATTAAGTCACAAATATATTAAACAATCCGCCATTCTCCCGTGCGTTTTTGTAGAAATATACGAGAGATATTGTACAAATAAGAGACATCAAGTATTTCAAGAAGACCAAAAAGTAACACTTTTGGGGAGAAAATCAGGGAAGACATTATGAAAGTGTGTCTCATTGTTTTAGTCATAGGTCACTAGTGATCTCTTTTCAACGTGTCATTGTGTAATGTAGTTTAAGGTATACATTTTCAGGCCAAACAGCAAATTGAAACCAAAGTACAAACCAGCTTGCCAGACATGACCAGTAAGTACAATTCATAAAATCATAGCAATTGACAATTTTTTAGAATTACGGAATAACAGCAAAAAACAAACGCTTTCCATTGGCATCACTTAAGAAATTGTCCATATTCCGTACGTGATATATAAAAAACTTGATAAGGCATAAAAATAACTGTGTTTTATAACCTATACGACTCTGATTTTTTCCGACTCTTCTTATTTATTTTGTTATTTATCTTTATTGAAAATCAAGCTTGTCTTTCTATTCACATTTGAGCATTATCAGGAAAATAAGCATATGTCTCACACAAAGTCAGAATTAGACAAAGAATATATCAAATCATCTAAATGAACATCAGAAAACATTTCGAACCGTAATTTTTCGCCATGTTAGATGAAACGCAGCTACATTTATTTTCTAATGCCCATGTTATTGGTAACAACAACTCAATAAAATCAAGAAGGAAAAACACCATTGCCTAAAACAACAATATTCATACTTGGCAAAAGACCAAACCATAAACTTCAGTTTAGTAAAATAGAATTAGCATATAGCAGACATCAGATTTTGGCAAATTTTGCAAACCTTTCCTTATTAGTAACATTAGCATCAGAACGAAAATGACTTAACTCATTACCAAACGGCAAAACTTAAAGATATCCCATTTCAAAGATACTGCAGACGGCAATTTCAGGGGAATGGAATTTTTAACATGTTTGGTCTTTTGAGGTGGAAACATTGTGGGAAATGAAGACATTGCTTGTCATAAGCAATGTCTTTATTTCCCACAACGTTTTTCAAAGCATTTATCTTCTGATGAAATGTGATCCGTGTTTTGGTTTGCTACAGGTACGAGAACGTCTGTGAATGATTCTTTCAACAAAATAGGATATCAAGTAAAGACGGTACAGGATAAAATCAACGAATTTAGAAACAACGTAAGTAAAAAGACTATCAGGAGTGGAAATGAAAATGGGAATTGTCAATTTAAATACTTTATTTTTTACATAGACTGTTTGTTATGGAGTTTTATTTGTATTTTTTGCAGGACAATTATAATGCATACCAAAGATTAAGGTAATGAGAGAAGAATTTCTGTTTAAAGTTGACCATTCCCTCTAGACTCTTTCTAGATTTAGGCCTATACATGTAATAGATTAATAGTCACTGAAGTGTGTTTCCACGCATTGACGCGTTTTGCCACCACACAAGATAGGGGCTTTGGAAAACTTCATGGAAAATAAAGAAGTTGTATTTGATAAGCAATATCGTCTTTTCCCACAGTGTTTTCTACACTTTCAGAATATGAAATTGCTGTCTTCAACATCTTTAGATTTAGACAAGTCTGTTTTTGGTCTGGTATTGGATTATTTTCATAGAAGTGATTAGCGACTCCCTATCTCTATTCATTTGTATTTTTTGGCAAGCCTTAAACGAAAATTAGAAAGAAATAGAATATATATATTTAACCTAAATTATTTTCTTACCATATACACAATGATGGTTTTTTGATATACATGTATAACATATGACTCGTTTTACACTCAATAACTTTCCTTTTCTGGACAGACTAAAAGTGGGTTTGATGTAAAAAGTATGACAGACAAGACGCGATCTGCACAGGACACAGCCGAGAAATACGACAAATACAGGTAACATATTTTAACCCTGTCCCAAACGGCAGAAATGGACTGCTGCCGTTTGAAAAAAAACTACTGTATATTGCAAAATGGGTGTAAATAAAGAAGGAATAAGTGTATAAAAAGGCAAATGAAATATTGAGGCAAAAGAAGAAAATGCTGATTAGCCTATCAGCATTTTCTTCTTTTGTCTCAATGTTTTCCCTAACACTTCCTATTAAGGGAGTAAACCCCAGGTCTTGTTTGGGGAAAGGTTAGGATCACTACGGTAAGTCAGAATACTGTTCGTCAAGTTGAAGAGGCACCAATATTATGCGTCCCAGATACTTTAAGAAAAAGGTCCAAGGTAAGGTTGTCGGTAAATCGTTTTTCGGATTTATGCAAAAAAAAAAGAAAAAGAAAAAAAAAAGAAAAAAAAAACATGATAGTCGAAATAATGTATTTGTAAAGAATTTTCTTTAAAATGTGACTACCCGTCAACTGTGTAGTAATCTTTTGGAAAATGTAATGATGACTTCAAAATTAAGATAATTGTTATATCATTTATTCCAATAAGACATGAAAGAGGGTGTAAACGGAACAGGCATGCATGCCCACTGTTACGTCAGGAACTATTTTTTAAACGTGATGCGCATTTTCTTCGCAGGAAAGCTGCAGGTGCATCCCTAGCTGCTATGATCACCATCGTGGCTGTGTTGCAGTTTCTGGGTGTCGGATTTGGATTCTTTGGTCAAGGTACCTCGACGTCACCGACCGAGCGGGGATGTGTGTCAAACAGCGGCGGCAACATGCTGATCGCGTAAATAATTTTAAACATTACTAACTCGATATACATTCAGTAGTATGAATTTTTATGGCAAATGAAGATAACCTTGAAGTTGAACGCGGGAATATGGTTGACAAAAAGGAAGTATTCTGCTGGTGATCGAAGAATACACTATGAAAAAGTATGCTATAAATACATGTACCAAGCGAATCAGTAATTTATCGATTATATCATTAACTCATATTGATCATGCATTGCATCCCACGTTAATTTTATATCTGTTTACGCCAGAAACATGTGTTGGTTTTTGTCGTTTTGAAATCAGTTTAAGTCGATTAAAATGTGTTGTATTCGTTTATTTCAGATCGGTGGCATTTATCTTTATATTTTCCTGGTTACTTATGCTACTGACGACGTTGTGTTTCTCACTAGGAGCGTTAGTTGAGCGATTCATCTGTCAGCCTGCGTCGAATGATGAACTTACATTGTTGAAGGTATGTTTGTCGGTTTCGTATTAAAGATGAAATGACCAACTATATATTCGAATAAAAGATGTTGTCAATGGAAATAGTGCTAGTAATCGAAGTTGCAACGTGATTTGCGTATGAAAGGTAAAGGGAATTCGGTGTTTCGGTTTACACTATTCTGTAGATGTAATGGAAAGAAGACAAAGCTCCAGAATGTCAGATTAACTATTTTCATAAGTTAAATATTTTTTGTATCTGACTAAAATTCAGAAAATATTGCATAGCAAATTGATATGATCTCCCTATCACATAAGCATGTTTGTATTTCAGGTTACGAGTGACCTTATTCCAGGGGATATTGTGGGCAACGACTCTTTCGCTGATATCATGCTGTAAGTCACTTTCACATCATTCTTGTCACGTTTTTAAACAAAAAGAAAAATCATAGCAACAGCTTGTGTACGTAGTTACGAGGTTTTGGAGAGAAAATCATCGGTTTAAATATTGCCTTCTTAGTTATACCTCGGTAAACAACGCGCTTGGTAATTTAAACAATTCAAAGATACACTACGTATAGTCACAGCAAAAAAGCTTCACAATTATTCATATCTTCTTGAAATATGATTGTTTTAGGTGCAGGGAACAACGAATATTCCAAGATTACAAGGGGAGAAACATTCGCCATTTGCATAAACTCCTATTCATGGATAGAATTATATTTCCATTTGTGACCTATAACTGTAACGCTTTCAGAAAGGAGCATCAGGGATGTACATTAAACCAGTTTTTGCGAAAAGGACTAAACACAGTCATAATCGCATTTGCAAGACTAACATTATCTTACAAGAAAATCCTTATAGAGCATTATCTTGAAGTGAAGGGTTTCAATCCTAGTCACCCGTGTTTGACTGACTAGTGTCGAAACTTTTGACACGACCCTCGTGGTGACCTTTAGCGGGGTGTGTCACATCAATTAAGGAAAGAGTACTAATGTAAACCATAGTTTGTTTTACAATTATGGCTATCTCCGTTGCAGAAAATGTAAGAGTGGAAAGACCGTTTATGAAGCGTTCCCAATTATGAAGTCCAAGTTTAACATCACAGAGGTTCAAGCAAAGATGGACACGGAAAAACTGGTAGGTGGTTTACCTCATCAAAACAGTATCGCTTCATTAACGAACAAAAGTGAATCAATCTTTGTCAGATTCTTGATAACCTTGATTAAGGTCCACTCTGGACCTTACACAAACATGCCTCTGAATCAGGCTTTGCCTTATTCGGTCAGATCAGGATCTATAATTCCGTCTTACAGGCTATACCTATGTGAGATCGGGATACAATGATAATTGTTAATCTGATTTTTATTTCACAGAAAATGAACCAGGAAACATCAGATTCTATGAAGAATATCGCAACAAGTTTGAGCGGTACTAGTTTTGCAGCCTCCGCTACGGCTAATCTTAATGACTTACAACAATCCCTAACAACAATTGACTTCGCAGCTATAGAAAATCAGGTAAATACTAGGTAACGTAAGAAGCAAATACTTTTTAGATTCATAGTCTATCCATTTTGGTATTTCCCTTTCCCACATTGTTAACGAATAGCTGATTATTTCATCGAATATAATTTTGATTATCATTATTTGTTAAGTGTATAGTAGTCCGCTTCGGTACCGCGTCTTTTACGGTACCGCGGTATTCAAAACAGTGTTCATTTGCAGACGAAGTATCGTCTACCAACTGCGTGATTTGGCAAAACTAAAAACAAAATTATTTACTCTATTCTTCTGTGATTACTTTTATTATAATCTCGACTGCATTTGATTTACGTTAGAAAGAGAAATTATGGAATGTTTTCATGTCCCAATTCATTATTGATTTTTTCGGTTGCCATTAAAAATGAACGCTTTTAACACTTCTGCAAAGAGTGACGCATTTAATGCCACACAAAAAATACTTTGGAAAACATTGTGGAAAATAGAGAAACTGTTTGTGCAATTTCGTCATTTCGATTAACACAAAAAGACCAAACAATGAAATTTTCCACTTGACACTGTCGTCTGCACCACCTTTGAAATCGGACGAGTCTAAAATTTTGCCGTCTGATAATAGATTAAACTGTGGTTGAGATGTCATTACCATGCGTTGGAATATCCCATAGTGATAATTAGGGCTGAAATGAGTACAAAATTTCTACCCGTTTGACAGTTACCCGGGTACCGCACAAATAGACAAACCATGAATATGTATGATATAGAAACAAGGACGTGACCGGGAAACATTTGCGAATAAAGTAAAAAATCTAATGATTAACAATTATTGTGTTTTTTTGCTCAATATTTTCTGTACCAATACATTCTGTGTTTTTCAGAGGTCTACTCTAAATACCATACCGGTAAGTGTTCGATCTTGACGAATGTCAAACAAAATCTGATTATGACGTCCCTGTTGGTATTTCACAATTTGGGAGAACAGTTTATACAAATGAAGAATATGCTGATTGATGGTCAACATTTTCGCCTTGGCTTCAATATTATCTATGCTATGTTAATCACATAATTATTACACTTTAACTAATGCCTATTTCGTCGTCTGAAGCAGTTTCCATTGTGTACCCACCTCAATCACAGATCAAGTGTGCATTGAACAAATGAATTAACCCTTTCCCAAACAAGACCTGGTTTTGAAGTCCCTAGTAGAAATGGTTTGGGAAAACATCGAGACAAAAGAAAAAATGCTGATAATCAGCATTTTCTCCTTTTGTCTCAATGTTTTCTGTGCTATATTATTCACAAATTGCACCTTTAGTAACATCTATTTAGTCGTCTTTAGCAGTTTTCAAATTGAAACACCCTAAAATTTTGTCGTTTGGGAAAGGGTTAACTGTATATCTATTTAGGTAAGTAGGCCTACACAAAAATTCGAAATCTAACCGGACTGATCTAATCAACATTGAAATAAAACTATCTAGAAATTCACGTACCATTGTCATTTGAGAAAGACGTCAATCTAAGTACCACAGTAAAACAGGATAAATGTGACCCATTATATGAAAAAAGAATGCATTGAATGCTCATGAATAGGAACCGGGGTCTTAAAAAGGTCCATTTTAGCATTTGAGACCGATATGGATACAGATCGACCTGCGAATACACATATATGATGATCACATGTTTATTTCAAAAGAGAATTCATATCAACAATTAGAGGTCACCGTTGATTTCTGGTCAGGTAAAACTTGTTTATAAGCTGATCTAGAGGCACGACAGTGTCAAATGCTAAAGGCTCCTTTCCAGATGGATAAATACATGTATGTAAGTTAGGTTACAATAACTCATCGCCAAACGACAAAATTTGAGGTTGGTCCAATTTAAAGATGTTGCAGAGAACAGTTTTAAGTCTCACGTTTACATTTTAAAGTATCCGATATGTATGCTTCTATATTTATTGTAAAATTTTAAAAAAAAGAAACATATTTTTCTTTGCAGCCACAGTTGAATGCTGATCGCTTTAAATCTGCATTTGTAAGTATGCTTTTCATATCGTATGGCTGGTATTTTTTATATTGTATGCAAAGATCAAGGGTACAAAGGTGGCAGTTTTTCGACATTACACTTTGTGTTCTGATAACCTCCATGTACTTTTGCTTAAATCTCAAATACATGTACAAGAAAACAGACTTAGTTTATAAATCATAAAATCTTCTCGTAAAAATCTTAGATATAAATCTATATAAACCTTGCTGCCCCGAAATTGTAATTTTCCACACCCATCACATGGAGATTTTAAAGGTTAGAAAATTGGTAATGGATTGTAGGTATAGCGCACGTTAAAATTTTAGTAGTGGTGCAAACACGCAGTTCTACACTTAAGACTTTTTCTTCAGTTTGGGTTAATTGATTAGCATGCCAGTTTTCCCTGTTGTTAACCTTGTCTCTTATTATTCTCTTATTACCATATACATCATATATAGACATATTGTGTCAAATGCCTGTGCATTTTCTATAACCAATGTCAAAATGGAAATGGTTATGGTTTCTATTCTAATTGTATATTCCGGCCTCGATTACTTAACTTGTCACTTTATATTACAGGGGAACATGCTAGATACTGTGACAAAACTTCAACCTTTCCAGAGTAAAGTGGGAGTAAGTAAGGAATAACGTGTCGTTGAGCATGAAAAATAATCAAAAATAATCAAACTGTTTGTGATGAAGCATTCAAGATAAATGAAGGAAATAATTAACCCTTTCACAAACGGGATTTTTTTTGTAATATCTAGTTAAAAAAGGACGTGGAGATGACATAAACTGTGCCACTGTATGTATGGAAGTTGTAGATTATAATATTGAAAATATTCAGACAAAGATTTTCCCAGGCATTTTCTTTGACGTCAAAACGGGTCATTCGTATGAGAGGGTTAAGCGAAAAAGAAAGGAACAAAAATAAAAGAAATGAAGATGTAATGTTATAACTAAACAAGCTGCAGTTACAAGAATTTTGAAGAAGAGCGACGATATACATCACGGTGGATAATCACGTGATACAATATTTTCTGAAAATCTTCAATAAGTTTTGTAAATACTGGACCGATTTGAATTCGGTTTGAAGCAGAGAAAGTGGACAGACGTCTCGCATTAGATGGACGGGGTTGATTTTTGAAAAATCAACTGATAAAAAAAGTTATTGAAGATAAACCAAAAGTTTGGTTTATCTTCAATAACTTTTTTATCAGTTGATTTTTCGAAAATCCAGCACGTTTAGCTTATTCCTGGCATTTTCACACCTTCTTTCCTTCAAACCGAATTCAAATTGGTCAAGTATTAAAAAAGATATTGAAGATTATCGGAAATTCTGAGTCACGTAATTATACACCGTGTACATGTTTTTGATTGTCGCACATGTGACGACCTTTGCAATGAAAATTACATCCAAGTAAACATTCTTTTCTGTTACAATTCATGCCAGCGATTATGTTGTTTTTTTATTTCTTTCAAGGACTGGTCGACGGAGTTTCAAAACGGCATGACAAAGGCGGAGAATGACATTAAGGACAGTGCAAAGATTAATGAGGTAAGATGTTGTTAGTTCCATGTTACGCACGTTCTTTTTGCTTGCAACAGTTATGGTAAAAAGTGGCGTTTTTTAATTCATCTCCTAACTTTTAAAATCTACTGGTCGAATAACATCGAGCTATTTTCGTGGCGTCGTGTCTGTCGTGTGTACATGCGCAAACTTTTTCTCTTCTCAAACCAATGGGCCAATTAAGCGGAAACTAAGCGGAAATGTTTCTTGGATTGGCCTTTACTTACTCGTGAAACTTCGATTGATCCATAAATGTTGGCAGGATGTGGCTTATCGGTATATTCTTGGTGATCCTTATCCCTCTAAATGAAAGACATTGCATATGATAGGGTCGTTTTTGTTGAATAACACCATTTCTTCAGTTGTAGTAACGCATTTTTCGAAAGTTACTGATGAAATATTCCCTGTTCAATTTCAGACAGTACAACAATTTATACAACGAATCACGGATCCCGTAACTTTATACGTTAATACAACGAAAACAGACGTAAGTAGGGTTGGTTTTCTGGTTAATCTTCCAGTTCATACCAATCATTTCGACCATTTTCCACACAATGACACTTTTTGACACAAGAAATATGTTTGGGAAAACATAGTGGGAAACGAAGAAGTTGCTTGTGCAATTTCTTCATTTCACACAATGATTTCTACCCCAAATAAGCAAATAAAATGTAAATTTCATTCACTTGAAACTGCCGTTCTTTGGATTTGGACCAGTCTAAAATCTTGCCGTTTTGGAAATGGGTTAACCGGATTTCTGTATATATTGAAATAGTAACACAGTACCGTCCTTATCAATCATAAAGCAAACTTGTTTAGACAATAAATTCAGCATAAGTGATCAGCAAAACGCTAACAATGGAAACACACGACTCATATAGAACCCTTTCTCTCCTATGTCTGATTAATTGCAGTTATAAAAGAACCTGTCCAACTAAACAAATGTGAATTATCAAAAGTTTAAGAAGTGATAGATTATATTTTAATATTTCATAATGAAAAAAATCCAATTATTTGTAGCAATATAATGACGAAGTGTGGATTGAATGTTCGTATTATACATTTCACAATATTGCTATAGATATAAATAACAAGATAAACACACATGTCCAGCTTTTGTTATAGAAACTTCATTACATTTTAAATGCAAAAAAAAATATGTACTGGTAACCTATATTGCTTTTGAGTGTTTTATGTATCATTTAAGGTTGAGACGAGGATGGGAGACTGCAGCCCGCTATGGAACATGTACAACTCTATAGTGATTATATCATTGTGCAAGTATACCATAGATGCATTTGTAAGTACCATTTTCTCAGCTCAAGATTATATGAACAGAGAAAGGGAAGTTCCTACGACTTTTTAAAAGCCATAACACTACGAAGTTCCCTTGTCCATTTGAATCATAGGTACATGACCAGAGCCGCGTTCTTTAAAACGAGATTTTTTTTAAGATTTCTTAAGATGTTTTTGATACAGCGTTTTTGAGACCGAGATTTTAAGCGAAGTGTTCCGAATGTTCCATACTTCATACAAATGACGTCATCATGACGTCATTTGTATGAAGTATGGACAATTCGGAACTCTGCGATTTATGAATCATGAAGCATTCGGAATAACTCGGTCAATTCTATCCCATATAGATTCTATAGAATTTACCGAGGGGTTCCGAAATCAGTAAAGTGCAATGGCGGCCTCCAATGATCGTCTTAAAAATCTTGCTCAAAAGAGCGCTTTATCCTAAAATATCTTAAGAAATCTCAAGATATCTCAAGACATCTCGCTCTAAAGAACGCACCTCAGGATTTTAACAAAGCCTTGCTTGGTGACAATGGGAGACGTCTTTATCCAAAGAAAATGTACTATGCAGTAATACTTTTCTATACAATTATCACGGTGAAAATAAATCTTGGTCCTTTGGTGAAATAAAGGGAGAAAATCCATCTCGAGATATGCTAAGTAATAGACGAGTTATGTTTCATATTTGTTATGCATACAATCATTCAAGCAAAGCTTTCATGTCCTAAAAACCTTTTTGCACAATGACATAGCAATAGGTTTCCTTGAAATACGGATACCGAGAAAATTTGAGTAACGTTTACAAAATCACATCGAAACCTTCCTGCATGTTTTAAGCAAACTGCAGTTCAGACATCCTCGGAAACCACAGCGGTCATAGCTCACGCTACATGACCCCTGGGGCACTTGGCAACTTAAACTTTGAATTAGCCGCCGAAAATCGATACGAAACGCGTGAGTGCAAGGCCAAATGAAATAACGGCTCTCATAAGTCAATGCGTTGTCAGTTACAACCAGGATGGCTGCGCTCATGATAAGATGTAATTTGTGCGACAACGAGATAAAAACATTAAGATCGCTGACATGTCATACAGCTTTGAAATGGAAAGATAGGGAAAGTTTCTCTTTGGAAGACTTTTAAACTTGAAACATTAAATTTTTCACACGCTTTATTTTAAACGATAGTAATTATTCTCCATATTGACAACTTACCCGAAGCTATTTATCAATCTCCTACGCAGTTATCTACCCTGAATCAGGATTAAATTACGTACCTCTGACGTAATCACTGTTTAGAGGTTGGCGATTTGTATCGGCCAGTTTAATTGGTCTACTCACCCATCATGAAATGGTGATGGAACCAATGAAACGGCGGCATTTGGGAGCGGCTAATACAAAGTTTTCCTCGCCAAGTGCCCCAGGGGTCATGTAGCGTAGCTATGACCGCGGGGTTTCCGAGGATGCAGTTCAGAGGTTTTGGGTTAAAAGTGAAAATATAATGTTTGCTTGAATTATTTCAGAATGGGTTTTGGTTCTCCATCGGATGGTGCTTGTTTTTCTTCGTGCCTGGTGTCATAATAGCCGTCAAACTCGCCAAATATTTCAGACGCATGGACTCAGAGGAGGACTTTGAAGAGTAATTTTAGTTTATATTTGAGCCGGGATCTTGAAAAACGTCTCTTATAGCACAGGCTGATCTGGATCTATTTTGGGCTCAAAAGCTTTAAGGGGCGTTTTTCCAGATCCTGGCTCATTTACATATAGTCAAACAAGTATTGTTTCATTCCGTTCTAAAAATCATCTAGAAAAAGAGCGCGATGATAAAAACAATCATTCTTTTTTCTGATTCTTTAAATTCAAATATAACGAAATCTAATGTACTTCTAATGTACAGTCATTTTGTTAAGCTGTCACAATTCGTTAATGAAAGGCAAAACGGCATTTTACATGCATCGTCCAACGTCATACTCACGTGATCATTGAAACTAGTGATAGTCGAGTTTGAGTTTATTGGGGTTTTACGCCGTTTTCAACTACCAGGGTCATATCGCGGCGGCTGGAGCACCTACCCGTGGATTCCTGTTGTTTCTCAAACCAGTACTACCACAACACCCTTACCGAGCCTCCAGCTGCTCGCCCACTTAGGTTAACGATTTCAAACCCATTGGTGGGTGACAATTTTGTCAGAAAGGGTATTAGCCGCGGCCGGGTATCGAACCCGGGACCTCTCGTATGAGGGTCAGATGCGCTACCAACTGCGCTAAGGCCGCGGCCTAGTGATAGTCGAACTCGAATTTTGATACTCGTACAGGAGAATATGAAATCGCACAAAGGATTCATTGTGAGTGAGTCTGGGTAAATAATAAAAAAGAAAAAATAGAAATTTTATTTCATTATCATATTTATAATTATGTTGTATATTAATATCATGTCATTTCTATGTGTTACAGGAACATCGGCATGCAAGATATCAAAAGGTATGTTACATCACGACTTGTACTTTAGGATTTTAATAAGATTATCAATTTACTTTCCAGAATCACCATAATAACCCTTTCTTAATACTCACTTGTTTTTAACGTTTCCGTGTAGATCGATATATGCATGGAAAACACTGAGACGGCTGCAGAAAAATGTTTAATATCATTGAAAACGATCAGCATTGTATTTTGCGGTATTCTAGGAAAAGCTGCAGTTACTAGTTTTTTGTTGAAGAGCGATATTATAAATCATTAAAAACAATCAGTTTCGAGTTTGGATATCCTACAATTATGTTGCACGTGTGTAATATAAAGCGCACATAGATGACGCTGGTAAATAAATGATCCAATTAATCAGTCAGTCTGATAATCCTACATCTGATGTGTAAATTACAAGTTAAAAGTTCGTAATGAACATAAAATCAATTATAAAGTAATATTATGCAATTACACTGTTTTCCTTTTACAGCAACCAAGTTGCGCCAGCAAGTTAGAAGACCATGGCAGACATAGGTTTCAAACAATCATCTTGTCATTTTTACTTTTTTTAAGTTCATCGCCATTAACACTTTCCCAAACAAGACATATTGTTTTGAGGAATAGTTTGGAGAAAAAATGAGAGAAAAGAAGAAATTGTTGATGATCCGCAATTCCTCCTTTTCTCTCAAGTTTTTTGGCTATTTTTTCCATATTTTCTATATCATTTTAATTGTCAGCAACAACTGACGATATGAAAGACTATAGATGTTTTCTGTTTGGGAAAGGGCTAAAGTTTACTTGGCTAGCTGTTCGTTAATATATATTTAAAGTGACATTTCACAATTATTTTTACATAATTTTACTTTTATTCTATCTGAAAGAGCATGCTTTCTTATCAAAATTCTGAAAATTTCAAGCCAAAACATTGAACCGTTTACGAGAAATATATATTTTTATGCTAAAATTAAACAAATTGTCGTGGACAACAGTTCAGATGTATATAGAATTTGTCATTTCTGTCTCAACTTTAAAGGCGTATTTTTTTGCTTATAAATTACAACTTCTAAAAACTGATAGCATTTCTACGCATTAGAATAGACAATCTTTGCATCGAGATATACTTTTAAAAAATGAAATAAATGTGAAATGTCACTTTAATGTGTCCACCGAGTGCTTTTTTACCCATTCCAAAGTAATGATGCTGATCAATGTCTCCCACAAGATAAGATCTTTGGGAAACATGACGGAAAATAAAAAAAAAAATGCCTGTGATAAGCAATATTCTTATTTTCCACATTTTACCCTGTCACATAAAATTACAAAATTTTGCAATGTAACACTGGGTTTATGATGTTTTGCTTGTTAATTTCTTACGTTTTTTTAACTTTTTTTTCATTCATATGTTATACATATCTAGGATATCTACATTACTATCACAAGTTTTAAAAAGAATACAAATGAAAAAGGTTCATTTTTATTTTCCTGTTTCTTTAACTGATGTTGACCATCTCTGATCTCAGTTGCTCCATCAAAACTGACTAAAATCATTAACCAGATTAATAAACATCAATAATGTGTTTACTATTACAAGGTGGATCATCACGTGACTCTGAATTTCAGAAAATGGTCAATATTTTTATAAGTAATTGACCATTTTGAATTCAGTTTGAAGCAGGGAAGGTGGGAAAAAGTCAGGAATAAGCTAGACGTTGTGGATTTAAAAAAAAAAAAAACAGCTGATCAAAAGGTCATTGAAGGTCAACCGAACTTTTGGTTGATCTAAAATAGCTTGTTTATCAGCTGACTTTTGAAAAATCCTCCACGCCCATCTAATACGTGACGTCTGTCTTCCTTCTGTGCTCCAAACCGAATTCAAATCGGTCTCCTATCAATAAAAGTATTAAATATGTTCTGAAATTGTTGTATCACGTGATTATCCACCGTGTATTAGGCAAATCGGGTTAAATATGACATTTATAATAGACCCGACATTTTCAAGATGGTTGGAATATTACTCTTTCTTACCCTTTTCTATGCAATAATCGGATTTTTTTTTATTATTATTCCATTTCTTTTTGTTTTTCTATGTTTTTGTTTCGTTTATATGTACGTAGGCTATAGTTGAATTTTATTTTCCTTTTGATTGTTCTTTCCCATGTTTCTACTTTCCATTTGATAAAGGTTTGTATGTATCCGTTTTGACAAAAGAGGAAAGTTTTGTATTCACACACAGAATAGTTTTAGATATATACATTCTTTGACAACCTCGGTTGAAACAGTTTTTGGACTCCTTGATACAAAGAACATGCTGATTGTCTAGTGTCAAAATGTACGCATTTTCTTGTTTAGTTTTAGTAAACAATTCTTGTGCTGTCTAGTCATATTGCTTCTGTGACCAAAGCTTTGGCAGACAGTATAGACTAAGATCAGCCTGCACAGACGTGCGGTCTATTCTTAACATAGACTGCCTGCTTTCGATTGAATTCCCGTGGCAAAAACAACTTGTTGTAATGATCCAATCCAAATTTGTTTGAAATAGATTCTTAAGGCAGCAGGATTAGTGTCCAATTGGCCAAACGCCAATCGACAGATCGCTCCGCCCAACATAGAATTTAAGGCAAACAATGTGCATGTGGTCGGTAATAGGGAACGATTTTATCCAGTTAATCGTGACTTAAATTCGGACAAACAAAGTAGTATTTCGTAGTTGTTGTTATAAAATCTCGTAACTACGGCTTTATTTAAGCCGTAGTTACGAGATTTTATAACAACACCGACGCGGTTTATCAAAACATAACTGCGAACCTAGTCTATTGTTAGCACAAAATTCTTTGCCATTGGTATGTCGATTGTTTTGATTGTCAGTCGATAAATCGATACAAAACCACGTGCAACGATGAACAATTGGGGCATAACATTTTTGTGACCGTCCATTGGCTATCGATGTTTTTGATTGACAGTCGGCGTTTGGTCAATTACTATTGTTGTCTATAAACCTTGTAAAATTGTTGTCTATAAATATGAACCAGTTTTGATAACGGGTTTTCTATAAGAACATAATTTAACCCTTTTCCAAACGGCAAGATGTTAGGATGGACTAAATCCAAAGCTTTTGTTGACGACAGCAAAGAAATCAATTAAGGATTTTATGTATGATATAACAAAGAAATTAATGAGGCAAAGGGAGAAAATTACGATTATCAGCATTTTCTTTTTTTTTGGCTCAATGTTTTCCCAGGCCTTTTCTACAAGGGAAGTCAAAACCAGGACTTGTTTGGGAATGGGTTAAACCCAATCTGCCATTTGTTATTTTTTCTCCGTTTGTTAGTTCGTGAAATTCTTTATCGTGTTATTTGTTTCATATCGTCTGTGTTATTGCAATACCTCGTATTTTATTTCTTAGAAAGTTTTAAGAGGGACGAAAAAACTTTAATCACTTTTCCGAAACAGAAACTTTTTAAGGTTTTGCTTGAAATTCGGACATATTGTTCACATATAGGCCTAATGTGTTATGTGTCATTAATACTGATAATTCAAAATATCCTAAAATCTGCGAGAATTGTCTAAACTAGACTTACAAGATCTTTCTTTGAAAATCGCAAAAATCTACATGCGAGGTTTTGCATTAACAACAACGATATACAGACGTACAGTTGACACTCGTTATGTCGATATCGGATGAGTCGAATTTCAGCTTAAGTCGAAGCGAAAGTTTCATCCCGTCCTCACCTATGGATATTTAAAAGTTTAAACAAATAAATACGAACATGATATAACCATTGAATTTTAGTAGGAAAGGGGTAGGTAGTGCTCGTTTCGAGCAATTTCTTTCCAGTTTCCTACTATATTTCAATTTTGAAGCACTTGATGAGCAACAAAAGTGGTCAAATAGCATTTAAGTTGTAAATTGGATAAGTCGAACTCCTGATTTGTTGGTGTATTTTGATGACGCAAACAATTTCGACACAACGAGTGTCGTAACTATAATATAACCCTTTCCCATAGAATAATCGGTTTGGACAACACCCCGGAGAAATATATTTAAAAAAATCCCCCAAAAAATAACGTTTCAACGTGTTCTCATTTTCCTAAATATTTCAATGACAATGCACCAAATTGATTTTGTTGTATGCAACACCACAGGTTAGCAGAGAAATATTCAGAAAACATTGAGAGGGCAGAAGAAAATGGCGATTTTTAGGAATTTGCGTATGTTCTTTATTTTTATTTCTACCATGTACACACTCCCTCCATTATGTTGCACATCTGTTGTCTGTTGTCTGCAGCATCTTTGATTAGGAAAACTCGAACGTTTAATTGTTTGGGAAAGGGTGAAAAATAATAAAATTCACAGTGCCATAATATTATTAATAATGCATTCCGTCCCATGTATGTCAAGTTGTAGTGTGAGTGTTTCGGTTTATTAAGAAATATTTCCAAACAGATGACGTTTTTCGGTTTTATTTATTCGAACCCCAAGACTGTCAGTACTGTTGACATAGACTGAAACTGCTGGAAGCAAGACATTCTTCTTTACTGTTGATTAGGATGGAAATGGGGACATTTCTACCCGTTTACCCGTCTTACAGTTACCCGCGGGTACCCTGGTACCCACAAAAATGAATAAGTGATTAATTAACCCTTTCCCAAACAAGACCTGGTTTTGACGTCCCATATAGAAAAGGCTTTGGAAAACATTGAAACAAAAGAAGAACTGCTGATAACCAGCAGTTTCTCCTTTTGTCTCGATATTTTCTTTGTCATATAATACACAAATTCTTTCTTTAATACCTTCCATTTTGTCATATGTGGCAGCTTTTGAAGTGGACCACCCTAAAGTTGTGCCGTTTGGGAAAGGGTTAAGATGGCACAATCCAATTTTAGTATAGGAGCAATCCACCAATAGGAACATGTAGGCGAGTTGACTCGACTCGGCCGAGTCAACACCCCTGCAAATTTCAAAAAGTGGATTTCCAAATGAATCCCCTATCTTTACACTCACTTTAACACAGGTTCTTTCACTTTGCCTCTGTACAGGGCTACGGAAGATTATGAAAAGTACGTTCGACAGAGTACAAGGAGGATTGAAAAAATAGTCCCATTTTAATTAGATCAATACTTAAATTTGAGAGCACTTCTGATGCAAACAGAATAATATTTTCTTTCTCTAATATGTAAGACAGGACGTAAAAGACGTTATCCTTAAGCCCATTGCAGAGATAATATGTGAGTATGGCGTACCAAATGGGTCAAAAGCCTATATTTAGCGTACATCTGTAGAAACACAAGTGCACTTGTACATTCTGAGATGGTTTTTTATAAATTTCATACGTGCACTTGTATTTTACACGATCAGGCTGAAATTTACGAATGCACTTGTAAATTGTACATGCACTTGTATTTTTTACGCGATCGGGCTCTATAAATAGATTTCCGTGTCAAAACGAGGCTGTCCAATCGCCTATAAAAATACAAGTACATTTGTATATTCTTAGGTGATCTTATAAATTTTAAGTGTGTACTTGCAAAAATTACAAGTACACGTATAAAATTTATAAAAGCCACCTCGGAATATACAAGTGCACTTGTATCATTTATAGGTGCACCTTAAGGGGGAATGCTCCAGTTTTTCGGAACACTCGGTCATTACTGTAGTAAATTAAATGTTTCGTACCAATATGTTTCGCTACCATATTTTCAATAATATAACACATCATTACAATTTACCGTTTTCGACGGTAAAAGTGTATTTATTATGCGAAACTGATTTCCTCAAGATAGTAAACGATTATTTAGAGCAAGACCGTCGTAAGTGTGTATGTAGTTACCACTGTTTTGCGTCATTTTATTCATGCGTAGCTGATAAAAATTGCTGTTAATCACTAATAAGTGCGCTGACCTATACATTTTCTTTTTGAATTATTACCAGGACATGTTGCTTAATACAATGAGGCAGTTTTATCAAATTCTATTATGTAGAACTTTAAATATTTCCAAAAATATGCAAATTTTGACATAAAACACTCCAGCTTCGTTGATCTAACCGAACACGTGAGCATGCTGTTTTATACATTTACGCTTTTATAATAGCACATATTTTGGGTTTTCTGTTCTTATTAAATGCAAGACGTTACTTTAAATCCGTTTTCGGGACTAGACAATGAATATACAGCATTTTATTCGCATTTTAGTCACCTTTGTCAGGTGCAAGAAATTGTGCATTTTTTCGATGTAGGGGTATGTGATACGAATGCCTGTAAAAGTCAAACAATATCGCTGACCATCCATTTTTATTTTATTTTTCAATTGGTAATAACATGTAATTTCAACATACAAAATATAAATAAATTCTATTATTGGGGAAAAATTTAGGAAACTGGAGCATTCCCCCTTAAATATAGACTTTTGACCCATTTGGTACGTCATATGCGAGAGCAACTAACGATCACTCTGCGAAGGCTATCTTTTGTAATCCCTGACAATGTGTTGCACTCTAGTTTCGTCATTGCATAAGATTTTTCCATCTAGATATGTTACTTTTTTAAGTTTAAAGCCGTATTCATTCATCGGGTAACGGATTATAAATGTTTTCCTCGAGTACTCGCAATTTTGTACCTTACACGGGTACTCGTTTCAGCCCTACTGTTGGTGCGTTTCACATTTTGTTATACTTCATTAGTTGTCGATCCAGTTTGGAATAGTCAAAAGATTTGTCCTTTGATTTTGAAGAAAGTTTCCTGTCAAAACCTTTGTCCTTGTATATTTCTGAAGAAATGAAACTTAATCGATAGTTTTTTTTCATGTACAAAAATTCCACATCTTCTCCCTTTCGCTCCATATTTCAGTGTATATCCGTTGAGCTACTCAATGACCGTTAATATATCGCTACTTTTCAACGAAAACCTCGTAACTGCAGCTTAAAACAATCTACAGTTACGAGGTTTTCGTTGAAAAGCGATTCTGTGGAGATGGGGGTATATAATCGATAATTTTCCCAATAACCAATACTATACCACACGAGCCGCGTTCTCCGTTTTCCAGCACTAAATGTGGACTTCCTGTCGACAATCGAGCACATTTTAAAGGGACCAGTTTGATTTACGGGTATTCTAATATATCCATCCTTTACTCAAAGAATGATAGGCTTTGACGTATGTTATCTAGAATTCGTAGATAAATGTTTGGTAACCGATTTGCTAATATCAATCTTAGTTGATATTAAAATTTCGTGCGGGAAAACTGGCAGCGGCGTTTGTGTTGTAGAGAGTTGGTATCGGAAAATTATCGATTAGCATCCATCTATACTGAGATATATACACAGAGAAAGAAGCAAATGTTTGGCGCCTGAATTTGAAATCTGAATCTGGAAAAAAAAGTTAAGTGACAAGCAACGTATTTGTGTACTGTACAAAATTGCTAAAAAACATAAGGCAAATGTGAAAATGCTAATAAACAACATTCTTCTTTTTCTTCTATACTTTCCACGTATCTTTTATCAGACACGCCAAAAACCAAGTCTTTTCGGAGAAAGGATTAAAAGAAGGACCAGCACATTCAGACTTAAGAGACGATTATGTCTTTGGGAGCGACGTATCCTCGATAACGAGAAACCGACATAATCACGTGATACAACAATTTCAGAAAATCTTTAATAACTTCGTTAATACGGAGCCAATCTTAATTCGTCTCAGACGTCACGCATTTTTTGTTGATCTTCAATATTTTTTATCAGCTAATTTTTAAAAAATCCTAAACGACCAGCTTATTCCTGGCATTTTCCCATACTGTCTGCTTCAAACCGAATTCAAATTGGTCGAGTATTAACAAAAAATATTTATTTTCGGAAATTCTGAGTCATGTGATTATCCACCGTGGATTTGGGTGAGTGTAGGACCAAACCCGCTCGGACAAAACCCGCTCGGACAAAACCCCATCAGGACAAAACCCCATCAGGACAGAACCCCGACAGGACAAAACCCCACCAATATATTGAATGTAGTATAACATTTCATGCTATAGAAGAAAATATCTGATCATGAAAATATTAGACCATAATCATTCGTTCAACACAAACCGGTCTGTTAAGTTTCTATCTCATATTTAATATTTTATTTCATTTAATTAACACCTTTTTTTACTTTTATTTATCGAAAAACGAATTAATTTTTTATGAATAATCTACTTAGGATAAGCAGTAGTTGGTGTGAATTGGATCTTGTGTTTGTGCCGATGAGAGAAATGCTAGGGCTATATGGTTAGGTGCATCAGTCTTAAAGATATAACTGAAAATGCGGTAAAACTCTTTTAAATCTTTTACCACACATGACCAGGTTTTGACACCCCTATTAGAAAAGATTTCGGAAAACATTGAAACAAAAGAAGAAACTGCTGATAATCAGCAGTTTCTCCTTTCATCTCAATATTTTCTTTGCCATATTTTACACAAATTCTATTTGAAATACCTTCCATTTTGTCATTTGTGTCAGGTTTTGAAGAATTTTTGCGTTTGGGAAAGGGTTAACGTAAAAAGCGTTAATTGTTTCTACAGTGCCTTCGGCTTGTTTGATTGATTCGTAATGCAGGATTCCAAATACGGAACTATTCCATATGAGAACATTTAATCGAACAAATGTTCAATATTTGGAATTATCGGCTGGCAGTATTTATAGAGCAGCGTGATCGTGCGTGTGCAGACGATAATTTCGAGATTTATTCCGTTTTTCTAGTTTTGTTTGTCGTGGAAATGATATGATAGACACTCCAATGCCGACCGCGATATCGATTTTATGAGAAATGATGTCGGATAGCAGACGATAGTGAAATGTGTTTAGTTGTTGGGAATTAACCACTCTTTAAGGTACGTAGAATTATCAATTTCAATAGCTTAGTGCAAAAATATAGTAAGTACAAATCGCTGGCGATATTCTAAAACCTCGTAACTACAGCTTCAATAAGGTTTGAGAATTACACCAATGATATAGCACATCAAATAAGGATTTTCAATATTTTTGCGCTTTGCATTGGGTAATACAATTATATCGCAAACAATTCTAGGAATTGAAGAGTTTATCATGCAAAAAGTTTGGACTAGTCGCTATCAAAGTAGCTGCAGCCGGACAAGAAAAATTATCAGGGACGAAAATGTGGAAATGAATCATGAATAAAAAGGAGAGGAATCGTTTGGTGGTAATAGGTATATAACGAATTGTCTCTAAGTAGCTAATGATCTTGCATCGAGTGATCTTGTAATATTAAACTATTCAGTTTCTACTCGAGAGGCCAGAACTAGGCAAAGCTTTGCAAAAGGTAAATTGTCTATATATGAGCCGGGACCTGGAAAAACGTCCCTTATAGCATTTGAGACAGTCATCCTTTGAGGCCACTATCTGTCCAAGTGCAGTCTGACCAGGATCAATGGTACTCCTCTACTGTTGCTACGGGCCATGACGAAGCTATTTGAGAACAACATGGTTCCTGGTCAGACTGCGTGTATACGCAGGCTGATCTCGAACCATGTTGGGCTCAAATGCCTTAAGAGATCTTTTTCTAGATCATGGCTCATATGTATTTCTCCTTATGCTCATATATGGATAAAACATTTTCGGCTGTTACATTCGACCATTTAACAGTATTTAAAATCTTTTCTCAATCCCAAATATCAAGACCTTTCTAAATTTGAAAGCTGTTGCATTGTTACATCGTTCCTATTATCATTTTCATTTGTTTTACAAAAGTCTTTCACCTTTTAAAAATATGATCGAAAATCTCTGATAAGAGATTTTCAAGCGAAATCAATATTGCTATTCAGAATTTCGATAAAGTATAGTTTCTGAGAAGTTAATAACGGTAGAATTGATTACCTGATTTGGAAAGGAAATACGTGTATCAAATGTCAAAAATTGTTGTTGCAGCGACCAGGGATCGAACGGTTGGAGTCAAGTGCTCTACCAACTGCGCTATCACGGTGTATAATCACGCGACTTAGAATTTTCGATAATCTTCAATAACTTTGTCAATACTTGGCCAATTTGATTTCGTTTTGAAGCAGAGAAAGCGGGAAAATGTCAGAATTTACCTGGACGTTTTAGATTTATGAAAATCAACTGATAAAAAAGTTATTGAAGATAAACCAAAATTTTGGTTTATCTTCCAATAACTTTTTTATCAGTTTTTTTTTCAAAAATCCAACATGTTCATTTAATGCAGTGCGTGACGTCTGTCCACATTCTCTGCTTCAAACCGAATTCAAATCGGTCAAGTATTAACAAGATAATTGAATATTTTCTGAAATTATTGCATCACGTGATTATTCACCGTGGCTATGGCCGCATCAGAGTTGGTTATAAATGAGTCCTGTTCTGAGACTGATCATACTCACCAATATATTGTTTCACAATAATTCTATTGTCTTTGTATATGTATTTGTGAATAAATTATTATTAAATTAATTAATTACCGAGTAACAAAATGTATACGTACATGATTAATAGCCGAGTAACAAAATCCATACGTACATGATTAATAACCGAGTAACAAAATGCATACGTACATGATTAATAACTGAGTAACAAAATGCATACGTACATGATTAATAACTGAGTAACAAAATGCATACTAGTACGTACATGACTCCAATTCTAGTTAACACATATCAAGTACATACTTTGATCCATTTCATGATTGCTTTGATCTATTCACCCCCTTTTATTCTCATAATGTATAAAACAAGATTAAATCTAATCGAACACTATTGCAACCAGAAAGACTTGCAGATAGATGAATGGAGGCAATAACGACTAAGAACGGTTAAACGTTTAAATACCCTTTAGAATATTATACTCCAATCTTACCAGAAACGAAGTAATTTGTGCTGGTCATAATTCAAATATGTCTCAGACCACAAAATAAATGTTACACAGCGTCGCTTTCAAACTAAAACACATCGTAACTGCAGCTTGTTTAAGCTGCAGTTACGAGGTTCTTGTTGAAAAGCAGCCATATAACAGATAATTAAAATGAAGTCTGTAATAGCATCGGTAAGTATTTGGGGAAATGATATAATGCTTTTTTAGCAGCATTTTTTTTTTCTTTTTTATCGATGCATTTGTAGGTTTTCACATCTAAGGTCTTCAAACCATTCCTTGTGTAAGAAAGGATAAAATTCGGAGACAATTTCTCCAAGGTTAAGCCCGAGCGGAAATAAAGAAATAACGTTATCCCATAAATTGAGCAATATCGATTCCAGAGTCCGCGATGTAAAAAAAACTCCCCGTCTTTATATTTGGCGAGTATCGCAACAATTAATCACACACACGCGTTTAGTAGCTGTATTCTTCCCCTTTTTTCTCCACTGTTTTCCAATAAAAGATCAGAAGTCAATCGATTAGCCGAACGAGGCATTTAAAATGGTGATGATATTTTTTTTCAAATATTATAAAGGCATATGAGAGGGGTTTGGCTTTTCAAAGTGCACTATTTCGATCTATCAATTGGGTGCAAACCTCGTAACTGCATCTTATTTTACGAGGTTTTCGCTGAAAAGCGACGATTTATCGAAGTCTATATTGTGGGTACTCATCTAGTCAGAATTTTTTCCTATTCTGTCAATAATGTTCTTGGCAGAACATTACAATTTTTATAGGTACATTTGTTTTTTCGATTATTTGAGTTTTAAACTTTTATACTTGCTTAACGAGAAATGGTCTGCTAAGACATCACGTTGAAGGTGCATGCATATTTTTTAACTATTAAAGACATGCAGGTTTTAATCAATTCTATATGGCATTGTTAACTTTTACTATATAGTTTTTCTTAAGCTCAGACTGTGAGAAAGGTCAAATCAGAAATTGTTTGTGAAATGATTGATCTTTACATCTTCAGAATACAGATCGATGTAAATCAATGTGGTACTAGTGACTATAGTCTTAACACTTGACAATGTCCTAACAAATCGACACTAAAACCTTTACCACGCTCTGAAATTTTGGGGTGGTCGAATTTGATATATGCTGCAGAAAACAAAATATACACGATCGGATTTTTGTATTAAAACATTCGGAAAATGTTGAGACAAAAGAAGAAAATGCAAGTTACATGTGTCAGGGTTTTCTACGTTTGTCTCAATGTTTTGGAAAGATAATATGAAAACAGCGTCGAAACCAAACTTGTTTTGGATAGGGTTAAACAATTTTATTAAAGGAAAACGAACAAAATTCTTGTTGGAAAACTAATGGCTTTGTTTTCTCCATTTTAGTTTCACATATTATTTTGGAATTACAAATAGAAAAGGCATGAGAAAGAACTGAACCAGCATTTTATCCTCTTATCTCAATATATTCTAAGCGAAATACACATAATCTTTTTTTCAAGATCCATCCTATCGTCTGCATCAGTTTAAAACAAAACTTATCAATATATTTCTTTGAAATTTTGAGAAAAGGATGCAAGGAGCCTTAAGGTAGTTCACCCCTTATGACATCGGAATTATTCGAACGCGATCGAAAACGTTCGGCGGTGGAAAAAAGTTGATATTATATTAATCTCAAAATGGCCACATTACGAGTAGTCTACCTAAGCTAAGGGTAATCCAGTAATTGACTCATAAAGTCAGTGTATAAATTATCTTGGAAAAAATAGTCGTAATTAATTAAACAAGAAATCAGATTTCTGGATGCCATTGATTATTGGTAAAGGCAAAATAATCATGATAAATCAACCCTTCCCACAAAAAACTCCCGGTTTTGACAACCCTGATTTTAAAATTATGATAACATATACTAATAGATAAAAGAAGAAAATGATAATACTCAGCAAATAACTACTTTTTGCATCAGTATTTTCTGGTGGTTTATTATATTGAAATCAAATGTTTATCAGCATAGATTATTGTAGTCTTTAGCAGCTTGTATTTATCACAGACTGAATGATTGACGTTTTTGAAAATGTTAATTAAGAAATTCGTTTTCTGGCTTCCATCGATTTTTGATGAAACTAGTCTTTATCAAAGAAATTTTCAATCGAGAGAAACCATGTGAGAAATAAATACAAAGACGACTTGATCGTATCCGAAGTAACATCTGTTTAGGACGTGTTGATCAGAATGTTTTTCCTGGTGGTTGCATGTGGTTTTAAATATTCCAAATAGCTATAATAGATTCACAATTAAACGAGAATAATTACAGTTGAACTGCTTTATCAAAACAACTGAAATTATTCTCGTTTAATAGCGATTCTATTATATGACTTTTATGCTACAAATGGATTGGGTGTACCGTTATGTTTTGATACACCGTCGGTGTTGTTATAGCGGACGAGAATTCACCTGGCAGAGCATTCCGTTCGATTAGCATGGGCTGCTCTGCCAGGTCGATTCTCGTCCGCTATATAGCATTCCAACGATAATGTGCTATTTACAAACAAAGCTATAAACAGAATGAACTCGGCCTACAGGTAAGAAAGACGTGTTATATACGATTAAAATGTTTTATTTTACGCTGCAATGTATGGCGCGCGAAAGGGGTCTAAAGTCAATATAGCGCTAGACCGATAATTAAAATAGGGGTAGACCCTTAAAAATACCGGTCTACCCTTATATTTTTACCGGTCTACCGATAAAAATATCGGTCTACCCATAAAATAAGGGTAAACCGCTATTCAAAATAACGGTCTAGCGCTAAAATTACCGGTAGACCGATGTTTTTATCGGTAGACCCCTATTGTTTTCGATAGCCAATCACAGAGCTTGTATTATACGGTCGTTGATATTCCCGGTGGGTTGAGGATGTAACGAGCCATTTGATTGGCTAATGAGATTTCGAGCAGAAGGGTCAAAAATAACTATCGGTCTACCGGTAATTTATCGCTAGACCGTTATTTGAAATAGGGGTCTACCCTTATTTTAAGGGTAGACCGATATTTTTATCGGTAGACCGGTAAAAATATAAGGGTAGACCGCTATTTTTACTGGTCTACCCCTATTTTAATTATCGGTCTAGCGCTATATTGACTTTAGACCATATTCGCGCGCCATAGCAATGTATAGATATATTATTGAACCGAAGTAACCTTGCGCTCATTATTGTCAATATTGCAGACGATTACGTTTGTATATAAATATTCATAGCGCACGGTCACTTCGGTTTAACAATACTCGATAGCGCAGTGGATAGAACATTGGCGCTTCGTCCATTTTCTTTTAGCAAACGCGGGTTCGAGTCTCATAGACCGATGTGTAATTACATATTTTGTTTTACAAATATATTTTGTTTTATCATTTTAGAAAAAAAAGATGAGAAGAAAGCAGACTCTTAATGATTTTTATATAGACTTATAAGATAATTTCGGAAAATCGCCAAATTCAGTCTAGAAAACTTTAAAAATTGAGCAGTCTAAATGTTTGCCGTTTGGCGACAGTAAGAGTTCCACACCTTTATTAATCAATTTATGTGTTGTAATGTATTGCATCTTTAAAGTTTATATATTGTGAATAAAAAAACATTTTATCCGTTTCCACATAATGAGGCTTTTAGACAGCCCGCAAAATAAAAGATCATGACTTTTTTTCATTTATTTATTCGAAAAAATGAAACTGCTTGTCATAAGCATGTTTTCATTTCACAAACTGTTTTCTACATAGAAAAACATAAAACAATGGGAAGCTCATTTAAGATCTACTTGCATTTGCAGCATTTTTAAATTTTATTCAGCCCATTTTTACGTTTGACAATGGTTTACATTGAAAATAAAGAATATATATGTATTTACAAATGTGAAAGGAACAAAAAAAAAAAAAAAAGGAAAACGCAAATAAGTAAAAAAAATAAAAAAAATGTACACGGATATGTGTGGAATCGAACCCACACAATTAAAACAGAACTCTTTTCCTAAGGTCAAGCGCCAACTGTGTAACCATTAGACCACGGACACAGGTATTTGAAGAGAGTCATACTTACAATATAACCATTGTTTTCATTGTGATAATTGCGATAATTGTGTTTTGATCTGTCTAACCTTTCATTATCAAATGGGTATGGTCTATATTTTTGGCGGGAACCTGATTATCGTTGGAGGACTATATCAAATCTCGAAACTACGGCTTGATAACTTATCGGTTATATTCTGATTTTTTTCGGGAGAAAGGGCGGAGCCTACTAAACGGTTATTACATTGAAGATTGAGGAGAAACAGCGTTTTCAATTAGCGGTAAATCGTCGGTGTTATTGCAAATTATTCTAACTGCAGCTTGAATCAAGCTGTATTTACGAGGTTTTTAATAACACGTTTTACAGTCGCACAGTCATTCAATTTCGAAATGTTTTCATGCTCGTGCCGCACGTTTTTCCATTATGTTAACCAAGGTATCGAGAAGTAAACTCGTCGAATAACCTTTTGGCTTAGCTACACCCTTTCAGGTGAATAAAAACGCAATATATAAAAGTAGAGTTGTATACAAACACTATACCGCTTGTTGTTGCAAATGACCCAACACAAACACTTTCTTTTTCGAGAATAAATGAGTTAGGACATTAATTCGCCCGTACAACTAACGATAAATGGTTTGATAAATGTTAAAATTGTGTATTTGCTTTTTAGTGTTTGTATACAGGTCTACACTAGCCGATAGACTATAGTCACAAGATTTTATAGCAATACCTACGAAATACTATTATTTGTCCGAAATCAAGTCACGTTAAACTGGATAAAATCGGTCTCTAATTAGGACAACTACCTGTCGACTCTAAACACGACGACATTTGAGCTAGGGTGTAAACAAAGAAAACGTCGCTATTCGAGAATATCATGGATCCAAGTTTGCCTGTTTATAATATTGAGCCGGGATCTGGAAAAAACGTCCCTTATAGCATGTTTTAAAAAATGATTTTCAAGATCAACCTGTTGTCAAATGCAGTCCAATGTGCGTCCATGCTGCTCTCTTTAAGTTAATATAGGTCACGAAAAACCCATTAGAGAACAACATAGATTCTGATCAGACTGTGCGTATGCACAGGCTAATCTGGATCTATGTTGGGCTCAAAAGCCTTAAGGGATGTTTTCCAGATCCTGGCTCATATGTATATGCGCTTTCTAATCAAGTCCTATGTTGTCCTCTTGCAGATTCGTACAGTAACTTTTTTGCAATTGTTAGACAGCAATAACGACCCTTATCAGACTGCACTCTTCTGGAAGCTGATCTAGTTTTTATCACGATGGTTAATCACGTGACTTAGAATTTCAGAAAACGGTCGATATTTTTGCCGATACTTGACCAATTTGAATTCGGTTTAAAGCAGAGAAGTTGTGAAAATGTCAGAAATAAGCTGTACGCGGTATAAATTTGAAGAATCAACTGATGAAAAAGTCATTGAAGATAACCCAAAATTTTGGTTTATCTTCAATAACTTTTTAATCAGTTGATTTTTCAAAAATCAAACATGTTGATCTAATGCGTGACGTCTGTCCACCTTCTCTGCTTCAAACCGAATTCAAATCGGTCCCGTATTAACAAAAATGTTGAAGATTTTCTGAAATTGTAACATCACGTGATTATCCACCGTGTTTTATGTTAGTGTCAAATGCCCGTTTTTCAGCTCACCAGGTTATCTGTTCACAAAGTCAATACACCGACACAGGCCCCTCTCGTGCCTCTTGCTCTATATTTCGACCCATCTGTCTATCTTCTAATTAATCTAAGAGTTCGGTTTATCGGGAATTAGTCAAGTTTGGAGTAGAATGTTTATTATCTCACTTTTTCCCAATAATTAGTTTAGATGGATCGTGGCCGGTTTATGGACGATCTTCGATCCAATACTTCTACAACACCACAAAGCAGGATTATGGAAAATGCCTACATATACACGGTGGGTAATCGATATATTCAGAGCCACTGGCTCCGCACTTTAAGCATTATACTAGACTTCCGGTCCACGTGCGGCTCCGAAGTTATTTGCAGATTTTGGTAAACAACAAAAGGTAGGTGCTGGCTTTTTTGCTTTTCTTTCTTCTTTGACTGACTCTAACCACAAAAATGCAATTCTATTAGATGCCTACGATATTTTCCCCTTGAAAAACACACAGGATATTAAGCAACACCTCTTATCCTTTTCGGAATCACTTTCATTCCGAGATCAACTGTACAGAAAACCAAAGGAGTCGGGTGATATCTTTCTGTAAAAGTGTATGTTTTTAACCTGTTTGACTAAGTGTTGCTGTTTGAAGTACGATTATTTGTTCATTGAACAAGTTCAATGTCCCTCGAAATGTCACCAGACAAAATGATAGAAAAAATACTGGAAAAGGGTGTGGCTCTGATTATGTACGTTGGATCTGATTATGTAGGTTGGCTATGACTCGTACGTTGGCTCTGAAGTTGTTGACAAACAACTTTTCTGTTGGTCCAATGAATATTAGTGAGGTGTAATAAATGACTTTAAAGGTATGTGTGATCATTTACAGATGTCATGATTTTATTTACAGATGGAGAGATGGAAATACTCATGCAGTATTTGTAACAAAGTATTTGCACGACAATCAAGTGCCAAGTTCCATGAACACAATATACATGAACAAAGTGTTGAACATACTAAGTATACAGTGTGTGATAAAACGTTTGCAACAAAACAATGTAGAAGACGACACGAGGCAATAATACATCAAAACGTTAGGCCCGAAAGTTTTTGTCCTGTGTGAGACAAGCCGTTCTCTCACGAGCGATCGTTAAAAGCCCACGACCAATCGGTACGCAATGGCAAGATATCAGTTTGTGAGATTTGCGGCGCGGATATCGTCGTTTTAGCTGCAGTTACGAGGTGTTCGTTGACAAGCGACGATGTCAAGTTTTTGACTCAATGCTTCCTCTTCAGATGTTTCTTCAAGCTGTTTGAGTATGCAAATTCCTCGCCGCAAATCTCACAAACTGACCTCTTGCCATTGTGTGCCGATTAGTCGTGGGTTTTGTTTTTAACGATCGCTCGTATGAGAACCGCTTGTCACACACAGGACAGGCAAAGCCTTTCGGGTTTACACCACCACATTTCTATTTGTGCTCGTTCAGTGACCATGAGTACGCAAATGTTGCCTCACATTCCGGGGTTGGGCACTTCAGCTTCTCCTCCCCATGATCTGATCTCATGTGGCCCTCGAGATTAGATTTGATCGCGAACGTTTTGGAACAAACATCGCATTGGAATTGTCTAAGGTTTTGATGTATTATTGCCTCGTGTCGTCTTCTACATTGTTTTGTTGCAAACGTTTTATCACACACTGTATACTTAGTATGTTCAACACTTTGTTCGTGTATATTGTGTTCATGGAACTTGGCACTTGATTGTCGTGCAAATACTTTGTTACAAATACTGCATGAGTATTTCCTTCTCTCCATCTGTAAATAAAATCATGACATCTGCAAATGATCACACATACCTTTAAAGTCATTTATTACACCTCATTAATGTTCATTGGACCAACAGAAGAGTTGTTTGTCAACAACTTCAGAGCCAACGTACATAATCATAGCCAACCTACATAATCAGATCCAACGTACATAATCAGAGCCGCACCCTTTTTCAGTATTTTTTCCATGATTTTGTCTGGTGACATTTCGAGGGACATTAAACTTGTTCAATTATCAAATAACCATACTTCAAACAGCAACACTTAGTCAAACAGGTTAAAAACATACACTTTTACAGAAAGATATCACCCGACTCCTTTAGTTTTCTGTACAGTTGATCTCGGAATGAAAGTGATTCAGATCAAGTTAAGAGGTGTTGCTCAATATCCTGTGTGTTTTAAAGGGGAAAATATCGTAGGCATCGAATAGCATTGTATTTTTGTGGTTAGGGTCAGCCAAAGAAGAAAGAAAAGCAAAAAAGCCAGCACCTACCTTTTGTTGTTTACCAAAATCTGCAAATAACTTCGGAGCCGCACGTGGACCGGAAGTCTAGTATAATGCTTAAAGTGCGGAGCCAGTGGCTCTGAATATATCGATTACCCACCGTGATATAGTTTGGCTAGGTTTGGAAAATCGTCCCTTGTGACAGATGACAACAAAATGATCCAGATCAGTCTCTGCATACGCATATTAATTCTGATCAAACACCGTTTTGTTCTCTGATAGCTTCACTAGTGCCCGTAAAAACTAAACTAGATCAGCGTGGCCCTTGTTCAGACTGAACCCAGACACAGGCCAGAGCTCCAGATAAGAGGGAGTGATGACTTTTCAAAAAGAGATATTTCACTCAATTTTCTTCAAACCGTATGTTGTGGGCACTCATTAGAATGGTCTCATTGAGACGATTCAAATGAGTACTAGTACCAACAACATAGGGTTTCAATTTGAAATAAACAAGTCACCCCTTTTATCTAGAGCTCTGACAGGCTGATATTGAAATACCGGTCCCTCAAGATCATAATTATTTTATTTAGTAGGAAAATTGGCCTTGTCAGATTGCGCGGAACATTTTGTCCGCTATTAAAAAATTTCCAGTACGAGTGGTCTAATGTGAAGCTCCTGCAGACGACATAGCAAAGGTCGTTAAGAAAGGATTCGTGTACAATATACTCTCTTTCGAACAGAGCGCATTCTCCCTACATTCCATTTCGATAGAATGAGCTCTGTTCTCGCGGGGTCGTTTCACGTCTAATCTCGGGGCCTTGGCGGGATTTCGGTATCCAATCGTCGCCAATATACTCATAAACAATCGAAAATTCTGATACAAGAAATGATTGGCTGACGCTTCAAATTACGAGCTTCCGCCAAAAATAGAAACAACGTAATGTATACGTAATCAAACCAGATCAAACTGAATGATTTTGATTCGATAATTCAAATGTTACCGGCTTCAGCCAAAAATAGAAGCGACGTAATGTATACGTAATGATCATGCAAGATAAAACTGAATGATGTTGATTCGATAATTCAAATGGTGTGCTATAATTAGATTATGACGACCAAATAGGCTGTTGGCGTACCGAAAACTGCAGAGGTCATATTTGATGGTTTAATCAATAGAGCTCGGCAATGGAGAGTATGTACAATATAGCACATCAAATATTGTAGCAGAGTGAGTTGGCAGCATTGTCGTCTTTCGCTTTAATGTTTGGCGTGCCATTTAAGGATGTCAAAACCAGTTTTTCTGTAAGAAAAAGACCATGTTTCGGTGCATTAAATGACCTATATGAATCTGCATTTGGTAATTACGGGTAAGATATTCAGCGCTATATACATTTATATTACTGTGCTCGCTAAACTAAACTGTGTATAATCACGTGACTCAGAATTTCCGATAATCTTCAATAACTTTGTCAAATTTTTGGTTTATATTCAATATTTTTTTATCAGTTGATTTTTCAAAAATCAATCACGTCCATCTAATGCGTCACGTCTGCCCCCCTTCTCTGCTTCTAGCCGAATTCAAATCGGTCCCGTATTAACAAAGTTATTGAAGATATTCAGTAATCATTGCATCACGTGATTATCCACCGTGAAACTAAGCGTGTGTAATAAATGGCGGATTGTTGTTGAATATTAGTGTCTAAACTTTAAGAATAGAATAAATTGGGGATACCGGAATTTTCTTAAAACTTCAATGTAATTTTCCACTTCCTATTTGTATTGGACGTTTAGGATGACGGATGGTTTACAAAAACGATGTTAAAATTTCGATTATTCCCAGACAGAGTGGCACCAGAAGATTTAATCCTATCCTAAAATAGACCTGGATTTTAGGTTCTTACAACAAAATTCACGAGAAAAAGAAGGATTCAGTTTATGTGCTATATATTGTCGTCTTCAAACTTCAAATTGTGTCATTTTGAGAAAGGTTTAAACCGTATTTAAATAGTTTAGAAAATGTCGATGTTGAATTACAGAAATAATGATTTTTTTTAATATTTTGGGAATCAGTAAAATGTCTGCCGACCTTCTCGTCAAATACAACTTGGTTTTGGAAGCTTTGGAAAACAACGGAAGAAAAACAAGAGCCGTCACAGACCCGAATAAGTGTTTGTCACAAAATAAAAACTATCATACATTAAGCCCCCTTTTCCCATGACGGATTTTTGTACACACATTATTTATAGAATATGGTCTAGAACATCTCATTTATCACATAGTTCATTAAAAGTTCATTAAATTCTGCCCATTAGATGAAGAGAAATTAGAGAAAAACTAATGTTTACATAAAGGCTTCTTTTTCCATGACGCAGTCTTAAATTTAGAAACGGAGAAAAAATGCTCTAGGGATTATCCCAGGGAGTTCACATGTGAAGTTTCATTGAATTTGGTCTAAGGGTTGCTGAGATTTGGCTGTGGACGGACGGACGGACAGACGGACAGCGTGGCGACTATATGCTCCCCCGAGTTATTTTCGGGAAGCATAGAAAATATTCTATTTCTTTACTACATTGACCTCGATTTACCATTTTCCTGATATTTATTGTGTCCTTAGCATTTCATTTGAATGCTGCCAAAATTATTTTATTTGGCGGACTTTAACAAATAGTTTTCTTGGGAAATTCAACTGTGAAAAACGTCCCTTAAGGCTTTTGAGCCCAACATAGATCCAGATCAGCCTGTGCATACGCACAGTCTGATCAGGATCCACGTTTTTCTCTAATAGCTTCTTTGTGACCTTAAGTAACTTAAAGAGAGCGACATGGATGCATATTGGACTGCATTTGACAACAGGTTGATTTTCATTCTCAATTTGCAAAAATGCTTTAAGGGACGTTTTTCCAGATCCCGGCTCAAATAGTTTTAACATGGCATCTATCAGAGATTACAGGGCAAATTTCCGTCAGCTTTACGACATCCGAGCTTCCCGAACAATCTACCATTTTGAAACAGTTATGTGATTGTACCATTATCGCGTGATTAATTTGTGTGGTAGCAGTTATAACTGTCCCTGGCACAATCCGTGTTTGGTGCTTGGGCCTGTTGGTGTAAGAATTACAAGTTACAGAATATTCACCGTGGACATACCCATACACATACACTCTTATGTCACTATAACGAGTTTAGATTAACGATGTACTGAAATACCATCTCACATACAGCAATTTTGGTTTGAAAGAAATACTGGCACTGGCGTAGGGAGAGGTAGGCAGGGGGACCAGCCCCCCCATTAATAATTTAGAAGGGGGCAGCATATCTTTTGGCCCTCCAATAATTCACCCATGGAAAAAATATTTTCCTTCAAGGAAGGTTCAGGTAGAAAATGCTGTCTGAAAGTGCCCAGGTTGCAGGAAATGGCTACTTAGAATTCAAAATTTTCTGGGGGGGGGGGGGGCATGCCAGACCCCCTTAGCAAAGCTACGCTCGCTCGGGTTCCATTCACTTAAACATTTGGCCCCCTAAATATTGTAAACCTTCCTACGCCTATAACTGGTGCAGATTACAACATGTTTATTAACTAAACTGATGGAATCTTTGATCATTTTTAGCAAGCGAATGGGCCTATAAGACCAAGGCTTGTTTTGAAGAGAGTTAAGGATGGGTCAAAGTCAATGAGTTGTTCTTTTCGTCTGAATTGTTTCATCTGTTTATAGGCTCAGTAGTTCATTGTCAACGCGGTCATCATAAAATATGCATAAACGCCTGGTTACAATGTCTCGAGGGACACCAATGTCGCTTGAAGCCTTGATCTATTGGATAATATATCGCAAATTATTTATAAGTGTCACTATAGTTACCGAATCAGGTGAATGAGAATGTCATTGCATTTAAAAAAAAGCATGCGTGAAATTTACATTTTTGGTACTTGAAACTAACGTGGACCGTCATCTGTCTGTGCTTACTTAGAGTCCGATTAAGGTAGTCTACCCCTAATGAGAATCGTGCGACGTCTGAATTATTCGGGCGCGATATAAAACATTCGGCGGTGGAGAGTTCCGGACCTCTCCACCGCCGAATGTTTACGACCGCGTCCGAATAGGTTCGGATACATAACGACGTCGCTCGTAAAAAAGCCAATGGTTGGGGGTCTACACAGGCTGATGACGGTTGAATCTTTTCCTTACCCAGAGAGCCATTTTAAATGCATTATCAAACCTCCCTAAATCTTAATGCTGAAATGTTAACCATAATCGTTCGCTTATTAGTCCCCTACCAGTTATCGGTTGGGGGACTATAGGTTTGATCGATTCCGTCCGTCTGTCCGTCCGTCCGTCACACTTTTATTTCGGGCCCTATCTTCTAAACCATATGTGCTAGCAACTGCAAACTTGGTATACTTATAGATCTCATTAAGGACAAGTGTCATGTTTAATAACTGTGTCTCTTCAAACTTTGTACACTGATAGATCTCATTGAGGAATCTCATTGAGGAGAAGTGTCATGTTAAAAACCGTTACTCTGCCACGCCCACTTTTGGAGTTATTGCTCTTCTTTGTTTTACCTTTGTATTTTTGTCCGGTACATGTCTCCTAAACCATAAGTGCTAGCAACTTCAAACTTTGTACACTGATTAATCTCATTAAGGAGAAGTGTCATGCACAAGAATTGTTACCCTGCCACGCCCACTTTGGAGTAGTTGCCCTTCGTTGTTTTACTCTTACATTTTTATCCGGACTATATCTCCTAAGCCATAAGCAAATCCAAACTTGGTAAAAGTATAGATCTCATGGAGGAGAAGTGTCATATACAAGAGTCTGCCATGCACACTTTTGGAGTTATTATCCTTGGTTGTTTTCACCCTGAAATTTTTGTTCGGGACATATTGTCCAAAACATAAAGCATATCTCCTAATCCATAAGCAAATCCAAACTTGGTACAAGTATAGATCTCATGGAGGAGAAGTGTCATATGCAAGAATCGTTACTCTGCCATGCACACTTTTGGAGTTATTATCCTTGGTTGTTTTCACCCTGAAATTTTTGTTCGGGACATATTGTCCAAAACATAAAGCATATCTCCTAATCCATAAGCAAATCCAAACTTGGTACAAGTATAGATCTCATGGAGGAGAAGTGTCATATGCAAGAATCGTTACTCTGCCATGCACACTTTTGGAGTTATTATCCTTGGTTGTTTTCACCCTGAAATTTTTGTTCGGGACATATTGTCCAAAACATAAAGCATATCTCCTAATCCATAAGCAAATCCAAACTTGGTACAAGTCGTCGCCTTATTCTTATAATGTTCTAACTCATTTTTTGTGAAAATTGAGATTTTGGTACCGTTGGAATCGTCTTGGAGTGTTCTATCGGATGGTGGTTACAGATTGTTAAAATTCAGTCTGATTCAATAGATTCCCAGTAACAGAATGTTCTATCTGTGCCCTTTTCACCTTTTTGTCAACATTATAATGTTCTAAGTGAATATCGTCCAATGATATCAATGATATCAGCTTTTTTAAGTCACGTGATTCAAAAGTTTGAGTATTAAAGTGTTCTATTAGAAAATGAAATAAAAGAATTTATTCCGTCCGTATTGTCCACCATCAATGTTTACAATTATAATGTTCTAACTGCATCTTTATTGATGAATAACTGGCATTGATAGGCATAGATAGAACATTATAATATTAACAAAAATGAATAAAATATCACATTTCTTTTCTAACTGAAAGTCAAAAAATCGAAATAACAAAAGTTGTATTTAACCAAAAATTACAATTTTAATAGAATAAGAGAGAACAAAAATATTTGAATAACATAATTTTTTTCCATCAAAATCGGATTCATAGTAAAAAAGTTATTAAAGGTTGAAATTTCAAACTCGATTTTCTCGAAAGTGTAAAAAGTCGGGTTAGAACATTATAAGAATAAGGCGACGAAGTATAGATCTCATGGAGGAGAAGTGTCATATGCAAGAATCGTTACTCTGTCATGCACACTTTTGGAGTTATTATCCTTGGTTGTTTTCACCCTGAAATTTTCGTTCGGGACATATTGTCCAAAACATAAAGTGCTAGCAACTTCAAACTTGGTATACAGTTATAGAACTAGTAAGTAGGAAATACTGTATATTACAAGGTATGGCTTTTTGTTATCCGGTGTTGGACTCCTGTATTGCATCGCAATACGACATGCACTTGTTTCTGCTGTCTCACCAATAAATGCTACTCTCTTTAAAACGTTTAGTTCGGCTTCCTTCGTGTTGGGATATTTGACCTTTGCTTCTAAGCAAGACGCTCTGACCACTAGGCCATAGAAGTTTTATGCAATAAATCATGAATAAGCATGCTGTTGGGACTTTCCCGTTTAGTTTCTACAGTATAACAAAATGAATCTAAATCAAACTAGACAATCTATTTCGCCCATCGATGCCTTAAATGGACAACTATGATGTATGTATATCGTTATTACTCCCATGTGTGTTTAGTATTGTGTTATGACTCCCAAACCTCAATTATTGCTTGTCTACATATCCCATATATTTGGAATATTTACAGCTGTTTACTTCTAGCTGTCAAAGAAAGGACTATTTCACTTCATATATGTGTTAACGGCAATAAGTAAAATCAGGCAATAAGCTTAATGCCTAGGCAATAAGGTATTGCCTAGGCAGTAAGCTTATTGCCTAATTCACACTAGGCATTAAGCTTAATGCCTATGTTTTAAGCCTTAATGCCTGCAAAAATAGTCAGGCATTAGGCTTATTGTCTAACAATGAAATATGGCTATAGAGCTTGGAAAAACACTGATTGCTTTTGGCTTCTTCATTGAGTCAAATACCCATAATTCCATTTTCTGGGAACTCTTCAAATTACACTTTAGTTTTATAAAAGTAAACACACATAAAAACCTTGGTCTCGCTTGTAGAATCAGGATGAAAAATGTCTGGCAGGACCCCATGAAAAGTCATAATTCTACATTTACTAGTATTTTGAAATTATGAAAACTCGAATATAGTTATGATTTGTCTGGATTCGGAATAAGAAAAACCTTACTTTTTCTTCACTTTCTTTATTTTCTTGTATGAGGAATGTTCCATCGATCTAAATTTCAGTTTGATTTATACATGGATCCTAACTTATTTTGTTTTAACTTCTCAAATATCAAGAATACCGGTATTTGGTTGCATGTATTAAAGTTGAGTAGTCAACACAATCATGTTCGATATACAAGTATAGTATTTAGTATATAATTGACTGGAAAACAAAATTTCAGATTTTTGTTGAATTTGTTGATCACCAATAAATGCATTCTTTATTAACCATCTAAGAGGGTCAGCTGGTGGCTCGGAGTGGTTGTTGTGTTTGTTATGGAGCTAGTAATGTCAGGAATATACGGTAACGTGCACCAGCTTCGCATTATGACTAGATAAATTGTTGATGTGGCGCCAAACACCATTCAAATCCATTCAATTGTACAGGAAATGTGCGAATTAGACCCCCACCTCGGTGAAAAATAAGATGTTCCCCTCTGAAATTGATTCGCACAGGCCAAATACTAATTCCCACTTTTAAAAAAGTCAGCACAACCATCTCAGGTCATTGATATAGAACAACCTTTGCACTGGCGCATTGTGATTGTTTTGTGTCTAACAAATTCATATTTAAACTTCATCTTTAAATTCTAGACACAACTCATGCCTATTGCCTAGGCATTAAGCTTATTGTCTGATTTTACTTATTACCGCTAACATATGTTAGGCAATAGGCTAATTTTTGAATGAAACATTCATGCAATAGGCTTAATGCCTGAATTTTTTAGGCAATAACTAATTGACTAGGCAATAGCTTATTGCATAGGCATTAAGCTTATTGCCTGATTTTACTTATTGCCGCAAACATGCATGCAGTTTCATGATACTCTGGCACAAAATGCCGTAACTACTATTTAAAGACAATCGGTTACGGTGTTCATAAATTACAGTATTTACAGAGGTTTTTTTACTGACATTGAGCTACGATTCAAACCATTATTTATCCCAATATTTTCTGATCAAGAGCAATGCTGCTGCCCGAGCGTTGTTACCGGTATAGAACGGTTATAACAGGATTACGTGCATCATGATCATGATGTACGTTACTCTCTTACGAACAGAGCACATGTTCTCTTCATTCCATTATCATATTTGATGGTTAATCAATAGACCTCGGCTTTGGAGAGTAGATGTACGTAAGCACAGTTTGGTTTGGATTTATGGTGGTCTCAGTTTCGTATACGGAATAGTTTCCAGATTCTTGTTCAAAGGTTTACGTCCTTTCAGATTCTTCGCCACATACCTGCAAGATTCGAAACTACGCGTGCAAAAATTGTATTGGGATAATGAGCGTGTTTCCCATTCTAATCAAAGGCAGTACTTGTAATAATGGACCATAATATTGTAAATGTAGTATAAATATGGCAGAACATAACTTCGTCAAATACGCCTTTATACATACCAAAATGCTATCGCAGGTACAAAGAAATAATATTATTATTATGCATTTTATCCATTACCAGATGGCAACATTTTGGACTGTTTCAATTTCAAAGATGTTGAAGACGACAATTTCAAATGTATGAAACTAAACAATCTTTGTTGTTTGGGGATAGAAAACGTCGTGGGAAATGAAGAAATTGCTTGTGATAAGCAATTTCGTCATTTCTACGATGTTTTCCAATGTTTTTTTTTGTGAGAGGAGTCAGAAGGCGTCAATGTGTTGGAATGGGTTAAACACGACGAATGCCATTTACCATTATTCAAATGCAATTCGAAAGAACTAAGGTGAAATAATGTACATAGTTCATCAATCAGTAGTAATTCAATCACATTTGAGTGTTTTGTTAAGGGTTAAGCCATTGAAATAGAAGACAATATTGATCACTCCACAGTTTTATGAACCCGACATTCCTCAGGGATTTCAAGCTGTAGTAGAATTGTTACTATAAACTATGCTTCAAAATGAGAAAACCTATTAGCAGATGACAAACTTTAAAACATGAGGATTTAGTCATGTTAGAGATTAGAGAAAACCAGCATTACCTTATACATCTCCAAAATCGGAATTGGACAAAAACAATGATGTTTAAAAAAAGGGGGAGGGCGATACATTTATAATTATTATTTATGGGATGCACAAGTAATAATAAAATCTTGTTGAGTAGATTTCAAATATTGTTAAACCGAAGTGACCGTGCGCTGTGAATATTTATAAACAAACGTAATCGTCTGCAATATTGACAATAATGAGCGAAAGGTTACTTCGGTTCAATAATACGTAATTCAAACAAGCATTTGCATAACATAAATTGACAAATAATGCTGTATATAAACAAAGTGATGAGCATATAGTTTTAATCGGGGATGTCAAAACCAAGAATTATCTGGAATTGGTGAATGGGTGACGATGAAACACTGTCCAATGGCGAACAGCTTTTTACCTTGCTTAAGTATTATAAGATAGAAACTGTGCGTAGAAACGCTTTCATTGGAAGCAGCGTATCTCAGCTTTATCAACTATAAAAGAATATAATCATGGTAACAAAACCAAAATATCGTAACGAAATCACCAAAACAACGGTCGATTTTTTTTCTATGTAGATCTTTGAAGAATTTGATTGATACCAGTCAATTCTTTTACATCGTGTGTTTTAATTTATCATGACAAGTATTACATTGTGTATAAACAATGTACAACCTGATGTATACTCCCCGTCATAAGAAAGTAGCCACTTGTCTAATGCAAATTGTCGACAATTTTAGGATTTTTCATTAAAGTACCGAAATACACACAAAACATTGCAGCACAACAAGTAAAGACGCTTTCGTGAAAGTATCGAAAACAGTCGAATTACCACATTAGCTTGGATAGCTTGGTGACTGTTCCAGGAAATCCGTAACTGATAAAGAACACACTACTGAAATTCACGACCATATGTAGGGCTAGAAAAGGTGCAAAAATGAATAAGAATATGTGTTTATGATACTGTTTTTATTCGAAAATCTTATTGACTAATAAGTGACTTTCATCACACCCAAAACCCTTGCAAAATGGTGGTGTCCGGTTTTAGCCCGACCAACCCACAATTTCCTCTCAAGAGCTCTATTCATTGAAATTTTGCTTCTGTTTGGTCTTTAGTAAGTTCCAAATGAAGACAATGTTTTCCTTCACTTTATCCACAAACCACTTCCGGTTATTATCAAACATTTAAGTTTGAGACATGCTATACTGGTATCGCTAAATTTCAATAGACCTCTATCATTTCAACGGAATAATTAACTGTAAAATTGAATTTGGACTTTTGTTTGTGTTTCAACAGCGTCAGCATATATGCAGAAAATGACAGATGTAAGTACACAAAATTGAACTTTGTATCCTAAAATAGTGTTTTGAACCCCCTCTAATAACTAAACATCTTTTACGATATGTTGAAAACATTTAACCATTGAGGTGAGAAAAGAAACAATTGGGAATGCGTTTGAATGTGTAAAAACAAAAAGACAGAAATAATTGATAAAATTATAACTATTTGAAAAGTGGCTACTTTTTTATGAAGGGGAGTATATATCAACTCTCCGGAGGAATGGCAAAGTTTGATGTGAGAGCACCATGATCGGATACATGGCGATATCGTTGAAAGTGGTTAATTATTTCCCAAACAACACCTGGTTTTGACGTCTCTTATAGAACATGCTTGGGAAAACATTGAAACAAAAGAAGAAACGGCTGATAACCAGCAGTTTCTCATTTTGTCTCAAAATTTTCTGTGCTATTTAGTACACAAATCCCTACCTTTTAAATACCAATTGTGTTGTGTACAGCAGATTTTAAATGGGACTGTCCTAACATTTTGCCGTTTGGGAAAGGGTTAAAGGGCTTACTTATAGTCTAGACTCTCTCATATTACGTCAGTCCAATTTACAACAAATAAATCGTTAGGTGTAAGTTTGTCTTATTCCAGGATAAATATCCAGACGAAGTTATTTCTAAAGTATGTCCTTGTGTTTGGCCATTTGTCATTATATATTTTCATTAGAACCAACAGTTTCTCTGATTTATGGATTACGTATATGCAAATAGAAAATAGAATATGCTGTGTATACTGTTGAATCGTGCGTTACAGTAGTAGGAAAATTTACTATTTCGTCAACTTCTGTCCTCTCCAGCCCGCCTTTCCATGGTCAAAATACTTTCTGTCAACAAGCATTGCATTATATTACCGTATATGGTGTTTTACTCTAGCAAATGGTGCGTTGACATTAGTATTTGTATATATACATGTATATCTAATCGGAAGTGTGTTCAATATGACAATCCTATTGAAATGATCCAGCTAGTTCTTATAAATTAATTGCAATACATCATCCATTATATCAATGGTCCATCAAGATATTGTGACCAGGCCGTGTTTAAAATGAGCTGTTAAGTTGGAATGTAGGACGTTTTGCCCACGGACGTTTGGGCCAGGACGTTTTGGCCACGGACGTTTTGGCCACAATGTATTTCAAGGTAGAACCTTTTGGCCAAGTATATTTCAAATTGAAATTTTGATAATTGTTATTTTCATTTTTTTCTTCATAATGAGCTTATGTCAACTTTCAAAAGTGCAATTAATAGATAAAATAATTATTATGTAAATTTAATTGGTTCAATTCCTTTTATTTTTGATTTATCTTATTTATTTTTTTTTGCCAAAAGGTCCTACCTTGTAAAATATTGTGGCCAAAACGTCCATGGCCAAAACGTCCTAGCCAAAACGTCCGTCCACCGTTAAATTGATATTAGCGGAAAAATATACTTGTAATTCTTAGTGTGGTGGTGTAAGTGAAACCCGTATCTTATTGTCGGCTCTCCAAATTGTCGTTATGGTTTCCACATAGTCGACTGTTGATCCCAACGTGATTCAAACTCACTTCAAAAGCGGATACTGAATCTTCAAGGCTTAGCAAAGAAACCCTTATGATATTATATGACTGTATAATAGCCGAATATAGATCTTTGTGTACGTTCTTACTGATTGATAGAAATTATTGTAAATCAAACTTGACTATTTCTCTTGCCAATCGATGCACTAAACTGGACAACCATGATGTATGTATAGCGTTATTACTCCCATGTGTATCTATAAATTAATTATGACTCCCAAAGCACAATTAATGATTGTCTACTTACTGGTATATTTGAGTGTTTACAACTGCTAACTACTGGCGACTTCTGAACCCTGTCCTAAAGATTAAAATGTATTCACCGCAATTTCCAATGGTCACTTTTAGCATTTGAGTCTGTCCGACAAAGTGATAAGCCATTGAAAAAGAAGACAATCAAAACAATATTAAATACGCCACAGTCTCGCACAATCAACGATCGTAGGGTATTACAAACTGTAATAAAATCTAGTTACTATCAACCCTGATTTTTTTTATCTGAAATCCCGTTAGCAAATGACAATCTTTGAAAACCATAAGAATTGGGGTGTTGACATGACGATTATAGAAAATGAACAATTCTTCAAAATCTTGAAAAAAAAAAAACAAAACAAAACGAAAAAAAAAAGAAAAAAAAAACAGGAAAGTGAAATGACCTTATTATGAAAGGAAACGACTACATGTAATCTATTTAGGTGTCCGTATTATGCTAGCTGATATGACAAAGTCACTAGAAGTTTCTAAAGAGACATACCCTGCCCACAAAAGTTAGGGAAAAGAACCATACTGAAAACGGGGTTGTGATTAGATTCGTAGTCTTGAGGGCCCAACCTGCAAAACAGGATTAAGAAGGATCGCGTGCAGTTTATGGAGAGTTCTCTACTTCTTCTGCTAGTATCAAATTAAGGTGAATGAATTCTCAAGAAACAGATGGCACTAAGAATACAAAAATATTTAATGGTTGTAACTATGTTGAAAATTAAATCAGTTTAAATCCAAATATTTGGTTATTTCAATGCGAGGCTGAATAAATAAATTAATACGTCCTCATATTGATTGTGGTAACAGATCTGATGCAATAGTTAAAGGGCTTATCTGTCGTTTAGACGCTCTCATATTTCGTCAGTCCAATTTACGACAAATAAGTTGTTAGGCGTAAGTTTGTCTTGTTCCTGGATAAATTGCCAGCCGTATTCCATTTTCTATTTGAATTGCGCTTACATTAACCATAAATCAGAGAAACTGTTGGTTCTAATGAAACTATATAACGACAAATGACCAAATACAATGAGATACTTTAGAAATAACTTTGTCTGGAAATGTATCCTAGAATAAGACAAACTCACGCTTAACGATTTATTTGTTGTAATTTGTTGTAAATTTTGCGTACAGTTTTGATAGTTATGGTTAGGCTAGTCTTGTTGATATTTTTTTTAATTGGACGTCCGAAAGGACGTCCAATTCTTATAACCGCTTTCCGACAGGCGAAATGGGTTTTCATTACCAAAAAACCCTTCTCAGACTCAATTGCCAGTTGACCAAAATTCAAAATAGATTTTGAGACCATACAGGAAAACTGTCGTATCTTTTCCTGATTTCTATGTGTTCTCTAACAAACGCTATAAGATTCATTTGCCGATTCAATTCATGCCACGTCTTAACCAACTTTACGATCTTTTTTCGATTTGACAATTTTCTTGTAGTGATTTGACTTTTGTAATATTGTGTAAAGGGTAAGATCTTTAGAAAGCGATACATGCATATACTTTATCAATAAAGTTAACAAACGCCATATATCATCATCAGCAGCGATAGCTCAAACGGGAAAGGATTAGCCTCGCAACCTTTTATCAGTATGAAGTTTGGAACGCCGTTGGTTCGAAACCAGTTCGGATTATTTCTTCTGTATAACGTTTGTTAAAGCGTTTTTTTATGTGTTTACTGCAAGAGACATTTTAGGATGATTACTCAATTTAATCGTATTGTGTATGATAAATTCTTTTTTATTGTTGTTGTTGATGATGTCTTTGACATATTTAAAGAAACGGGGTTTCCACGAGACGTATTTTGGAAACAGGGTTTTAAAATTGATTATCGGGGAGTGAGTTCATTTCGCAACTCGGGTTCGACTCGACGACAAATCGGGGATTCATCTGAACAGCCTCAGATGAGACGCTACTGATATCCACCTATTCAGAAATATAGTTGCTCTTACGAGTTCTATTTTTTCTCCAGCTTTTGTATCACCGATATTCGACAGTATCATGACCTATTTACATACTGATCAATGATCATGACAACAATGATTGTTACGAGTTTAATATCGAGTGACAGCGATCTGTATTTATTACGTTTGTAGATGTAGGGATGCTTCGGTAGAACTGGTATGAGGAATCCATGGTTAGGTGCTCCAATTCATCTGGTATTTTGTTTCAGGAAAAATATGTATTGAATTTGATTGTTTTGTAACCACAACCAGAGAAAAGTGCTGCCGTGTTTTTTTTTAACTCTTATACTCTAAACACGAATAAAAATCAAAGTGATTGGAGCACTATATTTAGACGTCTCTGATTGATTGAGCGGAATTGTATGTAAATGATCGGCGTTTCATTACTTTATTTCGTTGAATTTGTGTTTAGATCGATTCTAAATCACTGCGTTAGTTTTTCCCTAACGATGGTGGAGATAAAAGTCGAAAGAAAGACGATAAAAAAGAACAATGTCTAAGTAAAATTCGAACCCAGGGCCTTCCAGATATAGACATGTGTAAAGAGTACAAGGTGGGTGCTCTGCCAAGTGAGCTGTCGCGGCTTTCATTTATGTAGCGCGTTGGCTTACATTTTGAATAAAGTGCTTTGTATCGTCCTTTATAAAATAAACGAAAGGTATAACTGACGACAATACCCATAGTTAAACCGAAACAAGAAGACAAAATTTCTAATCACATGGCCTTAATTGAATTTGGTAATCAAATTAATAGTGATTATTCATAGAGACAAATCAGTTGTCTTGAAACGGCAATCAAATCGATTTGCAGCCTTAGAGGGGTTTTCTGGTAATAAAGCCGATTTCGTATGTCCGAAACCGATCTTATAGAATTAAACACAGAAGAATGAATAAAATATCTTTCGTTCATGTACAATTCCTCTCAATCAATCAGAGACGTCCAATTACAGTGCTCTCAGCACTTTGATTAAGTTTTGTCGATCAAGGACAAGACTTTATGGTAGTAAACAAAATGACTACTTCGTCAACTTATGTACCAGTACTTGTCATTCCACCTGACCATGGTTGAAATACCTTGATTCATTAGATTTTGCATCATGTTATTATGGTAATTGTCTCGTTAAATGAGTCAATATCAAGATCGATTCTTACCTGGATGCTGTTTCACCAAGAGCCATGCTTTCCAACGGAAGCTGCTACCAAAATTGAGAAGGCTTTAAAAGAATAACTTACATTTCAATCAACCTTGTTTTACTTTGCCGTGAGTTTATTATGACTATCTCAGTGCCAATTGCCCAAATGGGTCTTTGTAGGCACAGGGTTAAATGATAGCAATTCTTCTATTATCAAATAAATTGCATTTATTATATCATCTTATTTTCGTACCAACGAAAATGTTATATTCAACTACACCACGAATTACATTGGAATATATTTAGAACTAGTCCGAGTATTTAATTGCTTTCATTCTAATAAACGTTTCGATGCCTTAGAAAAATAAGGTCGTAAGTGTTAATTACGACCTTGTATGATGCATACATTTTTGGAAGGGGCATTTCAAGCTCTAAATATGGTGCAAATTTCATAGACATTTGAACTTGTCATGCTGACCAATTTGGCTGTATAAAAAGGTCGTTTATTCTGTTTTCTTTTTGAAATAAAACTGTTTTTTCCAGTTTTCTCAAAACTGTTTTTCACTTACGACCTTCTTCTTCTAAGGCATCGGTTTGTCACTTTTAGAAATATGATTATATTGTTTCCATTTAGCATTTCCTTATTGAACTTTTTTGTGAGTTAAGCCATTGGAACAGAAGACAGTATTGATCACACCACAGTTTTATGAACCCGACATTCCTCAGGGATTTCAACTCGTAGTAGAATTGTTACTATAAACGCTGCTTCAAAATGAGGAAACCTATTAGTAGATGACAAAGTTTTAACAAGATAATTGAGCCATATTACAGAATAAAGGAATTCGATGAAGTTAAAATATAAAAGCAGGTATGGGATTTGTATTTTGAAAGCATAGACACGATGAGGAAACGTTAAAAGGCTTATTTGTCGTCTAGACGCTCCCATATTACGTCAGTCCAATTTACAACAAATAAATCGTTAGGCGAGAGTTTGTCTTATTCCAGGATACATTTCCAGACGAAGTTATGTCTAAAATATCTCCTTGTATTTGGCCATTTGTCATTATATATTTTCATTAGAACCAACAGTTTCTCAGATTTATGGATTACGTAAGCGCAATGTAAATAGAAATCGGGAAATTCAATCGATTTCGTGTTCAATGGCAATTACGTGTGCTTACAGAGCGATCTTACACGATACAGATAGAAACTACAGACATGTCCTACAAAATATGTAACAACCACGTGCTGATAATTACCCATCTTCGCCTTCAACATGTTCGAGTTGAAAACAACCATATTTAAGTATAAAATATAGCCTGCTTTCACAAGGCAAAGACAGATGTTATAGACAAAACCCATAGATAGGTCATACGGATGGGGTAAACTAAGACGTAACCATGATACTCCTTATATAATCGCAAACATTACAAAGCCATTACAAAGCTAGACCAATCCGTAATTACGCAAAGCGTAGTGAAGTTTTACGTTCGTTTATACAGAATAGTGTATAGGAGTAGAGTTTTTTCAATAAAAAATAAGAACTATAAGGAGGGAATACCAAACATGATACATTATATTTTAGAACTATATCCGTTAAATAAGACAAACTTCGAAAATCTATAGTATCTAGGTTTGTAAGACAATACTGACAATTTCTACAAATATGCACAAGAGAGGAGTTTGAATTTGAGTTTATTGGGGTTTTACGCCGTTTTCAACTACCAGGGTCATATCGCAGCGGCTGGAGCACCTAACCGTGGGTTCCTGGTATTCTCGCACCAATACAACCACCACAATATCCAAACCGAGCCTCCAGCTGCTCTCTCACATAGATGATTCACATCCATTGGTGAGAGACAAATGACTTTTGTCAAATGTCAGAATGGATACTGGCCGAGCCGGGGTTCGAACTCGAGACCCCTGGATTGACAGACTCCGACGTAACCGACTGAGCTATCCGGGCTCGGCGCACAAGAGAGGAAGGGGATAAACTAATGTATGATCATAAATACCTTTTATATCAAGCGATGAAACTATATAATGAGATATATTATTACATAATCGAGCCAGAAATTGGAATAAAATGTCATATAAGATTCTTTAGACCAACCTGGTTCATGATCAGCCTGCGTATACACGCAGTCTGATCATGAACCATGTTGGTCTCCAATAGCCTCTTCGTGACATGTAGCGACTTTACAGCAGCATGAATCACAGTCAGACTGCAATTAGGCAAAGGGTAGTTGTGAATTACGGATATCGCAAATGCTATAAGGGACGTGTTTCCAGATCGCGGCTCAATTATATTTCGCGCACATGTATACCGTATCTTTTCAGGGCGATGTATGAGACCAAGCGCAACTCTCGGAGATAGACCCGTGACAGGGGTACACAACCCGCCATCATGATAACACCAATAGCCGCCAACATGGATGAGCTGGACAAGGGCTGGTCCTGGGTGGTCCTTGTAGCCTCTTTTGGACATTTCATGATATTTGGGATGTTCCTGTACGGAGTGGGCGTGGCCTATATGGCTCTACTAGAGGAGTACGAAGGACGGACAGCCACCACGGCGTGTGCTGGTAGTCTGTACGCAGCACTCGTGTCATTAGGGGGTATGTACGGATTTGAGCAGAATCTGGAATAAAGGCCATAAAATCCCTTTCCAAAACTTTTAGAAATTCAATTGTCTGAATTTGAAAATTGGCTGTTAACAAATATTTCGGCGAAAGGATAAAATATGTACTTATCAGCATATATTTCTTTTGCCTCTAGAGATTTTGTAAGTGTAGGACACAGATTATACTGCATTTAAGCAAAGCTTGTTCTAGGATTATATGTCAAATATCACAAGGGTTCTTTTCTTCCAAAATACATGGATAGTTTTAAGTTATTGTATCGTAATTATAGAAATTGTTGAACGATTTACTTGTACATATAAAACAATAGGACTAGCAAAATAAGTCATCAATTATTGAACAACGTTATTTATCTAAATGCTTAACAAGTGTAAGGTCATTGTTATGTATTTATCCAGAGAGTTATTGAATATGCCAAGTGATTTGAGTAAACTCGAGTAAAATTTCTTCATCCATTCATAGTCTAATAGAGTATCCATCAAAGAATATCCCGTAATCATTGGACCACTTAAACAATGAATACATCGAAACATTGAATCAAATCTGTGTCAGTGAAATAACATTTGGATTTCAACTTTCCATATGCGTTGTCAAATGATCTCCTTGTACAAAAATATCAGTACACCTTCCTCAAACAACACGATATATAAAATGGTGGGAAACTGTGGAATTCATATATCAGAAATTAAAATGCGCTTTAAAGCAGACAATTCATATTATAACAGTATATCGCATTGAATATATAGGAAATTATTGGTTATCAGCCAGTTGCAATAATGTAACCAAAACCTTTTTCAATCTTGATATGGGTACAAACAAATACCTATCATCAAGTTTGTGGCTACGATATCGCAGCTAGTTATGAGTATACCTGTCTTAACCTGTCTTAACTTCATTTTGTTCGAAAGTTTTATCTTTACTGATGGCAGAATCGGATAAGGTACATATAAAATATACTAGTATATATACTTTTCTTAGCTACATTTATGATAAATTATCACTGGATATTCTTCTCATCACGCGAAGTTTGACCACAGGGATGTGTGGGTGTACTAGATTATTCACAATTAGTACGGTTCTTTTGTGCTAAAAGATTATATGTCATGAAAACTAAACACGCATAGTGTCGCAGAGGTCAATTTCTATATGTTCTTTCAGTAACCACTTTGGCACTCTAAACTGACGGTCCCTGGAAGAATGATTCAACAAAGATAAAACACATGATTAAGAATATCGTCGCTTTCCAACAAAAATATCGTAACTGCAGATGGTTTTAAGCTGTGGTTGCGATGTTTATGTTGCAAAGCAGCAGTATATAATTTCACCTTAAACTATATCTAATCTGCTAAACGGTTGTTGGTCTACGGTTGTTGGCATGGAATGGAATGGAGTTTTACGTCCCACTTAACAGCTAAGGTCATATGGAGGCGTGACCTCGGTTTAAAGTCACACCCGAAAGACTGGAGAGGCGGGGGTCGATTTTATTTTATTGGGGTTTTACGCCGTTTTCAACTTCTATGGTCATATCGCGGCGGCTGGAGCACCTAACCGTGGGTTCCTTGTATTTCTCGCACCATTACAACCACGATATCCAAACTGAGCCTCCAGTTGCTCTCTCACATAGATGAGGCGGGGGATCGAACAAGCGACCCTTATGTTACAAGTCCGGCGCGTTACCTCTGCACCACCTCCGCCGCTCTACGGTTGTCGGCAATGTTACTTCACATCGTTTAGATACCTTGAGAAAACAGATCAACTTTTGATCTGCACAATTTAGTTCTTTTCATGAAATATATCTTATGTTTTCTTTGGAGGGAATGAAAAAGCTAGAGAGCGAGACATGTGAATGATTTAAACAAAAATTGTTTTATACTTCAGGTCCTATCTCGAGTATTTTGATAGACAAGTACAGTTGTCGGACGGCCATGTTTCTGGACGGTATACTGACGACGTTAGGGTGTATAGTCACCGCTTTTAGTAACAGTCTTTCATTGTGTATCTTCAGTTACGGTATAGTATCTGGTGAGTATTAGATTTTCTGTGAAATAGTTGCTTGGGCATTATCATAATGTTATAGTATAATCTTCATATACAGTCGACACTCGTTGTGTCGAGGTCAGAGAAGCCGTCAAAATACTTCGACATATCCGGATTTCGACTAATCCGATTTTGATTATTTTCGATGAAAACGATATTTAACCATTTTTGATGGGCATCATGTGTGTACATGATTGAAATATAGTAGGAAAAGGAAAGAAATTGCTCGAAGCGAGCAATTTCTATCCTTTTCCGACTGAATTTCAATGGCTGTATTTGTTTCGGAATTTATTTTGATATCCATATGTTGAGGATGGGACATAACAAGGGACATGACTAGCACTTCGACTTAAGCGGAATTTCGACTTATCCGATGTCGAGATAACGAGTGTCGACCGTATTAACAGCCAAAGTATTCTTGGAGGCATACATACCAAGTTTGTGTGTTATGTTATAATAATTATTGATAGTCTTCAAGAATCATATATTTTCGGTGTATCTTATTAAACTGACATTGCATCTTTTTGGTATTGCTTTGTAAATAATGTAAATCATAGCGACAGGAAAATTTACATTCGTTATACTGCAGACTGCGCTTGGTATATAGCCTCAAAACGGTAAATAGTTTGTTTGGAGAAAGTCAGTTATCTATATTCACAAAATAGAACTTGTTTGAATTTATGGCATCACAATTGTCCCATATCCACATTATCGTATCTTATGTGCTATGGAAACGTTAACATTTGAATAGGTCTTTTGTGCGTGCAACATACAATGTATCGAGCTTGTCTTTATGTTCTTGCTTCCATTTCCATACTTTCATTCTGGTAACACATTCTTCGCCAATTATCGGATACTGGTAAGACAGCTCTCATTCAAGTACCAATATCATTGTGGAGTGGAGGGCGTTTAGTTACTGAATGATAAATGAATGGTTCACGTGATGGCATGCCCAACTCTCGTCCCAAACGACAATATAATGACTGTCGTCTGCTTTCAAATCGTCAAGGGATCCCCGAGTTAATCTGTAAACACGATATGAAGCTAATATGAGAAGACCTAGTTATCAGAAAGCGGTACTTCTCCCTTTCCCAAACGACAAAATTTTAGGGTGATCCATTTAAAAACTGCTACAAATGACAAAATGGATAATAATCAAGGTTGGATATGTGTACAGTATAGCTCCGAAAATATTGAGGCTAAAAGAGAAAGTACTGATTATCAGCAATTTCTTCTTTTGTCTCAATGTTTTGCCAAACCTCGTCTTAATTATTAAAGGTCAACTACGACCTATATTTTTTTTTTTTATATCGTGCGAAAAAAACATGCCTTCAAAGTTAGGACAAAATGACAAATTATATATAATTCTGAACTGTTGTCCACAACAATTTGTTTAATTATAGCACAAAAATACAAATTTCTCGTTAACGGTTCTATTTGTTGGCTTGAAATTTTCAGAATTTTCATAAGAAAAGATGCTCTCTCAGATAGAATAAAAGTAAACTTTATGTAAAAATAATTGTGAAATGTCACTTTAAGGTCACATTCAAGCAAGCCCAAGGTTCGAGCTCTCATGGGCCGCGGCCTTAGCGCAGTTGGTAGCGCATCTACCTCTCATTGGAGAAGTCCCGGGTTCGATACCTGGTCGCGGCAAATACCCTTTCTGACAAAACTGTCACCCACCAATGGGTTTGAAATCTTCAACCTAAGTGGGCGAGCAGCTGGAGGCTCGGTAAGGGTGTTGTGGTTGTACTGGTTTGAAAAAGAACAGGAATCCATGGGTAGGCGCTCCTGCCGCCGTGATATGACATTGACATTTGAAAACGGCATAAAACCCCAATAAACTCAAACTCGAGGTCTCATCCGACAAACTTGTAGCGGATAAGAACAAAAACATTGATATAAATCAAAAGCAAACATTTCTAGACCAGTCAGCTAGGAAGATAATCCAATTCAAAAACAATCTTCATCACAAATATCAGTCATGCATTTGAATCAAGATTTGGAAAAGATCACTGAAGATAAACATGGTTCAAGATCAGCCTGTGTATTCACGCAGTCTGATCAAGAATCATGTTGTTCTCCAATCACTTCTTTGTGACCCTTACCACTCGTGTGAGAGCAGATTGAATTACAAAAAGACTTCATTTGGACACAGGCTGATCTGGAAACATGATTAATCTCAAATTCTAAATGATGTCTTGTTCCAGATCTTGGCTCATTTGTACTTCCAATTGTGACCCGTCACGCTAAAAGGGACCTTATCGGATGTGTGGAAAATATCGACCTAGTCAGTCTGCGCAGTCCGCGCAGCCTGACTAGGGCCGAGACTTTTCACTTTCATGTAATTTTCTAAATCTAGAATGTTTTCCCTATCTTACTATATGTTCATTTTACCCATACCGTTCCTGGATGACCTGTGCTGAGTCTGACAAGTTTGTCAAAATGTGTTTTTTTTACATCTGATAAGGTCCCTTTTAGCGTGATGAGTCATAATTACGTAATCTATGTTTTTGTATCTCTTTTCACAGGAGTTGGTGGAGGTATCGGTTATACAGCTGCGATGGTTGTTGTTGGGTTCAACTTCCGACGTTACCGTGACGTTGCCGTCAGCGTGGCTATAGCAGGCGTAGGGTTTGGTACGTGTGTCCTGTCTCCAACCATGGAAATATTACGGGAATTCTATGGAAACACTGGATATTTCATTCTATTGGCCGGTATTGGATTCCATAAGTGTTTATTCGCTACGTTAAGTAGGCCATCAGATTTAGAACTTCTCCGACAGAAAACAATTCAAGCTGAGAACGGAAGCAAAGCGCTATCTAGAAAGGAACTTGTACATCACTATGCAAAAGTTTACACGAACAAATTGATCTTGTGTTTCTCGTTTAGTTTGTTATTATTTAGTCTAGGCACCTATATGATATTTCTACACATACCAAAGTTTGCAGTCTCGTTAGGCTTTACACCAATCGAGGCTTCACTGCTTCTCTCCACTTGTGGTATATCTTCCGTGTTATCCCGTATAGCCATCGCAGTGGTCTCAGGTAAGAAGGACATCGATGAAATAGTGCTGTATTCGTGCTCGTTCGGATTACTGGCGCTGGGGACCTTCTTATTTCCGTTATACTCTAAACACTTCGTGGGGCTGGTGGTGTACTCTTTGTTACTAGGGACGTATTTCGGTGGTTGCTATGCAATTATGAACGGTATAAACATTAAATTGGTGGGCCTAAAATGCCTGTCAATCGCCACTGGGATGGAACTGTTATTCTGTGGTATTGGTACCGCCCTTGGTCCTGTTATAACTGGTATGTATCGTATTGTCTCAGCTCTAATAACTCGTTAGACTTTGTGTAAATTGAGTGTTTTGTATTCAAAATAATCACATCATGATACTATGTATGCACCTTCAATCTGCATACATATTAAATTCTTAATACGTCTTGAAGTTGACACAATCAGCATTTTTTTTCTTGTGGGTAAATGTAACGAATGAAGTGTTTCGTTCTAGGAATCGCAAATGGCAATACATTTGCCTTCAAACCGTTATCTAGAAACTGTATACTGGTATCTAGAAACTGTATACTGGTCAATTCACATTGTTTATATATTCACGTGAATTATGAAAGCTACGGGGTACTCATGAAGTGAAATTATAAATTTCACGTTGTATAATCACGTGACTCAGAATTTCCAATAATCTTCAATATCTTTTTTAATACTTGCCCAATTTGAATTCGGTTTAAAGCAGAGAAGGTGGGAAAGAGAGTGGGAAAAAGAGTAAGCTGGACGTGTTGGAATTTTGAAAAATCAACTGATAAAAAAGTTATTGAAGATAAACCAAAATTTTGGTTAATCTTCAATAACTTTTTTTATCAGTTGATTTTTCAAAAATCGACCACGTCCATCTAATGCGTGACGTCTGTCCACATTCTCTGCTTGAAACCGAATTCAAATCGGTCCAGTATTCACAAAGTTATTCAAGATTTCCTGAAAATATTGTATCACGTGATTATCCATCGTGAATTCTGATGTTCTGATTTGTTTCAGGTCTGATACTGGATGGTGGAGGAACGTACGAACACGCGTTTATGATGGCAGGTAAGGTTGTATTAGATAGAGTCTGTATAGTAGATTCTACGCGATATTAGTTTTCGACCTACGTTTTGGACCAATGAAATTGCAGTATATTTCAAAATTTCGCCACTCTATTTCGCATAAACGGGCTGCCGGATAGTTTATGTGACGTCTTTACATAGCCACGCCCAGTCTCCAATGAATCGCTAGCGAACACTAAGTCAGCTGCGCGCATTTGAATGTTTATTTCGCGTAGAATCTACTATACAGCCTCTATCTAATACTAAACGTTCAAAAGGCGCAGCCTTTGAACGTTTATGTCGAGTAGAATCTACTATATAGACTTTATCTGACTTAGTGTTCGTCAACCAATGAAAACATACGCTTCTACTGTCATTCTTCAAACCACGCCTCCGACCGGAGCTACTATCAAGCGGATCTTACTGGAAAAACATCATTTTCCCAAAAATTACATCATTTTTCATAACTGCAAAGGAAACGGGGGCATGGCTATGTATATCCGTGACATAAACTGACCGGCAGTGCGTTTGTGTGAAATATAGCGCCAAAACTTTCAAATATACTGCAATTTCATTGGTTCACAAACTAGGACGAACACTTAGTTATAATACTGCAAGAATTCAGCTAGCTGACAGAGCTGCATATATAAGGGTTTGATGACTTTTCCAAATACAATATTTCACTCATCAAACTCTATGTTGTCGGTACTCATTGGAAACGTCTCGTAAAGACGATTCAAATGAGTACCAACAAGAAAGGGTTTGGATTTGAAATAACACATTTAGAAACTGATTATCGTCGAGTTTGCACAAGTATATTTGATAAGCATACCCATACTTGGCATATAAATCTTAAACTCGATGTCAGATAATCAGCATACATGACCTCTCTAAATATCTTTGAAAGTCATAGATCTCCCAATAAGGAGAATGTTTTTTCTAAGTCATAAATGTAATAATATATACATTTGTAAGCATCGATCGATGTTTTGACTTAAATTGAGTTATTGGGTAAAATTTTCATGTTCGATATTATCCCTTTACTTCATGGCTTCCGACACGAATTTAATGGCTCGGGTTTTATTATTTTTTCTCACAAGCTAAAGAGTACTAAGTCTTGCTCCTTGTGATCATTGAACTTGCATTTGCAGAGTACATACATGTAATTTGATCACTAATTATCTCTATGTAATTTATATTTAACAGCGTTCAGCATTCTGATAGGGGCAGCACTAGGCATGGCTACCGTTGTTTTCCAACCGAATCACGACAAACCGGAAATACCCGACTTAGATTACATCGTGACACGTGACGGGGACTTTCTAAACCAGACGATATCTGCTCAAGTGGCGTTCGGAAAGTCCAGACGAAAAGACAAAAATAAGAGTGAGCTACACGAGCCCACGTGTCAGGTGATTGATAAACCTTGTGAGGGCGGGGCTTGTCACGCTTCTCCCACCCATCATATACTGGAGACCAGCCCTAACGAGGAGAGTCAGCCGGTAGAGCCAATCAACTTCACGGAAGAGATTCAAAAGTTGCTCAAGGGGGAGGAGTTAAAATTCATTGATGAAACCTAAAGATGGAGTAATCTGTTCTTCCTGTTTTCTTCTTTCTTCCATCCATCACGTTTTATTCATTTTACAATTTATCTCCAGAATTCGGAGAAAATGTTCTGGAATCTTAGAGTTAGAATATTATTTACAAAATGTATTCATAACTGTGTATCAAACGTCTGAATTGTCCGCATATTAACTTAGCGAATTGATTTCGGAAAAAGTAAATTGTTGGCTTTTGTCCAATATAGAAAGGCAATTTGAAACATTGCAGTTAATCAGCATTTTCTGTTGTTCACTTAAACACCACGGTTATTTAAGGTAGTATACCCGTAATGAGATTCGCACAAGGTCGGATTATTCGGGCGACGTCGAAAATATTCGGTCGAATGTTTACGACCGCGCACGAATACGTTCGGATACATAACGACGAAGCTCGAAAAAATCCGATGTTTCATGAATCTCAAAATGGCCATTATTCTACCTTAAACACTCAAACACAAGCATTGGTTGTAGAGTATGTGCACATCTTCCTTGCATTTGAATGTTTATAGAACAGGGTATGTGGTGTTAAGTGAGATAGAACCAGGATTGGCGCTCTCACATGCTCGTACACTTTAAGTCACCAAAAATCCTTTGCGAATACACTGAGAAATAAGAAAAGACTGAAATTTTTGGACAATAATTAAATTACTAGGTAATAGCTTATTGCGTTGGCATTAAGCTTATTGCCTTATTTTACTTATTGCCGCTAACATCACTGGTGGTGAACTCGGCCAAAGCGAGGGACGTTTTTTCGCGAACAATTTATTCCGTCGGTGTTGTTATAAAATCTCGTAACTACGGCTTAGATAAATCCGTAGTTACGAGATTTTATAACACCACCGACAGTTTACATAAATACGGTGAGCCCGGTCTATTTTTAGACCAAATTAATTGCAATTAGAGTGAAAAATCTTTAAACTCACATTTAAACGCAAAATATCTCTACCTTGTTGTAACGAAGAACGTCCCTCGCTTTGGCCGAGTTCACCGCCAGTGAATATATACATTTCGAAAACGTTACGAGGGATAGCCCCCTTGTGTTTAAGATTATTCTACCCCGGACTTGAAAAGACAAAGGTACGAACTATTAAAAGCACGAACTAGTCTGCATTCATTTACATTGTTCCTCTTGATATCTTTATATCTTGTTAGATATTATATGTACAGAATTAAACGAGAATCGTACAAGTTTGTTTGGTTTATGAACACTACTCTTACGATTCTCTTTTAATTTTGGATACATTCCTAATATTTTTTAATCCGCTTTACATGTACGGACTATCTCTTTCCGTTAATATAAAAATGGATGAAAATATTATCATTTTATCAATTGAGAAACTTGGCAAATTCTATGGAAAAATCACCTGTATCGTCAATTTGCGTTTCATTCTCTGTAAAGATCTTGTGAGAGCAGGATTCAGAAGTAAACGTAACAAACAATGCTTATTTTGTCATATCATTTTATATAGTGTATACATTTTACATGTATATTATACAATAGATTATAAAAATTAAATGTTAGTTAGATTTTATTAAGGTCTTAGTTGTATTCTTTTTATTTCTTTTAATAAAATTGAAAATTGATGACTGCTTGGTTTTGTTTTTGTGTGCATCAGCGCGAAATATTTTGAAGACCGGATGTACCTCTGACTACCTTTAATTTGATGCAAAATATAATACATGCTGTTATCGTGAGCACAAAATGATGGTAACTCACAATTAAGGTATTCCACTCATCAGTAAAAAAACGAACATCTTCGGCGTCATTCGTGACAACGGAGACTTGCAATGGTATCAGGAGGCGCGTTCTTTAGAGCGAGAATGTTTAAGATTTCTTAAGGTGTTTTGGATAAAGCGTTTTTATGACCGAGACTTTGACCGAGCCGTTCCGAATACTCCATATTTATACAAATGACGTTATCATGTCGTTATTTGTATAAAGTATGAAGCATTCAGTACACCGCGGTTTATGAATTATGAGTGTTCGGAACAACTCGGCCCAACCTCTTTTATATTGTTTGTACAGAATTGATCGAGGGGTTCCGCATGAAGTATAGGGTAATGACGCCTCCCATTGGGCGTCTTAAAAATCTTGCTCTAAAGAACGATTTATCCTAAGCTATCTTAAGAAATCTCAAGATATCTCAAGAAATCTCGCTCTAAAGAACGCACCTCGGGTCTTTGGTAATACGGATACCCTCTCAATTTCCGCCGTCACGGTAAACGAAGAATACAAAGGCGAAATGGCGTGAAATCTTTTTTTAATGATGGATGAATTATCGCTTTTTTCATTTTAAATCACAAGATACGCATCAGATAATTTGTTTGCAACTGCGTTCATATATGGAAAGTGTAAAGTCGTGACATTGAGACCAACATGAGCCAATACCAGCTTGGACATATGCGCATACTGATTGAGAAACATATCGTCGATTTCTTCAGAAAATCTTGACTGCGTGTTTAAAGTTGTAAGATTTTACGAGGGTTTAATGAAAAACGACCTACATGTATAAATTCCACTTTACTTGAAGGAATTATAATAGAAAAACACGGTGCATGATCTAACTGTAGTTAAGAAATAAATAATTGCAATATGAATCCATTGTGGTCCATTTTTTCAGTTCAAATGTATTTTCTTCAATTTACTGAATTCCATTCTAATAGGAATGAATAATCAGTTGCTGGTGTACTCTCTTATTAATGTAATAAAGATGGACAAGTCTAACGGAGTTGAACAGACAGGAACATGCTTATAAATCAATATCTACCAATACGAGTAGATGTCGCCAACTTCGATTATCATCTATCTGATTTGGGCATTCTGGGGTGACTTCTTTCAAGATGTCAGCACCCTTAAAATGCATACACGTGGTGCATACTGTCAGGCGGCACATTTGCTTCACAAGCTTGCTTCAAGTAAAATGAATAATCCGATTTGAATAAATTCTTTTATTCGATGAAATTGAGACGAAAAGTAAACTTTCATTTGTAGAAATGTAGTTTGTCTTTCAATTTTCTGCTTGCTACTTTTTGGCGGAAAGGATTCGGAGTTATGCGCACCGCATAGTGATTAAGCCAAAATAGGATAAAAGTGATGCGCCAAATCAGTCAGTCTATTTTGGAATATTAGATTTGATACCATAACAATAGACTGGACTAACGAGTAGTCAATGGCTTATGAATGGACGGAAGGGCGGATAGACACACAACGGCTTTTCCGACGTACATCAAAATAAGCATACAGTTAAATGTATTACCGAGGATAAAGATTGATCAAGTATTTGTCTAGATTCTTATTATGCCACTAACACATGGATTCGGCAACATATCTGGCGAAACCCATGAATAAGTTATTCCGTGTTCATTTTCTGTAAACAACACATTCATATGGCATCATCAAGAAAATGGCTTTGGTAAATACGCAGATTAAAGATGAAGATGCGGCAAACCAACATTTTCCTATCTACTTTAAAACATTCTTGCCTCTTCCGATATGTATTTTGTCGTTTGCAAAGAGAACTTTCATCCACGAACAAGCCATAGATGGGGTGTCGCTGTTTTTGTATAATACTAGGCCTACTGTCCACCTATGATTTCGCCCTTGTACAAAAACAAATGAATTTGTATCTGGAAAGGGGGTCCTTACAGGATTAGCATTTCAAAATGTATTATTGCAAAAGTACATAAGTAATGCATTGTTTTTCAACAAAAAAATAGCGAAACTGCAGCTTGTTTTAAGCCGCAGTTACGAGGTTTTTTTTATTGAAAACAAAGAATTGTAGTTAGGGTTGATTACATAAAATTGCTTGATATACGATAAATGGGGCTGCAAGATATAGATGTTGCAATTATTTATCAAGTGCATGAATATAAACGTCATAATGCCGTGTACCATGTATATAAAATGATCATCTTGAAAATGAGCACTTAACCCTATCCCAAACAAGACCTGGTTTTGATGACCCCAATAGAAAAGGCTTCGGAAAAAATTGAGGTAAAAGAAGAAACTGCTGATAACCAGCAGTTTCTCCTTTTGTCTCAATATTTTCTGTGCCATATTTTACACAAATTCTATCTTTTATAATATCCATTTTGTCAATTGTGGCAGTTTTTGAAGTGGATCACCGTTAAATTTTGTCGTTTGGGAAAGGCTTAAGCAGGGATGAAAACCTTGCTTCCTGACACTCTTTAGTTCTTTATCCAGTGTTTTAGTCTCCATTCAATTCGACGCATTCTAATTTGCTCCACTTCTCTGGTGTCCCTGATGTTAGCGTACTGTTTGACTAGGTTGGAAACAGAAAGAGCGGACATTCCGACAATGTCTGTTGAAGCATTCTGATGAACTGGTCTGCTGTCATGTCTGAAAGGGAGGTAACAATTGTAGGACGTTCCACAATGTAAGGGAGATAATATCATTCTACCAAGGTAATCCGAAGACTGGCTTCATTTACTCTCCAAAGCCGCGGTCTATTGATTAAAAATCATAAAACTACGACTTCACCATAGTTTAAACGAAGAAGTAATGTACTCTGTTTTAAGAGAGTAGCTTCATTATTTTGTCGACTTTTTGTCAAAATGGTGCTATTGCTCCTTTTATCAGTTTAAGCCGTTCTCACATATTGACGCCTTTTGACGCCCCATGAGATGAAAATTTAGAAAACATTTTGGAAAATGAAGAAATTGCTTGTCACAAGCAATTTCTTCATTTTCCATAATGTTTTCTGGTAGTAGTAGATGGTTAACTACGACGTCACTTATGTCATACAGGAAGTGCAATAAACGGTCACTTATATAATACAGACGGGTCACTTGAGGTTTATGATATAATTCAGAGAGGTCAGACATCTAAGGGAGGGGGTCACTGCCTTAGAAACCTGGCCTCACTTACGAAATATTGATGGGTTCATTTCCGTTATTTATTTCGGAGTCATTTGCGTAGTACTGATGTGGGTATTTAAAATACTTTGGGACAATTTTAAGCGACTGGAACCTTTTGACTGATTTTGTTGTCTGCAATGTCTGTTATAAACCTACAGTGTTCAACATAGAAAATTATCTTTAAGATTCTGTTAATCGTTGGAAATATTTGTTTGTTGGATGTGGTAATACAGAAGGGAAAACAAAAGATGAGCATTATCAAAATGTTTTTATCTTTTATTTGCATTGTGAATACAATTACAATTCACTATTCATCCTCTTCGTCATCTCTACTATCGTCACTTTCATCTGCATTGTCATCGGTATTATAATCACCTTCATCGTTACCCTTGCTATTGTCAGCGTCACTAACACTATGGTTTGGCCATAAATCGTTAAATAGATCTTTTCTTAGTTTTATGGCTTGTCTTATAGATTCTGCAATATCCATCCCGTGTTCTTTTCTGAGAGTCTCGGCCGATTGCAGGATTTGCGGTTGTATGGTGCCTTCTTCTAAGCGGTGGTAATCAATGAGAAAATCAGCGTATTCTAACCTTAACTGCTTGCGTAAACTCGGTAAAATGTCATTCGCGCTTCTGGCGATAGAACCTTGGCGTGTATGCCCTTCGTCCAAGTAGTCGTTGACTTTAGCATTGAACTGCTCCCGATTAGACTCTCGTAGAGGCTCTTGAAATCGTTTGTTCCATATTTCTTTACGCAAACCTCGTTCTCGCAAATCTGTGTTGTATCGTTTACCAGGGGGTCCCATAGAAATTCGTCTTTTCTTTTTAACTTCGTCGCCATCAGTTGACTCATTATTGCTATCAGCCTCTTTATTTCGTTTGAACGGAGGTCGCAGGAAAGGTTGCCTCTCTTTTATTTCTTCGCCGCTATATTCCATATCGTCATCACTATCTGCTGCCTTCTGACCGTGGCATTTTGTTCTGTTCAAATATGTCGGTGCGAAAACGGTCTTTTTCCGGCGTACTCGATTTTAGATCTACCACCAAGTATCCGTAAGGTTTAGTCGTCGCTTGTTCAAAGATTTTCATAAATATCCCGCTGTTAGAGGGATATATTCTCTTGGCCAATGTTGCGACTTGTTGTCTGTCAATAGGATTGTTGAATAGGACCAGGTATTGTGTGTTCAGGGCGATATCTCTGCAGGCTTTACCCTGTGGGAATAGGTTCTGGGTTAGGTAGATGACTGAGAGATTTCTATGGTGACTTCCTTTCGTAAAAAGATCGGCGACACGCTGGTCACATTTAGCTTCCGTCATAAGATCGTCAAAAGTAATGAGGTTCTTTTTTCTGGCATCAAAATAATCCCTACTACTTAAGAAGTCGGGGATACCGGGACTGAATTCTATCCAAGGTATTGTACGCTGAATTTCGTCGTAGAGGTGTTGCCATTGTCCGAAACACCATATGATACGTTCGACAGGTTCTTTAATCATATTGGAGAGTAGCATTTTTCTAGTCCATTCAGTTTTGCCACTACCGCTTGGTCCGCTCACAACCATCGTAAATGGATGTTGAAACGTCATTTTTTCGGAAGTGTGGGGTAAGACTTGGGCCTCATCAGATCCTCCGTGTTTATTACTTTGATGTCTACGCATGTTGTCAATCCTCGAGAATGACATATGACAATCGGGACAAGTATGCATTTTGTGTGTATATCGGAGATTTAGTCATTCTTACGTACTACGACGAGAGGATAAGGAGAAGATGTGGTTTTATATAGTAGGAGAGATGGTGTAGGAGGAGAGAGGAGGAGGAGGAAGGGGGAGGAGGAGAAGGAAGAGGAGGAGGAAAAGGAGGAGGAGGAGGAGGAGGAGGAGAAGGAGGAGGAGGAGGAGGAGGAGGAGGAAGAGGAGGAGGAGGAGGAGGAAGAGGAGGATGAGGAGGAGGATGAGGAGGAGGAGGAGGAGGAGGAGGAGAAGGGAGAGGAGTAGGAAAAGGAGAAGGGAGAGGAGGAGGAGGAGGAGGAGGAGGAGGAGGAGGAGGAGGGGGGAGAGGAGGAGGAGGAGGGTCGACCTGTATCATTTTCTCCTTTTCTTGCTCCTTCTTAATCAAATTTGTATCTAACTTTATCTAACCTTATATTATTCATTTCTCATAACATTTACGGGAAACTTGTTTTCGACAGAAAGTGTCTGCTCGAATTCCTTGCCTTAAGAACAAAGTGTACCACAAAATTACGTGAACCTTGCCTCTTCCTCTCTCATGCTGTTCGAATGACTGAAATATCTAACATTTGTCCCGGCCTGGTAGGGTTGAACATATTTTGCCTAAAGAAGAATATGCTATTAATGTTTCTTTATTTCACCCCAATGTTCCGTCTTTTCATCTTTTCATTATACCAGAAGTCATCGTCAAGGAGGAATAAAATAAATTATGCGACGGTAACGTCGGATCCCTTTAGCAGGGCGTATTTTTATTTCAAGTTTCAAACATTCGATACAAGACTTCAACTTACTTTCTATTTTGTCCATAGATAACGCGATGCACCACAAAATTATAAAACTACGTATTGCTTTGTCCCCATGCTGTTCTGATGCATGAAATGACTATCATGGGCCCTTAAAAGGACTTGAGGAGTACACAATACTGTGACAAAAGAAGAACATATAATAAGTATTCTTTTCTTTTGACACAATGTTTATCCTGACAAACAGAGGTTGCGTATCCGCCGCCGCCTCCATCAACCGCGCCGTAACACAGATATACCAGAACTCATCGCCAAGAACAAAACCCTTACAGGAGCGTAGCTTGGCCTTTTTAAATGACTAAATGCACTATTTCGTAATCTTGATTTTCATGCAAGGTCCAATTCATTAATGCGTTCTAAACTGCATGTGTCTTACATATAACTTTTACAAAGTCAATGGTTTAAAAAGAAGCAGGGATATGGAAACAGTGACCTGAACTAAGATGACATGAGCGGAAATTTCCGACTTTCGGGTCCGATCAGGTTGATGATCAAACTCATCTGATAAATTATAGTCGTCAAATTTTTGTCCAGGTTTTCTGTTGCTTGGTCGATGATGTAGATGTAAGAGTGTAAGTATAGTCAAAAACAGTCGAAAAGGCAATTTCAACGAATTCAAGGGCAGATAATGCATGACCCTGTGGTCTGATATTTGAACTCACGCAAGAACTTATTGTTACCAGAATAGCATTCTGTCCCGATTCGGCAATAGTTGTAGAACTGTCAAAACGGTAAGTTTGTTACGAAGGTTACCTACTAAAACATCATTATAACCTTACATCATAATGATTTACTTATTTACAATAAGGCCTAAAACATTCATTCAAAAGCATTATTCACAGTCATACAAAAATATAAATAATAATAATAATCACGCTGACAAATACGGATACTCATAGAATTGACCAAACGCCAACTCCCAGTCTAAAAAATCGATTAGCCAATGAATGACCAGGAAATAGGTCACGACCGGGTCACGACCTCAGCGTAAAATAAACAAACCACGCTTTTAGGACAATGAGCATTTTACGACCAATATTGATATTCTGCATTTTTAAAGCAAAGAAAGTAATATACTGTTATTTGTGTGGACATATTGTTTATTATGTTGTAAATTCGACGAGGGAAAATTGTGAAGTGAATCCGATGGTGCATTTGTAACCAGACTGTGGTTAAACGGATCGTACTCAAGGTGTGTCGTTCCGAGATTTCGGGGAAAATCTCGAAAAATGCATTAGAATCGGATGGATTTAAACATACGGACGCCCTCATGACATGCTAAATGTGAAAAATGTTCAGGAGAATCACATTGCTGTTTGTTTGCATGAAGGTGAGCAGAGTTATCGTCGACTAATTTACCCCCCCCCCCCCGTGTCGGTTCAAGTTCGGCTCCCGTCAGTCCCCTCAAGTAGATTTGTCTAGAATTGTGTGACAACTACTAATTTATATCTAAACATTTTGTTTTGAAACTAGAAATGGTAAACCATTTCCCAAACTGAGCAGTTTTGGACTGATCAATACAATGGGCTAAAAGTAAACGGCTTATTTTACCTTTGTAGATTGATGAATCATTGATGCTATGCAACATCGCATAACTATAGCCTCGATCAAGAATTAGATGTAGTTACGAGGTTTTAGAATTACACCGATAAAATAGCAAAATGAACATGATGTCACAATTTACTGATTCCTATTTGAAACCAGTTGTGGACAACAAATATTTATTGTCAAAAGTATTAAATCTACATGTCATGCATGATAATATTAAGGAAATGAGAGAAATTGCTGTTATTCAGCTAATTCTTTTTTCTTTATGTTTTCAGAAGTTGCATGACAATTCGTCAAATAACAAAATGCCGAAAAGTGTTGAGTTTCGTTTAGTATAGCAAATCTTCGAAATATTGTTCGAAAAGGAAATTTATCGTAAAATTCAATTCATCAGAAAAACAGGACACCCATCTCTCAACCAAATATTCTTCACCGGAGTTAAACCTTTCTCAAACAAGACTACATTTTGATGTCCACAATAGAAAAGGCAGGGGAAAACATTGTGACAAGACATGCTAATTATAACTAGCGTTTTATCATTTTTCATTACTATTGAATCGGTCGGCACAATTCTTTCAGCCAATCAAAAACGTCGTCAGCGGACCTGCACTCATTCGGTGGAGGTGAAAGCTTCGGTCTTTTTCGTTGAAGCATAACCAACTTTCAGCATTAATATCTCGACGACTACGCCTGATTATTAAAAATGCGTTGGTAGTTAGAAAGTTTAAATCACATTCTTTAAAGAAAGAGTTTTGTTTATGAATTTTAACGATGGATTTTTGAAATAATCTGCCTCAAAGTTGGTATCCCGTAACGATAAAGACCGAGGTTGTACCCTCGATGAAAAAATGAAAGTGAGGCTATGACGTCATCCCGACTGATTCTATCTGTGCTCTGCCACACCTTAATTTCGTCTTCAATCCTCAACATCACCTTTTTGTTTTCCGACTTAAGCTTTAGCTTTCAAGACAGAACCTCTAAAACGTTACTGTTTGGGAAAGCATTATAAGGAGTTTTTACAACAGGTTTTCCTTCTTTCTACCTTCAGCATTTCCCAGAGGGCAGTCCAATAGACAATTATTACCCTGTTCCAGATCCAATTTCAGCAGATTTGACAAGAGAATTTTGCGAAAAGGCCTCCTGCGAAGAAACCAGCCCTATCAGAACCGACAAAATAAGAGATGCTTTGGCTTGAAGAAATTGCAAGGTACACACTAGGACAAAATCCAGTCACATATATACACACACATTTTTATCATTTGTTCACATGTTTTCAAGGAAAAAAAAAAACACAACAAAATATGAAGCTATAGCCTATACACTTTTTATTCTTTTGTTCAGACACTACAGACAGCTATGTTGTGTCTTAGCAATGGATTGATTTTTGGTTAATATGTAAATAAGTAAAAAAATTCAAAGAAGCCATGTATTAAGGTAGTCAATTCCAATGAGATTTAAGCGACATCAAATTATTCGGGCCGTGTCATAAACATTTGGCGGTGGAACAATATACACAGCCGGATCTTTACGGCACCCAAATAGATTGGGATACATAATTTTTTTTAACTGTCACGAAAAATTATGACCTTGCATGAATCTCATTTGGGATGGACTACCTTGACATAACTAAAACATTATAGGGATGTAAAGATGTTGGACTGTTCAGATTTAAAAGCTGATGCCGAGAATAAAATGCATTAAAGTAGTCCACCCATAATGTGATTCGCGCAACGTCTGAATTATTCGGGCCCGGTCGAAAGCATTCGGCAGTTGAAACTTTCCACCGCCGAATGTTTAAGATAATGTCCGAATAGGTTCAGACACGAAAAGACGACACTCGAAAAAAGCTGATGTTTTATGAATCTCAAAATGGCCGCATTACGGATATTCTACCTTAAAACACAGAAAACGTCCAGGCAAAAGTAGAAAATGTGGGTTATAAGCAATTTTTTCTTTTCTCTCAATGTTTCCCGTAAACCATTTTTATAAGGGATCTCAAAACCATGTCTTGTTTCAGAAAGGGCTAACTAGAAAAATAAGTAAACAATATCATGGTTTCCCAACATTTAAATGCTAATTATCAGCATAATTTTCTTTTGCCCCAATGTTTTATGAAGCCTTCTAAAAATGGAATGCCTACAAGAATGAATGACATCAAGAATTTGCATAAAATACTTTGTGTACTTTCAGCTGTATCACTACAAGAAGTTCTGGTCCTGATGTCTAAAACAGCATATGAAAGGAGAAATTGGCTCAACAAAAACTGGGATAATAAGGATGCCAGGAGTACAGATAAAGAACAGTCTGAACAGAATGGTGCCAACAGAAGAAAATCCGCATAGTGTCTATGTTGTCTGTTTGTTACTGTCAAAACCTACATGTATTAAAAATGAAAAAAATATTGCTTGTTTTGTATATATTGAATTAGTTGCAACAGTATTGAATAAAAAGTTTCATTTCCAACAAAACCTCTTCCTGTTCAGGCCTCAGGGTACCAGGTTTTGCAATTACCATTGTTGAAACAGGTTCTGGTTTGATCCTTGACCCCCTTGGTTTATCTCACTGTTGTGTAGGACTTTGTGCATGAGTTGTTTTCTGTGACAGGACTTTGTGGGTCAAGTGAATTAAACCTTTCTCAAAAATTTCAGACTAGTTCAATTTGAAAATTGTTGCATATGACAATATATTTATAATCAATAAAAGTAAAATGCATTAAGACAAATGAAGAAATTGCTGGTTACCAGCATTTTCTTTTGCCTTATTGTTTTCCTAGATCTTTTCTATTTGGACAATAAAAACATTTGTACCAGTTACCCTACCCCTTCACCCCCAACCAGGCCAAAAGATAGTTCTGGAAATTGCTGTGAAGATGAATGGGGCTGTACTTTTTAACCATTTCCCAAACATGACCAACAATACAACAGGATTGGGAAAAATATACTGATGAAGAAACTGTTGATAATGAGCAACTTATCATACTGGCACATCCAAAAGTTTTGCTTTTGAGGAAAGGATTTTCTTCTTTTGTCTGAATGTTTTCACAAATCTTGTTAAGAGTGTCAAAATGCGTCATTGTTTGCGAAAGAATTAAATGACATGCTTAGTTTATAATATAATACAGGCTCGTAGGAACAGGGAGGAGGGTCTAAGCCCCCCCCCCCCCCAAAGTTGGCCAAAAATGCCAAATTTTCTTAATTTTACACTGAAAATTTTGGGAAAATCCAAATTAGCCCTCCAATATTCAGGGCAAGGGCTTTAGCCCCCCCCCTACGAAATTGCTTCCTACGGGCCTGTAATAGGCCGTTTACGCTTCACTGATTCCCTACACAATTAGGCTACGTGTAGAGTCTACATAATGGAGGAAGAAGATATTGATGTCCGAATTTCTTTACTGCCGAACAAAGGTACACTTGCAAAACAAATGTATGCGTGGTAATCGTCCTTAATGTTGGGACGAAGCTCGGGGAAAATTTTCATTTATTTGAAATGAAAAATAACAACCCTTGCAGCCAAAGAAAGCTTCTGCAACAGCTTTCTTTTGTGTGTCAACCAACTTTGTGTTGATCTGCATTCCGTATCTTGCTTCGACAAACACTCGCCTTTATAGCGATGTTGTTGTTATTTTTTCTTCGAAATTTAACCCCATCAACGTAGTTTTCTTTTGAAAATTTCCTTCCCTATCAGCGTTGTCGAAGCATCGTCGATATTAGCACAAATAGCTGACATGTACCGATACCGGCCGGTAAATCCTTCAGCTTGTTTACATCCGCCATGTGTTCGTTGTCCTAGATTCCGAATCGATACGTCACGTGATATTGGGGGCGGAGCGATCTATCGATTGGCGTTTGGTCAATTGCACAGGTTTAAATAATCTAAGTTCTTGCATGTAAGCGATTAAATATAGCGTTTAATTTTTTTCTTTAACATTTGTAAAGTTTTGTTATTGGAATTGAATTTCATACATAAACGTTAAAATGACTATTAAAGCTATTTTATATATTTTGGTTCGAGACTTTTGAGTCAGGATAAGATTGCTGTTCGTCTCTGAGCGTAAATGATAATTTTCATTGATTGATACACGTACTATACTCAGTTCCAAAAGAAAGTACGTACTTTCGCATTTTGCTTTTACGTTAATGTTACAAGATTTATGGCAATTTATGGTGTGAAAGTGATATCATACTTCAGATTAGACCTTAAAGAAAATTGGCATCAAAACAGATGTCGATAGAATTGATCATACTGCATACACGTAGCCAGATCATTATGGTGTTGATGGTGTTGAGATTTGCACTCCTTACAGCTTCTTCTGTGCAAAGAGTTACACACTTAGATGCCGTTGTGGGGTTTGACCATGCCTTCAAAGCCATTTCCTTGCTAAAGTTTGAACTTTCCTGTCTACATAGACGTTACGTGTGCGTCAACGTTAGTTATCGCTACGTTACCAGTCTAGTAAATTGTCGTCGAGCGATGCAACAGCGTTCTACAACAAATGTTTATGCCTTTCAGATGTCATACAAATGGATTCTTGCTATTACAACATCAATACCGTGCAAATTCAAATTTGTTGAGGGCTTTTGTTTTCACCAGATTCGATCATGTTCACCGACATAAATTGTAACTCTTTTCCCGCGAATACACTTTGTATGTATTCTTATGTTATGAAATTTTGTTTTATGCGTAGGTATGTCAAAAGGTTTGCAGTAAGTTTAATTTCCGATCGATAACTCATAGAGCACGTGCGGCATTTGTGAAACACTAAAAATGCAAAGTCGCAACCAAGCCGAAAATTCGTTCATGACATCTGATTTGTCCATTAATATATCGTTTGTCAATAGTCTTGAGATGTGTCATACAAAAATTTCCTGACGGTAGACGGTATACCTTATGAGATGCAATGTATTTAAAATTTAAACGTGCATACTTTCTTTTGGAACTGAGTTTATATCTGATATGGTACCTGGCGCATTATTGTCGATTGTTTTATGGATAAGGACCGATGATATTTACGTTTGTTTTCAAAGGTGTGACAATATAGCTTTTTAAATAACGTTTCTGTAAGAAATCTTTTAGACTTACCAAGAATTAACTTGCCGATACGGTTATTCAAAATACATATTTTGTTTACATAACCTTGCTCAGGTTAACCCAAAATTATACAGCAATGATCCATTATTGGTAGTATGTATGAGTTATGATAAAAAAGCAATTTCAATTTGTCTGTTAAAATCATGTCGTAATATGTAACCTTCGTTAGATAAAGATATTATTATTATTATCATTATTATTATTACTATTATTATCATTATCATCATTATTATTATTATTATTATTATTATTATTATTATTATTATTATTATTATTATTATTATTATTATTATTATTATTATTATTATTATTATTATTATACGGACGACGAACGACGAATGAAAAGTGAATATACCTGGATGAGAATGAGTATGCATAGACTGAGCTGGATCCATGATGCTCTCCACTGCTTAAAGAGTCTCTATTGCAAGAATCTTTGTTTGAAAAGACTACCTCCAGTAGAAACAAAGTTAGCACAGACAAAATCATGACAGTTTCAGTAATATCTGAAACAAAAATTTCTGAGCACGAAAAAAGTTAGAATTCCAATAAAATTAACACCAGAGTGACGTTTTTTGCCTAGAGGTTAATTTTATGTTCTCAGAAGCACATGGAAAGTTTTCGAGCAATAAATGCCACCAATTTCTTCTTTTATCTCCATGTTTTCCTGGCCCTATATCTTCGGACGTGAAATTCCTGATATTTTTGAGAAACATCATTATTTACATGTCATCTTTATTGCCCTCAAAACGACAAAATTTGGCAATTTGGAATGCTCATACAGACGACAAAACGGTTAATCATAAAGATAGGATCTCTTTATAGTAAAGTGCCGCAAAAATTTGGCAAAAGGAGCAAATACTCTTTTTTGTGTCTCAGTGTTTTTAAACCCATTTCAATGATGTGAAATCCAGTCTTGTTTTGGAGTTTGAGTTTATTTGGGGGTTTTACGCTGTTTTCAACTACCAGGGTCATATCGCGGCGGTTGGAGACCTAACCATGGGTTCCTGGTATTTCTCGCACCAGTACAACCACAAAATCCAAACCGAGCCTCCAGCTGCTCTCTCACATAGATGATTCACTCCCATTGGTGAGAGACAAATGACTTTTGTCAAATGTCAGAATGGATAGCCTACTGGCCGAGCCGGGGTTCGAACTCGAGACCCCTTGTCTTGGTTTGGAAAGGATTGATTTATAAATAGATACTCATCTATTTCAAACCTTCCACAAACAGCAATAAGTTGGACAGTTCCAACATGAAAGCAACTACGGACGACTAAATATATATTGAATCATAGAAAAAGGGCACGATTTATCACAGAAAATAGCGAGTCAAAAGGAGAATATACATGTACTGTGATAACATCGTGATTATTTGTTTTTACTTGAACACATGCTTAACCTTTTTTAAACAACAAAATATCTTCATGTTTGAACTGAAAAGTTAAGCAAAATGTGATGTCTGTACAAAACGATATTTTGTACATTTTTGCACATAGATAATTTATGAAAGAATGAAAACATTAGTTATCAGCATTTTCTCCAGTTGTCTCGATATTTTCTAGTTTCTGTGCTGTACATATGTTTTTGTACACGAATCCAATCTTAATTGATAACTATTTTTAATTCTATCGTTTGGGAAAAAAAGTTAAGTATGAGCTTAGATAAAAATGTTGAAATATTTAAAGCCTCCCCCTAAAATAAGACCTTTTCTGGTTTTTCTACCTGACAAAAAAAATTGCTAACACCAAAGAAAGTAAATGCAAACATTTCTGTCTCATTTCTGTGCTTATATATCGTACAAATATCGCATCACAGTGGATGTGTTTGGAAAAGATGGAGGCAAATGGAAAACATGTGTTGATCTCCTTAGACCATAATAGGGAAAGGGTTAAGATACGTAGTTTGTAACAAAAACGTTCTATATCTCAAATAGGGTATTTTTGGACGGAACAGTTGACATAAATATATCAATGACTTCCGTATAAATCGAGACAGTTTTTTTTATTTCCCTTCCGACACCCCACAGTTTATCAAGTACTTTGGAAATACCGAATCAACACTGTATGTAAGTATTTTTTCCCCTTTGTTATTTTAATAAATATTTTGTTATATTTCAGACGTACATAAAATATTTTCAATAGCGACCTTTTGAAAGAAGATATGTTGATAGAATATATCAATGTATACAATATAGACAAAGGGAAAAAACGCTGCATGATATAGCTCTTTAATATAGTACAGAAATAACGAGGGAAAGTGGTTATCAGCACTTACTTCTTTTGTCTCGATTTTTTTCTTATTTGAGTACTTGTTATCTGATCAAAAGAATGACGTATCTCCAATTTCGTCCAGACGTAAAGAATCGGAAGAAAATTTTAATGCTCTTTATACGATTGTACTTCCCTTCTCCTAATACCCCACAAGACAGTAATGCTGATAGAGACAGACGCTAATCCACGATTTAGTAAACGTTAATACAATTATATCACATTCACGTCAATTAAATACTATATATTAATAATGTGCATTATGAATACTATGTGCTGGAATGTACGAGGTATAATGTCTACAGGGTACCAATTATCGTATATACTTGATAATTATGATATTGATATTTGTGTATTATCTGAACATAAGTTACTCGTTCATTCACAGTCGTTTCTAGGTAGTATCAATCCGAACTATCAGTATATTTCGGTGTGTGATACAACCATCTATCAGTATGGAACTGCGACGTGTGGTAAAGGTGGTGTAGCAATTCTCTATAAGAAGTCGCTTAATCACTGCATTACGGAAATTGACTGTCTAAACAACGAGAGACTATTGTGCATCGAGGTAAACCTACACAATTCGGAAACAGTGTTCATTATTGGGGTTTACATGCCAGCAAACAATGATATAGACAGATATAGCGAAACATTAAGTGACCTTAATGCACTTACTAAAACGTGCTCCGAAAAGGGGAAAGTCGTTGTTTTAGGAGATTTCAATGCACAATTACCTCTATCAAAAATTTGCATTAACATGTCAGAAAAGTCTGTACTTTTGCAACAATATGTGTTCGAAAATGGATTAAAATCCGTATTCGACAAGAATCACCATTATACCTATATCAGGAATAAAACCAAAATAGACCATATCTTGATCGAAAAACAATCAATTGAAACTGTGCAAAAAGTTAAAACGATGCCTGAGAGCGAAATATTTACTTCAGACCATCTCCCCCTGATAGTAAGGTTAAAGTACAGACCACGTAAAGCACCAGCATTAGGCGAAATTAGCCTTATTGCTTGGAATAAAGCTACAGACGAAGACTTAATCTCATTCCAAACCAAATTATCTGACTCCCTACTGTTGATAGATAGCACAGAAAATTCTACCATTTCTCCGAATAGTCTAAATGACGCTATAACGGAAGCTGTATTACGCGCCGCCAACGAAACGTTACCCAAAGTACGTCATAATAAGCATTGTAAACCGTACTGGTCACGTGACATTAAACAGTGTCATTCCGAGTCGAGACGCTTGCGGCGAGTCTGGATCGCTGATGGCCGACCGAGAGGTAACACACACGAGAGTTACCGTAGGTACAAAGATGCTAAGCGCGAATTTAGGCTAAAACAGCGTATCGCATACAATGAATATGTTAATAACATGTTCGCTGAGCTGAACGAAACAGCACAAGTTGACGTAAATCTGTTTTGGAAAATCGTTAAAGGTAAAAACCGAACGAGGGCAAATACGACATCCTCAATTTCCTACAAAAATAACATGTATTCTGAAGAAAATGCTCCAAACGGCTTCGCAGAATATTTTCAAGACGTATTCCGTAGCCCAATAAGAAATAGTAAGCACCACCCACGAAACCAATATAAAACTGATTCGTGTCATAAAACGAGCAACGATGATGTGCTATTTGAGCCATTCTGTCCTACTGAAATTCAAAATTTATCAAAAGATTTAAAAAGAGGCAAAAGCTGCTCACATGACCTGATACAAAATGAACACATTATTTATGGTGGTATGGAGCTATCCCAAAAGCTTTGTGACCTGTTCAATAAGATCCTCCTGTATGAGAAGATACCTGACAAATGGCGGGAAAGTCTTATCGTACCAATATACAAGGGTAAAGGGAAAGATAAAACGGATCCCTCGAATTACAGGCCCATATCCCTTATACCATGTTTTTGCAAAGTATTCGAAAAGCTATTCTTGAAAAGAATTGAAAACGCTTTAAAGTCCTCCAATATATCCTTTCCAAGCGCACAACAACAGGGTTTCCAAAAAGATCTCAGTTGCATTACAGCAGCATTCAATTTACAGGAAACCATTTTCGATCTAAGCGAAAAAAGAAGTCGAGTCTACGTATCGTTTCTCGACTTCAAAGCCGCGTTCGATTCTGTATGGCACGACGCACTGTTTCAGAAACTCAGCAATTTGGGTCTTAGTGGAAAAATACTGAGAATCATCCAAGACTCTTATATCAATTTAACGTGTCGAATACGCTGTAATGGCGTTACTTCAACGTCCGTTAATATAGAGAGAGGCGTCAGACAATGAGGGGTGACGTCAACGTTCTACTACCTCGTCTACGTCAACGATTTACTCGAACAATTACAGCGTTCCAAATACGGAATCAACCTTGGCTACAATATCAAGTGTGGGAATCCATCGTTCGCAGATGATCTCTCTATAATCGCGCTATCGCCGGACAAACTGCAATTATTGTTTAATATTGTATACCGATATACTTCAACATGGAAATTTGAAGTAAATGCTGAAAAATCATGCATTGTCGTCTTTAACAAGTCAAAATCAGACCCGCCTATATCCCTATTGATAGGTGATAAATTCATAGTTGAAACTAGCCATGCAACTCATCTGGGCATCAGACAAGACGCGACGTTAAAATTGCAATACAGGATCGAGGAACGATGCCAAAAAGCCAAAAACTCGTTTTTCGCACTAGCAGGTTTAGGTATTCGATCTGCTGCATTAAACCCTATTACATCTATAGAGCTGTATAAGAAAATTGTTGTTCCTACTGCTCTTTACGGGTGCGAACTGTGGAACGGAATGACGCGTAATGACGTTAAGACTGTTGACAAATTACAACACTTCATAGTCAAGAAAATCCAAGACTTTAACGTCAGGACACGATCAGACATGTGTGAATCTATGGTTGGTCTTCATCCGTTAACGATTACAGTAGAGAAAAGAAAATTGACATTCGCTCAAAAGCTATTGAGCATGGAAAGCAATTCCTTAAGTAAGAATATATTTCTTAAACGCTACTTTTCGTACATTGAAAACAAACAAAATGTCTCACTGGGTTTTATTCCTGACATATGTAGAATTTTATGCAAATACGGTTTGATGTCTTCTTTTCACAATTATGTCATCAACCGACAGGTTTTACCATCAAAGTTCATTTGGAAACGCACAGTTAACAGTGTAGTTTCTTTTAGGCAGACAGAAGATTGGAAAAATCGCATTCAGTCCGATCCCGATTTCACAAGATTTAAACTACTGCATACCACTATAAAACCATGTGTCTTATATAGTCTATACAAATACAAGATCAACCCAAAGATTATTAGATTGATATCAAAAATTTGGGTTGTTCTTCCACATGAAATCCCTTCTGTCTGTCCATTGTGTTCTGAAAACATATCTGATGAAATAAAACATGTATTGTCGGCATGTCCATCGCTGCAAAATCGCAAGACGTCATTTATAAACGATATTCGAACTCATGTTGATCGAGCGACAGCTGAAGAGCTGATCTCGGACTCTCAAGAGAACTTTAGCATTAAAGTTCTCGGAGCCGAGATTAGCCCTGGTCTATCACATGACAAAAAAGATCTGTTCATGCAATATTCTATACAATATTCATACAACTGCATAAAATCGCTCATGTAAAAATAATGAGAAGCGTTCCTTAGAGTTTTTCACTCTCAAATCTGTCACCATTTTGTATATAGTATGATACTGTCTATATTGACCATGTTATTCTACTTAATTGTTTCATGTTCTAATCGTTGATCATTTGTAAACTATTTATTAATCTCCATTAGGAGGAAATAAAATGAATAAATAAATAAATAAATATTATTATTATTATTATTATTATTATTATTATTATTATTATTATTATTATTATTATTATTATTATTATTATTATTATTATACGGACGACGGACGACGAACGATGAATGAAAAGTGAATATACCTGGATGAGAATGAGTATGCATAGACTGAGCTGGATCCATGATGCTCTCCACTGCTTAAAGAGTCTCTATTGCAAGAATCTTTGTTTGAAAGCACTACCTCCAGTAGAAACAAAGTTAGCACAGACAAAATCATGACAGTTTCAGTAATATCTGAAACAAAAATTTCTGAGCACGAAAAAAGTTAGAATTCCAATAAAATTAACACCAGAGTGACGTTTTTTGCCTAGAGGTTAATTTTATGTTCTCAGAAGCACATGGAAAGTTTTCGAGCAATAAATGCCACCAATTTCTTCTTTTATCTCCATGTTTTCCTGGCCCTATATCTTCGGACGTGAAATTCCTGATATTTTTGAGAAACATCATTATTTACATGTCATCTTTATTGCCCTCAAAACGACAAAATTTGGCAATTTGGAATGCTCATACAGACGACAAAACGGTTGATCATAAAGATAGGATCTCTTTATAGTAAAGTGCCGCAAAAATTTGGCAAAAGGAGCAAATACTCTTTTTTGTGTCTCAGTGTTTTTAAACCCATTTCAATGATGTGAAATCCAGTCTTGTTTTGGAGTTTGAGTTTATTTGGGGGTTTTACGCTGTTTTCAACTACCAGGGTCATATCGCGGCGGTTGGAGACCTAACCATGGGTTCCTGGTATTTCTCGCACCAGTACAACCACACAATCCAAACCGAGCCTCCAGCTGCTCTCTCACATAGATGATTCACTCCCATTGGTGAGAGACAAATGACTTTTGTCAAATGTCAGAATGGATAGCCTACTGGCCGAGCCGGGGTTCGAACTCGAGACCCCTTGTCTTGGTTTGGAAAGGATTGATTTATAAATAGATACTCATCTATTTCAAACCTTCCACAAACAGCAATAAGTTGGACAGTTCCAACATGAAAGCAACTACGGACGACTAAATATATATTGAATCATAGAAAAAGAGCACGATTTATCACAGAAAATAGCGAGTCAAAAGGAGAATATACATGTACTGTGATAACATCGTGATTATTTGTTTTTACTTGAACACATGCTTAACCTTTTTTAAACAACAAAATATCTTCATGTTTGAACTGAAAAGTTAAGCAAAATGTGATGTCTGTACAAAACGATATTTTGTACATTTTTGCACATAGATAATTTATGAAAGAATGAAAACATTAGTTATCAGCATTTTCTCCAGTTGTCTCGATATTTTCTAGTTTCTGTGCTGTACATATGTTTTTGTACACAAATCCAATCTTAATTGATAACTATTTTTAATTCTATCGTTTGGGAAAAAAAGTTAAGTATGAGCTTAGATAAAAATGTTGAAATATTTAAAGCCTCCCCCTAAAATAAGACCTTTTCTGGTTTTTCTACCTGACAAAAAAATTACTAACACCAAAGAAAGTAAATGCAAACATTTCTGTCTCATTTCTGTGCTTATATATCGTACAAATATCGCATCACAGTGGATGTGTTTGGAAAAGATGGAGGCAAATGGAAAACATTTGTTGATCTCCTTAGACCATAATAGGGAAAGGGTTAAGATACGTAGTTTGTAACAAAAACGTTCTATATCTCAAATAGGGTATTTTTGGACGGAACAGTTGACATAAATATATCAATGACTTCCGTATAAATCGAGACAGTTTTTTTTTTATTTCCCTTCCGACACCCCACAGTTTATCAAGTACTTTGGAAATACCGAATCAACACTGTATGTAAGTATTTTTTCCCCTTTGTTATTTTAATAAATATTTTGTTATATTTCAGACGTACATAAAATATTTTCAATAGCGACCTTTTGAAAGAAGATATGTTGATAGAATATATCAATGTATACAATATAGACAAAGGGAAAAAACGCTGCATGATATAGCTCTTTAATATAGTACAGAAATAACGAGGGAAAGTGGTTATCAGCACTTACTTCTTTTGTCTCGATTTTTTTCTTATTTGAGTACTTGTTATCTGATCAAAAGAATGACGTATCTCAAATTTCGTCCAGACGTAAAGAATCGGAAGAAAATTTTAATGCTCTTTATACGATTGTACTTCCCTTCTCCTAATACCCCACAAGACAAAGACTTTGGAAAACATATTGGAATATGGAAAACTTTCATATCTCCAAATGCTTTCTACACACACATAAAAACACCCGAAAATCCAACCCAAGGAACCAAATTTTTAAGTCACTGCGGCCGATAATATGTAATGTGCTGAAGGTAAAAAATTGTAATTGTAGTATGAAAAACATTTAGGGAAAAGAAAAAGACATTGATAATCAATTTTCTTGTTCTTCCATTGGTTCGCTGTTTGTTCTATATCTATTTTAAAACCAGGTATTGGATGGGAAAGAAAGAAGACTCTATGCATTTTACATGTTTTCTGTTTAAAATTACTTTTTATACTAATCTTTCTCTTTTTTCCTTTGAAAATGTTTGCTATAACATACCCGCTTGTATGCCTTCTCTTACGAAATGCTATCCCTATTTAATTGAAACACGTTTTAACGTTATGTTCAACAATTTTCAGTCGCAGCTGTGTACTTAATCATGTACTGATGGCTTTTCGAAGATGTCAATGATATTTACATTATAATATAACCTTTGTTTTAATGGTTAAAATAAAATTGGTTGAAAACGTTGTTTTAAACAGTACCATCTTTTCTTCCAATGGTTTCAAAATTAAAACGTGAAGTAGTACCAATTTCAGTTATAATTTGTGAAAGGACTAAATTTTAGCAAATTGTTTTAAACAGTATGTAGGTAGATCAATGCATGTGGCCCACTTAATCCCTTTCTCATCCAATGCCTAAATTTGTAGTGACTATTAAAGCGATATTTCACAATAATTTCTAAATAAATGTTACATTTATTTAATCTTAAAGAGCTTATTTTTCTTATGAAAATTCTGAAAATTTCAAACCAAAATATTGAACCATTTACGAGAAATATATATTTTTGTTCTAAAATTAAACAAATTGTTGTGGACAACAGTTCAGATTTATATAGAATTTGTCATTTCTATCTCAACTTTAAAGGCGTGTTTTTCGCTTATAAGTAACAACTTCAAATCAAAGTACTGAAAGTACTGTTGGGAAGCAAATTTTGGTAATACTTTAGGCCTGTCCAGAAGTAGAGTGATTTGATTAGGTACTTTGATTATCCATTTGAATACCTTGAGTACTTTGATTCAATGCTGGAGTTGTTGTATCTTTTTTAGCACAACCTTTCATGCATATTTATCGTTTGTGTATAGCTTTGAATACATTTCATAGTTCAGTGAACTTGACTGACCCATGTACAAGGAAGGCCATTGGACTGATCTTTGAACCATAATAAAGCAAATTACTACGTCGGTCTTTTCTTCTCTTAGAGACATGATTATTTGAATGTTTCATTTTCAGTCACACAATTCAATATCTACATGGATAACTTCAGACTTACATATTGAATATTCGAATGACTGTTACCTCATTTATATTTGCTTTTGATAGAACTATTTATAGTGAGGAGGACCGGAATATGTTGTTTGGTATGCAGATAATGGTAAAGTGCAGAGAAAGGTGGCTGCATAGAGAAGAAAATTTTGCAAAATCTGCTTCCCAAAGACTGATAGCATTTCTTCGCATCGAGACATACTTTTAAAAAATAAAATAAATGCGAAATGTCACTTTAAGGCAAAAATGTGAGATATCATTAAGAAAACATAATAAAATGCTGGTTACCAGCCTACCAACATCTTTTACTTTTCCACTTTGACATTTAAATATCAGCAATTCTGCACTTTGCATCTTTTCTGCTGCAATAGTTAAAATTTAGATATTGAGTAAATGATTTGATTTTATGGATAGGGTTAACGGAATGTTGTATATCCCCAATGAATTTCTCCAGTCTGGCAAAATTAATTGACCGTAGAAATTCCACATATTATTGAATCCTTTAGATGAATGCCATAGCTGTGCATTAGTTAGTACTTCAAACGGATACCCCCAAGTCTGATAAATCAGAATTTCAGAAAAGATATTTCCAAGCCATTTCTATTAGGGATGTCGAAACCAGATTGTATTTGTAATCTTGTTTGACGGTGATGGACGGTTGTGTCCAAACCTAATTTGTAATAAACTCTTGTTCTTGTAAACGTGTTCATACTGGTCAATCGCGACCCTCGAGACTGTTTGCAACCTTTTGCCGCGTTGGAACGTGGTTGCAACATGATCTCGAGCGTAATACAGTGACCGCCATATTGAACGTGAAAGTAGACGCGCGTAAATGACGTCACCAAAACAATTCAATCCTTTAGCTAACGTTATAATTCAAGTGAAATATTCTGTCAATGATCGGTAAATCACATCAATAATTTTATCTGGTAAAATTTTGTGATATTTACGAGGATACAATCGATTTTTGAACGCTGTTTGTTTCAAATATTTTTCTGGCGTAGATTTAAAAAGTCGTTTGGTCTGCTTCCGTTGTCGTGACCGCACTACCGTTGTTATGCTTGCGGAGTGATATGGGCAGGATCGGCTCATGCCGGCAACTGTAATACATTCGAGGGGATCTTGAGTAACGATCAGATCCGAGAATATTCGAATGCATACTGGTAAAACAAGCCATCCTATTCTGATTTCACGACAAAAATAGCATGGCATCTTTTGTTTTAAAGAAACAAGATTGACCATTTTTATGCCCCCGTATCGAGAGATCGGGGGCATATTGTTTTACTCGTGTCCGTCCGTCTGTCCGTCTGTCTGTCTGTCTGTCCGTCTGTCTGTCCGAAAACTTAACATTTGCATTTTCTCCAAAAGTATTTGACAAACAAAGCTCAAATTAGGTATGCAACTTCCTTTCAATGATATCTATCTGGTCCATGCAATTTGACCTTCCTCAAGGTCATCCGTTAACCCTTATCAACCCTTTACTCTACGAAAACTTAACATTTTACTCCGAAAACTTAACATTTGCCTTTTCTCCAAAAGTATTTGACATACAAAGCTCAAATTTGGTATGCAACTTCCTTTCAATAATATCTATCTGTTCCATGCAATTTGACCTTCCTCCAGGTCATCCGTTAACCCTTATCAACCCTTTACTCTACGAAAACTTAACATTTTAATCCGAAAACTTAACATTTGCCTTTTCTCCAAAAGTATTTGACATACAACGCTCAAATTGGGTATGCAACTTCCTTTTAATGATATCTATCTGTTCCAGGCAATTTGACCTTCCTCAAGGTCATCCGTTAACCCTTATCAACCCTTTACTCTACGAAAACTTAACATTTTACAAAAATGGCCATTTCGGGGGCATTTGTGTTTCACAAACACATCTTGTTAACAATCTCTTTTATACATTTCAGACTTATAGAGCCTGTGACAAAGAGAGCCACGCACCCAGAATCAATGAATTTGAGGAAGAAAAAAATAGACAATCTATAACTTCATTGAAATGTGGTGCTGCTTTAGACGATGTAATGAATGTGAACAGAGTTGTGATATATGCATTGTCCGTAAATATTGACCTAAAATATTGAGACAGAAAAAATATCTACTTCTTAATGAAAGAGATACTTCATTCCCATTTCATTTTTAAAGGTTTGTTTTGATGCCAAGATAAGTTATTCTAATGCGTTAAAATGCTATCTTTTTTTTTTAAATTGTTATTGATTAGTCAAGAAATACTTTACAAATTCTAAGACGGCAATGACAAATTCCATATACATTGGAATTGTGGTTTAACACATAATTTATTTCTAAGAAAAAATATATATCCCTCGTAATCGGCGTAATACTTTGATTTGAAATTTTCCGAATTTTTTATAAAAAGTGTACTCTTTCATTTAAAGATAAACGTACAATTTATGAGAAACAATTACCGAATGTCTCTTTAGGGGTAAAAGCTGGATTCTTATTGGTAAACTATTTAGAGATTTCAAGATCATGTTGCTACTAGTCTTGAAAACCTTGATGGAATAGAAGAAAATGATATGTACTTTTGTAATTTTAACATGTATTTAACCCTTACCCTAAACCGACATTATAATTGTAAAGTGTTGCTACTATATGTCAATTTTAATGTTAAAGCTTAAAAATTATCGAGACAAAAGGAGAACATTCATCTAATATTTCCCCTCTTTTTTTAAATCCACGTTTTCCGAATTTACACGTAAAAATCAGGTCTGCTTGGTAAAGGGTTAAATGATACAATGATCAAGACGTTCTTTTTGACAAATCTATTCTAATGTTGTCATTAGCTTGCTGTTTTCCCTCTGTAGATTTTTCTTGAATTATGAATGACAATAATACCGATGACAATGCAGATGAAAGTGACGATAGTAGAGATGACGAAGAGGATGAATAGTGAATTGTAATTGTATTCACAATGCAAATAAAAGATAAAAACATTTTGATAATGCTCATCTTTTGTTTTTCCTTCTGTATTACCACCTCCAACAAACAAATATTTCCAACGATTAACAGAATCTTAAAGATAATTTTCTATGTTGAACACTGTAGGTTTATAACAGACATTGCAGACAACAAAATCAGTCAAAAGGTTCCAGTCGCTTAAAATTGTCCCAAAGTATTTTAAATACCCACATCAGTACTACGCAAATGACTCCGAAATAAATAACGGAAATGAACCCATCAATATTTCGTAAGTGAGGCCAGGTTTCTAAGGCAGTGACCCCCTCCCTTAGATGTCTGACCTCTCTGTATTATATCATAAACCTCAAGTGACCCGTCTGTATTATATAAGTGACCGTTTATTGAACTTCCTGTATGACATAAGTGACGTCGTAGTTAACCATCTACTACTTCTGGTCATAAAGAACAAAAAAAACCGTTAAACTCTATTCACCAGAAATTGTTGTCTGCAACATCTTTGAATTTGGACCAGTCTAGAAATTTGCCGTCTAGTAATGGGTCAAGTGATGACCAGTACAAATTCCATTTATTTACAGTGCACAACTAAACACGTCATTTTCGCTTGTGTCACAGTGTCTGTTTTCAAGATAGGCCAACATGTAGTATGTACATAATAGGGAACGATTTTAACGAAGTTAACCGTGACGTTATTTCAGACAAAGAATAGTTTTTCGAAGCCGTTGTTATAAAATCTCGTAACTACGGCTTGATTCAAGCCGTAGCTACGAAATTTTATAACAACACCGACTGTTTATTATTACTTAACGGTAAACATAGTATATTTTAGCACAAAATTATTGCTATTGTTTGATATACAAACCTTGTTCATCCTCGCCGAAGCTTGAGTCGATGACGTCCAGTAATAACTGACCAAGGGTCTTTCTACTTAAACACTGTAATAAAACGATATAGTACATATCACAACAGCATTTGTACAAAAACAATGACCATCGATCACATCCAATAATAACTGACCAAGGGTCTTTCGACTAAAACGATACCAAACATATCACAAACATTAAATTTAAATTAAGCAAAAACATTGACTGTTGCGTAAACTATAGCTCAAACTATGGCTCAAAGTTTACAACTCGAGACTCGTATACAAGTCCAGTCTTAGCTGAGCAAATGCTAATCCGATTGTGCATTTGTTAAATGAACACAGAAATACGTTTTCGTTTTTTTTTTTTTTTTTTTTTTTTTTTTTGTTGTTTTTCCTTAGGAACAAAGAAATAATGTATTTCGTCGTTGTCGTCGACGTTGTTGTTGTTTTTGTTGAAAAGGTTATCACCGAAACCATTACATTTTCCTTACGAAAGTTTTCGGCTACATACAACCGTCCAATTTTACAGCAGTTTGGTATTTCTAACAGAAACAAATTTAGATTGGTAACAATTTGAATTGTCTCTACAATACCAACTGAATACGGTTACGGGGATTTTAAAGAAGCTGTTTATCAATTTGAAAAGAGAAATCTTCCTGATGACATTATCGTACCTGACTGCGTCCTTTCTGTAGTAAGTTAAACACGGACACGAGTTGATCTTCCAGCGCCAATAACCGTCCACACTCCGTCTCTAACGCCTCGACCTGGAAGTTGGCCGTCTGTAGATGACGTCGACATGACGTTAAATCGTTCCCCTGACGCGCCATATCCTGCAAGTATTGTACTCGAGTTTTCGTCGCTTTTCAACAGAAACCTCAAAACTGCTGCTTAAAAAACTGCAGTTACTAGGTTTTGGTGAAAAGCAGCATTTCACTGAAGTCAGAATATTTGGTTTATTTTTCACTTACAGTAAAGTCTACAATCAGCCAGCACATACGATCTTCTGACACCCCATTCTTTCGGCAACCACAGAAATATTCTAATACTGGCGATGAATGTGAGACCAAACGGATAGTCAGATATAATGCTGTATTTCATAAATCTTTACATATAAATGGTCTATTTTGCAAAAAAAAATCCTATATTTTTAAACTATCTAGAGTATCATTGCGATTTAAGTAAACAAGGTCAAACCTGCAGCTGCGCGTTGTTGACTTCCTGTAGAGTGTCTATCTCGTGCTCCAGCCTCTTTATCAGAACAACTTCCGGTGGGAGGTGTACGTCTGCGGAATATCAAGATCAAGTTATCGTAAATCCTTTCCCCTAAACGTAGCTCTACAGACAAGAAACTAGTTATGTGTCGATATTACACATAAAATAATCAGACCTATGGTAAATGCAACAATGGCAGAGCCAGAGCGAATATTTTTTTCAACCTTTTTCACTGAATTTATCAAGAATACTCGTTGAAATGGGAGTTTTAAGAAATGAGATATGCAGTTATTAATCCAAACAACGTGGTAGTAAATATAACTGATGAATACGTTTTTCAAGTGATTATGAGTTAAATATGTAATTCTAGCTGAAGTAGTACTTGACAAATTGGATATCAACTTATTATCCCAGTCATGGTTTACAACAGCTACAATTCTCTGTGTAGTTTGATTTGCGACTAAATTGTTTTTTGTTTGCTGATGAGAAGGGTTAAAATCAGGTTTTATGATGCTTATCAGTTTGATAATCTGTAAACGCGAACCTTTGGTTTTTATTTACCTGGCTGCTAGATAAGAATCTTACAAATTTATGAAATCTCCCATCGCTTAATAAACTTGACCTGTAAACATTTAACATTTGACTAGATAAACGGTCGTATATCCTGTAAACCTACTGCTAATTCATTTTTGTTATAGATTCTAAATTTCAAACTCTTCTCTGACAATCTAACCTCAGAATAAATTTATACAATGGCCTGGTTAAATATCTCTACATTTGTTCGTTGTCGTAGAAATATTGGAGCGCATCGTTCAAGAACTTGCAAAACATATAATATTATGTAAGTCAGATATGCATTTTTGGGAGGTCGGATATTCATGTCGAAAGCTTTTTAATAGTTTCGAATACTTATCAGAAAGATAATTAAGGCTTAGTGCTTAAGTTGTGTAAGTCAATCTTTCGTAAAGGGGGCATTTGTCAGGCCCGTAGGAAGCAATTTAATATCGGGGTGGCAAAAGTCCCCGGGGGGGGGCTAAATTGGATTTTCACTATTTTTTGAGTGTAAAATAAGGAAAATGTGGCATTTTTGGCCAACTTTGGGGGGGGCTAAGCACGCCAGCTCCCCTGTTCCTACGGGCATGTTTGTTTCTAAATATGAATTATTATCTCCCAATTGTTCTACAAGCTCTAATAAAAACAATTCAAAGTGTAAATGAATTTGAAAACTTGAAAAGTCCCCTAAAAAGGCATGTTCATTATATGATATCACAGAAACTTTCCAATCAGCACCTATTGTTAGAGAACCTGCTAATTTTGAATATAAATTATAATATAATAATAATATTTTGAAATAAGTTTTTTTTTTCAATTGCTGTTGTGTGCAACATGTTTTAAATTAGACTACTCAAAAACAAAGATGTTTGGGAAAGTTTTAAAGTTTTCAAAGTTGAAACTAATATTATTATAATGCAGTATCACATGTCTGTGAAGGGAGTTCGTTATAAATCATTTCAATGTTTCACATTTAGCTTGCAGTTCTCTCTGTTGTAGTTGTATGATGTTAACCACACATCGTCTGTGTACAACAACTCTGATTGTAACTGATAAGCCATTTAAACTGTTACATGTTATCATGTACCGTTTCCCATGCATTAAAATTTGCAGTAGCTCAATCTACACTAACTATCAACCTTAAGCTTTGTACAAGAACGCATAAAACCTATAGTTTGGCAGATTTTGGATACTGACATTATTCATTTGTCAATGATAAATTGAAGCAAGTGCTGATTTAATTCTTACATGCATTTCCAAATACAAGTGCGTCGTGTTTTACCCTGATGTCACAAACATCACAGTCTATTGTGCACTTGACGTAACATTTCTATATCCTACGGGAACTTGAATGAACATAATACCTTTACATAAACAAGAATAAATACAGATGGAACATGTGATTTATTAGAGTACATAACAATAATATTGAACGAAGAGGTTTATCTACTAATCAATTTTGGTTGATGAGTTCGACATTTGTCAGAATTTCTTTTAATATGTAAATGTCGATTGCGAAATGCATTTCGATCCGAGAGAAAAATGCTGAATTTATTTTCGGAGTATCGTGATAGTTAGATTAGACAAGGTGCATATCAAATAAAACTGTTCCCACCCAAGTGTAGTACAAACCATTTAGTTGCATTAAATAACATTTTCGGAACTATTTTCCTTTTGATCTGTTTTTGTATACCTCGACGTTGGTTCAATTTTACACAGTCACTATGAAAAGGTATCTCGACGCAGGGCAAGATCGCGCACTTTCAGATTGCTAATATCACGTACCCTGATGTTTTGCATCATCAATTTATTGTATTACATGTGACCGCCTACCACCTTAGAATTGTAATATTTGGGTAGCGCAAGGATACAAGTGGAAAATAACCTTAGCTACCAAAACTAAATAATGTGCAGTCTAGCACCATCATAACAAGGCAAATATTTGGTTACACCATTATTAGTCCTTGGGCCAGGACCAGGAAAATAGGGTAAGTATTACCAGTGAAAAGGACAAAACGACACCTATATATATTGGTAGATACACATCTGACGAGCATATTTCAGTGATGATATCCGACATAAGGAGTAGCTAAATATGTTTTACCCTTACCTTTATATAGGTACCCTTCACGACGTGAATGACACTCTGGTTTGGGGTAAGGGAAAGGGAAAAATTGATAAAAAAATATTAAATGAATGTATATATCTATCTATTTGAATCCATACGTATGGGTATGTATTTTACTACTTATGAATTATGAATTTTCAATTTTGTAATAATTATGACGTCATTACTCCTCTTCGAAATATGCTTTATGTGCAAACAAGTATAAGAATTGGCCAAAATATTCGAAAAAGGTATTTTTTATAATATTATTTATTTCTTATGCAAGATTGTGGGCATATTAGATAATGTTTCAAGTCTTTATATCATTATCTTCTGTTATGATATATTTTTAGCCAGCTTACCCGTAGAAAGGGGCTTTTCGAGTCGATTTGGTGTCGCCGTTGGCTAAAGCTATGGTAAGGGTTTTTTTGTAAAAGTGTCATATCTCTGTTTTTACTAACGCCATTACTCTAAAACTTTACACATGTCTCTTTGACCATAATACCAACCTTTAGACAGATATCTATTGCTCTTGCATTTAATTTGAGCAATTTTTACCTTTTTGTGCCTAGAAATTCTTCAACTTTTACGAACATCTGTCAAATATCTGTCAAAAAAGTTTGTTTCTGTCACAACTATTGCTTTCAAACTTGACACATGCTTTTGCATCTAATATCAGCCTCTGTTATGTTATCTAGTAACAGTTAACGTGCAATCGTTTGGTATTTTAGTCAATGTCATGCAATATTTAATCATTTGTAAGCATTGGTAATTTTGCATCTTATTGTAAATCTGCTTAAATATATGGGCTAGCCAACCCTTTTGAAAGTAAAATAAAACACCCTAAATCCAATATCATTTTTATCAAATAGACAATGTCCCTAAAGTTTAGGAAAACACTGATACAGTAAACGGTATACATTATTATAAATAATTGTTTAATATTTTAACACTTTCTTTGCACATTTACACTAATGATTGAATGATTATGATGATGAACAGACAGAACTGGTTCAAACGATCTAGTTTGGTACTTTAAGAATTCAAAACAGAATCAAAACACAAAACATAGGATAAACAAAACAGGCAACTGCAATATTTTTAAAATTTATTGACATCTTTTAAAAACGGAGGGGGGGTATATCTAAGACAAAAGGTATAAATCCTGCAATCCCAGTGTTTTTAGCTCCACTGGCCGAAGGCCAGCGGGGCTTATGTCATGGCCCTGTGTCCGTCGTCCGTCCGTCCGTCTGTCCGTCCGTCCGTCCGTGCGTCCGTGCGTAAACTTTTTCTTTAAACATCTTCTTCTCCAAAACTACTGGACCAATTTCAACCAAACTTCACCCAAATTATCCTTGCATGAATCTCTACCAAATTCCTTCAAAAGAATAAAATCTAAGCAGAACTTGAATTTTAATTAATTTAATTGAATTAAATTTTCGAAAAATCGTTAAGAATTCTTCTTTTCCAAAACTACTGGACCAATTTCAACAAAACTTCACAGAAATCTTCCTTGCATGAATCTCTACCAAATTCCTTCAAAAGAATAAAATCCGCGCAGAACTTGAATTTAAATTAATTAAATTGAATTAAATTTTCGAAAAATCTTTAAAAATTCTTCTTCTCCAAAACTACTGGACCAATTTCAACCAAACTTCACAGGAATCATCCTTGCATGAATCTCTACCAAATTCCTTCAAAAGAATAAAATCTATGCAGAACTTGAATTTTAATTAATTTAATTGAATTAAATATTCGAAAAATCTTTAAAAATTCTTCTTCTCCAAAACTACTGGAGCAATTTCAACCAAACTTCACAGAAATCTTCCTTGCATGAATCTCTACCAAATTCCTTCAAAAGAATAAAATCCGCGCAGAACTTGAATTTTAAATGATTCACTTGAATTAAATTTTCAAAAAATCTTTCAGAAAAAAATTCTTCTCCAAAACAACTAAACCAATTTCAACCAAACTTTACAGAAATGTTCCTTGCATTAATCTCTTCTTAATTCCTTCAAAAAAATAAATTCTATGTAGAACTTAAATTTTAATTAATTTAATTAAATCTAATTTTCAAAAAATCTTTAAAAATTCTTCTCCAAAACTACTGGATTAATTTCAACCAAATTTTACAGAAATGTTCCTTGCATTATTCTCTTGTTAATTCCTTATAAAAAATAAATTCTATGTAGAACCTAAATTTTGATTAATTAAATTGAATTAAATTTTCAAATAATCTTCTTTTCCAAAACTACTGGACCAATTTTAACCAAACTTCACATGAATCTTCCTTGCATTTATCTCCTCTAAAATTCCTTAAAAAAATAATTTCTGTGAAGAACTTAAATTTTAATAGATTTAATTAAATTGAATTTTCGAAAAATTGTTAAACAATCTTCTTCTCCAAAACTACAGGACCAATTTCAACAGAACTTCACAGGAATCTTCCTTGCATGAATCTCTTCCAAATTCCTTCACGATCGGATGAAAAACATGGCCGTTGTGGGCTAGGATTTTTTTCGCTATATGAAACAGTGTAATTTTAAGAAAATTTTAAAGACATTTCTGCTCCTTAATCACTTATTGGATTTCATTCTTGTGTAGCATGAATCTTCCTTGAATAGACCTCTATTGTATTCCGTGAAGAAGTTAGTTGTCTAAATGTCTAAAAGCCAGTGGAGCGATACAGGGCCATCTTGGCCCTCTTGTTTTATCATTATTATCATTATTATTTAGTTCTGTTTTGTACAAAGGTATTTTTTCAATGAAATGCCAGAATCAACCCATAATTTTAAGGCAATATCAGGTTTAAGCTGATTGAGAGCGTTTTTTTATGATATGTGCACTTCCGAGGAGTATGGTCTTCTGAAGACCCTCGATAACTGGTGTACCGGGGATTTGTTTGAATATTTTGTCAAGTGACCAAGTGCACATACAACAACTGGTACAAATGTCGTCTCCATACCCACATTCTACTTCTATCTCAATGTCTTTCTATTTGGAGAGTTTCTCAAGTTCCTTGTTGGAGACATTTATTTCAGATGGAACCGTCATGCCAATCATGATGTACGTCTTGTCTAATTTGTTCTTGATAATGATGTCTGGTCAACTGGCCTTGATCTCTCTACCAGTATCCACTAGCATGTCCCTCTACGACAGTTTGTGGTTGATGTTCATACCATTTTTTTGCTTGGAGTCCAAAGTGTTTGCAAAGTTTCCAATGAACGTATCCTGCTGCCTTGTCATGTCTTTGAATGTACTCTGTTGTTGCTAAAGTTGGACAGCCTGAGATAATGTGATTTATAGTCCCATCATATTGATTGCACATCCTGCACTTTGGATTTGTACTATATTCGATGATATTGTTGTGATATGCTCTTGTAGCCAAGCTCTGCTCTTGTGCTGTTTGTTCTTTTGGCAAACTCTGTGACGGGTTCTTCTCCCTTTCTTGTTGTTTGTGTTTGTGCAATGTTCAGTTCTTGAATGAATTTTCTTGCTTGCTCTGAGATTGAGTATAGTCTCTGGTTACGTTCATGTTCATGGACCAGAAGGGGCAGATTGTCTTGTGTTGTCTCCAAATACGTGTTCAGGCCATCTCGATCTATGAGAGGCCCCTGCCGCCGATCTTTCGTGATAGGTTCAATCTTTCAACGTCAGCCTTTGGGTCGTGTTTTCTTTCTGCAGATAGTAATTTTCTGGTCTTTGTGTCAAGTTTTTCTTAATTATTGTATTTGCCAGTTTATGATATTGAAACTGTATGTGACAACTGCCAGGGTGTTTATGGCTTCAATCTTATTTGCAACATGTAGCTCACTCTTGATGGCAAGCCTAACTCTTCTGTAATACTCTTTTTGGATCTTTTCCTTCATTGCTGCATGCTGAATTCCGTCACCTTCATTAACAACAAGGTATTTGTGTGTAGCGTCTTGGCCTAGTTCCTTGATGATGGTGTCTCTTTCTAGCTGTATGTCAGATGTTGATGTCAGTTTTCCTTTTTGAAGGTAGCTTTTGGACACTTGTTCAGTCCAAGTTGCATACAGTTGTCATCACTAAAGACCTTTACTGAATCGAGCAGTTGTTTTTGCTAGTGATCGTTCTTTGCAAAGGTCTTTATGTCATCCATGTATAAAAGATGGCTGATCTTCTTGCCTTGGATGTCATATTCATGTTCAGTGTCATTCAGCATGGTACTGTGAGGGACACGAAACAAACAGAAGAAGAATGGTGATAGTAATGCAACCATTACTTTGCATGCAGATGGTTAAGTCTAAAATTTGATTTGGCCTTGGTTTGAAACCTACCAGATGAGGACTCACACCTCGACCTTTCATTTGGGACCATAACCTTTCACCTAGTGACATTGACCTTAGAGTTTTACCTACTTTTATAAAAACTTAAACTTTAAATGGCTTTATTTCCTATTTAAAAGTAATACATCCAAGTCTTGCACACAGGAGCAAGATACAACAGGAATTTATCTTTAACCCCAAAATACTGTCATAGGATACTGTATACTGAATCCCAGCCTTTTTTGGTCTCCTTTTATATCCAGTTCACCTATAATTATTCATAATTTATCTACGAAGTAATAATTAATTAGTTTGTATTATTTTACCTTTTAAATTATAAAACACGCACCATATTTAATTAGAAATGTCTTATTTAAGCAATTTAAACGATCTGGGAAATATTGTTTTACTAGTGTCTGTATGTTTGTCCGTCCATCTGTCAGTCCCGAAAACTTAACATTGGCCTTTTCTCCAAAAGAATTTGATATAGATTCTACAAAGCTATTATTGTTTATGTAAATTTCTTTCAATGATATCTATCTGTTTCGTGCAATATGACCTTCCTCAAGGTCACTTATTGACCCTTATCAACCCTCAACACGAAAACTTAACATAAAAACTTAATATTGACATTCCTTGGGCATTTGCACACATCTTGTTATTAAATACTAGTATTCTATTAATATTCACAAGCATACAAATTAGTTCTGGGTAAGAGATGTCTAAATAAAATAACATTTCAAAACTAAAATGTATGTTTTCTTACTATAATGATTTTGAAATGGTTTTTTTTGCGATTAGTTAATGCTGAAACTTCTATGATAGGACAGTTGCCATGGAAACAAGAAAGTTGTTAAAGTTTGCTTATCCGGCACTTTAAAATGGAACAACAACCAGATTCCATTGACATACACATTCTTCAGGTACAAGAAATTAAGAGGATTTTCATTTTTGGCTTATGACACGATAATACCATACTCCATATTTAAAAGCATGTATTTTGCTCAGCGTATTACCTCCCTTTATGGATATATCTGATGTATTTTTTCCATATACATGCTGTGTAGGATAAATTATTTAACCTAAATGGTATTTTCATGCATCTGGTTTGTATACGTAGTGTATGCTTTATGTTAAAAGCAGTAAAGCCATATTGTTTTAAACATTTTGAAAATTTGCACTGAATTTCAACTAACCAAACCCGATCAAACTTCGAATGCACATTCTGAGGTATAGCTACTCTGCAGAGTGGATATCATTGCATTTTTGTTCTTCCTTTGGATAGGTCTTTCAAGAGATATAAGTGTCCCTTTGTCCATTTTAGTGGTAACTCCAACCATATCTGGCCCAAGGACTATATATGGATGGTATATCTGGTGAGATATATATGAAAAAAAAACAAAACATGTATATTTTAACAGATAAACAACCCATTCTACCATTGACCAATATTTTGTCCTTACCAAATATTTGATTTTGCCAGCAATGAAATAAAAAGGTGTTTCTCCCTCATTATGTCTATGCATTTTGTTTTTAGATGAATTGTAAATGTTTTTATCTTCCAAAGTTGGAATTAAGCTTTAATCTAATAAAAGTGGAAAGTGGTTATAGTAATGGGAGAATTTCGTCGCTTTCCAACAAAAACCTCGTAACTACAGCTTGTTAAGCGCTGTAGTTGCGAGTTTTTTTTGTTGAAAAGCTTTGATTTACTACACCTGATTCAATGACTGGTTGTTTTATTTCCACTGGTCGATCTCTCGGTCTGGAATTAGAGAAGGAAAACTTCCGGGTCAGACTAGGGGTGCGCACCGGTGATGGGGAGGGCGGCACGGAGTCCCCGTTAAATACATCCGAGTTAGCTCGTTCTACTTCCTTAAAACTTTCTACACACACGGCAAACAGCTCGCGACATGAATTGTACGTTTTTGTAATCAAGTCTAATTGTCCTTTCAACTTCCGGTTCTCGTCCTCCAACGTGCAGATCTCGCGAGATAGGTCAGTGACGTCACGCTGAAAATGGAGAACAAGGCATTGTTGATGTCTGTTTTTTTTTTTTTATTTTATTTTATTTTTTTTTATTTTTTTTTATTTTATTTATTTATTTATTTATTTTGACAGAAAATGGAAATATAGTCATACGGTTAATTCTTTCTTTTTCGACAGGCTCTTTCATTTCGATAGAAAGATCGCATATCGTATTACATAAAATCCTTGAAAGCTTCAAAACATGTATTTTCACATTTGACATTATGTACATGTACCTGTAATTGGTTGTTGAATGTGATCAATTCGTTGACCTCTTTGTCCCGAAGTTCACGAAGCTGGTTTAACTCCCTGGATAATATTCTCACAGATTTGTCTTCACCTTTAAAAGAAAGTTTTAGACTTTACTATTTGTTCTATTGTAAGCAGTTTTAAAACTTTAAATAAAGGTTTGGAGCACAATTAACATGTGTTGAAAACCTGTTTTGTTACCGCTGTTTTGTGTGTGTTCTCGGATTTATACAATGTAATAGTGTTTATATGCCATAGCTTGTCGATGGAGGTATACTGGATTTTAAAGCTAAACTTTGATCAACATGAATTGATCAAATTATCAGAATTTATTCATTGGCATCTTTGCTAGGAGTGCTTTTATCTAATTTTAACATATATGAGCATATTACTGATCAGCGAGACGATATACAGTCTACTGACTGACCTTGTAATGGATGATACTGTAGTTTGGTCCCGTCTACCGGTAATGAACATCTTCTCAAGCTTCTAGAGTACACGTAATCTGTGTCACCCAGCAGCTTGTGTTGACATTTCTTGAGCGCCACCTGCAGGCCGATATTCTGAGCATCACTGGCTTGAAGCATCGAACGTTTTCGATTATAAACGGTCGTATATCCTGTAAACCTACTGCTAATTCATTTTTGTTATAGATTCTAAATTTCAAACTCTTCTCTGACAATCTAACCTCAGAATAAATTTATACAATGGCCTGGTTAAATATCTCTACATTTGTTCGTTGTCGTAGAAATATTGGAGCGCATCGTTCAAGAACTTGCAAAACATATAATATTATGTAAGTCAGATATGCATTTTTGGGAGGTCGGATATTCATGTCGAAAGCTTTTTAATAGTTTCGAATACTTATCAGAAAGATAATTAAGGCTTAGTGCTTAAGTTGTGTAAGTCAATCTTTCGTAAAGGGGGCATTTGTCAGGCCCGTAGGAAGCAATTTAATATCGGGGTGGCAAAAGTCCCCGGGGGGGGGGCTAAATTGGATTTTCACTATTTTTTGAGTGTAAAATAAGGAAAATGTGGCATTTTTGGCCAACTTTGGGGGGGGCTAAGCACGCCAGCTCCCCTGTTCCTACGGGCATGTTTGTTTCTAAATATGAATTATTATCTCCCAATTGTTCTACAAGCTCTAATAAAAACAATTCAAAGTGTAAATGAATTTGAAAACTTGAAAAGTCCCCTAAAAAGGCATGTTCATTATATGATATCACAGAAACTTTCCAATCAGCACCTATTGTTAGAGAACCTGCTAATTTTGAATATAAATTATAATATAATAATAATATTTTGAAATAAGTTTTTTTTTTCAATTGCTGTTGTGTGCAACATGTTTTAAATTAGACTACTCAAAAACAAAGATGTTTGGGAAAGTTTTAAAGTTTTCAAAGTTGAAACTAATATTATTATAATGCAGTATCACATGTCTGTGAAGGGAGTTCGTTATAAATCATTTCAATGTTTCACATTTAGCTTGCAGTTCTCTCTGTTGTAGTTGTATGATGTTAACCACACATCGTCTGTGTACAACAACTCTGATTGTAACTGATAAGCCATTTAAACTGTTACATGTTATCATGTACCGTTTCCCATGCATTAAAATTTGCAGTAGCTCAATCTACACTAACTATCAACCTTAAGCTTTGTACAAGAACGCATAAAACCTATAGTTTGGCAGATTTTGGATACTGACATTATTCATTTGTCAATGATAAATTGAAGCAAGTGCTGATTTAATTCTTACATGCATTTCCAAATACAAGTGCGTCGTGTTTTACCCTGATGTCACAAACATCACAGTCTATTGTGCACTTGACGTAACATTTCTATATCCTACGGGAACTTGAATGAACATAATACCTTTACATAAACAAGAATAAATACAGATGGAACATGTGATTTATTAGAGTACATAACAATAATATTGAACGAAGAGGTTTATCTACTAATCAATTTTGGTTGATGAGTTCGACATTTGTCAGAATTTCTTTTAATATGTAAATGTCGATTGCGAAATGCATTTCGATCCGAGAGAAAAATGCTGAATTTATTTTCGGAGTATCGTGATAGTTAGATTAGACAAGGTGCATATCAAATAAAACTGTTCCCACCCAAGTGTAGTACAAACCATTTAGTTGCATTAAATAACATTTTCGGAACTATTTTCCTTTTGATCTGTTTTTGTATACCTCGACGTTGGTTCAATTTTACACAGTCACTATGAAAAGGTATCTCGACGCAGGGCAAGATCGCGCACTTTCAGATTGCTAATATCACGTACCCTGATGTTTTGCATCATCAATTTATTGTATTACATGTGACCGCCTACCACCTTAGAATTGTAATATTTGGGTAGCGCAAGGATACAAGTGGAAAATAACCTTAGCTACCAAAACTAAATAATGTGCAGTCTAGCACCATCATAACAAGGCAAATATTTGGTTACACCATTATTAGTCCTTGGGCCAGGACCAGGAAAATAGGGTAAGTATTACCAGTGAAAAGGACAAAACGACACCTATATATATTGGTAGATACACATCTGACGAGCATATTTCAGTGATGATATCCGACATAAGGAGTAGCTAAATATGTTTTACCCTTACCTTTATATAGGTACCCTTCACGACGTGAATGACACTCTGGTTTGGGGTAAGGGAAAGGGAAAAATTGATAAAAAAATATTAAATGAATGTATATATCTATCTATTTGAATCCATACGTATGGGTATGTATTTTACTACTTATGAATTATGAATTTTCAATTTTGTAATAATTATGACGTCATTACTCCTCTTCGAAATATGCTTTATGTGCAAACAAGTATAAGAATTGGCCAAAATATTCGAAAAAGGTATTTTTTATAATATTATTTATTTCTTATGCAAGATTGTGGGCATATTAGATAATGTTTCAAGTCTTTATATCATTATCTTCTGTTATGATATATTTTTAGCCAGCTTACCCGTAGAAAGGGGCTTTTCGAGTCGATTTGGTGTCGCCGTTGGCTAAAGCTATGGTAAGGGTTTTTTTGTAAAAGTGTCATATCTCTGTTTTTACTAACGCCATTACTCTAAAACTTTACACATGTCTCTTTGACCATAATACCAACCTTTAGACAGATATCTATTGCTCTTGCATTTAATTTGAGCAATTTTTACCTTTTTGTGCCTAGAAATTCTTCAACTTTTACGAACATCTGTCAAATATCTGTCAAAAAAGTTTGTTTCTGTCACAACTATTGCTTTCAAACTTGACACATGCTTTTGCATCTAATATCAGCCTCTGTTATGTTATCTAGTAACAGTTAACGTGCAATCGTTTGGTATTTTAGTCAATGTCATGCAATATTTAATCATTTGTAAGCATTGGTAATTTTGCATCTTATTGTAAATCTGCTTAAATATATGGGCTAGCCAACCCTTTTGAAAGTAAAATAAAACACCCTAAATCCAATATCATTTTTATCAAATAGACAATGTCCCTAAAGTTTAGGAAAACACTGATACAGTAAACGGTATACATTATTATAAATAATTGTTTAATATTTTAACACTTTCTTTGCACATTTACACTAATGATTGAATGATTATGATGATGAACAGACAGAACTGGTTCAAACGATCTAGTTTGGTACTTTAAGAATTCAAAACAGAATCAAAACACAAAACATAGGATAAACAAAACAGGCAACTGCAATATTTTTAAAATTTATTGACATCTTTTAAAAACGGAGGGGGGGTATATCTAAGACAAAAGGTATAAATCCTGCAATCCCAGTGTTTTTAGCTCCACTGGCCGAAGGCCAGCGGGGCTTATGTCATGGCCCTGTGTCCGTCGTCCGTCCGTCCGTCTGTCCGTCCGTCCGTCCGTGCGTCCGTGCGTAAACTTTTTCTTTAAACATCTTCTTCTCCAAAACTACTGGACCAATTTCAACCAAACTTCACCCAAATTATCCTTGCATGAATCTCTACCAAATTCCTTCAAAAGAATAAAATCTAAGCAGAACTTGAATTTTAATTAATTTAATTGAATTAAATTTTCGAAAAATCGTTAAGAATTCTTCTTTTCCAAAACTACTGGACCAATTTCAACAAAACTTCACAGAAATCTTCCTTGCATGAATCTCTACCAAATTCCTTCAAAAGAATAAAATCCGCGCAGAACTTGAATTTAAATTAATTAAATTGAATTAAATTTTCGAAAAATCTTTAAAAATTCTTCTTCTCCAAAACTACTGGACCAATTTCAACCAAACTTCACAGGAATCATCCTTGCATGAATCTCTACCAAATTCCTTCAAAAGAATAAAATCTATGCAGAACTTGAATTTTAATTAATTTAATTGAATTAAATATTCGAAAAATCTTTAAAAATTCTTCTTCTCCAAAACTACTGGAGCAATTTCAACCAAACTTCACAGAAATCTTCCTTGCATGAATCTCTACCAAATTCCTTCAAAAGAATAAAATCCGCGCAGAACTTGAATTTTAAATGATTCACTTGAATTAAATTTTCAAAAAATCTTTCAGAAAAAAATTCTTCTCCAAAACAACTAAACCAATTTCAACCAAACTTTACAGAAATGTTCCTTGCATTAATCTCTTCTTAATTCCTTCAAAAAAATAAATTCTATGTAGAACTTAAATTTTAATTAATTTAATTAAATCTAATTTTCAAAAAATCTTTAAAAATTCTTCTCCAAAACTACTGGATTAATTTCAACCAAATTTTACAGAAATGTTCCTTGCATTATTCTCTTGTTAATTCCTTATAAAAAATAAATTCTATGTAGAACCTAAATTTTGATTAATTAAATTGAATTAAATTTTCAAATAATCTTCTTTTCCAAAACTACTGGACCAATTTTAACCAAACTTCACATGAATCTTCCTTGCATTTATCTCCTCTAAAATTCCTTAAAAAAATAATTTCTGTGAAGAACTTAAATTTTAATAGATTTAATTAAATTGAATTTTCGAAAAATTGTTAAACAATCTTCTTCTCCAAAACTACAGGACCAATTTCAACAGAACTTCACAGGAATCTTCCTTGCATGAATCTCTTCCAAATTCCTTCACGATCGGATGAAAAACATGGCCGTTGTGGGCTAGGATTTTTTTCGCTATATGAAACAGTGTAATTTTAAGAAAATTTTAAAGACATTTCTGCTCCTTAATCACTTATTGGATTTCATTCTTGTGTAGCATGAATCTTCCTTGAATAGACCTCTATTGTATTCCGTGAAGAAGTTAGTTGTCTAAATGTCTAAAAGCCAGTGGAGCGATACAGGGCCATCTTGGCCCTCTTGTTTTATCATTATTATCATTATTATTTAGTTCTGTTTTGTACAAAGGTATTTTTTCAATGAAATGCCAGAATCAACCCATAATTTTAAGGCAATATCAGGTTTAAGCTGATTGAGAGCGTTTTTTTATGATATGTGCACTTCCGAGGAGTATGGTCTTCTGAAGACCCTCGATAACTGGTGTACCGGGGATTTGTTTGAATATTTTGTCAAGTGACCAAGTGCACATACAACAACTGGTACAAATGTCGTCTCCATACCCACATTCTACTTCTATCTCAATGTCTTTCTATTTGGAGAGTTTCTCAAGTTCCTTGTTGGAGACATTTATTTCAGATGGAACCGTCATGCCAATCATGATGTACGTCTTGTCTAATTTGTTCTTGATAATGATGTCTGGTCAACTGGCCTTGATCTCTCTACCAGTATCCACTAGCATGTCCCTCTACGACAGTTTGTGGTTGATGTTCATACCATTTTTTTGCTTGGAGTCCAAAGTGTTTGCAAAGTTTCCAATGAACGTATCCTGCTGCCTTGTCATGTCTTTGAATGTACTCTGTTGTTGCTAAAGTTGGACAGCCTGAGATAATGTGATTTATAGTCCCATCATATTGATTGCACATCCTGCACTTTGGATTTGTACTATATTCGATGATATTGTTGTGATATGCTCTTGTAGCCAAGCTCTGCTCTTGTGCTGTTTGTTCTTTTGGCAAACTCTGTGACGGGTTCTTCTCCCTTTCTTGTTGTTTGTGTTTGTGCAATGTTCAGTTCTTGAATGAATTTTCTTGCTTGCTCTGAGATTGAGTATAGTCTCTGGTTACGTTCATGTTCATGGACCAGAAGGGGCAGATTGTCTTGTGTTGTCTCCAAATACGTGTTCAGGCCATCTCGATCTATGAGAGGCCCCTGCCGCCGATCTTTCGTGATAGGTTCAATCTTTCAACGTCAGCCTTTGGGTCGTGTTTTCTTTCTGCAGATAGTAATTTTCTGGTCTTTGTGTCAAGTTTTTCTTAATTATTGTATTTGCCAGTTTATGATATTGAAACTGTATGTGACAACTGCCAGGGTGTTTATGGCTTCAATCTTATTTGCAACATGTAGCTCACTCTTGATGGCAAGCCTAACTCTTCTGTAATACTCTTTTTGGATCTTTTCCTTCATTGCTGCATGCTGAATTCCGTCACCTTCATTAACAACAAGGTATTTGTGTGTAGCGTCTTGGCCTAGTTCCTTGATGATGGTGTCTCTTTCTAGCTGTATGTCAGATGTTGATGTCAGTTTTCCTTTTTGAAGGTAGCTTTTGGACACTTGTTCAGTCCAAGTTGCATACAGTTGTCATCACTAAAGACCTTTACTGAATCGAGCAGTTGTTTTTGCTAGTGATCGTTCTTTGCAAAGGTCTTTATGTCATCCATGTATAAAAGATGGCTGATCTTCTTGCCTTGGATGTCATATTCATGTTCAGTGTCATTCAGCATGGTACTGTGAGGGACACGAAACAAACAGAAGAAGAATGGTGATAGTAATGCAACCATTACTTTGCATGCAGATGGTTAAGTCTAAAATTTGATTTGGCCTTGGTTTGAAACCTACCAGATGAGGACTCACACCTCGACCTTTCATTTGGGACCATAACCTTTCACCTAGTGACATTGACCTTAGAGTTTTACCTACTTTTATAAAAACTTAAACTTTAAATGGCTTTATTTCCTATTTAAAAGTAATACATCCAAGTCTTGCACACAGGAGCAAGATACAACAGGAATTTATCTTTAACCCCAAAATACTGTCATAGGATACTGTATACTGAATCCCAGCCTTTTTTGGTCTCCTTTTATATCCAGTTCACCTATAATTATTCATAATTTATCTACGAAGTAATAATTAATTAGTTTGTATTATTTTACCTTTTAAATTATAAAACACGCACCATATTTAATTAGAAATGTCTTATTTAAGCAATTTAAACGATCTGGGAAATATTGTTTTACTAGTGTCTGTATGTTTGTCCGTCCATCTGTCAGTCCCGAAAACTTAACATTGGCCTTTTCTCCAAAAGAATTTGATATAGATTCTACAAAGCTATTATTGTTTATGTAAATTTCTTTCAATGATATCTATCTGTTTCGTGCAATATGACCTTCCTCAAGGTCACTTATTGACCCTTATCAACCCTCAACACGAAAACTTAACATAAAAACTTAATATTGACATTCCTTGGGCATTTGCACACATCTTGTTATTAAATACTAGTATTCTATTAATATTCACAAGCATACAAATTAGTTCTGGGTAAGAGATGTCTAAATAAAATAACATTTCAAAACTAAAATGTATGTTTTCTTACTATAATGATTTTGAAATGGTTTTTTTTGCGATTAGTTAATGCTGAAACTTCTATGATAGGACAGTTGCCATGGAAACAAGAAAGTTGTTAAAGTTTGCTTATCCGGCACTTTAAAATGGAACAACAACCAGATTCCATTGACATACACATTCTTCAGGTACAAGAAATTAAGAGGATTTTCATTTTTGGCTTATGACACGATAATACCATACTCCATATTTAAAAGCATGTATTTTGCTCAGCGTATTACCTCCCTTTATGGATATATCTGATGTATTTTTTCCATATACATGCTGTGTAGGATAAATTATTTAACCTAAATGGTATTTTCATGCATCTGGTTTGTATACGTAGTGTATGCTTTATGTTAAAAGCAGTAAAGCCATATTGTTTTAAACATTTTGAAAATTTGCACTGAATTTCAACTAACCAAACCCGATCAAACTTCGAATGCACATTCTGAGGTATAGCTACTCTGCAGAGTGGATATCATTGCATTTTTGTTCTTCCTTTGGATAGGTCTTTCAAGAGATATAAGTGTCCCTTTGTCCATTTTAGTGGTAACTCCAACCATATCTGGCCCAAGGACTATATATGGATGGTATATCTGGTGAGATATATATGAAAAAAAAACAAAACATGTATATTTTAACAGATAAACAACCCATTCTACCATTGACCAATATTTTGTCCTTACCAAATATTTGATTTTGCCAGCAATGAAATAAAAAGGTGTTTCTCCCTCATTATGTCTATGCATTTTGTTTTTAGATGAATTGTAAATGTTTTTATCTTCCAAAGTTGGAATTAAGCTTTAATCTAATAAAAGTGGAAAGTGGTTATAGTAATGGGAGAATTTCGTCGCTTTCCAACAAAAACCTCGTAACTACAGCTTGTTAAGCGCTGTAGTTGCGAGTTTTTTTTGTTGAAAAGCTTTGATTTACTACACCTGATTCAATGACTGGTTGTTTTATTTCCACTGGTCGATCTCTCGGTCTGGAATTAGAGAAGGAAAACTTCCGGGTCAGACTAGGGGTGCGCACCGGTGATGGGGAGGGCGGCACGGAGTCCCCGTTAAATACATCCGAGTTAGCTCGTTCTACTTCCTTAAAACTTTCTACACACACGGCAAACAGCTCGCGACATGAATTGTACGTTTTTGTAATCAAGTCTAATTGTCCTTTCAACTTCCGGTTCTCGTCCTCCAACGTGCAGATCTCGCGAGATAGGTCAGTGACGTCACGCTGAAAATGGAGAACAAGGCATTGTTGATGTCTGTTTTTTTTTTTTTTATTTTATTTTATTTTTTTTTATTTTTTTTTATTTTATTTATTTATTTATTTATTTTGACAGAAAATGGAAATATAGTCATACGGTTAATTCTTTCTTTTTCGACAGGCTCTTTCATTTCGATAGAAAGATCGCATATCGTATTACATAAAATCCTTGAAAGCTTCAAAACATGTATTTTCACATTTGACATTATGTACATGTACCTGTAATTGGTTGTTGAATGTGATCAATTCGTTGACCTCTTTGTCCCGAAGTTCACGAAGCTGGTTTAACTCCCTGGATAATATTCTCACAGATTTGTCTTCACCTTTAAAAGAAAGTTTTAGACTTTACTATTTGTTCTATTGTAAGCAGTTTTAAAACTTTAAATAAAGGTTTGGAGCACAATTAACATGTGTTGAAAACCTGTTTTGTTACCGCTGTTTTGTGTGTGTTCTCGGATTTATACAATGTAATAGTGTTTATATGCCATAGCTTGTCGATGGAGGTATACTGGATTTTAAAGCTAAACTTTGATCAACATGAATTGATCAAATTATCAGAATTTATTCATTGGCATCTTTGCTAGGAGTGCTTTTATCTAATTTTAACATATATGAGCATATTACTGATCAGCGAGACGATATACAGTCTACTGACTGACCTTGTAATGGATGATACTGTAGTTTGGTCCCGTCTACCGGTAATGAACATCTTCTCAAGCTTCTAGAGTACACGTAATCTGTGTCACCCAGCAGCTTGTGTTGACATTTCTTGAGCGCCACCTGCAGGCCGATATTCTGAGCATCACTGGCTTGAAGCATCGAACGTAGATCTTCAATTATCTCCTAAAACAGAATAGAGGGTTCTGAGGTACAAGAATGGATCGTCAGTCCCCTTCAAGTGTAATGTCACAAAAGTACCATGGGTAAATGATGAGGTTGAAATAGCTAGCCAACTTCATGAGCAATCGAACCATGAACTGTCAACATTAGAATTATTCATTTTAACCCTTTCCCGAACGACAAAATTTTAGGGTGATCCACTCCAAAAACTGCCACAAATGACAAAATGGAAGTTATTAAAGATAGGACTTGTGTAAAATATGACATAGAAAATATTGAGACAAAAGGAGAAACTGCTGGTTATCAGCAGTTTCTTCTTTTGTTTCAATGTTTTCTCAAGTCTTTCCTATTAGGGACGTCAAAACCAGGTCTTGTTTGGGAAAGGGTTAAGAGACAGAGATGCGGTTGAAAAATATGAAAAGGGTGGGAAATGCAGATATTCTTTTAAATAGAAATAATTGCAAAAATGCATATTTATATAATTCCATTGTAAGATATGTAAGACAGTTTTCAAATTATTCTATACAAATTGCACTCAAATACATTTTAGAACTTCAATTGCCAATACAGCAGACACAACATTGTTTCGGAAGAGATTCTGTTGTAGCAAACATTAAAAATCATATCAAACGGTGCCGTCTTGATGATTAGATCTACCTTAAGACTTTGAGCCTCTTCTTTATGAAAGGTAACTTCATACTGCATCAGGTCTATTTGTTCCCGCATCTCACTCAGTCTCAAACCAGACAGTCTCAATTTATCCCAGTTCTTAAATATCTGAGCATCATGTATACAATTGTGTGTTTTAGAATTAGCAAGACGTCGCTGAAACTCCTTCCGTCTCCGTACACTAGCACTATTTTCTGTCTTGGTCCCATTTCCATTTTTAGTACCACTGTCATCAACATTAATGGTTCTGAAGTTTTGGTTGACGAGAAAGCCAGTGTAGTCGCCGTAAGAAGCGAACCTCTCACAGAGCCGACCATGGAACTCGCTGAACGATAGATCTCCAGCTGTATCGACGTGCTCGTTCAGATCACGCAGGTACAGGACGTCAGTTAATAACTTGAATTCCTCTGATGTTATTTTACCTACAACATAGATGGTGCATATATCAGAACATTGACAAAGTAAAAGATAGTTCGAAGAATGAATAAGCCATTCTACGGGAATGAAACATAGAGTAAATGGAGAAAATATTCGACCTAAGTGTGTAGGTAAACATTTCATCCATCATTAGATACCTCGTCAATTTCCGTTGTCACGGATGACACCCGAAGTTGCACGAAGTGGTCGATATCTCATGATGAATAGAACACCTTCTACAGCTTTAACACGTCTTGTATAATCTTGAATGTACCAATGATATTATATATCAGAAAACTATTTGATGTACGATTTGGTACAGTTCGATTTTGGATAAAAAATATCGTCGGTGTAAATGCAAAACCTCGTTTGTTGATTCTTGCAGTTTTCAAAGTAAAATCTTGTGTGTCCAGTTAGAACAATTCTTGCAGGTTTTGAGATATTCTTACTGATCAGTGTTTATGAGAACAATATGTACAGATTTCATGTAAAACATTTAAGTTTGGAAAAAGTTAGCCTACTTAACTTTTTTCCTTCCCCGTCAAAATCTTCCAAAAAACGAGATACGAGGTTTTGCATTCACAACGACGATATTCTTCTATGTTTATCAAATGTACGTTGAGATTAGCAATGTCAACACCAATCAAAGTACTGAAAGTACTGACGGGAAGCAAATTTGTCAATAATGTAGGCCTGTCCAGAAGTAGAGTACTTTGATTAGGTACTTTGATTATCCATTTGAATACCTTGAATACTTTGATTCGTAGAGCACATTGATTAGGTACTTTGATTATCCAGAATACGTTGAATACTTTGATACCATGCTGGAGTTGTATCTATTTTTAGCACAACTTCATGCATATTAATCGTTTGTGTAAGCTTTGAATATATTTCATAGTTCAGTAAACTTGACTGGCCCATTTACAAGGAAGGCCATTGGACTGATCTTTGAACCATAATAAAGCATATTACTACGTCGATCTTTTCTTTTCTTAGAGACATGGTTGATTGAATGTTTCATTTTCAGTCACACAATTCAATATCTACACATAACTTCAGACTCACATATTGATTGTTCGAATGACTGTTATCTCATTAATCTTTGCTTTTGATAGAATTATTTATAGTGAGGAGGACCGGATAATGTTGTGTGGTATGCAGAGAATGGTAAAGTGCAGAGACAGGTAGTTGCAGGGAGAAGCAAAGTTTGCAAAATTTGCTTACAAAAACTCGAGGGAAAGTCTTCGATTCTTACTTTTATGCACCCTCTTTTTATCGCAATTGAAACAATGCATAATAAAAGTTGAATTGAACATCTAACATACTCCAATGTGGTAAATAATATTTAAATATTGTTTATACAAAGTCCCATACCTCTAGCCTTGGTGTCTATACTCTGGAATATATCCTGTAGATACTGGTCTATATCGTTACACAACACGATGATCTCACTCTTCTGTTTACCGTTGTTACCGCCATATTGATAAGCCAGGGTGTTAGATAACCATTTAGCCTTTAGTTTAGGTGACCGACCAACACGTGGGGACTTCGGTACCATCGTCATTGTTGCCGATATATTTTAAGGTGTTCAAACCCCCAGTGAGATTCGCTCTGCGTCGGAAATTTTCTTTTGGGAGTTCTTTGTGGTCGTTACGTATCCGAAGGTATTTGGACGACGTCTCTTACTTGTCTATAAAAAATCACCATTTCCCGGAATAAAAAAGTACAGAAAACATTGATAAAATGGGTTTGAATTTAATCACTTAATATTATGGCTTTTGTTGCATTTTTTAATCACCCATATGTCTAAATGTGTAAAAAAAACATACACAAATCACTATATGTTTTCACCAATAACGAACAAATATCTCTCCAGTTCAATTCCACTCCAGCATGATCTTTAATTCTGAAATTCACAAGTTTTCGCAGAAATATAAATCACATGGTGAATAACCTTGTACATAAATATCCTTATCTCAACATCACAGTTTGGTTTATTTCAAATGAAGAAATTCCCTGGCTCTAAAAATATATTTTCTACACCACGCAGCTATCCTAGTACTGCATCCCGCCCAACTCGGCTTATCAGTGATTTTAATGCCTCTATATTACCGACCTCTTTATATCAAAAGCTTTGTTTTTGAAACCTTTTCAGTATTTTAACATCTCCAAAACGACAAAGGCGTATACATTATAGACAAGCCCGAAATGAAAAAAGCTTCAGACGATACACACGTGCCTATCGATGTACAATATTATGTAGTTATAAAATTCAAAGCATTGAGAGAAAAGAAGAAAAAATGGTTATCGAAACTAGGGTTTGTTTGAGAAAGGGTGTATGTTACTTTAGAAAAAAAAATCTGAATCTTTAAACAGAATCTATCCATGGAATTGTGGTATCTGAGAGAATTTTGACACAAATTTTCATCCAGATTACATCATTTAAGAAAATATTGAAAACAATTCTTGGCAAGATGGAGTGACCCCAGTCTACTAGAAATTTTTGTCTCTGCATGCAGAGGGCTGTTTGGAGTGTTAAACAATAGTTTAAGTACTGTTTTCTTTGATAATTTAGTATTTTTGCATCTGCTCTTTGGTTTTATAGCATATTTTTTGCATTATTTGCAGGACTACTTTCTGCGGATACTTCCCAAAAATGTACATGTAGCTTGGCGGAAAACAGCCATTCTAAAGTGAAAGTAAATAGTGGTCATGTTCTTTGTTGGATATTTTCAGATTTTCCTTCTTAACCTCTATTGAAACCACCATTAAAAGAGAGTATAGAGGCAGTAGATGAATCAGCCTAAGTCACGAGTGTCCGCGAATGTTGTGGAAGGTGCTGTGACAGCGGTAAGTTGACCATTTTAACATAGGCTAAAGAAGGGAAAAGTTACGCCGGTGTCACCCCTAGATGCCAAAACTGGATTTCTGATAACGTCAACATTTCTTGGAATATCAATCTGAAACTTCTTCTGTAGGTAGGAATACACACCAGAAACTTGCAGAAAACATGGTTTTGACCAGGTATTAACATTTCCTTGTTATTTTGGATTTTAGAAAAAAATGGTTGAAAATTTGAGGGGCCGAATGACCCCCCTTGTCGAAAGTTCTAAAAGTTTGTCTGCAACGCATTATATTGGTGAAAATTGTTCAGGTTTATAAAATTATTGTTGATTTAATCAACTTTTTGTTATACATTCTTATTTTCTGCTGTTCTTTCAATGTTTTGACTCCCAAAAGGGTGAGTATTTTTTAAGACATTTTAGATGGAGAGTATCTACAGATGCTGTGAGGATCTGTCTCAGACTGTGTCACTGCATAAGAATGATGAAAATTTGCTTTTTACAGGCTGTTTTGATAAGAGAGGCTATGGTCATTTCAGGTTTAACCCTCCCCCCCCCCCTCCCACTGTTTCATCAGATTTCAAGACCAGGATAGCCCTTAAAGAGGCTCAAATCCGCTAATGCTCCAGGGGAAAGGGACTTTTACATTTGTAGCTATCTTGCAGGCACCCTGTCTGTGCAAAACCAAGTTATGTGTGACACCGGACCAACTTAACTTTGAATAGGGCCCCACAAACAAACAGCGGAGAACATGTTTTGGGCCGAACGGATGAAACGCCAAGCGGAAGGTCCGGACTACTCAACCGATCTTTACGAGTAAGTTTTTTTTGAGTCGTTCTAAATTTCTTAATTTTTAGGTGAGTATGTGAGTTGCAATGCACATGAAAAGCAAATATTTAGCAAAAAACATTACTTTTAAGATTTTAGACCTTTCCAAATGATGTTTTTCTCCAAATATTTACCACTTTTTCAGTAATTTAATCAAATTTCAAGCTCAGGACAGCCCACAGAGTAACCTTAATCTGCAAATGCTCCATTGGAAAGAGACTTTACTATTGTAACTTTCTTGCAGGCACCCTGTCTGTGCAAAACCAAGTTATGTGTGACACCGGACCAACTTAACTTTGAAACGGGCCCACAAACTAACAGCGGAGAACGTGTTTTGGACTGAACCGATGAAACGCCAAGCGGAAGGTCCGGACTACTCAACCGATCTTTACTAGTAAGTTTTTTTGAATCATTCTAAATTTCTTCATTTTTAGGTGAGTATGTGAGTTGCAATGTACATGAAAAGCAAATATTTAGCAAAAAACATTACTTTTAAGGTTTTAAACCTTTCCAAATGATGTTTTTCTCCAAATATTTACCACTTTTTCAGTAATTTAATCAAATTTCAAGCTCAGGACAGCCCACAGAGTAACCTTAATCTGTAAATGCTCCATTGGAAAGAGACTTTACTATCGTAACTTTCTTGCAGGCACCCTGTCTGTGCAAAACCAAGTTATGTGTGACACCGGAACAACTTACCTTTGAATCGGGCCCCACAAGGAGACACTCCACAACGGGAAATGCTTCCGGGTCGTAGTATACAAACATAGTTCCGTCAAAAATGGATTCGCTCCTTTTGTTGCATTGATTCTGTGTCTATAGAATAGGCAGATGCATGAAATGTGGTTCTGTACACTGGCAGACCATCAGTGTACTGCTAGGATGTGTTTTAATGAATTTGTTGGGAACTAGTTTCTTGCGCGGTCGTGACCTTTCATGGGGATGTGTCACATGCAGATCCCGAAATAGATGGCAAATTTCAAGGGTGGCTGTGTTCACGGGTGCGTGATTTTAGCTGATGGTGCTATTGATACCACTTTCTTGGTAGTAAATTAAAGACAAAGAAATGGTCTGTCAGGCAAACTAAGTAAAAGGTGCCACAAAGACTTCTGAGAGGAGCTAGAAGCTGCCAAATTGACCCATTTTACTATATATTTAATAGGCCCGTTTCGTTGAGGAGTGACACCTATATGAGCCAGAAGTGAAAATTACGAAATTACAACTTTGGCCACATTTTTGTGTTTGAAGTTGCTTCAATTGATCTGAAAGTAAAGAATTTGTGAAAAATAGACCATATTTTCGAAATTTACGTCATATTTTAACTTGAATTTAAAAAAATTAAAAAATATTAAAAAGAACAAAGACAACGTTAGAAACCACATCAAATGGGCTCGATTGCTTGTGTTGTCGTTTCCTGTGTATTTTTGGATAGGTAATTCCGTTTAGTACTAGTTCAAGGCGAAACTAGCTTAAAAATATCGTTGGAAAGGCGAAAAACCCTTTATCCCAGAAACACCCCGCCTAAATTTAAAAAGGTGCGTGACATGATTTTTTCGATAAATTTGATTTGAAATGAACCTTTTTTGCACAAAATGCCCTTTGTTTTGCTTATCGCACAATAGATAAAGGAAATTATTATAAAATTCTGGATTTTAAATCGATTTAATACATATTTAACCATTTCAATAACAGAAAATGACTTTTTAATGTTTAACATTTAGCCCCCCCCATTTTGTATGCCCCCCCCCCCCCTTCGTGATTTCCTTCTATTTCCAATACAAAATCATTTTCAAGTAGGAGAAACACGTATGCAGTAATTATGAATTTCAAAGATATTTTGAAAGCATTTTTAAATGAAAATAGACTGCAGAAACCCTTTATCCTATAAAAACTTATGTTACTATTGATTTCTGTTTCGTGTGTTTTCCACATTTGTATTGTCTTTAAAACCTTTGTTTTTCCTTCTCAAAGACACGGTTTTCAGTTAACTTGAATATCTGAAGACGGGAAATAGCACGAAGAATCTTGTGTACAATATTTCAATCGTTTTTAAGATTTTTTAGGTCCACAAAATAACGAATTTTAGTAGAAAATCGATAATTTTGTCATTTTGGCCCCTTTTTACGTGCCCTGTTTCTTCTAATTTGTCACAGGAGTTACGAGTTTTGTTTTAAATAGTGTTACTAATTGCATAGTAACGATTTGTTGTATTTCTACATTCAAAACATCGTAGGAAAAGGCGAAAAACCCTTAACTCTCCCCAGTACTTACTTTAGTCATAATCCGATTTAAGAGGCTTAATTGGCCAGTAGTGGCCATTTCCTGTCCCAAAACAGTCTTTGTTTTTATTCATTTTATTGTAAAAATATATATCTGCACTAAAATATTACTTTTACAAAATTCGAGTTTAGTTTTTACAGTTTAAAATGTATATAAATGATAAAAATAGGATTTCAGCCTGAAAAGGGACATTTGTCTTAAAATAGCCCCTTTTTCCGCATTGTTTTATGCAATATTTTCAAGAAATGCATCTTACTGTGAAAGTTTAAGGACGACAGAGTAAGTATCTTTTTACTTTTTGGAAATCTGACCTTAAATTCCTGATTTATTCCAATTCAAGTAAGCCAGGGGGGTCTCAACTCAGAATTGCATTAAAGACATCGTTTTGCAGTTAGGGGGCCCTTTTTAAAATGCCACTTGGTTGTTATTTAGAGACAAATATTAGACTCATTTTATGTTTTCTCTTTGAAAACACCATAAAGCACTGACCTGAGGCAGATTTGGTCATTTTTTTGTAAAATCCTTCATTATATAGGAGACACTCCACAACGGGAAATGCTTCCGGGTCGTAGTATACAAACATAGTTCCGTCAAAAATGGATTCGCTCCTTTTGTTGCATTGATTCTGTGTCTATAGAATAGGCAGATGCATGAAATGTGGTTCTGTACACTGGCAGACCATCAGTGTACTGCTAGGATGTGTTTTAATGAATTTGTTGGGAACTAGTTTCTTGCGCGGTCGTGACCTTTCATGGGGGTGTGTCACATGCAGATCCCGAAATAGATGGCAAATTTCAAGGGTGGCTGTGTTCACGGGTGCGTGATTTTAGCTGATGGTGCTATTGATACCACTTTCTTGGTAGTAAATTAAAGACAAAGAAATGGTCTGTCAGGCAGACTAAGTAAAAGGTGCCACAAAGACTTCTGAGAGGAGCTAGAAGCTGCCAAATTGACCCATTTTACTATATATTTAATAGGCCCGTTTCGTTGAGGAGTGACACCACAAACTAACAGCTGAGAACGTGTTTTGGGCCGAACCGGTGAAACGCCAAGCGGAAGGTCCGGACTACTCAACCGATCTTTACGAGTAAGTTTTTTTGAATCATTCTAAATTTCTTAATTTTTAGGTGAGTATGTGAGTTGCAATGCACATGAAAAGCAAATATTTAGCAAAAAACATTACTTTTAAGGTTTTAAACCTTTCCAAATGATATTTTTCTCTAAATATTTACCACTTTTTCAGTGTAAATTACAACTTGAAGAGTCCTAAATTGGTACAAGATGAATGAATCTGCTATCAGAATGTGATCCTGCATCTGCAACAGACATTACTTTTTATTTGATGTCAATCCATTCAGGCATAAGGAAATAACTGGCATTGTTATACATGTTATAAGTGAATGAAAAACCCTGCTTTAAAACCTGGATTTTTGCCATACCACATTCTCTGTTTAAATGGCCATGAATCATTGGAAACAGACTTTAACTCTTTGATTTTTGTGTTATTTTACTCCTAAATAACCCAAAAACTAGGAAAAATTGAAAAAATAAGTTTATGTAGGAAATCTGGTTTCATTTAGGAGTGACCCCAGTCTACTGTTTGCTTCCGGGTCGTTGTACAATAGAAAATAGTCCTAGAAATTTTTGTCTCTGCATGCAGAGGGCTGTTTGGAGTGTTAAACAATAGTTTAAGTACTGTTTTCTTTGATAATTTAGTATTTTTGCATCTGCTCTTTGGTTTTATAGCATATTTTTTGCATTATTTGCAGGACTACTTTCTGCGGATACTTCCCAAAAATGTACATGTAGCTTGGCGGAAAACAGCCATTCTAAAGTGAAAGTAAATAGTGGTCATGTTCTTTGTTGGATATTTTCAGATTTTCCTTCTCAACCTATATTGAAACCACCATTAAAAGAGAGTATAGAGGCAGTAGATGAATCAGCCTAAGTCACGAGTGTCCGCGAATGTTGTGGAAGGTGCTGTGACAGCGGTAAGTTGACCATTTTAACATGGTGTCACCCCAGATACGACCATTAAAATCCCGTTCAGGTCATGAACTAACTAGTGTCTCTGAAACAGATGAAACAAAAAAAGCTATATGAATAGTTTAAACTTATTACCAAACAAATTAACGCACCTAGTAAAAAGCTTAGGAAAATATAGTCCTCTTCATAAGCTCTGACATTATCTTTTCTTTAATGTGATTGTCAGGTTTCATCATATCCGACATTTTTTCTATAGCACTTCAGGAAGCGGAAAATAGTGGAGGTTTAGCCCTCAATCTAATATCTCTGAAATCGAAATTATTATCTAAAAATGGTATGGATAGAACGATAAATCAATTGTTTTTCACTTCAGTATAATTTTACAAAAAAATGCACCTTGTTTTATTTAAATCCAACAGAAATTTCCAACAACCGTAAACAAAGGCAGGATGGCCGACTCGCTTGCCAAATGAAATTAAAACACGTTTCAAAGGCATAATTTAGTAGACAAATCAATATTTTAGTCACATTTACGTGTTTTTTTTTAAACATTATGTAGTTATTTTCTATCATTGTGGCAAGCAGCTGATTTTACATTAGAATGTGTCTAATTGTGGAGGTTACATAGACACAGATCAGTGTGCATCAACGTGTAGTCTGATCTTTTTCTGCTATACTTATCTTTCATATCAAGATCATGTCCCACCGTACAATTTGTTAACAGAATAACGGTAAAGGCGAACTGATTGTATATCTTGTGGTATCATTGATTTGATTTCTTTTATTTATTGCCGGAAATCGTGATTGAAAATGACACGGATTAATTTTCAACTCGATTTGCTTGCTTCCCAAAAGATTGGACTGGACGAGTAGTGCAATTTGAAAGCGATTACAAGTGACAAAATGAACAATGATAAAGAAATGAAATGATATAAGTGACTAATTTAAGAGACAAAGGGAGAAAATCCTGGTAGTCAGCTTTTCTCCAATCTTATCACGGTGGGGATTGTGCATGATGGGATGGATAACGAATACGGGCAAATTTGCCTCGCTTCAGGTAAGAAATTGTGCAATAATTTTCTTATTTCTGTGTCATTTTTCAAGCGGTTTGTTACATGTATCCCGCATTACTGAGCTCTTCCCTCAGACATATGACTTGTTTGTATAATCGTTGTACTTTGTCCAAAAATTGATCCAAACCGATCAGAAAAACGACAAAAAATCCAGGTCATTTTTCTAGTCGGTTGGGATCGATTTTTGAGAAAAGTAAAAGGAGTCTCACGATAAGTAATACATCTGAGAAAAGGGCTCAGTAAGACGGAGTACATGCAACAAACTGCATGACAATTGACGCTTAAAAAAGAAAGTTATTGTACAAATGCTTACCTGAAGCGTGGTTAATTTGGCCGTAGTCGTTGCCAGTTCGCTTTCTGGTCGGTTGGGACAATATTTTGGAAAAAGTACCACGAGTTATCTTATAACTCATACATCCGATGAAAGAGCTCGGTAAGGCGGGGTACATGCAACAATCCTTTTGAAAATTGACGCACAAATAAGGAAGTTATTGCAAAAAATCTTACCAAAGTCGAGATTATTTTGTCCGTATTCGTTATCAATCCCATCATGCACAATCCCCGCCGTGTTATGCAGAATTAAGAATTTAGGTATTGTTTAGAAAATGTTAAATCGATTCCCAAACAACACCTGGTTTGATGTACCCAGTGCAAAACGTTTCGGAAAACACTACAACAACAACAAAAATGTTAATGACCAGCATTTCTCTCTTAATTCTTTGTCTCAATACTTTATAGGTTATAGCACATACAAATCCTATCTTTGTCACCAACATTTGTATTGCTTGTAACAGCGTTCACATGTGAACAGTTTAACTTCATTGAGGTTTGGAAAGGGTTAACCATTTCCTAAACCACAAAATTTAAGACTGGTCCAATTTGAAGGCTGCTACAGTTGACAAAACGGATGTAACCAACTAAAAGGTATAGTGCAGAAAACATTTAGGCAAAAGGAGAAAATGCTGGTTATCAGCATTTTCTTCTTTTGTCTCATTGTTTTCCAAAGCCATTTCTATGAGGGACCTCAAAAACCAGATCTTGTTTGAGAAAGGTTTAATCTAGGTTGTAAAAATATACGGAACTGACAGAGAATATTGTTATCTCATCTTGATCTAGTTCTGTCTTTGATGCTCCGCTTTGCTCAATTTACTTCTGACGTTCAAAACACCTGTTTTCATAAAATAAACAAATCTACGCGGAAGTCATGGTGCATGTTGGATCAGGGTTAAGTGGTTTCTAACCATGGGGCCAAACTCCGTAGAATGCTCATACGAGATCTATTTTTTTTTTCCAAAACAACAAGATCTTGGATGCTTTTTAAAATTTGTTTGTTTAACCCTTTCCTAAACAAGACATGGAGTACCCATTAGCAAAGGCTTACGAGAATATTGAGATATTGAGACAAAAGAATAAAATGCCTCAATATATTTTCTGTGCTAAATTGAACACCATTCCTTTGTTGTCGTTGGTGTTGGTCATGGAGATATCATGTCTGATATCTGCTGCTGCCGGGTTTTGAACATGAACCACTACCTACATGTACCATAATTGACCAGACGCCGGCTGTCAATCAAAACCATCGATAAGCCAATGGACGATCAGTAAAATGCCACACACCCATTGTTTGTCTGCACGTGATATTGCATCGATCTATCGACTGACTATCAAAACAATCGACAGCCAATGCCCCCCCCCCCCCCCCCCATTGGTTGTCTTAGATTCTACGTAGGGCGGAGTGATCTATCGATTTGAGTTTGGTCAATTAGTATAGTTAGAAGCAAGCACAATATACAGGTTTATTTTCTCTCATCGGCATAAATTAGTTCAATCCACACATTCGATATTATGTGAACAAAAATTTAAATGGATGAGTATAGATCTGCATTGAAACCCCATTTATCCGTTCCTAAATAACAAAACTGTATACTAGATATTACAAAAAATGCCAAAAATGTAAATGCTGATTTCAAGTTGACCATTCCCCTCAATGATAAATGAAAATGGATTAAATCTATATAAAAGTCAATATAATGTACACATTTTATGTAAATAAACATTCTTTTGAAAGTTTGATCGTAATATAATTATCAACATATATTTGAGTTTTCATAAATACTCTATACCTCGCAAATAATCAATAACATCTTTTGAAATCCATAAAACGACCAATTCAATGGTATATATTCTACCGTTACGCCTAACATGAATATGAAAATAAAATGTTCAATTGGACATTTCAGATTAACACGGAATAAAGTAAAGTGAAATTAACTTTTTACAGGTATAATTCAAATTTTATTTGCTGTTGCTGTTGCTGTTGTTGTTGTTGCTTTTCTCATAATTATTTTAAATAATGGATGACACGCGAATAATTTGCTTAGTATATTCCGTTTTTATTCACCTGAAAGGGTGTGGTTAAGTAAAGAGGTTATTCGACGAGTTTACTTCTCGATACCTTGGTTGATAGAAGAGAAAAAACGTGCGGCACGAGCATGAAGATATTTCGAAATTGAAAGAAAGCGCGATTGTAAAATAGGTTGTCATAAAACCTCGTAACTACAGATTGATTCACGCTGTAGTTATAATGTTTTGCAACAATAACGACGATTTACCGCTAATCGAGAAGACTGTTTCTCCCCAAGCTTAAATAGAATGAACCGTTTACTAGGCTCCGCCCTGTCTCCCGAATAAAAACAGAATATACCTGATCTGAGAAAACAAATTAACCAAAACATATTTGCCGGGGTCCCTTTGTCCTAACCTTAGGGTAAAAACAAACGATGACTTGAATAATTCTAAAATCTAAACACCACGCTATTTTTATTTTAGAAAAAAAAAAAAATAGTTAAATTACACAATAACAGCTGGAACTCATAGTGTGAAAGTCATGTGTAACATTGTTTTACCACGAGATATCTGGAGTTTGAAATGATATTAGCCGGGATCTGGAAAAACATCCCTTATAGCATTTTCAAAAATTGAGATTCAAGATAAGCCTGTTGTCGAATACAGTCAAATATGCATCATTGTTGCTCTCTATAAGTTACTACAGGTCACAAAGAAGCTATTGGAGAACAATATGGATCCTGATCAGACTGTGCGTATGCACAGGCTGATCTGGATTCAGGTTGTTCTCAAATGCCATAAAGGACATTTTTCCAGATCCTGGCTCATATGTAATTATTTTCGTTGCTCATTTGGAACCTCTATAATCGAAATATAGTTGAAAAGGAAAGATACGGATAATCTATCTACTTTTCCTTCTATATTTAAATTGTTATGTTTCTTTTGAAATTATTCTGCTAAACACTTTTGGTATCCATTCATGACCACGGTACCGGATTTTCACTTCGACTTAAAAGGAAATTTGACGTATCCGATATCGACATGCCGATTGCGTGAATGATAAGTCTTTCCATCAATTTTCAAACTATAGCATAACGCAAGACTACATGCATAGTTTACACTTCTTTTTATTCATGGTCAACAGCTTTTCCTACTTCTGACCATGTTATCATGTCGACTGAGAAAGTTCTGGTGACCCGAAGATGACACAACTTAACCATGACGGGAGTAGAAACGACCAAACTTGAGGAGCTGATCAGGAGGATTCCTAAAAACTCCGGCATTGATCCACGACTGATTGAGGAAGCGAAAGTAGAATTAAACGTGATCAAGTTTCGTGCAGATCCTTACAATCAGAGACAGGTTATGAAATGTCACTTTTCCTAACAAAAACAAATTTGAGATGATTCAATTTCAAAGCTGCCGCAGACGACAAAATACGTATTAATAAAGATGGCACTTCGTGTACAATATACATAGTTCATAAACATGAAGCACAATGAGAAAATCATGATTAACAGCATTTTATTATGGAAACGCATATGGTACACCCTGATAAAATGATAAAGTCGACTTCAGGTAAGTCGACTTGTCATGATAACAAAAGAAAATTAACTCTACCGGTTGTCTACGTAAACTAATCTTTCCGACATAAGTTAGTGCATCATTATTTTAAAATATGTCATGTCGACGTATGCTTTGTCATCTTATCCACATAATTTGTACATCGATTGACAAAAATCCTGTATTTCTTTCCTACATCAATATTTTTGTCAAAAAGAAACAAGTCGCATTCACGTGGTAATCAAGCATCTGGAATATATATTTCCACTACTTGAACATTTAATATCAGCTTTGCGTCATAACCTACGACGACAAAAAGCTGCTGTGCGAGTGTCAACGGACTGCTCCCCCCACCCCTACTAGGCTTGTTCAAATGACTATAATTTCTTTGTTTTATGGAATATCTTTGTAAAAGTTTGGACATTAGTAGAATATACGTGCAATGTTTTCATGTCAAATTTTACTCAAATAGAAGCTACCATATGAAAACAAGAGATGTTTGTAAAACATATATGCCCCCTTTAGGGCCTACATTTGATGTAGGTCAAAGTCCAAGGTCAAGTTAACAAGGTCCAAGGTCATGGTCAAATATGAAAAGTCTTGGTAGGAGGTGTCTATGTGTGAACTATCAAAGCTGTATATGTAAAAGTAAAATGAAACATAGGCCAGGTTAAAGTTTTTAAAAGTAGGCCAAATGCCAAGGTTAAGGTCATAGTCAAATGTGAAAGGTCTTGGTTGGAGGTGTCCATGTGTGAAATATCAAGGCTGTAGGTGTAAAAGGACATGATATATATGTCTGGTTTCAGTCTTTTTAAAAGTAGTTCAAACTCCAAGGTCAAGGTTGCAATATTCAAGGTCATGGTCAAATGTGAAAGGTCTTGGTAGGAGGTGTCTATGTGTGAAATATCAAGGCTGTAGGTGTAATAGGACATAAGATAAAGGCTAGGTTAAAGATTTCTAAAAGTATGTAAAAATCAAAGGTCAAGGTCACACAGGCCAAGGTCATGGTCAAAATGAGCAAGGTATTGGTAGGAGGTGTCCATGTGTAAAATATTGAGACTGTATAGGTAACAGGACATGAGATATAGGCCTAGTTTAAGTTTTTTAAAAGTAGGTCAAACTCCAAGGTCAAGGTCCAAGGTCATGGTCAAAAGTGAAATATCTTGGTTGGAAGTGACCATGTGTGAAATATCAAGGCTGTATATGTAAAATGACATGAAATATAGACAACGTTAATGTATTATTTAAGTAGGTCAAACACCAAGGTCAAGGTCACAAGGTCCAAGGTCATGGTCAAATGTGAAAGGTCTTGGTCGTAGGTGTCCATATGTCAAATATCAAGGCTGTATGTGTAATAGCACATAAGATATAGGCCCAGTTTAATTTTTTAAAAGTAGTTCAAACTTCAAGGTCAATGCCACATGGTCAAAGGTCATAGTCGTATGTGAAAGGTCTTGGTCAGAGGTTTCCATGTGTCAAATATCAAGGCTGTATGTGTAAAAGGACATGATATATCGGCCAGGTTAAAGTTTTTTAAAAGTAGGTCAGACTCCAAGGTCAAGGTCACAAAGTCCAAGATCATGGTCAATTGTGAAAGGTCTTGGTAAGATGTGTCCATGTGTGAAATATCAAGGCTGTATTTGTAAAAGGTCATGAGATATATGCCGGGTTTATTTTTTTAAAGTAGGTCAAACTCCAAGGTCAAGGTCACAAGGTCCAAGATCATGGTTAAATGTGAACGATGTTGATAGGAGGCATCTATGTGTGAGATATCAAGGCTGTATGTGTAAAAGGACATGAGATATAGGCAAGATTAAGAATTAAGTGTAAAAATCAACAAAGGGCAATAACTCCAAAAATTTGATTGGCAGAGTTACGGTTTTTGTGCACTGCACCTCTCCAGAATAAAATCTATTCACCTGTAAAGTTTCATGATTCTACCTTACATGTTTTTTGAGTTGTGCTCCGGACAAGAATCAAGTTATAAAATCAACAAAGGGCAATAACTGAAAAAAATTTGATCGGCAGAGTTTCGGTTCTTGTGCACTGCACCTCTCCATAATGAAATCTATCCACCTGTAAAGTTTCATGATTCTACCTTACATACTTTTTGAGTTATGCTCCGGACAATAATCAAGTTTGAAAATCAACAAAGGGCAAAAACTCCAAAAATATGATCGGCAGAGTTACAGTTCTTGTGCACTGCACCTCTCCATAATGAGATCTATTCACCTGTAAAGTTTCATAATTCTACCTTACATACTTTTTGAGTTATGCTCCGGACAAGAATCAAGTTTGAAAATCAACAAAGGGCAATAACTCAAAAAATATGATCAGTAGAGTTACGGTTCTTGTGCACTGCACCTCTCCATAATGAAATCTATCCACCTGTACAGTTTCATGATTGTACCTTACATACTTTTTGAGTTATGAATCAATATTAAAGACAAAAGTCAATATAATTTGATAAGTCGACATGGGAACTAACACCTAATATGATAATGTCAGTTTTCAATGACATGAATATATTGTCATGATCTGTACTTGTCGTCTAAAACAAAAAATGACAAGGCAGTTAAATCCGACATCTCGACCTATAGCAAGTCATAAAGCCATAAACAACGAGCATAGTCAACATAGCAGTTTTTACAAAATACGTTATTATGTAGTTATGTCGTTTTATTTTAAGACGACAAGTCGAGTTCTGTTATTGAGTAATGATCAGATTAAGACAACAAATCGTGTTCTGTTAATACGTCATGATCAAATTATCATATTATTCTTTAAATTTTATGACAACTTGGTGTGATCATGTCGTCCTATAAGCACACATCTTCGCATCCAATGACATCATCAGGGTGTACCATATACGTTTCCATATTTTATTTATTTATTGTGTCAAAATGTTTACATAATCTGTTTCGTTCTATTGCATCTAAGAACTTCATTGCCAACTAAGTCGTCTATTGGAAAGTGGTTAAACCATAATTTCTATTAGACACAATTTTGGAAACAATTTCGGAAAAATTATTGATTAGAAAAAATGGTGATATGTATAAATCTTGCCATTTCTCTATATTTGTCTTTATCAAATTATTCAAAATTTGATATTTTCTGGACATTATTCGGGAAAGTCTTTTTTAAGACATGGTTAAATCATTTTCATAGTGAAATTACTTATGAAGCGATCTTGCTTCGAAATTGGATAGAATGGGCTTAGAGAAACATTGAACACATTTTCTTTTCCTTTTGCCTCGAAATTTTCTGTATTATATACAGGCGCCGCTTCAAAATTGGAAACTTCAAAATATTTTGTTTGGGAAAGGGTTAAATGAATATTTGTAAGATATGATAAAGGGAATGGAGAATACCTTGCTTTTCATTACTAGATCATCATAATCCCTTTTGATGTAAAGGCGGCCTAGCGTGCATAAATATTCATTTAAATGAACTTTAAAAAGACTAATTCAATCTTAAGGCAAATTCAATAAACATTGGTTTTAGAGTGCACATTATTTGACACGGCACATTTCAGCTGACATATGGATAATGAGGCCGACGTGAATTCAGATCAGACCAATTTTATCAAGTAAACAGTGACGTTATTTCGGACAAACAGTATATTTCGTCGGTGTTGCTATAAAACCTCGTAACTACAGCTTGAATCAAGCTGTAGTTACGAGATTTTATAACAGCACCAACGATTTGTTAAAATACAACGGCAAACCCAGTCTATTTTCAGCACAAAATTCACTATTAATTTTTCCTTCATAACAGAAGCAGTGGACAAAAACCGAGGTAGAAAAACTACAAGATTCTCTAAAAGAGCGTGACACAGAAATACAATTGTTAAAGAGACAGCTTATAAATAGGTGGGTTAAGATAACGCTGCTTTTCAAAAAAAAAAAAAAAAAAAAAAAAAACATCGTAACTGCAGCCTACGTCCAGCTGCAGTTACGAGTTTTTTTGTTGTTGTTGTTGAAAAGCGACGATATGATATTATTCATTTTACATCGGTTTGGAAACAACACATTTTCAAAGGAGATTAATCCCTTTTCATTCTGCAGCAGTACATGCGCCGACTGCTTGCGCTTGCGAAATTCATACAACAACCTCCACTTCATATGATCATAATCAGAATCGAATTCCTCTTGATTTCGGAACCACAATAAGCTGGTTTGATAAGAAGTTGTAACGACCACGACAACAAATGCGGTGTTGATCAAGCGTCATATTTAATTTGAATTATCCCAAACTTTTTTTGTAAACTTTAACTGAATGATAATCCAATTGAGGAATTAATGTCAATACCAGTATCTTTGTCTGAAGACGCTTATAGACGCCAAAATTAGGCTTTGAATGTTTTCAATAACAATAATATCTATGATTTAACCTCTTCCCAGACAAGACCTGGATTTGACGTCCATAATAGAAATTAATTGGGAAAACATTAAGGCAAATGACGAAAATGCTGATAATCAGCATTTTCTCCCTTTGCCTCAATGTTTTCTGTTCTATATCATTCAAAAATTTGACCTTAAAAACACCAATTTCGTCGTCTGCAGCAATTTTGGAATTGACCCACCCAATATTTATGTTCTTTGGGAATGGGTTGATCTATATTACTGTATTTACTATAGAACGAGCGTGAATGATCGAGCGGAGACTCCTGCACGTATACGTGAGCGATATAAACGTCTGTTTGACTACGAATGGAAGGAATTGTACGACTTTTTCCACTCTAAAGGCTGGCATGAAATAGAGATTATAGTGACGTTACAGAGAATATTGCGGGTGAGTTACAATATTCCTTAAGGATTACAACCCACCATTAGATACTAAACACATCGTGCATCTTCGGACCCATCCATGACAACGGAATTAAACGAGAGATAGCTTCATCAAATTCAGGGCGTCATCCATGGCAACGGAAATTGACGAGGGATATCCTCGTTAATTTTCGTTAGTACGGATGACTTACGAAGATGCACAAAATGTATTAAGGTTAACGAATCGTTGTAATCATTAAATTGTCACTGCCAATCTTGATACAATCTACAGACGTGGTGGACTTCATAGAAATGAATTTATCTAGTCAAATAGTTTTCTTTGTTTGAATCTTAGAAATTGATATTTCTGTAATGTCGTAATTTCATAAATGCAATCGGAACATGTTTAGCCTATTCATAGAAAACAAATAATATCAACACAATTATATATTTGTCTTCTTTAAGAGTACTTTATGGCTAATGAAAGGAGGTGACATCATAAGAGTAACGTTTTATTTTCCTCCCCTGTATAGATTGAATTTATTTTCGCACTAGGCCAGCTACTCATTTTGTCAAGATGTGGCCAAGGAACAACTGGAGAATATAGAAGGCGAGGCTTTATGTCCATCAGCATCAGTGAGTCTTTATTATTATTACTTTTATATTTCCCCTTCTTGCGTATGCATTTAGATCCACGCACATGGAATATATCGCTGTCGATCATTAACCCATACCCACACGGTGACTTTTGACTTCCTACAAGATAATGACTTTGGAAAACATTGCGGAAAATGAAGAAATTGCTTGTGACAAGCAATTTCTTTATTTCCCGCAATATTTTCTACACAAAATGACTAAAAATGTAAACATTCGTTCAGTTCAAATTGTCGTCTGTAGCATCTTTGAATTTTGAGCACCCTAAAATTTTGCCAGTAATGGGTTAAAGCATTGATTGGTATTATAATTGTCTTTACTAATTACTTTTTTGTAACGATTTTTTACAAACTTTATTAAGCAATGTCCAGATATATATTATGTTAATGTGATAATCTTTTTTCTAATGACACGGGCTAGCACGGGCTAGCAGTTGGTATGATAGCTGTGTACTTTGTGTATTATCTCATTCTTTCATTCGCCCTTTCAAGACGGTTAGTGAGAAAATTTTTGGGAAGCCTTACCATCTGCAAAATGTATTGAATGAGCTTCGCAGAGTACTCCAGAAACGTTATTCGGCGTTTTTAAATGGACTGACGCTTCTGTAATTTTTTGTATATATTCTATGAAACGACCTTTTTCACAGTGGATGGATGACAGTGGTATCCTCACCCGGATGAAGAAAACTGAGATTACAAAAGAAATCGAGAGTTTAGCCAGACTGTACCAGAGAACCACGTCCAGTGAATGTGTACCCGCTCTCAGAAAGGTGGGTTTGTGCTCAGATTTTGAAGAGGCTGAATGACTATTCTAATTAAAGGGCGAGGGCGAAAAATATTAGAACTCACAATACATGTATTTTGAATATGGAATATGTATTGATGAATTTATCTAGGGGTCTTCTTTTGCGTTCGGGCGTTTTATGTTTTGTTCGATTTTATCACTAATTCCCTCCTTTTATACATACACATGGTTGGAACTTGTGGCTTGCTTTTGAGACAATCATGGTTAAAGATCAGCCTTTGAAATCATGGATAAATAGTATGGATCCTTATCAGACTGTGCTAAAGGACAGACTAATCGAGACACACACTAGTCTCAAATGTTTTAAATGTCCATTTGCAATGGGTGCAACCTATTGCAGTATAAGTGGTCAATAATTACAAATTCCATTCCAAATTTTATTTATATTTAATTTATAAAATTAGTGGCCTAAAGACGTAGAATGAGGCAAGCAAGGAAACAACATGTTGAAAAAGTTAAACAATCTAAATAATATCACGTTTGTTCCATGTTTGTGTAGTCATGTGGTCTCTGGGGATAATGTTGACCACACAATCTACAATACGTTTCACCTCTAGACTTGTCTATATTTCCAGGCCTTCATGTTACACGTCGTGCCAACATTCATCGACCCGACCAAATACAGCGACAAGCGAGTAGAGCGCTATGTTCATCAGTGTATAGATATAACCTGGCTCATGTGTGTGCAAGACCCGCCCATGGTCCTTATAGATAGGATAGACAGAGGAGCCGAGTTCGATACAGAAACATTCCGAAAATACGGCAGTTCGGAGGGAGATAAGTTTGACTATCTTGTATGGCCGCCCTTATTGGCAGAGAAAAATGGACCCCTTGTTGTGAAAGGTATTGCGAAGCCGATTCAACTGAAACGAGAAAGTCCGATCGATGGTCGACCTACGGTAACACTCGATGATGACCGAAGTACGCCGAAGTTACGACGAGACGGTGGGATAAGTAACCGATCGAGAAATCCCGAAGACTGGATTAACATGGCGGCCGATAACAACTCTGATGTCGGAGGTACACAGAGGTCGGAGAGGAGAGGCCAGACTCCGCCGTCATTATACGTCCAGGCCCCGACACGTGAACAACCTCCGTCACCCAGGGCTCCATACTTCGACCCTCACAGAACACCCATGTTCGAGGCCCAGAACGACAACACGCCCAGACGGTACAGCACACCGCCATCTGAGCACGTGTCAGCACGTGATAACCTCACTGTTATGTGGAGAATGAAACGGAACGAGAGAAGTGCTCCGTAGACTAAGTTTTGAATACAGATATACTTTTCCCGCTCTGACTGTCGAAATTAATGTTTTCCTATTGTGGAAGAAAAGTAAGGCAATATAAAATATTAAAATTGTGGCTGAAACAATGGAACACAAACGGAAACAGTTTCAACATTCTTTTATTTATCTGTCTTCTTTTAACCCTTTACCAAATGACACAATCTCAGGATGGTCCCATTCGAATGTTGTTGCATACGACAAATTTCTTGATGGAATAGGTAAAACTTGTATGCAATCAGCCACATAAAATATTGAGACGAAAGGAGCAAATGCTGGTTGCCAGCATTTTCTTTTTTTTGTCTCAATGCTTTCCCAAGCTTTTTTTTTTTTAATTTCGGGAACATCGAAACCGCATTTGTTTGAGAAAGGGTTAGTGTCAACATCTAAAACCTTTTTTTCTATTTTGAACATCAAAGCCATATATTTAAAACCGATAACCAAGAAATATTTTTTCAGAACATTCCAATATTTGTACCAATTAAATTTTAAAAAAAGTACAATTTTTTCCTTATTCGTCGAACAATTCACTTCACTGATAGGAAATACAAGCGAAAATATTGATACAAAGTAAGAAAATGTTTATAACCAGCACTTTCCCCTTTCGCCGCAATGTTTTAGAACTGCACTTTATCACAAATCTTGTCTGAAAAAATCCTTATTGACATCTGCTGCAGCTTTGGATTTTCGAAAGTTTTATGTCTTTGTCACCCGGGAAATTGTTAGAGAAGATAAACTTATATCCGAATTGCTAAGCGTGATAACCTTTGTTAGGGGATATAACCCAGAACATTTCTGTATAGAAGATGAAACCGAGTAACCTCCCTTCCTTAATGTGAATAATTATCTTGATTGTACAGCGCCCAAACCAACACAATGGACCAGTTTCATGAAATTCAATAGGACGAGTGTTTGTCTTATCGATGCCATTTGAAACGTTTAGGGGAAATTGCATTGTTTATTTTTTGAAAATTCAAAAAAAAGTTCATGTCAAAATGTCTGATAAATACGTTCGTATCGGCAGAGATCCTGATTAAGGTAGAATACCCGTAATGTGGCCATTTTGAGATTCATAAAATATCGGGGTTTTTTGCTTTTTTTCGAGCGGCGTCCTTACGAATCCGAACTTATTTGGGCGCGGTCTAAAACATTCAGCGGTGGAAAGTTCCACCGCCGAATGTTTTCGGCGACGCCTGAATAATTCCGACGTCGCGCAAATCTCATTAGGGGAGATAACAGTGTTGGATATTGATAGTTTGAGATTATGAAAATCTTGATATCTATGAATCCTTTCCCATTGATTGATTGATTGATTGATTGATTGATTGATTGATTGATTGATTGATTGATTGATTGATTGATTGATTGATTGATTGATTGATTGATTGATTGATTGATTGATTGATTGATTGATTGATTGATTGATTGATTGATTGATACAAATGAGAAGGGTCAAAGACTTTTTAAAATGCAATATTTCATTTATTGTTAACCAAACACTGTGTTGTGGATACTCATAAGAATTGTTTCATCTTAACGATTCATGGGTACTCATTAGAATCTTGTCTTTGAAACTATTCAAATGAGTACCCACAACACATGGTTTGAAATTGAAATAACGAAGTCGGAATGTCTTTACCCAACTTGCTCTAGTTGGCATAGATCTACTGTTGTTTTCAGTGTAAAAATATGTGTCGGCATTTACGATCTGACATTTTAATCAATCGCCTTTTTTGTCTTGTTTAAAGTATGTCAATTTTCAGTCCATTAGTATAAATAATCAATCAATCAAATACCGTTCTACAGTTGTCGCCACATCGTATGGCACGTGTTTATGTTTTCTTTAACGTTCAATTACATTTGAACAAAACATAAACATTGTGCCATACGATGTGGCGACAACTGTAGTGAATTGTAACTAACTCAACTCAACATATTTTAATCGACATGTCGGCACTTGTTGTGCTTTTGTAATATATCAAGTTAATATAAACTCGACGAAATAATATTTGACTTCTATTGTTTTTCCTTAGATTATGGCAAACGTCCTCGGGAGGTCATTTCTTGTTCGCTATCAAGACATTTGGTCAGCCATTCATGAAGCATTTAAAATATGAATGCGTCAAAAACGTTTTGAATCATTTTGGCACGATGAAAGATAGAAACATAAGATTTTGCTTCAAAGCTCAAAAATAAAAATTGCATATCACAACATTATTTACGGTGACCTTTTAGCTGACGAGCGTGGTCTACGTGATAGAAATAAGTCTGAAACGAAATTCTGTTTCCCAAATCATTAAAAAATATACACTTTCTTCATTTAAAAGCTTTCATATACGACAAAACAATAAAACGATGAACATAAAACATTTAAGAAAAAAGGTAAATCCTAGATATCTTCTTTTCATCTGATGTGTTACAAATCCTTTTGATATTTGGGACGTCAAGACAATGACCTTCTGATTTTTTAACTCAATGGTATATACTATAGTTGGACAAACGGGGTGGCCGATTTTGACATGCATTGCGTAAAACTGGCCACTTCTATTTGTCCTGCTATATGCCATGTCTTTACTTTATCTATTTATTACATTTAAAACGCCATATCTCGACACCATTTGGGTTAGTGAACATGCTGTCAAATTAAAAAGAAATAATGTTACTTTTACAACAAAAGGATATCAAAAATGGAGAAAAAAAAGATATTTTAAATACAACCAAGTGGAGTACGCAAATTTTGTTTACATCGAACAATTTCTTTCTATCATCTATGCTATAACAATTACGGTTTAAATAAAAAAGACAAACAAAAAACGTTTTCGCATCGACAGAACAGATCGGGGTGTCAAAGGATGGATTGCAACAAGGGTTCAAAAAATAGATCAGATACAGAAAATCAACAAACTGATATAAATGATTAGTGAGTCCAAAAATATCCTTAGTACCTTGAAAGTACCTGCAAAATTTCAATTCGATCTGATCTATACAGAAAAAGTTTTTTTTAACTTCAAAGTAAAAAAAAATTGCTTTTCATGTCAATTTACCCCATCCTCTTTCTTAACCATTATCTCCAAAAGTAAGACATTCTCAGATTTTGTATACATATAAATTAAAGATATTATGCAACCCTATCAATTCACAGAATTTAAAGAAAATCTATTCTTTGAGCAATTTTGAGCCCTTGTTGCGACCCATTCTTTCAGATATCGCGACATAATCTGACGGACTCGATTAACTTTGAGAAGTGTATGTTTACTAACTACTGAATTTGAGACGGGATTTGCAAAGGGGACCCGTTGGTGAGTTTCTAGAGCAGTTCGCGGTCAAATGCAGAGAGAGAGATTTTATTTGGTAAAAGATGATGACAATACATGGTACATGTTATAAAACATAATGGTAAAAAGTATCACAGTATGTTATATAACCCATGTCTGCCCCATCCAAACCTGGGTTGACACAAAAAGAGATCCGTGATCTCTTATTTCCATTGTGGACCCATGTCAGGATGTGGCTGACACAGAGAGGCATATCAAACATTACTAAATTGAGTTATTAAGTTAAATCAAGTTATCACAATTAAAATGACTAAATTAAGTTATCACAAATAAAATGAACATGGCTTTAAATAAAGACAAATGCAAAATATCACAGATAAAGAGATTGTACAAATCATTGTTATAAAGACTCCAGTAGATATTTGCGGACACTGGTTTTGAACGTCGAAATGGATGATTCATTTTTGATTTTCGTTGGTAAGCTGTTCCAAAGGCTGCAACCCATATAAGAAAATGACTTTCTTCCATGGGTCCCTACCTTTGGAACAGCAAAGCAACCATTTCTGCTAAATCTAGTACAATAAGAATGTGATGTGGCTGCTTCTATAAATTGTTCTGACAAATATTTAGGAGCTGTTCCGTTTTTTATCTTGTAAACATGTAGCAATGTAATTTCTTCAACTCTTTTGCTAACTGGAAGCCAGTTCAATGTCCTATAGTGTGTACCTAAAATACGAGACCGATGGTGCAAATCTAAAACGAATCTAATAATTTTGTTCTGAAGTACCTGGAGTTTATCAGTCCATTTTTTGTTTAAGCTAAAATACCAGAAGACACATGTATAGTCAAAAAAACACTGAATTAATGCAGAAACTAACAATTTTCTAGTATGCAACGAGAGAAACTTATTCTTACGATAGAGAAACTTGAGTCTTGCTGTCGCCTTCTGCAATAGAGAACTAACCATATTTTCACCAGATAAAATTTGGTCAAGAATTGCACCAAGATATTTCACATGTGAAGTAGAATTGATAGTATTACCATCACAGACAACATTTATTTTACTATTTGATTTTAACTTTTGTTTTGTACCAAAAAGAATGGATTCAGTTTTCCCTAGGTGTAAAGACAACTTGTTATCTATAAGCCAGGATCTCACTGCATTAAGGTCATCAGACAACGCATTTTCGACAAACGACCTGTCTTTATCTGAAACTAAAATAGCGGAATCATCTGCATAAAGAAGAAGTTTGTTTTTTATAACAGCAGACATATCATTCACGTATATCAAAAATAACAGGGGACCAAGAATAGAACCTTGTGGGACACCACAAGTTATATTTTCAAAAGAAGACTGAGTTTTGTTTATGTCAACAAGTTGCTTCCTGTCAGTAAGATAAGACATAAACCAACTGATGATATCGCTACCGAATCCGATTTCTTCCAGTTTCATGATAAGAATAGAATGGTCAACTGTATCAAAGGCCTTTTGTAGGTCTAGTAACACCATTCCCACAAAATGGCCTTTGTCCATTTGCTGTCTTATGAAATCTGAAAGATGAATAAGACAGGTGTCTGTCGAAAATCCCTTCCTGAAACCAGACTGAAGATCATACAAAATATTTTTATCATTTAGATACGACTCTACTTGGTCAAAAACCACTCGTTCAAATATTTTTGAAACAACGCTTAAAATTGATACAGGTCTATAGTTTCCTACATCAGTCTTGTCATTCTTTTTAAATAAGGGGACAACTCTAGCTGACTTAAGGTCAGGTGGAACAATACCTTGAATTAAAGAAAGGTTATCCACATGGGCTAAAGGACCAGCAATAATAGATGAGCAATCAAGAATGAAACGTGCAGGAATACCATCTAAACCAGTAGATTTGTCTGCATGTAGCTTGTCGAGATATTTCAAAATAGTATTTTCATTGACTAATGAAAAAGAGAAACTGTTTTTTATTACACTCTTTTCAGAATAAAACAAATTTACAAATTTCCTGCCAAACTTTAAAGACGGGACAGGTAGATTTGATACAAGTTTAGCTGCTACAGTAGTGAAGAAAGCATCAAAACTAGTTGCTACTTTCTGTTTATCAAAACATAAATTACCATCTAAGTTTAATGCAATACTGTCACATGAAGATGAACAACCTTTCTTAGATGGCATTCCCAAGTCTTTAAGACATTTCCATAGTGTTTTAGAATCATTTTTATATTCTTTACAAGTATCTTTAAAATAATTTTTCTTTGCTTTGAAAATAGAATATTGAGCCTTGTTCCGTAAATTTTTGAAAAGTTCATAGTTGGAATCAGTTCTGTTTGTTCTATATACTGACCATGCCCTATCTCTAGATTTGATGCATTCAAGGACTTCTGGATTTATCCAGGGCTCTGATCGATGTTTGATTCTGATCTCTTTCACTGGTGCAACAATGTCAAGTGCTTCTAGAAAAATAGATTTAAAGGATAGCCATGCTTCACAGACACAGTCACTTAGTAGGACAGGACACCAGTCAGCAGACAGCAACAATAACTGAAATGATTCTTTAGTGTAATTTTTACATGATCTGATAGTAATTGTCTTATGCTTACCAATGAAGTTTTTACATACTTTCCTAGTGCAAAATACTAAAAAGTGATCACTTAAACATGTAGTTACAACTCCTGATTGAAGAACTTTATCAAAATCTGAAACTAAAATAAGATCAAGTATAGAACTAGATGAAACAGTTACTCTTGTAAAATCACATATAAGTTGCTTGAAATTATACAATTCCATAAAACATTTTAAAGATTTGTGCAGTGTACAACTACTTGATGAAGATACATCAGTGTTAAAATCTCCTAAAATATAAGTTTCATATGAGTTAAAATGTGATGTAGTTAAACAAATAGTTTCTAAGATGTTATAAAAGTTTGTTTGTTTTGGTGGTCTGTACATTACTGATAATAACAAAGGTTTAGATTTTGGTAGTAAGAGTTCAATCCAAAGTGCTTCTAGCTCGTCATGTTGAAGATCTTCTCGGGTATTGAAAGACAGGTCACTTCTAATATATAAACAAACTCCACATCCATGTCGATTGCGATCACGTCTGATAATGTTGTAATTTGGGATTTTCAGTTCAGAGTCAAAAATATCCTTTTCCAGCCACGTTTCTGTTATACCAATTACCGCTGCATTTGATGTTTTAGCCAATGATCGTATTTCGTCCAATTTGGGAAGTAAACTTCTAATGTTCAAATGTAGAAAATGTAGCCCTCGTTTTTTGAATACAGTGTTGATATCGTTAGGTACGAAGGGTCCAGGGCACGGATGAACATCACCAGCAAGAAGTAGAATTATATTGAGCCATTGAAAGAGAGAACATGAGGAACCGGTTAGAGAGTTTTTCCTGGTTGAAGAATAAGCATCGTAATGTTGGGAAAAGTTCTGGAAAAGCGTCAGATGACCATAAGAAATAGAGGTTGATAACTGTCCGAAAATGTGGTTGTCCGAATATATGTATAGTTCTACAGGTTCAACTTGCAGACTAATAAGACTCTTTTCTATCAACTTTCAGTTACTACAGATACTTTTATAGAACGACTGTGTCTGGACCAAATTTTGGCCCGAAATGTCACATAGAACATTTCGTCCCTTGACGAGCCAGAAGTGGCTATCAGCAGTTAAATTTTAACTGCTGATAGCCACTTTTGGCTGTCAAGGAACGATTTCTCCACGATTACACCTCATTTTGTGGTTTAATATTAATATTTTGACAATATCTATTATTTTCTTAACAAAATGACAATGTCAATATATTCGAGATTTTTGTGGTCCCTTTCAAACATTAATGTGATTGGTATAGTCAATAAATAACTATTTTGTTCGATAGTTTGATATTTACGCGGCGATATTTCGGACGTTAACCTTGTCCAAAAATGATCCCAGTTTTGACTTTATTTATTAAATATGAACTTGAAAATATCGAGGAAAAAGATAATAAAAATGCAGACAATCATCATTTTCTCAATTTTCTGAATAACTTGTGCTATAATTGCAGCAGTATCTTCTCCGATGACTCTTTTTTTTTAATGTTTACAACAGCTGCATGTTTTATCCCGTATATGTTCTATTTTGGAAAGGGTTAAAGAGCTAGAGATAGCAAACTCCGTTTCACAGGACCGTCACTTTATGACTTTTAAATCTCAGTAATAAAACCTGATATATTTTGTTGTTTCGGCCATATTTTCTGGGATGTAACGTAAAACGGCCTTTTGACATTTATAAGTAAGTAAAAGGCAGTAAAAGCTTATCTTTGACAGCTTTTATAAAGAGAGGACTTTGATTGGCTGATTTGTACGTTTAAGGCAGTGTACCGAACTGACCCTCATGAATTTAGAATTTACTCGTTGACCCTCTCATGACATTTATTTCGATACCCTTACTGACTGACAAACAGCCATTTTGAATCATTTGTGCATTACGTCATCAGTATATGCACACATCAACCCGACTAAGTATGTATGGCGGATACATTTATTCATCGTTTCTTTTTGAAACAAGATTAAATAAACAATGTCTAAAACAGTATATTTAGATGCGTTCAATAATGTTATTTAGCCATATTGTCATGGGTGATGACTGAACCATGTGTTTCTGTTATTTTGCGCACCAGTACATGTACTCATACAACGTAAAATGTAAAGCAAGCCACCAGATAGATACCCATTCAATTCGTAGTTGACTTAAAGCTAAGAAGCAATTCTTTAACTATGTAAAATAAATAAGAACAGAAAAAGGGACAGTACCATTCCAAATCACTGTTTAGAATAAACTATTAATGTTTCAGCACTTGGAATAATTTCTAAGTGTGCATGTGCCAACAAAAACAAGATGACCAAGATGGCCCTGTATTGCTCACCTGATTGGAGAAAAACAATATGCAAACTTGCATGACCCACTTTCAACTTGACCTGGATATCATCATTCTGAACGATTTTCACAACAATTAGTTAATATTTAGATTCTTAGAGACAAAAACATGATTTGACCAAGTGACCCAGTTTAAGACCTCTCATAACCCACTTTTTACATGACCCAGATAACACCAAGATAAGTTTTATGAACAATTTCACATTGATTAAGTAAAAATTTTGGTTTTTCAAGCAAAAACAAGATTTGACCTAGTGACCTAGTTTTTAATCTCGCATTCCCACTTTACAAGTCTCCCTGATATCTTCAAGATAAACATTCTGTACAAATGTTCACAATTATTGAGTAAATATTTTGGTTCTAAGAGCAAAAACAGGATTTGCCCTAGCGACCTAGTTTTTAACATAGCATGACCCGCTTTTCATATCACCCAAATATCATCAAGATAAACATTCTGAACAAATTTTCACAATTAGTAATGAGTAAATATTTTGGTTCTTAGAGGAAAACAATATTTGACCTAGTGACCTAGTTTGTGACCTCGCATGACCCACATTTTACATGACCCAGATATCGTCAAGATAAACATTATGTACCATTTACACAATGATTAAGCATGCATTTCGGTTCATAGAGCAAACACAAGATTTGACCCAAATGACCTAGTCTTTGACATCCATGACCCATTTTTGTAGATCTACATTACCAAGATAATTTTTCAAGTATTTAGGATAATTTTACAAGGTTCGGGCCAAACTTGGTATTTCCAGAGCCAAACGTAGGATTCTATCACATTTACCTTGCGACCTAGATTTTGACCTTGCATGATCCTCCTTTGATCATGACCCAGATATTATCAAGATATCATTAAGAACAATTTTGACAAAGTTCGGACCTAAATTGGTACTTCTAGAACAAAAGGAATGATTTTACAAAATTTGACATCGTGACATAGCTAATGATTTGGCATGACCCATTTCTTGACCTAACCTAGGAGTCATCAAGATAAACACGACAATTTTGACAAAGTTTGGGGCCGAAATTAGCATCTCTAGAGCAAAAGGATAGATTTTAAAAGATTTTACCTTGTGACATTGTTTTTGACCTCCAATGACCAACTTTTGAACATGACATAGATATCATTAATATCTGGCATAATCTATCTTTTGACATGACCTAAATATCACCAATACAAAGATTCTGAATAATTTTTACAATGAATGAGCAAAACATGTGGCCCCAGAGCAAAAAGAATATTTGACCTAGTGACCTACTTTTTGACCACATTCTGGCCCCGAGTCCAATTCTTTAAAGTGATTTGATAAAAGACGAACCAAGGACCATGTCTATGAAATATGGTTGAATTCCTACCAGTACTTTAGGAGGAGAAGATTTTTATGTAAAAAGATGACGGACAGACAGACGGACGCCAGACAATGGACAACGGACGATCACAATGCCTCACCTCGAGTACTACGTGCTCAAGTGAGATTAAAACAATCTTCCATTCGTTACTTTGTTACACATGATTTTGCGATATCGTGTATCAATCAAGGTTACATTTCTCTGTCCATATTGAGACAGAATTGTTGAATCGTTGATAGTTTTATCTATCGATATTCCTTTGAACATGTACGAGTACAGGATATTTTAATATCGGGGACTACCAGCCGTCATTGTCGGTAATCACTTCAGACAACAACAACAACACTAACACCTACAGCATATTGAAGTAAACCTTCAATGATCCAGTGAATGCGTAAGCGATTTGAATTATATTTGAATCAGAGAATGTTTGTTAATGTCAGGGGTGTTTTGGATGTGATATGGTCTTTGCACAATACCCCAAAAAGAAAAGTTATCGTCGAGCAAATAAAACTTTGTTCACTCATCATTTTTTTTTCTCAATTTAATCCTTGTCCTTAATTCCCAGAACATCCCTGGTGTTATATTGTGTTCCTCTGCTTCAAATCAGTCACGTATTGACATTGCTATTGAAGTGAACTGCTGATGTTGTTTTGTCTCGTGATTCCCCGTCCTGCAAGCCATTTTCGTTCTAAAACATGTACATAAGTATGATCAATGAAACTATTAATTCGGTTTCTTGCATCTCAGAAATCGTTTCAAAATAGAATTTCGAACTTTAAAAGGAGTTCCCCGAATTTGCATGCCGACAAGTCTATAGTCCGGAAAGTCAGAACAGATGAGACAAGCTGCATTTTTGTGGTCATCGTTATCATTTATTTTGGGTTAACAGGTCAGAAAAGCTTTCACATTATATTTTTGTCCTCACTTTTTTAAGTTTAATTGTTAAATTATTCTTGATTTCATTTAATGATAATAATATTCCATGCGTAAAACTTTAATATCGCTGTTAAGATAAATGTATTACGTCTCGGTGGTGGACAGTAACAATGTATCATTTACAAACACGCAACACCCTTAACAGTGTCCACGACAAGCTGTATATAATGAGTAAAAAAGTTCTTGAAAATATTTTATTTATTTATTTTTTATTTATAAAAATGAAGAAAGAAAATGATTCCGTTAGAACTTACCTCATTTCCTCTCTAAATATTCTACGTATTGATATATAATATTAGATTTCTGCATTGACTTTGACGTCAATGATTTTTTATACTAGTCCAACACGAGTATATCTTCTGGGAAAGGTACCAAATAGTACCAAGTACTCATAAGCAAACAAAGTAATCTATTTCGAAATCTCGTATGTATACGTATTTGTAGTACAGATTGTATATCCTAGTTCTTTTTTGTGCCGTTTGATGCAACCATAGACATATTTAGTAAATATTGTAAAGATGTGATGTAATTAATTCTAGTTCGCTTATTCTATTCCTAGACTTGTCCCTACCAGTTTCGATTCCGGTACCAAGGGCGGATCCAGGATTTTTTAGGGGGGGGGGTTAAAGCCCAAATGACAGCTTTTAATAAGAAGTTATATAGTCAAAATTCAATTTTCGGCCAATTCCAGGGGGGTTATGACCCCCTGACCCCACCCCTAGATCCGCCCTTGGGTACTAAGCGAAAAGGTGATTAGGACTATAAGCCGTCCTTAGAATCACTTTCATATCAGACCTCTATAATCGTTATAACCACGATCGTTCAAAAATTTACTCAACTCTATGGAACACTACAAGGCGATTTAAAAAAGTCAGGGTTAAAAAGCTATGTAAACCGGGTACATGCAACAAACCTTTCGGGAATTGATGCAGACATAGTGCCAAAATTCCTTACCGGAAGCGTCGCTGTTTTAGCGATACGGGTTATCCATCCCATAATACACAATCCCAACTCTGCCTATAATCGAATGTGGTAAATGATTTAAATGCTTTCAATGACAATGGAAATGTCTGTATAGATAGACAACGACCAGTGAATGATCAAAGATCAGCGAGTCTAAATTGACAGCGGAAGAGGGATTTCGAATTATAAAAATATGTGACTCGAACCCGTCTCCCTGTAATAAATCGTCGAAGTACTATTTGGATACAGCTACTGTACTCACACGGCATCGCGGACAGCACGCAATACCTGTCATTGTTCGCTTTTATTCAGTGGAAAATAGGCACTCCTCCCTATTTACATGTATTGGAATATACCGTAACCTTTCGTCGCGGCTCACGACTCGATGTCCATTTATAGTTCTGTCAAGCAAAATAATCTGAAATTTTGTTGATGAGAGCACTAAAGATTGAGACGACAGTTGGTGGCTGCAAACAGTGCTAAAATGGTCAGTGGAATGAAATAAATCTAAATTACACCCCTTGTTAACCAATGATTGTTTGCATCAATTAAGCATTTATACATGTTTTATGCAACCGACCTTTAGTGTTTGGAAGAAGGTTGGAAGACGTGTATTTTAACTGGAATCTGGAAAAGGGTCCCATATGAGATTTGAGACTAATCCGAGTCTTCTCTGATGTAAATACGCTCTTTGATATTTTGATTTTTCGCTATGTAAATAGCGAAAAATCAAAATATCAAAGAGGGTATTTACATCAGAGAAGACTCGGATTAATTTGAGACCAACACAGATCCAATAAAAGATGCCTAGATACACGCAGCATGCGCACGACCAGTTCTGTTCTCTTGTACACGTAGCTTCTTCATCGCAAGGTCTATAAGAGAGCAGTATGGAGCTTTATCAAACTGGATTGAGGCATTTGCTGGGGTGGAAACGGGGAAGTCTAAACAACTATATAAAAAAGAACCCTTCTACATTTGAGAATTCGAAAACGAATTGCCATAAAATGAATGAATGGTTGAACTTGCCGTTAAACCTCCCACAACCAACCAACGACCTTAGTAACAAAATAAAAATATAAGTTTTAAAACATAAAACAGTTCACAAGACAAGCGAGCAAACTAACGGTGCTCCCTGCCCATGAGTCGGCCATATTTTATCTGTGTGATGACAGTCTTGTTAATTAAAACCTTGAAACTTTTACACATTGATTACATCTCTTGGCATATTTAATAGATACTCAACACTTTTCGAAATGGCAAATTTTAGACTAGTCCCATTTTAAAACTTTTGCAGACGACAGAATGGACGATGATTTTTTTCCAATTTTTGATTAATAAAGCATAGAAAACAATGAGGCAAAAGAAGAATGAGTTGGTCACCAGCATTTTCTCCTTTTGTCTCAATGTTTCCTCCAAATATTTTCATCGTATGGACTTTAAATCCCGGTCTTATTTGGGAAAGTGTTGTATAGATAGTTAAACAATCTCACCTGACGACCACTGAGAAAAGCAAACCACGATCCCATTCATAAAAGTTTAATGACGTAATTGACGGGTCATTGGCTACGCCCACTATAAAGGGAGAGCACTTAAACATTCAGGTGTTCCACAAGGCTTTTGTTATATGCATAATTTTGCCATAACATTTTCTTGTTACGTAATTGCCAAATACAAAAATCTTACGACACTTTTCCAAAATGATTGCACTTGAGAGATGATTTAGAAGTATTTGAAAAAAAACAAGCGGTAATTTAAGAAACCTGTGTCAAAATATTAAGTGATATTTTATACCGAAATCGACTCAGCAAGTACTCGCAGACTTTCAATTCTCCCAACCTCGTGATCTGACTTTGTGAGTTGGGGTCAGTGAGGGTCCGTCGACTTTGCCCATTAAATTCTTTATTAATGGAACCCATTTATTTTTAATGAATTAAAGTGGTTTAAAACAATGAATCACGTTGATGTTGAGTTGTTTGTACTGGCTGACTCTCATAATGTTCTAATTACGTGTGATTTATGGCTCATAACTGGACACTTTTGACAGAATCCTTTGCTTATTACGTCACGCCAAAACAACCGAGTGACGGATATAAATGCGTTTTTAAGTTAGGGTTGTGCTAAACAAAGGGTGACCCAGCATATAGAACTAGTTTCAACATTATCAAGCTTCACAACTCTATTCTGTATTGTGATATGGCCCGTATCACAGTATTTGGTACACGCCCTTCATATAGCTCGTTTTCGAGCCAGGTAACACTAAAGCCTCTCTTACAACCGGTCGTACGTGCTCCTGCGTGCGGTCTGTGTCTAAAACGTAGGCATAGTCGTGCGATGGACGCACGTGCAATGTACGATTTTGGTGGACTCAAACACGACGCAGACTACACGCAGCAAAGAATTGGTCGGTCAATTCTTTGAGCTTCTCTTACAACCCGTCGTGCGTCCTAATAAATCGTGCGTTTTAAAACGCACGATTTATAAAGACGCACGACGGATTGTAAGAGAGGCTTTATATTATCAGGAAATATTTCTTGGGGAGACTAGTTGTTCCTTAGACATTATTACGACAGTGGCCATATTGAACACGAACGGACATTGGCCTGTAAAGTCACTAAAAATCTATCCGAATCAAACATATAATGCAAATGTGTACGCTTACAGATGACAAACAGATTAAATCTGCAATCTATCCACGCAGATAACCCTACATCTATCATCAGAGTTGATCCAATTCTGGAAATTTCCTGAATATGGTGCAATATTCTGCCATATCATCAGTTGCTTCATTTAATTCTCCAGAATTTGACGTCAAACATAGAAGTTGCTCATTTACAGAAATGCTTAATATGGAATATACATGCTTACTACGTCATAGTGAATTTTCATAAAATCTTTTATACTTTGGGTCTTTGTGATATTAAGTTTATATTGCATATAATGTTGTTTTTGGTATAATTATCATATCACTAATTGGAAGTCATATGTTTATGTTTATCATTGACGGAGAAGAATACATTTACTCTTGTATGCTGACCAACAGTTTAACCCATTACCAGACGGCAAATTGTTGGGCTATTCCAAACTGAAGAGTGTTGCAGACGACAATATCAAGTTGATAAAATTTGAAAATCTCTCCATTTTTGGTTAGAAAACATTGTGGTAAATGAAGAAATTGCTTGTCACAAGCAATTTCTTCATTTTCCACAATGTTTTCCCAAGCCTTTTTTGTAAAGGAGTCAAAAGGCGTCACTGTGCAGTAATGTGTTAAAAAGTAAACGACATCTAATTCAGTAAAATTTATTACCTATATTTGGAAAAGAATTTTATAAGCAAAAGCTTTCATTCTAATCCATTTTGTATCTTATGCTTGTATATTATTATAGTCCTACTGTAATTATAAATGATTATAAATAAGATAATTATTATGTTTAAACCAATTCTGTAACTGTTAATTCAGCCATGAAGCTGACAGCTCTCCAGTGTATTATCATATCGAACAACCGAACCAGCAACGATGTGGATGTGCTATATTGAATTTTACAGAGGTTGTTTCCCTTTTGACATATCAAAAACAGGTTCTTTTAAAAAAAAATTGCATGCACAGCATTGTTTACATCCTGAAAGTGGACCTTTTTGTCGTCCTGGTGTATGTCTTTCGGGCGAGATTTTAAACCAAGGTCCCGCCTCAATTTGGCCTTAACTCTAGGGTTGGACGTAAAACTCCATTCAAATCCTCGTGTTAAATCATTATTAAGAAGCACTGACGTGTGTTTTTGGATGTTAGTATCATGGTTGATTTTTAGAATTTGTCTATGTACCTTTCGTCTATGATATGTTTTGTGTTGTTTCGTATGTATATTGAACGGCGTATGTACGAATTATCACATAATATTTGTCAGTTATGACTGAATACCACAGTCTAATGCAGTCAGAAATATAGAGTATATTGTCTATATTTCCTATCATGTGGCATTCCGTTTGTGTTTTCAAATGTAAACTAAAATTAAAGCATTACCTAACAGACATTGCTTTTGCTCATTTTTTTGTAAATATTTGTCTACATATAACTAACTGCTGAAAATGTATTTTTGGTCAAAATGGACCCCACCTAACAATTAACATGTGTATAATTGTGTGACTGGGTACGTTCCTTCAACACCTTCTTGTGACTAAATCAGCTAAAACATCTACGTTGTGGCACTAAGTGCAATCCGTTTTAATTTCAAGTATACATATACATTGAAGTGTATTATAATATATATGTGGATCGAATAAATGTCAGAGGCTAAAATCTTTTTTGATTATCCTGTTTACATATAATACCAAAAGGCGTATTTTTTTCAAACTGATCGTCTAGTTTATGTTTCATTTAGCTCGAGGGCCCCTGGTTGTGTCCATGCACAACAGTCTCTCGTATCCCTGATTTGGACAGAACAATATGCCAATTTGCATGTAAATTCATTAACCCTTCTATCAAATCTTTTTATACGCAAATGCCCTTTTCTGAGCCGATCGTATAGTGGTAGGATACATGTTTCCCTATTAAAATGTTTTGACGGCCGTTACAAGTTGAATAAAGTGTGAAGTAGGTTAAATTTGAATGTCTTAAGTAAAAACTGTGGCTTTAGATTTATCTATTAGCTACGATTTGTTTCTTATTGCAGCTCTGTTGCTAGGTTTTTGTAGACTTCAAACAGAGTTCCGAGGTCTCGAATGTAGACTTACAGTTTTATTTCAGAAGATTTCGCATCCATAAAGTTAAGTTTGTAGACTTACATGTATATTCTGTTGTTTCCGTATGTAGCTTAGCTGCTTGGCTCGTCCATGTCTTTATCGCCCGACCTTTAGGCTGATCGTATTTGCGCCTGGACCTGGGAAAATGACTTTTAACTTTTGAAACCAACATCTTCCTTTAATGCCGAAATGCGGTATGAAACGGATCCATTTAGCATGTATTATGCATTCTTTTCGTGTGCCAAAGCATAAATGTATTTTAAGAAAGACAAGTACATACGGTGAAAGGAAATGCTTTTAAAAAGGCGCCTAGAAAATGTATGGTAATTGACATTTTGTGCCAAAAAACGACATTTTGACGGATATCTTGTTTAACTGCACTGAAATCCTACAAAAGAAACACGTTTAGCATTTAAACTCTTTAATTTGGCAAACTTATTCACTCGAGCAAACCCATACGATATATATATTATCGTATATTTTCCTAAAAGTGGCCTTTATTTTCCAATGTGTTCTACGATTTTCTTGAGACGATCGCACAATTTTAAGTACATCAAGTACATCGTAGTTCATTAAGGAATCATGGCAATTAAATAAGTTTAAGATGTACTAGATACCTAATAATGGTGATTTTAAGAATAAAACAAATATATGCATAACTTGCGATAGTAGATTATTGTGTCAGATATAGCAATGTACAGCTTGGCAAGATTTGCCCTGCTCTACTCAATATGATTTTCATTACCACGCACCTACCGTCCAACATGCTAATATCATCATCCGAAATGAAACGTTTTGTCATCTTAAACAAAACAATCTTAAGAAGTGCCTAAATGTTTTTGTTTAAGAAATCTAGGCTAAAATACTTTCTCTAAATTTAACGGCAAAATATTCCATAAGCAGACAAACAATAACAGTAAAACATGCATTGTATGGACCAAATGTTTGAACAGAAAATATGAACTATGCCTAAACTTATTTCGTGCGCAAAGATTCGTTATGGATAAAGTAGTTCTTGGTTTAATACAAAGTAATCAGCAAATTGTCACAAGTTTTTGTATCTAAGTTAACAAAATGTTTTATCATATTTTTAAAGCAATGTCATGTTTTGATGTCCATTGTTTAAAAATGTTTGGACTAGTATAAAGGCAAAATATTCTAATGCCCATAGCCATTTGTCTATATATTGTCTGTGCATTTACACATTTCGTTCTGAAAAAACATCAATTCTGTCAACTTCAGAAGCTTTCAAATCGGACCACCTTTAATATGAGCTGGTTCAAAATATGTTTTAGATTTATTGTCAACAAACTGTTTCGAAAATGACCAACTTTGAGTACCCCCGAATATTGCGGTCATTCTTACTAACAACAAAGTGAAAACAGAATGATAAAATCTATAAAATATCCTGGTCTTAAATCTCTTGTAAGTTAACGACATTTTGATTGGACAATTTAGATATATCAAGCATAATGAAGGGAAAATAACAAGCTTGTGATATCATAAATAACAAGTTGAATGCCTAAAAAGGAGAAACTCATCTAGCCGATGTTTCGCTCCGGAACAATGGGCCTTGTCAAATTGTCAACACCAAACACTTTGCCGCTTATAAATGGAGATGCTTTCATATCAAGAATCTAGTATGTTCTTTTTTCGGAAAGGTAATGTCAGCCAAGTCCAAATATGGCATCTTAAAGACAGGTTGACGTGTTATAAACCAATCTCTTTTTTTTTTTTAAGATTCTACGAATCAACAGTTCTTATTGCAAAGCTTAACAGCCTCGAAAGATGCAGTTTTTTCTATGATATATTAATTTGGTTAACAAGTTATGATATTTGAACATTTATAATATCTATCTCTCCGTGCATATATACGAGGGTTGACCATGAAGTTTGTAGACAGTAGAGGAATTATATCATAATTTGATGTATTAATATTTTAGTGTATAAATTGATCAATGCTTTTCAAAAGTAAATTGTCCAACTATCTAAATATTCTAATACATCATGTTTTCCTTTTTTGATCTATCAACGTTGAAACATTGTGTAGAAAGCCTTTCGAAATGACGCTTATCTGTTTCATAAATTGTATGGTATTCAGCTGGTATGACAACAAACTTTATCTATAAGGTTTGGAATGCTGCTATTTAAGCATACCTCGCTAGCGAATTATAACCCGTGTCAATTTTCCAAGCATTAAATCATGACAGAAATTTACTCATTTAAGGACCACACAACCGTTGACTGTAAATTTTCTCTGTACTTGACACATTTTAGTGCTAGTCTAACAATATCATTGTGAACTCGATAACCTCCGTCTTTTACAAGATATAGCATAAGTGCAAGAATAGAAACGATTAAATATTCCACAAACAAAAATATGATATAGATCTAGATCTATTGGTTTAGTTTGAAAACGTTGCCAACAGGACTTTTGCATATTGTATCTCGGAAAGTATTGGTGCAGACGAAGAAAATGCTGATCTCTATTTTCCAACTAGTTTCCTACTATTGACGTCAAAGTGAGGCATTTCTTGTGTTAGTGTAAACGTGTTTCAATCTCAACATACCCCATGTACATTTTAAAATAGGTCTTCTCGTGCAAAATTGCCTTACAAGACAAAATTTTCCAATTTCCGATTGATATCTTTGGATTTTCCCTTTAAACAATGTTACCAAGCATTTGCATGTACAAAAAAAACTGGTTTGATTTTTAAATTAACCGATTTCTAACCAAACCAGATATTGATCACCATTTAGGGTGTATGGCTTGTAATTCTTCAAGCTTTATAAGACCGGTTAATATCATGTTTGTCTTGGATACCACTGTTGGGTTATGTTTGTCCCCCAAACTCTTCTTCTTCCGTGTATTGTACATGGCCTCTATAAGATATCCACGAAGTCGGGATGGGTGTCATGTCGTTTTTGCCTCTCCGAACACGTGTTGAATCAGTTCATGCAAGTAAGAAGTTTCATCGCCCGCATCGATATGGTAGACAGTTTAATCGAAAGTAAATCATAAAATGTAAATTATACAATCAGTAAATCATACCAATGTCCTCAAAATCACACTATGCGGTCCTTGTTTTTGGTTTAACATACAGGCTCGCTTTCTTCATTTTCTTTCCTCCTTTGTCCATAATTATTTTAAGTTATTGTGTCGCGCTCTGCGCGACACTCTTGTGGTATACTTCTTCTAATTTTAGAAATTACGTCATGAGCGATAATTGTTTTGTGTACTTGAAAATCATATGAATAACCTACCCATAGACTGTTTACGGGATATATTTTTAAGCAGAACTACAAAGCATATTCCGAAGTTCACCTAATACTAGAACACGCAAAAAATCAAGTAAATAAATTTTTAATTGTTTTACTTTTGCATAGCAATGGAAAGTCCCTACTTCCGGTTTTCCCCATAGGACAATGTCTAATCATATCCGATTTGACGACCATATTATTGCACCACATTAATGCACAATGATCAAAGTACCAAAAGTATTGAAGTAACACTTCGCATACAATTTGGGCTGATCAAGTTGCATAATTTCAAGGATCGTTTTAACTGAACAGGTCTGTGTATTGCTAGTAGAACATTATATTTCCACCTGCTTTTTTTCAAAATAGTAGACTTTTAAGGGGATTTTGACACTAAAATAATTAATCATTCCCCCAACAAAATGTTTTATCGTACTTTTTACCTAAATATATATACTGTTAGGGAGTTTCTCACTCTAACATAATTAACCCTTTCCCAATCAAGACCTGGCTTTTACTTTCCTAGTAGAAAAATCTTTGACAAAAGGTGTCTGATCCCTCTTAAACGTCTTCTTACATCATACTTTCGCTATTTATCATATACATGTATAACACGTTGGAGACTTTGTTCTTAATTTGGTCAGGGCCTCGCTAAGGTATAACATTCGCGTCCCATTTGTTAACCGTGCCTGAATGATTTGTGTGAAAAAGTACAAAAATAGGTCCTGATAAATGACACGACAGAGCATCCCAGCGCATTTCTACAGAAATTGATCATATTGAAATCATATAAACTCCAATTTTCAGATTATGACCTAGTATATCATTTTTAAGTTACTACCTTCTATAAACGTCCTCGAACCAATTCCTGTGATTTTCAAATATAACAATCACGTGCAACGTACGATTTTGGTGGACGCAACTACATGTACGACGCAGACTGCACGTAGCAAGGAATTGACTGGGCAATTCGTTAGCCTCTCTTATAACCCGTCTTGCGTCTTTTTAAATGGTGTGTTTTAAAAATCTTCTAAGAAGCACGATTTATAAAAACGCACGACGGGTTGCAAGAGAGGCTTTAACAAGTGAATTTCTTTTTACATTGAACAATATTTTTTTTACCCACACTGGCGGGATTTAATTGCATGGTCCTGTTTCGAGCGTGCGTTCGTGCGAAAATCTCTTCTACAAAACATTTTCTTTGCCAAAAGTATCGGGTCAATTTCAACTCTAATAGCTCCTACACAGGAATCTTCCTTGCATTGAACCATTCAAATTTTCTCAAAAAAAATTCACGCAAAACTCTGGTTGCTATAAACTCGCTCATTGGATTAACTGTAATAAAGCATGTGTGTTGCTTTGGATAGGCATTGATGGAAATTCGATCAAATTTAAGACTTGTCTGGAAATATATACATTCAGCAAAAAAGTAAATGCTGAAAAAACACAAAATAAACCATTTATTGCAGAAACATTTTTTAAGGGCGACACAGTTCTCTTTGCTGTACATTACAGCAATTTTTTACTTGTTGTATATAACGTACATTTAAATACTCCACAAAAGAACAGTAATATTAAGGGTCATCATAGGAAGACGTGTCGAAATATCATGCCAAGAAAATCAGAGAAAACATATTCACCGGTAAGAGAGAACATAATAAAAGCCATGACTATCTTCTGGTTACCGTCATGTTCTTCATTTCTGTAGTGTTTTACGCGTTCCAATCTAGAGCTGTTTGATAAGGTATAACATGTTTGATTAGCATAGTGATATACCGTTGCTTTTCAACGAAGCTGTAATGGGGAACGATTTTATCCAGTTAACCGTGACGTAATTTCGGACAAACAATAGTATTTCGCAGGTGTTGTTATAAAAATCTTGTATTGTCCAGCAAGATTAACCCGGGACATCTGCATATGTAATGACCCCACTTCGGCTTTGTTTTGTTAAGACGCTCAACTAACGGACTTTGCGCACGAAAATCAAGTTGTCCCGGGTTAACCTTGCTGGACAATAACTACAAGGAGGTTTTATAACAACACCGACGGTTTATCAAAACATAACGGTAAACCAATTCTATTTTAGCACGAAATTCATTGCTATTCAAATCGTAAATTATAATTTTCCTAGATATACCCGATATACCCGTTGTTTGTACAGCATAATCAAAGCTTCTATTGAACTCATATTGTTCTTCAGAACGTATGACTCTGGCTTAGTTACGTTAAATATCACAATGTTTAGTTGTGGGGCATAATAATTCGCCATTTTGTATTTTTTGTTGAAGCTTTACATGTAACTATAAAGATAAACTGGCATATAACCACTATTTCTATACACGCCAGATAATCTGTGCTATCATGATTTAATGGTGTGTAGACAATTACGTAGAAAGTCCGCACAAGAAATCTTTCTTCAAATGTCTCAAAGACATTATAGCTAATAGGCAACATCAGAAAGCCAGTGAAAGTTTCTGGTCAGCCTTCATATCATCGTCACAATGGTAACATACATCTCACTAACTATATGATTTCAGGATAAATAAACATAAAACAGAATAATTAACACTGTATTTGCTGCAATGTCTGTATGTTTTCTTTGAGATACGCATGTCTAGAAATGTATTTTTGTTGCAAAACCACATAAAAAGGCAAATCAACATAGGAGTCAATGGAGCGTTGCATTTTTCTGTGGTAACTCAGTGGAATAAATTTGTAACATTTTGTAAAAAGCCATCCAACCAAGTAAAGAATGTGTCGATTTAATATCTAGTGAGTTGTGCATAGATGTCGCTGCTTATTTTATTATTTTTTTAAATGACTACCATGGCAACGATTTTGTGTAGGCTGGTCTGAAATTTTTCCTTATTTTCTGATGTTGCCTAGCAATTACATAAGTTGACGTTGAAAATCTTTCGATAGTAATAAATATAAATACAAGACTAAATTTTGACGCATAGCATCAAAGAGGCCGGCAATTTTTTGGTAGCCATCCATGAAAATTTTGCTGAAGTGATATAATTCAACCTTGTTATGTAATTATATCTTTCCTTTTCTTGTTGAACTCACAGTATCAAGACCCCAACGGAATTATCGTGGACTTGCAGTAGCAACTATTTGATAGCGTATTGTTTGTTTGCAGTTCAAGTGACTTCTACTATTAAAATGTATACATTCTGCAAGTCCCGCAAATTGCCATGTTTGCTCATTTGGGTGACCTCAAGTGCAATAATAGACTATGCTGCCTTTAGATTTCTCAGCGAATGGTCCTACACAACCTACACAAGTTCACATTACCATGGATAACTTAAAAAACAAATAACAGCTCGCATAACCATGATTAACTTAAAAATACAGAATTTTTAACAACAAAATTGAAACCTATTGTTCTGAACCTAACTAAATATTAATTTTGTTCATTGCTTTACTTCAAAGAAAATGGACATTTTGTTCACGTTACTGACATGTTCTTCTGTAAATCCGTGTTTTTTTTTTTTTTTTTTTTTTTTGGTTTTTTTGTTTTCTATTTTATCAATTGTTTCATTGTTTGATGTAGAATTTGTAAATATTTAAAGGTGCTCTATCTCGAATTTTCTTCGAAAAATCAACTTTAAAACCATTTGGTGGTCATTCGCTAGGTCATTAATAATATTTTTTAAACAATACACCTTTCAAGCTCAATTGTACTCCAATTCAATGAAATTCTCCTTTAAAACAAAATGCCGGAGGGGTTTTTCCACAAATTACCGATATTAAAGGGGGACGAGCTAGGCTGTCGAAAATGCAAATGGCACAATAATTACAAACCAGAAATAACTTATGAAATTACCAACCTGAAGGGGTAGATCATTTATGTCCATTGTTAGCACTCCACGAGCTTTATAAGAATTAGAATCCAAGTCAATTAACAACATGCTGGCATCCTTGTTTTTGTTTTGTAACGGCTACATATGCCCAACCTTCAAAAATCAATTACGTCAGAGATACGTCATCTGTGCTCAGCGAGATTTAACACACCGTACAACCGGCTGCGTCGAAAGTCAGCGAAGACAGATTCGGCATCTGATGTAATGTGCATGGTAGGTCAAATGAATTTACTTTTATAAATAAACGAAGGGATCTTTACTATTCTATAGTTGATAAATACGCGTATAAATTTTCAGTGCTTGTACAAAATAAACCTTTTCACGTATTCCTCGCAAATAAGGTCACAGTCAATCGACACAGCCGGTTGTACGGTGTGTTAATACCGCGGAGGTGTGTCTCGTTGACCTTGACCTTGTCTTCTTTTGAAGTAAAAATAGAATGTGTAAACCTGCTCGTAAAGGATTGGTCTATAGCAAAGGAAATATGGTTATTCGCCGAGATTGAGGTTTTTATGCATTGCTAATTGTTTTTCCATGCACAAATATGAGTTCCCGAACAGTTCGGAAGCATAAAAACATAGAATGAGCCCCTTTAATTTTATAGAAAAGTATTTCGCAGGACTTTGATGATGTCATTCTCAGACACCCCTCCAAGCGTCTTCTCACGTGACGTCACCACTATTGATGTATCGATCAGCGTTTTGGCAACATGATTCGATTCGTGTCAGCTTTGATTAGGCCTATCCTTTCACCTTTCCATCGCTCTGTTTGATCCCCGATAAAGATAGGCTTGGATCTAAATCTCCTGTCGTTTGGATTTTGATTTCTTCTATAGTTCGCGCAAGATCTTTTGGCACATGGATAAAACAATACTTTTTTTTATATTTAGTGGCGTAATGACTTAGAAAATTTAGGTTGATAGGTAGAGCGGTCAGTTTTCAATTATAGAGCCCCGAGTTCGAATCCAGCTGTCTGCAGATTTTTTTATACTTTTTTCTTCGTCTTCAATTGCTATTAGCTACGAAATTTCATTTGCTAGGCAGATGGCAGCTTGTATTTTGTGTAAAAATACAAATGATGGACAAAAGGAAAAGAAAAGAAAAAAAAAGAGAGTAAAAGAATCGCCGAGACCTAGGATAGAACTCGGATGTCCCGTACGGCACACATACCGCTCAATCACTGTACCTAAATTTTACCCGTATCTACGTCATTACTTTATAAGAGTTTTATTGTGTTTTATACAAAAATGTTGTGTTTACATCTGAGCAAAATGTAAACAGTGAGGAAAATATATTTGAAAAAACTTGACAAACGTTTTTCATTTGTTCCACGGTTTTCCCTTAATTTCGGCAGTAAGTATCTTATTTTAGGTTCATTGTTTGTCTGAACGGCCTTCCATTACTAATCCAAAGGTGGTCATTATAAAAATTATGCGTTTCATTCCATTTTTTTTCCTTTTTTGCAATTTGACCATGCGAGGGACTGCAGCTTGAATACAATGCAATATTTGTATTTTACTGACTAAAGAATTACAGATAGTATGAATTATCTAAAAGAAAAAAAAAATACAGCAACTTCGTAATAAGGTCATAATAGTAATTTTCATTGCGAGATGAAAGTGTTTATTTATAATTTTTTAAACAATTTGTAAACTTCAACATTAAATTGATGCAGCCAAAAAATTAATCCTGGTCACTGTTGACTCGTGCTGTCAGAGTTAATTCCCTTTGTTAGAGAACGTTGTTCTCAGCCATCTATTGGCATTCTGTCAAATCAGGCTGTTTTCATATGTGATTTTTATAATAATGAAAAGAAAATGATAGCAAAAAAGTTAAACGCTTTAAATGCAAAAAGATATTAGAAAAATAATCACACACAAAAAGAAATCAGATTGGATAGCTAACTAAATATATAACAAAGGACAAAAGTTCCTTTCAAAAAAGTATTTGAGAAAAAGTTGACACAAGCGACAGTGGGTTTTGAACCCACACCGTAGAATACATTTATGACTGTATGTACGAGCGGCTAACCGATTGAGCTACTGCGTTCGGTTGAAATTCTAAATAAATTACAACTTATTTATCGGGTCCTTCAAGGGGCGGTAACCCAGTATATCGGGTCCATAGAAATACCGAAACGCATGCGTATTTCATGATCGGATGCTTTCAACAGAGACGTTCACGTGGGATTGGGTTAAGTGCCGGATTTGACACGCGTTTCGATAACTTCCAAAACTTGCCGATAACGTTTAATAAATAATATATCGACATTCTATGTACGTCTCGGTTTTTGTGCATTCCACTATTTCTATGGACCGTGGTTAATCTGATAGTCACGTGATCGGGGGCGGTCAGTTATTGGAATTGGGACGATATACAAATGCGGTCAATTTTGCGATATTTTTGCTCGCAAATGAGAAAATATTGAACAAATATAACTGGCATGGTGAACGTCAATTATTGACTTACAAATCAGTCAGTTCTACACCAATATGTCGAAAATATTCTAATTGTTAGCCTCCCACATCCCACACGTCTAAATTGAAAAAGCATTCCAAAGAAGGCCGGCTTCAGGAGCCGACCTTCAATAATATAAATACTAACATATCCATGCATTATCAAAATTAATAGCATTGTCCAGCAAGACTAACCTGAGACATCTGCATATGTAATGACCCCACTTCTGCAATATTTTGTTAAGACACCCAACTAAAGGACTTTGCACGCGAAAATTAAGATGTCCCGGGTTAATTTGGGCGGACAATATTAGAATATTAGAATTAATAATCATCTAAAGCTATAGTTGGAATTCTCAAGGAGGTCTTCGTTTTTACCCATTATTATTTCACTTTCACATATACAGGCCAAAATTTAAAATGGTATCTGCCCGTATTTTCTCCTTTCAAAACCAATCTGATCTTTTTTATGGATCATATAATTTCTGTCTAACTTATTTTACATATTTGTATTTTTACTAATTAATAGGGATGCATTTCAGTTATCAATGATTAAGTCACGAGGACTGCTTATATTTGGTTAATTAACACATCATGTATGGTAATCTTCTCCTAGATTTGTGTAAACAAACTGGCATGAGAATTTTAAATGGCCGTATCGGTGCAGATAAAGATATAGGCCGATATACATTTGTAGGTAGTAGAGGATGCAGTGTCGTTGACTATGTTATCTGTACACCCTCTCTCTTTGATTTGGTTGATACTTTTTGTGTATCAGACCCAAACATTATTTCTGATCATTGTTTGATTGCCTTTTCTTTTTGTTTTAAAAGGAATATCGAACGGAAACAATCGAATTATCAAACGTTCATTGCTAGTGAAAGGCTGACTTATACATATAAATGGCAAAATGATAACAAAGATGAGTTTATTAACAGAATTTCATCTAATAAAGTACTAAACATGTTGAATGATTTAGATGTTAAAATAGGTAACGACCAAAACGAGGCTGATATAAGCAATAGTGTTGATAAATTTTGCGGTATAATTGATAACGTTGTATCTACGATCTGCAAAAAGAAGGTAAATGCCAATTCGAATTCAAATGCATGTGATCAGAACGTTTGGTTTAACGATGAATGTAATAGCAAAAGAAGTACTTTTTACAGACAACTTAATACATACAGACGAGATCCTTCAGATATTAACAGACAAAGTATGACTGCAGCTAGATCGGAATACAAATCGTCTGTTAGAAAATGTAAGTTTGACTATGATAGAAATAAAACAAATGAACTGTTAAAGGCAAAATATAGCAATGCTAAACTTTATTGGAAAATTTTGAAACAAACTGCAGGGGTTAAGAGTGCAGATATACCACTGAGTGATTTTGAAAGATATTTTAAATCGGTCAATAATCCTGATGATCCATTTTTTAACGCGGATGAAGATGTCTTAGATTTTATTGAACGCTACGAAAGAAATGAATTTGGCGTTATGTTTAATGAATTAAATGTACCCTTTACTCAACAAGAAATTATTAAGGCTATTAACCAATTAAAAACATCCAAAAGTGGAGGACCAGATAATCTAATTAATGAGTTCTTTATTCATGGTAAAGTCACGTTAACTCCAATTATTGTTAATATATTTAATAAAGTTTTTGAAATAGGATATTTTCCAGACTGCTGGTCAGAGGGCTATGTTATACCCCTTCACAAGAAAGGTTCCGTCAATGATGTTAACAACTTTAGAGGGATAACATTACTAAGTACATTTGGGAAACTGTTTACCAGAGTTTTGAACAATAGATTGAATAGTTGGGCCGAAAATTACCATGTTTATATTGAGGCTCAAGCTGGTTTTAGAGCAAACATGAGTACTACAGATAACATATTCGTGTTACATGGTCTAATAAATCACATGATAAATAAGGGAAAGAAACTGTTTTGTGCGTTCATAGATTTCAGCAAAGCTTTTGATTATGTTACAAGAGACAATCTATGGTATAAGTTGATAAAGCTTGGTCTTCGTGGTAAAATTTTAAACATTATTAGATCTATGTATACATGTGTAAAGTCTAGGGTTAAGTACCAAAATGAATTAAGTGAAAGCTTCGGATGTTCTTTAGGAGTAAGACAAGGTGAGTGTTTATCACCATTTCTATTTGCCATGTTTCTTAATGATATAGAGGATACATTTAGAGAAAATGGGCTCCCTGGGATAGATGTGAGTACTTTGAAATTATTTTTGATACTTTACGCAGATGACATTGTTGTTTTTGCAAATTCTGCAGAGGAATTACAAGATTGTCTACATGCTTTATATAATTACTGTATGCGTTGGAAATTGAAAATAAATACTTCAAAAACTAAAATAGTTATCTTTAGAAAAGGAGGTAACTTGCCAAATAATTTGAAATTTTATTATGGTCCTGATGAGATTGAGATAGTTAATAAATTTACGTACTTAGGACTTGTTTTTACAACGGGTGGCTCTTTCTCAGAAGCACAAAAGACACTGTCAGGTCAAGCTTTAAAGGCAATATATAGTATGAATAAACATTTATGTAAATTTACAAATTTAGATATAAGCCACCGAATTGAATTGTTTGATAAGTTGATAACTCCCATTCTAAACTATGGGAGTGAAGTATGGGGTTTCAACATTGGACTGGATGTAGAACAAATTCATGTTAAATTTTGTAAAATGTTGTTAAAAGTTAAAAAGTCGACACAAAATGACTTCGTATATGGCGAGTTAGGAAGATTACCATTCCTTAAACTTAGAATGTTCAATATAATAAGGTACTGGTTGAAAATTATACATTCGAACGAAACCAAATACATAAAACAAATATATAACTTACTTAAGACTGATATTGAAAGAAATAATAATATCGTTAATTGGTGTTCGCTTTTAAGAAATGCTTTATACAATCTTGGCTTTGGAGATGTATGGCTCACACGGGGAGTAGGTAATTCCAAACGTTTTCTAGTTTTAGTAAAACAGCGAATAAAAGATCAATTTGTTCAGGATTGACATAGTCGTTTAAACGACTCAAGCAGAGCCTTGTTCTATAGATCTATTTCAGAATTTCGTTTCCAACCTTATCTAAATATAATCAAAATTGATAAATATAGAGAGGTAATGTCACGTTTTCGCGTATCATCACATAGACTGGCAATCGAAACTGGTAGATGGGCGAAACCAATTTCCATACCTTTAAATGACCGTAAATGTTTCCATTGTACCACTATTTTAGAGGATGAATTTCATTTCATTATGGAATGTCCTCTGTATTCCGATCTGAGAAAGAATTATTTAAGTCGTTTTCATAGAGAGAGACCCAATATGTATAAATTTGTTGAGTTAATGAATACTACCAACAAGAAAGAACTAATCAGTTTGAGTACATTTATATATAAAGCAAATATCAAAAGAGACAATGCACTATTTGATAGAACATAATTTGTTATAGTCGAGTAAGATTAAGCAAGAAAATGAATACTAAGAGGAAAATGGTGATATTTTCATTGATTTTATATGGTTTACAGCTTAATTAAACGTTTAATTAGGCATAAAGTACATGACGTTTAGGCTGATTGTTAGTTTGGAAGGATTAAAAAGAATCAATGTACAAGGAAATGCTGATAACTAGTGCTGTTATACATCTATCTTCTTTTATTCTAATCACGTTCGATGATTGCTAATTATAATTAGGATGATAACATTGTTACTAGTTTAATTTACATGCAGAAAGATATTTCGAGAAAATGCTGATAATTACTGCTTCTAAGGTCAATTATATGCATAATATCTTTATGAGAGGATGCTGATACCTTTTGTTGTGTTGCTGTTATAATTTGTTTGCAGAAAAATCTTACGATATAACTATTGCTGCTATTGAAATTTAGAGTCAATACAGCCTTACGAGAAAATACTGATATCTAGTCTTGTCACGTCAATTTACATACAGAATGATTCTATGGGAAAATGCTAATATAAAATAATAAGCGATGCTATTGTAATTTACATGCAGAATAATCTTACGAGAAATTGTTGATAACTGTTGTTGTTATTATAATTTTCATACAGAATAACCTTACCATAAAATGCTGAAAACTAGTGTTGCTATCATAATTTACATGCAAATTAATCTAACGACAAAACACAAATAAATAGCAATGCCATTACAATGTACATACATAAAAACATAATGAGAAAATGCTGACAAGCATCGTTGTTAATGTTATCTTTATGCAGAAAAATCTTGTTAAAAAAGCTAATAACTATTGTCTGTCTTATAATTTACATGCACAATAACATAACGTAAAAATGCTGATAACTATTGTCGTTTTGATAGTTTACATGCGAAATAAATCATAGAGTATTATGTTCATAAGTATGTTGATAAGTATGATTATTCATATGCAGAAAAACCTCTTGAAAATGCTGGTAACCAATGTTGCTCTTATGAAGTAAATGAAAATAATCTTCCGAGAAAATGTTGATAACTATGGCTGCTGTTGGTGTGGCTATCATTATTCATTTGCAGAATAATCGCATGAGAAAATGCTGATAATTATTGTTTGTTAATATAATTTATATGTAAAATTATTTTACGAAAATGTTGATAACTTTGACTGCTATTGTTACTATTATCTTTTCCCTATGCAGAATAATTTTAAGAGAAAATACGGATAACGATTGTCGCTATTACAATGTACATAAAAAAAGTCTTACGAGAAAATGTTGATAACTTTAACTGCTATTGTTACTATTATTTACTATTTCTATTATTTGTCGTATACAAAACAATTGTAAGAGAATATGAGGATAACTATTGTTGCTATCATAATTTACATACAAAATAAAGTTTCGAGAAAATGCTGATAACTATGGCTGCTATTATAATTTACATGCAGAAAAGCCTTACTGAAATGTAGATACTATTTTGCTATCATAATTTTAGTATTAAAATAACACCGAGAAAATGTTGATAACTAGATCGAGTACTACTATTTAAACTTACATGCATGATAACCCCACTAGAAAATGCTGGTAAATGGTATTTGTTGATATTATTATTTCATGTAAAAAGCAAAATTACTATTGCGAGAAAATGTTGATAACCAATGTTGCTATTATAATTTATATGCATGGTAATCTTACGAGAAAATGCTGAAAACTGCTGTTGCTATTGTTATCTCAAAAATATTGTTTTAATGTTTATAACGACTTGACACTATTAGTTGATCTGACAATCTGTACAGTTCTAAGTGTCCTTTGATTAACCTTGTATTTTCGTTTCGTACAAGGTAATCACTTACGGGACATATATCATTTTGTTTGTATTGTTTTCGACTGTTGTATTGTATGCACTATCAATGTTCACCGTCGCACCATCTGTATTTGTATGCCACATGGGTCTACGACCTTCTGGAAATATCAAATAAAACTTGAAAACTTGTATATCTTTTTTGTATTATAACACATGTACTTTGCACCGAGCATCGCAATTGAAAAGTGACTGTGGCGCTAAAAAGTGCCAAAGGAAGTGGTATTTTTCGGTACCAAATTAAATACTGTTAAGGTAGAATACCCGTTATATGGCCATTTTGAGATTCGTGAAACAGCAGATTTTTTTCGAGCGGCGTCGTTACGTATCCGAACCTATTGGGGGCGGTCATAAACATTCGGCGGTGGAAAGTTCAACCGCCGAATGTTTACGACGTCAATCGAATAATTCTGGAGTCTCGCGAATCTCATTAGGGATATGCTACCCTAATACTTGCCTATTTCCAGACGTCGCTTGACTCGGATTCCTCCTTGTATCGATATGTAATCTCGTCCATGGACATAGAGAAGTATGTGTTGTAATTTTATAAAAAATATCGTAAAAGAATGTCGATCTTATATTCAACCCTTTCCCGAACAGCAAAATTTTCAAAATTTCTGTTTCAAAAGCTGCTGTAGACGACAAATGCACCTTGTTTCAGATAAAATTTGTGTACAATATAGCAAGGAAAATATTGAGACAAAAGGAGAAACTGCTGGTTATCAGCAGTTTCTTCTTTTGTTTTAATGTTTTCCCAAGCCTTTTCTACTAGGGACGTCAAAACCAGGTCTTGTTTGGGAAAGGGTTAAAAGATATTGACTATTTCAAAGTCCCCTCGACGACAAGTGAGCATTTTTCCGAAAATGTCGGTAAAGTAAGGGTGAATCTGCCATCTAAACCAGGTACAAATTTTACAGCTTTAATTCCGGTTTTAGTATATTAATTGTGTTGACAACTAGGTATACGAGAGAGAGGGTGTCTATCACAGCCATTTATCATGTGTAAATAGAAAGAATTGCCAGTACATCATCCTGATATACATCAAACACCTAAATACGCTCGGGTAGCGGAACACACACAGTCTCACTGGTGGTGAACTAAAACAATTTTTGCTACAACAAGGTATAGATATTTTGCGTTTAAATGTGAGTTTATAGATTTTTTTCTAATGACAATGAACTTGTTCTAAAAAAAGACCGGGTTTACCGTTTTGTGTTGACAAACTGTCAACTGTCGGTGTTGTTATAAAATTCCGTAATAGTTACGATATTTCATAACAACAACGACGGAATACATTGATCGCAAAAAAACGTCCCTCGTTTTGGCCGAGTTCACCACCAGTGAGTCTGGGTGTACAATACCGAGATGGGAATTGTAAAAAAAAACGCCTGAAATCATTCTGACATTGGTTCAAACATCTGCGTCATTTAAAGCATTTCCAAAACAAGGCCTGGTTTTGACGTCCGTAATAGAAAATACTTGGGAAAACATTGAAACAAAAGAAGAAATTGCTGGTAACCAGCAGTTTCTCCTTTTGTCTCAATATTTTCTGAGCTGCATCATTCACAAATCTTAATTTTATGAACATCCATTTTGTCATTCGTAGCAATTTTCGAAGTTGGTCACCCTAAAATTTTGTCGTTTGGGAAAGGGTTAAAGCATTTCCAAAAGAACGCAATTTTTGTCAGGTCCAAATGAAGTGTTGAAAATGATGTACCACGTACAAACATTATCAGACTGCATGAGTTTGTGCGTCTGTATTATAAATTATGTAGATTTTATCTATTTAATAGCACGAAAGAAATGAGAGAAAAGGGGAACAAATGCTGAGTATGGCGTGCTTCTATTATTGATTTTAGTGTGTATAAGTTGTTACTATAAATAGTCAAATATACACCCGCCACCCCTCTTTTCCGTTATCGGTCTAGTCCCTCATTAGTAAAAGATTTTGAATCGTTTATATATCCTATAATTAGTAAATGGGTATGACCTTTATTGTTTGGCGGGAATCAGAAAATCGTGGGACCACTTTAGATCTAGTCTACTTCATAGCACGAAATAAATGGAAGCAAATAGGAAAAATGCTGAGTATGGCGTGTTTCTCACCATTGTTTTTTAATGTTGTATATGTTTCTAATCCCAGACTTTTCTACATTTGCTTCAGTGTTTAATGCTTTTATCAATCCGCATATTGTATAAAGAAGGGTTAATGGTAAGAATTGTCAGTATATCATTCTGATATACATCAAACCACTAACTACACTGGGGTAGCGGAACACACACAGTTTGTGGTTGAGAATACTCTAGGTGTAATTTTAACAATAAAATTAAAAAGAAAATAGAGATCGTTTCCCAAAACTTTTGACGGAAAAGTTTCGATTACACCTGTCTCAAGTTATGCGTTGCCGTTTTTATACCAATAATAGCGAATCACAAAATATTACAGGTTGTTACATACAAGTGATAAAAGCACAAAAGTACCAGAATATTTAGCAACAATGCAACGTTCTTGTCTGCTCTACAGGCCGTCACTGTGCATAACAACTTTGTAAATTCGTACTTTTCCAACACCATTTTGTTTTGTTCCACATAGTGTTCTATTTATATATTTAAATGAAGTTTTATTTTTCATTTTTATTCTTTTTTAAATGCAGGTTACTTTAGCTAAAACCACGATCATAGTTGAATAATTGAAATCATTCCAACCTGATTGTGTTTTTATAAATAATCTATATAGATCTATTACCATTAATAATGAGAATTCACCGCATTAACATTTAAACGTGTTTTTTTCCAAATTTGAGAAAATCTGCCAGATCATGATAATAAATTGATTAAGGTTGTAATAATTTTAAATGTTACCGACTTGGAAAAGAGCACTTAATACTAAATAGTAAAACAAAGCAGGCAAGTGACTTTAATAACCGTTAAAATAGGCCGTTGACAAGGTTGACCTTTTGTCGGTAGTTTTTGTTACGCTGTCGCCATGCCATCGGTCGTTACAAGACCAGTGTAGACATCAGTAAAAACACGAATAAATCTCGACAAAAATACCTCCGTTTATACGTGATTGACGAGAAACGTTGTCTGTATAGTTTTGTACCAGTCTGACCCGCTGACGTCTACGTTACGGCGACGTTATGGACACTGACCATTATGTTATTATGGAAGTTTAAAGAACGGAATGGTTGTTTAAATGTTGAATATTTCCATAATGTTTATTTTTTTTCTAAATGTATTTGCAGAGGTTATCGATATTCTTACTTCCGCAGTCAGATATCTTATTTTTATGTTGTTTTCACAAAAGACTGTTGTTATATCGTTTTTCACAATCATCAATTTTCATTTTGGCGACATATGAGTTGACCGCATGCATAAATGAAATTTAACGGTGGACGGCTTTCATAAATATAAAGATACCGCCGATGTTGTTCGTCATAGCAAAGGCTCTATAGAATAAAACCCTGAAATAAAAATATTGGCAAAATTGCATTTCTGTAAATACAACGACACCTTTGTATAATTTCCCAAACAAAATTAAGTTAATCTTGGTTATAAGTTTATCTTTATTTGTACGATATATTGGTATCTCATTGACGGTAACACGTCTTTACAACAAGGTTAAGAAAGCCATAAAGCCAACAATGTAAGGATAAGTGGTGTTTGAAGCGTCATAACGTCGCCGTCGCTTGTTAACGTCTGTGGTAGGCTTTTAAGCACATACTTGTTGTCTGTCGTCTGAAAATGTTCCCCATGTATTCCAGTGATATAGAATCAAAATCTCTCAAACAGGGAGACTGCATTTACTCGAAAATATATGCGACCATAAATAAAGTTGTTATATATGTATATTAATCTAGAGCATGCATTTATGATTGTCCAAAACATAATCGGAGACAAAAACGCTGTATGTACTAAGATCTTTTCCACAGCTACTGGGAATCTAATTTGGATGTATGAGTATCCTCACTTCTTTTTTGAATCACGCGTCTCTGTTAATATTTTAACAAACGAGCATGCATGTTCCATAAAGAAACTAGTTTTACAGAATACAAAATGTCTTCATTGACTTAAAGATAGAATGATATTTTATCAGGAATGTTTGGTATATCACACAATACTGTAGAACATCTAAAATGTCGCTTCTTTCAAACAAATCCCCGTAAATGTAGCTCAAAACAAGCTGCAGTTACGAGTTTTTGTTGAAAGGCGACGATATGGTGATGTATTATTAAGAATTCCATAACAGAATTTACAGATTTCCGTTACTTGTCAATCTCCATAATTCAACAGTATGCATTCAACAGGGAAACCTAATTAATACGGTGTCTTTCGGGCGACTCGTCTCCCGTTTTTACTTCATTATTAAACAAGAGGACCATGATGGTCCTTAATCGCTCACCTGAACCTAGATAGAAAGAAAGTCACAATGTTGTCAAGTTCAAGAGCACATAATTTAAGATGTGAGATTATGATCCAGCTGAAAACTGCTTTCATAATCTTGAATGATCAATATTTGTGACTGTTACAGTAAAAACAAAGTGGAAGAAACCAGCAATTTTGTCACAGTCAAGATTCAAGATTCAACGTTTAATTGATATATGGCCACCGGCCTTTACAATCATCACAATACATAACATTATACAGGTAGTGGAGCCAATGTAATACATATACAACAAAATGCACAATCAAAACAAAAAAATGAAATATAATCAGATATATTCAATTCTGACGTTTGAAAATCAGTGTATATAAATGGTATATTTATATTTGCATATTAGAATTGTTGGACCTCGCGATATTGTTTTCGTTTCTCAAAAGAATAAAAGAGGTAGGAAGCTACGTTTCTTACGTCTTTTTTACGTCTACAGCTCATTAACATATAAAACTTATTTAAAGTTGCGTTAGTGTAGTACTTTTCTTTAATATATTTTTTTCGAATGTCATCATAATACTTACATACCAAAAGAAAGTGATACGGCGTTTCAGTCTGATTACAATATGGACATGAATTAGTGTAAGCAGATGTATGCTGATATCTTGTTCCTTCATTTACAAAATTTAAAGACATTGTTCTGAAAGAAGCGTAGACTCTGCGAAACTTTCTTATTCTTATAAAATCCAGATATGGTTCATATTCTATTACACTTTTGAAGCCTATATAAAATGTTAACTTTGAATGTGCTGTACATTTGTCATTCCATATTTGAATGTACTGATCTCGCAGTCTATTCATATATTGATTGACAAATGATCCTTCGTTTGTTACACATTGATTTTGCCAGACGTAGCCAAAACCATTTTTAAATAGATTCTCACGTAGATCCGTTACCCAATTTTTATAACCTAATGTATCATAGAGTTTTAACATGTAATAACATTTTTTAACGTATCTTTGTTCAGGCATTTTTAAAATTCTAAGCCAATATTTAATCACTCTCTTACACGTATACGTATATAAAGGGTATCGTCCGCATTCAGCTAGTATAGTAACATCAAAAGTGTTAGATGGTACATTCATAAACCGTTTACATGCATATTTTTGAATCTTCTCTAGACAGTCAAATGACTGCAAACCCCAAATTTCACTACCATAATACATGATTGGTGCTACTTTCGTATCAAATATTCTGAAAAAGGTTTTGCCTTTCAGAGGCATTACCTGAAAGAGAGAAGATAATATACTACAAATTACACGTTTAGCCTTAATGGCACCATTGTTAACCATTTGATAAGTAGACAATCTACTGGTAAAAAGAACTCCAACATATGTAAAACAGTCGACACATTCTATAAGCTCATTAGCAAAATACCATTTTTCACACTTAGCTAACTGTCCACCTTTGCGAAATACTATAACTTTTGTTTTTTCAACATTTACGGTTAGTTTCCACTCTTTACAATAATTTTCCAATACATTTAATTGTTTTTGTAAACCAAATACTGTCTCTGATATTAAGGCTATATCGTCTGCAAACATCAACATAAAGATTTCTATAATATCAGGATGAAGCTGGATACCACGAATTTCACTATTTCTTAAAACATTATCTAGTTCATTTATAAATAGGATAAAAAGGGTCGAACTCATTTTACAGCCTTGTTTTAAACCAACGGGACAATCTATCACTTGGCTTACATCAGTTCCATTACGAATGACTGTTTTAACTGACTTATATATAGCTTCAATAGCATTTAATAGTTTACCGCTAATGCCGTGTGATATCAAAGACTTGAACATTTTCTTTCTATTAACTGAATCAAAGGCCTTTTTGAAATCTATAAATGCAACATATAACTTTCGTTTTTTAAATGTAAAACATTTGCTCACGAGACTATGTAAAACAAAAACATTGTCGATAGCTGAATACCCAGGTCTAAATCCTGCTTGGGATTCTGTGATACAGTTAAAAATTTCAGCAAAGCGCATTACACGTTTATTAATGATATGTACATATAATTTACTGAACGTGTCTACCAAAGAAATTCCCCTGTAATTATCGGGATTGTGAGTACTGCCTTTTTTGTGAATAGGGATAGTAACAGTAGTAGTCCAACTTTCAGGAATTTGGCCAGTTTGAAATATTCTATTAAAAATCTTTTTGATATATGGAACAGTTATATTGTCACTGTGCAGTATATGTTTAGATATAAGTGAACCTGATGTACATTTGGCCGGGTTCATACATTTCATAGCTGTAGCAATTTCATCATCTGTTATATCAGAGTTTAATATTAAATCATTTAATTCATTAATTTATTATCTTGTAAAGGTATTTCAATTTCTTCACTTACTTCAATGTCTTCTGTAAGTGAGTAAACTTTATTAAAATGATCATAAAATGTTTTAGTGCTGACGTTATTTTGTCTAGGTACACTGTTGTTAATACTCTTTATTAACTTCCAAAACTCTTTTGTGTCATTTACTGTATTATTGATTTTATCTGTTAGTTGCATGTTATGATATACTTTTTTATGTTTACAGGTTTGCTTAAACTCTTTTTTAGCACTCAAATACATAGATAAATTATGTGCTGTTCTGTGTGTGCGAAAACGCTTTAAACATTTATTTGTTAAGTATTTCTTCTGTTTACACTCGTTATCATACCATTTATTATCATATGCTTTACTTTGTGTTTTTTTATTTCGTTTTGTAACAATCACACTACTATTTACTAAAATGTTTTCAAAACTAGTTACTATATCCGAAATAGAAGTATTCGGATCATCTGTTTTATTACTTAGTTCTTCAAATATTCCCTTTTCAAATTCTGAACATAAATTACTTTTATATATTTCTATTGTAGTATCATCAAAACGATAATATTTTGAATCACTTAATATGCTTTTATTATCTTGACTAATTTTATTTGAATCAAATATTGATCTCATAGATAGCCTGATAGGAAGATGATCGGAAATACAGTTTTCCATGACTTCCAGATCTACCAGACTATCGAAGACATCACATGAAACAACAAAATAATCAATCGTACTACATCCTTGTTGGCCTATAAAAGTATAATTTCCATTATCCTTATCCATACCAATACGACCGTTTACAATAAACAAGTTTCTACTTTTGCAAAGATTCAAAAGCTGTTTACCATATTTGTTTAAAGTATTGTCACAATTAACCCTATCTGGAATGCAAGTGTTATCAAAATAATTACAAAAATCTTGATATATATCAATATTCTCAGAAAGACCAATAATATCTTTCTCATCACCTGTGCGACTATTTAAATCACCTGTTAATAAATAATAACAGTCATAATAATTATCATATAGTCTATCAAGAAGCTCTTCAATAACCTCTATACCACTCTTATCATTAGTTTCGTAAAATGGTGAGTTTTCTGGTGGAATATACACGCAGATATATATGACATCTTTACTCAAATTAAACAGAGTTTTAGGCAACAAAAGAATTATTCCAAATTCAAAATTGTTTTCAATTCTTTTTACATGCGAAATTATATCATGTTTTACAGAAACATTTACACCTCCCATAGATCTACCATGTTTTTTTATTTTCTTGCCCGGACATACATAGTGGCAGAAATTATTACTCAAGAGCTGTACATAGTTCAAATTGTCTGACCAAGTTTCAACCAACCCGACAATATCATATTTTTCAATAAACATATAGAAGTCTGGATTTTGAAGTTTATCATTCAAACCACTAATATTCCAACTTAAGAATGAAAGAAGTCTTGAATTATTACAAGGGCCTCGGCCGTTGTCCTATGCGCAGTTTATTGTATTTGATGAATGCTGAGATGAAGCATCACCATCATCAATTACATGAACCTGCTCAGAGGCACGGGGTTCAACAATGTCTGTGTCCATGTGATTTTGATTCTCACTAGAAAGCCCATGTTGAGGAGTAGCACCGAAAGTGACAGACCGTTTAGCACGCTTAAATACCCTACTATTTTGTTGCTCATCATTAGTGCTCCGTTGATGTAAAGTTCCATTCTTGTAGTAAGCGGTTATACCTCGATCTTTCAAAGACTTAATTTTGGTGCGTTGTTCTAAGGTCAGTTCATTTGAAACTCGGACTCCGGCTTCTCTCAAAGCATCTCTTGTGCGAATAATACTGATCTTATCACTAAATGACTTAAACTTGACTAATATCATTCTGCATCCATCTTGAGCAAAAGTACCAACGCGCCGAATATCCTCTATCTGTGAATCAAGAAACGGTAACCCATTTGAAGCTACACGGTGCACAAATTCAACGTACTTATCCTTGGTGTGTTCATTAGTTTCATCAGCTTCATCTGGTACACCAAAGATTCGTAACGAATTCTTAACAGACTCGGCTTCAAGACGATCAAGACGTTTGGAAATTTCAAACATTTCAGTCTCATCTTTATCCATTAAGTGTCCAAATTCACATATATCTGTCATCATTGTTTGTTGTTGTTCGTCCATAGTGTCAATTCTCTGTGTTAGTTTTGTTACTTTATCGGACATTGTTCTTTGTTTGTCTTCAATTTTGTTTACACGTGTATGTATTGCTTTGATTTCTTCACGTACACAGGCTGTCTCTTGTCTTAAGCAGCTTATTTCGTTTTTGACGACGGCCAGTTCTTGTGTAGTTGACCAGTTGGACCTTGCTATGGCATCTAGGATGGCTTGTGTTTCAGGACTAGGGAGTGGACCAGGATGTGGGATTGGATGGGATCCGGAACCCGGGCCAGGACCAGGGTTCTGCTCAACATCAGCTGATAATAGTAATAGTCGTTGCGTATAGTACTCATATTGTCCATATGTCGTTTTAAAAGAAACGATTTGTACACCATAAGTAGCATTTATTACATCAGTACTTATATCTGCTATTTGGATACGGGTTAGAATGCCATTTAATGTAATAACTGTGAGACTCGTAAGTAGCAGAAGAACACAAAAATGTTTGCCGACAGGTATTCTTAAGAAAGTCAAGGGCACATAACTCTGTTCTGATAAAAATGTTCTCATCAACATTATGTCCAATTTTTTGTTATTGGTCAATATATTGTTAGAGTGAAAATAAAGTCGAAAACTATAATTTTGTGAAATTCAAGGGCCAATAACTCTGTTTTTTCTAGTCAAATCAAGCTGAAATTTTCACTCATCCAGGATCTTATGACCAACAACATTGTGGCCAAGTTTTGTCTTGATTAGTCAACAAATGTAGATGCTACGGTGTAAACAAAGTCGAAAACAACAATTTTGTCAAATTCAAGGGCACATAACTCCAGACTTCCTACTTCAATCACACTGAAAATTTAAGTCATTCAAGATCTTATGGTTACCAACATTGTGGCAAAGTTTTGTCTTGATAGGTCGATATTAGTAGATGCTAGAGTGGTAACAAAGTCAAAACTAGCCAATTTTTAGGTTCAAGGGCACATAACTCCTGACTTCCATGACCGATCTGACAAAAAATCAAAGTCATCTGAGAAATTATAGTTACCAACAATGTTGCAAAGTCTTGTCTTGGTCGGTCAATATTTGTAGATGCTAGAGTGGTAACAAAGTCAAAACTAGCCATTTTTGAGGTTCAAGGGCAGATAACTCCAGACTTCCTGGTTCGATCTGACAAAAAATCGAACTCATGCGAGAACTTATGGTCATACATATTCTGACCAAGTTTGGTTAAGATTGGTCAATATTTGTAGATGCTAGAGTGGTAACAAAGTCAAAACTATCCATTTTTGACGTTCAAGGGCACGTAACTCCAGACTTCCTGGTCCGATCTGACTCAAAATCGAACTCATCCGAGAACTTATGGTCATACATATTTTGACCAAGTTTGATTAAGATTGGTTAATATTTGCAGATGCTAGAGTGGTAACAAAGTCAAAACTAGTCATTTTTGACATTCAAGGGCAGATAACTCCGGACTTCCTAGTCCGATCTGACCCAAAATCGAACTCATCCGAGAACTTATGGTCATACATGTTTTGACCAAGTTTGGTTAAGATTGGTCAATATTTGTGGCTGCTAGAGTGGTAACACCAAAATGTGGACAGACGGACGGACGGACGGACAGACGGACAGACGGACAGACGGACGCCGACGGACAAAAAGCGACCACAATAGCTCACCTTGAGCACTTCGTGCTCAGGTGAGCTAAAAACTATCAATTAGAAGCCATCTAACAAGCTCTCTGAGACATCTATGTGTGGCGTTTTAATTAAGTTTGATAGATAAGACGGATGGATGTATGTTGATGTAACATTATTATTAGAAATACGCCTTTGTTATTTTCATGGCTTTGGGATGTAATTCAAGCTCTTTAAATATTTTCTAAATATATTTTGGTATGTTACGCTTACCTTCTTTAAAACGCGAAGCCATTGCCAGACAAAGCAAATTGGAACTTGTTTCTAATTTCTAAGCATTAAATAGGGGAGACCGGGGCTATTTCGGCCCCCTAATTTCGATTGCTCATATTTTGAATTATATGAAAGTTATTTTGGCGTGATTTATATATTTAAGTTCGACAGGCGAAAGCCTTTCAAACTGCGTCTGTCCTTTTTATATTTTTCTTTTCAATAAAGAGAATTTCAAATTTTAGAGTTTTGATCGTGGTGGCCGAACTTGTCCCATACATGGGGCAAGTTCGGCCCACCCTTGGGGCAAGGTATGCACAGACCTATAAATCCTTATATTTGATTTTTAGACTGTTTAAATTTAAAGGAATCTGTATACGACTTCCAAATGAAGGTATGAATTGAAAAAAACATTGTTATAACAGTCAAATCATCGTGAGTAAGGGGACATTCTGGATAACAAGTAGAGGCCGGGGCAAGTTCGGCATGTGATTTTGAATTTGTCCATTTTTTACATTTCTGTTAGAGCTAGGTCTGAACAATTGATATATTCGGAGTCGTCAAGAAATGGCAATTCTAACAGCGATTATTCTTTTTATTCATGGGCAAGTTTGGTGGTGGCCGAACTTGCCCCAACCCCAAAGGCCGAACTAGCCCCAGACAGACCTGATGTCAACATCACGCCATATCTTCTTTTAGATAACATGAACACTTCATCTTTAGTTTTGATATGAAAGAGGACTTAATTGTCTTCATAAATATACAAAAATGAAATCTGAATCCCGGCGCATAATACTATAAATTAAAACTTACATAAATGTGGAAAAATACTGAAAGTGCCTAAAAATCAGAATCGTGTTCTAAATTCTATGTTTTTGTATTAAATTCGATCAAAAACCTTCTGCGAGAAGCTTTCGTCATGAGTGGCATTAATATCCGGGTCAGAGCTCTCTATCTCTGTCGACAGGCTCAAAAGAGCCACTAGCCGAACTTGCCCCGGGCCGAAATAGCCCCGGTCTCCCCTATGTTTCGACTAAGGTTAAATATAATCTTATTAGATTTTATTTTGATTTGCATGTTGTTACATACCAGTCAGAAAAAGGATTTTGCTCTTCATGGCTCAGAGGAAAATATGTTCAATGTGCGCCTGCTATAAATGTATAGTAGTAGGCACGCACATGTATGGCCAGAATGTACTAAAACTAGTTTCGTGGTAAGTTTTCGAACTGTTCTTACAAAATTCATACACGTGTGTCGTTTGATCTCGGCTAAGATATATCTGAAGCTAGGCAAGCATGTGGATTTGCGAACCATTTCGTGGTACAACTGCATTTTTAAAAGTGACATTAACCTTAAAGATACATATTTACAGTTACTTACTTATGTTGGGGTAATTTGCTGTAAAAATAACTGTACATAATTAAAATATGGCCTTTAGTTTTTCTCTGTGCAAAATTTCTGCTCTGTCTGATCTGTATTGGCTTAGATTACGACGGATTTAATTAAAACCCAATATCACATTATTTCGTAAACACGATCACCCGCTTTAAATATTTTACATGTACCTTTACACCGCTGCATGATTATCGATTTATGTCATTTACTGTATGATTCTTGTATTCTGTCTTATAAACTCTATAAATGGTGCGATAACATGGTAAAAGCCAACTTCTGTTGACCATTAGGGATTTAGGCCTGGGAACACTAATGTCCCTTTGATATAAACATGATACACGTTCCTATAATGACCGCTGACCCGAGATGACCACTGTATGAAGGTCAGCATGTTTGGTCAGTGATATACACTGACAGGCGCCTTGACGGCTGGTCATCTCTTCAAACAAAATACAAATTACATTAAGACAGACATATAATACTAGGATTAACCTGGTCCGTATTCTTTGGTAAGGCATATATTTATTCCTTTAAATGTTTCAATTCTTGTCATTTCAATGGTCGTATGAACACAATGATTTTAACACTTCCCAAACAAGACCTGGTTTTGACGTCCCTAATAGAAAAGGCTTTTGAAAACATTGAAACAAAAGAAGAAACTGCTGATAACCAGAAGTTTCTCCTTTTGTCTCAATATTTTCTGTGTCATATTTTACACAAAGTCTATCTTTAAAAACTCCCATTTTGTCATTTGTGCCAGTTTTTGAGGTGGACTGCACGTTTCTTATTCGCTTTTTTTTCGATATCGTCTACATTATTAAAATATTGAGAGAAAAAAAACATGCTGGAAAAAGCCTTTTCTTCAGTGCTGTAATCATTTGTTATTTTCATTTTTGTCACAATGGATTCCCGTCTTGATAAGAGACCTGGAGTTATGTCTTCTTTTGGAAGGGATTAGTCGTGCACACTACTCTACAAGGAGCTATTTCTAATAGGGAATGCTTTTATCTTGTAAACAGTGACGTAATTTCGGACAAACAGTATTTTTCCGTTGGTGCTATTATTATGATCTCGTAACTACGGCTTGATTCAAGCCGTAGTTACGAGATTTTATAACAGCACCGACGGTTTATCAAAACATAATGAAAAAAAATTATTTTAGCTCAAAATGCATTGCCATTCAGGTTAAGTTCGCCGAGTAATTCTGTTCCGTTTACTGTCAAAATCAATATGTAATTTTATCTGTTTAAGTTGTAAAAACGTCACATGTCACTCAAAATGAACATTTGATTAATTAATTTTGTTTAATTAATTTGATATCTTCTTTACAAAAGATGTTACTCCCTCGCCTTGAAAAAATAGAAATAAAAACGAACAAGAACGATGAAAAAATGCAACATGCAAATATAGAGGTTTTCAATTTCCTGATACACCCTTGTTCAGGCATCTCTCACTTATTTGCTATTTTTGTAGTCTTTTGACAATGGTGATATAAAAAAACAACTTTAACCCTTTACCAAACGACACAATTTTAGACAGTTCCAATTTCAAAGATGTTGCAAAAGATTATTTCAAGTGAATGAAATTTAAAAAAAATGATCATTTTGGGTAGAAAATATTGTGAAAAATGGAGAAATTGCTTGTTACAAGCAATTTCTTCATTTTCCACAATGTTTTCCAAAGCCATTTACTTGTAGGGAGTCAAAAAGAGTCACTGTGTGATAATGGGTTAACAATGTGTAAGTACCAAGTATTCAAACATATCTTCTTGCGCTTTCCATGATCTGATGTAAGTATCCAATGACTGTACATTAATTTTATTCGGTATAATTATAATGTTTGTATAGTTTACGTCTGCATTGCTTTTCATCTGGACCGATGTCATTTAATCATTTCGGACGTTCTTTCCTGCAATAAATGTCCTTCGACACATTTAGGATACGCAAAGCATTTTTGCCCTAAACGTTTCGTGGAACATTAATTTTGTAGAATAAATACCTCCAAATGCGCCATGAAAAAGTTCCACGCTTTTTCCTAAAAGTGACGTCAAAGGTAGATCTTGTTTTTGGAAAGACTTACTGAATTCGTCGTGGAAATGATAAAAATATTTCGATTTTACAGAGAAAGTCAAAGCGCCATCAAATTACCTTGAGAAATTCAATATAGCTATTTTGTAGCCAGACAACGATTGGAAACTGAGTAATTTCTGGAAATTTATCAAAGATCATGCTCAAAAGTATCATTTTCCCAAACATGACACTATTTACGCACCTGATACAAAGAATAGGAACAGAGAGACAGACGGGGGAAATCATGATGATCAGTATTCTCATTTTGCATCAATATTTCTTATAAAACAAATCACTATCTTTGTTAACATCCATTATTGCATCTGAATTAACTTTTTAAGTTAGACAGTCCCTTAGTTGTGCCTTCAGTAAGAATTGTGAAAGAGAAGTCTAGATTCTATCAGAACTAATTGGTTTAACCCTTTCCCAAACGGCCAAATTTTAGGGTGATCCTCTTCGAAACCTGCCACAAATGACAAAATGGAAGTTATTAAAGACAGAATTGTGTCAAATACGGGTTCGAAAATATTGAGACAAAAGAAGAAATTGCTGGTTATCAGCAGTTTCTTCTTTTGTTTCAATGTTTTCCCAAGCCTTTTCTATTAGGGACGTCAAAACCAGGTTTTGTTTGGGAAAGGGTTAACTATGATCTCAATTAGGCAGCACCGATATTGAATGATTTTGTAGTTGCGCTCAAATTGCTTGGTAACCGATTTATTTCTCTATATAATCAGATTTTCTAGCCCGAATTGTAACTCGTAACTGCTCTCATATTTGCAAGTGTGAATTAAACAATTGCAGCTTTCATTTCTTTGTCTTTATAAATGCAACAATGTACCGAATTAGATAAACTTCTGCAATTTAACGCGAAAACCTGCGAACCAATTTACACTAACGACTTTCTTACAGTACAAACTCCAATGCATTCTCATATTTTTTCTTAATTACATCAGCTTAATAGTGGTTCGTTACGAATGTTCTTAACAATTGATGTTATACGAAAATCTGCATTCATAGAATTCCGATTCTTGGACGCTCAAGTATTACAAGACTGAATGAGCTAAAAGTGATGTTGTTCCATTGTGCTCCTTAGTTAGGCTACATGTCATTGGGGGTCTAAGTTAATAAATGTTCGACTCGACTGTTATGATTTTTTCTATCAAAATAAGCCATGTTCAAGGAAATTCAAGTACATTCAATTACATTCAATTACATTCAATACATAAGTTTTATCGTAAATTCAGTTTAACACATTACAACACAGTGACTCTTTTTGACTCCCCACAAGAAACTGGCTATGGAAAACATTGCAATTTCTTCATTTCCCACAATATTTTCCATACAATATTATCGAAAAATGTACTTTTTCATTTATTATTAGTTGTCGTCTGTAACATCTTTGAATTTGGACAAGTCGAAATTTTGTCGTTTGGTAATGGGTTAACCTATGTACACAAAACTACTGGACATGACCTATAAAACATTCTGATACATTCATAACAGTACGAATTGCATATTAGAACAGGTTTCCGTAAAATCTATATAGTATATCTAGCGAAAGAAGAACTGCATCAGTTTTTACATAAACATGTAATCCGTCGCACATCGCTTTTTATTAGACAATAAAGACCTCTAAACTTGTTATTATTTCACAAAGAAAAATATAACAGACCCCATTTAGAATATTCGATTCCTTAAGGACAGATCCTCCATTTATTTCCCACGGTAAGATTTTTTTTTTATTTTTTCTGTACTGATATTTAAATATATAAGAAGTAAAAAAATGACTTAAAAACTATAGGTCACCAAGCGAATTAAAAAGTTATTGGATTTCAAGGGAGACTACTCTTGTCTAAAATTGCAAAAATGAGGTGTCACTTAAATACCCACAAAAAAGGTGTTCGAAATGACTAGCATTACATAAATAAGTCTTTATTGTGTTCAATATGTTTTATTCTGTATAAATGAGTATCAATTTGGGAAAATTTATTGATGATTTTGAAATTTTTAGTAAATCATTCTTTCAAAAGTAGCTGAAATTGCTCTTTTTTCGCAACATTTCTGATAATAAAAAATATTCCAGCGGTAAGAATTTTTTCTTTTTTGGTATAGACATAGTGCTTGGTCATACCTACAAAAACAAGCAAAGAAAAATATATCAAACCAAGCGTTTTTCTTAGTTATAAGTAAAATTTGGTTTACTTTTTGCAGCTCTGTCCGATATTGTTTCACTACTTTTATCCATTTTCTTCCTTATTACCAGCTTTAGATAATAAAAAGTGTAATCTTTTGTGTCCATCTGAAGCGGACCAGCTCATAAAAACACCACTTTGCTTTTGTTGCTCCGTTTCCTATCGCTAACGCCACATGTTGAACGCGTAACAGAAAGCGAAATGTACCATCCGAGTACTATTACACTTTAATTGACCAAACAGAGAAAATTGAAATAACTGAAAAGGGTCTTGTCATTTATCAACCAAACATTAACTAAATGTAAAAAATACATTTGCTGAAAAGGCCAGTTACTGGAACAGCTTTATTTTCGTTATTTAGGATATGCGCAGTAAGTTGCGCAGTAACAACTGGAGGATCTGTCCTTAACCTCAAAAAACTTGATTTAAGACAACGATGAGAGGCAAAACTTTTCAAAGTTTAAGTTTCTAAAAGCAGCTTAGGTAAACCGAATAAATTTCCACCGTAAAAAAAACAACACTAAACAAATACCCTCTTTATCTGTGTTTCTGGCGTTATGACAACACATTTCGTAATATAAATCCTTTCCCAAACGACAATACTTTAGGGTGGTCCAATTTGAAAGCGGCTTCAGACAACAAAATGATTGTTAATAAAGATGAGATTTGTGTACTATGTAGCACAGTAAGTATTGAGACAATAGGAGAAAATGCTGATTTCTTCTTTTGTCTCAATGTTTTCTCAAGCCTTATCTATTCAGGATGTCAAAACCAGGTCTTGTTTGGAAAAGGGAGACATAGTTCTGTTATAAGTAACACTGTAGTTCCTAATTAGCGAAAACAGAAGCAACTCGAAATAATGAGAGATGTGAAAAGACATCAATTTTCTACGTGCAAATGTAAACTGGAGATTGTTTCGTAAATTGAAATTAACTAGTGTAAACAATGCATCTGTTGTAATGATTTTTCCAATGCATTTGTAGATATCTTGTCTTCGGTCTATCGGAGTAACCATAGAAATATGAAATAAACTTTTTTAAAAGTAACAATTATATCCATGTACTGGATGTAACGTATGAGGGTTGATTGGTGAGTAGTGAGTCTCTCATGGAGGGGGTCAGGCAATGATGTCTTTTTTTCAGCGCCTGTATTCTCTGGCTATAAAAAGGTGTGTAGCCGAAAACTGGTGTCATTTGGTCCAGGTTATGTTTTCCACTGAGCAAAGGTGTACTGTTCCACAAGGACAATGTCCCTGTTCACACATCTGCCATTGCCATAGCTGCCATCAATGACTGTGTGTTTGAGCTAGTACAACATCCGCCTTATTCACCTGATCTTGCTCCATCAGACTTTCACCTGTTTCCACAGTTGAAAAGAGCTATTGCTGGTACCCACTTTCAGTCAAATAATGACGTCATACATGCAGTGGAGGCATTGAGGCCTTACAACATCGCTGGCAAAAGTGTATAGACAAAGAAGGGGATTATGTTGAAAAATAAAATCGTTTGACATTTACAATTCAAACCTTTCTATGTGAAGCTCACTACTTATCAATCAACCCTCGTACATAGGCCTACATACTACTTCTACTTAAAGTGTTCCGAGTACTAAAGCTCGATTTGAAAATAATGTCCACTAGCGTGTTCCCTTGAAAGAAGGACCAATGCCTAGCTTATGCCTCATCTGGGTGTTTTGACGGGATGTATGAACAAATGAGACCCTTAAAGTGACATTTCACATATATTTTCTAACAAATGTTATTTTCATTTTTATCTGAAAGAGCATATTTTCTTATGAAAATTCTGAACATTTCAAACCAAAGTAAAACGCCGTTTACGAAAAACTTATTTACATTTTTCTTAAAGTAAAATAATTGGTGCATACAGCAGTTCAGATGTAAATAGAATTTGTCATTTTCGTCTGAACTTTCCAACGTTTCTTTGGTTTATCATCAACAATTTCAAAAACTGATAGCATTTCAACGCATTAGAATGACTAATTTTGGCATCAAGAGATATTTTGAAAATGAAATGGGAAAATCATCTCCCTTTACTGGGCCAATGAATTTAATTCATGCTAGTATTTATACTTTAGCACCATCACGGTGGATATACGACGCAACAATTTCAGAAAATCGTCAATAATTGTGTTAATATGGGACCGTTTTGAATTCGGATTGAAACAGAGAAGGTAGACAGACGTCACGCGCTAGATGGGCGTGGTGGATTTTTGAAAAATTAACTGATCAAAAAGTAATTGAAGATCAACCAAAATTTTGGTTGATCTTCAATAACTTTTTTATCGGTTGATATTTTAAAAATTCAGCTTATTCCTAGCTTTTTTTACATTCTCTGCTTCAAACCAAATTCAAATTGGTCAATTATTAACCAAAATATTGATGATTTTTCTGAAATTCTGAGTCACGTAATTATGTACCTTGACCATGACCGGCACAGATGACATCATTTTGTCTGCATGGACGTCACTTTTCATATCGCCTTATGCACGGTGTATAATCACGGTACTCAGAATTACCGATAATCTTCAATATCTTTATTAAAACTTGACCAATTTGAATTCGGTTTGGAGCAGAGAAGGTGGGAAATGCCAGGAATAAGTTGGACGTGTTGGATTTTTGAAAAATCAACCACGTCCATCTAATGCGTAGCGTCTGCCCACATTCTCTGCTTCAAACCGAATTCAAATCGGTCCAGTATTTGACAAAAGTATTGAAGATTTTCTGAAAATATGGTATCACGTGATTATCCATCCTGTTATGGGTACATTATTGAGTCCCGTGTCAGCCAGTTTTGCAACCGTTTCTAGATAAATAAATTGCATTATTTGTTGCACTCAACACATTTGCAATGTTTAAGTCTACGTATAAAAATATTCATCAGAACAAAATATGTCCATGAATCAAAGACACTGTTTTGATTCCATAACAAATTAACCTGAATATAATCATTTCGTCGCTTTTCTGCAAAAACCTCGTATCTGCAGCTTGTTTTAAAATGCAGATACACGGTTTTCGAAGAAAAGCAGCGATTTTGTTGAACAAAACATTTATAAATCAAAGCGCTGAAAGCGCTGAAGGCCTTGAAGAATTTGAACACATGCAGATTATTGGTATGAGAAAGTTTAAATATTCTTTAACTTCAGCAATAATCAAAGTGCTGAAAGTGCTGAAGGCCTGGAAAGTGTACGAAAAATAACAAGAGTAATATTTTAATCTTTTAATTTTTTTTAAGAAGTTTCGAACAAATTTGAACACATGCAGATTTTTGGTATAAAACAAAAGTAAAATGAACAGAAATCATCTGTACTGGATGGCCACTAGAATCATGGGGGCCAAATTATCAAGGATCAGGTAAGAAGGATTTCGATTATTAAATGAAGTTAAATCATTGCCGACAAATCGTGATGTTATTTCTATATATCTTCACAATATATCATTTAGAACCTTATTAAATCATGAATCTGCCTATTAAAACATAACTATCTAACACATGTATACAAATACATAGATATATAAATAACAAAGTTTTAAAACAGATTAAAGAATAACAAATCGTTACTATTACCTACGGTATTGGAAAACCAAATATTTCAAGTGTGTATCGGTAATCACTGACGCGTTCCGTGTGTTCCGGTAATTACTATGCGTTCCATGGTGTTCCGGTATTTCTATGGACCCAATAGTTCTTTCGCGGTGGAAAAAACGAACATTTACGGAAAATTTTGCAATGAACAAGTTTCTTTAAATATTAGAGGAACGTCGGGTACTTTCGGACAGTTAAGCGATCGTCAGCCATTATTTAGATAGGTGAAGACAAAAACTGTATCTTATGTCACAATCAGAAAATTCTAAGCCTTTTCCCCGGCATCGGTAATGAGAAGTATGTATTAAGCGTATAAAACCGGGTACCATAAGGAAAACAAAATGAGTCATCAACGACAGGTTATTTCGGACACATCGGGTCTGATCCGATAATCGAGCTAGATTTATTTCAAATAATTATGTTTGCACTTTTACGTAATTAATTTGGAACAATCTAAAATTTTGTTTGGAAAGGTTTTAGGTAAGATAAAATACAAATGAACGATCTAAGATATTTATTTGCATCGAGTATTTCATAAAAAAAAAAAAAAAAAAAAAAAAAAAAAAAAAAATACGCTGATAGCTGGAATTGAACGTCGGTTCCCCGAGTTCTGAGACTTCGACATTACCACTCGACCACTGAATTTGTTGTTCCAGGAGTGACATAATTAATATATAAAATCATTATTTGTCCGGTTAGACCCGACGTATCAATTTTCCTTCGGGTCAGATCGGACACCATTTTATTTCCGAAAATAACTAAAATTTCTATCATCGACAGGTAAAACCCTCTCGAAAACCTTTTAATCTTCTTTTTAAACCAGACTAAAAAAGATTTAATCGCAATAATACATCGTCATAATCTTGCGTCTGTAGGGTATCTATATTTAGATATTGCTTACGATATTGATTCGGGGGAAAACCCACTAAACGTTGAGTATTGGCGGCGAATGGATCCGCGCATAATATATGTTGCAATCGATTTCTTGATTGTAAATATTTTACGATTTTTAATGCCTTTACTACTATCAACGTATGTATTTACTTCTTTTGTAATGTACATGGGTCAAAAATCTGCATAAAGTAGTATAGATCTAATCCAGTTCCGATTTACTTTTCATCGCGCAAGAACACTATCTATCTGCGTTCAACGTTTTCACAAGATAACGATTCAGCACGCCCTGGGAAAAATGACATGCTAAATTTGGCCTTCTTCAAGGCCAAAAAAGGTGTTATACATGTACAGTCATAACTGGTAAGCGGATCAGGAAGGGTTGAAATATTCATAGCAGTGTTAACGAACGCATGTCCTTTTCTATCCTGTTCCGATTGTTTGGATGAAACTTCCATTTGTTAATATGACGATTGTGTCATAGTTATTACATATTTCGTTTCACATGGCGCAGCTTTAGCTGTTATTATTATAAATAACTCATGTTGGGCTTTTTTAAAATAACAATTCAATAATATTTTCTTGTGTAACTATTATATCTGTGCACTAAGATGCAAGTCCTTTTGAAAAATGTTACTCTGTATGCGAAATATGAACACATTTTGAATAAAGGTCAGTGTCAGGCCAAATGAAATCCGTAATAAAGTTGATTGAACAATATCAGAAAGTTGTAGTCTTTGCAAGCACTGTACAGAGCAACTGATGCGGGGGTAATTTCTATTTGAAATTTGGGTAAAAGAACAACATCTTACCTTTTGTGTTTTAAAATCAAGTTAACATATCTCTTTGTTTTTTTTAATTATAGTTTTTATCTGTCCATTATATTCTTAACCCATTACAACACAGTGACTCTTTTTGACCCCCCCCCTAAAGAAAGATGCTTGGGGTAACATTGTGAAAAAAGAAGAAATTGCTTGTGACAAGCAATTTCTTCATTTTCCACATTGTTTTCTAACTCAAAATGGAAAGATTTTTTAAAATTTTATCAATTTGAAATTGTCGTCTGCAACATCATTGAATTTGGACCGGTCTAAAATTTTGTCGTTTGGTAATGGGTTAATGAAACGTGGTGAAACCAATATTTTATCAAGGAACTACCACAATACATTTTTCATGGATGGTCCATCTCTTTATAATTGATCTCGGAGGCCATTGAGCTGAGCAGTTGAGACAAGAATTGTATCCGTAAATCATCAGAAAGATCAACATTTCAAATGCTACGATTGGTATATCGCCAAGCAAGACCAAATTGTTCATAAAATATGCAAAGTCTCTGTCTTGCAATTGGCTGCGGTTGCAAGGCCCGCCCATTTGTCGTAATAATTATAATTTATGATGGCGTTTCATAAACGATATCCTTAAATAAACCTTATTATTTAGATAGGAATCTTTTTGAATATGAAGGTGTCCTGGTTGTTTATAGTCTTGAATTTGTAACGAACTTTCACACAGTAGGAGGTTTTTCCTTTATTCATTATAATTGTTTCGCTAAAAGTTCATACGACCGTATGTTTGTATTCATTAAAAAGTGAACCGAAGGATATACTATGAAAAATGATTTTTATCAAATAGGCGATAAAATATCACCTTCATTGTCATTAAGGATATTAAAATGAACTTTCTGTGGTCATACTAGGTTAATTTTGCGATAGAAAAATGTAATAAATGACTAACTTACGGCAACTGGACCACAGATTATATATAGCCTCGTTTTCACTGATGGATAAATTTTGAGAGATTCTACAGATATAACTTTGACAACAAGAGGAGCAAATGATATTCCAATCATCAATTTTGAAAATGATTGATATATTTTCTGGTGATTTATAATAAGTGGATTAAGTGTTTGTAAAAAAATAAAAATACATTAATCGAATCAATGTATCCTCAAAAACTACAAGCATTGTATTTTCTGGATGCGCAACGGATTTTAGAGTTACAACATTTTCATGAATTGATGGCAAAACAGCACCATGTATGTAGAAATGAAAGTTATGAACCAATTCGACAACTTGCTAGAGTTGAAAATGTCCGACGAAGTCCAGGAAAACCTTTCACGTCGTTCAATATATGCGATATATTGTCATCAAACGACGGGACGGCAAGGCATCCAAGAATCAGTGAGCGACCAGATACAATCAAATCCCGTGATTACAGACTGCCAAACAGTTCTAGATCAAACAGAGACAACAACAGAGTACGTGATATATACAATACAATACCAAACAATAATTCATCGTCTACACAGACTCGGATTATACGTCCCTGGAGTAGATCCCCGCCGCCGACATCACCTTCCAGTGACGGGGCGGGCGAGGACAGTCTCACACAGCATACTGTAAACCATAACATAGTGTTTAGTCCCGGTGTTCATCAGTCAGACTGTGTAGAAGACGAGATTATAGATGTAGAACATTACGACGATGAGTCCGAGGTGGAGACAGATTCACCCAGAACTAGCCGGTCACGTGACTCACCCAGAACTAGCCGATCACGTGACTCACCCAGAACTGCCCGGTCAGGTGACGACAAGGATGTCTCGCCGTTAGATGCACTTATGGCCATGTCCAGTAAAACGTTTAAAGGTCTCGATGCTTTCGGTAAGATATCGTATGGGAAATAAATATTTATATAAAAACAAAATCTTGATGAAACCAGTTGATTTTGAAATGGATAGAATATATTTGTAGCAACATAATGGATCGTTTAAAAACGGATGATAAAGTTGAACTCTGCAGAAAGAAATTATTTGTTCATTGCAATACCGGATTTTTTTTTTACAAATCCGTTATGCAACCAAACCGATTATTAAACCTCATTTTAAAAATCAACCAATCTATTACTGGCCATCTAGTGTTATGGATTCTTTCAAGAAATTGACTAAAATATAATTTTTAAAATGAGTAAACGAACTGACCACAGTATTAAGATATGCTGCATTCAAAACTAAATTTAAAATTTTGCAAAATGAATGAAAAATATAAGAATAATTTCATTGTATTGTCAATTCAATAGGTTTCTGTATTTTTGTTGCTTTAAATAAATATACGTGTCTCTTAAAAAAAATTGCATTTAAGTGAAATGTTTTATTTTCAAAATATCTTCACTTTATAGCAATTAGTCTGATTTTTAAGTCCAAAACAAGCATAAGATTTGTCTTCTTCATTTTTCTTATTTCTAGAGTAGCTAGCAAGAGCTAAATTAGGTGTGAAAGTATTTGAAAAGTAACAGAATAATCATGCGTTTCAAAATTTTAATTAGATGTGTTTCCGATCAGAAACGGATACGCATGCTCTAAATAATGCATTTGTAGTTGTAAACACATACACTACGTTTTTCGAAAATATTTCTATATATACCAAATAAAATATTTCTTGACAATACATGCACATTATTTTGTTGCATTATTATGACTTGATAAATGTATTTTTCTATGAATAAATGCCTTGACGTTTAAACGCCCTTTTATTTTTTTATTTTATTTTTTTTTTTTTTACTTTTTATTGTACCTATATTATTCTTAAAGGAATGCGGATGATTTTTTTAATTGTTAAAATCTTATATTTATACAAGAATAAAGATCAATGCTTTCGCATGTGCATTCTTTGAAAATATATTTACGTACATGAATATCTATCATCATCATTATTTTATCTATTCATTTATTTATTCATTTAATTTTTGAAAAAAATATTTTACACCAATCTGGGAATGACAATACGTAAATACGATATGTAAACAAACATAAAGTGAGCGGAATCGTATAGGAACAAACATTTTAAATAGAAAATTAATGAATAAATGTTACTGACAAATGAATATAGGAGAGGTCCGTATATGTTTCCTTTTATCTATAATGTATACCATTTTGATGTATCATAACCAGTGTTTCAGTTTGTTTATTTATTGAATTGTTTTTTTTTTTTTTTTTTTTTTTTGTTTTTTTTTTTTTGTTTTTTTGACATTTCGGTAAAGAAAAAAAATATGGTTTAGTATCAATCGTAATCGTGCTTCCTTCAGCTAGACATCCACCCATGTCAACACTAGGCCCATAATAGAAATTGGGGATTTCTTTGGATTTGATTTTTAAAAAAAAAAGCCTATATAAAAAAGCCAGACAATTTCTTAATAAATATGAAAACCAGTCGTTTTTGGAATTAAATTGAACGATTTTCCAAACAAGATCGTATTGTAATGTAGTACATATTTTATATGATATGTAATAGTTGTTTTAATATATATTCTTTATTTAGGAAATAAGGCACAAATGCCTATCATTACCACATACATAAATAATACAAACATATCAAAAAGTGAACAGAATTTCACCAGTCAATTTGTCTTCGGACTGGTTTATATTACAAAGAAAAAATGTTACTGTACCAGCACTTACAAATTTCTAATGATGTATGAGTAAGAATTTTATGAAATATGACAATATGGAAAATACTTCTTAATTTTACCGGGTCTTAATCTCTTATTTGTTGGAATTTCAGACACATTTGCATCATAGAATGATATGTTTCATTGCCTGTATTTATGACCGTCTGAAAAATAAAGTTTCAGTATGGAATAGAATGTTGTAGTTTTCTTTTGAAGAAACTCCTAACTACGGATTGTATGAGGCTGTATTTGTGAGGTTTCTGAAGAAAAGTAGAAAAAGGTAAAATCCGCAACATATTGCACAGAAGAATCGAATATTTGAGCAAATCAAGACTACATGTTTGACTGGGATGAAATATCCACCTCGGCTTTATGAACAATCCAATATCTACACAATACGCTCAAAGTCTATATTAAAAAAAAAGAAACAATATTAGAATGAAAATAACAAAAAGTAATTGTTGAAATGATAATGATAAATGAAATGTTCTAATATGCACGCGCCTTTAATAAACAGATATGACATCATCACGCTCTAAATATGACGTCATTAAGGTTTACGAACTGAGAATGAAATGCAGAGCCAGAGGCGAAATTTGAAAAGTGCCAGTAATCCCTAATCTGTGTTACATTTCCATTCCAAATACAAATATAAGCATTTTGTATGGTTTAGAATTTTGAATTAATGTATACTTGTGGAAATATTTGACAAAAATGTTCAAAATTACCTCCCTTGCTTATGAAAATAGAGTAAAAAAATATTTGTAAATTATTTTCTTCTTGAAGCATAATCTTGAAATCCGGCCTGGTGAATCAACTTCTGTGAAGGGTATTTACAAGTGTGTGTAATTTGATGCATTTCGTATGGCTAGAAAGTGGTGTTTTCATTCTCAGTTCGTAAACCTTAAAGACCGATGACGTTTGAGTTGTTTTCATTTCTGGGAAAAGAGGAAAACAAAAATAGAGCCATGTATGGTTATAGAGGTGCCTAGATAAAGAGGCAAGTCCATTTTTACTTGGAGAGATCGCAGCTCATCTCGGAATAGCATATTTTTATTTATCTCGTGTGCACGTTTACATGTATATATAATTATATTATATTGGCAAGCTTCTCTACACGACGAAGTTTATATTGATTCAAAAAACGCTGAAGTCCCAAGCCGGGTAGAGTTGGATTTATGAAATAAGCAATATTACTCCGCACTTGCATTTTCTCAATTTTTACACAAAGTTTATATTTGTTTACATATCAGAATCGAAATAATCGAATTTCTACCGTGGTATATCGTTATTCAACCATGGTTCTGAGTTAGGCTTCTCAATGCATAATCCATTCGGGCTCTTACCCTCATGGATTATCTATTGTGTCGTCCAACTCAGAACCGTGGTTAAATAACGATAGACCACGGTAGAAAATCGATTATTTCTTTAAAGGAATAAGTTTAAAAAAAAGAACAAGGGAGTAAGAAATGTAGTAATTAATATCCTTAAGTCCAGCACATTTAACCCTAAATCCAAACAACACATTGGCCTGACAGCCTTGATAGGAAAAATGTATAGAAACCTTGAGACAAAAGAGAAACTGATGATGGTCATCATCAATAGTTTTTGTGCCATATCAAATTGTACGGAAACCATATACTTATATCAATTTTATTGATTGCAACGGCATTCAAATTAGAACAGTCTAAATTGCATAGCTTGGTTATGAGTATATGGATTGCATTTTTATACAACTGTCAACGTATAACACAAACGAAAATTAATAATTCGTATTATAATGTAAATAATACCATAAACTTTTAACCCATTCTCAGACAGTGATGCGTTTTGATACATCTAAAAGAAAGATGTTCAGAAAAAATTGAGACACACAAATACTGTCTCATTTTGTCTTAATATTTTCTTAGCTAAATCATTTCGAAAATATGTCTTAAAACAAACATGTTGCAGTAGCTTTAGAATTTGAGTGAGCAGTCAAAAATTATGCCATGTGGTAATGGATTTAAGTTGTAATTAATCATTATCCTTCCCTTCATACTTGGTCTCCAAAAGCAATTGAATTTGTTGTACACATATTGTAATAACTGGAAACTGGAGGTTAATGTTTCTAAAACTAAAGTTGTTGTTTTTAGAAACGGGGGTAGGCTGTCAAATACAGATAAATGGTATTATTCAAATAATGTTATCGAATGTGTCAATTGTTTTACTTATATTGGAGTTATTTTTACTCCGAGCCTGTCAACCTTTAAAATGGCAGAAAATAATTCATTGAAAGCTAAGAGTGCGCTATTGAGCCTATTTTCTTCTATGAAAACGTTAATGCCTATATATGGTAAGACTTTTTTCAAAATCTTTGACACTAAGATAGCTCCAATTTTGTTTTATGGTTCCGAAATTTGGGGGTTACAAAATTTTGAGTGTGTAGAAATTGTTCATAAATATGCATGTAAAAGGTTTTTGAATGTTCCAGTGAATACACCTGATGCAGCAGTCATGGGAGAGTGCGGACGATTTCCATTATATATCTACACATGTAAAAGAGTTCTTAAATACTGGTTATCAATATTAAGTATGCCTGATCATAGATATGTTAAAAAATGCTACAATATGCTCAAATTATATGATTCTCTTGGTCACAAAAACTGGGCATCAAAACTTAGGAAAAATTTGTATGAAAATGGATTTGGATATGTTTGGGAAAACCAATCGGTGCAAAATAGCAAGCATTTTATCTCTCAATATCTGCAGCGGCTGTCTGACCAGTAGCTGCAGATATGGAGAGATAGATGCTGTACTCAGTCTAAACTAATTCTATACAGAGATTTTAAAAGTACCCTCGAGTATGAGTCTTATCTTGATATATTAAATATTTATAAATTTCGCAAGGCGCTTGCTTGTTTCAGAACAGGATCTTTACAACTTGCCATGGAGCAGGGTCGCTATAACAATATAAGTGCTGAACAACGATTTTGTTTTCGTTGTAAAAGTCAAATTGAAGATATGTATCATTTTCTGCTAGTGTGTCCAATTTATTTTGACCTTAGATGTACTTATATCAAGGAAAAGTATTTCAATCCTCCATCATTATACAAATTTAAAATAATTATGACTAGGAAAAGCGAAACGGAAGTTAGAAACATTGCAATGTACATTTATCACGCCTTCGAAAAAAGAAAATCATATGTCATTTCCTGAATATACAAAATATTATATATCATCAACTTGACTTACAATTACTTTACATGCGTCAAATTGAATTTGTATTGTTAACTGTCTATTGTTGTCACTGGTTGTACAAAGACTTTGTATATGTGTTTATGTAATTGAAAAGGCTGGAGGCCGATTTTCAATAAAACATTTGAATTTGAATTTGAACATACTACATGTACCAACATACATTACATACTGCCAACTGGGATCCATTCGGACCCACAAATAGATTTCTAATTTATTACAGAATTATGAATTACAAAAGAAATTCCTATGGTTAATTGTTACATTGTCAGGGAGTGGTAACAGAAAAACAAACACCAGAAAGCAATGTCTATAAACCATTGCAAATGGAGTAAAAACACGATGCATTTCATGATTTTAACAAAATGAGATACACAATTATTGTGGGGTCCAAATGGACCCAAACAAAACGAAAACTTCTAGAAACGTGTAGTCTGCAATTGTGAAAGTGCTACATGGCATTGGCTAAAGACAACGGTATACCAACAAACTCCTATAATATGGACACCAAACTGTATGTGGTAAAAAGGCATGCACAAATTGACACGTGGGGTCATATTGACCCGAGTTTGTGGGATAAAGGTTCGAAAGAACGAAATTGGATTATTCATTATTCTTTATAATTTATCACGTAACATGCAATTCGTTTAAAAAAACGGAAACAGAAATCACCATATATGCTCAATAAACTAAAAGGAATTTAAGACTATTTCTTGGTAAAGATACAAAACAGTTCAAACTGGTTTTGCCGAAGTCAAATTGGTTATCAAATTACATTAACTTATCTATGATTCGACATTGATATAGCATATTTCAAATTCGACTTTTTGCCCTTTGTGGTGGCTTTTCAAGCTTATATCAGGTGCATTCATTCTAATTTGTTTAGATGAGCCATCTCTATTAATTTTTCTATTTTATATCTATGGTTACATTTTCTCCAAAGATACAATACAATGCAAATTGAACTAAAGACACCTGTATTATTTCGAGTTAATCGATGTCGACGTTGCAGGGGTAAATCATGTATAACAGACTAACAGTTACTTTAAAAAGAACATAGTCAGAGACATCATTTTCTTTATTATTTGGGGCAACCTACCCATCATTAAAAACTAAACACTTCGTCCTCTTTCGGGGTCATTGGCGACACAATGGAGATTCACGAGGTTATACGGGTTCTTAGAATCCGGATACACTCGCCAATTTCCGTTGAAACTTAAACCGGCGAAGGTGAAGCCGGAATGAATTGCACGAGGTTTTGTACCTAACGAGGAATGAAATATCTTTATACGAAATCAAAACAATGATTATTTTCCGGAAATATTAATGTATATCAAAACAAAAATGTAAATTGAAATGAAATGTTTGAAACTTTAAAAGAGCTAAATGAATTAAGATATATTCCATAAATTTGTTCTAAATAAAAACCGTTATGTATTTGTAATTTGCTGTATCAGTTTCTGTAAATGTTTTTCGTAACCCTTTCCCGAACATCAAAATATAAGATTGACTACTTTAAAGTTGCTACAGCTGGCAAAAGGGATAATGGTGAAGTCACGAACTTTTTTGCAATATAACAAAGAAAATATTGAGGCAAACTCCACACAATAATTGGTTATCAGCATTTTCATATTCGTATCAATTAATTTCAATATTTTCTTATCAGTAATATCAAAAGCGAGTCCTCTTTGGGGAAAAGATTATGTAATTTCCTTCATTTACCGACTTATTTCCAGACTTTTTTTACATTTTCTCTGTGACAGAAAAGACCCCAAGGAATGTCCTTCATATTTTACAAACTTTGCTGATGTTGTTGTTGTTATTGATGTTGTTATTGTTTTATTTTTTTTTCTTTTTACATACCTTCGAAAACAGTATAATAGATATTTCTATTTTAAAACACTTATAATTTAAAAACATTTTTCAAATTACATATAATGACACTTTTTGGAGACCCAACAAGATAAAGACAAACAATTTCTTAATTTCAAAATTGTTTTCCGCAAAAAAAGTAAATTGTTGTCTGCAACATCTTATAATTTGAACCTACAAAAAATAGTGCCGTCTGGTAATGGGTAAAGAAATAATCCATATTTATTTCATTGGAAAAATAGAATCAAAGTACTGAAAGTACTGTTGGAAAGCAAATTTGCTGGTTATGTCTAAAGGCCTTTCTAGTTGTTAGCAATATGAATTACACGGAGTTGGATAAAAGTAATAAATTGAATTTGATTCTTTAGAAAGTTACAAAATACAAATTATGAAAGGATATTTGTCTGTTCCATATCAGCACAATATACTGAACAAAAGAGAAAACTTTACGCTGCAAGATTTCTTGTTTCTGAAAAAGTATCGAACTAAAAGCCTGATTTTATTTTTACAATATTTCCATGGCATTCGGCATTGTCGAAGTTTCATTGCCTTGTCTCCTTTAATGTCAGAGTTACGGCCCTTAATGCATTTACAGCTAATTTCATCTGATGCCACATACGCGCGATAAACGATTCATTATTTTTACGGAATTGGTCATATCCGGGTTGCCAAAAAAACCACAAAACATCTCTCTTATCACTTGGAGCAAGCTCTAAAAAAAAGGTCTAATCTGTCAATCTTGTGAATTACCCCCCTTTGACATAAACAAATAGGGAATTTAAAATGTTTGATATTCATAAATTGCACACCTGAAAAACGGACCCCTGTCACACTTAAAGGGTCCGTTTTTCATCCCCATAATTAAGATCAACAAAACGTTTAGTGTTTGGCACAACCAAGTCAATGAACGATGCGAAGCACATTCATTTGATTTCTTTACTTGTTGAATTTAGAAGAAATATGACAAGCAATGTATGTGTAAAGTTTTAATTTTTGTTCAGTATACTATGGTAGGTTCTATAAAGTTTCTATGGAAAATCCAATTGCCGAAAACATAGTGCTGTTTTAATTCATTTCGGGCACTAATTTTCAATAAAATGTTATAAGGAAATGATGTAGAAAGCAAGAAATTGGAAGGCATGTGGTCTTGGGTCCTCTCCAAACAGGGACTGGGAGAGCAGAGCCTCCTATCCGGGGGCCGAATTCTCCCAGCCGAAATCGACTATAAGGCATTCTAGCACTCTATATGTTCTCCTATACCCAATGTCATGTTCTGAAGTAGTTTTTCTTGTATAATAGACTAGTGCGACAGGTCACGGTTCATAAATCTATTTGATGTATGACGTGAACTTTTGCAAAATTCGGTACAATGGACAAGTTTCCACTAAGACCCCCCCCCCCCACACACACACACACAACAGCCTCCGGAAGTCGTCCTTACAGACAAAAGGCGAAATTTTTAAGCTGGGAACGGTTGACTGTAAATCAAATAAAATAACCGGCTATCCGGCTATCAACGAATTCATTCAATTTCATAGTTTTTGTTCCACTTAAAACTTCTCTTTATCACTGTATATTGAATGCACTTGCGCTTAATTGCTGTATATTGAATGCACGTGCGTCGTCATCGATTTCTCCGCATTTTTTGGGAGCCTCGTTTTGAAAATGTCGATTCGTTATTATTTTTAGTAACAATTCACATGTTTACAATGTTAATTTCCCATAAACCCATTGTTTGCCTCCGGAAGTTAATCAGAGTCTTCTCTGATGAAAATTCGCTCTTCGATTTTTGGATGTAGCTATTTACATCAGAGCGCTGTCCAATTCAAAAACAAAAGAAAATTCCGACACAAATTATGTCGCTGTGTCGGAATTTTCTTTTGTGTTTGACTGGGACAGCGTTCCGTTGTAAATAGCGACATCCAAGTATCATCGAGCGAATTTTCATCAGAGAAGTCTCGAATTACCGGAAGTGTTCTGCGGGTACGGACTAAAACATAAATGAAAGGAGTCTATACCCTAATTAGAATGCATTTGATCTCTGAAAACTACATGTCTTACTTGCTAAAACATGTGTTCCGTAACTACTTTATCCCTTTCCCAAATAAGACCGGGTTTGACAGCCCGTAAAGAAAATGTTCGGGGGAATATTGGGATGAAAGAAGAAACTGCTGATAATCAGAATTTTCTATTTTAACCTCGATATTGTCTTTAGTATTATCTACAAATAATTCTAATTTTATCTAGGTATATACCAATTTTGTCGTCTGCTACGGCTTTTTTTTATTTTGACCAATCTGAAATGTTTCTATTTGGGAAATGGTTAACATACCAACAATGAAAATTGATTTGATTCTATGTATGCCTATTCATCTAGATCTATATCTATAGATTAAAAAGTTAACACCGTTTTTTAAACCAAGTGGTGAAAGGATTGCTAGTCTGATTTCTATGCATTTTGAGCATATCATCACATATTCTGGTTTCCCAGATTTCGCTTTGAAATGGCTAGCTACACGCGAATACTAGCAAGGCCTATTAGACAAGATGTCTATGTCATTAACCTTGAAATACCCACTTAGTTGATCAATCAATTATTGTGAACGCGATTAAATGCATGGCTTATCGAAAATCATTGTTTAGTTTCGGACACGTGTAAGAATTTGGGCATAGAAAGATTCTAAAAATAGACGTGTCCTAGTTCCTATCTTTAGCGCTTGAAGTGGGTCGCATATTTCATAGTTCAGTAAACTTGACTGACCCATTTTCAACGAAAGTTATTGGACTGGCTATTGAACCGTAGTGAAAGCAAATTACTACGTGATCGTTTCTCCTCTTTTAACACATGTTTAATTGAATGTTTTATCATCGGTCACACAATTGAATATCTTATGTACAACTATAGAATTCAGTATTGAATATTCGAAAGGTTGTTCTTGTCATTGATCTTTGCTTTTGATAGAACTATTTATAGTGAGGAGGACCGGGAGATGTTGTGTGGTATGCAGAGAATGTAAAAGTGCAGAGAATCACGACTGCAATGAAAAGCAAATTTTGCAAATTTGCTTTCCAAAAATGGGTTTTGCGTATAAGAAAAAAGACGCCACTTTGGCAAAATATGTAGTTACGGAGGAATGCTCCAGTTTCCTATTTTTTTTTTCCAGTAATAGAATTTATTTTCATTTTGTATGTTGAAATTTACATGTTTTTACCAATTGAAAAATAAAATAAAAATGGATGGTCAGCGATCTTGTTTGAATTTTATAGGCATTAGTATCACATACCCCCACAGCGAAAAAATGCACAATTTCTCGCACCTGTTCAAGGTCACAAAATGCTAATAAAATGCTGTATATTCATTGTTTAGTCCCGAAAACGGATTTAAAGTAACGTCTTACATTTAATAAGAACGGAAAACCCAAAATGTGTGCTATTTAAAGGCGTAAATGTATAAAACAGCATGTTCACGTGTTCGGTTAGATCAACGAAACTGGAGTGTTTTATATCAAAATTTGCATATTTTTGGAAATAGTTCTACACAATAGAATTTGATAAAACTCCCTCATTGTATTAAGCAACATGTCTAGGTAATAATTCAAAAAGAAAATGTATAGGTCAGCGCACTTATTAGTGAATTACAGCAATTGAAAAGTACAAGTTTAAAGCACCCGTACACAATAGACCTTGAGCCACCAATAACCCCTGCTCCCCCCCCCCCCCAGGGGGAATTTTGAAGGTAATGATTTTCGGAAAGCTTATAACAAATGCTACAAGATGAGCGTTGTTTGCACTCTGGCCGTTGGGGCTTTTGGCTGTTACCCTTATCTAAAACCCTTAACCCTTTTAATTTTTTTTATTCAAATATACAAACATTTATTTGGTCATATCTTCATTGAATTTTGACCTACATATGTCAATATGGTATCAAATGAAAGCTTATGACTTGCTCTTTCATTTGAAGTTACTTTATGCAAATTAGCTCATTTTCATATTCATGAATATTAACTATTTCCCTTAAAATTGTCAATTTTTTATTAAAATTTGGTTAATAATTTCCAAAACAAGGTGTTTCTGTCCAGGGGGAATTTTGTAAACATGGTTTATCAGTAAGAACATTTTATTAGAAACATTTTGAGCCTTGTTTGCACTCTGGCAGTTGGGGCTTTTCGGCGTGACTCTTATCTAAACCCTTAACCCTACCAAATCGTTCATTCAAATTTTGAAAACGAATTTGGTCATATCTTGGTTGAATATTTACACACAGATGTCAGAATGGTATCAAATGAAAGCTTATGACTTGATCTTTCATTTTAAGATATGTTATGCTAATTGGCTCATTTGCATATTCATGAATATTAATTATTTTTCCTAAAATTGCGATTTTCGACCAAAATCTGATAAATACTTTCCAAAACAAGACATTTTTGTGCAGGGGAATTGTGTAAACATGATTAATCTTAAAGAAAATCATGTAAGAAACATTTTGAACGATGTTTGCACTTTGGCTGTTGGGGCATTTGGCCAAAACCCTTATCTAAACCCTTAACCCTATGAAATTCTTCAGTCATTTCAAAACGTTTTTTATCATATCTTGGTTGATTATTTACCTACAGATGCATGGTGTCAAATGAAAGCTTATGACTGTCCCAATGATTTGTTATAAATTTTATGCAAATTATCTCATTTGCATATTCATGAATGTTAATGACATTACTTAAAACTGTGACCTTTTTAGCGGGTATTCGGTAAATACTGTCAAAAACATTGTGTTTTTCTCAAGGGGAATCATGTAAACATAGTTTATCTTAAAGAACATTTTATTAGAAATATTTTGAGCAATGTTTGCAATCTGGTGGTTAGAGCCTTTGGCCGTGACCCTTATCTAAAACCTTAACCCCATCAAATTTTTCATTTAAATTTTCAAAACGTTTTTGGTCACAGCTTGATTGAATATTGACCTACAGATGTCACTACGGTATCAAATGAAATCTTATTGATGACTCTTTCATGTGCTATTATTTTCTATGCAAATTAGTTCATTTGCATATTCAAGAGAATGAATGATTTTCCTTAAAATTGTGATTTTTCAGCGAAAACCTGTTAAATACTTTCAGAAAATACTTTCAGAAACAAGGCGTTTCTGTTCAGGGGGAATTATGCAAACATGATTTATCTTAAAGAACATTATATAAATAACATTATAAGCGATGTTTGCACTGTGGTAGTCGGAGCTTTTGGCAAAAACCCCTTTTCTAAACCCTTAACCCTATCAAATTGTTCATTAAAATTTTCAATATGTTTGGTCATCATCTTGATTAAAAATTGACATGCTAACGTCATAATGGTATCAAATGAAATCTAGTGAATTGCTTGTATATAGGCAATTTGCTCATTTGCTTATTCATGAATATTATTGATTATTCAAATGTTTGGGATAAGACCACATTTATTTTGGAAAATCCATAAAATGTATTCCATTTGACAGTGCTAAAGTATGTGTTGTATAGTAACCCTGTAATGTTAAGTACATAGTAACCATGTTATGTTTAGTGCAATAAATGCTGATGATTCTTTGCATTAAATAGACATTCTAGTGTTGATCTATGTCGGTTTCCATTATGATAACCTAGCCAAACTCCTAGAGTGTAAGTAATTCCAAGATTGCCACCATGTGTGATGTTAATCATTTTTGGTCAAATTGTCCTTAAACAGTGCAAAAAGTAAGTGTCTTAATATGGGATTTCATATGCTGATCTGAACCAGTTTTTAGTTGTAGCATTTAAATATCAGGAAAGTATTGAACTGAAGATATCTATGGCTATCTAATGCCATCCTTGAAAACATATGCCATATTGAAAGATATTGTATATGTATCGCAAGGGAACTATTTTCAATCCATTGTGAGGTTATACTATGCTGAAAGCACATATAAGATATATGTATAGGTTCGGAAGAATTTGAATATACATTCAGCATGGGCTGTCGGTAGTAAGGATCAGTTCACAGTTCACATCTGTTCTGATCGCTGATACAGACAAATAAATGCATCGTAAATAACTGCAATAATCTTTTGATCGCAATCGGTTATTGTCTGTACTCTAGCTACATACGTACAGCGAGTACATTTCTTGATTTATGCATCTGATACATAGGCTTTACATATGGCACCCCAAGCTTAATTATCTGAAGTTAAAATACCTAATTAGATCATAACGGAATGGTAACACCAGTGTCCCTGATCTGTCAGCCACATATCAAATACACTTACGGCTAACAAACAAATTGACTTGGCTATGAGGAATACACAAGGAAGGGCTCTCCAGATTGAACAAAATCATGCTGTTTTCTCCATGTGAATGGCAAAAAATGGGACTTGACAATTGATTAACAATGTTATTCTGCTATATGTATGCAATCTCTGTACATTCCAGGATCTCTATTCAGCCATAAAAATTACAAAAATAATTGAAATAATTAATTTTATATGTGTATTAGAATAAAGCCCCACAGGTTAGACACCTTTTGTATCATTATATGGCATTTGATAAAATGTTTATGTTCAAAGTCCTATTTTGCGGCAATTTTGGATTCATCAAAGGATAACATTCTGTCAACTAAACTAGATATAAGCAATAACACCAGTACAATACATGGAATCAATCAAACTTATTTGCACTTAAACAATAAAGATTAAAAAATCAAATGGAAACTAAATACATACATTGATAATAAGATTTATAGGAACAAAATATGATGGGTTGCACACTTTAAAATCGCAGTAACTCACGAGAAAGAAAAAAATCCCACCTTTTGGTAGGTATTTAACTTGAAAACAATCACAAATTGTAGATAAATCATTAATATACATGCATATGCAAATGAGCCAATTTGCATAAAATAACTGCAAATTAAAGGAAAAGTCATTAGCTTTCATTTGATACCATTCTTACATCTGTAGGTCAATATTCAATCAAGCTATGACCAAAAACGTTTTGAATATTCAAATGAAAAATTTGACGGGGTTAAGGGTTTAGATAAGGTCACGGCCAAAAGCCCCAACCGCCAGATTGCAAACATTGCTCAAAATGTTTCTAATAAAATGTTCTTTAAGATAAAATATGTTTACATGATTCCCCTTGAGTAGAAACACAATGTTTTTGAAAGTACTTACCAAATACCCGCTAAAAATGTCACAGTTTTAAGTAATGTCATTAATATTCATGAATATGCAAATGAGATAATTTGCATAAGATTTATTGCAAATTATTGGGACAGTCATAAGATTTCATTTGATACCATTCTTACATCTGTAGGTCAATATTCAACCAAGATATGATAAAAAATGTTTTGAAATGACTGAACAATTTTATATGGTTAAGGTTTTAGATAAGGGTTTGGCCAAATGCCCCAACAGCCAAAGTGCAAACATCGTTCAAAATGTTTCTTACATGATTTTCTTTAAGATTAATTATGTTTACACAATTCCCCTGACCAAAATGTCTTGTTTTGGAAAGTATTTACCAGATTTTGGTCGAAAATTGCAATTTTAGGAAAAATAATTAATATTCATGAATATGCAAATGAGCTAATTTGCATAACGTATCTTAAAATGAAAGATCAAGTCATAAGCTTTCATTTGATACCATTCTGACATCTGTGTGTAAATATTCAACCAAGATATGACCAAAATTATTTGCAAAATTTGAATGAACAATTTCGTAGGGTTCAGGGTTTAGATAAGGGTCATGCCGAAAAGCCCCAACCGCCAGAGTGCAAACAAGGCTCAAAATATTCCTAATAGAATGTTCTTACTGATACACCATGTTTACAAAATTCCCCCTGGACAGAAATGCCTTTTTAAGAAAGTAATTATCCAATTTTCGCCAAAAAATGGAAATTTTAAGGGAAATAATTAATATTCATGAATATGCAAATGAGCTAATTTGCATAAAATAACTTCAAATGAAAGAGCAAGTCATAAGCTTTCATTTGATACCATTTAGACATCTGTTTGACAATATTCAATGAAAATATGACCAAATAAGTATTATAAATTTGAATGAAAAAAATGATAGGGTTAAGGGTTTTAGATAAGGGTAACAGCCAAAAGCCCCAACGGCCAGAGTGCAAACAATGCTCAAAATGTTTCTAAGATATTGTACTTTATGAAAAACTATGTCTACAAAATTCCCCTTGTGGGGGGGGGGGGGGGGGGGGGGGGAGCAAACATGTTTCTGGCTCAGGGACTACAATTAGTACCCGACACAGCGTCATAAATAATCAATACTATCGATACATAATGTCACGCAGCCTCAAAAACTATTTTCAAAACGGCTAAATATTTGATAAACCTATTTTGAAAGCTGATATAGTCAACACAAACGATGTTGCATAACATACAAGGAAAAGTTAGAAAATGCCAGTTATAATCAGTGTCTTGCTTTGTATCAGTAAATTCCCAAGTTTTTAATTTTAGGTTAGAGCATTCTCTATAACCCTTCCCAAACAAGACCTGTGTTTTAGTGTCTCTATCCTAAAAGTAAAGCTTGTTCAAACCTTATGTTGTATTGGCACTTATTCAAACCTATTGTCTAGACGATTCAAGTGATAACCCACAACATACAGTTTTAAATTCTGTTTCATCGTCTGTTGGTGAATGATCAATTGATTTGCATATCTTGTGGAAATGCTTTTGACAGAGGATAAGTAAAAAAAATGTTTGGAAACATGTCCAATGCAGTCATTTAGATAAAAAAAAAATGCAAATGCAGAAACACAAACTAACGAAATCAATATACATCATCCTCGGAACCCAGCGGTCATAGCTACGCTACATGACATGTAGCGTAGCTATGACCGCTGGGTTTCCGAGGATGAATATACATAAAATAGGCTACTACTTCAACCCTGATTATTTTATAAGATTTGAAAACCAACCAGACTTTTCATGTGAATCTAAAGATATTTATAATTTAATATCAACACAAGCAATATTGCTGCAACATTTCTGAGCAACGTAACCCGTTTATCTGAAATGCATGTTGGATATCAAATATTGATGTAGTCGATATATTCAATTTGTTATTTGTTTTCATTTCTGAATGCTCAAAATAATCCTCCTCTTTGATAAACATCTAAGGGTATGCATTGCGGCAGTTATGTTATGTTTCCCCGTGGTCTGATATTTTCAATTTGTATGAGACTCATATTTTCAGATTATTTAAGTAGAATATACACAGTGGATAATCACGTGATACAACAATTTCAGAAAATCTTCAATAACTTTGTGAATACGGGGCCGATTTGAATTCGGTTTGAAGCAGATAAGGTGGACAGACGTCACGCATTAGATGGATGTGATGTATTATTGAAAAATCAACTGATAAAAAAGTTATTGAAGATAAACAAAAACTTTGGTTTATCTTCAATAACTTTTTTATCAGTTGATTCTTCAAAAATCTACAACGTTCAGCTTATTTCTGGCATTTTTCCACGTTCTCTGCTTCAAACCGAATTCAAATTGTTCAAGTATTAACAAAAATATTGACTATTTTCCGAAATTCTGAGTCATGTGATTATCCACCGTGATTTATGCGGCGTCAAGAGAGTACCATCAAACTCCTGATTTACAAAACAGTGATGCTTAAAACAAGCTGTAGTTACGAGGTTTTCGATGAAAAACAGCGAAATACAACAGCAAAAAATCCTCAGTCCGATTCATCTTTAAAATAAATCTGATCTTACAGGAATCCTGAAAAAAAAATGACTGTTGCTAAGGGTTATAACTTTTTCTTCTTGTAGACATTAAAGGGACATTTGACAGATATTCTTTCGTAAATTTACTTTTATTTTTATCTGAAAGAGCATCTTTTATTATGCGTGTGACAAACAATTTCTTCATTTTCCACAACGTTTTTTAGCCCAAAAGTAGATAAATTTCGTTGACATGTCTTTTGCAACTTCTTGCAAGTTGTACAAGTAATAAATTGTATCGTTTGGCAATGGTTTAAGATAAGTTAAAAGGTCAGACTGATACAATGACATTTTTGAACGTCGAAAAGAAGAATCTTCATAACTCACGTGTATGTTTCAAAGAGAAAAGCGTCTAAATCTGTTTTTTTTGTTGTTGTTGTTGTTTTTTCTTCAGTAGCTATATCATATTCATATCGAACATCAAAAACAAGTATTTTAACATTATGTCATATACATGTTTTAATGTTAAGAGAAAGTGTACACATTTTACATGTACGTTGGTAGTTATACCCCTCTACCAATGCCCTTCGCCAGGTCAGAGAGGGAGGTCAAGGTCAAAAGTGATTTGTTATTCATCTGCTTAACTAAGCATTATAGTCTAACTTAAAGTGACATTTCACAGACATTTTTCATAAATGTTACTTTTATTTTTATCTGAAAGAGCACATTTCCTTATGAAAGTTCTGAAAATTTCAAGCCAAAATATTGCGCCGTTCACGAGAAATATATATTTTTGTGTTAAAATTAAACAAAATTGTCGTTGACAATAGTTCAGATTTATATGGAATTTGTCACATCTATCTCAACTTTAAAGGCGTGTTTTTCGCTTATCAGTAACAACTTCAAAAAACTGATCGCATTTATATTCATAAGAATAACCAGTATTGGTATCAAGACATACTTTCAAAAATTGAAATAAAAATGAAATGTCCCTTTCAAGGGCTGATTTTTAGAATGGCCCGTTCCTGTAAGACAATTAAGATTTCATTACAGCAAATGTCTTTTCGTACGGGATGTAGATGTGTGACTAGGTTTCACCCTTCCCGAAATAAGACCTGGTTTTGACGTCCCTATTAGAAAATGGTTGGGAAAACATTGAGACAAAAGAAGAAACTGCTGATAACCAGCAGTTTCTCCTTTTGTCTCAATATTTTCTGTGCATTATTTTACACAAACACCATATTATCAACATTTATTTTGTCGTCTGCTGCGGCTTTCATATTGGACCAGTCCAAAATTGTGTTGTTTGGGAGAGGGCTAAGAGCCAGCTGCAGCAACTTTGAAATGCTGGTCCTCCTTGTATTTCTGCAAAAACAACGACCATATGTAACATCCGAAAATCAGCGAATTCCTTAAGCGGACGTGATCAAACAGGATTTGGTTCAGTAGAAATGTAATGCGCTCTTATGTTGCCAAAAGAAGACATTGCACGTTCTTTTCGCCAATAGTAAGGTTCCAATGTTGCAAACTCCTGTGCAAAAAGTTAACATTGTCATAGTAAACATGTCCTCCTATTCAATTTGTCTACGTTCATGTTAAGTCTTTCTTTAATTTAAAAAGGGACTTTAAAACGCATTTTGATTTTCTCATATACAGATCTGGGTACACACACTTTTTAGTCATAAGCAGGCTGTTTTCGCTTTAAGTTAGAAATAGTATGATGCGAACACACGTTGTCGTATAATCGTGTACCCATGCCAGTCAGTACTGATTGTACATTCTATGTTGCGTGACTGTGTAACCGAGAAATGATCCTGTTATCAAGTTGAGCAATCGAACTGCTAATGACATGGATTTATGACGCCATTACTTGTAGCAGGGAAACGATTTCCCTTTACCATACAGAAATGATATATGTAATATAGACCGATCTTAACTACATTGAGATGAAGAAGGCAATATCAGAAATAGTTTATGCATAAATTGTAAACAGCATACATGCAGTATATCACGCTTTAAGAGAAAATGGGAGCTTCTGATTTCTTTATTCCCAGAAGTCTTCTTTGCCAGTGGCGTACCAAATCACGAATTGTTAGGAGAAGTGTTATATCACCAGCAATAACTGCGTTAATCAATAATTTATAGTCAGGTGACATTATACAACTATCAGGGGTGCCCACCCACGTTTAGTACTCAACATTCACCGAGATCTGAATTTCTCGACATGAGGTGCCATTGAAGACCCGTGAGTAAATGTCTTGCTATATCGGCGATCTGTGTTTAACCCTTTCCAAAACAAGACCTGGTTTTGACGTCCTTAATAGAATAGGCTTGGGAAAACATTGAAACAAAAGAAGAAACTGCTGATAACCAGCAGTTTCTCCCTTTGTCTCAATATTTTCTATACCATATTTTACACAAATTCTATCAATGATAAGTTCCATTTTGTCAATTGTGGCAGTTTTTGAAGTTTGAAGTGGATTACCCTACAATTTTGTCGTTTGGGAAAGGGTTAAATCCTCTGTCTGGTACTCCACATTACGGACTGATGGATTCATTGCACAAGGTACTCTTCACGGTGTATAATCACGTGACTCAGAATTTCCGATAATCTTCAATATCTTTTTTAATACTTGACCAATTTAGATTCGGTTTGAAGCAGAGAAGGTAGGAAAATGCCAATAATAAGCTGGTCGTGTTGGATATTTTGAAAAATCAACTGATAAAAAAGTTATTGAAGATAAACCAAAATTTTGGTTTATCTTCAATAACTTTTTTATCAGTTGAATTTTCAACAAGAGCCGTCACAGACGGATTATTCTCCCCGAATAAGTGTTTGTCACAAAATAAAAACTATCATACATTAAGCCCCCTTTTCCCATGACAGCTTTTTTGTACACACTTTATTTATAGAATACGGTCTAGAACATCCTATTTATTACATAAGCACAAAATTTCATTAAATTCTGCCTATTAGATGAAGAGAAATAAGAGAAAAACTAATTTTTACACTAAGGCCCCTTTTTCCATGACGCATCCTTAAATTTACAAACGGAGAAAAAAGTCCCTAGGTATTGACCCAGGGAGTTAACATGTGAAGTTTCATTGAATTTGGTCCAAGGGTTGCTGAGATATGGCTGTGGACGGACGGACGGACGGACGGACACACGGACGGACAGCATGGCGACTATATGCTCCCCCGAAATTTTTTCGGGGAGCATAAAAATCAACCACGTCCTGATCTAATAAGTGACGTCTGTCCATATTCTCTGCTCCAAACCAAATTCAAATTTGTCATGTATTGACTCAATCGAAACTAGATATGTTCATGACATGTTCTACGACTTCATATGTGTCAACCAATGCCATGGTTTACTGGTTCCATTTAGGGAGGTTTTTGTTTTCTTTTGTTAAAAATGTAACCTTTGGAAATTACAGGGGAATAATTTAATCCTATTGCCAGCTCATTTCTGATTCATACTAATTACTCTTGTGGATCCCCAGTAATTACTTTAGATTTACGCTTTCCAAACAACACAAGGTATCTCCTCAATCTTGTACTTTAAATAGTAAATAAGAAGTTCCTTTAAGAAATATATTTTTGTGATTTTTTTTTCCGTAAAAACCTCAAGTTCGATGGAATACGCGTTTAGTGGACCTTTGGCGATCAAATGAATATTTTTCCTGCTGTCTCTTAAAGTTAATAGAAAATACTGTCGGAATTTCAAAATTTCGAAGAAATTTATTCATGGCGGTTTTCATCAATTGTGGCGGTTTCCATAAATTGCTATTAATAGTCTTTCATATAGGAAATTAACATTCGAAGAAAACAACCAAATATACACCATACTCAGTGGTACGACGATGCCAAATATTAAAACATTAAAGAAACAAAAAAAAATATCAAACATTAAAAATCAAATGAAAAAAATGCAATGCTGGTTTTCAGGTTCCGGCAAAATAATGAAAATAATTGGTAGGAACACGTTTGTCATATAATCCTCAATTAAAGCGGGATATAATGTAGACATCGATGCATTAATATATTTGGCTGGTTTACTTTTTCAACTTTAAGAATTAAAAGGGATAGCCGGCTTTTGCACTGTTGTCTATAAGACAATATCTATTTTGTCTAAATATTCAAAATAACTGTAATCTTAAAAGTACACTAAGGTGGAAAATTGCCCATATAATTTCGTTCTACAACATACCATTAAATAGTATGTCATCACGAGGCACTTTACCACTTAAAATGCATATATTGAACGTACGTTTAGAAAAAAGTCAGAATATGATATAATCACACGAAATTATATCGCTGCTTTTCTTCAAAAACCTCGTATCTGCAGCTTAAAACAAGCTGCAGATACGATGTTTTGCAGAAAAGCGACGATATTCTCAGCATGTTTCCAGCAATAAAGTCCATGTATCTTAACTTCATCATCATAAATGAAAACTGATGAAGTCGATCCATTCGATGTGTTGATTGTTTTCAATTCTAAATTGTCCAAAATATGCTGTCTGATAGAAATCTATGGATACCCAATGAAGCAACTATATTACGCGTCCCTGTGGTCTAATATCTGCATGATATACGAGAAGCACATAAATTAGTACATAATGTATTATTAGGTTGAATATATACAATGTGGTGTTCAGATTTCATTAAACTATTTTTGAAACAACAGCGCAATAGTTTAGCTTGGTGTTTCATAAAGTCATAATGCCCTAACAATGATACCAAATTGATTATCAATAATTATATTGTCTCAAGAGACATTCATGTTCACATTTTTTTTATATTTACCTTTTTTGCAACAATTATGCCTACTGTTGAGAAAACTTGAATGTAACGGACTTGGGATTTATCGTGCTTTGACAATGAACACTATATACCAATTACAAACTTTCAAACTCCATGAAAGCAACAATCTGCAAATGATTGCTCAATGACTGCTTATTTTTTCTCTTTGGGATATGAATTTTAATTTTGATTATTCTCCATAGCATGTATGCCGATAAAATACTTGTACATATTGATTACGATGAAACCTTTTATCCAAATTGAATGAAACCGAAACCAACAAAATGTTCCAACAATAATAATTGCCATTGTCATAACAGAATGTAGCAAGAGATGCAAAATGAGAATAAATATTGCTTCAAATAATAATTTTGTCACATATATCAAGTCTAGGCATAGGTATTCGGTTTATTCCTTCTTCTTTTTTTGTAATGTAGATATGTAGCAACATGGTAATTATAAATATACTTATAAAATATTAGGTACATTTCTCTTTCCAACACATTTCTAGGTTTCTGTGGAAGGGACATCCAACCCAGATCGTATTTGTAACGAGTTAAATCATAAATGCTTGTCGTTAGTTACGTGAAAGAAACATTTTATTCCCATTACATTTATTTTAAAGTATGTTGTAATGTCAAAATTGGTTGATTTAATGTTTTTAAATGCTTTATTGATACTAAGCCAGAAAAAACGCTTTTACAGTTTGAACGGAAATGACAGATTCCATTGGCACGTGAACTGTAGTGAACCACGACTGATCAAATTCTCAGAAAAAAATATATGCATTCCTCGTAAACGGCGTGGTACAATGGCTTGAGATTTTCAGAATTTTCATTGGAAAAAATGGCTTTTCAGATAGGAAATAAAAATAAAGTTTGAGAAAAAATCTATGAAATGTCTCTTTACAATAAATGTCAGAACTACATCAATTTTTAGCATTGTCAATGTTATGTCTATTGGTTCATTAATAAAACATTTCAACGAAATTCCAAACCTTTCTCCAAAAAAAAGTAAATAGTGGGCTTTAGGAAAAAGATTCTGCAAACGAACAAATTGATGTTGATGAAAATAGAAATTTGAACGCAATATAGAATCGAAAAAATTTTTTAGGTAAAGTGGGAAATTATTCTTTCCTGAATGCTTTCCATTGTCTCTTCTATAAAAGACGACAACATGAGGTTTTGTTTTCGAACAGGCTTATTCATGTAACAAATACGTACACTTTGTGCATTAAAGATAATAGCTGCTCATACATATAAGAATAAAAAATAAAAGTTATCTGTGTTTATTATCATATTTGTTTAAATTCAAATATCTAAACGTTCTTTCGAGTATTTTACCAAAAAACTGTGATTGAAACGAGATTAATTTGAAAAATGTATATGTGCATGAAAGTCGTCCAATACATTCATTTTGCAAACCCTTCGTGGTTACAATGTACTATACGCAGTACATAGCATACATTCTGATCAGAATGTTTCGCGTATGACTTAAAATCGACGCGTATCAGGCAACATTTTATTTCAAAACCATGGGTACTCTAAAAAACAGTAAAAAGATCAGGATTTTTCCTTTTATCTCAATGCTTCCATAACTTGTTTTTTTTTTTTTTTTTTTTTTTTTTTGTTTTTTTTTTTGTAAAGAAAAGGTTAACCATATTCAACAAGACTGCTCATGTGACTCGACTCACATACGGTCCGTGTATTATAGCATCAGGGTGGGGTCACTGGTGGTGAGCTCGGCCAAAGCGAGGGACGATTTTTCGCGATCAATGTATTCCGTCGGTGTTGTTAAAAAAATAGCGTAACTACGGCTTTATCGAAGCCGTAGTTACGAGATTTTATAACAACACCGACAGTTTGTTAATACAAAACGGTAAACCCAGTCTGTTTTTAGAACGAGTTCATTGTCATTAGAAAAAAATCAATCTATAAACTCACATTTAAACGCAAAATATCTATACCTTGTTGTAGCGAAAAACGTCGCTAGCTAACCACCAGTGGGGGTGCATGTACAATGACGCTATAAAACACCGGGTATGAAATATGAACCAATGCAAAAGTACCCGTATGTATTGTTGTACGAGCGCTTGTCATCATGTGACCGCTAATTTTGCATAATTTGTTCACAGAGTACGGGTGGTATCGGTTTACCCTTTCATAAAAAAGACTTTGTTTTGGCGTTGATTGCAGGAGATGTTTAGGAAAACACCGATGCAAAATAAAATGCAAATAGCCTGCACTTTTCGTTATCCTAAATACTTCTAAATGTCACGAACGTCAATTACAAGTCATATCTTTTAAACATCCACTTGTTGCAGTAGCTTTCAAAGCAGTCCATTACTTGTCATCTTGGTGAGGACTACCAGAATAATCACACGAAAAAATCTTACTCTCAGGACTTCGACTTATATCTTTTGAATTTTAAGATAATTTTTAAAGATAATGAAATTACACCTGCAATTTATAACCTGTATCTCGTTTTCTCTAAAATCCATGTATGCTCGAAAAGTGTTTTTCCATATACTTGTACAAATTCACAACCATGGATTCAGGATATTCCCAAATAAAGACGTCTCATTTTAGTCTGGGCATTTGTAACCCGTTCCTAAACAAGTTTTTGACGTGTCGACTTTAAAACACAGGCTTCGGAAAACATTAAGACAAAAAATGTATTGCTGATTTTCAACATGTTATCCTTTTGTCACAATACTTTCTGGGCTATATGTTATACAATATCGTCTTTTATCAACAACCGCCTACAGCGGTTTTTAGATTGGAACAATCTATTTTGGGGGGTTATGAGAAAGGGTTGAATTTCAAGTTTTAACGCATCTGTGTTTCAATTGATCTACATCGTTCTCATATTTATAGTGTAATATAATGATGTCCATATCCATACATCATTACGCTAAAATGTATTATGGTGAAATATAATATGAAACCGGGAGAAAAGTTTGGAGAAATGAAAATACACATTCTGCATGTGCATCAACGAAATCTCAACGGGCCTTATAGTCATTCCCACATACAAAATACATGTATAATGCCGCTTTCTGTCCCCCGCAAGATTAAAACTTTGGAAAACAGAAGGGAAGCTGCTTTTGGCGAACAATTTCTTCATTTCCCATAATGATTTCTGCCAAGAAAGGTAAAAAATTGTAAAATCACATTCATTTCGAAGCTGTCATCTGCAACTTCTTTGATTTTGAACTAGTTTATCGCTTTGTAATGACCTCAACACAAATCATCAATTCTCCTAACTTTGTTTGATATGTTTTATGATATCGATGTTAATGCTCCCCGAAAAAAAAATCGGGAGATCGTATAGTCGCCACACTGTCCGTCCGTTTGTCCGTTCGTCGGTCTTTCCGTCCTTCCTTCCGTCCGTCCGTCCTTCCGCCCGTCCGTCCACAGCCATATCTCAGCAACCCTTGGACCAAAATCAATGAAACTTAACATGTGAACACCTTAGGATAATCCCTAGGGATCTTTTCTCCGTTTCTCAATTTCATGCTGCGTCATGGAAAAGGTGACCTTAATGAGAAATTAGTTTTTCTCCTATTACTCTTTATCTAAGTGTCAGAATTTAATGAAATTTTGTGCTAAAGTGATAAATGAGATGTTCTTGACCATAATTAATAGAAAATGTGTGTTCAAAAATTTCGTCATGGGAAAAGGGAGCTTAATGTATGATAGTTTGTTTTTGTGACCAACACTTATTCGGGGGAGCATAACCCGTCTATGACGGCCCTTGTTTCATATGAAAATATTACTTGTGATAGACAAATACATTTTTTCCACACCAAAACCGTCCATGACATTCAATTTCAAGAATCTATTTTAAACATCATGCTTGGCTGTTCAAAGAAACTAAAAGGGTGAATAAACATCAAATGACGACCAAGATAATTCTTTTTTTTATTCTACTATGTTTTATTGACTCTTTTTGACTCCCCCACAAGGAAAGGTTTAGGGAAAACATTGTAGAAAATGGAGAGATTGCTTGTCACAAGCAATTTCTTCATTTTGAACAATGTTTTCTAATCCAATATGGAAAGAGTTATTCATCAACTTTAGATTGTCGTCTGCAACACCTGTCAAATTGGAACAGTCCAAAATTTTGCCATCTGGTAATGGGTTAACGAATGTATTGTGATTTAGCCCTTTGTCTGACATAATTCTTTTGATGAGAAGAAAGAATCCGAATGGCACAATTTCACTGTTCGTGAAATATTTTAAAATAAGGAGCGGAATGATAATATCTTAACACAGCGTCATTACATTCAACCTAAATCATAAAACCTGATTCTCGAATAGTTTTTAAATATTTGACCACAGGGATATATCAAATAATCCATACAATGCATATCCCCAGATCTCTATCATGACGCATTATTCTAGACCATTCAGTGTATAAGGCAGGAACATTGAATGGAATGATAACATCAATATTACAATTATTTGTTGGCGAGTTTTAAAATACTGTATGTTATTACTTGGAAAGTATTTTGATGATAACGCTTCTTCTATTGTCACACAAGAGCTATACAGGGTGTCCCAAAAAACGGAACCCTGATTCAAAGTCAAATATGTCAAAGTTAAAGCAAATAATCTAATTTTTGAATTTGAAGTACTAAAGATACATTATTTTTGCATATGTGTTCTTAATTTCGCGTCAAAATATGTATTGGTTAAAAAGTTATATGCAACTTAATAATGACACTGAAAAAACGTTCTAAAGGGATATCTATGTTTGCGTCCTCTTTGTTCGTAAACGCGCACTAACGGTCAGCTGTTAAATTCTTTACCGTTGTACATTTACGTACAGATTTTCTCAAAATTTGATATGACAACCATGTACTTGGTTTATTTCCTTCTATGTACAGTTTTAAATCGAAGTTGAAACTTTGTTTTATGTTCTTTCTTTGTTAAGTCAATAATATAACTCTTCGCTCAGTCAGGTTATAGGCACTCGCATGTGAGAATCTGTGATACACTCTGAAAGTTTGTTTGTATTCATTTTGGTAACATCGCAGCTCTAATTCAACAGTTTATTTATTAGCAGAAAGGGATGAAATGAAAATGCACTATTGTGAATAAAACCTTAATTCAAAATCATTTCTGTATTATATTGAATATATTAACCAATTATGAAGCGTCAATTCATGCAATGAGTGTACACAAGCTGAATATTGGAGAGATTGATATCGTGTTAAAATGGTTTTCTGTGTGCATTCATTTGAATGCCAATATTTACCAAACTAATGGACATTTTTTAATCAAATTTAAAATGCTGATAGAAAACTATCGTTTCTATTGCATTTCGAAATTCAGTGGAGAAATATTAGTTCAAATATGAGCAATTCACTTTTAAAAATGGGTTCCGTTTTTATTGGGACACCCTGTAGAGAAGAGGGGGTACTAGTATTCAAAATGCGCTATTTAATATTTTTATCATTAAACCCTATGATTTGTATACTCACATGAATCGTCTCATCAATACGATTCAAATGAGTACCAACAACATAGGGTTTGGATTTGAAATAACACATGTAAGAGAATAATTTCAGCCCCCTTTCATATTTAGTTCTACATGTTCCGAATATGATACTTGTTTACTCTGTCTCCATCGCTGATTATTCACCATATTTTACTACGAAACAATCAAGCTCTGGTGTTACGATACCGAATCTCATCTAATCTCGGGGCCCTGTCGGGATTTCTTTATTCAATAGTTCGCTGTAAAGTGCATAAAACTGAAACATTTTATTGGTTGAAACCTCAATGTACTGTCATTGACTAAAATAGAATAGACGTTATCTGAAAATTCACTTTGATTGGAAGATGAGTGTTGTTTGGATGAGTGGCCGAGTGCGTGATCGCCACATATGTATACTTTTATTCGATAATGTCAAAATAACAATAGTGACGAAGTAAATGACGTCCCAATTTAGTAAATAGTACAATTTTTATAGCGTTACGACAAATCGATCAATTTTGGTGTTATGCATGTACCCTGGAATAGAGAAGGTACTCACTATGTCTACGGATTAGCTCAAGTATTTGCTTTTGTCGAGGTGAAAATCGGATCTTGTACTCATCAATGAATACAAAAATAAAAACTCACTATGTTGGAGACAAATTTCTCCGGATACATATTGTACAAAAAAGGAGAGAAAACGCTGGTCGTATCGAGCAACTTACCCCCATTGTTTATTATATCTCAACTTTAAATGTTAAAATAAATATAAATATTGATATAGAAACCTAAAGAGACTTGGACAGCCAAACTGCAAATACATCAATGTTATTCGAAAGCACAGTTACTATGAATGTATACTATATATTTCATATGAATGTCCAATGCGCATTCAAACACCGATTAACAATTTGGTGTTGAAAGGAACATATTTTAGAATTGACTTGTAAGATAAACTTTTTTTTCATAAATACAATTTATTTACCATCTCGGCTTACGTTTTCAATCCAATTCAGCTTTAAATTCGGACCAACATTATCTGTTGATTTGGCAAGAGTCATCTATGCATAAACATATAAGTTGTATTCGATCAATCAAGTGGTAATGATTTCTATAGATAGTAAACATCTAGCTAGACGTCGTACACTTAACTTTAAGACATTAACAGACGACAAAATTTTGGACCATTCCAATTTGAAAGGTGTAACAGACGACAATTTCAAATTGATGAAATTTTATAATTCTTTCCATTTAGGGTTAGAAAACATTGTGGAAAATGAAGAAATTGCTTGTCACAAGCAAATTCTTCATCTTCCAAAGTGCTTTCCCAAGCGTTCTTGTGAGGGAGTCAAAAGACGTCACAGTGCAGTAATGGGTTAAAGACAGTAGACACAGGAAATATAAATAATCCTGTTTGAATGTTATACGATTCTTCCCCTGTGATAGAGCCATTATTTTAGCATAATCTACTAGGTGGCGCTAAATTAATGCCAGTTTCACCCTATTTTGTATTTGATTTACAGCATATTTATGGGTAATTTACCTAACGAGCACTGAAAGTATGACTTCTTTAAAATGCAATATTAACTATGTATCATAATTCAAACTTTAATCCGACTAAAGATAGCAACCAAATGTGCGAAATAACGAGCACTGAAAGTATGACTTCTTTACAATGCAATATTAACTATGTATCATAATTCAAACTTTAATCCGACTAAAGATAGCAACCAAATGTGCGAAATGGTATAGTGTGTATGTACATAAACCTGTGCTGATTTACAAGACCTACTCTTCGAACAAAATATTTTTGTTGTGTGTTCTTAATTTATAACCTCTATATAACCATCCTTTAATTGAATAGTTTTAACCATTTTCCAAAACAATGCTTGTTTGTGTACAGTGCCTGTTTTTACGTGCATAACAGAAAATGTGTGTGAGAAAAAAAAGAAAAAAAGGCTTACAGCCATCATTTTCTCTATTCTTGTACTTTGCTATACATAGATCTGTCGGCACCCATTTTTTTGTCTGTTGCAGCTTTCAAATTGGAACTGTCTGAATTTTGGATTAAATAAAACATCTCCAATAAATACAAATATGTTTTATATGCTTAAGATATTTTGACAGTCAGGATATAATTGAACTCATAATTTGTGAGCAAGTTACATTCTTGCCAGATTTAGTCAATATATTTCTACGTTAGAGTTCGACCTACTATTTGGACCAATGAAACTGCAGCATATTTTCAAATTTCGCCGCTATATTTCGCATAAACTCTCTGTCGACTAGTTTATGTGACGTCTATACATAGCCACACCCTGTCTCCAATGAACCGATAGCGAACACTAAGTCAGATAGAGTCTGTATAGTAGATTCTACGCGACATAAACGTTCAAAGGCTGCGCCTTTTGAACATTTATATCGCGTAGAATCTACTATACAGCCTCTATCTAATACATGTTCTCTACTTCCAAGTTGTAAATCAAGGTGGGTAATCATGTTTAACAACAACAACAACAACAACAACAACAACAACAACAACAACAACAATTGCGGATAATCTTCAATACTATTTTTTCTGTCGGGTACTGCGCTGTTTACAGGATCCAATACGCCAAATAAATTTCTGGCATTTTTATACGCCCGAAGGGTCGTAATATTTTGTGGCCCCGGTCGTCCGTCCTTCAGAATTTACTGACAAGCTCCTCTCGGGCGTACATGTACATGTACATGCGCCGCTTTGAGAAGCTCTTGTTCACATTTTCTCTTTCAAACAAAATTCAAATTCGTGAAGTGTTAATAGTATCATTGAAGATTTTCATGCAATTGTTCTTGTTGTGTCGTGTGATTTCCCGGTGTGAAGCCACTGCTAGATTAGCTTCATCCCGTTTAACCCTTTACCACTCGACAGCATTTCAGAGTGGCCTAATGTGAAAGCTGTTGCAGACAACTAAATAGTTGTAGATTAAAGATAAGAACAAACAATTAAGCCCAGCAAATAGTGACACAAAGGGAGAAATTTTCTTCCTGTGTCTCGATACATTCTCAATATTAATTAAATATGGACGTCCAGACCAGTTATTACCGGTATTTACAAAAAAGGTTAAAGCAATATCTCTTTTGGAACTCTCAGAAACAGAGTGACAAAAGATTGTATCGGTAAAATATATTTCTGTATCCTTTCTGATTTAAAGTGCGCAAATAAATATATTTGACTGATCATGCTATGTAGTGAATTGCATACAAATATCACTCAAATAACATATTACGTTTTAAGAATGGTCTCCCATGAAGAGTTTGTTTTTATACCAGATTACAAATTCCTAGACGGGTCCAATTTCAACGATATTGTAGACGACAATTTCATGCTATTTTTACTTTTACAATCATAAAGTTTCTTTATTTATTTGGAATGCCTAAATTGACTCTATTTGGTGACCATTTTGAAAAAGAAATAAGCTTAGGGGTACTTTTGAAGCTGTATGTTAGCTCGAAGTTGTTGTGAGGCCACTGCGGCTTATTGAGCTAGGGGGAACAATGTCTATATGGAACAAAAAGTTTACTTTGTGTGTGGATAGTGTCCTTAGACCTGTCACTTTCGTATATTTCATCGCTTTTCAACGAAAACCACGTAACTGCAGCTTGTTTTAAGCTGCAGTTACGAGATTTTCGTTGAAAAGCAGCGATTTATACCAGAATGACGACTGTAGTAGGCAGGCGAAATATTGCACTTTCAGTCTAAATTGTGTACGCTTGTCAAATTTTAGACCCCAAGTGATGTATTAGTTTTATAAATACAGAAAGACTTTCTTGTTCTTCACCATGTTTGTATGAAATATTACGTAATAAGACGAAGAAATTTGTCGCCTTCTGGTAATGAAAAAAGTATGTTAAACACGTCCTGAAATTAACCCTTTCTAGAAGAGGAGCTAACTTTTTAAGGATGGTATATTAATGGAGCATGATTTATGGCATGTTGATTCATGGTGCTATATTTTTATTGTAATATATATTTGATCACAACTTACAAGCAAGTAAAACACCTGCCTTTTCGATAAAGAGGACACAACCAATTTTTTAACTTAGCACTTGCCTTCATACCAATTCCCCGATCGAGACTTACGATACTAATACATATCATTACAGACAAATAATCACGTACACATGTGAACTTATGCACTAAGCAAGATATATACAAGCTTTGAAATACGTGTAGTCCAATTATTTTTGAATTTATAAACAGATTGTGCAATTCTAGAAATGTAATCCTGTTTTATATATGTGAAGCCAACAGAAATCTTAGATATGATGCAGACAACCGTAATAGAGAAATACCAATAGATTATATAGCAATCTCTTCGACTTCTACCCATATAAAAGTTTAACACATACAAAATGTAAGAAGGAAAATGTCTCGACGTTTATGTTAATTGATTTCACTTAACCTAATATTTTTTAAATTAGTAGTAAGAAATTCACGTTTATCCCTATTGTGTCTCGTATAAAAAGGTTATTTAGTCCAAGAAGAGCCAAGATGCCACACTACTATAATTGATATATGTTCTTATAAATCATGGCCGGACCGTTAAAACTGCTAATGCATGTGGCGCCACCTACCGCTGTGACATATCGTCGTCTTTGTTAAAAAAAACATCGTAACCACAGCTTGTCTCAAGCTGTGGTTACGAGATTTTCGTTGAACAATGAGATATATTGCAGAAAAATGAAACCAGGTTAACGCCCACTATACACTCAGCTTACATGGATCTCATGTTATTTAGTTTTATTCTAAAAAACACTATATATTAATGCTTAGCGCTATAATGAAAAGTAATTATGCAAGAAAACAAACTACCAAAAGGGACTTAAAGAATAGATATTCACTTAACAAAGCCAATTGGTCTCACCAAAGGAGCAATGCTTTGACATTTCACTTTCTTATTTATTTGAAAACAATAAACGATGTTTCCTTTATGTTGTTATCCATCATTCTACAGCGGCTTTTAATTGAAAGGCTTTAAGATTAAGTTTTTGGGAAAATATATATATGCTGTAAATAAAGTAGATAAGATGTTCTACTACCTCCATCACTGCTTTATGTACATTTTCATCTTCGGTGGTATTAAAAGCAAATGACTCGATATCGCAGTTGTTCTTGTGCGTGTATTCTGAAAGCTCATTTAACCAAACAATACATCCGTCATTTGAAAAAAATGGAAGACATTTAGAGAAGTAGAACATGTGGACGAAAAAACTATTTTGTCTCCAATGTCTTAACATAGAAATTAATATTTCATCATTTAATTTGGTCTGTGAAACTTCTCATGTTGGACCATTTGCCATTTTTGTCTTCTAGAGAATCTTTGCTACATTCAGTGCGCTGTCTCAGACCTACAGCTGTGTTGCTGTATTTTATATGGGTAGAGGAGATGTGCATCCTTATTACAAGTAGTTTTTAACTACCTGTGTTATCGACCTGCCAGATCTCAACCGCCATAAATATTTACGCAACAATGACTAGCATGACCTACCGCTAACAGGAAACTTGCCATGTTATCGTTTAACCGTGAATCAAGTCTCGCAGTACTGCGACAATACCGTGCTGGGAAAATGTCCGCTTCTTGCAACATACTGATAATCTTGCCTTGCATTACCTTTTCCGGTTGTTGTCATTATTTACCTTAGGCCCGATATCCTTACGGCAGTAAAATCATAAATATATATTTTCTAGTCGTTTGTTTTGCATTCATATTTTTGTGATTGTTTTTGCTATTATGTGTTTGACTTTTTTTTTTACTAAACTATGTTCACAATGTCGTGTTTTCTGAAAATACATATTTAGTCTAGGGGCCCGTCCCGCAAAATGAATTTTATTGGACCAATCGTCCAGAAAAAATCTGTTGGTACCAGGTGATTGTTAGTTCAATGGGACGTTAGAATAGGGTGGATGCCATAATCAAAAGTGGTGCATTTTTTTTTACAAGCACTTTTCTTACCCCACCCACTTGAAATTAAGGTTAAATAGTAGTTGTCAGAAATTGTTTTATACTACCATTTTTATCTAATTGATAAATTATTTTTATGGAAAGAAATCACATTTGAATAGTCTTCGTGATTGTAATTTTCTTATACCAAAAATCATCTTGAATTCTAAGAAATCTACAATTGTCCATACCCCACCCACCAGTTTAAGCTATATCTACCCCCTTCTACTTCATGATGTCGTTTAAAAGCCAAAAACTCATACATCTGCTTAAAACTGTGAAAATGCATTTCCAAGTACCCGGAAATGTTTTTAAACTTCTAATATGACATGTCATTTGATAAAAAACATGTTTAATCCATGTCCGCAAGTTGATATATTTTTTGAAAATTTGAAGTTTTCTGTCGGAAATGGCTGATTGCTTATTTATTGGCAGATAATTCAGATAAGTCACAATTTTGCACCCAAATCTTCGAAAAGACTGATAGAAGTAATGTAGAAGGAGACAATTTAGAATATGTTAATGAATTCTACTGTCCATTTTGTCCGTCCGATCGTCTGTACGTCTTTCACCGCACAGACTTTGTGTGCTTAAAACGTAATCAATATTTACCTGTAACTTTCGAATTTCGCGTTTTCAAATGACATTCAACGCAAATCCTTGAAAAAGAGTTTTGATTGTCAGATATTCTTAATAGATAGCATGAGGACCATGATGGTCCTAAATCGCTCACCTGAACCAATATAATATGAGCCCAAGTTTTATTCAAATCAATTAATAGTTGTGACTGCAAAACTGAACACTCGTAAACAGCAGTTTTGTCAAGTTCAAGGGAAAGCAATTAAAATTGTTGGATCATGATCAGGCTGAAAACTGAACCATATCTTGTGGTCACTTACATTTTGTCCACGTTTTGTATCGACCGATCAACATGTGTGTCTTTTGCAATGAAAACAAAGTCAAAAATGGTAATTTTGTCAAAATTAAAGGCTTATAACTCAGGATGTCAGATTCACATTAACACTATAAAATATATCTCACAGTCACAGACTGAGATTTGTTTAGCTTGGTCAATGTTTGTGGTAGCTAGGGTGACAACAGGGTCGAAAAAGTCAATTTTACAGAATTCAAGAGCAAATAACTCTAGACTTTCTATCCTGACTAAATAACTGAATGCCAAACTAATCCAAAATCTCGTTGTCGTTATCTTGGTGTCCAAGTTTTGTCTTGATTGTTCACTATGTGTGGTTTTTAGAGTAAAAACAGCGTCGGAAACATTCTACCCATCAAATATCGTCTTGATTTGTCAATCTATCTGGTTATTTGACTGAAAATAAAGTCAAACTGGAAATTTTGTCCAATTCAACGGAAGATAACTTAACAACTTCTGGTCCAATTATGTCGAAATTTGTATTCATCTTATAAGAATGGTCACCGACATTATGTTTCATTTTTTTGTCTCGACTGGCCAAAATCTGTGGTTGTTAGAGTAAATCCAAAGTAAAAAACATCAATTTTTATCAAATTCAAGGGCACAAAAACACAGCTTTCTGATCCTGCCGGACTGAAATTAAAATCATTCTATATCTTATGGTCACCAAGATTGTGTCCAAGTTTCATTTGGATTCGTCATTAAGTGTAGATGCTAGAGTCGAAAATAGTCTATAACAGCAATTTTGTAAAATTCAAGGGCATATTTCATGACTTCCAGTCCCGATCATTCTGAAAATTATACTCGTCCTAGATCTTATGGTCACCAACATTGTATAAAAGTTTCATTTGGATTAATTAATAATTGTAAATGCTAGAGTGTAAACCAAGTCAAAATATTCGAAAATGGCAATTTTGTAAAATTCAAGGGTATATAACTCATAACTTAATGTCCCGATCATTCTGAAAATTGTATTCAATCGAGATATCATAGTCCCAATCCTTATGTATAAGTTTCATTTGGATTGGTCAATTATTATACATGCTAGAGTGTAAACGGAGTCGAAAATAGTCGAAAATGGCAATTTTGTAAAATTCAAGGGCATATAACTCATGGCTTTATGTCCCGATCATTCTGAAAATTGTACTCAATCGAGATATTATAGTCTCAATCCTTATGTATGAGTTTCATTTGGATTGGTCAATAATTATACACTCTAGAGTGTAAACTGAGTTGAAAATAGTTGAAAATGGCTATCTTGGAAAATCCAAGGGCATATAACTCATGACTGTATGTCCCTATCATTCTGAAAATTGTACTCAGTCGCGATCTCATGGTCAACAATATTATGACCAAGTTTCAAATTGATTGGTCTCTAGTTGTAGATACCAAAGTGTAAACGAAGTCGTAATTAGTAGTAAAACGGCAATTTTGTAAAATTCAAGGGCAAGTAACTCATGAATTTATGTCCCGATCATTCTGAAAATTGTACTCATCTGAGATCTTTTGGTTCCAATCGTCATGCATAAGTTTTATTTGGATTGATCAATACTTGAAGATTCTCGAGTGTAGATCAAGTCGAAAATAGTCGAAAATGGCAAATCTGTTAAATTCAAGGGCATATAACTCGCAATGTTCTATTCTGATCATTCTGAGAATTACACGCCTCAGAGATCTTATAGTCAGCAACATAATGTCCAGATTTCAAGTTGATTGGTCAATATTTATATAAATGCTAGAGTGTAAACAAAGTCGAACACAGTCAAAAACGGCAATTTTGTCAAATTCAAGGGCAAATAACTCATAATTTTCATCTCCGATCAGGCCGAAAATCACACACATTAGAGATCTTATGGTCCTCATCATTATGCAGAAGTTTAATTTTCATTGGTCAATATTTGTGGATGCTAGATGGTAAACAAAGTCTAAAATAGCTATGTTTGATTTTCAAGGGCAGATAACTCAGGACTTTCTTATCCGATCTGGCCAATAATCAAACTAATTGAAGAACCTATTATCATACTTGTTCTGCTTTAGTTTAATGAATATTGGTTTACTTTTCCGAGAACTAGATTGTAAACATGTTTTGTCATAAAGCCTTTCTTTGAACATGCCCTTATTGGTGGTAAGAGCTGTCTGCCCCCAGAAAAAAATCACACCGACATTTGTTGCAAAAAGTCATCCTGCAACGAAACCTAATTGACTTCAAAATATCCCTTTGGTGTCTAAACTTTTCTATCATCAACGTTTAAAAAGATAATAAAGTTTGAAAAAACTTTTCTTAATTATTTTAGAGTGATTTTTTCTATTTTGGTGAATGAACATTTATTAGGGCAATTACGGTAAATGTGTTTTAAAAACCGACTATTCTATTACTAATTATTTTTTGGCATACATAATAGTTCAATTAAAACATAAAGTTATTGAGGAAAAAAGTAACAGAAAAAATTTTGACGACAATTTCGATTCATAGTCAACTAAAAAAGTGTTTATTTCATTTTTGGTGGGTAGAGTTATCTGCCCCTGGAAAAAATCTGCACAACTTTCAGTTCTGGCATCCACCATAAAATAAAGCCCCAATGGTTACCCTAACTCACTGTACCATCGGAATCTTTCTGGACTATTGGTCCAAAGAAAACCACTTTCTATGCCTCTTTTTGGGGTTGGCCCCTAGACTAATATGTTTCACATCTTTCCGGATAAAAAACAAACCAAAATAAATCTTTCAGAAAGGTTCTGTACAAAACTTGAACAAAATAGACCCGGGTCAGCTCATCTAACATTTTTTATCATTTTTTTGTTTTGTTTCTTAAAGCTTCTAAATAATTCAAACAAAGATATCTGCAATGGTTATAGTTTCATACAGATCTATCTTTAATATATTTGAAGAAATGTCAAACTTTTTTTCGTTACTGATTCTTTGTTATTTTAGTTTTTACTGTCTTTTATTATTTCTTCTCGTTTTTATTTCAATTTTCACATGTTTTTTGTATATAAGATTGGCAATGAAAGAATCTTCGACATTGAATATTTTGTTTGTGGTGCCATGAAGAAGTCGAAGTGGAAATATGGTTCCATACTCACCAAAAGATATCAAAATGTTGAAATGTTATTTTATAAATATAACCATTGTTTTATAGTAGAAAAAGGAATGAAATTGCTACAGCTATTTTCCCCTTTTGCTACCACATTTCAGTTATAGATCGAGTTTCAATTGCATTTTAGAAGGCTGATTTCTGACACTTTCTATTTGCAGATCATCAAAGAAACGGTGAACATGAACACGGAAAGAATAACATCCCTAAGAAGAAGAGAAAAACTCGGACTGCCTTTACAAACCAACAGATATACGAGTTGGAGAAACGATTCATCATGCAGAAATACTTGACACCAGCGGATAGAGACGAGATTTCCGCCAAACTTGGATTATCGTGTGCACAGGTGATAACCTGGTTCCAGAATAGACGTGCAAAATTTAAACGGGATATCGAAGAAATGAAAAATGATGTTGGTGCCAAAACTCCAGACCCGAGTGATGATAAGGATAAATCCAATGTATAGTGTATCTGTGGATTTTACTGACGTGGCTTGTTGTGAACTGGGATCGAGATAGACCAGCCTTATTTTAGAGCTATACGTATATAACAGGTGGCCATGGTTTTTTCAAGATACAAAACGTTCATTAAACGCTGTGTTGTGGGTACTCATTGGAATCATCTCATGCAGACGATTCCAATGAGTCTCCACATCATAGGGTGTGGATCTTAACCCTTTCCCAAACGAGACAATTTTAGGGTGGTTGAATTTGAAAGGTGCCTCAGACGACAAAATGAATGTTGCTAAAGAATGGAATGGCATACAGAATATCGCAGAAAATATTGAGGCTAAAGGAGAAAGTGCTGATTATCAGCACTTTCTTCTTTTGCCTCAATGTTTTCCCAATCTTTTTTTTCCTTGGGACGTCAAAACCATGTCTTGTTTGGGAAAGGGTTAAGTAAAAAAGTAAAGAGTGTCTTTACCCCCTCCTGTATGTTGCTCTTCTTATTGGATCTAAGACCATCATGGACTCATGCACGTGCACAAGTGCAATATGAACACGTTTTTGTCAATTGCTGGCTGGTTATGAAGAAACTGAAATTTGATTAAAATCAGACCTAGATCCAAGCTGTACTTTTTCCAGGTCACAAGTCCTATATGATACCAATATAACATAAGAATAATTTACAATTAATACATTATGATTTTATTAAAATAGACGTTTTGTTTTTTATGGTTTCGTCTATATTTAAAATGGATATGTCAGTTTAGAATCATTGCACTTTCCGAATCCTTACGCCGGGTTCCTGGCATAACCTATTATCAAACGTCAAAATTCTCGACTTGTCCAAATTCAAAGAGGTTGCAGACGACAATTTAAAGTGAAAGATTTTTTTTTCATTCTTTGGTATTTTTATTAAGAAATTATTGTGGGAAATGTAAAAATTGTTTGTCACAATCAATTTCTTCATTTTCCACAATGTTTTCCCCAGCCAAATGTTTGTGGGGAGTCAAAAAGAGTCATTGTGTGGTAATGGGTTAAATAGGTCTACGGTGATAATTTCAAATACATGACGGCTTACCGGTCAGTCTCTTAACCCTTTCCAAAACGTCAATATTTCTGGCTTGTCCAAATTTGAAATTAAGGCAGATGACAAAAAAGATGAAGATAAAGAAATGATTTGTGCGTGATGTGGCTCGGAATCTTATAAAACAAAAAGGAGAAAATGTTGGTTATCATAATTTTCTTTTTTATCTCAATGTTTTCCCAAGCTTTCAATACTTGAGAAGCGCTTGGTCTGGTTTTGAAAAGGTGAAATCTTGTAGACCAGATTTGTATCTTTGAACCGCTATCTGTATTTTGTCAAGACGAACGTAATTCGTTTTCGAGGAAAGACCGAGATGTTGTCGCAGTTTTCATGTATGTCCTCTGTCTTGTAGAACCGCTTTGCCTTCTCTGCTGTGACTCTGCTGTTGAAGGCATAATTTGGGAACACTAATCATTTTTCATACAACACGGTTTTGGACCAGTCCGAGTTTAAATGAGCTGCATACGGGCAGCACTTCTCTGTAGGAACACATCTTGCACCTTTTCGTTACACATATGTGACCCGTCACGCTAAAAGGGACCTTATCCGAAGTGTGAAAAATATCGACCCTAGTCAGTCTGCGCAGTCCGCGCAGCCAGACTAGGGCCAATATTTTTCACTTTTATGTAACTTTCTAATTTCGGAATGTTTTCCCTATCTCACTGTATGTTCAATTTTCGCATATGGGATCTGGTTGACCTGTGCTGAGTCTGACAAGTTTTTCAAAATTTGGATTGTTTGTATCCACTAGTGGATTATTGAGCATGACATGCGTTGATAGATACACAAAGTCATTAACCGGTACCATATTTAACAGGGAATGGTAACAAAAAAATAGTCCTTTTCTACCCAGACCTTTTCATAATCATTCTATTTTTAAGGATATGCTGGTTAAAAAATAAATTTCAAAAATATTATGTGTACATTCCTAAAAGCCCTTTCTTTTTCTTGTTGTCTGCAGCCCCGTACAGTAAAGATTTCCAATAATCAGAATGTATTTTCTAGTGGGGACTTCAATTAAATAGAATCTGTAAAGTCATTTATACAATGACCATGTGTCCGATAGCATATTGATTTTCTAATGTACATAATGCATTGCAGCAACCAGTGTTGTAATAAAAACGGGAAATCGGTTAATAGATGGGTGATTTGTAAGTTAATTATAATTCAATTTTCAGTTTAACCACTTCACAAAATCATGACCGAAAGGATAGATACTGAAAGCAAAATAAAATTTAACATGTTCTTTGTGTGTGTCTAAAAACGCACAAGGCATGTTACCATGGCGATTTCTTTAATTTAGGACGGCGAAACTTCCCTATTCTTATGTATTTACTTCCTACACCTGTGTAGATATTTTTCAAGTTCTGGTTAGAAAGGCCCTACTAATACTTAATGTAGAATGACTTTTTAAATATGACAACCCAAAAATTTTCGAACATATTTTCAAGAGAATTTTGTTGCTATGCATTCCGACTTTTGCATTTTTTCCAATGTTATTGTTGACACAATATGCCAGGAGTATTTTTTATAGTAGTATATTTAATAAGCTCTTGTTTGGTGCATAAATTATAGATGTTTCTGGAAAATGTCACTTTTTATTCAGTTTTGAGCATCTGTTACTCAGTGCGCGAAAAGTCCATTTTTCATATTGGTGTGATAAATCTTAAATTTGTCATAAAATTGTAAAATTGTGGTCAAATTCCCGTATTGTTTCAGAAAATGTGTCTCTTTGTATGTAGATTGAAAAAATAAAGTGATCCACCCCGTAGAATTTTATGCACATTGGTGTGTGAATACGTTAATCTGACATTCTGATGCTGAAATTAGAAAGGTACTCGACACTGTGACGTTAAATGAATTTCTTTTGAAATTGTCATAATTGAACCAGATTTTTAAAAAAAATCCATTGATAATTGTGACTCCATGCAAAGAAACGAAACATCTGTAAGAAGCAAAAAATAATGGGATAATGAATAAATATTCAACATATAATGTATTTCATTTTTCGTTACAAAATTCCTTGCTATTATTATTCGTCTATTCAACGAGAAATGTAATAAACTCGAGCAATGTAACAAAATACCAATCTGAGATAATTTTTAACTGAAGAATTACATAAAAACAAGTTTATTAAATTTCTCGATTTTATAACATTTCTAGTTGCTAAATGTAAAGTACAAATGTTGTCATCGCAACATTCCTTGTTTTTATTACATAACTGGTTGTTACAATACATGGTATATTTTGTTTTGTGCCATGGCGTTTTATTTCGAAGCACCAGAGACTTTATTTAAAAGAAAAGTTTGAAAAACACGTGTGTCAGTAGATTTATAAACAAAACAGATACATTCAGCATTTTTGTACCTTTTCTCAAACAGCAAAAAATTGGGCGGTCCTAAATAAAAGCTGTTACATGTACAGACGAAAAAATAAATGTTTATAAATCTAGCTGAATTTACGACTTTCTTAAAGACAGGCGACGATAAGCTGCCTGGAATAATTACAAATGGCAGACTCCGTTCCTCAAATATTTATTGATTTCAACCAATTTATATTATGCAACCTCTTATATTTCCAAACGTTATGCTATAAGTAGCATTTTGCGACTTCCCTACGTTAATGACGGGAACATAGCACTGATGATGGTGGTACGTGCGCCTAGTTGTTAACACTTTTCAAAACCATAAATTATCTGTTGTTGCAGACGGCAGAGTCTTTGTTTATAATGATTGATTTGTCTACAATAAAGCACGGAAAATATTGAGACAAAATAAGAAAATGTTTATTATCAACACTTTCTTCTTTGCCTTCTTTGCCTCAGTGTTTTATCCGGCATTTTCTATTTCAGACACCAAACCAGTGATTATTTAGCAAATGGTTGACGTTTTTCCTTCTTCGTCTTTCTTTAAAGTGCTGGTCCCTTACTGGGTATTTTCACACAGTTGAAAAATATTTACATTAAGGTGGGTCAAAATTTAAATACATCACGTCTGTTGCTTATTTACATTTTGCAAGACTAACCTTGAAAGTGATCAACGGTGCCGTGACGACATCTGCTGGTAGTCGGTTCCACATAGCGATAATTTTGTGGAAAGACTGCTTCATGAGTACTCTGCATAATGTATCTCATGGAGTGATCGATGGTTGATGCTCCTTGTGGGTGAAGGAATGACTCGCTCGGGATAGCTACAAGCTGGTTGGCAATCTTGAAAAGCATGCCTATTTTACATGTTGTCGTCGTTCCCTCAAGCTAGGCCAGCCAAAAGTGATGAATAAAGCAGAAACACTGTATTTTTGTTGTCATACCCAGTTACAAATCTGGTATCCCCGCGTTGCACTGCTCCAACTGCGGAAATACTAGGTGTGTGGATCCAGGAATATAGTCACAGGGTGATCTTGAAAACTGGCTGTCAAAGATGCCACACTGGTTCTTTTTCCAGATCTCGGCTCAAATGCTATAGACAAGGATGATTACAAGGGATGTTCGCTTGACAAAATAAGATGGGTGTCGTCGCTGACAAGAAAGAATTCAGTTTGTACTCAAAGTTACTTTTAAATGGCTACATGCTAGGTTCTTTAGGGAAAAGAGCAGCATGGAGACAGCCAGAGATGGCATTGTTGAAAGAAATGTTAGCGCTGGAACAATGTCTTTCACTATCTTTCAAGGTCCAGTTTCCCGTAAACCTTACTGTAGATATAAAGTGCGGGTAGGGAAATTATATACAAACTTGATTTAGATAGACCAAACGAACTTTATTTGAAATTTCCTTGGGCAGAAATAATCTAGCTATGCAAGTTTACTATTCCATACGATCTCTTTTCAAAATGTTTTTACACGTTTCTGTATCCGACAACCTAGCATGGGTCCCTTTTAGCGAGAATTAACTTTTAAAAATGTACCATTTACATTTCCTTTGCTGGTTACGTTATAATCTTTTTTCTCGAGCCATTTAGTAAGATCATAAAGTAAGCTCTACTTAAGATAAAATCTGAGTCTGACACTTCTTGTAATTTAATTAAATTTTTTGCAATGCAAATTTTTATGACAAGATCAAACGTAAAGATAAAGTGTCTCATCTTAGTATGTTCATTACAATGTTACTCCTAGATTTTTGGTTATTTCATCTTGTCCCAAACTGACCTGATTTGATCCAATGCATAAGCTGCTGTATTCTATAAATTTGATTTTGAATTGACAAAATTTAACTAGAATTTAGCGCGCAGAAAAAGGAGTAGGTTCACTAACCCATAAAATTGGCCTAAAATTTTGAGAAAAAATGAACTAGATAATTTTATTGTTTTGGTGCTATATATGATAGTAGTGGACCTTTAACTTTCAGAAACTGGCATTTACTGATACTTTCCTCTGTCTAGAAGTACTGCAAAATGACGGCAAAAACGTAGTATTTGGCCGTTTTGCCCAATTTTAGCCCTGTTTTCCGCATTATTGTTCAAAATTGAATGTGAGCGCATTGGAGAACCACAAAAATACTTTTTTTGGACAAAGTTTGACTTATTCCTGATATACTGTCAAAATATCATGTTGGTTCTCATGTGCGCCCACATTGAAAATTGAACTTTTATGAACAGAAATTGGTGATTTCAAAATTATGCATATTTTCTTAAATTTGATCTACAGTGCATATCAAAAGGTTTCTAAATGACTGTATTACGCAAGGAAATGTGTTCTGTTATTGTTACAATGTGTACAAAATTTAAGGGGAATATCACCTTTTGTTTTGATTTTATAGCATTTTTAAGGTCCAAAATTGTCCCAAGTGTAACATTTTTAGCGTGACTTTTATCAAACTCCAACTTTTAAGTGTTAATCTTAGAAAATACTCCCTTTTAAAGACTCCACAATATACAATAATATAAGCTGTTGCAACAATACAATAGTTTTCTTATAGTAATTTGTTGAACAAAATAAAGATCGTCCCTGAACCATGTCCAGAAAAGGATGCACCCTCAAAAATATAAAGCCATAAAATTACAAAACTTTGGAAAATCATAGGATTTTGCTATTGGACATCTTTCAAAATGAGTATGTTTTGTAAGATGAATATCATCTGTGCAATATTAGTATGATTTCATGCAATTACTTTAATATAATCAAGTCATCCTGATGTCATGTCTATGCACTCCCAAAATGTCCCAAGTGTAACATTTTGAAAGCCTGTATTTTTGTCATATAATATTTGAATTTGGTCTGATTTCTTTTTTACAAGCATCTGCCGCATGAAAGATCTGCAGTGGTTAGATCTGAAAAGACCCGCTACATGTTGTATTATGAAATTAAATCAACCCGAAGTCAATGTCCCAAGTGTAACACTAATTTTGTAATTGAGAGTTATCGATTATAAATGCTAAAATACCGTTACTTACGCTTCATACACTAATTTTAAAATTTTAAGATTTAGAGTTATCGATTATAAATGCTAAAATATTTACGTTTAACACACTAATTTGGTGACTGAGAGTTATCAATAATAAATGCTAGAATATATAATTATGTACCCCTTCCCCCCCCCCCCCCCCCCCCACACACACACACACACAAATCAATCGATCAAAATATGGAAACAAAGATATGTAGGATTCTCTGTCTGAATTTTGTTCAGAAAGCTATTATATTCAGAAAGAATTGAATTATGTGTCAATTTAATTCATATTCAGAATCATATCAGTGAAATAGCAGAGATACATATGATTGACTGTTCTGGATCTATATGTGTAATTTGAATATCCCAAGTCAACATTTTTGTCCCAAGTGTAATGGTGTAGAACTAAAAAAAAGTCAGCGAAATCTTATCACATGATAGTGTAGAAAGTTTTCTTACGCTTGTGTTTCATTCATCAATATAAATAATGCGTTCATATAGCTGCAAGTTGAGAGACAACAACATGAGAGTCTGGATATTTTCCAACCGTCCCTCGTATTTACCCTTTCATCCATTAAATACTGTTCATTTCTAACCAATTTAGTTGGAAATCGTATTTTTGTATTTTAATCTAAGAAACTATTTATGATTGCCATGGCAACATAACTGAATTTCAATTGATAACTTTTTTATATTTGAAGAAATTATTTCTTATGATTACACACATTTAAAATAAGAGATTATTTTTTTTTGCACTCAGTTGGCAAATATTAGCTTACTGAAACCAATATTAAGAATTTTGACCTTGAAAAAAGACCTTGACCTTGCTGAATGACTCTACAAAGACCTTAAAAAGATTGCTCATGTCCTCCTTATCAAGTTCTTGAAATACAATATATATAATTCACATGTTTTAAAAATTGAAAATTATAACCAAGTTTTTTGTCCTTGTTAAAGAAAATGCAGTATTCATTATTCAATTTCAATGAAAATGTTAAAAAATGTGTAAAAATGCTGGAAAAACATTAAATGTGTCCATTGTTTATGAGAAATGGGATAATAACATCACCATATTGTTGCCTAGCAACCGTACCCATGGTAAATTAGATATAGATTTGTGGAAAGACAAGATATTTTATATCACTGGCAAGGATTGAAGACATCTGAGTCTTCATCTGTAAACATATCTAGTCTTTTTAGGGCTAAACATGTAGTAATGTTTGTTCAATAAGAGCAATAAAATCAAGGATTTTGCATAAACCCTTCCCACATATAACTGAAACTTCTGAAAAACCTGTAATATGCTACAGTGGATTATTCTTTATATATTTAAGCCTAGTAATGATAGAAAGTATTGTAAGTGACAACTATGCTGTATGTCCCTATGCTAAATAGAAAATTAACCTTTAAAATGCTGTATTTTCAGTATTTTCAGAATTGCCAATTTTAATTGAAATTGGTTGCTATGGTAACCAAAGTGCAATGACATCAACTTTTTTATTCTATGATTTATGAATTCTTAAGATACCATACTACTTAAAAATATACAGTTTCTAAAGTAATAGACAAAGATATGCTTCAAGATTGAGATCAAAATATGATGCCGCTTGGTCAAAACTAGAAGGCAATTTCCTTGTTGCTAAGGGCCCCTTACAACAACGTCATCGGTAAGACTTTCGGCGAATTATTTTTTTGTTTTTCATGACTAAAGTTACATTAAGTAAGACACATTAGATGAAAATCTGTGACTATGGATAAATCACCTTTTGCATGATTCTAAGGCGGACTGCTACTTAATTATTTTGCCATTTTCTGAAAAACGGTCACCATGGAAATATCATAAAATCCATGACATCGCTCATTATAACCTTGACAGCATGCTACCTTAAAATTTGTTCTTTGTCTCTATTATTTTCATAGAGCATAATTTTACAAAAACGATAAGCTTTTAAAATGGTTGTTGATAGATATGTCTAGAATTTGAGATTTTTTGGAGAAATTGTCGATTTGGTTTCCATGGCAACCATGAGTGCAGAATGCCTTTTATAACTGCATTTCTTCAAATAAAGAGATGGAAGTGTTCAAATAATAGAATTTCAGCACAATTTGAGTTTGGGCCATTTTTGATGGTTAGTGAACCTACCCCTTTGATACAAAAATAGAAAATACTCTTCATCAGCAATTTCTTCTTCTGATTTATCGTTTATCTTTTATCCATTGGAGTGTTTAAACTAGGTGTTGCATCGGAAAGGGTGAATGGCTTTTATGTCTTCCTAGTTTTTTTTAAATAAAATGTATGTAATCAAGGGGAAAAAATACAAGAGCAGTCATATTCTTTATATGAATTATTTACAAAATTTAAAAGATCTTGAATTAAAAATAATTCCAATTGTTATTCATTCAATCTATTTAGTTCCATGTTTACATCATTTTCACATTTGTCAAATAGCTCCTGAAATGAACGCATATATGAAAGACTCAAATTGAAAATATGGGAGGAAAAAAAGAATATTGTTCAGTAGTAAAATAATTCACCCCTAATGAGATTCACGCGACGTCAGAATTATTCGGGTGATGTCATCAACAATCGTGGGTGGAACGTTCCACCGCCGAATGCTTACGAAGTCGCCCGAATAGGTTCGGATACGAAACCAATATTAACGACGTCGCATTAAAAATTCCAATGTCGCGCGAATCTTATTAGGGTAGGACTACCTTAGCTGTTTAGCTATGTCAAGGTGGGGAATCAAGTGATACAGCAATTGCAGAAAATCTTCAATAACTTTGTTTATATGTGACCGATTTGAAAATACTATGAAGCAGAGAAGGCGGAAATTCGTCAAGCATAAGACGGATATAGCAGATATTTTACAAATATGCTGATGAATTTTTTATTGACGGCCAAACAAAATCTTGGTCGGTCATCAATAACTTTTTTACTTGTAAATCTACTGCATGCAGATAATTCCTGTCATTTTCACACTGTCTCTACTTCAACGCGAATTCTAATTGGTCAAGTATTACATGTAACAAATTATTGAAGATAATTTGAAATTATTGTGTCACTTGATTCCCCGAAGTTTATGTTGATACAAAATCCAATTTCAACACTTTGTAAGCTATAATGTACACCAATATTCTACGAGTACACCAAATTAGCGTCTACGGTGATCCTGATCTAAAAATGGTTATAACGATAGAACTAGACATGGTCATTCAGATCTACAGATAAGTGTGTTGAAGTCACCCTAACTTTGTTATTTCAATTCCAAACCCTATGTTTTGTGGACTCATTTGAATCGTCTCTGTGAGACGATTCAAATGAGTGACCAAACATAGGGTTCGATGAACAATGAATGAATTGCAAGGTATTGCATTTTGAAATCATTTACCTTTCTTCTCTGTAGCGCTGGCCAGTTCAAACAGACAATAGTCTGGTCGCTAACAAATACAAGTGCAAAAGACAGTACTGCTTACATTTTCGGACCCATTTTTCATGCACCTTTCGCGAATTGCCTGAGATAGAGACACCTTTTTCGCATTACAAAAAAAACTAATAAAAATATATCAGAGTCGGCTGCTGTCGTATAACACAGTTTGATGAGCTTTGTAAACTCCTTTTATGTTATGTCATTGTCACAATCATGTTCAGAAGTTTTGTAAATTTGCAATGGCGAATGTCCGTCGATAATATTTTGAAGTTGAACTTTTTCTCCAAATAACAAAGTTTTAGGATGGCCCATTCATAAAACTCCTGCAGAACAACATTTTAATGTAATCAGAATGTAGGCCTATAAGTAATACACTGTATATCTACCATGGACGTCAAAATCATGTGTGTTTTGGATAGATATTGAAAAGTCTGTTTTTCAAGATGTGTTAAAGATGTTCCAAGAAATCGATGTCCGAAACCTGTCATTGACAGCTTATTAAAATAAATTATGTCCTAGGAACAGAAATAAGTAGATATTCATTAAAAACACTATAATTACCAGTCACATCTAAACAACATATTAAATTTGTTAGTGTTTTTTACAATGAATAGCGCACTTTTTTATGTTTATTGAAAGGTAATACGAGCTTATAGACATTGGAATCTTTGAATCGTGCCATCTGCAATTTTATTGATATTGCCAAGTATACACCATCAAATTTGTTTAGACAAAATATTGCCACAGATCAACATTTAACCCTTTACCAAACGACAAAATTTTGGGGTCATCAATTTAAAAAAATGCCACATATGACAAAATGGATGTTATTAAAGATATAATTTGTGTAAAATATGGCATAGAAAATATTGAGACAAAAAGGAGAAACTGCTGGTTATCAGCAGTTTCTTCTTTTGTTTCAATGTTTTCTCAAGCCTTTTCTAATACGGACGTCCAAACCAGGTCTTGTTTGGGAAAGGGTTAAGATCTTGAGTTGGAGAACAAATTGAAAACTCATGTTATGGTCGTAATCTCCTTGACAAATATTATATTGTAAGTGCACAATTCTGCAATATTCACTGCATTTTGCAGATACTTCTGTACTTATACACGGAGCTCTAGAGTTTGTGTTTATTGGGGTTTTACACCGTTTTCAACTACTCGCGGCGGCTGGAGCTGTAGATAGTCATCAGAAAGGTTTGTGACGGAGGAGAGGCGGATAACGTGCCTCCAATGTCGCTGGTTTCAAAAATCAGTCTACCGTAATGAATGGTACAGGTAGATAAGATTTGACCACTGAGTTTGGGCAAACAATTTATCACATATCATTTGATCTCAAGTTCTCTAAAAATAAAAAAAATAGGAAAGTATCAAGGAAGTGAAGGGAATTCTTGAAACCAGCTTCTTCATAAAAGCTTCCTTTTTTAAATGGATGATGTTTTCTGGTCTGAAACTCCTTTCAAGTTCAATTGGTCAAATATTTCATCGTTTTGTAAAAGGGTAACTTGATTTACTGTGTAACGCACGGGGGTCCCTCACCAGCCTCTCTCATCCAGGGCTATAAATAATCATTAAGAATATTTCACTTCACAGATAAATAATCTAGCTTTTCATCATCGCAAACATCTGAAAACCACCGAAATAGTCATTCAGTATATTTTCTAATTGACGATCCTTTCACAAATAGTGAAGTTTAATCATCCAATATCAAAATTAAAGAAAAAGTAGAACAGATCGGTAACATACTAAGGAAAACAAGAAAATGCAAATAAACAGCAGGTTTTTCCCTTTTACTTCAATATTTTCCGTACTACTATAACACAAATTACATGTTTTGCCCAATTTGACATCAACTATTCTTTCGACAAAATGGACTGGTAAAAGATTTTGCTGTTTTGGAAAGGATTAAATCCCTTTCCAGTTTCATTGAACTTTTCTAATGACGGCGGTGATAACTGGGTATCATTCAGATCGGGAATCAGGGGATATTTTATGACAATGTACATGGCGCGGAATCACGTGGCATATCATTTGCGATATTTTTTTTATAATTCTGTTCATACGTGATCGATTTGAGTTCTGACTGCTGCGGATGAGAAGAATAAACGCCAGATATTTGCTAAATGCGAAGAGTCTTTTAAAAATTAGGTAATGAAAAAGGTTATTGGCGACCAACTATACTATTTGTTGATCGCCAAGTACGTTTTTATCAGCTCATTTTTAAAAGATCTGCCAGATCCAACTTATTCCTGGCCTTTTCTACCTTCTTCGCCTCATACCGAATTTTAAAAAAATGTTCAAGTTCTGCAAAACTTATTGACGATTTTTTCTGAATTTCTTCAGCACATGATTCCCCGTAATCCGAGTCTTCTCTGATGTAAATACGCTCTTTGATATTTTGATTTTTCGCTATTTACCATAAATAGCGAAAAATCAAAATATCAAAGAGCGTATTTACATCAGAGAAGACTCGGATTAGATTCCCCGCTGCGATGTAGTTAAAAGGAAATGAAGTCTTGAATTTATGTTACGTATTTACGTAGCCCTTTCCCTAGTGTCAAAATACTAGGATGTTCCATTTTAGTTGCTCTAGACGACATGGTGTGTGTTGGTGTTGAAACGGCTGTGTGAGCTGAATTACATTCAAAATATTGAGGTTAAAGGAGAAATGCGGATTATCAGCACGTTCATCTATTGTCTTAATGTGTCCAACACCCTTTTCTATTTGGGACTACAAAATCTGGTCTCGTTTTGGTAAATGTTTAATCGGCCAAAACATCCATCGTAAGTAACCGAGCATAAACCGACCCCCGTTAACTGGCTAATGCCTCCATATAGTCCATACCGCTGCTTTTCAACAAAATCCTCGTAACTGCAGCTTTAGTCGAAAAGTGACGATATATTGGTGCCAATCATCAGCGTTTGTCTATAGATACTCATTCGAATGGATTCAAATCGACGTAAACTATCCGGAAATAATTATGCAATGCAATTTCGAGATCGAAAATCTCAAAGAGACCGAGAATCTTTCAGGAACTATGGTCCGGTCACGGTTTTATGGAAAATGCTTACAAAACTTACCTATGTAAACAACCGATATCGAACTCAAAACGGTTGTAATGTTGCATGAGATGGTTCGAATTTTGCAGGTGTCTTGCCTCTGTAAGATTCATACCAACTTAGGCACACTTGATTTGAAAATTGTGGTCGGTGTTTTCTTTATTTACATAATTATGTTAAATGTGTAAACATGTATCATAATATCCTGACCGGACTATAGTATGTCGCGATAAAAGCGAGAATGATGCGCGGAAAATTGTTTACACATGTGTATGTTTTGATCAGCTTATGACACAAATATAAAATGTGAAATTGATATGTGTCGCAGTCTAAGACATTACACAACCGACAAGCCAATATCTGACAGAGACAAATAAAATGCTAAAAATTAAATTTGACCAATAAAGCACAAGAAAAATTAGTTGATTAGAACTTTTCATACTATCTGTAAATACATTTCTGTAGTTTAAGCCGACTAAAATCGAAATATTCGCAGACAAAATTGGAGTATGTTTCTAAATGAAAAACTTTCGGGGAAAATGAAGGAAAGAGTGGTCATTTTTTTAAGTTTTAAATAATTAAGTAATGTAATTGAAAAACTAGTAAATGGATTAGGATCTGGAAAACGGTCCTTTATAGCATTTGAGACAGTCATGGTTCATTATCAGCCTTTGCCTAAAAGCAGCCAGACCGGGATCTATGTTGCTGTCTCACAGTTGCTACAGGTCACCATGAAGCTGTTGGAGAACACTATGGTTCAAGATCAGACTGCGTGTATACGCAGGCTGATCTTCAACCATGATGGGCTCAAAAGTCTCAAGGGACCTTTTTCCAACTCCTGGCTCAAATGTTTGGTTAAGGAAGAGTGCAGGTGTTAGAAATAAGTCGCATCAGACAACAAATATGATTAATACTGTGATATGTGAAACACCTGGGAATAAATCATGTAATGGGACAAGAAATCTGCAATATGGTCGAAAAGGGAAGGGATTCGGTGCAAACTTCAACAATCGCATCCTTAAAACACTTTTCCAGATGGCAAAATGTTAGATTTTTTCAATTTGAAGGCTGCCGAAAATGGCTTAACCATAGCCAGACTGCGCGCATATCTGAGCTCAACGCCATAAAAATGAGGGCCCTTTTTCGGATACTGACTCCAAATAGATGTGCCCTTTCTGACAAAAATGTCACCAACCAATGGTTTAATATCGTGAACCTATGTGGACGAGCAGCTGGAAGCTATGTTAGTATGTTGTGGTAGTACTGGTATGAGAAACAACAGGATTCCATGGTTAGGTGCTCCAGTCGCCGCGATATGACCATAGCAGTTGAAAACGGCACAAACCCCCAATAAACCAGATACCGAATCGCATATAAATCTAGCTGAGCAACATATAATGTATAGTCAATGTTCAAGTGTCCATTAATTTCTTTTTAGGAATAAATATCATTTGTGGATATAAATCGTACGAAAGATTTCAAATTTGTTTATTTATTTTGAGCTAGTGACAGAAAAGTAAATACAATTATCGTCTTGTTTGCATGTATTACTTCTTAGCACAATACATTTATTTTATGACGTTATAAAAATGCATCGTCCGGGAATCGAACATTTTTGTGATATCAAGTGGTCTTTCAAGGGAATATATATTGGAATTTTTACCCGTGACTTTTGTCAAATGTCAGAATGGATACTGGCCGAGCCAGGGTTCGACCTTGCGACCCCTGAATTTAGAGACTCTAGCGTTACCTACTGAGCTCTTCGGGCTCGGCTGGGCCGAAGAGACAGACGCACGTACTATGCAGGAACTATATAACTCGGTAGGAAGAGCGTCCGTTTGCAAGCATCGCTGGTTCAGTTGTAGAATGCTCGCCTGCCACGCGTTCGATTTCCAGACGCTGTATAATTTTTATCAAACCATATGATTCACTCAAGCAAGTTCATTTGTTAGCATTTCCGATTTTGAATCGGAATCTAATACGGAACGATTTTATCCAGCTAAACGTGACGTTATTTTGGTTAAACAGTAGTATTTTGTATGTGTTGTTATAAAAACTCGTAACTACGGCTTGATTTACGGTCATAGTTACGACATTTTATAACGACACCGACAGTTTATCAATGCAAAATGGTAAACCCTGTCTATGTTTAGCGCAAAATTCATTGCTTTTCATTCTTTATGGAAACTAATGAAGTCAATTACTTCTTTATTTCTCGCTTTCTGTACAAGGGTGTTAACTGAAAAGACAGAGAGATGTTCAATCTCTGCCATGTCGAACTTTTACTGACAATTTCATCGCATATCCAATGAAGGGGGACAACTCGTATGATACACCTGAAATGCGATCCTGGTTGTTTCCCTTTGATAACATAATCTAAAATGGACAAGACAGAACTTATTTCACCAAGGTTGTCTCCCTGTAGGCGAAGTTTCCTCCTTCGCTCATTCCATTTGCAGTTAACCCATTACCAGACGGCAAAAATTTGGACTGCTCCAATTTGAAAAGTGTTGCAGCCGACAATTTAAAATTGATGAAATTTTGATAATCTTTTCATTTTAGTTTAGGAAACATTGTTGCAAGCAATTTGTTTATTTTCAACAGCGTTTTCCAAAGCTAAAATATGTTTTAGGGAGTCAAAAAAAGTCAGTGCGTGGTAATGGATTAAGGCCATCCTTCCATCATTTGATACAAAAAACTTCGTGCAATTTCGAAACAAACTCTCTGTTTTCCCTGACAACGAAAATTTGACGAAGGTGTCCGTGTTAATTTTATATATCCGGATAACTTCGTCAATCTCATGTGCCATGAATGACGCCGAAGTTACACGAAGTGTCTGGTTCCAAATAATGGATGGATTTGCCTTAAATAAGTATCAGTGAGTGATCACAGATTATTATGTCCTCACTTTTCAACGAAAACCTCGTAACTGCAGCTTGTTTTAAGCTGCAGTTACGAGGTTTTCGTTGAAAAGCAATGAAGTTTTTGGTCAGTGACTGTATTCTGGTTATCTAATTTTCGCATTAGAGGTACACTTCCGGAGAAGCAGGTAAGATTGGATAAAAGCCTTTCTACAAATTATATTCTTCATTAAAACCTTATGATGTAGGCCCTATGTACTCAATTATTAACCATGGACAATTCAAAAGCGAACCATAACATAGGGTATGCCCAGCAATATATCTGATATGGTATTTTGCGGTTTTATATTATGTCTTATGTTCAGATGTATATTTTATTAGATTTCTTAAGATTGTAATGCGCTTTTGAACGTACTCTCGTACGATAAAAGCGCTATATAAGGCTGGTATTTAAAAAAATGACAATCATAATAATAATAATAATAATAATAATAATAATAATAATAATAATAATAATAATAATAATAATAATAATAATAATAATAATAATGATAATAATTCCAGGAAAGGCCTACGTTTTTCCATACAAATTATGTGTGCACTGTCATTAATTGATAATAAAATTTTGCTCTCTCCAAAATAAAGGCCAAATACACGAACCGACGATGCAAATGAATATGTTACAAAGATGAATTAAGGGTCTGTTGAACAGATCGAGGCAAAACTGAGACATAGAAATGTTTCAATGAATGCCAACAATTAGTATTTATTGACGAAAGACATGGGGATACAATTTCCCAGCCTCGGGCGCTGGGCATAATTCTTCCGAGAAGTGTGAAGAATTCATCAAATTTAATGTGCATTAACGCTTTGGCCTTAATGGCGAAGTGTTTCAACTCGCGGTGATAAATTTGGACAAAATTACGAGCGGTATATTCCCCGCTATCCTTCAAAAATATCGTAAATACAGCTTTAACAAGCTGTATTTACGATATTTCTGAAGGATAACGGTAATATTTATATTTCTGTATTTTCTTTCAGAAAGCTACTAAATTTTAAAAGAGAATAACTGCGAAGTTTCTTTGATTTCTAAGTAAATCGGTTAACAACAATAAAGAAAGAATTATATTTTAACGATTCACTTACGTTTCAAAGAAACCATCAAAAGATCGGGAGTTAAAAACCAGAAGGGTGGCATTCCAAGAACCGCTATTCTTTTTAACACTTGGCTGATCATAAATTCTGACAATGGTTTCTAATTTGCCGGTCATTTTCCCATAAACTAGCCGCGGGAGTTTGAAAATGTAGTGTGTGAAATGCTGAACATGGTCCTTGCTTTGTTTTAGACCGCGAAAATGTAACAAAGAAACAATTATTAAGCTCCAATTATTAAGCTCGTGATTTTCGAAATTGAATCATCTTTTGTATATAAGTTTTTCTTTTGTTTAAGTGAAATCATTTACTTATTTATTTATTTATTTATTAAATACAATCAATCATAAAACACTCATTGATTTTTTTATATCAAAATGTGAAAAATAAAGAATATAATTATTCAGTGTACGGTTTTTTTTTATTCTTTAATTCCTCCATTTATGAAGATACATATACAAACATGGATATATGAACAGACAATACAAGCATGGACATATGAACAGGCAAACATATACATTTACATTACAATATGAGACAAAAGCAGTAGATATTCACGTATGAAAGAATGGATAAAGCAAGAGAAGAAGAAGGAAAAAGCTCATCGTTTGGCATCGTCAACACTCCTGCAAGGACCGAAATAAATTTAGAAGACATGTAGCTGATATGGTTTTAGTGCGCACCAAGCACTTCATTGAAAATACATGTCTCTGTGCTTGAAACAAAATTAATACGGGCCACAGAAAATACTATATTCATTTGAAAAAAATACTATACTTTCTTCGGGAAATATAATATAGGCGTCATGATAACTGAATGTCATATTCGTTACCTTAATTATTTGAAAGACGTGATCACTAATTGTTTCCATCGTGTATTTACCGAAGAATTATAATCATTATAATAAAGAACATATTGTACATTTTGCACTTGAAGATGATAAAAAACGAAACATTCTGCAAATCTGGTTATTCTAGAGTAGTATTTGTCAATATATTCACCCCCTAATATTCATGCCGTCTCCCAAATAATTCCGCTGTCATGTGAATTTCACAAGAGTGGACCGCCTTAATATTGCTTCTTGTACATAATGATGACAATTTCTGTTGGTTTTCTCAACTTTTTTGCTTTGTTTTGTATCAACATTGTTCATTACATGACGAATACATTATTTTGTATTGCATTTTATTTGCATTGTGTTGTTTTAATTGAATTAGACAAATTATGCAGTCTTTCGATGCAGTTGACGCAAATGTTGTACACGATGAAATAGTTGCCGGTATGTGACTATGGTTGAAATGCTTCATGTATACATGGTAAAAGTGTATAGATATTTGCAATAGTTGTATGCTAAGACCAATAAAACATGCTAAATAATATGCGACCGACACTAGCAAAATTGGACCGAACCAACTTTTTAATCATTTGGAAGATGCCAATTTTGGCTTGGTCCGCAACTTTTGACGTTACGTCTAAGGTAATCTAAAAAAAAAAGATGGCAATAACAACAACAATTATTATAGAAAAAAAATAAAACATGAATAAAAAATTTAGCCGACCGACCATACCCATTTCAACTTATTTCTATTTGGCTTAAAACAGATGAATTGAGCTGCGTTCAGGACAAAAGGCCCTGTTGGACACGAATTCAGCTGCTCGCTGACGGTTTCTACTGGTAATGCGGACACCATCAGGTAATTTTACGGATCGTAATTGGATTCTGCGTAGGAACAGGCTGATCTTCACATATGAGAGTCTATGATATCATGAGCTCAATTTTCTTGGTCATGACACACATCTAATGTGCGAATGATGGGTATCTACAAACCAAATACCACATATCGTAAAGGATAGGACATAAAGTACCATGTTATTTCCAAGGGTGAGCGGTCGAACGTTGCAACCCGTCTGCAAAAGCCATATTGTTGGTCAGATTGACGGGCCAGAACTAATTGTGGATAATAGAGCCGATAATAACAGGGTTGTTTTGGCCGCGGTTTGGCTAAGTGTTTAACATTATATGGTCTATGTTACATTAACCCATTACCACACAATGACTCTTTTTGACTCCCCACAAAATAATGGCCATAGAAAACATCGTGGAAAATGAAGAAATTGCTTGTGACAAGCAATTTCTTCATTTCCCACAATGATTTTCATCCAAAAAGACCTTAAAATTAAAAATTCAATACACTTGAAATTGTCGTCTGTAGGATCTTTCAATTTGGACCGCCTTAAAATTTTGTCGTTTGGTAATGGGTTAATGACTTGTATTGGTGGTAAATAATACCCGGCTTTGTGATTACCGCCAACTAACACACGGAAAAATATCGTCGCTTTTCTTCAGAAACCTCGTAACTGCAGCTTGTTGTAACCTGTGGTTACGAGGTGTTTGAAAAATGGCGACGATATTGTCTCTGGAATATGCATTATTAGCTGTAGAAACTGTAACTTAGCATAATGTATCATTGTTATACTATGTTTGACCACATGCTGATACGGAAATACGTTTTCTGAGCATGCTTTTCAAGATTTCAGGTCATGTATAAGTTGCGAAAGCTTCGACGATCCAAACAAGAACGAAGAATTATGCATGCTACAAAAACAACATTATGCGACATGTTGAATAAACTTTCAGAAGCCCACTTTAGAACAATTCGGCCAGGCGTCAATTTGATGCCTGAGGGAAGCATTTATATAGAAGCAGATAATGGCAAATCCCGGTCATGTCTCAGCAGTTAATTAACATACAACAATGAAATTGTCCATTCCTTATTCTCGTTTCATGATATACCAATATTTTAGTGGTCCCCAGCCACGGGTGGGCATCAGGGGAGCTACCTCGAAAATGTGTTAACGTATATTTGTTCCCACGCCACATCCGGGAATGTCGAGGTAGTGGAAATCCCCGTATTTTGACAAACGGACAAACGTGAGCTCTCGCCTTTATTTGTTTTTTCTTTCAAAGAGCGCATTACTTAAAAATCTGGCGATGCAGTGCAATGCTACCATGTTTTAGCAATGCATGAAGACAGAAATAGTGGAAAATACGAGCAGGACGACATTAATTCCAGGACTGGTGGATTGCATTTTCGCCCTGTGTTGACATATCGACAGGCATCTCGAGGCAGATACTGTACTTTATTTTCAGTTTCTGACCACTATCACATGTTTTGATGCAACGCGTAGTCAAATGACTACAATGAAGCAAAAATTTCAGATGTTCTGGTCTCCTGAAAAGATTACCTACCCAAAAACTCATTCGTGTTGTTCCCAGACCATCGAGGTAGCGGTTATCTATCTAGATAGTTCCCACGCGTCCCAAACATCTAATCTTCTGATGTATTGATGTGTTGATACACTTTAATGATTTTGGGCAGCGACCTAATGGCTAGTTGGCGAAAATCAGTTCAGCTAGTCACAGAACTGTGATGCACGTGCAATATCTAATAATAGCAGATTTTTTGAGAACTTATGAAACAATGAGCAGGAACTGCCGTAATCACAACATAAATCCCAACCTGAAACCCATTCATGAAGAACAGAGACAACTATCAATCTTAATTCCCAGAATGCCGGAAGTGCCTATCTTGAATTAAGTCGTCCGTAAATAGCCTACAAACCCACCTAGAAACAATACAGCTGATAAATTTCTCTTTTCTGCATGTAGATGTAGATTTTCCTGAAAAATTGAATAAGTTAAATTGTGGATTTTTTATGCTTTTCGGTCATTTTATGCGTCCAAACACGTTCATTTAAGTTCTGGTGACTGGGTGACAAACTCTTGGGGAAAAAGGATGCTAACGCGGCTTACAATATGTTATCTTTGTATCGGTACCTAAATGTAATTTTTGTTGTTTTCCACTTGGGTTTCAGGTTGGGATTTATAATGTTATTGTGGCAGTTCCTGCTCATTGTTTCATAAAATCTAAAAAAATCTGCTATAATTAGATATTGCACGTGCATCACAGTTCTGTGACTAGCGGACATAATTTTCGCCAACTAGCCATTAAGTCGCTGTCCAGAATTATTAAGGTGTATCAACACATCAATAAATCAGAAGGTTAGATGTTTGGGACGCGTGGGAACTATCTCGATAGATTACCGCTACCGCGATGGTCTGGGAACAACACGAATGAGTTTTTGGGCAGGTAATCTGTTCATGAGACCAGACCATCTTAATTTTTTGCGTCACTGTAGTCAATTTGACTACGTGTTGCATCAAAGCATGTGCTAGTGGTCAGAAACTGAAAATAAAGTACAATATCTGCCTTCAGATGCCTGTCGATATGTCAACACAGGGCGAAAATGCAATCCACCAGTCCTGGAATTAATGTCGTCCTGCTCGTATTTTCCACTATTTAATGGGGTTTTCTGTCTCCATGCATTGCTAAAACATAGTAACACTGCACTGCATCGCCAGATTTTTAGGTAATGCGCTCTTTGAAAGAAAAAACAAATAAAAGGGAGAGCTCACCTTTGTCCGTTTGTCAAAATACGAGGATTTCCACTACCTCGACATTCCCGGATGTGGCGTGGGAACAAATTTACTTTAACACATTTTCGAGGTAGCTCCCCTGATGCCCACCCGTGCCAGCTTGTCCACTGTTGTGTGACATGCTAGCCATACTACATGGGCCATCCAGCACGACGACAGATTGTGTTTTTCATGGATGGTGAATTGTCCGAGTTAAACTCGTCTTTCTTGCTCATTCCATTTTGCTATTTCATATAATCGGCGTCGGGATTAAATATTTACTTTCTAAAAATTAAAAATAAAACTAATTTGGCTTACATAATGACGTATTTGTATACATTTATCTGCCCTATGTTTTCGTGCCAATGTGTACCTTTAATGGAGTTTGTACGTAAAGTAAAAAACATACTTACATATCGCTGCTTTTCAATGAAAACCACATAACGAGGGTTTCGTTGAAAAGAGACGATATGATCATCATCACAGGTTCCCGTTCTAGATAGATCTTTGTCGGTTCAGAAGGTAAACGGATTGACTCTACTAAAAGCAAGCTAGTACTGACTTAGGAAATGAACGTTTCATGAGCGCACCGCACCTCTCTACCCACTTCTGGTGTTGGACGTCTGTGGGGGAGATTTGTATACGTATGTGTCACTGTGTGTTTAAAAAGAGAATTTCTTCGTGATGAACACTTGTGCTTACGATGGCACGAATCTAAAGCTATTCGTCGGTTGTACAAAACTTAATGAGACCATATTTGGGTAGGTTTGACACAGATTGTACTCTCAGATAATGTAAAGACCACCGTTGATTTACGGGGATCAAGTTGACATGTCATGTAATATATCGTTATTTCTGCAGGTTAACCACGACTACTTAATAAGCACGGGGTATATGACGGAAGATTTATGGCTGCATGTTGAATATGTGCAGTGCTCTGTGAGGAGGAGTGTTGGTGCATTGTACAGTTCCGGTGGAGACGGTGATTCAGAAAATGCTCGTTTTTCTGAATGATAAATAGAAAACAAAATAATTGTTCATTGATTGAACCCCATTGACACTAAATTGAGTTCATCAAATACTGGTGTGTCTTTTATTTATCTATTTTGACCACTAATGTACAACATTCCGTTTTGAGTACACTTACATTAGTAGTGTTCATGGTAAGATTTCTAATGATTTGCAAATCAGTTTATCATAACATGCTTTCTTGTAGTTCTGTTTCATTTTTTCTTGCTTGTTTTTTAAATTATTCTTCCTTTTTCTCAGTTTAAGGTCGTATCATATTACTTTTTTTCTCATAGAATCGATATGTAATACTTATGAGACAATCCATTTTAATATTTATATACTTCAAATATATATAGATGTATGTATTATTTAGATTTATTCAAATGAATGCATTGAAAAAAGGAATAGAATGCATAGAAAAACAGAGAAATATGTCTTTTTACAAGCTGTGTTGACTTATTTCTTTGTCAATGAACAATTATGATATGGTATTGCACTACGACATTCTCTGTTTCTATCCACCGGCGAAATAGTCAATTGAAAAACCAGGTTATTTTTGCTGTTGTTGTTGTTTATGTTTTTGTGTTTTAACGACTTCTTAGAACACTGTCATACATGCTTAGAAATTGTACCTAGTGGTTAAGGTAAAGACAATACGTACACTTTCGGCATGTTTATATTATATCAAGAATATCTATATCATTAGCGATACATGTCACACAATAAGCTCGCCGAAATTCAATTCTCCCAACTTGTTAATGTGTAGGCCTATATTTCTGAAACACAAACTTACTTTGTATATGGCATAATGTATACGTTGGTTAAGAATTTATTATATAATCAGATGTATGAAAATATAAATTGTAATATATCCAAAGCAAATAAGGTAATGATTCATATTTTAGTAATGCACATTTCTGTGAGTATGCACAACATTCAGGATCGTAAGCCTTTTTCTACTGTAGTATGGTACAATTATTGTAATTGTCGAGACATGCAATGTTGTGTTATCATGCAGACTAATTTCCCCGTAACTAGCAGTTAAATTAGAGTCATAAAGCCGGTAATTACATAACATATGCATTACCTGGAGAAATACGATCAGATTGGACCATAAATATTCCGGCCATTCAATTTGTGAAATATGTCTCGTACGATCATAACAAATGTGACAAATTATACAGTGACTTGTGCATTGTTTGCGCGTACTTCCTCTGTCATTCAAACCGTTCCCAAATAAGACCGGTTTCCTTCAGAAAATATTTGAGAAAATATTAGGACTAAAGAAGAAAATGCTGATAATCAGCATTTTCTTCTTTTGCCCCAGAATTTTCTATGTTAAAGTGTAGATTTTACTCTTTGTCATCACTTAAATTGTGGTCAACAGAAGGTTTTTTTTCAATAGGATCACTCTAATATTCTACCGTTTGGGATATGGTTGATAATGGATGTCAATCAATAGGGTCAGTTCGGGTAAATACGGACAGGCGGGTAATACGGACATCTCACTTTGAGCGTCTATATCAGGATTTTCTACCGTAGAGGCATAAAATCGGACCGATTCTATTTAAGTTTTGACCATTCTATATCTCTTTAGTTTGTAAACCAATCGTTATTAATTGTTTGAAACAACGTAATTTTTTGTTCATTCGAAGCATCCCCTGCTTTCCTACATTTTCTGACGAGACTTGAAACTGTGGGAGCATTCAAAACATAAAAAATCATTACATGTATTGTAATTTACCTATCGATGGACACTTGTTGCACCCTTGCTGGTCGTCTGACACACAAGATGGCCGTGTATATCTTCGATAGATCAAGGATTGACTTCTCGATTGTAAAATGTACGTCTTTCTTGAAGCGATGATGTAACCGGAAGCCCCGAAGAATTCTGGGTAGGCTGGTTCCCCGGATCCTAGACTGGGACTCTAGACTGGAATGCCAGTCTGGTTTCCCGACTGACTATTTTTTCTACCACACTCTCCCCCGTTTTATAAAACGCACCCATATCTGCTTGATTTCCCCTCACAGTGGACCTTCACCTTTCAATCCGGAGTAGACTCAATGTTTCGTCTTCTTTAGCACAATTTTTATTTTTCATCACAACAAACATTATCAAAGACACATATTTTAGTTAGGAATCACTTGTATTTGGCTTATTATCTATTTTTCTAAAAGTCACTAATTTATCAATGAATTGTCCTGAATGATTAAAAGCTCCAATTTAACAATTTCACGTAATTTAAATGGGTTTCCAAAGTCACTTGACCTGATATAAGCGTTGTCCATTGTGAAGGGTAGACCTAAGCACTTCCTCCAATGGCTCCTGTCTAATCCTGGCTAGTTCAGCGGCCACATCCCCAATATACGCTGGTGTGTTAGCCGTCTGAACTTCGTGTACTGGCAAGTAGGGGGAGTCAGTCTCTACCACAATTCGGTCCAACGGGATGCTTCTGAGTGCCTCCCGTTGTGGTTCCCTGAACCGCTTCACTTTTCCAGCAAATCCAAAGACACAGTCAGGAAAGACCCTTCGCCATTCCCGCACTTGCTCTATTCCCCCGGTGAAACAATGGAGATGAATTTTCTGTTCCATGGGACAATGCTTCCTAACAATGCCCAGCATATCTCTGGATGGCTCCATGGAAAACGGGTCTTCATTGCTTCCCCGGATGTGAATAACTAACACTTTCTTTGGACTGCTCAAGGACAATACATCTTCAACCACAATCTGTTGGGTTTGCCTTGAAGGGACAGGCACACTGTAATCCAGCCCTATCTCTCCCAATGCCGCAACCCGTGGATTATTAATTAGCGATCTAAGGCTCTCTCTGTCTTTCGCCGTAAACAGGCCAGCTTTCTTCGGATGGATGCCTACCCCAATACACCATTTCCTATCTGCATCCAGAAAGACGTCCGAATACCTCTCTGGATCGCAGTATATGAGTACGCCTCCCACCAGTTCAATTTTATGTAGGGGATCGATTTCCATCCTTCTACTGCAGAGTTCTTCCAATTCAAACACTCCTAAATTAAGTCTCTCAGTGGCACGGTCTAGGTGGAAATGACTGTCAAATGCCCCCAAGCGCTTGTCATCTTCATGTTTGGGACTTCGTGTGGGCTTTACCACTCCCACCCGACTGTTATTCTCACTGTTTGGTGATAACGTTGTTTCGGAGCGAGATTTTAACATACCTGCCCCGGCCTGTGATGGTGAGTTTTCTGCGTCCGACTTCAACAAGGCCTCTTCCTCTTCAACAGTGAGCGAGGTTGCCTTCTCTGGACTGGGACTACATTCATAATCCAACTCTCCTGTGCGTTTGTCAGGTGACTCCATTGTCAAGACTAGTCTCTTTCCTTTTTCCTTATCGAAAGTCCTCATGGAGCTTGTATCTACTGGACCCTGGTCACTAATGATTGAAATGTCCCTGTTAGATGAACTGACATCAGAAGTTGCCGTGCTCTCGTTTACCCGACTCACCCCCGATTCTTCTTCCATCGGAATATCTTCTTTCCCCTGGTCGTCTTTTAATCTTGTTTCTGGACCATACATATTCATCATCATCTCCACGTCATCATTGTCCAGATGTTCCATGATGAATGACATGGGCCTCCAGTGCATGAGCGCAGCTGGTGAGTTTAATGGGACCAGTGTAAACTTCCCTGGAACATTCCAACCGGCATGCGTGCACAGCATCTTCATCGCATTCTGTGTTGACTGAGTTATTTCTGACTCCCTGTCGATGAGGACTCGGTCTTTTGTCCAATCCAATAACGCCTCTGGTGTGGGTTGTCGTAACTTATATACCAGTACTTTCTCAGCTAGAATTTGGAGTGCTTCCAGACGTTTAGCCTGGAAAGCATGGCTAGCCAATAACTCTTCCGATTCCAGATCGTGGAATACAGCTGGTATGTGGCGGTATTGTACATGGCATTTGACCCGTCTTGAAATTGCTCCACATCCCCGGACTGGACATCTGGCTCTTTTAATCCTCTTTCCTCCAGAGTCTCCCTCAGCCTTCCGCTTACGTTCTGGATCTACCACCCGATGTCCATCTTCCACGCTTACTCTGAAATCTCTAGCTTGCTCTCTTTCTTCTTTTAATGTGCTTTTTTCCCTTCTCTCAATACTATCATGTTTCGACTCTTCCTCTCTGTATCCTCTTCTTCCAAGACTATCTTGCCTCGGATCTTTTTCGGTTTTTCTACTACGTCTCTGCCCATGTCCCTGGTATGAAAGTCTTTCGTTTTGAGCATGCTTCATTTTTCTTTCAAGACTTTGTATCCGTCTTTCTAGATCTTCTTGTTTCAAATTTCTTCTTTCTCTAATATTAACTCGATCCCTTCTCTCAAGACTTTGATGCCTCGAGTCTTTTTTCCTACATAATCCTCTCGGTGTCTTGAATCTCTGTTTCTCTACTTTCACTGATTCTTCTTTCGAGACTTCGATGCCTTGAATCTCTTTCTCTATCGACTCGATCCCTTCTTTCAAGACGTGGATGCCTCGAGTCTTTTCTTTCCACATTATCCTCTCGATGTCTTGGATCTCTTGAATCTCTGTTTTCTCTACTTTCACTGATTCTTTTCTCAAGACCTCGCCGCCTCGAATCTCTGTCTCTGCTATCGCCTGTATTTCTCCTTTCCGTTGCATATCTCTCTACTCCACAACTAACCCTGGTTCTTCTTTCAAGACTACCATGCCTCGAACTATCATCCGGGTTTTGAGCTAGCCTATCAGCTCCACCTTCCATTAATTGATGAGGTCTGATCTCGGGTGATCCCTCCCTAACCACTGTAAGTTGTTGAGTTTCCAGCCTTACATCCCTTACGGTTTGTCCTAGTTGAAACTCGGGGCTTAGTCCTCCCCTGTGTTTTCTTTTTGTGGTTGCACCTGGGCATGGGAAATGCCTATTCATCACCTCCTCGCTCATCAAAAAATCCCCGAACTTTCTTAAATTCTTTAACCATGACCGGTTCCCCCTCTCCTTTGCCAGGTGGAATTGTCCTTGTAGTACCGAGACGACAGCCTCAGTAGTAAGGTCCCGAACTAGGTTTAGGTCCGCAATTAATTTTTCAGCTGGCAGAAGAATCCCATCTTTTGAAGCCGTTCTTATTGCCTTCTCTGTCTCCGACTCTTGTCTTGCCGAACCTTCCGCCATACCTGTAAATAACAAGTATTAATTACGACCATGACCTGGTCCCCCCGAAGGGGTGGGGTCTGCCTCACAATCAGAACATTTATACTCTCCCATTTTTGTTGCTGTCTTTCTCTTGATTCCAACACACGCTGCATGGTACCACTCAAAACAACTATTGCACTGGATCATCAACTTGCCGTCATCTGGTTTCCTACACCAACAGTATAACGCGTCTGTCTTACCTTGCGCTGCTTTCAAGGCTTCCTGTAACGCTTCAGGATTGTTCTTTAACTTGGATATCCAAATGGGCAGTTCCCGGTCTCGACAGTGCTTTAATCGATCATGGTTCACAGTTTCTACAGAATTACCCATTTTCACTCTGAAGATGGAAGATGACATCTTCTCCAACACTATCCCTGGTCCTTTCCAAGGAGCACACAATTTCTTGCACTTTCCTTTGCCTGCTGCCTTATCAAGTATGTACACCACATCAGCCACTTGGTAAGACTTCACCAGTGTTCTCAGGTCATAATCCTTCTTCATCCTGAGTTGATTGGATTTCAGGTTCTGTCTGGCTGTCTCGTGGGCCTTTTCCATACTGATGGCTAAATCTGCTACATACTCGTCCTGGGAGTCCCACCTCTTGGATTCATTCAGGGGAAACATCAAGTCAGCCGGTAAGTTAACTTCCCTTCCCAGCATAAGTTGATTGGGTGTAAATCCTGTCTGTCTATTCACCGATGCCCGAAGAGCGCTTGTTATTTGAGCTAGATGTTCATCCCAGCTGGCAGTCTTTGACAGGAAACATCTAACCGCATCCATCAACGTCCGGTTAAATCTTTCTACCTGACCGTTCGCTGATGGTCTGTAAGCTGTCGTCCTCGTCTTGTGTATTCCCAATAACTCACATATGGCTTTAAACAACTGACTTTCAAAATTTCTTCCCTGATCTGTATGCAGATAGTATGGGTATCCAAACCTTGAAAAGAATTCACATATTGCAGCATGTGCAGTGACTTCAGCTGTTTGCGAGGGTAAAGGAACACATTCCACCCATTTCGTAAACTGATCCACCATAACAAGAATATACTCGTTGCCTTTGTTTGACTTCGGTAGTGGCCCTAAAAAGTCTAAGTGGACTCGTTCCATTGGGGACCCTGCCTGGTAAAGAGTTAAGGGAACTCTTGGATGCCGGGTCGGTTTCTTCTTCTTGTTGCATACTGAGCATGTGGCAACATAGTTCTTGATATCCGTGGACATACCAAACCAAAAGTATTTATCTTTGATACGAGATTTAGTTCTGTCAATCCCCTGGTGACCTGCGGATGGCAGATCATGATTACCACGCATCACTGTCTCTTTCATTGCTTTGGGCACGAGCACTTGCACACCTTTTTCCGGTCTTTTTATCCATAAAACACCATGTTTCAGGCTTATCTCGTCCTTGTGTATCCAGTAATACTTGGCGGCTGGACTGGATAGAAACACTGTCCCCTCAGGCGGTATCTCTCCTTTCTCTAACCATGGAATGACAAGTTGAAAATCTGGGTCGCTCTTCGTATGACTTCCTATGTCCAACGTCATGTCCTTATCCCTCTCAACTGTTGTAGCCCTAACGTTTACATCTTTCAGGTGCGGTTTGAAGTTTATCTCCAGTTTACTATGGCCAATCACAGACTCACTGTCCCTTGTATCGCCATGCACCGTCCCTGCAAACTTTACCTCTTTTAATGTGTGATGCTTTGTGGGAAGCTTCACTGCATAATCCACTGTTTCTGCAAATTCTGCCCAATTCTGATGTGCCTTGGTGCAGTATTTGCATCCAGAACACGGCAAGTCCTCTAGTTTGAATCCAAGTTTGTAGTTTACGCATTGGATATCCTGTGGAATGCGAGAAAGAGCATCAGCATTCAGATGCTTTTTTTCCTGGTCTGTGCTGAATTACCATGTCGAATTGGCCCAATTCTTCTAGCCACCTAGCCAGTTGTCCTGTGGGTTCCTTAAAATTTAGCAGCCACAACAAACTATGATGGTCTGTCCGGACTGTGAATTTTCTGCCCAACAGATAGTGTCTGTATTGTCTAGTAAATCTGATCACGGCCAGTAGTTCCTTTCTGGTGGTACAGTAGCGTTTCTGTTCCGACGACAGTGCCAAGCTGCCATAAGCAATGACCCTCTCCTCGCCTTCTTGTACTTGTAATAACTCGGCACCAACAGCGAAATCTGAAGCATCTGTGTCTAGGACAAAAGAATCATAGCTGTTGGGTAGTGCTAACAAAGGAGTGGTGGTCATCAGATCCTTGATCTTGGAAAAGGCTTCTTCTTGCTCTTCGTCCCACTTAAACTTGTTTTTCCCAGTGATGTTGTACAATGGAACAGCAACTTTGGCTAGGTCTTTCAAGAAAAGTCGGTGGTAGTTGACAAGGCCTAAAAATTGCTCTACCTCACGAGTGCATGAAGGTCTAGGCCACTCCAGTACAGCCCTCACATCATTATCTGAAACCTGCAAACCCTGACTATTGACTGTTCTCCCCAGAAACTCAACCTCTGGTTGAAGCAACTCACATTTTTTGGGTTTCAGATGCAAACCATGTTCTTCAAATCGCTGGAGCACTTTCCTTAGATTTTCTAGATGTGCCTCGAAATCATGTCCCAAGACTAATATATCATCCAGAAAAGCCAGCACGATATCCCAATTTAGTCCTCGCAGCACCAGATTCATCACACGGCAGTAAGTTGCGGGCGCGTTGCATAATCCAAACGGCATGCGACGGAACTGGAACAGACCATATTTAGTGATGAACGCGGTCTTCTTTTTATCTTCTTCTTTAATTGGGATTTGCCAGTAAGCTGAGTTGGCGTCCAGCTTGGAGAAGTATACGTTTCCTGCCAGGGTGTCAATGCAGTCCTCTACCAATGGTAATGGGAAGGAATCCTTTTCAGTAAGTTTGTTAACAGCTCGGTAATCAACACACCATCTTACAGACCCATCTCGTTTCCTGATCAGAACCGGTGCTGATGCCCATTCAGACTTTGACGGTTCAATAACCTTTGCCTTGAGCATCTTTTCCAGATGAGCCTTTTCTTCTTCAGCAAATCCAAGCGGTGTTTTTCTCATGCGCTGTTTTACAGGCCTGGCTTCTTTGGTGTCAATTTGATGTTCGATATCCTTAAAATCACCGAGGTCGTACTCGTCTTTGGCGAACACCCCTTGATACTCAAGAATCAAGTCCTCGAGTTTTCTCTTTTGATTACTGTCAAGATTCACAGTTGATTTTGCCAACATCTCGGTTAAATGACTCGGTATTTCTTCAACTACATCTCCTCCCTTTTCCTTCACTTGGACTGTCCTCAGTGCTATCCGTCCTGTCTGTGATACGGCAGAGACTTCATGTGCCTCTCCCACCACTTCTTCATTCTTCAGAACCACATTTCGTTCACTGAGGTTTAAAACACACATCCTTGGCTGATCTCCCTTTTTGTACAATAACCGTGGTATGATGGCCTTTTCAGATGGAAATGGCTCTACCATATAATCTCCCATTTGCCCTTTCATCTTGCACTTGACCAACTTTACGGTGTTAGGTGGTATCACCGTCCTCTGCTCAACCATTACTCTCGAGACTGAGGGTGTATCTTTACTACAGTCATTACCCATCATTTCCACTGGAATCTTCTTCTCGTCCACCTGAAGATAGCCATTCTTCAAATTAATGATGATGTCGTTTCTGCTTAAGAAATCCAGTCCTAAAAGCATCTCATCTTGTATGGGAGCCACATACACTTCTTCTTGGTACAATGTGTCGCCTAGCTTAAGTTGCAAAGGCCCGACAATCATACCCTGTATCTTTAACTGTCTTCCAGCTGTTTGCAGAGTGAATTTCTTCAAAACTGGCCCCTTCCAATCTAATTTCTCATACAATTTATCAGATATAATGGTCACTTGGGCTGCGGTATCAACGACCGCTTTAATATCTTGTCCCTCCACGGAAACTGGAACATGGATCATTGAAGATGACCTTAGCTGATTTATTTGTATGTAGTCTTCCTCTTGGACAGGTTCTGCATCCCCCTGTTGCTCCGCCTCAGTCGTCATTGTTGAATTTGAGATCATTGTCGCCTCCTCGGGGTCTTCATAATCCGATTCGAGAAACGGGAGCTCATCTTGTTCTGGAAAGTCTTTTGCGTCATTTAAGTTGCACATTTTCCCCATTAGATCCCACAATGTTTCATTTTCTAGGCCCGTTGTTCTTGGAATATTGGTCGGAACTTGGCCTACAGCCCCGACCCCGACAAGTTTAAATCCTCTTCGGTTTCCTCCACTTTAGCCACTTTCTTCTCCTTGGGGCAGTCCTTGATGAAATGCCCAGGCTCTCCACACTTATAACATCCCATTGCAGGAGACCGAGACCTTTGCCTTGATCTACCTGTAGAAGAAGCTATTCCAGCCACTGCAAGTTCCAGCTTCTTAAACCCTTCTACCAGGTCATGGACTTGTTTCTGTACCCCTTGTAGTCCAGCTTCGAGTTTGTCTATCCGACCTGATTTATCTTCTTGAAATTGGACTTTCGGTTTTGCACTGGTTTCCGGAGCTGCTTTGGCTATCTGCGGCTCCTCCTCATCATCCGCCTGGTAACTATCATTTACTTTGACTTTCCTCACTTCTTTTCGTTGTTTCCCATACATGACCCGATTTGAGTGCTGGTACCACCTAACTTTGTCAACGGCGTCTTCCATAGACTCGGGTCTGCTGGTCAGGGCATAATGCCCAGCATCTTTATCTGTGCAACCTTGACAAAACCGGAGAATCGCTTGTTTGTAGATGTGCGCGTCCGAGAGATCTGGGTAAGCGCGCATGGCCAACTGTACCACTCGGTCTGCCCATTCTACAACTGTTTCCTTCTGTCCTTGCGAAGCATACATGAAGAACATCTGGGTGGTTTCCGGAAGGTCTTTTATGTCAAATCTTTTTTCCAATCTTTCCATGACCTCGTAAAAATCGACTCTTGGTTCTCGTTTTACAAGATTCGCGAAAAATTCACTAGCGACACCCTCCAGACACCAACACAAATTGTTTTTCTTTTCTTCCATTGACCAGTTTTGTTCCTCAGCAAACATCATGAATTTCGTAGAGAACGCTTGCCAATCTCCCTTCCCATCAAAGGAGATAGACTTTGGTAGCGGTTGTCTACTGGTTCGTCTTTGGTCACGATCCCTAACGTCTCGTCGATCCCCACGACGGCGCTCCTGCTGTTGTCTAATGTCCCATTCATCATCATCAGAGTCCTCAAATTGTTGCTCTCTTCTGAATCTACTTGACTGTCTTCTTTCATGAAAGTCTTCATCCCTCAATCCAGACCTTGTGCCTGGATATCTCCTCTCCGATTCTTCTTCATATCCGGACCTTTTGCCCAGATTCCACCTTACTTCCTGTTGTGAGTATTCTTCATCCTCTAACCTAGACCTATTGCCTAGATTCCCTTTTCTCACAACTCTGCCAAAATCATCTTCTTCAAGATCCGCTTTGGAATATTTAGTGTAACTCATTTTCTTTTGAGGAGTCTCTTCTGCATATCCAGACCGTCTGCCTAGGCTTTTCTTTCCCTCCATTCTCTCTGTCGTATCCAAGGACTTTCCATAAGTTGATTTTATCGGCGGCCACAAGCGTTGACTTTCCATGCCATGCTTTGTGTTACGCCTAGCCTCCTCGTAAACAGGTGCACGTTCCTCCCGTGAGACACTCTTCTTCACTGAATCATCTTCATCACACACAAATGGCGTGAAATCAAAATTGTGCACCAGCGCTTCTGGGTTTCTGATCCGAAGATTCAGAAATATGTCCTTTGTCAAATTGTCAAGTCTGTCTCGTGCATCAATTATTGTCTGAGCTGACTTCTCGCCAACCCCCCAAACCTTGGTTAGATCATCAAAGTCACAATAATTAATTCTGACTTTGGGTTTATTGTGAGGCAGACCCCTTTCCATTTTTAACAAGTGTTAGTTCAATTAAACTGAATAAACAACAAATGTACAAATTAATTAATTTAATCAAAATTATTTAAACAATTTAGTTACAGCAAAGGGGAATAACTCCTCAAAATAAATCTCTTCAAAAAAGTAAGATTTTAATTACGGACAATTTTTTATAAATTTAGAAAAAGAAGCCAATGTACAGTACTTTCAGTACCTTGATTTTACTAAATTTCAATTCACCAAAAAATATTAAGGTCAAATATGGATGGCTAAATCAAGAAACCTTTTGAACACACTTGGACGTCAACTTGGATTAATTTAGTTGTTTAAATATTTTTGAACTGCACCACAGGGCTTTCAGTGCTTTGATTTTGTAAAATTTGTAAAATCTTAGTTTGGGTCACTAAAGGGATTGGGTAAAGCTTAAGAAAACACCAATGGATTAATTAAAAGCACTCCAAGGACTCAAATACACTTGATAACATTTTGTTGTTGTTGTTGTTGATAATTGTTGTTGTTGTTGTAGATGATGATGATAGTGAAAAACTTTAGTCGGTCACTTTTATTTTAATTGGACAAAACCTGAAAGCAAGAAATTCAAATCACTGTCAGGCTCAAAGTACTCTTCGTACTTTGATTTTCAATCAATTATTTATATGATTGAACTCTCCAAAAATATAAAAATCCCACTGTCAACAGTCTGCAAGTGAATAATTTATAGATTCTTTCAAAGATTTTTCTTCGATTAATTTTCCAAATTCTTGGCTATTGACCTGCCTTTCAGTACTTTGAATAAGCAAGGAAAACGAGTCAAGGTGAAATCTTAAATTCAAATATCAAATGTAGAAATTAATTTTGATTCACACCAAGTCTAATTTTTTGTTGTTTGGAAAAATCTGCGCATCAAGATGGCGCAGAGCGGAAGTGAGCCAAAAAATCCGCGGGAATTAGAAAGTGAAAGTAGAAATTTGCCAAATCACGAAATTTTGAATTTTTGCTTTTGCAAACACACAAACGAAACACTCAATGTCGATTTGACCCGGAGACACTATTGAGACCGAACAATATTCGCCTTAATCACGCCCGCATCTAAGATTTCCACCTTGAAACCCGTAGCGAGTTGGACCGACGAAGTGATCCGGATAATCCCAAAATTTGCGTCCAGATAAGCGCCGACAACGCCAATATTGTAATTTACCTATCGATGGACACTTGTTGCACCCTTGCTGGTCGTCTGACACACAAGATGGCCGTGTATATCTTCGATAGATCAAGGATTGACTTCTCGATTGTAAAATGTACGTCTTTCTTGAAGCGATGATGTAACCGGAAGCCCCGAAGAATTCTGGGTAGGCTGGTTCCCCGGATCCTAGACTGGGACTCTAGACTGGAATGCCAGTCTGGTTTCCCGACTGACTATTTTTTCTACCACACATGAATAAAGCTAGTTTTACTGACTTCTTTGATGCTGGTTATGTTTTAAACAATTCATAAATTATTCAGATTTGACCCTATACAATTGTTTACCCTGACAAAATGATGAATTTTGAAAAACAAGCCAAAATATGAACTGTCCGTATTTTACCACCTATTTTGCTAGGGTAGGGAAAATACGGACTCCATTTTTGCAATGGCCTTTCGTACGGGCGGAGCAGGTATTTTGTGAACGCGACGGTAATTGTGGGTGAAGTAATATGACCCGGTCTTACGGGACGATCAAGTGAGGAAAGCTGCTTAATGAATCGCCGACGTGTCAAAAACGTCCGTATTTACCCGAAAAATCATGTTTCTAACAACAATTATGTGTCCGTATTATCCCTATCTGTTTTATAAAGTTTTATATAGTGTCCGTATTTTCTCACCCTATGTCCGCACTTTCCCTACCTCGTCCGTATTTACCCGATTTTACATCATGCTCATTTTTGCCGTTTTTCATGAGCTTCTGTCAATATATCGTCTTTCCGCGATCACCAGCGTCAAGACAAGATATTGGCCGACCAAAAAAAACTGGTACCCGGTCATGTGGGACCAGCAGGTAAAGCACACGGCCTAGTGAATCACCGAAGTGTAAATAGCGTCCGTATTTACTCGCATTGACCCTACATTGACTGACCAGTCAAAGGGAGTATTCAACCAACTATATGTGCAACAACATTCGGTCACTGATATCTATTTTTTTCTTCTTTTTTTACTTTACTTTTTTATGATAATTTTGAAATTCAGTGTTTTGGATCGCTAATTTTTTGAATGGTAATCACGTGACGTGTTATACATTTACCTTTGCTTCTGTCAACAAACATGTATTTTTCTTAAATAATTCAAATTCTTTACTCTCCATATTGAACGACCTACCACAGTATCCGCTATATTATCCAAATATTTCGAAAACAAGCTTCCCGTTCAATTTCTTGTCAAAGATGATAATATTCGTGAAAAGCGATGTAATCGCTTTTCACAAATGTTCTTAATTTTGACAATGAGCAATTGCTGGACTTTGACAGATCTTTCAATATGAAGAATAAAATATTTGAATCAAAACTGAATGAGAATACATATTTGATGACAATTGTATGACAAAAAGACTTGATCTAAAAGGGTTAAACGAATAAGATTCGAATCTTCCACGGACAAAGATTATCTACCCGTGCATTTTGACCAATCCATGTAGTTTTTCTTGAATATATTTTCTAGATGCCTTAATGTCCGACAAGCTAGCACGTACCCCTTTAAGCATTATACAAATGTTTTTTTTATTTTTTTTTTGGGGGGGGGGGGTGTTTGTTGTTTTTATTGTTGTTGTTGGCTTTTCTTTGGGGGTGATTGTTTGGGGTTTTTTTGTTGTTGTTGTTGTTGTTTTGTCCAGGTTTGTCTACACAAACCTTTAGAAGAATATTTTGAAACAGCTACAAGAAAATGTCTCATTTCCCCTTCTGAATAAAACATTTAGAAAAAAAGATTGGTATTTTACAAATAAAGGGCTCGATTATCTAGTCTACTTGGCACTCAGAGTCACTGCAGGATATCACGTGACACAATATTTTTGATACTTTTAAATAATCATGTTTATACGTGATCGATTTAAAGCCACTTTAAAGATGTGTGTAAAAAGCTGTGCGTTTCATATTTAAGATTCAGCATCCTCACATATATACATATAAATATGATACTGTTATGGCATTATTTACTGGTAGATTAACCTACATACCAGGTGGGTCCGAAATTGTGATACATTATTACGCGAATATATCAACTTTATCAACATCACAAATCTCATTATTGAAAAGGTGTGATGTCACTGGAAACTTCACAAGCTGGATTTATGATATCGCTGCTTGTCAACGAAAACCTCGTAACTGCAGCTTAAAACAAGCTGCAGTTACGAGATTTTTGTTGAAAAGCGACGATATGTACTTGATGTTACTAGCCCACATCACATTAATCGTCATGTCTTGAAAGTTTGTAACACTGGTCCAATATTTTCGTAGACAATATCAATATATTCTCTGATCTCGTGGGGTATAATAGATTCACTATTATAATAGATTCACTATTAAACGAGAATTTTTACAGTAGAACTGCTTTATCAAAACAACTGAAATTATTCTCGTTTAATTGTGAATCTATAATAAACGAGAATAATTTCAGTTGTTTTGATAAAGCAGTTCAACTGAAATTATTCTCGTTTAATAGTGAATCGATTATATTGTCCATCCAAATTAACCCGGGACAACTTAATTTTCGTGTGCAAAGTCCGTTATTTGAGCGTACAAAACATTGCCGAAGTGGGGTCATTACATATGCAGATGTCTCGTGTTAATCTTGCTGGACAATATTAAGGTATTCCACTAATCATTAGATACCAAGCACGTCGTCGTGCAACTTCGGCGTCATCTGTGACTACGAAGCTTGACGAGGTTTTCCGGATTTGTAAAATGCGGGTCGCATAGTCAATTTCCATGTTCATTGACAAAACCGAAGATTGGTGCGGAATAGTTTTTTGGTATTTTATGATGACATGCGTTAACCCATTACCAAACGACAAATTTTAGGGCGGTCCAGATTGAAAGATTATGCAGACGACAATTTCAAGTGATTGAAATTTTTAATTGTTTGGTCTTTTTACAAATAAAACATTGTGGTAAATGAAGAAATTGCTTGTGACAAGCAATTTCTTCATTTTCCATGATGTTTTCACAAGCCATTATCTTGTGGGGAATCAAAAAGAGTCATTGTGTGGTAATGGGTAAATGTTTCTTACGGTGTCAATAGATAGCCTGCAATTCTAGCATCTGCTATTCTAGATACGTACCTCTACATTTCAAAGTAGAAACCTCGTTTGGATTTAAATATATATAATGAAGCAACATATGATGAACGTCTTAAAAAAGTACTATTCCCGTAACAGCACATTGCTCTACACTTGTACAGGAGATGGGTACAAATATCCTCGTCTAATGTTTTTGTCCAATTCTTAAGTGCAAAGTGTGATTTCAGAAATTTGGACAATGCATGGTAACTTGAAGACTGTTCTTTAATTGTAATTACGACTGTTCTTAGATCAAGTCTTTTTCCAGACATCATTTCATAATCTTGACCCGAATTTTAAAAAAAAATCTAAGGAGGCGTATTGGGGAAAAAAGAAAAAAAATGGTAAATGCCAGCTTTTTGTTCTTTCTTGTCATTTTTCTGTGAAATTATTTACAGATCTATAGTTTTCACTGCCATCTAGTAATGTCTTTGTTTTATCACAAATGGCATTGAATTTGAATCAGTGTGAATTTTTTAAGTCTATGAAGGGATTTTTGCCCATATATAGATAGTACGAGTAGTCTTTGGGTTGAAACAAAACTGTTTTAACTATATGATAATCACATATTCATTTACAACAATTAAGCACTAACCCAATGATATGCAGACAGGTGAGCGGTAAATCGGACACCCCTATTCGTAATACCCTCATTATTCTTCCTCTAAACTTCACACAATCATGTCATGAATTTTATAATTCGTTAGAACCCCTGGTTTCATATTCAGACATTTTTATCACATGATTTATTTATCACAGCTTCAAAATGGTAATAAATATCGTCGCTTTTCTTTAAAATCCTCGTAACTGCAGCTTATTTCAAGCTGCAGTTACGAGGTTTTTGAAGAAAAGTGACAATGTATACCTCCACGAGTGCAGAGCTGAAGGTCAACGAGTTGAAATTCATTATTTATAACATTTTATGAAGGTGTAAAAGTAGGTAATTGAATTGATAAAAATCCAACACTAATACTGGTCTCATATTCCTGTAAAAAGCAGGTGTTCAACGCTGTATGTCAAGTTTTGACGCATTTGGATAAATATCTCTTATATTTCTAAACATGTTGATACTGGCTGAGGGACTCATATTTATCCTATATATGAGCAAAACTTTTCTGATAAATACTTGATACTACTACTGTTTTGTATTCAAGTTTTGATTTTCGGGTTAAGAACGATTTTGATATTTTTTTCGAATCCACAAACGCTATAGTAAAACATATATCTATTGCACGCATTTTTCGACGTGCCGTTATTATATTCTTAAAGCTACATGTATACACATAGCGATTTGATAGTCATTTGAATTTATTTAAAATAAATATTTTTTTATAATTATCGATGGTCGGAGAGTACCATTGGAGTCATTTTTTTTTTATTTCTGATTATTCTAGGGCTGTATTTGACATTGGAAGACATGAAACGAATTTCCCGTTTAAGAAAAAAAAACATATCCTACCATGGTTTATAGTTTGTCTGTGTAAAGCGGTACAATTAATATTTTTCGTTTGCGATTGCCTTCGTTTATATATTCATGTAAAAGCCTGATTCAAACGTAGCTAAATATACGGAAATCAGGGTGGAATGTGGTTCATTTTGATCGTTACATGCAAATGAACCCAGAAACGAAATTTGAGTTTGAGTACTCGTGCATACAAATGACTTTTGTGAAGTTAACAGACCAGCAGAGTGGAGTAGGCAGACCAGCAGAGCTGCCTAGTGAAATTTACAGACCGACAAAGTAGCAAAGTGCAATCAATTATAAACAAAGCCCGTTGCCCTGCTAGGACTCCAGCAGACGCAGCAGACTGTACCAACAGTCTTGCATTAAGACATTTTACATGGAAACATTCCACGAATATACTCAACAATTTACTAGTCTGCTGGCGGAGCAAAGTTAGCAGAGTACCAGACTGTCATGAAATGTAGTTCTCGACCGAAAAAAATGCCTTTGAGTAGTGTTTTACGTAAAAGTAATACACACTGTACATATAACACAAGAAAGAATGAGTTGAGATGATGTTTTCGCGTTTTAAGTGATATTTCCCGTAACACAATGTTAAAAATATTTATTCGTCTATCAAAAAAGTCATTTTATGAAAGTCACCCAGTTAAATCTGCTACTCCACCAAATTCACTCAGCCCACAGACTAGCTGAGTAGATCTAGTCTACTAAAAGACTTCAAATAGGATGATTTTTTTCCCGAGTTCTAAGTGATACTTATTATAAAAACTGTCTGGTCTTTGTGTATACATGTAAATGGTTAAATTAACGCGCGCTTTTTGGAATATTGGATATAATTTAGTCCATGATAAATGCTTTGAATCGAACATGTACTTGGAAAATTGATACGAACGGAATTGTTTCAATTATTTTCAATTCAAACTCTGCTGGTCTGCCAAGTTCACTCTGCTACTCTGCTACTCTGCTGGTCTGCCAACTTCACGAATATTTCAAATGAAACAATTGTGAAAAGTGTATACTACATGAATTGTATAAATATTGACTTAAATTATGAATTATTGTTTAAGCTTTTGTAAAGCAACTATGTTTTTCAGCAGCTTGAAGCTTATTTAAGACTATAGTAAAAGAAAAAACAAACAATAAAATCAATTAAATGTTGCTTATTTATAAACATTATGCGCGAAGGAATCTTATTTTGAGTAAAAGGACAATGTGTTTTATAGTCTCAAATCTACCAACTAGTTCGTATTTTAGACATTTAATCATTCGAATATATATATTTTTGTTAAGCTTTCATACATTTTTTTCACAAACTTTGGCATAACTGATCTGTACATACTGTAAACATTTTCAGTAAATCCAGAGACATAGATAAACTTTTTTTTTATATATGTGTCCGGTAAAATCTATTGTGGCCGAATAAGGAAAGACAAGACAAAAATAGTAGAAATTGCAACATTTCTTATCACTAGTCGTTTACAGATATTGCACAATGGCTTAACTTCTGAAACGGGGTCATCGAGAATAACCACAATATGATTTATAAGACATCATACGGCAATAATTATAATATTTCATGATTAGAAAAAAAACATATTTTTAAATGATAATTCTATACATGACATGTAGTTGTGAAATTGCACATAAACTATACAGCTGTCACTCAAATGCCATGTACACAATGTGCTTTCCTGTTGAACAATTACTGCTTTACATGTTACCCTTTCCGGAGTCACAAATATTTGGACAGTTCCAAATCAAAAAACTTTTGTAGATCACAAAAAGGATGTCATAGCGATAGAGTTTGAGGACAGTGTAGCAGAGGAAAACTTTTAGACAAACGAAGAAAATGCTGATTATCAGCATTTTCTTCTTTTGTCTCAATTTTTTCCAAGACTGTTAAATAAGGGACAACAAAACGAGGTTTTGTTATGTAAGAGTTTAAACTAGACAATTATTCGCTGTACTTGGACTAGAGACTATAGACATTTAGACATGTCTGTAATTAGATATCACAAAGCTGTTCCTGGCTTCCCATATAATATTGCGTGTCATCGTAGTGAAGACTATCCCATTGCCCTTTCTCTGGATTACTTGAATTTCCGTTTCCGCTCAAACAATACAAATGCTGAAAATCAATACAATCATCTAATAACAAACACAAACATGAAAAAAACTAAATTAACGTTAAAAAAGTCATGCCGTTGGACAAAAAGCATTTTTAACTGGCGTGCTTGTAGCTGTAAATCCAGATTATGTGTTCGACCTACTTTTTGGACCAATGAAATTGCAGTATATTTTAAATTTCGCCGCTATATTTCGCATAAACAGGCTGTCGGCTAGTTTATGTGACGTCTATACATAGCCACGCCCCCGTCTTTGATGAACCGCTAGCGAACACTAAGTCAGATAGAATCTGCGCGCATTTGAATGTTTATTTCGCGTAGACCCTACTATAGAGCCTCTATCTAATACGTAGATGCAAATTTAATACAAGAAATGAATGATACGATTTTTTTATTTTGAAAACATGAATCGGTCTCGATCTGCGCATTGACACAAACAACGAAGCATTGTTTTCGCTTTCTGAAAAATATAACGTCAACCACCGATGTAGATAAATGCAATGGTAATGAGTGCTGCAGAATTTTGTGCAAGACATACCAGCAACGTAATTATGTACTTAATAAAGTATGTCAAAAACGCTTCGTCGCGAAAAAATATTATGACTTGTGTTCTACTTTATAAAAGGGAAACAACCATTTTCAGTTCTTTAATTGACAGGGGATATCTGACAATTTCCTAATGTCCAATTTGAAGAGAAAATAGGTTTCGCATATTAGGCAGTTTTTGTTTGCCTTTATGACTGAATTATACCACTTTTACAGAAGAATCACAAAGCAAGTCGTAAATTTAAAATTGGGGAGATATTTTGACATTTTTACTGGCCAAAGTGACACAACTAATTTCCCAGACAACGCACGAGGTATATGGAAATTTATGGACTTTGTTGGATTAAGTGACAGAAGCTGTAAAACTGAAATGATTTGTTACCCAATCCTATCATTCTATCGTCGAAAATCGTCCGATACCATTTTAGATGTAATCAATTAGTCGCATGGGTGTTTAAAAATCCTGGTTAATGATTCGTTTGTCCCTTTAACATATTCTCAAATTTTATGGCCGATTTTGGTTTATTTGTGGACGATGAAGACTTCTGAGGGGTGTTCTTTACTTGCAATATCATTTTGAAAGAGAAGAGACATTCATGCGAGATATGTGAACACCGTTCATGAAAACACGCAAAATAGAAAAAAAGGATAACAATATTTCTGTGTAAAACCCAGCACAATTATGATATTAAAGCCATTAAGTAAATAAAATTATATATTGTAAGTTTATCTTTAGCTATCAATGTTTAATGATTGTAAGATAAATCAGCAATCTTTTTTAAACCTTATAATTTTGTATTTACTAACATACCCATGTATTTTGAAAGAATAAAAGCTTGAAGGGAATGTGTTTTGATTGATTCGTGGTCGGTTGGTCAAAATCGTTTGTATGTTCCATTCACCACCATCTGTGAAAGGGACATTGGTCTGAAGTGTGGCCGAATATCTGATAACTTAGCAAAGACTGGAAGAAAGCCATGTGTACGATTAAGCTACAGATTTGATAAACATTTTCATTTGTTTGTTTCTGTGTGTTTCTGCTTTGACAACATTTGAAATTTGAGCTACCAAGCTACCAATAACTCGTATTTCAGAACACTGTTTCAAACTATTGTAAAATAACTCCAAATAATAATAAACTGGGAGATTTCCTTCAGTTATATCAAAATGTGCATGTAGCTTACAATTAGAAATACAAATGAATGAAGGTTTTCTTCTCAATCATCTTCGTTAAGAATAGCAGGTACAGACAATATGATGCACCCAACATACTTCAATTTTAGAGAGAAAATAAATATCTTAAGGGGGAAATGCTCCAGCTTTTCGGAACACTCGGTCATTACTGTAGAAAATTAAACGTTTCGTACCATATATGTTTCGATACTTTATTTTCAATAATATATCACGTCATTACAATTTACCATTTTCGATGGTAAAAGCGTATTTATTACAAGATGGAAATCGATTATTTAGAGCAAACAGTTGTAAGTGTGTACGCAGTTATCACTGTTTTGCGTCATTCTATTCTTGTGCATCTGATAAAAAATGCTGTAATTCACTAATAAGTGCGCTGACCTATACATTTTCTTTTTGAATTATTACCAGGACATGTTGCTAAATACAATGATTGAGTTTTATCAGATTCTATTATGTAGAAAAAAACAGAGTACAGTAATTTTAGTTTTGAGAGTTTTACACAAAAGATAAACTAATGGTGAAATGTTTTCGTTTAGAGAAAATAATTTGAATAATTTGGAAAATTGTCAACAATGTTATCTCGTTTTATTATTATTTATATTCTGATGTTTTACACGTGTCTTATTATAAATACTATGAATAGGTATTAATACAAATTCTTGTCATTTGATGGTATATGTTTTATTGGGTACAATTTTAGGCTGATCAATTCAGGCTTTCCATCAGGCATTTAAATCTGTGCTGTAACTATTTAGTAATTAACACAACCACGTGCGGGGAACATTCTCGTGAAATGAGAAATATTAAATAGAATCCACTTAAACATGATTTTGCCTGTAACTGAATTTTATAGATTTCTTATTGCACCAAATTCCCAGAAAAATTAGCAAACTGGAAGGGTTCGGTACTTTATAGCCCATTAACTTCACACGTTCAAATGATCCAAGTGCGAAATTAAATTCCTAGAAGATCGCGAAACCTGTCTCGCTAGAGGGGCAATATGAAAATTATTCTTCAAAGAGCGTTTAAATTTTAAATTACAAATCTGTCGAAGAAAAGTTAAAGCCCGTGGAAGTAGGTCGTAAAAGTAATCGTTCACACCTACGTTAATATCTATATTAAATATCCAGCATCGTTAATCAAAATATTTATTAGCCATTTGTTGGGTAATTAGCAGAGTTGCAGCAGCAAAACCCTTTTCAAAGCAGGAAACCAACAGACTCGTTAAAATTTCAATTCCGCAGTGGGCAATTAGTTGGTAATTCATGCTGAACGTGTATGTAAGTAATACCACAGAAAACATCGAGAATGGTAAAGGAAATGCTGATCATCAGCATTTCCTTTATTATTCTCGATGTTTTCCTAAATATTCTCTGTCAGATTCGTCCAAATCTTGTAATATTATGGTAAAGGGATAATAGTCCCCAGGATACAATATAGGAATATATTCTTGGTACATTTTGCCGAACATTTGTTAAACACTTGTAGGTAAACGTAAATAAAAGTAATTAGTAAACAAAGTTATAAATCTTTATAGTATTTAACTCGCACATTTAAGGTCGGTTCACATTGACGAATTTTCTTACGATTCCTTACGAATTGGACATTCGTAATCACATTGCCGAAAGGCACACGTATTGTTACGATTTGAGCGAATTTAACGGACGGTTTACGTATTTCTACGACTAGTTTACGGGCTGGTTACGGATTATTTACGAATCAATAGGAGTGTTACCGACTTAGTTACGAATGTTTGCAAGGCCTTTGTTATTATTTTGTTGTTGTTGTTGCTGTAAGAAAGACAACCTCGTTATCGAGAATCTGACATTCGACAAGACAACATGTCTTACGAACGAAATAAGCTTAGGTTGTACCAACAATTTCTTCAAAACAATCAACCCTTTCCCTCTTTCCCAAACAAAATCTAGTTTTGACGTCTCATGGTTTTGGAAAATATTGCGAGAAAAGAATAAATTGCTGAAAAATCAGCAGTGCAATTCTTTCTGTTCACTCAGAATTTTCTATTCAATAACATACAAAGTTTCCACTTCTTACATAAATTAATTGTGTCGTCTATAACTCCTTTCAAATTGAAACAATAAAAAATCTTGCCGTTTGGGAAAGAAACCCTAAGTGTTTCTACTGTATTAACTCTCATACATAGTGTGGGGTCATTTATAACGGTTACCCCAGAAATATATTTATGCTTGCTATATTCAAAGTTGTTCTCCTATGCGCGTTTACTTTTTTACTTTTTCTATCTAATATACGTCGATAAAAAGTCAAATTGTCTTGAACATCGAACAACGTTTGGAGGACTTATCGTCAATTTTGAGCTGGGATAAAATAATGACCCAAGTGCATATAAACGCAATGAAAAAATGGGCTCTTAGTCCTCATTTTTTGCAAATTCAATTAGAAATCATTTGACGTTTAGCAAAACATTATATAGTATTTCCTCTATCATTAATTTTATTTGTCAACAATTTTGATATACTCAATCAAATCAAATCAAATATTTTTTATTGTTCACATCATGTACAAAATGATATACGAATTATTCACACATAAATAAAACATATGACAAACGATGACGTTCATATCTGTTATAATCTAGGATGTCTATCATCATAAGACTCTGCATATACACAAGGTCTTACCAGGACTCACACTGTCCTTTTTCAGCTTCTTTATCAAACATAACCCTAATCAGGCCTTTTGCGGAGCCTGGTCTGTTTTAGTACCATTCTCGGAATCTCATACCATAAGTGCGTTTTTTTAAACATCCCGGCTCGTTTATATTCGTAAAGTTATCGTATATATTCGTGAATCACACACGGATGATTTGCGAGTGATTTGCGATAAACTAAGAGTCATTTACGAATGAATAACGGGACATTCAATCCGTGGACATTCGTGAGAAAATTTTGGACATGCCAAAAAACTTTCCCGTATGAACACGAATCATTGCGATAGTCGCCGATATATTGCGAGTTATTTACGAATATTTAAGTATTGTTTACGAATACTTACGTATGCCTTTACGAATGGACCACTGAAAACGAAATCTATGAGAATGCACGATTTTTTACAATGCCATTTATTTTTTTCTGTTGTAAACAATAAGATATTATCTCTATATCATCATCCAGTAGCTGACATTGAGAAAAAAGGCATTTTATTCTTACGAGTTATTTACGGATGCTTACGTATTGTTTAAGAATGTTCACGAATGGCCTACGAATGTCCAATTCGTAAGGATTCGTAAGGAAAATTCGTCAATGTGAACCCACCTTTAACATCGCTGTTTCGAAATTACCCACATTTTCGACCAAGATAAATCTCGGCGTTGCTTTTATAGGCAATATTCAATAATTTATCATTTATCTTAGATTATTACCATTTTACTGAATCATTCGCGAAACATCTTGACCATGGAGTTATTTACCAATTAAAATCCCTCTGCCTTTCTATTTCCTTCTTAACCCTTTCGATGCCAGAGAAATATTGGAAAATTGGTTCTTATTTGCCAGGCCATTTTCGTAGAAATTAGGAAAATGACGGAAGTGTAATAAATCAACTAATAACTAAAAGAATTTTCAATAAAACTTATAAAACCTAATATTTTCCTAAATATAATTAAAAATGCTATTCTTTGACTATATTTTAGTCGATTTTGAGTCACACAATGTTACGTTTTGCTATCTTGAATTTTGACAACTGAAAAAAAAATGACGAAATTCCGAAAAGCTTACCACCAGCTCGAACATTGATTTCACTTTCCTCGTCTAACTCCAACAAACATTCCCTTTCAAAGTTAGTAGAATAATCAGCTGGTACATTGTCTAGTTATATTAATACAACCTCATTCATCGTACATAATTTGAGCTTTCAAGACGCATTTTTCACTTTTTTGCACCACATGTGTTTTGCCGTCCGCCATCTTGTTTGACTTTCAATTTCCAAAGTCAAAATCCAAAGATTTATGGTATTGTTATGTTATTCTATGACGATTTTTCTATTTTTAGGTAAAATAGATCGAAGATAAATTATCATTGGTCAAATTTTCAGTCACGTTACGACTCGGTCTAAAGATAGAACAAAATATCGAGGGGTTTTCTCAGCCACGCGAGCGAACGGCATATGCCGTACCCTGGCACTATAGAGATATTTATGCTGGACGGCATATGCCGTACCCTGGCAGCGAAGGGGTTAATCTTCTGTTTTATTTCTCTTGTATACCATCTTTTGTCTCATTTTCTTTCATTTTGTTTCTTCCTTTTAAAGAGACATTCATACATATTTTTCAAAAATTAATATATATCTATCTATCTGAAAGGGCATATTTTCTTATGAAAATTCTGAAAATTTCAAGTCAAAGTATTGCACCTTTTACAAGGAATATATTTTTGGAGTTAAAATTTAACTTATTGCTGTGTACCACAATTAAGATATAAATACAACGCGGGTTCTTTGGGCTTATCAGTAACATTTTCAAAAAACGGATATCATTTTAACGCATTATTAAAATAAACAATATTTGCATTAAGACATACTTTAAAAAATTCAATGGGAATGTCATGTCCTTTTAAAGAAATCGTATATGGTCAAACACGAGCCATTTGTTTAAATCTATAAGCATACGACCAGTGTGTCTATGTCTATGCATTTTGATCCTTTTTGTCGTTTGTATCATTTATTCGTATTTATCAGACATGTGTATATTTGAAAACATATATTTGTAAATATTTCGATGGTTCTATAGGAAGAAGAAGGTAGGGTTATGTAGCGTTAACAGCGTTAATCAAAGTGTTTCCTATAACAATAAATGTTTAATTGAAAATACCAACTTGAACTCGAAACAGATCATAAAGCACGATGTCATGTGGCGCCCAGATGGTTAAACCCTTCTAAACAAGATCTGAATTTGGATACCTTGTTATAGAAAGCTTGGGCAAACAATGATGCAAAAGAAGAAAATGCTGTTAACCGGCCGTTTCTTCTTTTGCCACCAATATTCTCAGATATTGATAAAGATATTCTTAGAAATACTCAGAAATAGAAAATAATATTCTGTGAAATACACATTGATAAAGAATAACTGTGTGAACAAAATAACACAGACCTGTGTTATTTTGTTCACAGAGTCATTCTTTATCAATATGTAGGCCTATTTTGTCATTTGGTGCAGCTGCCAAACTGAAATAGTCTCAATTTGCAGCTTGAGTAACAGTTTTAGGAGGCTGGCGGCAAATTCAAGTTGCAGACTTAAAGTGTGGCTTCAACTGCTTAGTGTTAAGTTTTATTCCCGTCGAAATTGCTCGTTTACTTCTACTTTCTACCATCTTTCGAAATAATGTGATTCTTTATCCGAAAGGATGAAGTTTGGACCACCGAAGTTTTATATAACCATTCATATTTCAATACTTATTATATCACACAGGACAAAAGAGCTTTCTTGAAAATAACAACACATGTTTATCGTTCTTGCACATAAACTATTCAAAATAATAATTATGCAGGCACGTAGGAACAAAGGGGGGGGGTAAGCCCCACCCCCCTTGTTGACCAAAATGCCGCATTTTCCTTATTTTCCACTGTAAAGGGAAAATACTTGTTAGCCCCCCGAATATTCAGACACAGGGACTTCAGCCATCCCAAAATGAAATTCTTTCCTACGGGCCTGTTATGTTCAAATTTTCACAATCTTGTATTTGCCGAAGTTACAACTATTTGAGCTCAAACAAATATAAATTTTTTGACTCCTTCAATGTCATATACCGGTATCTATACCACGATAGTTGTAAAATGCCAGTCATGAAAATGATGTATAATGTTTCATTATTTAGGAAATGATTTCAGTCCTATACATTTGAGTACATGTACTTCTGAGACTTGATTATAATCACAGCTTTCGAAAACACCAACTTGTAATTTTGTCAAGTGATGCAGCGACTTTCTTTAGCTACCCGAGAGTGTTTGATAATTATTTATAAATTCGAAAATGTATGTTTACTAGAAATAGCAAATTTTGACAGTTCTACTTTACATATGCCGAGCATACCATATATCACGACATGTAAATGTTTTGCACCTAAAGATCTCAAACTTCCTGTGACCTACATTTTCTCTTTGACACAAAATAAGAATATAACTATTGTGACTATTACCTGACAGAGCTGCAGTTATGGCATTTTGCTCGACCTAGATCATCGCTGCTTTGCAACAAAAAGCTCGTATCTGCAGCTTAAAACAAGCTGCAGATACGAGGTTTTTGTTGAAAGGTGGCGTCATACTGGTAAGTCACGTTGCAATACGGTGTATGATTAGCACTGACACATAACCTCGGCGACACAATATCCCATACAAAGGCATATCTCGTAATCTACCCGTGTACAATTCCTCTGTGTTTTGGCGGAGATATCAATCCACTGGAACAAAAAACTGGGTGCCCTAACCAGATCCCCGTATCGTTTGTGTTTTGTTGCACAAATTGGAGCGTAGTTAACTTCGTAACCCGATCACATATCTCCATTACTTAATTCCGTGCAGAGTGACATCTTGGCTCGGTTTTTGTAGGTTTGTCTTTGTTCCTAAATTGGCTAGTTTCGCCAAGGTCTTTGGCAGTTGTGTTTTTATATTGAAGTTAAGCAGGCATGTCTCGCAGATATGGCACTACAATAATTAGTCTGAAATTAATCTGTGTTTATAAATCTATGACAGATCTCACGCATTGCTACTTTTAAGTAGAAATAAACTACAATTATCTTGTCATGCCTTGTAAAAACAAGGACATCCGTGGTGTTAGAACAGACAAAGGTAAGTTTTTAAAGTAATAATGGGAATAACTGAATTGAAAATGACATAGCAGAAAGCTAGTAACAATGTATATATTTGTACCTCATGCATTGATATTATAGCGTTTTATTCATTCACTGATCGCCGCAAGTACATGGATTCTACTTGTTTTTATTTTTTGTTCCTTATATTGGTTTAACTTACACAGATGCCAAAAGTGAAGTACATGTATCTTAAATAGACGGAACCACCGAGATCTACCCAAAACTAGTGAAATGACCTAAATATGTATGTTCCTCCATATATAAACTGAGAGTAAACCACTCACAAAGTAACGTCTTCATAACAATCATATCGAACTATTTCCATTTTATTTAGAATATTTGACTTTAGTTTCAATCAATTTTTTGTGATACTAGTATTTGTACAAGTATCAATTACAAAAAGAATACCGGGCACACACGAGACACACATATAGCATACATATGCCTGCAATAATTGAACATAACTTAGAGTTTCAAGTCTATTAAGTAAGACCTATAAGCAAACGTACATGGTCTTTAACAAATCCATATTTCTTGACTAATCTTGATACAGTGCCATTTTTAGAAACATCGGTTGTCAATGTAAAGTATTTGGGTATTTTTATTCTTATTTTATGTAGGCCTCTCTATTTTCTTTCGTCTGTTTTCGCCCTTTTGCCTCCGCATATAGGCCTATCTATGAATTTATGGTTATAGCAACATACATGTATACGTAAAGCCATCTCATGTAGATTCGGACGTAATTCGTGTCTCTAAATAATCACAAGATGTTCAAGTCACTTGAACGTAAAGTATTTCAGCTTTACGTAATATAGTACGGTGCGTTATGTCCATTTTTTAGGTTCTGCTTGATGTAAATGAAAGAGGTTTCCATCATACGTTTTCATGATCATTTAACTTTGATGGACAGCTGTAAAATTAAAAATAATAGGAAAAATGGCGATTCAAATTTACAAAATTTCGAACCCGTAATTTTACAAATGGGCATAACTTTTTTCATAATCATTATACCTTTATAAAATTTGACATGTACATTTACAGGAAGAATACACATCGACTCTAATAATTATTTTTCGGTAATTTTTGCATTTAGAGGTTGTACTATGAGCAAAGCTCAAAAAGCTCTAATTCAACTTAGAGCTCGAGATATTGCATTTGAAATAATTGAATTGTCACAGAATATTAGCCAAAAGCCGGACAATAAAGAAAAACAAAAAAAAAAAACCATGACATTATTTATTGTATTAAGACTACAATAGAGAGAAAAGATTGGTGGGTGGGGTAAATAATTCTTAGGTTTATTTGATTGGTTTATACATTTGTACATGTAGCTGATATAGTGGAAGAAAATTCAAAAAGGCAATTTTGTCACATTCAAAGAAAATTCAAAAAGGCAATTTTATCACATTCAAGGGCACATAACTTAACATGTTTGATTCCGATAAATTAAAATTTGCACATATGCAAGATCAGATTGTCCCCAACATTTTGACAAAGTTTTGTCTTAATTAGTCAATAATTGTGGTTGTTAGAGGGGAAATTTTGTTGAAAGTGGCAATTTTATCAAATTCAAGGGCCCATTACTCTAGACGTGACATTGCTATTTAGATGAAAATTTCACTGATGCAAGCTCCTATAGTCATCAACATTTTGTATAAGTTTTCTTTTTATTTAAGAAATAATCTTTTTTTACCTCGGTTTATGGTTTATTTAACCACGGTTCTGAGTTAGGCGGCACAATAAATAATCCACGAGGCCGGAGGCCGAGTGGATTATTCATTTTGCCGCCTAACTCAGAACGGTGGTTAAATAAACAATAAACCGAGGTAATAAAACAGATTATTTCTTTTATAACATTGTAAATCTTCATAAATTAAGGGAAATAAATTTTGCAAAATGTCAACAGTTATCGCGGATTAATTCCTTTTGATTCTTTCCAACTTTCGCTGATCGAACACCTACAATTTTTTTTGACCAGTTGTATCATTAAAACAACCTTCACCATAAATAGGAAGTATTCCACTTCAAAAGACAATTAAAACTGCGTTATTTCAAACATTTGTAGTTCAATTTTACTCTAGAACACTACTGGAATTCTAATGCCTTTGAAACCCTGATCACCAAGGATAAAAATGGACTCGTCTGGTCTCCGAGTTTTCAATTCATAAAATATCATGAAACTTACTTCGAAACTGTAGAACTTGCACAAATTTTACTCGAATAGCGTACTTTTAAACTAATGTGTGCATGAATACACTCAAAACTTTCTATGAATAAGGTCTATTCACTCTTCTGTCCGTGCAAAATGATACAAGAAAACGAAAATGGCGTCCTTCAGATTCAATGAATTTTCTTTGAAGGAAGGTCGTAGCTCTATGACGTCATTACTAATCGTGACGTCACATTTCTTAGAACGCGTCATAAACGCGCGGCTTATTGCACGTGTATGTTATAATAATCAGTTTTCGTGGCTGTTATACTGAAAAAATGTAGAAATGGCAATTTTGTAAAATTCAAGTGCACATAACTGTAAATGTTTGATTCTGATCAAGCTAACAATCGCCATTATGTAAGATTTTACAGTCACCAACATTTCGTCTAAGTTTCGTCTAAATTGGTAACTATTTGTGGATGTTATAGTAACAACAAGGCCGAAAATACCATTTTGTCAAATTCAAGGGAAAATAACCTAATTCTAGCTGTGATGTTCCAAATAAGCTAAAAATCACAATCTAAGATTTTACCGTTAACAGCATTTTGTGTAAGTTTTTGTATGATTGACCGATATTTTTGGCTATAATTGTACATTTTTTTCTAAATAAAGGGCACATGACTCTGAAAGCTTGATTTCAATCAAACTAAAAACTGATCTTATGCAAGATCCCATAGTCACCAATATTTCCCCTAAGTTTCGTCTAAATTGGTAAATATGTGTGGCTGTTATAGTAACAACAATACTGAAAAGTGCATTTTGTCAAATTCAAGGGCACATGGATGTTATGTTTCGATCAAGGTAACAGTCACAATGATTTATGCAAGATCTTATAGTACCCAGAATTTTGCCCAAAATTGCGCCCAATTTATCTATAATTGTGGATATAAGAGGCAACAGAAAGTTGAAAACTGTAATTTTGATAAGCTCAAGGGCTCATAGCTCCGAAAGTTTGAGTCTGATCAGACAAAAAAAGTCACATACTAGTATATAAAATCTTATAGTCACAAGCATTTCTTCGAAGTTTCGTCTTAATTGGTCAATATTTGTGGCTGTTATAGTAAAATTAATGCCGAAAAATTAGTTTTGCAAAAATCAAGGGCACACAATTCTGGATAGATCTATTAGTTTTCGATTATGCTAAAAATAACACTGAAGCAAGATCGTATAGTAACCAAAATGTTGTATAAGTTTTGGCTCATTTCATGCATAATTGTGGCTTAAAGATGCAAAAGAAAGTAAAAAACTGCAATTTTGTCAAATTCAAGGGCACATAACTCAGACTGTTTACGTTCGAACAAGCTAAATAAAATCACATATATAAAGTCTTGTCGTCAACAATATTTTGTTTACGTTTTGTCATAATTGATTAATATTTGTGGCAATTATAGAGAAAACATGATCGAAAAGGCAATTTTGTCCAATTCCAGGGCCCATAACTACGATTGCAAGACTCTGATCAAGCTAATTATTGCACTTATATGCAATTTCTAATGGTCACAAACGTTTTGTCCAAGTTTTGTTTCGACTGGCCAATATTTGTGGCTGAAAGAGGGAAAATAAAGTAAAAAATGGCAATTTTGTCGAATTCAAGGGCACATAACTCTAGACAAGGAATTGCAACTGAACAAAAACAATTATCTGATGCAAAATCCTATAGTCACAAACATTTTGTAAAAGTTTTGCTTTAATTGGTGAACATTTGTGGCTATAATGAAACTGAAACTGAAACTGTTAGATTTACTTGAACGCCTAATTTTACGCAAAGCATAATTATTCACTGGCGTTGTACAAAAGTAAAGTGTGCTAAATAAATATGTTAAAGGATACAGGTAAAGGATACAGATACACACGAAGCACTACTCGCGTTCAGTTGAACAGGGCGTCGAAGTCTTTGAAAAACATGGTTTTCAAGCCTTTCTTGAAAGAATCAACAGTGCTGGATTGTCGTAGGTCCTGTGGGAACATGTTCCATAGTTTTGGGCCAGCTGTTTTAAAACCCCTGTCACCGAATGTTTTGCGTTTGTTGAATGGTACTATATGTAACAACCTGCAGATGAGCTAGTGGATCTCAAATTTCGTTTTGGCGGGAGTTGTTCGGTAAACAATTCGGTTAAATAAGTCGGAGCGCGTCCCTTGGAACAGTTGAACATGACAGTTAGAATTTTGAATTCAATCCTTGCTTTGATAGGGAGCCAATGTAGGTCATAGAGTGCTTGTTTACTACTGTCATATTTGTTTCTCATTAAAACGAGCTTTGCACACATGTTTTGAATCCTTTGCATTTTTCGTATGACGGTTTGAGAAGCACCATAGAGAATCCCGTTACAATAGTGTACTGCGGCTAATTTTCTCTCTAGTGTACAGGCGTTTGCTTATGGGCTGTTGTTGATGTTGTTGTAATTTTTGAGAATCGCCCTCAAGATCTAAAAGGAACAAAGATGATTCCTGTTGGTCATAGTGTTTAATTCTACGAGTTCGCTTGCATTTTTTTCTCAAACATATTTACAAATTATAACAATGTACACATAGTTGTCAAACACAGAATGGCATTCTATTCTATAACACAGACATTAAAAAAATATTACATATTCATTTTACAAATGCTGTTTAGAAATGATTGAAATTGCAGTATTGTTTCTAAAATTATGTTTCTTAATTTTAACAATAAGTTGAATGATAATTAAAAGTTAAATGAAAATTACAAAGTAAATTTAAACATAAATTCTGGCTTACCTCAAAAGAACAAAGATGATTCTTGTTGGTCATAGTGTTTAATTCTACGAGTTCGCTTGCATTTTGAAATTACTATGCGAACTCGCAGTTTATATCCGATCTTAGTCGGACACCATTGACCAATCAGGATCCATGTCCATACCAGTTAAACCAATGAAAATTGTCGAAGATCAAAAGGCGGTAAGCTTTCTTATGTCGAAAAGGTGTAAAAGTGCCATATTTTTGTCGGCGTCAAACAGATAGATTAAGCCGATGGTTGTTTCCTCAAACAATCAGACAAACGCCTCTAGCTAAACAATGTGATAATTCTTTCAAAGAAAGTTTGATTGGTTTCCGGCCAACAAAAGGTCTCAAAGAACTTTAGGCATTTAGCTGTCAAAATAATTAAGCTCTCCCTACGGCTAGAAAATGCTTTTGAAACATGATTTTGATCAACTGTTTAATAATGTTGTTGACTTTTAGTATAATGATTTTTCAAAATTTTAGACTGAATTGTGCAAGATTTAGACACAATATTTTGCAGCATAAAAATAGTCCAAGTGAGAGATCACAAGCGATAGAACGAGAGTTTCTGTTGCGTCTTCAGTAAGATATTTTCGTATGCTTTTTATTCTTAGATAGTTGAACATTGCAGTTTGGCATTTTTTCTTAACATGTTCGCTGAAGGTTAAATGTTCGTCTAGGAACGCACCAAGATATATTATGCACTTAACAGACTTAACAAGGTCACCAGCAATATTGATTTCGTTTGTTGTACACTTTTGTAGTTGTTGTTTGCTTCCGGAAGTTATGAATTCAGTTTTTGAAGTGATCATTTTTAGTTTATTTTGTTTCATCCAGAGATAATGGCGAACATAAAGTGAAAAACGATAGTTTTTGTCAATTTCAAGGGCATATAACTCCAGATATGAGATTCAGATCAAGCTGGAAAATACATCCATGCAAGGTCTTATCATGACCATCATTTTATCAAAGTTGTGTCAAAATATTTCAAAATTTGTAGATGTTAAAGTGAAAACAAATTCAAAACAGCTATTTTTCTACTTCAATCAATCAACAGATATGTAATAAGGACAGATCACATGCGGACAACATATCGTTAAAGTTTTCATTGATGTGATTATAAGATGAATACAAATTTGTATGGGGAAACTAAAGAAGAACTTGTTCAATAAAAACGTCACTTTTATGACGTCATAAAAAATTTATCTGAAGGCTCACGACTGTCCATCAAACTTGTTTGGTGATGTCTACTTATCCTTTTTACGAATATATTTGATTGAAACCTCTTTCACTTACATCAAACAGAATTACACAACGCACCGTACTAATATATCTTCTTCACTTTGCATTTCGTTTTGCTTACGAAGACCATTAAATTGTATTTTTTAAATAAGTTTCACAAGAATACAACATCAAAATACTAAGAATAAAAACATCTACAGTCGACACTCGTTATCTTGACATCGGATAAGTCGAAATTCCGCTTAAGTCGAAGTGAAAGTCATGCCCCGTCCTTAACAAATGGATATCAAAGTATTTAATCAAAATAATTTCGAAACAAATACAGCCACTGGAATTTAGTAGGAAAATGATAGAAATTGCTCGTATCGAGCAACTTCTTACCTTTTCCGTCTATATTTCAATCATGGACACATATGATGCCCATCAAGAATGGTAAAATTTCGTTTTCATCGAAAATAATCAAAATCGGATGAGTCGAACTCCGGATATGTCGAGGTATTTTGACGGCCCCTCTGACTTCGACACAACGATTGTCGACTGTATTACCATTCACATGTATACAAGTATCAGATTCTTTCACTTGTTGTACAATATTGCAAAAAAATAAGCATTTTCTAGTAGAGTTTAGTGTAGTACTAAATAAGTCTGTAATTGTTGCACATCAAATGACTATTGATTAAACAGAACATTTTAAAATGTAAAGACACAAAATTGGTACGATTTATAGAAACAAACTTATTCCCCAAGCTCTGTATGTGTGTTGTTGTTATTGTCCTGTTTGACAAATAAAGTTTTATTCATTCTGTATAAAATTGTGTTATTATTTCGTGTTAAAACGTTTTTAACAACCAATGTTGTTTAAGTGAGTACCACTAATTTTTCACAAGAAGAAAGTATTTGAAACACTTACTTTCATTTTCAGTGTGTGATATTGTGTTGTCTTACAAATACACATATGCACGTATGTCTCTCATTGACAAATGTACCTTGTTATTCAGTATTTTTATTGAAGAATAGTTTGTTGTTTTGTTGTTGTTGTTTTTTGTCTATGCCATTATTATCTGAACACATTGGTTTATATGGATAATTGTAATATGTTTATGCATGTATTATGGACAAAATTGTATTATACAATAAAGAAACTTAAAATTTGTTATCATTGATTTTCAAATACTATATTTAATATTAATTTAAGAGACAGTTCGTGAATATTTTTAAATGTTTAATGATTTTATATTAGGATGTATCTCATTGACATGCGTACCTCATTATTCTATATGTTTTAATATTTCTTGAGGCTTAAAAAATGTTAGTTAGTTAACAATATAAATGTAATTATGAATAAATGACACTCATAGTTCCTATTTACAGTAAAGAGTCTTTGCAAAACTTACCCCTATCCCTGTATTTGCCATCTTTCTGTTTGGCAAATAAAAATGTGTATCTAATTGTGCAGTGTTCTATATTTTTCACTTGTTAAAATTCTTTATTAAAGTGACATTTCACATTTATTTTTCATATATTTTACTTTTATTTCATCCGAAAGAGCATATTTTCTTATGAAAATTCTGAAAATTTCAAGCCAAAATATTGCACCGTTTACGAGAAATATTTTTGTGCTAAAATTAAACACATTGATGTGGACAACTGTTCAGATTTATGTGAAATTTGTCAATTCTGTCTCAACTTTAAAGGCATATTTTTCGCTTATAAATAACAGCTTCAAAAACTGATAGCATTTCTATGCATTAGAATAACCAATCTTTGTATCAAGACATACTTTAAAAAAATGAAATTTGAATGTTATGTCCCTTTAAAGGAAAATATTTAATAAAATATCAATATCAATACCGTTTAAGAAGGTAGTAGTTTTTTTTCCCTCAAGGAAGAGGTCTCTATATAGAAACTTATCTCTGAGCTTTGTGTGTGTAATTGATGTGTTTGACGAATGAAACATGTGTGTGTCATTGGCCAGTGGACCAATTCTGGATAGGATTTCTTCTTGCATAATAACAGCGAATGCAAGATACAGATATAAAATTGGCGGGCTTATCTAAAGAGGGAAGTCTTTGGAAAACTTATCTCGGAGCTTTGTGTGTGTTATTGTTCTGTTTGACAAATGTAACATGTGTATGTCATTGGCCATTGGAGTTCGTTATTCGGTGATGAAAAGAATCCCGTATCTCTATCCGTTCTGCAGGTTGCGTATATCAAAACCTTTACTTGTGTTGTGGAACTCACGGGAGACTAATCCGGCTCATATGTCGGGAATTGATCCTTTTCCCAAAATAGTTCCCTTTGATTTGTATTTTTTTTTAGATTTGGAAAATAATGGAACAAAAAGAAGAAAATGCTGGTGACCAGCATTTTCTTCTTTTTGTCTCATTTTTTTTTCATTGTTCTGATGTGTACGCAATCCATTTATATTTGCAGTCGTTTTTTTATTGTCAACAACAGTTTTGAATCTGAAAGAGACTGAATTGCCAGTTCGGGATAGGGTTAGAAAAACACTTCTCACACGAAGTAGCAACGCTTCTTATGTAATGTATGCAATTTCTATCAGTCTGTTTTGTCGCTTTGTAAAAGATAATTGTATTCTATGAGCGATCATTCGATACAGTTGTAGGAAATCTCGAGGTAATTACGTCTCATTGAGCCTTCCAGCAATTCCAACTATCCCTGTCAATCACACATATTTATCGTCGTAAAACCGCCTGCTTTTTCAATCAACTAAATACCATAAAATTACACAGGCCCTATCGTTTGAAGTAAATATCTTCTCCTTTAGCAAAAAAGCTTGTTTCCCCAGGCAATTACCGGCTCTGTATTTATGTTTCGGCAGCTTTTCAACAGTATTTATCCATTTTTCGGCTGTTGATGAATTTATAACCCTCCGAAAGTGTCTTGCGAATATTAACTATGCTTTCATCTTTTTGATTGAAGGTCTCCAACCAAGACGAATGCGGCTGATATGATCCTACCAGACATCGATCATCTTTATAATCACATCTATTTTACAAGATTTCGATCTACTCCTGGAACTTTCCTGTTGATTTGATACTGATCAACTCTCAAATGAGGGGATACTTGATGGTCAACTTTGAATGTGTTCCAAGCCTTAGAAACAAGTATTCGGCGAGAGAAAAAACAGCAGTTTTACATGCAAGTAATGATGTTTTACACACGAAAAATTGATATTTATAACTACCGTTTTCGATACTGAATTCAATACAGTTCAACTCATGCAATATTTTCAGAACTTTAGTTGGAAAAGAAATAATCCGATTCGTAAATGTTTTGTCATTGAAGTAGCCTATATTCATTTGTTTAATGGTATTTTTGTATTGTCTTTTTACAAGGAAGTGCTTTGATGAATCGATCAAGAGGTTTAAACATATGTTGTCAGATATTCATTTCTAGCAATTAGCCTATATTTTTTCAAACAACTACTAGTAAAATGACTTTGCCGAATGTGTCAGTCTCGTGGGGTGCTGTGATTAGAATTAGGAAGATCACTAAATTAGTTTTACAAATATCGCAGATATCATAACAATGGTAGATGCATTAGATAGAAAAAACATCGTTATTGAACTGCTGGATATGCATTACGTGCAATACAATTAGATAATGCCCTTTCCCAACCTGCTAAAATGGATTGCTCCAAAGCTCCAGGACATCGAATACTTCTTCAGACCACAGAATCGTTGTTAAAAAAAGGGACTTTGTGAATCCTATGGCACAGAATAATCTCGTATTGAGGGAGGAAATGTAGGTTTACGCACGACGTAACCAACGATGTTTTAGTTTTGGCAACGGACGATAAGAGTCGGGATTGGTTAATAAGTAATGTGAAGTTCACTTCTTTGTCAAATACCCGTTTAACTACATATTCTTGACAATATTAGACAGGTAAGGATATCAGATATCCTGCACACAACATACGCCTTGATATATAAGGTAGATAAGATGATAGATACAGATTTAGAGCTTCAAGCTGCTTCTTCGTCCCATACAGTTGCCATTAAGACGAGGTTCCCGCCAGGTCTGATGGCATTATAGTCTGGTTTACACTTTACCAGAATACTTTATCGTGAACTTGTCCAATTCCGAACAAAGGAAGATATAACTATTAACGGGGCTTAAAGATATGAAAAATAATTGGGGCAAAAATATTAATAGGAGAAAATAAAAAAAAATGTTGGTTTCCCAGCATTTTATTCTTTTTCTTTCGTCAATATTTTCATTAATTTTCTCCAGATTTTCTAATTCGTGAAAGGAGGGAAATTGGAAAGGGTTAAATATGATTTGTTATAGCGACCGTTCAAAAGTAATCAATTACCCGAGCTTTATAGACTCTTCGATCTATTTGGCTTATCAATATGTCAAATCTTACTGATCATATGATACTCATTTGTTAGACTTATTTTTCAGTGGGACATCGTTGTTTTTGTGTCTGTTTTCATTTTTCAGAATTCAAAAGATAATAGAAAATTTAAAAATGTTGTTTTAAATGAAGTGGACCTGCAAGAGCCATTTTAGTACCAGGACACAAGCTGGATGTTAACCCTTTTCCAAACGACAACAATCCTCAGACAGAAGAAATAGCAGTTGATGTGAAAAAGAGTAAGGAATGTATACGATATGTTATGGCATTGAAAATGTGGTAAATGAAGAAATTGCTCATAACACGCAATTTATCCATTTCCCACAGTGTTTTCTACCTACAAAGAACCAAATAATGCAATATTCAATACACATGAAATTGTCGTCTGCATGATCTTGTAATTTGGGACTGGCCAAATTTGCCGTCTGGTAAAGGGTTAATCGATGTTAAAGTACAATATAAGACGGTAGCCAAAGAGGTGAAGACGGAACTTCAATGTAGCGTATAATTTGTAAACATCCATCATTCGGGACTATAATATCCCGTATATCGAGTAGACCGGTGCGATCATTATTCTAGAACTGATAGCCAGTTTGATACCTTTGTTGGTCATATTGATACAGGTTTTGGCACACATAAGAAAAAGCTCCCTGTTTATAAATTTATAAGAATACATGTATAAGCATAAGCCTATTATATAAACCTTATGCACCATCGTATAGTGTCTGCCTTAAGACCTGGCGTCCACTAGGACGCCGAAGGCATGCGGAATCAAATAATCTTATTTCGGCATATCTTCCGCGACGAAGCTATCAATTTTAACCGTTATGAAATTATCAGTGCACTGTCCATGAACTTACCGCATTCATACCTAGTATTGTCCGCGTATACAATCCGCGATTATGCCGAATAAACGGCGACATATTCCAGACAACGCAGACTAGTTTAGGATTGTATCCGGAAAGGTTTCGGAAATCCAGATCAAACACGCACGAGTTGGTTGTTAAATGAAATGCCAATGTTACACATGTTTTTATTCGTTTTCATTTGATGGAGTTTCATCATGGACGCCTAATGTACACAGACTGCGTCACTTTTGAATATTATCTTCCGATGAGGATGTCATACGTCAACAATTATAGACGTCGACGACGCCATATAGATGATGGATTCGGCCATGGCTTACAATTGAAAGACGGCTTTATTTCGGGCAATATGAAACCCTTACGATTGAAGACGTTTCAGAGAATAAAACTGTAGAAAAAAAACCTATAAAATCATATTGGTTACGGCATTTGTTTCTTTCCTTTCACTATTTTTTCTAAGCTATATAAAACACATCGCAGATTTCCGTATGTTTTAAGTTTTATATTATACCAGAATAGTAGATCTATGTTAATTTTAGATACATGTAACATCATTATTATCGTTATTTTTCTGAATGCCCCCTGTACTATGCATGTTTATATACCGATATGATATTCTGTAACCATGGAACATATTTAGACGAATTCAATTGATGTTTCTTTCCTCAAACCAACTTTGACTTGGAACCAACTATCTTTTTGACAGTACTATGCAAAAAGCAAACATTAAATAAGCCAAATTGAAAGCGTTGTAGCGTTGCCAGAATGAACAATCTCTGCGATGAGGGGGGAAATATTGAGGAAGAAAATGTTCGTTATCAGCATATTCTCCATTTTCTTCAATTATTTCGACACTTTTACATTTACATGTATGCGTCAAACGACGCCTCTTTTCTGGAAAGGATTTGGCTGGCTATCAAGCTAGTATTGTTTTTTTTGGTATTAGATTAAAATATAAAACGGTAAAATGAAGAAAATGCCTTTTCTTTTCTTCTATGTTTTTTATACAAAAAATGATAATAATAATTAAAAAATGAATTCCGTATCATTTACTCTGTAGCCCTAAAAGGTTGCGAGACAGTGAATAGATTTTTTTAAAAGATCGTTGGGTGTTCCCCGTGAGTTCAGTGAGTATACCGAAACCATTCTCATCGTCCTGAACTCGTGCCGAAACCCTTCCGTACCGTTAACCCGGATATTCAGTGCAATCAACTGAGTGTCTGCAAGCTATCCGAGTGACTGAAGTAGTCCGGGTCAAACGCGAAAGCTTCCGGATATCATGACGATGTCCTTACGACAACGCAGACAAGTTGCCGAAGATATATGGACAATCATTTCCGCGTCGAAATTTTGCTCTCGATCAAAATTTCGACGCGGACAAAATTGGTGGTCCGGAAGGCTACGAATCATGCGGAAGGTTTAGTGATAACATTAGGAAGACATTAGGAACGTGCGGAAGGTCTGCAGAACGTTATTTTTTCTGTCCGAATACATTCGGCGTATTGTCCGTGCCCTAGTGGACGCTAGGTCTTATCCGTTATACATGAAGCGATTGAGAATTGTATGGCTCTGGTTTTTGACTTGACCACAGAACGGACATTTCCTATATTCTATGTAAAAAATATATGCGCATACTAAAGACCCCAGTCCGCTTACGATGTGCAAACCGGGTTCGAAACTGTTCAATTCTTGATTATATTTATTGTCAATGATTGGTATGCCTTATTGTCAGCATGATTTAAAATGATATACACGAACAAAAACTGAATCATATTTAGAACGTTCTGGTTTGATCATTATAAAATAAATAATAGTAAGTCTCATAGCATTGATGGCAAAATTTTGCACGAATGGCAGATCTAAAGACTATAATGAGCATGTAGTTAAAGTACATGTATCTTTAAGTTTACAATATGGCATAGATCAAATACCACGTACTTTGCTCAGTTAATGATTTCGACGTGTCTCTTTGTCCGACCTCATCGAAAAATATTATTTTGGACAATTTTGTAAAACACAATATTTGTGTGAATGTGCATGTTCGTATTTCATTTTTACAAATAGATGTCAATCCAATGTGACTAAATGAAGCTGATTGTGGAAATGCTTGTCTACAACGCGTATGTAGGCTATGCGAAACATGCATTACGAATAAAAACTATATAAAAGTATGGTTTTTGATTGCTAGTACTCATATATATAAAAACTGTTTTTTTTTTTTGGCCAAGGCATAATTATTTGATAAGATTGGGCTTTGTGTTGTAATGTTGTAAATACATATCGCTGTTTAATTGATGATCGGCGATTCAAGATGCCAAATACATCATGCATACTGGCGTTGTATCGATGATGTATCTGGACGTAAACGGTGGCTGGTTACTCGAAAATTACTCTCTCGCCATTACCAATTCTCTGAGGGGTGAAATGGAATTGCCCCTAATTACCTTGAAAAAACAATCGCTGGAGATTATAGTGCTGGAAACCCGGGTGTATAAATAAATGCTGGGACCTGTCTATCAAACAAATAGATAGAACATGTAAACAATTATCACGGATCCACGCAACTTGATTGTCCATTTACCATGATATTGTTTTGTTATTGTAATCTATATGAGCCGGGTTACGGAAAAGGGGGTCTCCGTTGCATTTGGGACAAACATGGATACAGATCAGACCGCGTATACACGCAGTCTGATCTTAATCCATGTTGTTCCCTGTAGCAACTATAACCGCTGCGACTGGATTGTAAATGTATCTTGAAAGTGTTATTGTAATCGATGTAAATAGTGCGATCCTCGTTTCAGTAGTTACACTGCAGAGACATAACCGGGATTTGCCATTACCTGCCTCTATTTGCTTCCCTCAGACATCAAATTGATGCCAGTTCTACCCTTTGACGCCTGACCGGTTAGAGGATGTATGCATTGTTTCGTGAACCCAGTACGTGAAGTGGTAAGCACACAAGGACCAGTATGAATGTTGTATGTGAGCATTTGCCTTCGCCTTTGTTGGCTTCTTTATTATAAATAACAGACCTGAAAACTCAAAATAAAATAGGTTTGCACATAAGGACCTGAATGAACCGCGTTAACTAGTGAACATTTGTCCACACCTTTATTGGTATGTTTACATCTCAAAAACAGAACTGGAAACTCAAATTAAAACAGGCTTGAACACGTCGCTCTGAGTAAACTTCGTTGGTGCACATTAATTTTGTCCACACATTTATTGGTATTTTTTCATCTCAAAAACAGAATTGGAAACTAAAAATAAAACAAGCTTGAACACGTCGCCCTGAGTGAACTTCGTTAGTGAACATTTGTCCACACCTTTACAGCCATGTTTACACATAATCTCCGGTAATTATAACCCTGATGAGACGATTGTAATCAACTATGAAGCTAACTACTCAAAACAGCATCCCAGCAGGAACAAATTATCGCTTTTCAACAAAAACCTCGTATCTACAGCTTTAAACAAGCTGTAGATACGAGGTTTCTGTTGAAAAGCATCGAAATTATCATTACATTGACTTCCAGAAAATGCTAAATACATATTGTGCAAGCTCTAGTTACCATTTTCTTGTACCTAAATGATAGGTTAAATCTTTTCCCAACAAGCCATACTTTTGGTGTCCCCAAGAAAGACAGACTTCGAAAATGTTTCGAGAAAAGAGGACAATGCTGATAATCCGCATAAATTTCCATCAATAATAATATATATGTCACATTTTACGAAAATTCTATTTTTATTGACATCCATATTGCCGCCTTAGTGACCTTTGAATTTGTCTAAACTGTTGTTGTCGTTGGGAAAGGGTTAATGATGACCCCCATGGTGATCGTTAATACGAAAGACAATACATGATTGCTAATTAGTAAAGAAAATTGTTTGTTTTCCCTAACAATGCTGCTATCTAAAGACAAAGCGTAACTTCACACATTCGGAGACCTGGTAAATGAGTTAATTACATCATCCACATCGCCATGATGGTACACGTGTAGAATAGAGAAGCACAGGCGGCAATCACGTGACTTTGTTATGATATATTTTCCTCACTTATGTAAACAAAAACACTCGGTAAGAACACATTTTCTCAAATTTTGAATTAAATCCTTAACATCCAATATTGAGATACCTGCCATTCGATACGTCATACTCTCTGGTCTATTTTGGTACCAAGATCTTCTCTCAAATCCCTGTCAAAGCTGAGAACATTCGTGCAAAGTATTTTTAAATGCCGTGATATATTTTCTTAAGAAATGTTTGCACTTTGCACGAATGTTCTCAGCTTTGACATGGATTTGAGGGAAGATCTTGGTATCAAAATAAACAGGAGATTACGACGTATCGAATGGTATGTATCTCAATACTGAGAGTTAAGTATTTGATTTGAAATTTGCGAAAATGTGTTCTTACCGAGTGTTTTTGTTTACATAAGTGAGGAAAATATATCATAACAAAGTCACTTGATTGCCGCCTGTGAGAAGAATTAGTCAAGAGCTGGTTACATTTATCTTTGTGCTTAAAGACAAGATGTATTTTATGATCAGAGCTAGTGCACTTTAGCTCAAAAGCTAGATTTGTACGACGTCAACAACTATACATCCAGATCTTGTGCTCTTTCAGTTTAAATACAGAATTTGCATAGATAAAGATCTTATTTCCTTTGTTTCCAAATACAAAATATACCTTATGTCAAGGACTTGTTCTACTTTATCAAAGACCCGATATTTTTTATGTCAAGAGCTCGTTCTTTTTTTCGAAAGCGTGTCATATAAAAAGCGAAGCTGTTGTTTTTTTTTTTGCAAAATTAACACTTATATCCACGTTGAATCCGTGCTTCAATGTATATAAAAATGAACAAAAAGGTGAAGTATTATGTAATTGTGTCATTTCAAAAGCTGCTGAAACAACCCAGACTATTGTCCAATGTCACGTTGTGTTAATTATTCATCATCGAATACAAGTAGATGACAATGTTACAAAAAATCGACACGTTTTCGACTGTATACGTTGTTGGCTCTCAATGGGACCACAACCGATCGAGCACGAAGCGGACGTACAAGAGATATGCCGTCACGACAGGACCGTATCATCACGTTAACCCCACCTACGGGATAGGTTTAAGACTGCAACGGAGACCGCTAATAAATCGTATGGACTTCACAACATTCGAATATCGGACCAAACTGGACGAAACAGATTGTGTTTTTCGACCTACATACATTTTTTGTCAGATTGTGCTGACGCCCGGTGTAAACAGGGTGTTTTCTTACTAATGAAATTTACTACCAACAAGATTTTGTGATTTTTACAAGGTGAAATGTTATTGCTTTAAATGAATTAAATTTTGTTTAAATCTGATTTGTTGTCTTTGCGTAAGAAGGAATTGAAAAAGAAGGTGTGTTTCTTTTTTGTTTTAGTATATATTGCACAATATGAGAATTTGTAATCCATGAATCATTGAATAGTAGAGTGCAGAATGCCCACAAGGTTGATGGCTTCCTAAACAATGAGTGGTAGTTTTCTGGCTGAGAAGACAAAAATGAGAACACATTTTAGAAAAGAAAAGTGTTTCAGTCCTGACATCAGATTCAGAGGGTTATTGTATAAAACAGCCTCCACATCCTAAACCAGTGGAGATAAGATGAAAAGGTAATTTTAAGATGATGATGCACATGTTGTTTTATGTATAACAAGTACTTATTGTAGTATCCTGTCACTGTCTTTTATTTACCATAGCTTAGAAACCTGGTACAAGTGAAAAATGTCACACAAAAAGCGTTTCACTCCTGACATGTTTGACATGTTTTAATGACGTATCTTTTTTAGTAGTGAAGCGATTTTCTTTAAACTTGGTACTCAGTATATAGATACGATAACACATCTTTTTAGCATCGATTGGGTTGAATATGTTTCATTGTAAAAGCAGAGGCATGTAAAAAGTGAATGGCCACATTTTTTAAACTTGCCCAGATATTAATTTCATTGTATAAAACAGCAGAGCACTGGGAACTATCTCATTCAAATTGGAACAAGCTCCACCTTATTGGAACGACCTCTACTGCAATTTTCTCAATAATTTTCTTAAATATTGTACCTCGTTGCCATTTTAAACAGGATATGTAATACAGAGTGCTCGTTTCCCCAGGGCGAGCGTACCGGGGCTGTATTCTTCGCGGAAAACCACATAGAATTCTATTATGCAAAAATGTGTCAGTTGTTGACAAACTGTTCTGAAAAAGCAACATCGTGTTCGGACTTTTAAAAACGATCCAGCGGAAATTACTTCGGTTTCGACCGCAGTTTTGGGCCGTATGCGTCGAGAAAACATTTTTACACGACATAGCATTGTCATAATTATCCATTTTTCGCTAGAAACTTAGAAAACAATGAGAAGAACCACCGACACCTACCTTTGTTTACACGTTTCTAGCCATTGGACCGACCTCGCGATTTCCCGGATGTACAATACAATACTAATGCTATGGGAACAGAAATTCACTACCTCTTTTTGGAAGTCGTTCCAAAGTTTACCACCCGTGTCTTTGTCCGATCTCATCGAAAAATATCATTTGGGGCAATTTTGTAATACACAATATTTGTATGGATGTGCACGTTCGTATTTCATTTTTACAAATAAATTTCAATCTAATGTGATTAAGATGATTGTGGAAATTTTTGTCTACAACGCGTATGTAGGCTATACGAAACATGCATTACGAATAAAAACTATATAAAATTATGGTTTTTGATTGCTAGTACTCATATCTATAAGAACTTTTTAGTCTAAGCAATATTATTTGATAAAATTGAGCTTTGTGTTGTAATGTTGTAAATATATATCGCTGCTTAGTTGATAATCGGCGAATCAAGATGCCAAATACATCAAGTATACTGGCGTTGTATCGATGATGTATCTGGACGTAAACGGTGGCTGGTTACTCGGAAATTACTCTCTCGCCATTACCAATTCTCTGAGGGGTGAAATGGAATTGCCCCTAATTACCTTGAAAAAAACAATCGCTGGAGATTATTGTGCTAGAACCCCGGGTGTATAAATAAATCCTGGGACCTGTCTATCAAACAAATAGCTAGAACATGTAAACAATTATCACGGATCCACGCAACTCGATTGTCCATTTACCATGATATTGTTTTGTTGTTGTAATCTATATGAGCCGGGTTACGGAACAAGGGGGCTTCATGGCATTTGAGGCCAACATGGATTAAGATCAGCCTGCGTATACACGTAGTCTGATCTTAATCCATGTTGTTCTCTGTAGCAACTGTAACCGCTGCGACTGGATTGTAAAAGTATCTTGAAATTGTTATTGTAATCGATATGTAAATAGTGCGATCCTCGTTTCAGTAGTTACACAGCAGAGACATGACCGGGATTTGCCATTATCTGCCTCTATATAAAATTATAAATGCTTCCCTCAGGCATCAAATTGATGCCAGTTCAACCCCCTTGACGCCTGACCGGTTAGAGGATAGATGCGTTGTTTCGTGAACCCAGTACGTAAAATGGTAATCATACAAGTACCAGAAAGAACGTTGCTTGTGAGTATTTGCCTTCGCCTATATTGGCTTGTTTACATATAAATAACAGATCTAGAAACTCAAAATAAAATAGGTTTGCACATAAGGAACTGAATGAACCTCGTTAACTAGTGAACATTCGTCCACACCTTTATTGGTATGTTTACATCTCAAAAACAGAATTGGAAACTCAAAATAAAACGGGCTTGAACACGTTATCCTGAGTGAACTTCGTTAGTGAACATTTGTCCACACCGTTATTGGTATGTTTTTATCTCAAAAATATGATTGGAAACTCAAAATACAACAGGCTTGAAAACGTTGCTCTGGGTGAACCTCGTCAGTGAACATTTGTCGACACATTTATTGGTATGTTTTCATCTCAAAAACAGAATTGGAAACTCAAAATAAAACAAAACGGGCTTGAACACGTCGCCCTGAGTGAACTTCGTTAGTGCACATTTGTCCACACCGTTATAGTCATGTTTACACATAATCTCCGGTAATTATAACCCTGATGAGACGATTGTAATCAACCATGAAGCTAACTACTCAAAATATCCTCCCAGAAGGAACAAATTATCGCTTTTCAACAAAAACCTCGTATCTATAGCTTTAAACAAGCTGTAGATACGAGATTTTTGTTGATAAGCATCAAAATTATCATTACACTGACTTTACTACCAGAAAATACTAAATACAGATTGTGCAAGCTCTAGTTACCATTTTCTTGAAACCAAATGATAGGTTAAATCTTTTCCCAAACAAGCAATACTTTTAGTGTCCCGAAGAAAGAAAACTGGGAAAATATTTAGAGAACAGAAGATGTGCTGATAAGCAGCATTTACGACTTTTTCCTCGATACTTATGTCACATTACACACCACTTCCTTTTTTATTGACATGAAATTTATATTGCCGTCTGCAACACATTTAAATTTGTCTTAAATATCGTCGTCGTTTGGGAAAGGGTTAATGATGACCCCCATGTTGATCGTTAATACGAAAGACAATACATGATTGCTAATTAGTAAAGAAAATTGTTTGTTTTCCCTAACAATGCTGCTATCTGAAGACAAAGCGTAACTTCACACATTCGGAGACCTGGTAAATGAGTTAAATAACCCATTTCTGCATAGTGACGCCTTTTGACTCCCGCAAGAGAAACGCTTGTGAAAACATTTCGTAAAATGAAGAAATTGCTTTTGACATGCAATTTCTTCATTTTCCACAATGTTTTCTAATCTAAAAGGGTAATATGTTTCAAGTTTCGGCAACTTGAAATTGTCGTCTGCACCACCTTTCAAATTGGAACAGTCCAAAATTTTGCCGTCTGGTAAATGAGTTAATTACATCACCAACAGCGACATGATGGTACATGTGTAGAATAGAGAAGAATTAGTCAAGAGCTGGTTACATTTATCTTTGTGCTTAAAGACAAGATGTATTTTATGATCAGAGCTAGTGCACTTTAGCTCAAAAGCTAGATTTGTACGACGTCAACAACTATACATCCAGATCTTGTGCTCTTTCAGTTTAAATACAAGATAAAGATCTTTTTTCCTTTGTTTCCAAAGACAAGATATACTTTATGTCAAGGACTTGTTCTACTTTATCAAAGACCCGATATTTTTTATGTCAAGAGCTCGTTCTTTTTTTCGAAAGCGTGTCATATAAAAAGCGAAGCTGTTGTTTTTTTTTTTGCAAAATTAACACTTATATCCACGTTGAATACGTGCTTCAATATGTAAAATGAACAAAAAGGTGAAGTATTATGTAATTGTGTCATTTCAAAAGCTGCTGAAACAACCCAGACTATTGTCCAATGTCACGTTGTGTTAATTATTCATCATCGAATACAGTAGTTGACCATGACAATGTTACTTTCTTTATAACATTTTAAGTGTCACAAAAAGTAAAAATATAAAATAATAAAGTAAATAGGAAATATCACTAAATTATATCATACCCCCAATTGCGCCTTGTCGCAATATATAATAGAATACGTTTTCGCTAAAGGTCTACCAAATCTACATGGGTTATTTGAATGATGTCATCCCTTAGCTGTAAACAAATATGGGGAGGGCAAAGAGCTACAGACCGACGTACAAACGAAGTACCACAAATATGTCTCCTAAGTGGCTTAATTATTTTCTAGCTATCATGAGATACCAAACTCTTCGTGCCATTTTGCCTTTAATTTTGTTGACATTCGAGAAAACAAAAAAATGCGAGGTTCCCTGATTTTAAAACTCCGGATATACTTGTCAATCTCCGTAGTCACGTTCATTTAAACAGACAGAAATTTTGTGTCGATGTTCAGTGTTTCAGACTCGCAGAACTTCTTGTATCAAACTAAATTTCATTGTCAAAATCTATTGTTTTGATATAAAGGTCATCCATTTGTGTGTAAAAACTCTTCTTGGAAACTTGTTTATAACAAAGATAAAATAGTTCAGCTTTTTGGCATTTATGGATGATTTAATTAACCAACGAATAGATAACTTACTTCGATCATTTACGTTTTGATGAGCTTTTTCTCGGGTCATTAGTTGCTTTGAAGCTTTTGTTTTCGGCCAAAGTCGCTGTTCACGATCTCGTTTTGGCGGGTCATTTTAAAATACTTCCAATAAATTTGAAAATAATGAATGTAATTAGACTGAATATTCCAGCATAGTCTAAGCAAAGCGGACACCTTTTGTCTATGTTTTTTACTTACTGTGCCTTAAATGACATTGTGATCCTGAGACATTTTTCTTAGAATAAAGACTATTAATCGAAACTTCTACAATCAGCGATTTCTCACAAGTCTCCACATTGTCGGACTCGCCACATTTTCGGATCAGCCAATCAATTATCGAGTAGTTTATTGCCAAGTTTTGTTTTCGGTGTTTAGCAAGCTGTTCACGTTATAGGTATCAATGTCGGGGCAGGAATGCGTAAATACGAAATTGATAACCGTTTGTTTGATGCTAGCTTTGTAAAACATGGTGTGCTAAAACATTTTAGTACATTGACTTTGTCCCTTACCCCGGTATCTTTTTGAAAGAAAAATGAAATATGTATTCAATGCAGATTCAAGTCGCATATCGTATGTAACATATTTATGGTTGAGCATTTCAGTGTACAAACATTTTGTACCGTAGACGATCATTTGAATTCAAATGCACATTCATACGTCCGATTGATACAATTCAATTCATGACTACTTTATCAAATGTCGATCTAGATATTAAGAGTTCGTCTGGTGAACAATGATTAAATGTGCTCGGAATTTATGGAAATAATTAAAGTTTTCAACAACGACATTGTCGTACGCCAATTAAAGATAAAGCTTGCACTCTTGTAACTTCCTTCCAAGGATTTCATTATTAAACTCCAAAATACATCCAGACTGTTAAGTAGCGCCAAGAGTCATATGTCTGTAAAACCTATCAGACCAGTTAATCGGGTGATTACTTCTTTGTCTAGGTGGCCGACAAGGAGAGTTTTCATTACCACCATTAATTCTGACTTACTTTAATTCTCACTTATTTCATGGTGATACTCATGTTTTATATACTCCTGGTGTAAAATTATGCTTAAGTAGTAACTTTGCCTTTCATCCTGTTGATGACAAGTATACTATTATATATATTTCTTTTACTTAAAGATTTTCAAATTCGATTACTTGTGTAAATTCACAAGCAGACATTCCTTGAATATGCATTGGCATTGGGACGCATATCCTCCTTACATAAATCATGTAGCCTTTCGTTATTGATTGATCCGATTAGCAGAAACAAAATTAAATTAAAATTAAATTATTAAAAAGTACTTGAACTGAATCTTTTTTACTTCTGACATTCGGCTATGAGACTATCTATCATTGAAACGTTTTGGACTGAAGAGGTCTGTAAGACATCTGTACATGTAATTTCCTCTCTATGTGAACAAATGGATGCAAACATTATACAACTCAACTCCGACAGTAATGATTAAAATTCATGTGCCAATCAAAATTAATTCTGACTGATAGTAAACGGTTAACCTTAGACATGTTATATGCATGTGTTTTCTAAAGTAGTCGTTATGTTCAGTCCCCACAGGCGATGAGAAACGATTCCGACGCTGAGAAAGGATAGGTAGGTTTTACTTCCAACTATTACATGTAAATGGTTCCGAACATAAAACTTAAATATTGTGTGACAATTATAGCTTATTGCAGCTGAATATCATCGTCATTACCTTTGATGTTTCATCAACAACACGCATTTAGATCTACCCTAGGGTGGGACAACTGCTTATCACCGTCGAATGTTAATTATTTTATCATATAAGCCATTATAAGATAGCGTACGGATAATAACTGACTAACCTTAAATTTAAAGATGATGCCACCAATAAATACCAAAACAAAAAACATGTAGGAACAATCATGGGCAGAAAATATAAAACAAAAATGTTTGATGATTCAATTTTACGTAAAGTATGCGTAAACATTCGTAACTAAATCCGTAATACTCCCAATGATTCGTTAAAAACCCGTAACCAGCCCGCAAAGTAATCGTAGAATCACGTAAACCGTTCGTTAAATTCACTCAAATCGTAATAATTCGCGTGCTTTTCGGTAATGTGATTACGAATGTCCAGTTCGTAAGGAATCGTAGGAAAGATCGTCAATGTGAACCCACCTTTACACAAAGATATATGAGGGATCTCGTGAGAAAACCTGCCTTAATGACATGACGTGACGTCGCCGTAAAAGCCGATTAAAGTTAGGTCAACGTCGCGCAATTTGACGCGCAAAATCACGACACGAATCTTGTTCCTATCAAATTACAATACGGCATTTCTTTGATCTACAAATTCCGTGTTTTATGAATCGGTTGATATATTATATGACAACTTTTGGAATGTATTCAAAAGCCGAAAACTGTATCAAAAACTGAAAATTACCTCTTCTTTCCGGGGTAGGCGACAGTCTTCGATGCATCACAACCGTGCAATTTTAAAATTAAGAGATGTGGACTAGCCTACACTAAGATCTCTCTGGTTATAGAATAAAATAACACATGCATAGATCTACAAAGTAAGCGTAGCTGGGGTGTTGATGGTTCACCATTTATAGTCCAAATTTGGCTTAAAAACAAACAAACCTAGATCTACCTGTCAGAATAGAAATTTCCTAGTTGCAAATTGCAATAAATGATTCTCCAAAACCAATCTTGATCTGGATTTCACAAATCAGTACATCATCAAGTTTGTGGCTACGATATCGTAGCTAGACATTCCATAAGCATTTTGAATAATTTCTAATAATCATTCATCACTGATATATTTCCACATGGATACACAAAAAGTAAAGTAAAGATGACGTCACATCAAGTTTGACCTAGAAACACTAGTTTACACTCAGTAGACCCTGAGCTAGAAACATGTTTGCTCCCCCCCCCCCCAGAGGGAATTTTGTAGACATGTTTTTTCTTAAAGTATATTATCTTACAAACATTTTGAGCGTTGTTTGCACTCTGGCTGTTGGGGCTTTTGGCTGTAACCCTTATCTAAAACCCTTAACCCTATCATTTTTTAAATTAAAAAATACATCACTTATTTGGTCATATTTTCATCAAATATTGACCTACATATGTCAAAGTGGTATCAAATGAAAGCCTATGACTTGCTCTTCATTTTGAAGTTATTTTATGCAAATTAGCTCATTTGCATATGCATGAATATTAATGATTTCCCTTAAAATTTGCATTTTTGGGCGAAAATTTGATAAATAACTTCTAAATAAGGCATTTCTGTCCAGGGGGAATTTTGTAAACATGGTTTATTTTAAAGTATATTTTATTAGAAACATTTTGAGCCTTGTTTGCACTCTTGCGGTGGGGGCTTTTTGCCGTAACCCTTATCCAAACCCTTAACCCTACCAAATTAATCAGGTAAATTTTGAAAATGACTTTGGTCATATCTTGATTGAATATTGACACACAGGTATCAGAATGGTATCAAATGAAAGCTTATGACTTGCTCTTTCATTTTCAGTTATGTTATGCAAATTAGCTCATTTGCATATTCATGAATATTAATGATTTTTCCTAAAATTGCGATTTTCGACAAAAATGTGGTAAATGCTTTCCAAAATGAGGCGTTTTTGTGCAGGGGAATTATGTAAACATAGCAAATCTTAAAGAAAATTATACAAGAGACATTTTGAGCGATGCTTGCACTTTGACCGTTGGGGCTTTTGGCCAAAACCCTTATCTAAACCCTTAACCCTATAAATTATTCAATCATTTAAAAACGTTTTTGGTCATATCTTGGTTGAATATTGACTTATAGATGTTATAATGGTATCAAATGAAAGGTTTTGACTCGCTCAATAATTTGCTATAAATTTTATGCAAATTAGCTCATTTGCATATTCATTTATATTAATGATTTAACTTAAAATTGTGACCTTTTTGCTAATATTTGGTAAATAGTTTCAAAAACATTGTGTTTCTGTTCTGGGGGAATCATGTAAACATGGTTTATCTTAAAGAACATTTTATTAGAAACATTTTGAGAGATATTTGCACTCCGGCGCTTGGGACCTTTGGTCATAATCCTTATCCAAACCCTTAACCCTATAAAATTGTTCACTCAAATTTTCAAAACATGCTTGGTCATATCTTGATTGAATATTGACCTACTGATGTAAGAATGGTATCAAATGAAAGCCAATCATGACGTATTCTTAAATATGCAGATATTTTATGCAAATTAGCTCATTTGCATAAGCATGCATATTAATGATTTGTCTAAAATTTTGATTGTTTTGCAAGGTTTTTTATTTTAAATACGTACCAAAAGGTCTGATTGTTTCTTTCTTGTGAGTTTTCAACCATTCAATATCCATGTTCACTCTTTTAACAACATCTAAGCCTTGTTTGAAATCTATTTGATGTTTTGTTTGGAAGTAACAGTAATTTTAAAGTGTGCAGCCCATTATATTTTGTTCCTATAAATCTTATTTTCAATGTATGTATTTAGTTTCCATTTGATCTTTTTAATCTTTATTGTTTTAAGTGCAAATAAGTTAAATTGATTTCTTTTATTGTATTGGTGTTCTTGCTTAAATCTAGTTTAGTTTACAGAATGTTATCCTTTGTAAAACTGCTACATGAATCCAAAATTGACGCAAAATAGGACTTTAAAAATAAACATTTTATCATATGCCATAGAATGATACAAAACGGGGGACTTTATTCTAATACACATGTAAAATTAATCATTCCAATTATTTTTTTAAGTTTTATGGATGAACAGAGATCCTGGAATGTAGACAAATTGCATACATATAGCAAAATAACATTGTTAAGCAAGTATCAAGGCCTTACTTTTGCCATTCACATGGAGAAAACAGCATGCTTTTTCTCCATCTGGAGAGCACTTCCTTATGTTTTCCTCATAGACAAGTCAATTTATTGGCCTTAAGTGTATTTGATATGTGGCTGACAGATCAGGGATACTGGTGTTACCATTCCTTTATGCTCTATTAAGGCATTTTCAATTCAGATAGATTAAGCTTGGGGTGCCATATGTAAAGCCTATGTATCAGATACATAAAATCAAGAGATGTACGCGATGTATGTAGCTAGAGTACAGACAATTACTGGTTGTGATCAAAAGATTATTGCATTTATTACGATGCATTTATTGATCTGTATCAGATCAGAACAGATGTGAACTGATCCATACTACCGACAGCCCATTCTGAATGTATATTCATATTCTTCCTTATCTACACATATTTCTTATATGTGCTTTCAGCATAGTACCACCTCACAATAGATTGAAAATAGTTCCCTTGCGATACACAATCTCTTTCAATATGGCATATGTTTTTCAGGATGGCATTCGATGGCCATAGATTCTTCAGATCAATATTTTCCTGATATTTAAATGCTACAACTATGCTACCAGGTTTAGATCAGCATGTGAAATTCCATATTAAGACACTTACTTATTGCACTGTTCTAGAACAATTTGACCAAAAATGATTCACATCGCACTTGGTGGCAATCTTGGAATTACTCAAACTGTGGGAGTTGGGCAAGTTTATCATGATGGAAACCGACATAGATCAATTACTAAACATAACAGGGTTACTATGTACATAACATAACAGGATTACTATATAACATATAGCACTGTCAAATGGAATACATTTTATGGATTTTCCACAATAAATGTGTTTTTGTCCCAAACATTTAAGAATCAATTGTATTTATGAATATGTAAATGAGCAAATCGACATGAAGTAATAATAAAATATACAAGCAATTCACTAGCTTTCCTTTGATACCATTTTGACGTTTGTAGATCAATATTTAATCAAGATATGACCAAAAACGTTTTGAAAATTTGAATAAACAATTTGATAGGGTTGAGGGTTTAGATAAGGGGTTTGGGTAAAAGACCCAAATGCCACAGTGTGAACATTGCTTAAAGTGTTATTCATGTAATGTTCTTTAAGATAAATTATGTTTGCATAATGCCTTTGAACAGAAACACCTTGTTTTTGATAGTATTTAACACATTTGCGCTGAAAAATAACAATTTTAAGGAAATTCATTAATATATATGGCAATGCAACTGAACTAACATGCATGAAAAATAAAAGCACATGGAAGAGCCAGTCATAAGCTTTAATTTGATACCATTCTGATACCAGTAGGTCAATACATAATCAAGATATGACCAAAAACGTTTTGAAAATTTGAATGAACAATTTGATGAGGTTAAGGGTTTAGATAAGGGTCACCGCCAAAAGCCCCCATCGCCAGAGTGCAAACATTGCTCAAAATGTTTCTTATAAACTGTTCTTTAATTTAAACCATGTTTAGATGATTCCCCCTGAGAAGAAACACAATGTTTTTGAAAGTGTTTACCAAATATTCGGAAAAAAGGTCACAGTTTTAAGTAATGTCATTAATATTCATAAATATGCAAATGAGGTAATTTGCATAAAATTTATAACACATTATTAAGCAAGTCATAACCTTTCATTTGATACCATTTTAACATCTGTAGGTCAATATTCATCCAAGATATGACCAAAAACATTTTGAAATGAATGAACAATTTTATAGGGTTAAGGGTTTAGATAAGGGATTTGGCCAAAAGCCCAAATGGTCAAAGTGCAAACATCGCTCAAAATGTTTCTTATATAATTTTCTTGAAGATTTACTATGTTTACATAATTCCCTTGCACAAAAATGCTCTGTTTTGGAAAGTATTTACCACATTTTTGTCGAAAATCGCAATTTTAGGGAAAATCATTAATATTCATGAATATGCAAATGAGCTAATTTGCATAACATAACTGAAAATGAAAGAGCAAGTCATAAGCTTTCATTTGATACCATTCTGACACCTGTGTGTCAATATTCAATCAAGATATGACCAAATTCATTTTCAAAATTTAAATGAACAATTTGGCAGGGTTAAGGGTTTGGATAAGGGTTACGGCGAAAAGCCCCAACCATCAGAGTGCAAACAAGGCTCAAAATGTTTCTAATAAAATGTACTTTAAGATAAAGCATGACTACAAAATTCCCCCTGGACAGAAACACCTTCATTTGGAAAGTATTAACCAAATTTTCATCAAAAAATAGCAATTTTAAGGAAAATCATTAATATTCATGAATATTCAAATGAGCTAATTTGCATAAAATAACTACAAATTGAAGAGCAAATCATAAGCTTTCATTTGATACCATTTTGACATATATAGATTAAAATTCAATCAAGATACGACCAAATAATTGTCTGTATATTCAAATGAAAAATTTGAAAGGGTTAAGGGTTTTAGATAAGGGTTACAGCCAAAAGCCCCAACGGCCAAAGTGCAAACAACGCTCATCTTGTAGCATTTGTTATAAGCTTTCAGAAAATCATACCCTTCAAAATTCCCTCTGGGGGGGGGGGGGGGGGGGGGAGCAGGGGTTATTGGTGGCTCAAGGTCTACAGGGGATAGTTATGAATATCTTAAAGGGTAAGGGCCGAGTTAAAGATCTCTAGATTTAACAAGAAGGAAAAAAAATGTTTCACACTTGTAATGTTTTTTCTGGTATCATTGCTTACCCAGTTGATATCATAGAATAACTTACTATGATGCTCTCGATTTCCCTTCACACTTCCCACAACAAAGAAAACTTAGGGTGGTCCAATGTCAATGTTGATGTAAAAATCAAAACATTTTTTTTTTCATTGTTTCATTGAAAATAGAGTTTATTCAATGCTTAGCAAATAATACTTGAAGGAAAAGAAAAAATGCTTGTTAATTAAGACTTCTAAGCCAATATCGTAAAGAGTTGTCAAAACAGGAACATGTTTTGAATGGGGTTGAAAGACCGACATCAAAACGTTGACTGTTGCTGTTCCAATGTAGAAAAAGAACTCCACTTTTTTTGTTGGTGAATACCAAAAACAAATGTTGAAGAATAAGGAGAAATGCTGGTTAGTGGCATTTTCTTCATTTCCATTAATGTTCATGTGAATGAAAGTCGGTGTTGTCTTGAACAGCAAAACTGTTTGCAGTTTCTTTTGATCTTTCAAAACTATCCTAAACTATCCCATGGATTTGGTTTGACAGTTGTACATGTAGGCTATGTGTGACGTATGTGTGACGTCATTAAATTATCCAGACCTGTACATGGATGTTTTCAAACCCTTTCTCACACTGAACAAATTTAGGGTGGTCTTATTCAAAAGTTGTTGCAGACAACAAATGAATGCTTTTTTTTAAATAAAACATTTGTGTGCAATAAAGATATAAGAAAGAAAATATCAAGGCAAAAGGAAAAATACTTTTGTCTCGGATATTTTTCAAAACCATTCTGTTAGGAATGTCAAAATCAGGCCTTGTTTTGGACAAGGTCAACACAATTGGATTTTCAATGCTGTTGAAGAGATTTGCCTTGTTGTTCAATCCCGGATTGTAAGTTAGATTCTCTTTTGACAGTTTGAATTTTTTATGTAGGCTACACCAAAGAAAGTAGGCCTACCACCTTAAGTAGCCTAGAAATCCTGCCAATCTCTTTATGCCTATAGGATGTTTCATAATCACAGCTTAGGCCTACATCTATGTCTAGGCCTATAAAACAGTAGCTTCACAGGCCAAAATATTTGAAAAGTAATTAAGCAAATGTCGAATTTCATGAAACTGTAGATTAGCCTAATTGCATAATCTAAAAAAGGTGCAGTTTAAGATGTGTCACTTATTCATGAACTGAAATTGAAAGCCTTATTATTATTTGTTTCTGAAAATGGTTTCCGACCGCACACTTCTTAGATTTAAGCCTAACTTCAATCTAAATATTAAATCCTTTCCGAAACAACACTATTTAAGTTGATCCAAATTGAAGGCAGTTGCAGACGAAAAACTAAATGCTTTTAAATTGTAGGGATCTCCAGATTGTAGCAGAGAACGTTGTTATCTTTTCCTACAACCAACAAATATTTCAATATTATACATGTCGTGGGATCGTCACAAAGTGTCATAGCTTAGAAATGTAAAAAAAAAGAAAAAAAAATAAATAAATAACCGCAGAGTTTTTTGAGATATATTTTGTCTCTAAATGTTTTTTGACTTGATTGGTTGATCACTTTGATGAACGACATTTGTCGCGTCAAAGAATACGGCGGCGATCACTGCGTTTTTGACACTCCAGATAGATTTTCAATGGTCGAGCGTTAAAGGCAAAAAGAAAAAGAAAAAAACCAATCTGTACTGTCATGACAGTATAGACTATATCAAGAGTCATGGAGGTGACACATTGTAGGCCTACGTCTTAAAAATGAACGTCATTGACGTCACGTTTACAAGTGTGTTCAACAACGTTATTATAGGTTATCGTTCAATATTAATTAAATCGTTAATATTTGTCACATTGAACTAATTATGGTGTCATATGAAAGAAAAATTGTCGTTGCATGAAAATATGCAAAAAAAGTGAAAATCGATTTTTTTGTCATTTAGGCAGGTTTTCTCACGAGGCACCTCATATATTTTGGAGAAAGTACCACTAGAGATTCATTCTTAAAATAACCCAAGTAAGAAACTGATCCTACTTTAAATTAACAAAATGTCAAAAGAAAAAAAGGAAATCAAAAGCTTCGGAACAGTTCTTGTAGTCACATGTTAAGGACAGATACGACCATTTATTTACAAGCGAGTATTTCAACCACCAGAATGATTCACACTAAGTGCTCCTCGCCTCTCCCCCATTTAACATTTTCGATGTTCAGTAATAAATAATTAATCACCACGAGACATTTTACACGGGATACCAGACTTAATAGTTTTTAGAAACGTTTCTAAATTGTGGCACGCCATCACTAAATGGGCTCCTGGTTGGGAGGAAAAGCGTCCATCTTGCGATCAATAAGTCAGAGTGGGTTCCGGTAGCAAGAACTTTTTGGTGTTTAGTAATTTACCCAAATGGTTTTCTATCAGCGTAATAATATAGTATCAATATCGAAAGACTTTGCTTGCCAAAGGAGGCCTTAAATAATGAAATGACATCTTGAAATAAAACTTCAAAGTCATAGATCTGATATCAATATGAGTTGTCTGAATAGTCTAACAAGAGGCGAAACTATTTGTACTCGATCGTCTCTAGTGTTCATTAAGACTTCAAAATGTGTTTGTTGAAAGTGTTACAATCAATGGCTTTGATATCTTGTGATTCAATTTATTCATTTTTGATCAGCATAACTCTATTTGGGCCCGATTTTGGCACGACGCGTCACACAAATTATTCGTTACTTTTAGTGTCTAGGATAAAACAATCGACTTCATAAATCAACAGGGTCTTTTTTCCAGACATTTCTCTTTCCTTGTCGAAATGATATATTGTCTTCAACAGCTTAAAGTCATCTTCCAGTCCATGAATCTTTATAAATGCTAGCACTTTTCTATGACAGTCTCGATTTTGTTTTAGTTCAAACAATTGTCTTGTCACAAAAATGACGGTCGAGATGTTTCCGAGAGCAATCTACGAGTGATTTGTATGTCTCAGTAAATTCTGCGTCAAAATGAAGTATGTTTTAGCACACACGCGCACGAATCATTATTGTTATTTACAGAGAATATAATAGTAAATCATTATTATGACCATATTTTCGTCGCTGAAGAAAATGCTATGATTCATATAGACAAATCATTTTGTGAGCTGAAAACAATCCAAAAGCGACAGTATTTTTCCAAAAATTCAAACCTTAAAATGAACTTCATCAAACATACCTATATAATTATTATGGTAATGAAGTTTGTGCTTAAAAAAAGACTGGGTTAATCGTTATATTTTGATAAGCCGTTGGTGTTGTTATATAACCTCGTAACTACGGCTTGAATCAAGCCGTAGTTATGAGATTTTATAACAACACTGACGAAATACAGTGTACTATGTGTTTGTCCGAAATTACGTCAAGGTTACCCGGATAAAATTCTGCCCTACAAGTTACCACTGTAGAGATGGCACGTGTTCAAGTGCATGTCATCAGTGGTGAACTATGCATATGGGGTAATTGATAAAATACGACCAATCCTAATAAAACAGATAGCCATAAAATACACGACAATTTTATCAGCAGGCATTCTTGTCAACCAACAAAGTAGCATAAATCATAGCCTACTGCTACACTATCGGATGACCAATTATTAGCTATAAATGGAATCACACAAAATATCATCGCTTTTCATCAAAAACCTCGTAACTGCAGCTTATTTTAAGCTGCAGTTACGAGGTTTTTGATGAAAAGTCGCGAAATCACCGAGGCGTCAAGGGGGTAAATTCGGCATCATGATGATGCCTGAGTGCAGTATTTATATAGAGGCAGATAATGGCAAATCCCGGTCTTGTCTCTGCGGTGAAATTATGATGTATTCATTTAGAAGGGATGGAAAAAGAGGCCGTAAAATAAACAACTAAGAGATAAACAAGCTGACAATGTCGTGGTGATTTTTCCAGTGTAGAATTACAGCCACGGAGCGGCAATTTATATTCAATAAATTAGTATCCACCCAAGTTATGATTGGCAATAAGGATAAAATGTCACTCCGTAGGGCCATAAAAAATCTGCAGTCTTTAACAAGTCTTTTTGAGAGCTGTACTTGGCATTTGTGCACGCTGTGATAGTTTATTCTCCAACCTTTTCGGCTTTTTATAAACCGTTTTATGAAACAATAATTATATTTCTTTGATTCTGCAGTAGTTTAAATGTTTTGGAAATACTGGAATGCTTCTTAATTCCAAAGGTTACATTGGCTTATTTCGCGAATATTTTGAGTCTTTTACTCTGTTGTTATTATCGAACTGATTGAAACATCAAGTATCGGTATATAATATGTCCATATTAATTTCTTTATAACTCGAGGCTGAGTATGAATATACATTGTTCATATAATATTACAAATTGTCTGCATTTTTATTTAGCATCTGTGGAATGATTCGTTAACCCAACTACGAAAGAACAAACTCTTTTGATATAAGAGAACTACACTTGAATTGAACACAATACTATACCGATTAGTGGAATACGGTTCTGCTTATAATTTCTTACAAGAAAATCGGACTATACCAACGTGTCTGTATCGATCTTCTGCACAAATGTACAAAGCGTCAAAATATTTATAGACGTCCATGTAAGTAGTAAATGTCGCATACAAAACAGATGCATGAATTTCTAAGGCGACAATCGACACATATGTTGTAGAACCACATGCATATGCAAGGTCGTCCATGTTATATTTTCTCACAGAAAGGTAAAAAAAACTAGAAACTGTCCTTCACCTGTGCTGTTTCTTAAGGTAGAATATCCGTGATGTGGCCATTTTAGATTAATAAAACATCGGCTTTTTCGTATTCGTTACGTATTCAAACCTACTCGGGCGCAGCCGTTAACATTCGGCGGTGGTAACTCCACCGCCGAATGTTTTCGACCGCGCCCGAATAAATCCGACGTCGCGCGAATCTAATTAGGGCTGGACCACTGAAGCGTCAAGGGGGTAGAATCGGCATCATGATGATGCCGGAGTGCAGTATTTATATAGAGGCAGATAATGGCAAATCCCGGTCTTGTCTCTGCGGTAGGACTACCTTAAGACACTTTGTCAACAGATCTGTAGCTCAGAGTTCAACAAACTATCCTAGATGGTCTGTTTATGTGTTATCCAACCATTGACGACTCCTGTTTCTATTTTACGTCTCCTGTCAACATCGGTACTATTAATTTCCAATCAATCCACGGTAATTGCTCACGGCTTTGTATATATCGCATTGTATAAAACACTCTGTCATAAATCTTTAATTTACGGTCAATTTGTAAACGGTGTAATTTTCTGGATACATCACGGACAATTTATAGCTATATTATGAGAAAATGTGAAATATCGGCCAATTAATCACGCAAAACCATTTATTTGTCATTCGTGATTACGGTATAGCTCTCTGACACGACGTGTGCGTCTGGTGCAATGATACATAGAATTACGCATGATATTCGGACGATCCTAGTATCCGGATACTGAAAGATACTTTTATGTCGTTTGCAAGATGAAATGTAATACAAAGCAGTGCAGTGATACTTCATGATACTTGTGCAATCATTCATCCGAAGGCTGAAACTACCGATACAAGTTTAACCTGAGAACAAAATGTCGGTATGTGGTGTTCACTTCATAATTTATATAGACAACTGTCATATGTGAAGTAAACATAGTTAGGATTCCGCATCATTTTCGGATTCTAAGAATAGCCGGTCACTAACCGACAATTGTGTGATTTTTTATAGTAAAATTTCATTATGTGTGAATAAATGTTTCAATTTTTTTATTTCATTTCGCGTCATATTTATGCCGCTCTTCCTTTATTGTGTCTTTTGAAAGAAAAACACGCATATTTGAGAAAGATATATTTTTCCTTCTTGTGAATATTATAAGATAAGAGATACGTAACACACTAAGTTCAAAAATATATTTCAAATTTACACAGGGAATCCGTGCTTCCGAAAAATAGATTTAAATGCTTTATTATAATGTCTTTTCTCAAAGTGACATTTATAGGCGCAAATTACATTATACGACTCCGCCGGGTTTTTAGGATCTTGAAATAAAACTTATAATGTCAATATGTCCAATACAAATGACATTTATTTGAAATATATGAAATAATCCAGTTTCAAAAAAGGGATCAAATTTCGTTTTTGTAATCAACATCCATTTGAACTGCCTTTAGGTTCATATTAACTTCAGCTTAATGCAATAAAATTTAAATTTAACTTTTCACCATGCAATGTTAAAATTTTACGTCCATATTAGAAGATACGTTGAAATCATTGGTGAAAAATTGTGAATGATGATTCTTGGCATTTTTTTTAAATTCTATAAACATCTATATATCTATATAAAGTGTCTATTTTTTCTAACTCGGAACATGTCCGTATAGGTCGGATGCGTCACGAATTATTTCGAAATAACAAGAAAAATTACGAAATAACACAAACAATTTCAACGTTGCGTAAACCTGATTAGGGTTTGACTGCTGTAACACTTGCGAAGACAAATCGTGGTACAAGTAACACTATTGTATACTTTATGTATAGTTAATTCAAAGTAAATTAGAAAAAAATGAAACTGTTTTAAATGATTAACATCTCTCATACTCCTTCTATATTTATACGATAACTTGGTTCTGAACAATTTTGTTGTGGCCTCTGTCATGTATTCCAGCCATTATTAGATACCAAACACTTCGTGCAATTCCACCCCCATATTTGGTATTTCCGTGACTACGGAAATTGATGAGGGTATCCGGCTTTCCCTCGTCAATTTCCGTAGCCACGAATAACGCCTGAAACTGCACACAGTGTTTGGTATCTAATGATGGATGGAATGCCCTAGTGAAAACTAATCAAACTCGTCCTCTTCGACATTATTCGATGTTGGAATTACTAGAGCAGATGAGGGTTGTACATTTCGAGTAACCTCTAAAGGCGCCAAAAGCTTCCATGTTAACAAGACCAGGACCTTGTTATCGCTATTCACAAAGATTCCTCTATCTTGAACCTTTCTTAAACGGCAAGTTTGATGAAAACTCCAAATTGAAAACTGCTGCAGATATCATAATTGATATTCCTAGACAGATGAAAATGTGTGTCACACAGCACAGAAAATATTGCGGCAAAAGGAGAAAATGCTGATTATCAGCATTTTCTTTCTTTTGCCTCAATATTTTCCCAAACTCGCCCAATTAGAGACGTCTTGTTTGGGGAAGGGTTAAGCGGGCACTAAACACAACAAGTAAGGCAGGAAATTTATTTTCCAAACCCGACCATAAATGTCTGTTAGGCCTGTTTAATTCTATTAGTATCCCATTATCACCTCTAGGAGCTAGAGCCACTTCGCTGGATGATTACTTCAACTGTGATTCATCTCCATTACTCGGAATAAACTTTCTGCAAATTTGATTTTCAAGACACGCCAACTGCCTGGGGACATTGCTTGTTATGCTATTCTCCATTTACGTTAAAACATTACCATTTCACAGGGGACTCCGCCAAAGGTGTAAACATGGCTAAATTGCTTTGCTGCAAGTCATCACGATGGATTGGAAAAGCAAGTCCCCTTGTCAGGGCAATAGAATAACACGAATTACGCAAGGAAAATTAATATCCGACAAGGTTCTACCGCCGCTCTCCACATAGAAATACGCTCGTAATGGTTTGTTTAATTCCAAATAATGAGACCTGCAACGAATAAAGCGGCAGTCGGTGTCCCACAGCAGTCGTTTGTCTAAAAATGACAACGAGAGAACATCGTGATTACAAGGCTTGTTTCACATTAGTACCGAGTCGACACAAAGTGGCACACAATAAATTTTGTAAATTAAAAAAAGTGACAGATGCAAGTTCTAGTCGATAGAAGTCTACATTTTCGATAAATATTTGACACTTATTATTTCAACATTGGATAAGTAGAATTTCTGCCTGACTATTGATAAAAATCTGGACCCATCGTCATCAATGGAAAACAAAATTTTAGAAATATTTTTTGAATAAATATAGCCAATGAAATATGCACAGAAAGTTAAGGAAATTGCTCTTTTCGCGTATTTTTTTTTTCGTGTACAGTCGAAACTGTCGTATGCAACCAGCCAAGGGACACACCAAAATTGGCTGCATACTACAGTTGGCTGCTTAACACAGAAAAAATATTCTGAAGGCTGGATGTAAATGTCTGCTTGTATGACTGGCCCTATTGATATGAAGAAAAAGCAAGTGTTGTAAAGGATAAAGGGTACACTTTTATATGACATTTAACTGTTTATCACACCTTTTCATGGTTTATGCACATGATTAGGCAAATTGCCAGATGTATCATCAATATTTCACACATTGCCTGCCACCAATTAGTTGTGCATGGCTGCCTAAGGGGATGTAGGTAAAGAGCAATTGGGACAATTAAAGGTGGCCACTGACCACATTAGGCAGTATATTGCTATCCACAGTTACTTTAAAGAGTAAAATTGAATGGGAGGACCTGGACTGGCTGCATACGACAGTTTGGCTGCTATACACAGGTGGCCGCTAACACAGTTTTGACTGTATTACCATATTTCAATAATGGCCACTGTTAATGAGCAAGCAAAACGGTCACAAATCATTTTAATTGCAACTAAACAAAACTTCGGATGAGTCGAACTCTGCATACGTCGACGTAAAATAAAGTTCCTTGCGATTTCCACACAACGAGTTTCAACTAAACTTGAAACAGAAGAATGCTTATTGCATTTATATATTAAGACATTACCACACAAAGACTCTTTTTGACTCCCTGCAAAATAATGGCCATGGAAAACATCGTGGAAAATGAAGAAATGGCTTGTGACAAGCAATTTCTTCATTTCCCACAATGCTTTCCATCCAAAAAGACCTAAAAATAAAAAGAAATCCATTCCATTGAAATTGTGGTCTGCAGGATCTTTCAATAAGAACCACCCTACAATTTAATCGTTTGGTGATGGGTTAATAACGAAACAGTTGCAGTGCAATATTTTAAATGCGTCGGTAGAAGCGCAGCCTGACCAGGAGTTAAAGTGTTATGTTTCTTCATTAACGAGGTTACTTTTAACATGAAGCGGCTCTTTAAATGATGAATTAGGGAGCGACTTTGAACAGAGGTAAATAAGACTAATGTTTAGAAAGACGACAATACATCGTGCTAATGTTCTTCTTTATTATATTTATGGGAGTCGTTTAAGCTTGTGTTTGCTCATCAAAACCCGGTTGTTTATTACATTAGAACGATGTTGCTGTTGCTTCAATTGACACTGCGTTACACAAAGACTTTAAGAAGACAATAGATTTGAGTGAAGATTCCTGGAGCAGCACATACACATCCGAATTAGGATGTCAAGGGTAGATAATCCAGTGAGGCACATGTGATCTACGGGGTGCAGAAAAATACCACCATTTTCTACTTTTGTCTCAATATCTTCCCAATAATTATCTTTTAGACGTCAAAACCATTTTTATGCGAAAAGGTTAATCCTTTTGAAAATTCAAGAGGTGTTGGCCGTTCAAGAACTGGTAGAGTAGTAGACATTTCCCTTTCTCGACAATGTTCGGTGGTATGCCTTATTGGTATATGATGTCCAGTGTAATACCACGGGTCTTTAAAACAAATGATATGTTTTAAATTAAACCTAGAAGTGTGATAAAAACCACTACCAGAAAGTACCCCAGGCCGGGCGTCACGGCTACTAATTCCTTTTATTTATAAAGTGGCACGGAAATTGGGGTCTGATATGAAACTTGATCTGAATTTGCTTCGCTGGTTGATCACAATCAATATCATTCATTCAGGATTTGGTTTCTGTGTGCGATAGAAGATATAAAATGTGATCTTGAAGAACTTGCTTTACTCATTTCTTTTCGAAACGGCAAATATTTGGACTGTTAAAAATTTTAAAGCTGCTGGAGACTACAATATTGTAGTTGATAGAGTAGCTGTGCTCATCTGTTGTGTTTCCGTAGATGGCTGCAGAGTCCAAAGTCTGGTCTATCTAGTCCCTGGACTAGGCTCCATTTCACTGAAACCGACTGAGATGTGGGACTGATAACACAGAGCACCGTGAAGGTGCTAGTTGGGGAGCCTAGTCTCCAATCTGTATCTGAAAGGACAGTTTAGGCGGTATATGCGAGGGTTGTCCCCAAAAATCGTAGACAACGTCGATAGAATAATCAAAGTGCTGAGAGCACTGTAATTGGACGTCTCTGATTGATTGAGCGGGATTGTACATGAACGAAAGATATTTTATTCATTCTTCTGTGTTTAATTCTATAAGATCGGTTTCGGACATACGGAATCGGCTTTAATACCAGAAAACCCTTCTCAGGCTTCAAATTGATTTGATTGCCGTTTCAAGACAACTGATTTGTCGCTATGACTAATCACTATCAATTTGATTACCAAATTCAATTAAGGCCATGCGATTAGCACTTTTGTCTTCTTGTTTCGGTTTACTATGAGTATTGTCGTCAGTTATACTTTTCATTGATTTTATAAAGTACGCTAAAAAGCAATTTATTCAAAATGTAAGCCAACGCGCTACATAAATGAAAGCCGCGATAGCTCACTTAGCAGAGCACTCACCTTGTACTCTTTACACATGTTATATCCGGAAGGCCCTGGGTTCGTATTCTACTCAGACATTGTTCTTTTTAATCATCTTTTTTATACGCCGCCGGAGGCGGACGTATATTGGCGTCATCTTCTCCGTCTGTCCGTCCGTCCATCCATCCGTCCGTCCATCCGTCCGTCCGTCCGTCCGTCCGTACGTCCGTCCACTTTTCTTGTCAACACAACTCCTCCTAAGTTTCTGGCTGGATCTTCTTGAAACTTGGTCAATGTTATCACCTCAATTGGTAGATGTGCATGAAGGAAGGATTTTATGGTTCGTTGATTTTTGCCAGAGTAATGCCCCTTAAAAACTTAGTCTCTGGGGCTTATTGAAATTGCAGCCTTGTCAACGCAACTCCTCCTAAGTTTCTAGCTAGATCTTCTTGAAACTTGGTCAATGTTATCACCTCAATTGGTAGATGTGCATGAAGGAAGGATTTTATGGTTCGTTGATTTTTGCCTGAGTTATGCCCCTTAAAAACTTAGTCTCTGGGGCTTATTGAAATTGCAGCCTTGTCAACACAACTCCTCCTACGTTTCTGGCTAGATCTTAATGAAACTTGGTCAATGTTATCACCTCAATTGGTAGATGTGCATGAAGGAGTTATGCCCCCTTAAAACTTAGTCTGTGGGGCTTATTGAAATTGCAACCTTGTCAACGCAAGTCCTCCTACGTTTATGGCTGGATATTAATGACACTTGGTCAATCACCTCAATTGGTAGATTTGCATGAAGGAAAGATTTTATGGTTCATTGATTTTTTTCTAGAGTTATGCCCCCTTAAAACTTAGTCTCTGGGGCTGATTGAAATTGCAGCCTTGTCAACACAACTTCTTCTAAGATTCTGAATGGATCCTTATGAAACTTGGTGGATGTTATTACCTTAATTGGTAGATGTGCATGAAGTAAGGATTTTATGGTTCATTGATTTTTGCCTGAGTTATGCCCCCTTCAATCTTAGTCTCTAGGGCTTAATTATATTTCAGTCTCGTGAACGCAATTCCTTCCAGGTTTTTGACTGGATATTTATAAAAACCTTTTTGTGAACACAACTTTTTACAGGTTTTTGTGTGAATATTTATAAATCCTTGTCAATGTCATTTTTTTTGTCTCAAGTTTTATAAGTGGCGGCGTATATTGTGACCATGGCACTCTTGTTCGACTTCTATCTCCACCATCGTTGGCGAAAAAACGACCGCAGTGATTTAGAATCGATCTTAACACAAATTCAACGAAATAAAGTAATGAAACGCCGATCATTTACATACAATTCCGCTCAATCAATGAGAGGCGTCTAAATATAGTGCTCCAAGCACTTTGATTTTTATTCCTGTTTAGAGTAAAAAAAGAAAAAAAAACACGGTAGCAGTTTTCCCTGGTTGTAGTTACAAAACAAATTCAATACATACTTTTCCTGAAACAAAATACCAGATGAATTGGAGCAACTAACCATGGATTCCTCATACAAGTACTACCGCAGCATCCTTACATCTACAGATGTGCATAAAAAGAAGAAATTGGGAACGTGCCGTCGGGAAAATGGCAGTGGAGTACAATAAGCAATTTAAATCTTCATATCACTATCAACGAAAATTTGAGAATAGCAATGTCCCTATCTGTAAACATATTCATACGATCATCCAGGTACCATCTGTTGCAGACCCATTGCTTCATCTTCTTAGCTCAATACACGTAAACGGTCCTCTTAAACGAAATAAATACAGATCGCTGTCACTTAGTCTTATACTAGTAATAATCATTGTTGTCATGATCATCGATCAGTATGTAAATAAGTCATGATACTGTCGAATATCAGTGATACAGATGCTGGAGAAAAAAAACTCGTAAGAGCAACTATTTTTCTGAATAGGTGGATTTCACTAGTGTCTCATCTGAGGCTGTTCAGATGGAACCCCGATTTGTCATCGAGTCGAACCCGAGTTGCGAAATGAACTCACTCCCCGATAATCAATTTCAAAACCCTGGTTCCAAAGTACGTCTCGTGGAAACCCCGTTCTTTTAAATGTGTCAAAGACTTAAACAACAATGATCAAAGAAAAGGAACCTATCATACACAATACGTGCATTAAATTGGGTAATCATTCTAAAATGTGTGTTTTCAGTAAACACATCAAGAAAAACAAACGTTTTACAGAAGAAATAATCCGAACTGGTTTTGAACCAACGGCGTTCCAAATTTCAAACTGAAAAAAGGTTGCGAGGTTAATCCTTTCCCGTTTGAGCTATCGCTGCTGATGATGATATAGGGTGTCTGTTTACATTATAACCATAGTGTATGCATGTATCGCTTTCTAAAGATCTTACCCTTTACACAATAAATATTACGAAAGTCAAAAAACTACAAGAAAATGATTAAATCGAAAAAAGATCGTAAAGTTGGTTAAGACGTGGTATGAATTGAATCGGCCAATGAATCTTATAGTATTTGTTAGAGAACACATAGAAAGTAGGAAAAGATACGACAGTTTTCCTGTATGGTCGCAAAATCTATTTTGAATTCTGGTCAACTGGCAATTGAGTCTGAGAAAGGGTTTTTTGGTAATGAAAACCCATTTCGCCTGTCCAAAAGTGGTTATAAGAATTGTACGTCCTTTCGGACGTCCAATTAAAAACTACTGCATCGTATAAATGCGAGGGTTGACTCGTAGATATAACCAGGCTTAGATTTCATCATTTGCTTTTGATTTTATTACTTTTCAATGGAATGCATATCTAGCAGAAAACATTTACTTTTTAGAATGACCGTTGAATGAACGTCTAGAAAAGAACAGCATCGACTATCACGTGAGTTATGGGCTCCCAAATAAAGTCGTTTATCCGATGACGAGTCATATGTTTTTACTCCCTTTCAATTCTTACATAGTTACTATTTGTTGAAATGACCATAAAATGACTGTCTAGAAGAAAACATTTGTGTTTTTTTAAATGTCCATTGATTTCAACGTCCATAACGACAAGTACAGTAAAGACCCAAATAAAGCCGTTTATCCGATGACGGGCCATATGTATATACTCCCTATCAATTCTCACAGCAGCAAAGTGAACGATATAAAATTTTATGATGATTTATTGCCGCTGCTGCGATGAAATGCTATTATATCTATTTAACAAATCAGATATAATCTAGTAATTCTCCGAACCTTGTTTTTAACCCTTTTCAAACCAAGACCGTGTTTTGGTCTCCCTTACAAAAAATGCTTGAGAAAACATTGATACAAAAGAAGAAAATGCTGGTAACCAGCATTTTCTTCTTTAGTCTCAATATTGTCTAAGCTATATCCTACAAAAATCATATCTTTAAAAAATCATTTTGTGGTATGTAGCGGGTTTCTAATTAGGCAATCATTACATTTCGGTGTTTGGGAAAGTGTTAAATTGCCGCATACCAAATGAGCCTTCTGTCTTGTAGTATACAATATCAAAGAGCGCTTAAATACCACACGCAGCGCCACCTTTTTACAGTCTCGCGATAAGCGCTAAGTGCTCGTTACATACAACATAAATCTATAAGAACGACCTAGCCACTTAAGAAACAGAGATTCTGATTGGTTAAACACATATGTTTGAGTGATTAAGGTACATAAGTTTTGACAGTTTATCAGTATTTTATATCTTTTTCTGTTACCTATTACTGAATGGTTTTAACACTAATCGCGATTATTACACGTTTTTTAACCCATGCACTGAATTACCCGAATGTTTTCATAAACGTCGAATTAATTTGAAATAAAGTAGAACTGACGAATTAATCCTGGTGAAATTTATTGCATGTTTCATAAACTAATTCAAAAATCATAAAAGGCGGTAAAATGAACAATAATCGATTATATCAATTTTGATTAAGAGTATTGTCATCAATAAATACATTAAGACTTAGACGGTGAACTAAAAGACTCGCATCTTACATCATATGTAAGTACTAACGAGTTTCAACAGTGCTATTGTGAAAACTGATGATAACGAAAACGCTGTGACCACGTTCTGTGGATTCCATCAAATGTTTTATGAGGATATCATTAATGGTGCTATAGAACTTGTAATATTACAAGTACGAGATTGTGAAATAATATAATATATCGTATATGTCAGGAAAAGACGGTTACAAATACCAACATTTATTTCTTAAAAAAAGTTAATTTGGTCGAAAAAGTATTTGAAACGAAGATCGATGAAGAGTTAGCATGCTTAATAAATCAACAGATAAAAACTTATGTCCGAGGGTCACCCTATAATGAGTGGTACTGTTGTTAAATCCTAATAAGAATCCGAAAGGTTTTGATGAAACTTTGCACTTTTGAAGCTCTACAACTGTGATATCTATCCTTTCTACCATGTCCACTCTCTCCATGTTCTCTAGAAATGAGACTTCGATCCTTGTTCTAATTGGTAAAAAAACATTTCACTGTAACGGTTTATAATATGTTATTATGGTGTTACGACCCAAGGGTAACAAGAACTAAGAAGCCAGCAACAAACTTTACAATGAACATTTTTTATTAACAATAATTACATAGTTTTGTTTTAAAAGAAGATAAAAGATACACTACCTTAATTGAATGTAAATTCCAGAGTCCTAAATTTTAATCCAGTTTAAATCCACAATGAATAGTTGCACCACTTGAAGTAAGAAAAACACACTTATAGTAATTTAATAATCCCCTTTTAGTCTGACAATTTTGTATGAATTAGTAAGAACTAGTGACCAAATAAAAAACTAATGCACAAAAAAAACTAATGAATCATATGAGTGATTTGCTCATCTATATATGCTACTAGGAAATATTCCAGAAGGTTTGAGAAAACAACTTATATAAAAATGTGTTGAGTTTTTTTAGACTATTCCCCTTATATAATATAGAATATCCCAGAAAATTAAGAATGTTCTAAAGTTTCCAATACATCATTCTAGAAGTTTCTTCAATTTAAATGATAAATATAAACAACATGTTTATCAGATGTTTAGTACATGTAAACAAGTAAATAACTTATTTACCTATAATATCCAAAGGTTTCTAAAGTTTCTATCAGTTTTTAGAATATTCTTAAATCATATCAGTAAGCAATAAACATTTTGTTTACAAAGACAATTGTTGACAAAAACATCAAGTTCTAAAACTATACAAGAGGAAACTCCAAAATTAAGATGACAAATATGTAGGCTATAAGTGCATACATAACAATGGTCCATTCAATTGACAATGTTGGCGCTTGCTATTTTATTGTGCACACACAAGCAACATATACACTGTATTTCTGTCAAGATTACTGAGACTCGTTCAAGTTCACGTTCGATGCATATCATAAACAATCGTTAAAGTGTCACGAATCATACACATGTTTTAACATGTTTTCAAAGAAATTACGATGTGCATTTGGATTCGCAAATGGTGTAATGAAATCGCCTTTTTCAGAATATGCAAAGGATCTACATTTACATGTATATGCCATCGTCAAGACATTCTCAGACATGACTGGAAGACGATTGAACGCATTGACTTTCTCTTACTTCAACCATTATTGAACGTATAACAGGCACAATTGCGAAATTTGCGATCTCCGTTGCATCTGATTTGATGGAATTGGACCAATCTGAGACTAAATACCGTCTGCTCAAGATACGTGTACATGTTTATCTTTGTACGTGGTGAAGAATTTCTTTCTTGGCGACACCATCTTCGCAAGCCAAGGGTTCTACCTTTCGTAAGGAACAAAGTGGAGGTAGAACTCTTGACTTGCGAAGATGTGGTGACACTGGTTGCTCTAGATCCATGGCGATATTATATGTTAAATGGACTCCCTCTGTCTTTTCCGATTATTTATTTCAGATCTTGTATTGTTGCTGCTGCAGTTTTTGTTTAACCCTTTCCCAAACGGCAACATTTTACGGGAATCCTTTTTCAAAAACTGCCACAAAGGACAAAATGGAAGCTATTAAAGATAGAATTTATGTATGGGATAGAAACTATTGAGACAAAAGGAGAAACTGCTGGTTATCAGCAGTTTCTTCTTTTGTTTCAACGTTTTACCAAGCCATTTCTATTAGGGACGTCAAAACCAGGCCTTGTTTGGGAAAGGGTCAAAGAACCATGAGTTAAGAAATAAATACTGTCCAATATATAATTATAAAGATGATCCTATTTTGCAACAAGCGTCGTCGATCGTTATTTCACTTGTTTAAAAAATCTTAAGATTTATCAGCAATGAAAATAACGTTTGCATTTGGAAAAAAATCAACGCATTATTGTTCAATGGGCCTTTTAGAATCTTGATTTCCTTTCAATCGGTTGAAGGGGAACGATAGCAGAGTAAATCGCATCTAACAGAAGATTGAATGACAGGTGTTATAGAATATTATTTCTATTTACATGATAATTAATTCATTTTATAGGCAGGTTCGTAATTACAAAAAAAAACTAATCTTTTGAAGATCTAAATATATGACTCGTCATTATAAAGGGGCATCCAGAATGTAGGGAGAATTATTTGGGCAAGCCTGTGCATCAACCGATTTCCGTTTCTTTTCATATTTTTTTTCTCGAACACTAGAATTTCTGAATGTCAAACAGGAAGGCTCACCTGTATCTAAAATTCGTGATGCCGGTCATCAGTAGTTTCTTCTTTTTCCCCGTGTTACACGAAACCTTTGGAATGATGGACATTAAGACCAAGCCTCGCTAAGGAAAAAATAATTTTACTTACTCCCCCTCCCCTCTTTTAAATGTGATAGTATATGCAAGACAGTCCCTTTTTGTGTGTGATGTTTAGATCTTCCATCGATTTATAAGTTATAATGAGTTAACTTTATGGTTCACCTGTGGTTCATTTAATACTACCTTAACTTTTCTGTGAGCTTTAGAAATTTATAAAAGTAATTCTGAAAATTTGTGTATGTAATTTTCTTAATTTGATAATATTTTATTCACAAATTCAAATACAATGACAATAGAATGATTATGAAACAATACCTTGGTGAATAGGATCAGAACGAAAGCTTAAAGCTTATATAGTTCCTCTTCTGTAGTTTTTTTTTACTTAAGGACCTCATCAATATAGCAATAATCTATACTTTCAAAAAGATAGTTAATCAATCAAAAATGTATGTATAAAATGTATTGAATTTAGAAAGTGTAAAAAAGTTTTCAACATGAATTTGAAGAAAAATAATATCGATAAACATGAGATGCGAAGAAAAAAGATGTTTTGTATTGGAGTGGTAAACAAAAATGGATTTGTATACTGAAGTGGACAAGAAAGGACATATGATATTTTAGTGCAAATATGCTTAAGCACACATTACAAATAATTACTACTAAGTGAAAATTAGAATCGTTTGCTCTGTCCAATAAATCGGTGCACTTCATCAAAGATCAGCTTATTAGCTTGAAAAGGAAGGTTATTGTCACCATATAAAAGAATATCAATTGACATTATACACTTAAAGACACTTCTAACGCAACACTTACCTTTTTGGTAATAATTTGAAATGTAATGAAACATTTTTCATCAAATTTTCAACACATCTAATTTATTCACAATTGCATAATATCTGTTTTTTTTCATAAAGAAACATTGTGTAAAAATGATTAAATTTGCAGTTCATATAATATGACTAGAAAACAAAAAGTCGCAAAAAAGCTGTGCGAGCTGATAACGTAAATTCATGTTATGCATGTAACAGCAGTAAAATTTATGACATTCTGCTAACATTCTGTGTGTCCGCCTTGGACCTTAATGACACGAAGGCACCCCCTTCTCATTGATAAAGCATACTTGATGATGAATCTTTGCGGGACCATTCTTAACTCTACCCTTTAAAGTTCCTGTTCCAGTTGTTGAAAATTTCTTGGAGCAAAAGTGTGAAAAACTAATGTCTGGTAACAAATTCGATGATTTTGTGAAATACTGACACGTTCAACACATTATTTCTTAAACTAAATAGGTGCATCTGAATTCTAGTATTGCCTCGCACGTGAAACCATGTTATTGATTTTTAAATTTGACCGCGGAATGACCTGCTTCATTTGCATACTCACTTGGACGAGTTTATCCGATAAAAGGTATGTCGGGATTTTTCAGATAACTTGCACGAGATTCTCTACTCTCCAGGTGTGCTATCAGAGTCGACCACAGCTCAATTGGTAGAGTCGTCAATTTAGAAGTTGAAAGTACGAGGTTCGAATCCCCACAGAACCATTACGCCTATATTTTATTTTTTTTTATCTTTCTTTTCTTAGATTTACAACTCTGTTTATCTCCTATCCCCTCCTTGGTGACATGAAGACGCCACTGGCGATCGAGCTCCTTTCTTATTTTATGTTAGGTCATAATTTTACTGACCCCAGTTGCTTCTGGACAATTTTTGGTCTACATAAGTATGTGGAAGATTGATTTCTGTTGTATTTCTGCTGCTAGGCCTACTTCACAAATTAACTTGGTTCATTAAAAACTATTTCTTTTGCTCTTGGTCCAAAGGCCTGTGGCTTGTTTGTGGCATTAGTCGTCCGCAGGGGTTCTTTACAAGTCTATCTACTACTGGCAATATTTCAAATCATTATTTATCAATTATGCTTACTTTATTTGGAAAAAGCATAAAAATTGTGATCCTTATGGTTCAAATAGGGTAATGTGCATACGAAAGGTAAAATAGAAATCCTTCGGATAAGTAAAAGAAATAATTCTACTTGGTATTCGAACCTAGATGTAATAGGTTTCAACTCCAACGCGCACCCTATTGAGCTAACCTGACTGATGAAAAAACATGTTACATTACAAATATTTAACATGACGTTCTTCTATAATTACGTGTTTAACCTGATTTACCTGTTTTGAAATGTGCAATTATTTAAATGAGGTAGGTCATTCCGGGGTCAATATAATTTTATAATATCAAATCGTATGAAGCAGTGGTATGAGATATGAGCATGATTTGGTGACGCTGCTTTGATGCTATTGAATTCGGCAATTGCCTGTGGTTTTGTGACTTTTCATGTTTGAGTCTTAGTGAAAAACCTAAATATTTTTTATGTTTGGATCAATCGATTTTGATGAAATTTACAGAAAACATGTAAACGTAGTTGATTTATATTTGCTGAAAGTTGCATAAGATATACCGCATTATTTATTTAATTATGATGAAAAATGTAAGTGTTGCGTTGGAAGTGTCTTTAAGTGTATTAGATATTCTATTAATGTTATTTATAAGTTCTGGTCTAATATGCCGATAAATATTACACTCCAAGAAAAAATGTTCACTCGTTTCAACTAGACCACATTCACAAAGAGGAGATTGTACAATGTTTTTTAGAAACAAATGTTGTTTGAGGGAACTACACCTATTACGTATTCTTGAGTGTATCACTTGAATCTTTCTATCTCCATAGAAAAATAATTTGTTTGGAAGAGGCCTATCTTGATTCAATTTGGTCTTAAAACTATATAAAGATTCAGCGTTCCTGATTTCTAGAGGCAAATCGTTCCATTCACGAACAGAAGTAGGTAAAAATGAGTTTCCATAGAGACTAGTTCTATAAGCAATGTTGAGTTGATTTTGAGAATTCCTTAGGTTATATGCGTTGCCGTTCCCTACAGCGGGTGGTAAAAGATCACATAAATAATTTGGTGCTAGACCATTTTTCATTTTGAACATTAAAGTCATTCGATGTTTCATTCTTCTCTCAGACAATGTTTCCCAACCGCTTTCATTATTGAGGTCAGCAATGGAAACTAGTCTACTGCATCCAGTTACTATACGAGCAGCCTCGTTTTGTATCTTATCCAATTGGTCTTTTTCGTTATTATTAAGATTACACCAGATAACGTCTCCGTATTCAAGAATTGGCCTTATAAAAGAGAAATAGAGAATTTACAGAGCTTGTCTGTCTAAAGTAAGTTTTAGTCTGCGCATTATATTAATACGTTTCCAAGCTTTTTCTTCTATTTGGTCAATATGATTTTTCCAAGATCCATCCTCAGTTAGAATAATACCAAGATGTTTATGTGACTGGACATTTGGGATATCAGAATTAAACATAGTTAAATCCGGAAGGACAGGTTTATTTCGTTTACGTGAAAATACAAGGGACTCAGATTTGCGCGGATTAAAGGAAACAAGCCACTGATTGGCCCATGCTGAGATTTTGTCAATATCAGATTGAAGAAGTGCACTTGCGTTGACAATAATAGATAAACACGTGTCATCTGCAAACAGGTTTATGCAAGATCCTATGTCTTTCACGATGTCGTTAATATACACCAAAAATAGCAATGGTCCTAATATTGACCCTTGAGGAACACCTGCTTGGACAATTTCCAAATCCGATGAACTTCCTGGAATCACGACCTTTTGATACCTGTCAGAAAGATAATTCTCAAACCAATCTAGAAGCTGACCCTGAATTCCTGCATGTTTTAACTTGAATAATAAACCTTTATGCCAAACCTTGTCAAAAGCCTTGCTAATGTCAAAGAAAACAACTCTGATTTCGAGGCCATCATCTAAAGCTTTACAAATTCGGTTATAAAGAAATGTAACTTGATTAACTGTAGAATCGCCTGGTAAGAAGCCGGACTGTGAAGGAGTGAAGAAATCGGATTGTCTAAGATTGTTAAAAACATGTTTAAATATAACACGTTCACAAACCTTTTCAATTCCATTTAGTAGAGAAACCGGCCTGTAATTAGATGGAAGAGATTTGTCACCTGATTTGAAAATAGGACAGACATTTGATATCTTCCATGACAATGGCACTCTGCAAGACATGAGAGATTGGTTAAATATATTACAAAGAATTGGAGCTAACTGAACGGCGGCTTCACTGAGAATACGATTGTTGATACCATCAGGACCAGATGCTTTACCCTGTTTGAGAGTTTTAAGAATATCATAAACTTCATTTGGTAATATATGGATATTTGATAGAGGAGTCCCATTAAAAATCGGATAGTCTTTGGGGAGTTTATTTGATGAATCGTCAATAGAAGATTGCATAGCAAAGAAACTGTTCAGAACAGTAGCTTTATCAATATCATCGATGACCAGATTATCAGTTACGCTATCATAGAGAGGATGGATTACTGATTTGGAAGACGGTGAAATGAATGCTCGAACTGTTTTCCACCAGTCACGAGAGGATAGATGATTAGACCGTAACCTGTTTGAAAGAAGCTCGAATGATGCTTGTTTTACTCTCCTCATCATTGAAATTGCCTCGTTTCTTAATTTCTTGAACTTTTGCCATGCTTGAGGATTATTTGTTTTTTTTTTTTTTTTTTTTGCTTTTCTATATTGTCTCTTCCTTTTACGAATAATTCGTTTGATTTCAAGTGTCATCCAACTAGATTCTTGTGGCTTTACAGTTACAGTTTTATTGGGAATACAAAGATTGGTTGTTTCCTTTATCAGGTTAGTTATATTGTCAGACGATTTGTCGACGTTTTCATCACGAAGGTTGTTCCAATTAGTAAGGGATAAAGTGTCTCTGAGTTGATCGTAATTAACTGATTCATATTTCCAAATTGTACTTTTAAAACATTTATACTTCGGTTTTAGATAACTAAAACAGCATAAACAGGACAATGCTATCGAACATTTTGCTCTAAACAAGGTTCGCCGACACCGGTAGTAAGAATCGAGCTTGTGTTGCTTACAAAAAGAAGATCAATCGTTGATACAGAATTTTCGGTAAAATGCGTAGGCTCGTTTATACACTGTGTTAGACCAAACTGTCTACAAAAAGCTTCTATTTTGCGGGACTGTAAACAACTATTTGCGTTAAGGTTGAAATCACCAGTTATAATAATATCAGAAATGTCAACACTATCTCTGGCCAAACCAACAGATTCCTCGATTAACGAAAAGTATGCAGCATTTGCATTCGGAGGTCTATAAAAGGTACCATGCGAGACATTTCTATTATTTGGAAGCTTAATTTGCACCCATATACACTCCAAAGAATTTAATTCCAAATCGAAACGTCGGATATAGGAGAGGGAATCCTTGACATTCACTATTACACCCCCATAACGATTTTGATTCCTGTCTTTTCGTTATGGAATACTGAATGACGGAAAAAGAAGATCGCCATCTGGAGTCTCACTGTTTAACCAGGTTTAGCTGAACGAAATAATATTGAAGTAGGAAAATTCAGCAATTAGTGTATCAATCTTTTGTCCAATACTTTGAACATTATAATGAACTGTAGTCAAATGATTTGGAAGGTTAAGAAAGTTATAGACGTCATTTGTACAAACAGAGGTTACTGAAGAAGTTGTAGATGCAGGCCCTGGATTTGGATGTATATCTCCCGACATCGTCAAAGACAAAGTGATGACCCAGACAAAATAGCCTAGACACGTAATAAGAATGTAGAAACACATATATTTAGAAAACTGAATGTTACGAAAGTGTTTTTCACTTATCAAAATGCGAGTACAAGGACGGTATCTGGCGATAAATGATGTAATTTTCTTCGCTTCCATTTTCCAAAGTATCAGCAAGATTATATAAATTTATTGATTTTGTATTTCCACATACAAATAATTCTTATTCATAGGCACGTATTGAAAACTTGACAATTAAAGGGGCTCCTGTCTAAATTTTCAAGCATCAAAACAACATAAGTGAGAATCCGTGTAGTTGTTTGGCGCATCGTATTATCTAGGGCCAAACAGAAATCTGAAAGACTCCATCCCTAAAACCAGTCACAAATGGGAAATGTTTAAATCAAATATACTAGCAATTCTGTAGGTAAGCTTCAGATTTTTAGATTCCATCAACACAAAGTTACATGTATTTTAAATAAGATGCCTCTATAGAGTACTAAAACAAATTGGATAAACACAACATCTAACACCAGGTTACACACCATAACAAACACTATTCCTCTATCAGTTAAGATCGAAAGATGATGACGCTAGAATGGACCGCATGCCGGAAACAGGTATTCCTCGTGTAACATTGCGCTGCGCACCTACAGGAGAGAGAAACAGGGGAAGACCAAAGGAAACTTGGAGAGGAACAGCGGAGATACAGATGAAAACAGAAAAGGAGAGCAGGGATGAACTACATACATGGACAAGGGATCGGCTAAATTGGCTTATTCTGGCGACGGTCTTATGCGTAACGTAGCCTGACAACCTAACATGGATCCCTTTAACACGAAATTTCCCCAAATGATTTTTACCACCCTAAGCCATCGCCGTCGTTATTTGTCTTTAATCCATTACCAGATGGCTAGAAAATGAAGTAATTGCTTGTTGCAAGTGTTTTCCTTAGCCTTTATCTGGTAGGTCTTCAAAAACCGTCAATGTATATAAAAAAAAGTTTGACTTAATTACTATAAATATTTTTATTCTAAAGCATACATCGTCATAATCATCCCCTGCTTCAACATCAATCTTATCTGTTGTAGAAAGTGGCATAACACGTTGTTTATTTGCAGATTGGTGAACATTTGAAGTATTCCTTGATGTAAGTGCTATGATCTAATTCTGTCAGATGATTTACAGGGTGTCCTCCACCTGAAGTGTGCACCAACATGCCACAGGTTTATACATGAATGTGTACTAATACACAAGCATGCGAGTATATTTTGTCGAAAAAATCATTTATGAAAGATTTTCAGACGCATTACCAATTATTGTGAGCGACAGTATAATTTGTAGTTGTTGTACGACTGATAAATTAGCGAATCATTTTTTTGGACAATTCTTTTGCAGCATGAGAAATTGTCAAACGACAAAGACACTGCATTGCAATCCCATTGCCGTCACGGTAGCTTTTGATCAGTGACAAAACCAGTACCATGTGTCCATTGCCGTTTGTTTGCCCAAATTTGTGTGGCATATACGATTATCTTCCTGGGAGAGGGTAATCGATATGTAATTAGGAAGATGTCTACCCTTATGATGAACATACGATCAAAAGACGTCAGTCGCCAAAATATTTTCTTTTCGTTCTATTTAGCCATTTTTATCCATTTTGTATAAACGCTTTGGGGTTTGTCAATCAAGGTATGTTTCATAGTGATCTCCCTTTAATTAACATGGATGTGCCTTGTAACTTTACAACAAATGGCAAGGAATTTTGTGCTGAAAATAGATTATGTTGGCCGTTATGTTTTGATAAACCGTCGGTATTGTTATAAAGTTTCGTAACTACGGCTTGGCTCAAGCCGTAGTTACGAGATTTTATAACACCATCTTCGAAATACTATTGTTTGTCCGAAATTACGTCACGTTTAACTAGATAAAATCGTCCACTATTGTGTTCCTCGACTAATACTATTTTGGTCCATTCCATTTTTAATCATCTAGTTAAGGGTTGATCAAAGGCGGCAAGTATAACACCGGGGCTTCTAATCCAACTGTTTATTGAATCATGGTTCGGATTATCATCCAGATTATGTATTATTAATGACCAAATAACGAGCAAGTCAATTAAGGTCGAGATAGTTTCGCAAACGTAGTTATTCTGTGAAGAATGAATAAACTTCAAAGTAATAAGATTTCATTTATTTCGCAATAAGATTTGCGAATACCAGCATGCGGCATTAAACGCCCATTGGCAATTAAGCTAAGTGTTCGAATGTGTTTCAACCCAATTGGGCATTTACAGCAGTGGATATTTCGAGTGGTAAGCGTTAAACTATCGTAAATGCATGTATTTATACATGTATTTACGATATTTTTGCGCTGACCATTTGATCTGAAGTGAAAAGACAACTGCGCCAATTAGGCATGTAATTGATGTTATAACTAGATGTGTATAAAACAACACATAAACCTTTATGACCACTGAGGGAAAATATGTTGTTTCCTAACATCAAATACACGGCTAATACAATCCAATTAAAGTCATATTGTTTTCATATTATCCCACCCAAAGCTTAACATAAACTGTGAGCATAAAACACGGGTTTATGGTTATTACGCGGACACTTCGTGGCATTATGGGATGGAGAAGCTGGCTTGGTTTAGGATCATTACTACACAGAATGTTAATATGCTACAATGATTTACACAAAAACATTACTGTATTGTAATAGTAATAAATTCTTGAAAGAGTTACCACCAATACTCAAGACTATTTTGTTAATTTAAGGTAGAATATCCGTAATGTGGCCATTTAGAGATTCACAAAACATCACATTTTTTCGAGCGTCGTCGTTACGTATTCTAACCTATTCGACCGAGTCAGAATATTTTTTTTCGACGTCGCGCGAATCTCATTAGGGGTAGACTACCTTAGCGCTACATTTTTGTTATATTTTTCTGGTACTTCTGCTTTATGCGGTAGTTATGCAGAAATGGAAGTCTTTGTAGCATTCCCAATGACATATAAACGTTCTAGACTTATAGCAATATCATAAGTTATCACATGGGTAGTATCGATTTGGAACTTTATATACCGCTATGACGTATTTTCGATAGAGTACAACCATCTTATAATATAATATACAAGGAAGTAAATTCGTCTGTATAAAGTTATGACAAAAATAAAACAAAAGTTTTTGAGCTCAGTTCATCAAAATACTTATGTCCACGAAATCCAATGAAGCTCGACACAATCAGTATTATAGATGATATTGAAAATATTCATGATTACTCTTACTTTTCGTACATACATGATGTGAATACAAATATATGTCTCGTAGTTGGGAGAATTGATCCTTGGTGAACCTGCATCACCACGAATCAGATGATTTTGTAAGAACATAATTGTATTTATATGTATGCTGTATTTAATCTTCTTACTGGAATTCACCATTCAAGCTTAAACCTTAAAAAGCCTAAAACATTTCGAAATACCAAATGATTTTCTTGAAAGTTGCTTGATTAAGGGCGTACATGCTAACAAGTGCTTTTATTGATTAGAGTAATAATCGGTCAGCTGAAATAGGAAAAGTCGAATAACTTGTAACTATGCTCAGACCACGAAATTGCCCTATGGATGTAAGATAAAATCCCTAGATATTTAACAAAGGAACTTTAAATAAGTGTCTGAAATTCTTCCTGGAGTTAAAATCTAATTTAACACCAAGGTAATTGTGTACCAGTCAGTTTAAGTCTCGTACCAAGTTAGATTCAAAATTAATTATCTTCCCGCATCCCTGCCTTAAGGTAACAAGCTTTCAATACAAGGAAGCCCTAATTCTCCATACATCAGATTTAAACGACTTTAATTCGAGTTAATTTTGGCGCCCTAACTAATGAAGTGTCTTGTAGCGTATGTAATTTATATACCTTCACTGGAGAAAATAGCGACACTAGGATCTTACTGGAAATACTTATCTCTATACAATTACATTTGATACGTTAAGGTATAAATAAGCCTTTCTCAACTTTCTCAACCAATGCCAGCTTTTAATGTCTCGAAAAGCATATAAAAAGGCAACGACAATGAAGTAGTTGTTTTGCTGCACCAATTGTTTGTTGCTTACACAAGATACGGATTTGTAGCGTTCCAAACCAGTGTTGTCTGACAAATGATTGGGAATGTGGAAAGTATAGCTTGTTTTGGAAATCATTATTTAGTAACATCATCGGATCAAAAGAGAAAAAAATATAACTGGTACGATACAATTCTCTTATATTGCTATGGACTAGCGAGTCTGCCTTTCCCTCTCTCAGTTTATTGTACTCGTATATCTTGCACTTTCAAATCGTGTCTGCACACGGTGTAATCAAACAAGGTTAGCAGAACATATAATCACCAATTGTGATATAACACAGAATTGCAAATCTACATTTCGAACAGTAGCCTTATCTTAGCAGAATGTTGACAAAATTTTTTCAAAGTGCTTCGTTCGATTAGTCATACTGAATTTGTTGATGCGAGTTTCTACTGTTTTAGGAGAAACATATCCATTGTTCTATATAGAGCAGTGCAATGTTTATCCATCGTATTTGTCGTGTTAGCAGGCATTCAGTGTAGCTGCGGATACGGTCTTCTGTATGTACAGAAAAAAAAACACTCAAGATTTCTCTCTTCGTGTGTACGCATGAGAAATATGTACGTTTGTAATTTATACCTGATAAACAACAAATGTACGCTTAGTGTCTCATCTTCTTCATTCGATAGCACCGAGTACTGCGATGAGACCACACGCCACATGCATACATGTAAACCTTGCTGTAATAATTACACCCCTCTGTTGAACATATCAATCTACGCGAGTATTTAAAGCAGACATTTTACAGGACTTACAGTACTTTCATTATTGAAGCAATACATTTACGACTCTGCATTCCGCAGTGTCTTTGTAAATTGATAGAATTCACCTTTGCATATTTGCAAACTTAGCCCTTTCTAAAAGAATGAAACTCTGGAATGTTCACGTTTGAACGCAAGATGTTGATAAGGATACGACATGTGGAATCAGGATAATAATTATAGCATGAAAACTATTGAGTCAAAAGATGAAAATACTGTTTATCAGCATGTGCTTCTTTTGCCCATTTTTTTTCGAGCTTTCTTTATTAAGGGAGCCAAAATGAGGTCTTGTTTTTTGGAAAGGTTTTAAATCAAGGCGGAAAATAGCGATACATGTAATTTATGGTTTTCGAACATTTGGTTGTTTTGTGAACGCTGATTACGTCAATGGTTGTCGTAAAAGGGTTAACAAGTAGCGGAGAATCAGCTCATTAACCCTTTACTAAATGTTTCATAACCTTGAACCATAAAACAGAGAAAGTGTTTGGAAATCACCGACAAAAAAGGCTTGCTCACAGCGTTTACTCTCCTCTTCAGTGTTTTCTATGCCATTACCCAATTATGTATCAATTTTCAATTTCATTATCCTTTCATTTACTCATCAACTTGTCTGATTTTGAACCAATCTTAAAAGTTTTCCATTTTGAAAAGTGTTGCCAACTAGCAGGGAATCGGCTCATTAACAATTGATGATCAGTGGAGAACATGATCGAGAGAGCCCCGGGTCTGTCAAGAACAATTCTTGTAAAGTTCGCAAAACATATTTCAATTTCCAAATAAGCGTATTATAGTAGGGATGGCTGTCAGGTTGAACGGAGTTAATACTCATTGTTACTGACGTCCATAAATTGCCTCTCCGTAAAACAAGGAAACCTCTCTCGTTTAGCTTCACAATTAACCCTTCCTTCTGTCACCACACTATTACCAACAAATCCACGATCCTGTGGAAACCAGCATGGCCTTTAAAAATCAGTCAGGGTGTTTAACTTAAGGACTGGTCTCCATCTAGTTTGCCTATCATTTACATGTATACCCGATATGTATAAGGACTAAAGATTTTGGGAAAATCCAATTAAGCCCCTTATATTCAGAGATTTAAAACCCACATCACCCCCTCCCACCATATAAAAATGCTTCCTACGAGCCTGAAGTCTTTGTACTCTAACCAGTTCTCCTCAGTAGCAGTCATTTCGCCATTTACACCTTCTGAACTCCCTCTGTATCTCTAAAATTTCTTCGTCCAAAGTTTGATACATTGCGAAAGAAGGAGGGGACTCTTCATAAACCTCCGGTAACCGCTCTTTAACCTATGTCACAGATTTAACATCCGATACTAGAGCCATTATCGCTGTCCTGTTCTCGGTAGTGTCCATTATGCAAACATTATTGCACATAATTTGTCTATTAAATTGAATGCTTAAAACTTAGAGTACTGTTACTTTAAAAGATCATTGTCTGAGGGAGCCAGGATGTGTATGGAAAAAGACGGCAATTTCTTTCAGAGAATAACAATTATAATTCACTTATGCTATAGATGAACGTTGCCTGAAATTAAAGATTAGTGCACCCCTAATCAGTTTCACGCGACGTCGGAATTTTTTCTACGACGTTGTTAATATTCGTTTAGTACCAGAATCTATTCGGGCGACATCGTAAACGTTCCATCGCCGATTGTTTACGAAGTCACCCGAATAATTCTGACGTCACGTGAAACTCATTAGAGGTGAACTACCTTAAGTAACAAAACAATTACACGATTTAATCATTTTTCACTAATATTACACCAATAAGATAGGTGTAACTAATTTCTCTATTGGCATGATCATGCACCATGGCAAATTGCACTTTATATCATTGATGGTATAGAGCTCTGCACTCCATCCTATTGTTCAGCAATATAAGTCGATTACAATATATCATGGCAACCGGAATGTATTCTCTAGAAAGCAGCCTAAGTGGTTTTTCTGATTCAAAATGTCTCCATCCATTTGAAAAGCTCAAAAGTGGTGAAGGTATATCAAATTAGAGAGAACAGCTTTGTTCTGCCTGTCAGGTCAGGTTACATATTTAGATATTCCGAAGTATAAAGTGGTTCCGTAATTTGCGAAGTTCGCTTTTAAAGAAATGAAATATAACGTCGCTATTCAACAAAAACTCGAAACTGCAGCTTAAAACCAAGCTACAGTTACGAGGTTTTCGTTGGAAAGCAGCGATATTTTTTGTTCTTCTTCTCAGAAAGTACGAATCAAGTACCATTGTTCAAGGCATACTCTAATCGTTAAGCAATAAGCTTGTATGTCTTATATCTGATGTTCTAATATTCTGTGTTTTTCCTTAAGATAACAAATGGTCTTTTTGAAAAGTTTGTAATAATACACGTGAGTATAATCCCATTGATAAAACTTGTTATACCGAAAATCTCTTTTTGGCGTGAACTAACTGTGCATTCCCCTCTTTTTTAAAAAATTCTATTGATACAGAAGAGACAATATTTAAATGTTTTACATTTTATCTATAAACAATTCGTTTTTAGCTTTAGAAACAAGTAGAAAATGTAAACGAACATTCGGACACTGTCCCCTATCCCCGCATTGTGAGCGCACATGTCCACAAGACGTGTGCACATTTTTATGACAGTCCGATATAATTAATTGGACTGATTAATTAAGAAGTATGATCGATCGTTAATTACAGATATGATTTAACGTTGAGTGAGTAACAGTTAACGGCTGTCAATATTCATATGGTCACTATGTTAATTTGGGTGTCAGTTATTACCAATATGGTATGCAATATTTCGCTACTTTTCAACGAAATCCTCGTAACTGCAGCTTGTTGAAAGCTGCAGTTACGATGTTTTCGTTGAAAAGCAATATTTGGCCTACTAATCACATAACGGTATATAATTTGGGTCACGATGAACTAATAGCCGCCATATTGGTCGCTAATTAGAACGCGGTAAGTCCGTGCTTTATGCCAGATTCAGGGTACTGTTCCTAAATATTCTAAAGATAAGCCTCTCTTACAACCCGTCGTGCGTCTTTTTAAATCGTACGTTTTAAAACTCTGCAAAATCGCACGATTTATAAAGACGCACGACGGGTTGTAAGAGCGCCTCAAAATATGCACATTCAAAGTAGGTCAAAAGTATGAATCTCTTTCGAGAGAAGTACGCATTCTTTGTAAAATTTCTGGAATTTCAGTATATCGTTCCCTGCGTCACACGCACGCCTGTCGTATGTGCTCCGTACTTCTGTCTTGCGTGCTCCTGGCGTTCTAAAAGACGCAGAATGGTCGTAGCAAAGAATTATCCGGTCAATTCTTTGTTTCGTGCAGTCTGCGTCGTGGTTGCGTCCACCAAAATCGTACGTTGCACGTGCGTGCATTGCACGACTAAACGTACGTTTAAGACGCAGACCGAACGCAGACCGCACGCAGGAGCACGTGCGACAGGTTGTAAGAGATATGCTATACATAATAGTTTGATAGACCAGGCCCCGGTTTCTCAAAAAACTTAAGTACATACTCACGAGAACACGCTCAACTTCAAGGGAATACTCTCCAACGTTGAACGGTATTCGATTGAAGTTCACGTAGATTTCGTGAGATTTGAGCAAGGTGCTCGGATTTTAGCATGAGAACGTACTTAAGTATTTTCGAGAAACCGGGGCCTGGACATTTTGATACAAAATCATCACCAATCTAACAATAAGTTAACAATGCTCTCCATCCAAAACTTTAATATATTTTAGTCGCTTTTCTTTGATTATTTCGTTTGGATTGAACCAGGTCGGAACTTTGTTATGATGTGGCGTTTGATACCACTAGCCTATCCGTTCACTATTGACATTGCTACGTACAAAAAATCACCGACGAATTAGGATACTCTCAAGATACTGTACTACAAAATAATGCAAACTTGGGTATGAATCTCCAGGATTTTAACCTCTACGAAATTTAGGCAAAGCATCGGTGCGCATGAAGCCATGTCTAATCGGTTCATCTGTAGTTGGGGAGGAACATACGGAAACATGTTTCAGTAACATAAATGACATGGCCGGGGATTGAACACCGGACCTGAACATCCTGGATCGTACTAGTAAGCAAGCCTTTATACGCTCTCCGAAACAAAAGCTGATTTTAGTTACTAGAACAGAAAAGGTTTGGTAAAATATTAAGGCAAAGGAAGAAAATATTAAAGATATTCTGTGTTATATTTCAATCCTCTTTTAAACTGGAGCAGTCCAAATGGTGCTGTTTAAGAAAGGGTTAAGCAGTCTCTAAACGTAAAGCCGTTATATGAATTAATATTCTGATTCTGGTGATAAGGTTTCGATACCTGTACCAAATTAGATACTAATTGGAACCCTGGAGATGCACAGGTGACATACTGCTACATGTTGATATTGCTTACGACAACAAGCCAAGACCTTGTCAGCTCTAAATCTTGATAATTCTTTAAAAAAAAAGAAAAAGAAAATTCCGACACAAGTTATGTCGCTTGTTCGGACTTTTCTTTCGTTTTTGAATGGGACAGCGCTCTTGTGTAATTAGCGACATCCAAATATCAACGAGCGAATTTTCATCAGAGAAGACTCGGATTGCCGGAAGTGTTCTGCGGGTACGGACTAAATTGATAATTGAAAGGGATCAATTATCGATCTCAATTTGTGCCATTTTCCTATGCATAATATCACGGATGGTATTTTAAAGCTTTCATATGCATTCATTTCGCTCAATACTTGTGAATAAAAAGAGAAATACTGAGCCGTTTTATACTTGCGTTAACAGAAAGAAACCGGGCGATTATCAAGAGAAAACGTGTATTATTTGTACTCAGGTGTCCTCGACTTGAACTTTCAAAATAAACAATTGTTCCTTTTCCCGCAAAATTTCTCAACGCCTTGTGTATTTATAGGACCAATCCGCGTATTTTTTAACGGAAACATTCGGAAAGACCCTCAAAAGTACTATAACGACCCTCGTGCTTCGCGCTCGGGCGTTAATGTATTTCTTGCATTCGGAAACGGTTTCCTAGTTTTCATCACCATGTTGGGTGCTAATTGGAACCATGGCGATACACAGGTGATATATCGGAACATGTTGCGATTACTAGTAGCTTACGACAAATCGGTTCGATCCTTGTTCCAGAACAACGTTATAAGTACCTTTCCCAAATACGCTATTTTTGGCGATGGGAAAACATAGCGAGAAAAGAAAGAAAATGATGTCATCATCGATATCTCATTTCCCCTCAATATGTTTTTTGACAAACACAATTTTTATATACTGTACTTTTGATGACATTTCTTGCCATGTACGAACGCATTTATTTACAATTGAGCCACCCTATCATTGTCAATCGTCAATCGTCAATTAAACTGGAATTTTGGAAAAAATTTACAGCCTCTTAAACTGAAGACATATAAATCCTTAAGGTAGTCCATCCGAAATAAGATTCACTCTACGTCGGAATTTTTTAGACGGCGTCGTTAAAATTCGGCAGTGGAACGTTCCACCGCCGAAAGTTTACGACGTCGCCCGAAAGCTTCGGATACGTTACAAATGTTAAAGTGACATTTCACATTTATTTTATTTTTTAAAAGTATTTCTTGATGCAAAGATTGTTTATTCTAATGCGTAGAAACGCTATCAGTTTTTTGAAGTAGTTATTTATAAGCGAAAAATACGCCTTCAAAGTTGAGACAGAAATAACAAATTCTATATAAATCTGAACTGTTGTCCACAACAATGTGTTTAATTTCAGCACAAAAATATATATTTCTCGTAAACGGTTCAATATTTTGGCTTGAAATTTTCAGAATTTTCATAAGAAAATATGCTCTTTCAGATAGAATTAAAGTAGAATATATGTAAAAATAATCGTGAAATGTCACTTTAAAGACGTCGTATAAAAAATTCCAACGTCGCATAAATCTCATTAGGGATGGACTACCGTAAATCTACAGCTAAACAAATGACCGGTTGGTTCCATGTTGACATTGAACCTATGACATCATTAATAATATAAATTAAAATGTGACCCATCACGCTGAAAGGGGTCTTATCGGATGTGTGAAAAATATCGAACCTAGTCAGTCTGCGCAGTCTGCGCAGCCAGACTAGGGCCGACACTTTTCACTTTTATGTAATCGTCTGAATCTGTAATACTTTCTCTATCTAGATCTATTATGTTCACTTTGCACATACGATATCTGATTGACCTGTGCTGGGTCTGACAAGTTTGTCAAAATTTTGATTTTTGGAGTTCGCATTTAAGGTCCCTTTTAGCGTAAAGGGTCACTATTGTTTTTCTACAGGTACCACACAGGTTACGAACATAATTTTATACTGTTTCTATCTCAATTGGTTTTTTCCATGTCATTACTATAAGAAATGCATTTGTGCAAGGTCTGCATTGACCGTCAACACCCGGTCACGCGCAGAAACATTCGTGACTTTGTCACTGCCGGAGAATGCCTTAAAAGGGTAACTTGTGCAGCGTGTTTTTGGATGCAATATGGATGTGGGGTTGTATGTGACAGGACCTTCAATGTTAGCGTAATATATACTTAACCAAACTTATAAGTACTCCGTTTTATATTATGCGCAAAATTTTCCCCGATAAAGGAATATCAAAAGTCAATATTGTTTTTTATTCCCTAACTTAATTACTTGTTCGATATCATTTTCTTTTTGCAAAATTATTGCGCAAAATGGTAACTTCCGGTCGATTAAAGAAAATTCAAATACGCCCCCTGCGTTTCATACACGAATCCCACGTGCTTAATTTACAATTCATTCTTTCATGAATTGACGTGCCAAACATAAAAACATAAAATGCGTCGGAAATCTTTACAACAACAACCAATAACAATGGGTGTTTTACAAGGTGGTGCAATTATAGCGTAGGTAATATTCTCATTACCACATTTCCAGTTGTTCTATACAAATTTAATTCAAAATATCGTTCGTAACTGTCAAACATCAACATTTGTGTTACATTTGTGCCATTTTTCTAAAGAAATTCAATCCGTATCATAAATGTACATGCAACTGCTGTCACCCAATTTGTGATCGAGTACAGACGAACCGGAAGTGCTGCCGACCTACCAAGACAACAACGTGACAGGAAATCAAACCGGAATTAGGACCGTAACATTGTTTTGTCTCGCCTACGTGAGTTGAAGAGTCCAGTGGCTGTCACAGAAATGGATACATTATGCCTTCAAGGGAGACCATTCAGTGTCCAAGCTATCCGATAACGGCACAATTCATCATAAGATGTACAAGATGCATAAAGCATGACCTCACAATTAACATACCAATGCTCAGTTGCCAAGGATGCATTTAATTGTGAAAAAGCGTTTTACAGACTAACGATTTACTGTCCAGTATGATGATGATCTGGCACATGCTTAGCAAGCATAGAGATTCTTACATCGACTTTCAAATTATTAAGAAGATATCCCTACAGCATAATTCAGGAATTACAAAATGTTTACGCGTTCCTGGTACCATGTTATTGTGTGAGCGAACAAGGAACACACAAAAACTTGACTTTGTGACTTTTACTACCAACAGTGGTCTCCGTTAGCTGCTTCTTGTTCAATTCATGTTCTTGTGAAGTTTATGAAAATTCAATAGATGATGGCAATATGGTTAAACTGAAGCTGTGTCAAATTTGATTAAGATATGTTAAGCCTGTCCTGAGATATGCTTTATAATATTGTCGGAGTAGTTATAAGTTTTGAGTAGTGTATGTTTTCAGCTAATGTACTGCTGTAATAATTAGTTTTACAGTTAACGTGGAAAAGTTATAGGATCTTTAAGAATGACTTTCTGCATACAAAGGCATAATTAGCAGGCGAAAATAGTAAAATACAGATCGAATACTTCAAAGTTATAGTATTACACGTAAATTGTAAGTTTTATCACACTAAGAGTGTGGCCTTTAAAAGATCGGATTAAATACCCTATAATTCTTACATCAAAGGACCTTGGATATTATGTAAATGACCATAAAATGAGAGACCAAATAATAAATAACATGAACTTAGGACGTAATGATTCAAAATGACAGATGCTTGCATGTGATAAAGTAAGAATTCGTTTCACGAAAACTTTGATACCTTTACCATCGATTGTATTTGTAGTTTTCAAAATTTCATACTGTAAATGAATTTTAACTCGACTTTGCGATTTTAGAAGCCACTTATATGAAAGCTGCTTAAGGTAGAATATCCTTAATATCGCCATTTTGAGATTTATATTACATCGGCCTTTTTCGAGCGGTGTCGTTACGTATCCGAACATATTCGGGTGGGGTCGTAAGCATTCGGCGGTGGAGAATTCCACCGCCGAATGTTTTCGATCGCGCCCGAATAATTCCGATGTCGTGCGAATCTTATTAGGGATGGACTACCTTAAATAGTTACTTGAAAAATAATACGTGCCTTTAATTTTAATGAAAACCTTACCAATTCTGATTTTTAAAAAAAAAAACACGACATTTTGCTGAAGCCCATTTCTAGCGGTCGGATTCAGACCTCTTAATCGATAGGTCCTGAATTCGAATCCCACCAATGCCTTGAACAATTTTCGTAACAAAAGGATTACTCTGCATTGCTCTTCTTTGCCATGCATAGCATAGGTACGCGTGAGATTTGAAAGCCAAAATGTAGATACTAACTTATGGTATTCTATCCGTCATTAGATACCAACAACTTCGTGCAACTTCGGGCGTCATATGTGGCAACGGAAACTGACGATGGTTTCTTATCTAATGACGGATGGAATATCTTTAATTGCAGTTTCTTTATCACAAAAGTAACACATATCATCGAGTCAAAAAGGTGAGTCTATTAAAGCCACAAATATGTGAAACTTGTGCTTGATATTGAGAGTACCTGGTCATCTTGCGTAACGTGATAGCCTTGAACCACTGACAAATTAAATATTTAGCTTCTTACTCTATATTTATCACATTATAATATCTGTCATTTATAACTCATTACTACAGATTCTGACTTTGGTAGGGTGGGTGGATAACTCGTTCTTAAAACTTTGTCAGAGAAGGCTTGTTTTTGAGATTCGTAATTGAAGTCAAAAGGTATTGGAAATCGCTGGTAAGAAAAATGCATTAAACAATGTTTTTGCGGGTTTTTTTTCCAATTTGTGTCAACATAAATTTTTTCTACATTGAACACTTACTGTATTTTATCAACACCCATTTTGTCGTCGGTAAAAGCTTTCAGGCTTGAACAGTCCATAATTTCCAAAAGCTTTCCAAAACTAGTATTTTGCAACTGCTTATTATTCTGAAAGCACTATTTTGACAGGTGTAGCGTAACATGCATGCGTATCTTAAAAGGACATTTCATTCCAATTTCAATTTCTTAAAGTATGTCTTGATGCCAAAATTGGTTATACTATTGGGTTTTTTTAAGTTGTTGCCAATAAGCGAGAAACACGCATTTAAAGTTGAGACATAATCGATAAATTGCATATAAATCCGAACTGTTGTCCACAACAATTTGTTCAATTTTAACACAAAAATATAAATTTCTCGTAAACGGCGCAATATTTTGGCTTGAAATTTTCAGAATTTTCATAAGGAAATATGCTCATTCAGATAAAAATAAAAGTAAAGTTTATGACAAAAAATTCTGAAATGTCACTTTAAATGGAAATAATTAAGGTATCCAAACCCTCAAATGCACCAAAGAGCCAGAGGCAAAATTTGAAAAGTACAAATAATTCCTAAACTGTGGTACATTTCCATTCCAAATACAAACAAAAGCATTTTGCACGGCTTAGAATTTTGATTTAATGCATACTTACGGAAATATTTGACAAAAATGTTCAAAATTATCTCGCTTGCATATGAATATAGAGTAAAATAATATTTGTAAATAATTTTCTTCTTGATGCATAATCTTGAAATCCGGCACGATGAATCAACTTATATGAAGTGAATTTACAAGTGTGTGTAATTTGACGCATTTCGCACGGCTAGAAAGTTGGGATTTTTTCAGGGTCTGTAAACCTTAAAGCTATAGATTAATGGGAATATCCACTATTTTTAAAGGCAGATTTCACTTTCATGAGATATGCAGTTTTCCCGGCTTGTTGCAACGAGATCATTTCACGCAAACATGCATTTGGTTAGGTGCACTCCCACAACAGACTTAAGTATTCCATATTCCCTTTATTTTACTTTTGAAATGCATAATTCTTTTATGAAACAAGTATCTCAACTGACTTTATTGATTGAAAAGCTGGACAAAGATGACACACATTTTACCGTCATAAAACTTCCTTTAAATGCCCTCATTTATCATTGTGGAATACCCTTACAGTTCAAACTGCCTTTCTGGTTGTTGTCTATAATTGCAGGGTTCTAGTCTTTGAACTTCAATTTCTTTTTGACAATTTGTGAAAAAGTACATCTTGAAATTCATACGGCGTGGCTTGACAAAATAAGATTCGTTTTACACGTAAGTGAGAGTATTTATAGTGATTGTTGAGGTTTGATCGGGATCTAAACTTATTGTAAACAGTTACTCAACATACATGTCTTGTGTGGTCATTCTACCTATTTAGCTGAACAAGTGGTCATCTTGAAAGTATCTAGCAGACTTGAAAGTAACTAACTACGTCTACATTATATTTATATATTTTTCGTTCAGATGTCATATACGTCGTATGATGGTTTAATCAATAGACCTCGGCTTTGGAGAGTAAGAAGAAGGTTGCATCCATCAGTAGATCATAACCTCCTTCTTTCTATCTTTATTTCACTTTAGAAACGTAAATAATTTGGTTGGTCGTCAATAACCTTTTATCACCCGATTTTTTAAAGATGTACCACGTCCATCTAATTCCTGAAGATTTTTTCTGCTTTACACCAAATTCAAATTGTCCAAGTATTAACAAAGTTATTGAAGATTTTCTGCAATCGTTAAGTCACGTGATTCCCCACCGTGAAGTGATTAGGTACATCGCTATTTACAAACGAAGCAGAAATAGTGGTCCTTGGTAGCCAAGATTATTTTAAATTTTCTTATCACTACATTTTGCAACATTGTCAAAATAATATAAAATCGCAATTAATTTGTCACATTATTTAACAACAAAATGAACACGGCAACATTTGACAGGTCGGATGCTGATGATTTCGATAGCTTTATAATGATGTCATTAAAAATTGAAATAAATGATGTCGTAAAACTAACTATTCACGGCCTAAAGGACAGAGTTGAGAATTTAACCCTTTCCTGCACAAGACTGAGTTTTGAAATCCCGTGTTCAAAAGGTTTAAGAAAATATTGAGGCAAAAGAAGAAAATGTTGGTAGATCTAATCAGCATTTTCTTATTTTGCCTTAATATTTTCTGTGCTAACAATGAACGCAAATCCCGTATTCGTAAACACCCATTTTGTCGCCTGCAGGAACTGTCCAAAGTTTAGATTTTGGTGAAAGAGTTGAGATTTTAATGACCTAATGATGGCATAGTGACTTGGGTTACCCATTCTTTCAGAGATGACTTTAATGATGAATGCTTGACCAACAAATGGTAAAACAAATTCTTAGTTTTCTTAACCAATTTCCAATCAATGTATGTTCTTTTATGTCCATAGAAGAAATAGTTTACGAAAACATTAGAGAGAAAAAGAGAAAATGATGATAGTCAACAACATATCTCCTTTTCTCTAAATGTTTTATATATGCTATGATATTTCATGCCTTTGATATAAGTGGGTTTTAAGTCGTCCGCAACACCTTTCAAGATAGATTGATCGAATATTTAATGTCAATCATGCAGTTTCCAGAACAGAAAAATTTAAAAGTAACAACCTTTTGTCCGTCTTGGAAGAAATGACAGATTAGCATTCACCCACGTATATGCACATTAACCCTTTCCCAAACAAGACCTGAATTTGACGTCCCTAATGGAAAAGGTTGGGAAAAAATTGAAACAAAAGAAGATACTGTTGATAACCAGCAGTTTCTCCTTTTGCTTCAATATTTTCTGTGCTTTCTTCTTCACAAATTCTGTCTTAAAGAACTTCCATTTTGTCTTTTTGGCAGTTTTTAAAGTGGATCACCCTAAAATTTTGTTGTTTGGGAAAGGGTTAACAATCGGCAAACCAAAATAAATTGCGCAGAAATGTCAAAAAAGTAAATAGTCAAAACCACAAGGAATTAAATATACAAGTTTAGACGGAGATTTTAGAAGCGAAGGGAAATGCATAGATGAAAAGAAAGATGAAGTTTGCCCTGGACATTTATGATTGATTGTAATCAAGTCATTACAAATTGGTACATCGTTAAATTCAGTACCGCCATTGCATCCCTTTACGAAACGATTATGTTCTGAACTAGTCAGTATTCATATCTGACGAAAAAATGGACTTTGCAGTGGCGGATCCAGAGGGGGTTCGGGGGATTCAAACGAACCCCCTCTGTAGCCAACTTATTTCATTTTCATGCAGAAATTCAATCAAACCTGTGTAATACTAGGAAAACGAACCCCCCTATTTTGTAGATTCGAACCCCCCTCACAGAAATCCTGGATCCGCGGCAGCTTTGATATAGGCTATGTGGCCAATATGACACTGAAAATGTTAACGCAAAGGAAGATGGCGCTGTTTGGTCAGCATTTTTTTTTCTTTTTCCTCAATAGTTTCCTATTAGGGACCCTAGGGACGTCACATCTATGACTTGTCCAGGAAAGGGTTGGTCATCACGCCTAGATAAAACACCTCGTAACAAATTAAAAATTCATTCGGCCACTTTGATTGTACCCGGTGGTCAAAAGGCAATAAAATCAAATTAATTGAATTCCGCTTGCTTGTCCCACATTTTTGTACCCTTTTTTGTCATCTTATGGTGACCATTTAATCATTACCAAACAGCATAATTTTGGTCTGGTCCAAATTCAAAGATGTTACAGACGACAATTTAAACTGGATTAAATTTTACATATCTATTTCATTTTGTGTTGAAAATATTGTGAGAAATGAAGAAATTGCTTGTCTTAATTCATTTTCCACAATGTTTTCCAAGGCCATTGTGTTATAGAGCGTCTATAGGCGTCACTGTGTTCTAATGGGTTAAATTAAGTCATCTGAGGCCAGCCAAGAATAACATTTGAAAACATTCAAAGAGAGAAAAGACAAATATACTGGTTCCGTTAACCTTCACCTTATCACTCAACGTTCCCACATCTTCTATCACATCATCGTATTCGATTCAGTCTACAAAAACGACTAATCACATTATTCGAAATATGTTTTGCAAGACACTTGCAAGATTGTCATTTCTTAATCGAACAAGCATTTTAGTCTATAGGCCAAGTTAAACCCTTTCTAAACAATACATAGTTTTGACGTCCCTTCAGAAAATGTGTAGTAAATTTATAGGACAGCATTGAAACAAACGAAGAAAATTAATGATAATCAGCCTTTTTTTCCTTTTCTCTGAATATTATCTATGTTATATCATATCCATTTTCTAACTTTTGTTTCAAATATTTGTTGTCTGCAACTCTAAAATAGGAACACTGTAACATTTTGAATTTTGGGAAAGGGTTAAACGCCTAAAGATTTATAAGTTTACAATTTGGGTTTGTCTTGATACAAATATCTTGTAAAACTACATGCATGCATTTTTTTCAAATTTTTTGTCAATTACAGCAGCTTTAAACACGAAACTGTTTGTATGTTTTCCATTTTATAGATGTGCGTTTGAATGGAAATATTCCGACAGCGTAGGTCCTTTTTTACCATTTTGAAATTCAGTTTCCATTCCTATAATTTAACTAAAAGCAGCGATTTTTTAAGTGTTTGAAATAAAAAAAGAACGAGTATTATAATGTTACATTCACAAACATAACCTGTATTTATTCACTTTTGCGAACCCATTTTTATTCACCAAACTATGTATTTGTGTAGCCAATTTCCATTCCGGAATTAGATTCTCCAAACTTTAACCATTTCCTAGACAACAAAAAAACTAGGCTGCTCCAATTTGAAAGCCGCTGTAGACGCCAAAAGGGGTGGTGATCAAGATATGATTTGAATACAATGCAGCACAGGAAATATTGAGGCAAACCAGAAAATGCTGGATATCATTATTTTCTTATTTTGCCTGGGGCGTCGAAATCAAGTCTTGTTTGGGAAACGGTGAAGATACAATTCACGTCAAATTACAAAAGAAGAGAAACAGTCAAAGACGATCAAATATTCTTCTTTTTTTATCAATGTTTTACTGGATGACGTACTAGATTTTCTCTTTAAATTGTAGATATAATATTTTTCAGCGATTTGTTTAAAAGCAGCACTTTCGACAGAAAGTGTTCCAGCCGCTAAATTTCTGCTGATTCTATTCTATTTAGTTTCTTAATTTAAACCTTAGAAATAATAAAGACTTATAAAGAATATTTAAAAATAAACACACAAATAAACTGGTCATCAGTGGTGGGTTGTGTGTCAAAGTTTGGCTGATGATTTCTGAAAATTTCTCTTCAAATGATATTTTTGACAAGGTGTTAAAAAGCCGCGCATTCGGAGGAGAACTATTCTAACCACTTAATTCCTGCTAATTCCACCCTCTTGAAGTCCAGTGTCAATTCCGTCAGACCATCAGAGCGGTATCAATAAAAGGCCGAAAATATGGAGGAATAATTAATTTAACTAGCTAAAGCGATCGGAATGATTTGTTTTAATGTCCAACACATTTTCCTAATTTTATGGTATTGCCTCTCTTTCGTGAAAACCAAGAAAACGTGATAATTAGAAAGTAATGTACAACCCGCTAGAATCCTGGAAACGCACCGCCATAGTGGAACTGCGTGTCGCGTTATTGGTTAATTAAATATGCAGACTCCGCCTTCTAGCTCTTCAGTCAACAGAGACGGAAATGTGAGGTCATTGGGACGGCCTACAAGTTCGTTTTGTTATTTCTCGATTTCTGGGTTCAGAAAGTGTTTTATTCTTACGTTTTGAAGGAATTGTTTATATTTGTTCCACACAATATACAATATACGGGATTGTTAACACAGTAAACATAGCCAAGGTAAGATATAATTTTATTTAATATTCTTTTTTTACATTTCAATATGTAAGTTTAGGCAGAAGCGATCACAATAGACGATCATAACATATCATAAGTCATAAGCCAGTTTGATCAAAAATAAATAAAGCAATGAATGAAAAGGAGAATTGTTGTTCCAGGTATCTTATTTTCTCCTTATATTTTGTCAGCCCGTCTACGTAACCAAAGGTATATGAAATTTGATCATACAGAGATATAATTATGGGTAATAAGGGTGAAAATTTGTCAAAAAGAAATTGAAAACCATCTTCGTTTATGACCGTTCTTACACTTGGACGATATTGACCGAGGATAAGGTTCGATGTAATCTTTTTTTAACATCTTAACAATTCTCAAAAATATATAATATAATTTCTTTTGTTTTATTTCTGTCAACACAGTGGTTTTAATAACTATTTGTTATTGTAACTATTATCCAGTTTTATATCTACATGCAAACAGTTCATGAAAAAAACCCGACTTTATAACCGAAAAATAATATATATCATTTCTGTAAAAGTAAGAATTTTTAGAGGATTCTATCCTTTTCAATTTCTTTTATTTAATAATAAAATAATTAGCAATAATTCGACGCATTTTAATATGCGTTTACATTTTTCACATTATTTATCTATAAAATACGATAGAATTTGACCAGTAGATCTATCTAACTTGTTTAGAAAAATTGTTTGAAAAGAAGTGAAAGATTATAAAAGTACCGCGAGGTTTATGTTTATTAAAAAAAAGTTTGTAAATCTTGTTAATATTTCTTTTGTTTAATTCCCATTTTTTCTATTAATTAATTTACTAAATTTTGTATACTAATTTATTTATTCAATTGTAGAATGATGACATGGATTGACGAGTAAGCAATAAAGTGGACATCAGATTACAGTGTGGAGTGAATATTTATATCAACAGTTAAACAACAGTATTGACAGGTCGGGTAATAAAGTATTGACAGAGGGACACATATCAGTGTGAACGTTGATGTGATAATCATATGTACAGGTAGACCTGGAGGGCTGGTGACTCCGAGATCAGACATCCAGCTCACCGGATCAGACATCACAAGGATTACCACCAGTCTCATCACAATCACGGATACTACAGTGACGAACAGGATTTGCTAAATCTTGGAATATTTTGCAAATAAGAAAATTTTGTTTTTCTTCTTTAATTTGAAAATATACTTAGAAAAATATATTCTGCAAATATATAGTACAATTTGTGTATTTAACAATCTGTTTAGACTAAAACAAAATGATATTTACAAGGCGAATGTGCTAAAACATAAATAATAAATTAGTGAAAATAACAATTTATACAAATACTGACCGTAAATGCCTGTGGTCAGAAGTACATAGTTTCACAGGATATTCGGATTGAAATTGTGAAAAGGTGATTTTCTTGTTAAAAAATACGTGGTTTTGTATTTGAATTGTCCACCGCGACAGGCTGGGAAAATTGTAAGGAAAGTCTACGAGAAACCATAAGTTCCCGTGTGGTGTAATGTTTATATTTTAACAGTGTTTTATGGACCATCTAACCGTCAAGCTGGATTACTCGCTAGCTATCCCGATGTTACGGATCCTGCCCCACCCCTGGGACTTCGTGAAGATGTCTGCCCCGGGTCGTGGTGGCGAGCACGCGGACACCGAGAAGGACAAGTACGACTCCCTACGTAAACTAGCCATGGTGCAGGTACAGCCTCCACGTAACCCCAACAAACCATTCACGTCGTTCAGAATAAACGATATACTGGATGAACGATCAAAAACAGCTCAGAAGAAGCAGTCTAACCAGGATAAATTACACAGTTTACATCAGTTACATCGCCGTGAATCGTTAACCAAGATCAGTCAGCATCATCTAGCACGTCATCATATAGCCCAGGCTCACAGAGACCGACATGTCGCCGCCATTAATAACAATATAAACAACATCAACAACACCGTGACTAACCACGCCCGGCCGCGGGTACCCGTCGTGACTCCAACCCGGATTGTCCGGCCCTGGGACACATCACCCTCCACCGGCAGAAACTCCGAGGCCTCGTCCGAGGCTGATGACGAGGAAATCACGGTGGACGACGAGGATGAGGCCGAGCCCAGCTCGAACCAGAAACTGAAGGGTGGTGTGTCACCTCTAGACGCACTCATGGACCTCGCAAACAAAACATTTCAAGGACTAGAAACATCCGAGGCTGCAGGTAAATTATAACTTTATCCATTCTCCAAAATGAAAATACCTAGGCTGGTCTAGAATGGACGAATTTGCAGACGACACAATTGATACTGACTTATGTAAAAAAATCACGTTGTTTTAATATAGAAAAAATTGAAGAAAACGAAGAAAAATGCTGGTTATGAACATCACCGTCTTTTCTTGAAAGGCTATTTTATCCATTATCCAGTGGGTTGATAAAGCGCCATTGCAAAATTACATATTATACGCGCTTATTTTTCCACAATATCTTTGATTTTAAGCAAGATTGTTTTCCCCCGCATGCATATGAAAAAAAACCCCAAAATATCAAAATAATTCTAGTTAACCGTTTATAAACATGAACTCCCCTAAGGAATATTAAATTTGAATTCGCTGCCTAACAATTTTTGATAATAAGAGAAAGCAACTTTTTTATGAAATTTAAAATATAGATTCTGTTGTATCAAAAACTACCAGGAAACTCTCCGAAGTTTAGTTTTTTTTAAATCATAAAGTAATGGACATGAAAATATTCTGTTGAAATTGTTAATCTTGCCAATAATTTGTCTCCCGTTTTTTTTTTTTTTTTTTTAGTAAAATATTATTATTATTCTTTATAACTTAGGAGACAAACTTTTATTCATAAATAACGCGTTTCTTTAAAATATTCACGGTGACAGACATTTCATTGTGTTCCCAGGTTTGTTTCAGATGTTTAGTGTCCTCAAGAGTGAATCCAAAAGTATTAATATTTTCATCAAATAATCACGGATATTACAACAAAAATACCGGTACATTTTATGCAAGATTTTTTTACTTCGATATTTTATTGAAGGAACATGTAACCTTTTGAAGATAAAAAATACAGAAGCCATTTAGTAACGAAGGTTACAATTAGCCTCACAAAGATGGCCCTAAAATGGGGCAATAAACCAAATCTAATTACAAGGCTCTAATATTATGATTTTGCAAAGCATCGTAACCCTTTCCCAAACAAGACGTGGCTTTTACGTGCATTCGGTCATAGTATATATAAAAGAAACATTTCGAACACATTCAGTAAAGAGTGGAAAATGCTGGTTACCTACATTATTTTAAACTGTTTGTCTCCAACTTTTATGCTCTATTTTGTACACAAATCGTAATTTATGAGGATCTATCTTGTCGTCTACTTTCACATTGGATCATTCTAAATTTATTTCGTCCGGGAAAGGCTAATTGCAGAAAAAGTGGAAAGTTAATAGCGGAAAAGCGGTATAATATACATACGGCTCACTAAGTTTCTATACATTTTATGAAGTTATTTTAAAGTAATATAACAGTTGAATAAGTGGTTTATTTCATAACGGGCCTATACATAAGTACAACAACGAAAAAGCGTATTTGAAAGACAAAATATGGTAACTGCATGAAATAATTCTCTGTAAGATGACAACATATGGAAATGACAGACAACAAAAATAACAATCAACAAAAATAGCATACACGAAACAAAAAACTGAATGCAATAAGGTAAATTATTAAATGAAAAAAAGAAAACGCTGGACCGTGGTAATAGACTACCTTTCTCGTTGTATCCCAATGTTTTATTAAAGTTCCGTCTTGGAAAGATTTAAGATGAAGTAACAACAGTCTAGTCTCCAGGGAAACATTGAAACAGAATCTTCATGCTTCTAAATCAAACTAGTGGTTTTAGAAATATATTTTTTAAATATCCGCTAAAAACCCAAATACAAGAATGAACATTTTTTTTTTTTTTTTTTTTTTTTTTTTGGAAGCATTGGTACCAAATATGCAACTTCGTTTCCGAAAGGAAATGTGAGGGTAGAGAATCGCTACTTCAAAATTTCGGTTTCACATTATATATTTGTATATAGAGAAAATACGAATAAATGCGCTAGAACAAGTTACATAATGTATGCACTTTCTCGTATCGTTCCATGAGATTTTAAGCAACAAGAAAACCAACACACACAAACTAAGATGCGCACCATAGAAATTTGTATTTAATTTTTAAAAACAGACAACAGAAAATAATCAAGTCTAACATTTTCTTGGAGTTGGTTGGGGACCAATTTTGCTTGCCAGAAATTAACTGCAATTCCAACTCAACTCAGTTCTATACTTTACGAAATAACAGACATCATGTCATTTTCTTTTTATAAAAAATCTCCTTCGAATCAAAACTGGCTTTTGAAATGTCGAAAAACGCTGATACCCTTTCCCTACGTACTTTGTGTCCTATAATCTCATTTTTTTTATTATTTCTTATTGGTTCGTCGCAACTTCTAATAAATGTCGCTAAGAAATTGGTTACAACAAGCTTTAGTTGGTAGGTTTTTGAAAAGAACCAAACATTTACACATACATATGAAAAAGAGAGTACTTGAAAACGACTTACACGGATAATTAATTAAGCCCATATGAAACAGAGAGAAAATATAACCAAATAGCAGCGGGCGAGGACCTGCCCGGACTTTCTTCGATTTAAACATTTCACAAACAGCAATGGGAAATTCATTGTTGAGACCTATTGTAGAAGCACAAAAAAAGAAAAGAAAATGTTAGTTAACAGTATTTTCTTCGTTTACCTCGATGTTTTCTTGGGCGTGTCATATTAGGAGTATCAAGATGCAGCATTCTTTGGAAACAGATTACGGTATTTGTATTTCTATCCGTCGTGTATTTTCTAAAAATACTTATGTCTCCGCCATAAAGTTGTATCCAAGAAAATAAAAAAATAAGAGTTTTTGGGATAAGATTACACTTTATGGTCACAATTAATATCTATTGCTCTTTGAGTATTTTCCAACTGTCCACAGGTTTTTGCATGACAATATTGCGACTTGTGATATAGAATTTCTTCCTACAGAAGATTCCATCCTATATCTAATCTTGAAATAATTAAGAAATGTGAAATTATATTGAAACAGGTTTACAGGTAGAAAGAAAATACGAAATTAATTCAAAGACAAACTACGAGTCAAATGGCTTTGTTTTTGACACAGTAAATTTTAGAAAATCAAGTGTACCATTCAAGATTAATGTGTATACGGGTTCTAAGTTAGTTATCGCCTTTTTATTAGATTCAATGAAATTTAGAATCTAAATTTTTTAAAGTACAAACGGAATTGTCCAAGACTTGTGACAGTCTTTCGAAAAATTTCTTTAGCCGAGCAAAGACTATAAATATTTTGTTAAAATAAAAGTCCATATCTCGCCTTTGAAAAGCAAAGAAAAATACGTTTTTAATCCTTTCCTAAACAAGACCTGGAACACCCTAGAAGAAAATGGTTAGAAAAATTGAAATGCTGATAATAAGCTTTTTTCCCCTTTTTGCTTGAACTCTTTTAATATTGTATTAATGTATTATATCATTTACTATATTCATTTCTTTAACGACAGCTTTCCGATTGGAAAAGTCAATCTTTAGCGGTTTGAGAAATGGTTAAATATCTTAAGAATTTTCCATTGGTTTAGAAAGAAAATAATTTTCTGAAGCATGGAAATCTACAATGAGAATTTGGGGAAGACAGAAGCGTGAAAGTTCCGTCACTTTTCGACTCGGCAATAATTTACGGCATGGCGGTAAAGACGTATTTATAGGCCGTTTTATTCGGCTTGCAAAATGAATTTCACAAGCTGCCCGGACGTTAAATCATCCGATTGGGAATATCTAATTTATTGGTCTCCTTGTCTCAACCCTTTCCCAAACGAGAAAATGTTGGACTATTTCTGTTTGAAAACTGCTGCAGCCGACAAATGGGGGGGGGGGTCTGTAAAATACAACAAAACATATTGAGACAAAAGGAGAAAATTTCAGATATCAACATTTTCTTCGTTTGCCTAACTATGTTCCGATATATTGTCTATGGCAGACGTCAAAACCGGTACTTGTTCGGGAGAGGATTATACAATACGGACATTTTAGTTAGCATATTTACAACCGTTTAATATTTTCATTGGATATTCTATTTTTCCGAAAACAACAAACTCAGTAAAGATCGATCTACGAAGTCACTGGACAATTAAATATTTCACGATTTGATAATTCCAGTCCAAAACTACATCATCTTGTTAACCCATCACCACATATTGACTGTTTTGACTCCCCAAAACATAAAGGCATTGTGGAAAATGAAGAAATAGCTTGGACAAGCAATTTCTTCATTTCCCACAGTGTTTTCTACCACAAAAGATAGCAAAAAATGAATGAAAAAATTGAATTTTATTCACTTGAAAGTGTCGTCTGCAACATCTTTGAATTTGGATCAAACTAAAATTTTGTCGTTTGGTAATGGTTTAAGGCGTACCGATGAACCTTTCAGAGAAATACATCAACCGATAATGACGAAATAATTTTCTGACGAACCATCTAGGAAGTAACAAGAAATATTTGGCCAATTTCAATTTGTGTGGCCATTCTCAACTTGTACATTGACAGACAGATGGACAAAACAATGGTACCATGTTGTCATACATCGTCTTACATATAAGTAGTATAAGAAATAAGGAACAGCCGTATATACGTATAGGAAGTTTTCTGGAAAAAAATGTAGATCATAACATTTTTTTGTTTGAACTTTCCGTTTTTAATAATAGGCTTATACATGTATATTAAAAATAAAGATCAAGATTATATCAATTCTGGGAACGACCTCTGAATTGTAAGAAAGAGTTCTTATACCTCAATTACATATCGTTTAATGTTGGATACAAGCATTCGCTTTTTACATTAGTAGACTTCAAAAAGAAGCCGCAAAAATGGCTGTTGTCGATCAATCATCTACTCTACGGATTTTTAATTCTTTCTCGCCCTTCCTTTATATGAAAGACGAATTTTGCAAATGTAAGCTGTGTTTTCCATTCTTTCCATTCTTTCCTTCGAACGAGGAAATAACGTGAAAAAATAAATCGAAATACTCGTATGTCAATCCGACCGATAAATGAAGAAACATCAAGTTCTTCGATTTAGTACGTCCACGTCATGTATGTCAAACAGAAATGTAAAAAAAAATGTTCGTCTCCTTTTCTTTTTACTTTCTTTCAATTATATATTTTTCTATTTAAATTATGAAGTAATTTATACATTTTAATGTATAAATGTATACAAACATGAGTCAACGGTGTCCAAATTATTGTAAAATTACTTTTCTTGAAATAAAATACTGTCTTGTAACTCTCAGAGAAAGCCATAGATTTTAGTTCTGTAAATGATTAAGATTTCAAGAAAAAAAACGGTTTTGATGAACTTCAAAAATGAAATAAAGAAAAGACATACCGATTGTCAGCCTTTTCTCCTTGTCTCTTAATGATACGCAATCAATATAACCATATTTGTACACGTTTGACTTTGACACATACTTTAAACTGGTTTAGTTGTGTAAAGGGTTAACAAATTAGAGTCAAATGGAGAGAGAGCTAGAGACAAAACATGGGGAACTAAAGACCAAAAATGTTAATGCATAATTGATCACCAATTTCTGGTGTTGACAGAAGAACCAATCTCGATATCCTGCTATCTCTACCGAACGACAACATTTAACCCATTACCAAACGACAAAATTTTGGGTGTGCCTAAATACAAACGTGTTGCAGACGACAATTTTAAGGGAATGGAATTTAATATTTTGTTAACTTTTTGTGTGGAAGACATTGTGGGAAATGAAGAAATTGCTTGTCACAAGCAATTTTTTCATTTTCCTCAATGTTTTCCGAAACACTGATCTTTTAGCGGCTAAAAATTGCTCCAATTTGTAAGAATATCAATATTACCGCAAACGACTAGATGGATGTTGGTAAAGAATTTTTTGTATACTTATTAGCACAGTAAACGCAGATGCAAAAATGGAAAATGCTGTTTATCAACATTAATTTTGTGTATTTTCATTATTTGCCCAATCGTTTTCTACAGGGAAGTAAACATGGTGTCATTGTTTAGGAATGGGTAACTGTAAAGAAATGTATCAAAATATCGAGGCTGATTCAAGCTACGAACATTCAGAAAGAACAAGTAGATGTCATCTTCGGAAATTAAAAAAAAATACTATGGACGACAAAAAGACAAATAACCAAATCAATTTGACAGAAACCATGGCTATCTGCATAGAGTCAATATATTTATTTTTTATAAATAATTCCGCAACGATGAAGGCCCTGCAGAACATAATCCGAGTTTTCTCTGACAAATTCGCACTTTGATATGTTGATGTCGCTCATTTCAAAAATGAGCGACACCAACATATCAAAGAGCGAATTTCATCAGAGAAAACTTGGATAATGCAGAACACACCCGGCTATAAAGTAATGTTGATATCAAGCATTTTATCGTTTACCTGCCATGTTTACTACCGTATCATAAATTAAATTTCAAGATGTTGTTCACTTTCATTTTGTCGTGTGCATCCTCTGACCGGACTGATTTATCTCGTGCTTGCATTACGCATCTTCCTGTCATGACAAACCGATTTGTGCAGAAAAAATAAACGAGAAAAAAACACGTCAAGAAGAAATCAAAGGACCCGAGGTATTCCAGCCTCGTTCTGGTGTCATCGCGCGCGTGCAGGCGTGACGTCATGACGTCGTTGTGTGAGGCTAGGAATGCTTACAAGTCAGTTTGTCTATAACGCACGGTGCTGTTTTCTTTCAACAATCATTAGTATTTTTTCATCATTATCTCTGCAACCCTTTTCTGCAAATCTTTGACGAAATGCGAAAATGACAGAATAAACAAACAGCAAGAAAGAAGCATTAAGCCGAAAATAATGAGGACTAAATCAAAATGCTGCATAATCTTAAATAGAATTTTTAACTTAATATTTGTTCAATTTTTAATTTATTTTGAATTGTGCAGACTTGTATACTTTCTTTTATTCAACCCTTAGAAGTCTTTATTCAAGTTATCGCACATTTTAAACAATCTTTACAACTTCCTTCATCTTGGAAGTCTGAATTTTTGTCGTTTTGCGGAAGATTGTTTGCTTTCCATTTTTTCTAGTATCTGCATATTATTTAGTGATGAATTAGAATGCATGTGAGCTCGCTATGCTGCCGAATCCTATTTCATCTGATCTATGATGGGAATATTTCCGACTTTGCTTCAAAATCACTGTAACTACATATGTAAAAGTATGCAGTTACATTGCTATAGCCAACAAGCGACTATTACTAAGAATGTTTTGATAAAGACATAATGTAATCGCACCCATAACCACAGCGGTTGATCGTAGTCGAACATTCTTTCGGGCGACTTGAGAACATATCCGTAATGAGTTAACTATGACGAGCTTTGTACGATTTTCTGTGGAAAATGTTACTTATCTTTTAACACACAGTGACGATTTTGACGCCCCGCCTGATAAAGATTTTGGAAAACATCGTTGTCAAATAAGAAACTGCTTGTAACATTGCTTGTAGCATTGAAAGGAAAGAAGAAATTATAATTCAGCAATTTGTTTCTTTTCTCTACTGTTTTTCTTGCTATAGTATTATGTACATTAAGAAATCCTTTCAATTTGGGCAACCCAAACTTTTGGTGTTTTGGGAAGTATTACGATTTACCTGAAACTTGGCACGATGACGTTTATTGAACAAACCAAGTGTTTCAGACACATTGTCCAAATGTTTGCATTTACGGAAAAGAAAAGCTTTCTTTTAACCCATTACCACACAGTGACTCCTTTTGACTCCGAACAAGATTATGGCTTTGTGACAAGCAATTTCTTCATTTCCCACAATGTTTTCTACCAAAAAAGACCAAAAGATTTTAAATTTCCTTAACTTGAAATTGTTGACTGCAACATCTTTGAATTCGGACCAGTCCAAAATTTGTCGTTTGGTAATGGGTTAAGGAGTTCTAGGAAAACAGTCTCGAATGATTTTTTTCTGCTAATAATAAATGATTCATAAATAGGTCTTACATGAAAGATTCAAAATGTATAGTTTTCGTTTGAACGACATGTAAAGTAATCGCGACTTGCAAGTAGAAATACAATTTTATGAAAGATGGCTGGATCCTTAAAATGTGTGTATGATTTTGAGCATTTTGTCTGCTTTACAGTAAAATTCTTTTTGGGAAATGAGTATTCATTGTTCAAATAGTCGTTGTTTAAAAGGCCACAGCTAAAAAAGAAGTCTTCTACTTATGTGCTTCAGATAAATTAGATTTCTTTAAAAATATTAAACTTCACACAAATATCTATATTCGATAGATATACTTAAGAAACAGTTAATATCAGACAAATAATTTTGAAAAAAATATTTGTGTGGAAAATTTCTATTATCCACCGTAGATCTACTGAAAACTTACGTACGGTGCGCACCATACATTATTTCATCTTCCGAATTATTATCTACATTTGCTTGTATGGTGTATAATTTAACAATTAAAACGTAATTGGAAAGTCTACCCCTAATGAGATCCACGTGATGTCGGAATTATTCGGGCGACTTTGTGAATATTCGGTGGTGGAACAAAATTCGGCGGTTGAACGTTCTACTGCCGAATGTTTAAGAAGTCATCTGAATAATTTCGACGTCAAGTGAACCTCTTTAGGGATGGACTATGTTAACCAATTATTTAGAATTTTGATTTCTTAACAACAAACACATTCAATAATGTATCGTAATACATGCATACATGTTTCATCATTTTGGCGAAACTGTATGCGTATTTTATTCGGTAATCTTTTCTAGCAGTGGAAAAGTATATTACCACAGGAAATCCAACTAAACAAGCAAGAACCACTATGTTTTACGTTTTTAATTATTATATAATACTTTAAAGAATTTTCAGCCGCACATTTAATGAGGCGTTATATTGCTTGAGAAGAATTTATTGGGTGCGATTTAACATCCTTCGTCCGCAAACATCTGAGGAAATATAATGACTAAAAAGCCGCTTATGGATGTGCGATGTGCTTTAGGTGCAGAAATTAAACTGTTTATATTGCGTCTTTAAACATTTATAACGCCTGTTTGTTAATTAAGTTACAGCATCGTTAAGCCTCATTGAACCCTTTCCCTAACAACACCGAGTTTTGACGTATCTTTAGGAAAATGTTTTGGAAAGCATTTAGGGAAAAGAAGAAAATGCTGGTGACCAGCATTTTCTTCTTTTCCCTAAATGCTTTCCATGCTATAATGTTCAAAGATTCTGATTTTCGTAATGTTAATTTAATAATTTTGAAGTCAGCCTTTGAATTTGAACAGAATCAAAATTGTGTTGTTTTGAAAAGAGTTAAGTTAAGGCATCATAAATCCTCATTAATAGAATTACACCTGCCGTGTAGGATGGAATCGACAAACGGCAATCTTTGAACTGTTTTCTGGGCCACCAGATTTTAAGACTAGTCCGAATTGAAGGTCGATGCAGACGACAAAAATGCTGCTGAAAGAAACGAGTTATACTTTGTGACATAAAATTTTGAGAAAGACGAATATGCTGGTCATCATAGATTATTTTACGAAATATTCGTCAAATCCAAACATTGTTTTTGGGAAAAGATTGGATGCATGTTTATCGTTAACAAATTTGTTACTGGACAAAACTTTCTACGTTTTGATATCAAAGCAGCTAACATATTTCTGTAACAAAACGGCTCTACGAACTGTTATGATTGAAAAAAAAAAAATTGCAAGAATTTTGTAGGGCAATCCCTATTTACCAGGGTTTAGATATTTCAAAGTTCACGTCACAGAAGTGCTTTAAATTCAAAATTGACATTGAAGAATTTAAAGAACAGATTGTTTCTTACCGAATGTTGTAATGTTTCGATGGTTGACACTAAAAAATATAATAAGATGTATTCTATGAAGACTTATTCAAACATTTATCTTCAGAAAATATGTTTAAAAAAACAAACAAACATGTACATGTATAAGAAGAAAAAGATATATGCGGTTATGTTGACAAATTGTTATTCGCCAAAAGCTATAGTTTAAGTACCGCCCATTTAGGAGTTAATCACTCGAATTTCAAATCACCGCGAAATCAAATAGCCCCCGGTGCAGCAGACGTGTTTTACAGGTTAGTTTACCTTTTTGGACAGCCTTCATGGGATATCGACCCTTTCCAATATAATAACTATTTACTGTGTTGCAGTAAGCTGGTATAGCAGTATTTTCTTCTTTTCTTTTGATATTATTTCATAAAATATTTTTCTCAAGATTTACGTTATTTTTTCCGGTTGAATCGTGAGTAAAACGCAGTCTGGAAATAATGTTTGAAAATCTAGATAAAAACATGTACCGAATTGCATGTAAGGAGTTCTTTTACAAATAATAACGAGATGTGAATATGTATCATTCTGACGCCCTAAAAGTAAATCGGGTTCCTGTGATTGAAATGTAATTCTATTTTACTTGAGGTTGACGTCAAACGTATAACATATACTGCACAGCAACAAACCCATAATCGGTCAAATTTGCACAGCCAGATCGATTTGAAAACGATTGATTCTTTCCCTCAATGACGAGACTTTGGCAATTATTTTTGCAAATGAAGCAGTTGCCTGTAACAAGCAATTTTCTTTATTTCAAGCAACATTTTCTATCAATAATTCTAAAAAATGTAAAATCACATTGCTTAAAATTGACGCCTGCAACATTTTGAATTTGAACCAGTCTAAAGATTTGCACTTTAATGATGAGTTATCCATCTCGTCTAGTTTGTGAGTGTATGTTGTTGAGATAGTTTTATCTTGACTAATTCGCTAATCAACCATGCATAGTTAACACGGTGTGTGGTTAGATTTAATGTTTACAGCCCTGGAGGAATACTAATGTTGTCGATTGTTCACATTTCTTCTTTCAAAACACTTTTTTTATTCAGACTTTGATTCACCTTTAACCATCATCATTTAATCATTATAAATTGTAAACAAACAGATACATTAAATAATTTTCAAAATCGGTTTCAAATAGCGATTTGAAATACATAAATGTCGAACAAACCGGAATGTTCTAAGGGACGAGCTAAGAAAATTAGCACTCCAGTATGCGTATCCTTGTTCGACCAAAGAAGACTACTTTATCATAAGGTGTTTACGTACAAAGTCGAATATGCTGAGAAGACAATTAAGACATTGTTTAGATTGACAAAACTTATTTTTTCATAATATTGCATTTTAATTAATTTAAAAATTGATAACACTGTCAAATTCTTGACTTCTACACGAACGTTAAAACCATGGCTACCTAATAGTACCTTGATTTGTATCAAATACATTAAAATACATGTATCAGCAATAAAGAATAGTAATAAGAATAATTGCCAACTAGCATGATGTACGTGTTAGTCGAGTTTGAAATCTTGGAATTAATTTGGTAGTTACGAGGTCTTTGATTATTCAGACATATTTTCTTTGAAAACATATAACACACTAACTATCAAGTACAACGTATCAGTTGATGAAAGATTGATCGAACTTTTCAAGTGATCATCGTTTCATCATTATAGTGTTAAGTATTGAATAATGTTTAGCTTGCGGCGCGCCATCAGACATAGATAAAATACTTATCGACACAGTCACACACTAAATACGGATTGTCTTCTCTCTCTTTATCAATTATCAATCTGTCTTCTTCGAAACGATGTTCGGTAAAAGGGGGCTTGACCAATTTACAGGTTTTTCTTTTAATAAGAAACGATTCACATGAAATTTGAGCGAATGAACCTTGTAATAAACGTAAACAAAACAATTTGTTCCCCATGATTACATATTTGTGACCCGTCGAGCTAAAAGGGACCTTATCGGATGTGTGAAAGATATCGACACTAGTCAGTCTGCGCAGTCCGCGCAGCCAGACTAGGGCCGACACTTTTCACTTTTATGTAATTTTATAAATCCGGAATGATTTCCCTAACTAACTATATGTTCATTTCTCGCATACGGGATCTTGTTTACCTGTGCTGCGTTTGACAAGTTTGTCCAAATTTGGATTTTTAGAGTTCGGATAAGGTCCCTTGTAGCGCGACGGGTCACATTTTAATAACACAAGAAGAAAATATTCATATTTTATGTAAGGATATATTATGTGGTGGAGACATTTTAAAGAAATTAAAGTTGTGCAAATACATATTGCGTGTAAAATCAAATTCATTCACGCCAATGTACATTCTTCCGTATATTTATAAGTAATACTGATAAACTTCATAGACTAAATACCTTTTTGAAACAAGTGAGAGCAGTGATAGAAAGAAAATGCATGATATGGTGATCTAACGAAAAGATTGTTGCAAGAAAATTATGTTCTTACTTCGATTGTACACGCAATGTTTCAAGTAATGAATCTTTAGTCTTTTCAAGACTTGTGGGTTGAAGTAAATGGTTAATTGAAACATTCGCCTGGAATCACGCGAGTGCTTTTAAAACTAGATCACGTTAACAAGAAGTTGTTTTTAATTGGGTTATAAATGTTTTGTTGTAAAATCGGCTTATCTTTACAAGCTATTTAATCAAGATTAGAGACTTCATTAACTCGCATTATCTCTTCAAAGAGATTAGTTTAACGCGTTAAAGTTTTATTCATATGTTCGAGTTTATCGAAGGAGTACACTTTTTGTAGATCTACAATAAATTCTCCTTGTTTGAAAATTGTTTAGGTCAGAAATAACTTATAAACTGGAAAATAATTCAGCTAATTCTAAAAAGCTAGGCCTACTCTGAATTACAAGACCATTATGAATTATTTGCATCAGATATGATAGGTTTAAAATACAAATCTCGGTTTTGCAATAGGAATTTTCATTGCTAAACCTTTCGTTTACTTTAAACTTTCGTCAGAACTGAGCCCCTTTCCCTTTTTTACTTTATAAAGGCCGAAAAATACAAACCCGTTCCCGTCACCCGTACGTATTTTACATCGAAGTAGAAACATAATATTGCCTGTTACTTGCGAGAAGCCATCGAGTAATACAGTTCTTGTAGCAGGGTGCTAACAAATGCCAGACCCCGTTCACATATTTACTAAATAATAAAGGCTGATATTCTGTAAATACCATTACATTTAGCAGCAAGGCTTGTTGATACTTGATAGTTTCTATCTGTTGATAGGTTTTACTTCCCTACGTCTCGTACAAGAAATTACTTGCTAACCCAGTAAATGGAATTCACACCACGACATCGAGTGGAGTATTTCCTAGGCTCGCTAAACGGTGCCACATTGATGTAGGGTTTTTGTGTTCTTGTAGAGTTTATATTAAAAAGAATGTATCTCAGGTTTAACCCTTATCGTAATGAACATATACAATAGTTCAAAGTAGAAAAGAGCGAGACTGCATGTATTTTAAAGCTGATCGTATTCTATGCATCCTGCGAAAGCAACCAAAATAATTAGGCCTCAGCATGTCTATCAATACGAATAGAGAAGTTTTCCAGTTTCCATTTTAGGTTGAAACAACATATCGTATATTAGAAACAAAATACATTTTAGTACAATTTCTGTGGTGGTTTTATATTATACGATATATTACGAATACACAGGTGAAATTTGATTTTATGACCAAATGTAGCATCGATGCAGAATTCAAGAGGACCACAGATCACTGGTTTGATTGTAAAATCTCGCAACCGCGGACTATGTTACGATAATTCAAAGAAAAGAAATAGTTTAATCTGCTTATTTTCACTGTGCTGTTGGTATGGTTTTCTTTCATGTGACCAATAACTCCCATGGAAAAAAACAACATTTCGTTTACCTAGAATGCAAGAGTTCTAATAAAATTTATGTCCTACCATCAAAATATATCATAATGAAATATGACGTATTATTCAAATTTACAATCTGCCGATCAGCCATTCATCAAAAGTTAAATTCCACTTATGTTGATACCCAGCAGACAAAGTGTATTTCATGATAATGGTTACTGCTGAGAACATATGAGCCAGGATCTGGAAAAACGTCCCTTAAAGCCTTTTTGAAAATCGAGTTTTCCGATCAGCCTGTCGTCAAATGCAGTCCAATATGCATCCATGCTGCTCTATGTAAGTTACTACAGGTCACGATGAAGCTATTAGAGAACAACATGGATCCTGATCAGACTGTGCGTATGCACAGGCTGATCGGGATCTATGTTGGGCTCAAAAGCCTTAAGGGACGTTTTTCCAGATCCTGGCTCAATTATTCTTGCCAGGCTGTAACTCACAGAGGTTTTACTGAATAAATGGCTTTATGGACTGTATATAATAATGATTGCTAGGATACTTTAGATTAAGTAACCCATGAAATTTGCCGTTGAACCAATGAGCAAATCATCTGTAATTTCATTACAAAAGCTGCTTTATTTGAGTTAATTTCAGATATTTCTTTATTTTTCATTTTATTTTTCTTAATAAGATTGTTAATCATATATCAAATAACATGTGTGTGGTAGTATATGTTTGAAGCAATCATAACTGGATGATCTAATTTGCATAATAATACGATACCTAACTTAAAGTCCGGTCTTTTGAAATATGCTCTTTGAAGAATTGAAATTCATATGGCATAGTTTGTTCTTAACGAACTAGTTGTCTACGACAACGTTTCTGTCTGAACCCTGTTTGTGTGCGATAAATCGCGAGATAACGTTCAAAACATTATAATAAAAGTAACAAAGATTTTGCAGGACAGCTTTCAAACTTCCTTCATTAATAAAGTTAATGTGATTATGGTCATACCCGTTCATCAGCGTTAAAAGCTAGAAAACGTTACTGATGCATATTTATATTTGAAATGTAACATAAGCAAGACGGTTGATCTCCGTGGCGCTAAGAGTCCGTCGATGATCCTGGGGTACGATAAAATCCCGCCTCGATGGGTGGAGATAAAACCGGCAACATTGCTGTCGTTATCGTCCCGATCTGTTTTCTACCCCATGTATACAGACGACTTAAATAGTATAATAATCACCCTACAGCTCCCCGGGGTCCCGGGATGAAGTCTACAAAGCCGGTGTAAATGATCTAGTAATGACTCCCCCATACTTTATCTTGTAAAACAGGCTTATCAGTTTCGTGCTTGGAAAGACAAGAAAACGAGGCGCGCCACCTACAAAATGGCGCGTTAATTTTTCAGGTACTTGTTAACACGCTTGTTAAATGTCATTAATGAGATATGTTGATATGTCTATCTAAATGTTATCTTGATTGAAGAATAAGAGTAAGACAAACGAATGTCAAGAAGAAAGCGATACGAGTTCCGAATGTCTTAAAGCGATATGACTGTATTAGAATGAGAACGCTGCCTTTTTGTAGAGAACAACCATATTGCACTTTTAAAAAAATGTGCTAAATCTCATTCATAGACACGGAAAAGTCTAAACTGTTTAACGACATCAAAACGTAGACGATACTGTAAATGTACGTGGAAATACACGCATGTGTATTTCACAAAAATGTTTTAAAACTCATTTGAACATAACATTCTTTTATATTAACTGTGTTTCAGTCTGGTCGCTTTTTAATTTTCCTTGTCAATATCATCCATTTCAATAACGGGCTCCGCATTATAACAAGAATTGACATCTTTGACGTGTTATGTTATTGACCAAATTGTATAGTTTCGTTTGAATCCTGTCTAGTATAAACACAGTATCTAAAGTACCAAAAAAGCGCGTTCAATGATTTTTGTGCCATTTTCGATCAGTTGATTGTATTTATCATTCATCAGAGAAGGTGGCAAATTAATTTAAAGTCTTATTCGAAAAATATAGATTGCGTTATATGAAGGCATAGTCTACAATAATTATTTATGTAACGCATGTATAGATTTCTTCTGATTGTAAGCTTAACTTATTAATGAGAAATAATATACACGTACATGTAGGTAGGATCTATATAAAACTGATAATATCATAATAATAATCATATCACTATATATCTCGTTATTGTTTTCATGGCGTGTTTGTTATTGTTCAATTATTATAGCTTCTTATCTGACTATCTAATTTATGGTAAGAAATTGTTATGCTACAATAATGTATCAAAGGTCACATTAAATAAAAAGAAAACATCAATGGTGGTCCTATATATCTTGACTTAGTTTTCCAAAGCTGTATTAATGTTGCAATGGATCACAAATGATGATCTAACCCAGGTTTAAATCTCTTGAATGAAGTAGCGAAACTGTTACAAAGTGTGAAGACCAAATTATAGCACTAAATTAGCCTCCTGGTGCAAGGTGTTGCAAGGAGCTACTGTTTCTACTTCAGTCTATAAATCCAGACTGGCTGACAGTTTAAGTATCAATCCACCTACCGTTTGCAAGCACCAGAACCGGTCGGCCATTCTGATGGTCAAGCGATATCGAAACGGTCAAAATTTATGGTCAGATAATTGCCAAATTGACTGTTGTTTATCACTCCGTAATGAAGCAATTGACCATTGATTGAAGGGTCGCTTGACTGTCCATGACTTGGCTTTTTTGTGGCCTGAACACGACAGATCCCTATTTACGAGTCATTAGAAATAGATGCAAAATTATTATTTTTTAGATGAAAGTAACACATATCAGCACAGGTATCACTGTTTAGTTAGGCTCGAAGGTGTGGGTAGTCTATAAGTTATTTGTGAACAAGTAAGCTCAGAAATTCTAAGACAAGAACATACCATTCAACGATTTGCTAGTGTGGCGTGTGCTATAAGCATATCTTTTTTTTATTTTGTTAGAACTGTTTTAGAAAATAAGTAGTGATGTTTTGATATGCATACGACACTATATTTCCAATATTTTCGCGATGTATAATATATATAACTGATGCGTCAAATAGATTCAAGAACCAAGAAAACTTTTTTTTCCCGCAAAATTCGAACACTCTTTCGCGACTCGGACGATGGTTATTTTATTGACAAGTGGCCATTTCGCCTGGTTAATTGATGCTATAAACGGGGTTTCAATAAACCTCATGGTGTTGGTCAAAACAAATATCTGCTCATTATAGATACAGTGACATACTAATTATACACCAACGTTATCATTGTAGATCATTGCCGCGTAAAATCATTTGATTGCTAAACTAGATTGGTCGTTTTATGAGTGTTCTGGGGATTTTGGTTAATTTTTACCCCTTTCCAAAACAACCAAAAGTAACTTGAGCGCAATTGTGTAACAGTTGGTATCAACCCAATTAATCCGTTTAATGGCGACAAAATGTACGCATGGTTTTAAAGATGGTAGATTTCGCAAAAAATGTTTAGAAAGTGTATTTATAGCAAAAAGAATTGAGAATGATTTTTAATATAGTAGCTACAAGCATTTCCTGTCCTAGCTCTAGCAATGATTTCAAAATTCATAATATTGCGAAAAAGAGATATAAAAATAAATGGTTCTTTGAGAACAGGGTTCCAGAATAATTAAGCTGTGTTAGCAGGATGACAAGCAGGTCTGAGCCGTCTGAGGGGATATCCCATAAACTAGGAAATACCATCTGACGTGACACGCTTTATGAGGCTATTACGTCACCATGGGGGAATTCCCCAGACCCTGTCGGCTATTAATTATAGTCTAAAAGGGTTCCATTGTCTAATATCGACATCATAGGGGGGATAACATAATTTCGTAATTGTACCTCGCACTGTTTTCGTACACTGATGCATTGTGAATGCACTAGACCTTTCCCAAAATAAACAACGTTTTATATTACACCAAATGGAAGCTGCGCAACACACCAAAATGGTAATTAACAGTAGCGGAATGTGTGTAGTTTACAGCCTAGAATTATTGGTGGAAAAGTAGAAAATGTACCAAGATGTCACAAATGTTGATATTCCAAAACATACTATAGCGACGTTAAAACCATGTCTTGTTTTGGGAAATGGTCATTAAGGTAGGATTCCCGCCGTATAATAGAGATTCACATAACGTCGGCATTTTTCGGGCGACGTCGTTATCATTCGATTTTTTTTTTCATTTTTGGAACGTTTCCGTATAGATCGTATACCGCCGAATGTTTACGAAGTGGTCCGAAAAATTCTGACGCCGTATGAAACTTAAAATTGCCACATTACGGGCATTTTACCTTAACCCCTTTCCCAAACGACAAAATTTTGGGGTAGCACAATTTTAAAGATGCTGCAGACAACGAAAGTTAGATTAAAAAGATTGGATTAGTTTGGAATATAGCACAGAAAATATTGAGGCAAAAGGAGAAATTGCTTGTTATGAGCAACTTCTTCTTTTGTCTCAATGTTTTCCTAAGTCTTTCCTACCGGATCTTGTTTGGGATAGGGTTAAGATAACCTAAACGAGCTTGATATTACATCATCTTGTTATTTTCAACCTTTTCATACATCATGTCATTAAAACGCTTCGTATAAATGAACAATGTTGCATGGAGTGATAGAACGAATGTTAAAAAGCAGTCCTTTCAAGTTCAAAAACACCGTTTCTACATCTTGAATAAGCTGTAGTTACGGCGTTTTGGAACTGAAAAGACAAGCAATTTCCTCGAATAGTGATGCATGGAAATGTCATTACAATACATAGAAGCTTAATATTTTCAAGTATTTGTTTTTTGTGCGCTGTTTCTATACAGTCTGATTTATCGTTCTCCACTTCAAAGCGGTTCTAGCTTTAAGAGTGTCTAATTTTTGCAAAACTAGATATTTTTCCACACGACTTCAAAGAGGAACTCCTCATTTACCAGCTATAAATCATACACTAAATTGTTTTGCTTTTTTTCTCTGAGCGGGTAATTCATTAACACTTTAACGCTTTCCCAACCGATAATATTCCGGTACACTCAAATGGAAAGAAGTTGCAAACGACAAAATTATGATAACACAAGTATAAAATATTCATATCAACGCATATAAAACTTCAGAGGAAAGTAAATGCTGGCTTTAATTTCCCCTTTTTGCTTTTTAGTATTTCTGAATGCATATTTTAAAATGTAGTCGACAAAAGAAGTAACAGTTTGGGAAAGGGATAACAAAGTCGTATTTGGCGCTTCTTTTTTCACACAGAAGGCAATTCGTAATTACGCTTTCCCTGACAAGATTTAAACAAATCCACGATGTCAAAAGAACACAAGACTCGTAGTCTTTCTGTCTATCCGTCTGTACATTTTTCCATTGACTATTTGTATGTTTGTCTTCCTTTCCACATGGTGGATAATCAAGTGACTCGGACTTTCAGAAAATCATTCATAATTTTGTAAATATCTGACCAATTCAAAGTCGGCCTGAAACAGTGAAGGCTGGTAAATGCCAGGAATAAGCAGGATGTGGTGGATTTTTGAAAAAAATCAACTGATAAAAAAGTTGGTTGATCTTCAATAACTTTTAACAGTTGATTTTTCAAAAACCCGTCACGTCCATCTACTGTGTGACGTCTGTCCACCTTCGCTGCTTCAAACCGAATTAAAATCGGTCCAGTGGATTAAATACCAAAATTATTGAAGATTTTCTGAAATTGTTGTATCACGTGGTTATGAACGGCGTTCCATCCTCCTCTGTTCACTCGGATCTGTCTGTTGGATCTGTTTTCAACAACACTAATTTTGTAAAGCTATATTCTACACATTGTCGCTTCTCAGTGGAAAATCTCGTAACTGCAGCTTGTTTTTAAACTTTACAAGTATGAAGTTTGGACAAGATGTACATGTATGCCTTCGCCAATTGAGCAGACGGAGATAGTGATTTTAACCCATTACCAGACGACAAAATTTCAAACTAGTCCAAATTCAAAGATGTTGCAGAAGACAAATTCAAGAGAATAAAATTTTACGTTTTTGGTCATTTTGTATAGAAAACATTGTGGGAAATGAAGAAATTGCTTGTCACAAGCAATTTCTTCATTTTCCACAATGTTTTCTAAATCCTTTTATCTTGTGGGGAGTCAAAAGGCGTCACTGTGTGGTAATGGGTTAACAGAAATAGACATGAATTTGAGACTGGTAGTTTGAATGTAATTGCACTAGGAAGATTACTTGTAAGATACATGCTATCCTCTTCACGTGACTACTACACTTCTACTAGTAAATAAAATTTATATTTATTGGTTGCTACTACGAAATTAAAGTAAATTAAAGGACATGTTTCGTTATATAAAAGTGAAGTTATTATCCCATTAACCTTAATTTACGGTTGATTGGGAGAAGATCTTGGCAAATATCTAATACTTATAGACCGGTCTCTGAAAAAAGGCCCCATTGAGCATTTGTGACTACTGTGTTCCCAGTTCAGATTGTACCTAAGTTCAATGTAATCTTTGCCACTGCCACCCTCCTAGTTGTTGCGGATAATGTGGGAGCCGTTTGAGAACAATTTGGATCTTGATCAGACTGCGCGTATTTCACAAATGCTTTTAGGGCATTTTTCAAGATTTCATCTCGACACAAATGGCATATTGTAATTATAAGTTATATTAATGACAGCTCCGATTTGACAGTTTCTGTAGACGATACAATTTGTTTAAACATGACTGGATCTTACAACAATTTAGCACAAAAAATAAGGAAAAAGACAATATGTCTCGATCAATTTCATTGGTTGTTGTATAATTTTAGAATTCAGCAAGAACATATACCCTTCGGTGAATCACTGTCTCCATGTTTTTCTCCTGACATGGAAACCTACAATAAAACTATAGAATAATGCAGATGACTACAATAAAACTCAATTATCTTTATTTCTATTTAACTTTGTTAATTGTTACAAACTGACTCTCTTATTGCTTGGTGTATGTTGAGTCTTGGATAACTACTTTGGAAGAAACATTGTCTTACAAATCTTGAAACGTGATTCATATAAATGCGTCATCGCTTGAAATTCATGAATTATGAATTAATATAGATAAGAAACAAATGGAACAAATTAAGAAATGTTTATCTAATGGGTATATACGTAAATATCAAATTAAAAAAGAGTTATGAATACTTTGGAAAATAAATGACGTAAGTATATGATATATTGGAACTCTTTATCGTGAATTAATAGCGTAATGGCGTAATTACTGTTGTAATTCAATCATTTATGTATGACTTTAGAGCAGAAATATACGTTTTCGAACAAACAATGATGGACAGCAATAAATGAATACGCACCTGTCAATCTTTTGACGATGTCCCGCATAGATTCTAAAATTTGTATACAGATATTTTGTAGGCACATACTGTGTTAGTATACAAAACATCTTTATCAATTCTCCTAACCCATAGACATGTAACATGCAAGTCAGAGTTGTGAGAATAGTTAATTTGAGTTCCTTTCTTTCTTTAGAAGGAACTATCCATTCTTTAAAAGATTGAGTCAGATGCTTTGATTAACGAATAAAATGAGTACACATATGTATCAAATTTAACGTGAAATTATGTTTTTCTTTTAAATAACGATATGGAACTTATTGATTCTCCATAAAAGTTAAAATTTAACCTGTTGCTTAACCCTTTCCCAAACAAGACCTGGCTTTGACGTCTGTAATAGAAAAGGCTTGGGAAAACATTGAAACAAAAGAAGAAACTGCTGATAATCAGCAGTTTCTCCTTTTGTCTCAATATTTTCTGTGCCATATTTTTCACAAATGCCATCTTTAACAACATCCATTTTGTCATATGTGGCAGTTTTTGAAGTCGATCACCCTAAAATATTGCCGTTTTGGGAAAGAATCTGAATCTGACCAATGGACCAAGGAAAATATTAAAGTTATTTTTATTCTATGAACAGTGACAATGATTCCAATTTAAGGTATCCGAACCCCCCAAAACACCAAACAGTCTGAGGCGAAATTTGAAAAGTGCAAATTATTCCTAAACTGTGTTACATTTCCATTCCAAATACAAACATAAGCATTTTGCACGGTTTAGAATTTTGAATAAATGCATACTTATGGAAATATTTGACAAAAATTACCTCCCTTGCATATGAATATAGAGTAAAATAATATATGTAAATTATTTTCTTCTTGAAGCATAATCTTGAAATCCGGCACGGTGAATCAACTAAAGTGAAGAATATTTACAAGTGTGTGAAATTTGATGCAGTTCGTATGGCTAGAAAGTGTAGATTTTTTCAGGGTCTGTAAACCTTAATCCAAGGTTATTAGAGGCATGACGATAAGGATGCGAATATTTTTTCTCTTTTTTTTTTCAATCTTTTCTAAAATGTTCTTCAGCAGTAGTTTGAAGATGAACAATAAATTGAATTTGTAAGGGTTAACCCATTACCACACAATGACTCTTTTTGACTCCTTACAAGATAATGGTTTTGGAAAACATTGTGGAAAATGAATAAATTACTTGTGGCAAGCAATTTCTTCATTTCCCACAATGTTTTCTACACAAAATGACCAAAAAAAGTTTAAAAATCATTGATTTGAAATTTTCTTCTGCAACGTCTTTGAATTTGTAGCAGTCTTAATTTTTGTTGTTTGGTAATTGGTTAATGCAATATAAGTGCAGTTCTGCATATCAAGCGGTACTTGTATTTTACGAGAATTCATGTCAATCAGGTTATAAGTGTTTATAACGATGTAGATTAAAATGTGATTTAAGAGCATCAAGATCCACTCAAGATTCAAGTCCTCTGTCTGTCTAACAATAGTCTGAAGACGAACTGATGCACTCTTTGACAGGCAAGTTGGGTTTTAATTCTGTTTATCGCTGATTTTCAACAAATACCTCATACCTGCAGCTTAAAACAAGCTGCACTTACTAGGTTTGTGTTACAAAGATACGTTATATTCCATGTTTGATTGTTTTACTTAGTGCATATCGTCGGTGTAAATGCAAAACCTCGTATGTCGACTCTGGCGATTTCCAAAGTACAAACTTGTCTGCCCAGTTTAGACAATTCTTGCAGGTTTTTAGATATTTTTACTGATCAGTATTAATGACACATTATTTGTGAACAATATGTCAAAATTTCAAGTAAAAGATTTCAGTTTGGGAAAAGTTATTACACTTTTTTCCCTCCCCTTTAAAATTTTCCATAAACGAGATACGAAGTTTTGCATTTACAACGACGATATGTACATTTATCCTTTCTGAAAAAGAACTCCTTCTGTACTAAATAAAAAGACGACTATTTCCTAGTTGCTCCACAAATAGCACAGCCATTCTCATTTTTTGCTATATATTTCATTCAAAAAATAAATATAAAGAAACATTTCTGATTGAAGAAGTGCAAAATTAAACGTGAACTAAGTCATCATAACGAAGAAAAATGAATATGATATTTCACGGTACATTTATATTCCATTTCGTTACTATTCTGTGAGCCTCATGACGTTCCATGACGCCTCTTGTCAGGTTTCTCGGCAAGTTGTTTGTTTATGGCCCCTCCGAGCTCGGACATCCTGCTAAATTGCCTGAAAAACGGCTGTTAAAGGAGAAGAAATTTGTATGAGTTATGAGGAGATAATAATTGTGTGATGTCACGGAAAAAGGGTTGGTGATATTTTCCTAATACATGTATATAGACACAAATATCCCAATCCCGCAAAGTGACGTGTTCCGACGTTCTCAAGAAAAATACATTGTGGAAAAAAGAAGAAATTGTACGTACATTTCTTAAGTTTCACCACTTTGAAATTGTCGACTGCAGCACCTTTCAAATTTGCACAGTCAAATTTTAACTGTCTTGTAATCGGGTTGGGGGTGGCGTACAATTTGGTTTGACAACCGAGTAGGGATTTCTATTATTTGTTGTTTGTCATACTGTAATGTAAACAAAATTTCCAAAAAAAAAAATCTTTTCAAAAAATCAAATGACATATTGTTTCTTATTCTACGGACATTCAAGTAAACGATTCATTTTTATTTTTTCAGTAAAGGAAAGGCAGTTTTTGTTATCGAATATTATTCCAGAAAACTCTCATAATGTTAAGTCCAAGGACGTTAAGGATTATATGAACAAGACCCGCTTCGCACGTGTTCGCGGTATTTCTTGATAGCTCCTAATAAGGAAATAATGGGAAATAATTAGTAGCCATATCTTTAATTGATTTTTCAGAAGTCTGTATTAAGGACCTCGGATTCCATTTGTTTGAAGCATGCTCTTGACAGGTCCCTCACTAAATGTGTGATGTATATGGTGGGACGAAATACCCTCGGACCTTTGATTAGCAATCTGTCCCAAAATTACCCAGAAATATCATTTCTGAATTCCAAACGTGTAATGGATACTTCATGATTATATTGTCATCTTAGACATGGTTGAGCTAATGTTATTTATTGTAAATGCTATGCTTATTTATAGCCAACATACATATTTGGATCCACATGCATCAAGGCAAGCTGGCTATTTGCGCGTGTCTGTCGTGCGTCTGTCCGACGATAAACTTGGTATTTGAAAGACCCCAAAAAACTACATTTTCATTAAATGATCCCTTGGTAACCTAGCAAACAAAATAGAGATACCCCAAGAAAAGACTGCCACACAATGTTGGTGACTTTAAGAGCTTACACGAGCGCAAGTTTCATTCAGTTTGATCAACATCTCACATCCTGAGTTATCTGCCCTTGTATTTGAGAATTGCAATTTTCGACTTAGTTTTTACTCTAACAGCATCTAATAGCGACCAATCCAGATAAAACATAGGATCTTGAAAGTAAGTCTAAGCGCGATAGCAATATCACATCCTGAGTTATGTGCCTTTGAATTTGACAAAGTCCCTTTACGATTTTGTTTTTTCTATAACAACCATAAAAATTGACCAAGCAATATAAAATTCAAATAATATGTTGGCGATTATAGGATCTCTGTTGAATCTATTCTCACTATGCTAGGACGTTTTCTGGATTAAAACCCCTTGAATTTGACAAAAAAATATTGACCGATGTAGACAAAACGTGCACAAAAATGTGTTTGCATTCACATCTCTGCTTTACAGATTTTTGTAGAAAAATCGCTAAAATAATCTTAACAACCTTTACGAAAAACAAAATAGTTAAAGTTGTGTAAATCGTCTTATCATCGAAAACTTCGTAACTTTAGCTTGGTTTAAGCTGCATTTACGAGATATTCGATGAAAAGCAGCAAAATATTGTAAAACTATCCCAAGGAAACACGGACACAAGATGGCGCCACGTTTAATGGCGGCCATGTTGACGTATTTGTAACAATCGGCACGCGACAGGGGGCGCTCCTGATTAATTCATTGCATGGGGGTCATTTCACAGCGCCTTACTCGTAATCAATCAAAATACACTAGTCTTTCAATTCTTTAACTCTTTTCAATACAGTATGTGATTTTTGCGAACCTGGGAGAAAATACTTTGACAACCTTTAAGCAGAAAAAATGAAATTGCCGATTGCAAACGTGTTCTTAATTTCTCTGCTTTGAATCAAATTCAAAATTTTCATTCTCTCCACATTACATCACGTGTGTTGTCTGCAAGTATTTTAAATTGAATCTGATCAATATCCTGTTTTTGTTTGGAAAGGGTTCATTCTTCAAAGTGTGAATTTGCCCAGTCGGTCAGGGCTGAAGGCCTGTAATTTATCCGGGCGATCGGACAGTAATTGACCATGAGTGTTTAGGAGACGTAAGCAGGACGTAATCGTCTCCGACTGGTTGTTTCTCAACGTGATTGATGGGACGGGTCAAAAAGGTTATACAACCTCTCGCGAAAAGAGCAAACTTCCGCTTAAACAATAGGAAAGACAGTTTATTTTATGATTTGTTCATAGGAACAAAGTTTCCGTAAAGGTAAAATACGAACATGGAAAAATATGATCATTTTTAGAGGAAAGATGGCGTACGTATTAGGTGGAATTATCGTAATTTGTATCATCATTCGTCGTTATAACTTTGTGTAAATGAAGTAAATACGGTAAATATGCAATGATTTATCTCCAGAAATATTGTATATTTCTATAATTTAAGGACATTTCTACTAAGTAACTGTGACTATTCGAATTAGCAAACATTGGCCGGACGTAAAAATGCTAATATTTGTGTAATAAAACACATTTATGGGAACTCCAGGGTTAGGATGGGGTTTCCGTCGTCGTCGACTATTTTAACGACAATAGCAACTTCTTAAGTTTTACTCCGATTAACATTAATTTTATGTGTTAAAGAATCAGGTCCTAAAAGGGCGCCCTGAGGGACTCCATTAGGCACTGCCTTATAACAGATGTTTGACGAGGTAATTATTAGCTTCGTCGCGCTGTTTAAGTCGATATGGTCTCTCTTAACCCTTTCTTAGACTGTCCTTGTCTCTGACGACCCTACCAAAACCACACACGGACAATACAAGTAGTGATTGCACAGAAAGGAAATGTTATTCACTCCTTTTTCTAGCATTTGTATCTTTTCTTGCAGAATGTAAATAAAGTGTGTTCGTATACATTTCTGTCATCTATAACCGATTTAGATCTGGAATAAATTTTACCTTTGTATGGCAAAATCCTTTTCGTTGATATTGGCCCTATGGCGCCCTCTTTATGCAGGGGTACTTTTGCAAACGTTGTTATACTTATAGGCTAATAATTGTAATATGATCATGAGTACTTGTAGATGCAATTGAAATAATATCTTTCGAATAGACGTGTATTAATGTTTCGCTTTGTGTCTAGTCCATTCGAAGACAAACTGCTACAGTATGATAAAGGGATAGCACGGGTCTATTTTGTTCAAATAAGAGGGTTTCAATAGCATTAACTGACAAGTGGGATGGGAACGCGTGAATCTAGTTAGAAGGCTTTAAACGAATCCGTTTTATTTAATTTGTTCGACATTTTGTAGCGGTTGGAATTTTGTCCCGAAACTGTCAATGAACAGAACGGACCATAAATTAGATCATTTTCAAGGAAGGCTTTGTCTAATTTAGTTGAAATTAGTACTTTAACAGTAATCTTATCAGGAGGCATTTGGGCATCGCGTGCTTTCATATTACATAATGTAAATATTCCTCTGATAAGTACGAAAATGTTTGTCTTGCATAAACAATTATAGTTTTGTCGTGTTGATAACAGTATCGTTTTAAACATAGGTCGCTATCTTTGTTCAGTAAGCTAATTCGATGATAACGACTTACTAAAAATCAAAAGAAGATATAAAACACTTTTTGAGAAGGAAGACATATCTTTCATTGTCTGGCGTCCCGGTTCCTCGACATTTTCTAAACTGAAATCGTTAAATTCGAATTACTTGTTATTTTCATTCTACAAGTAAACTTTTGAAGACAACAAGTACATGTAAGCACAATCTCTATAAGCCAAACCTGCGCAATAGAGACAGTTTTCCTTCAAATTATCGTAGATGTACTTTAAAAGAAATAAAATCTCAAGGGAACAAAGACGCGAAAGTGCTGTATATGTATTGGTTCTACCCATATCTTAACATTAAAGACAATTCTCCTAAATTGTTGTAGATGTACACTGTACAGATATATCTGTCGTTTCTAGGTTTACTAATCACTTTACTATATCGCCTTGTAAAGACTCTAGTGTTGGAGCTACTAATTATCGCCCATGTTACATATACTTAACGAGACTACAAAATAATGCCTGTCACTAATTGTTACGGAGATTGTCAGTCTCAGTGATTCTACATGTATGTTATACACCTAGGTCCCTTTGAATATATATGTAAATTTGTGTTTGTCGTCTTGAATTTAAACAGACAGGTAGATTAGGACAATGTCAGACTGCACGTATGTAATGGCTGATCTTGTTTTTTTTTTCCTGCAAAAGCAGACGTTGAAAGAAATTGGACAATCACGGGCTTCAGAATTCTCACCTAAATTGTCGTGGATGTACAGTGTAGAGATATATCTGTCGTTTCTAGGTCTACTAATTACTTTACTGTGTCGCCTTGTAAAGACGCTAATGTTGGAGCTACTAATTATCGCCCATGTTACATATACTCGTCTTAACGAGACTAGGAAATAATGCCTGTCAATAATTGTTACGGAGAGATGCAATTTGTAGGAATTGTCGTAGAAGATACCAACACGGATGCCATGTAAAACCTTCTAGACCCAATGAATATTTCTAATACTAAAGTCGCCGCCATCTATTTTTTTTTTTTCGTTCTTACATACCAGTATTTTCCTGTAAATAGAGCTGTTGGTTATCCTCATCCCAAACTTCATCGTAAATCTACCTTCCGGGAACCAGAATAACACGAACCAATCAATCATTAGACAAGCGTACTAAATATACGGAAAACTTGTTCCCGGCCTGCCACCGATATTTATTACCATAGATGATCGAATCTGACAGATTTACACGAACACGAACCCGTCTTGTTTTCCATTTTACAAATGCGGCATGTCGTTCGCAAAACGGCCATTCTAGAAGACTGCAAAACTGCATTTCATGGAAAACTTGTTCGACCCAGCAGAGGTCAGCAAGATACTGGACTTAAAATAAAAAAGCGAAAGTACGAAAAACATTATAGATTCGAGGAATCCCTCAATGGGTGAACGTTTTGACCCTAACCAGCCTGCACTGTCCGTACAGGCTGGCTAGTATATAATCATTCACATCTAGAATGTTGGTACCTTTATTGCGTGACGGGTCAGGAATGCCAAACCCGTCGTACTAGCTGTCTGAAATGACTGGTCCAGGCTGCAATGTTTTAATTTAATCAGTGGAGAATGGACCTGGGCACACATGGGGCCCACTGGGATGCATGTATCAAAATTAATTACTCTCATCACCTCCTCGTTAAAAATGCTAGCGATCTGTGAAAACGTAATATACGACAGTCTGACTGCATCATACCCTTCTTAGACCTGAGCCGCGTTCTTTAGAGCGAGTTTTTTTTAAAGATTTCTTGCGGTGTTTTCGATAAAGCGTCTTTGAGACCGAGACTTTGACCGAGCTGTTCCGAATTCTTCATATTTATACAAATGACGTCATCATGGCGTCATTTCTATAAAGTATGGAGCATTTGGAACACCGCGGTTTATCAATGGAGCGTTCGAAACCACTCGGTCAATTATCTTTATATCGTTTCTACAGAGTTAACCGAGGGTTCCGCATGAAGAAAAGAGTAATGGCGCCCCCATTGAGCGACTTAAAATCTTGATCTAAAGAATGCTTTATGTTAAAATATCTTAAGAAATCTCAAGATATCTCAAGAAATCTCGCTCTAAAGAACGCACCTCTGGTATTATAACTAAACTTTGGTTTGGTTGTGGTAAATACCATTCGACAGTCATATCAGGGCGGTTGGAGTACCTTACCATTGATTCCTGTTTTATTCCCATTTCTCGTCATCTGTCTGTGTGGTTGTTTGTCCGTTGACATTTTTGTCTCAATAGTACATCTACAACATCCTCTCCGAACTTCTAGCTGCTCCTTAAAGGGACATTTCATTCCAATTTCAATTTTTGGAAAGCAAATTTGCAAAATTTGCTTTTCTTTCCAGTCGTGCTTCTCTGCACTTTAACATTCTCTGCATACCACACAACATCTCCCGGTCCTCCTCACTATAAATAGTTCTATCAAAAGCAAAGATCAATGACAAGAACAACCTTTCGAATATTCAATATTGAATTCTATAGTTGTACACAAGATATTCAATTGTGTGACCGATGATAAAACATCCAATTAAACATGTGTTAAAAGAGGAGAAACGATCACGTAGTAATTTGCTTTCATTACGGTTCAATAGCCAGTCCAATATCTTTCGTTGAAAATGGGTCAGTCAAGTTTACTGAACTATGAAATATGCGACCCACTTCAAGCGCTAAAAATAGGAACTAGGACACGTCTATTTTTAGAAACTTTCTATGCCCAAATTCTTACACGTTTTAATGTCCGAAACTAAACAATGATATTCGATAAGCCATGCATTTAATCGCGTTCACAATAATTGATTGATCAACTAAGTGGTTATTTTGAGGTTAATGACATAGACATCTTGTCTAATAGGCCTTGCTAGTATTCGCGTGTAGCTATAGGCATTTCAAAACGAAAGTAGAAATCTGGGAAACCAGAATATGTGATGGTATGCTCAAAATGCATAGAAATCAGACTAGCACTTGGTTTAAAAAACGGTGTTAACTTTTTAATCTATAGATATCACGGTGGATAACCCATGTGACTTTTGGGAAGCGTTAACACCGAAAAAATCGTCCGCTTCAAGGTATGTTTGGTTTAATTTCTCAGCTTATACTCTGTTGATTTTGACGAGATAAAGTGCACGGAACGCACATTTGAGAGGGCTATTCCCGTTTGTAACTCTGCTCCGATCCCGTGATTTCTTCAAACATTCAAGCGAAAGTTTTCTTCGGTGCATGTGAGTGCTTCCCACTTTCGTTTTGCACTTACAAACACTTTGGCTCGAATGTTCGAAGAAACCACTGGATTTGGAGAAGAGTGAGTTAGAGCCGGGAATAGCCCTCTCAAGGGCGCGTTCCGTGCACTTTATCTCATCAAAATCAATAGGGTATAAGCTGAGAAATTAAACAAAACATACCTTGAAGCGGACGATTTTTTCTGTGTTAACGCTTCCCTAAAGTCATGTGAGTTACCCACCGTGGATTTAGATCTAGATGAATAGGCCTACATAGAATCAAATCAATTTACATTGTTGGTATGTTAACCATTTCCCAAATAGAAACATTTCAGATTGGTCAAAATAAAAAAAAGCCGTAGCAGACGACAAAATTGGTACATACCTAGATAAAATTAGAACTATTTGTAGATAATACCAAAGACAATATCGAGGTTAAAGTAGAAAATTCTGATTATCAGCAGTTTCTTCTTTCATCCCAATATTCCCCCGAACATTTTCTTTTCGGGCTGTCAAACCCGGTCTTATTTGGGAAAGGGATAAAGTAGTGACGGAACACATGTTTTAGCAAGTAAGACATGTAGTTTTCAGAGATCAAATGCTTTCTAATTAGGGTATAGACTCCTTTCATTTATGCTTTAGTCCGTACCTGCAGAACACTTCCGGTAATCCGAGACTTCTCTGATGAAAATTCGCTCGATGATACTTGGATGTCGCTATTTACAACGGAACGCTGTCCCAGTCAAACACAAAAGAAAATTACGACACAGCGACATAACTTGTGTCGGAATTTTCTTTTGTTTTTGAATTGGACAGCGCTCCGATGTAAATAGCGACATCCAAATATCGAAGAGCGAATTTTCATCAGAGAAGACTCTGATTAACTTCCGGAGGCAAACAATGGGTTTATGGGAAATTAACATTGTATAAAAATAGAGAAATCGATGACGACGCACGTGCATTCAATATACAGCGATTAAGCACACGTGCATTCAATATACAGTGATAAAGAGAAGTTTTAAGTGGAACAAAAACTACGAAATTGAATGAATTCGTTGATAGCCGGTAAGATGGTTATTTTATTTGATTTATAGTCAAGACAATTCGGCATTTTTGGCCAACATTGGAGGGGCTTAGCCCCCCCCCCCTAGCTTCCCCCTGTTCCTACGGGCCTGTACATCAAATAGATTTATGAACCGTGACCTGTCGCACTAGTCTATTATACAAGAAAACCTACTTCAGAACATGACATTGGGTATTGGAGAACATATAGAGTGCTAGAATGCCTTATAGTCGTTTTCGGCTGGGAGAATTCGACATTTTAAATTCCCTATTTGTTTATGTCAAAGGGGGGTAATTCACAAAATTGACAGGTTAGACCTTTATTTTAGAGCTTGCTACAAGTGATACGAGAGATGTTTTGTGGTTTTTTGGCAACCCGGATATGACCAATTCCGTAAAAATAATGAATCGTTTATCGCGCGTATGTGGCATTAGATGAAATTAGCTGTAAATGCATTAAGGGCCGTAACTCTGACATTAAAGGAGACAAGGCAATGAAACTTCGACAAAACGATTGCCGAATGCCATGGAAATATTGTAAAAATAAAATCAGGCTTTTAGTTCGATACTTTTTCAGAAACAAGAAATCTTGCAGCGTACAGTTTTCTCTTTTGTTCAGTATATTTTGCTGATATGGAACAGACATTATCCTTTCATAATTTGTATTTTGTAACTTTCTAAAGAATCAAATTCAATTAATTACTTTTATCCAACTCCGTGTAATTCATATTGCTAACAACTAGAAAGGCCTTTAGACATAATCAGCAAATTTGCTTTCCAACAGTACTTTTAGTACTTTGATTTAAAATATGTCTTGATGTCAAGATTGGTTATTCTAATGAGTATAAATACTATTGGTTTTTTGAAGTTGTTGCCGATAAGCGAGAAACACGCATTTAAAGTTGAGACATGATCGATAAATTGCATATAAATCCGAACTGTTGTCCACAACAATTTGTTCAATTTTAACACAAAAATATAAATTTCTCGTAAACGGTGCAATATTTTGGCTCGAAATTTTCAGAATTTTCATAAGGAAATATGCTCTTTCAGATAAAAATAAAAGTAAAATTTATGACAAAAAATTCTGAAATGTCACTTTAAAGTTATATCAAAGTTTGGTTTAAAGTTATCCATCCATTGGTAGGAGACGAATGTTGGAAAGAATATTACCCGCATCCGGTAATCGAACCCGGGACCCCGCGACTACTCGCGTGTATCGGAGAATACCAAATAGTGAGGCCAAGTTTTGACAAAAAACAATTACGTAACCATCCTTATTTTAAAACACAGATTTTCATGTGCGTTTTTCACAATGCAAGTTCCATTATGGCTTTCTATGAACAATGTGCTCAGACTGTGAATGATAGCTCGAGAGGGAGTAAGATATCATCCATCAAGACACTAACTCGTACATACCACGTGTCAAATGTTCATACCTAACATACTGCTAGGACAGGGATGCTACATCATACACTGCTTAATGTTACACAGGGGATGATAACAAGGAAACAAATGAGAAGTCTGGTACAATCTGGTCCTAGCCCCATACTAACGACACAATTGTATATAAATAGAGAGGAAAACATACAATCCATCACTGTACTAACGTGTACATACTTCTTGTCAAATGTTCATACCAAACATATTGTTAGGACAGCGATGTCTTTAATGTTACACAGGGGATAACAAGGAAATATAGACGATCAAGCAAAATAATTTGTTTTACACAGTCAGGTCTCAATCCAAAATCAAACGACAAAATGTTAGGCTGCACGTAGCTCAGCGGTGTTACAGAATAAGATACCATTCATGACGGCACTAACCTGTACGTGTATACCATGCGCCAAATGTTCATTCCTGAAATACTGTAAGGACATCGCTACTCTGTCAAACATTATTTATAACAAGGAAGTATAGAAATGCACATACTAGCCAAATCTCTCTCTGAAACATTTGTGAAGACACAGATGAAGTTGAAGACAAAACAAACATTTCCAAGTGTTTTAAATGAATTTTATCTTGTTTTATAATTCAAATACTTTAACAAGTTGAATATAAACTAAACTGTTGTTTTCTTAACAATGTGATACCATTCAAAATGAAGACCTCCTAGGAAATTTTATATCTTGGACCATAAACACCAATCGTTCAAGCAATAATGATGCTCCATGAAGTTTGTAGTGTTTTCAGTAAGACTATCACGGACTACGTGATAAACCTTACAATGAGTGATGAGATTTGATTAAAGCTGGAGTTACGGATTTTTTCAAGAACACCGACGATTTCTTGACAACATGCTGCTTCTAGTTCAATGTTTTATACGAAACATACGAAGCAAATTTCGTACAAGACGCTAAATATGTACACAGTACTACAGCGTAGATAGCATTAAGAGAATTAAAAAAGGTGTTTCTGATATACATCATTTTCTTTCTTTTTTTTTTTTTTTTTTTTTTTTTTCATTTCGATGCTTTCCAACAATTTTGGTGGATGTCTTATTTTGCAGAAATGTATTAACGACGAATATTTTAGCATACTTTATATTGAAACTACATAACTACATCTTCAACAAGCCGTAGATACTGTGATTTTGCTTCCACTTACAGTCCATATATCTTTCACGTAGTGTTTAGTTTGCTTCTAGTTTATAGTCTTTGTGCACTGTACTATGTTAGTAGCCATTAAATAAATTCTTTGTGGTGGTTAAGACAATTAAACCAATTCCAAGAGCGTTAAGTTGATAAATCCGACTCCTTACTTTTCCTCGGCCCTATTCCGTGTCTATACTTTATTCAAGAGGATACGTTCGTATCTAGTTTACATCGATATTGAGTGTCGCAGTCAATGTACTAGCAAAAAACTTGTTTATTTGACATCGTTAATGTGATAATTTCTACGGAAAAGGGGTTGCTTCATTTTCACTATAAAAATAGTTAATTCGTTCTTTGTAAAAAAAAATCAACCAAGACATTAAGCATTGTGTTGGTGGTAGTCACATAATTATTAGACCATCTGTATAATTGAATGGACAATAAATTAAACAATATACAAGACAATGCCGATAAAACACGATATAGGGTGATGGAAGAGCAATAAAATAGACGGAATATATTGATAACGAATGCGTAAACAAGACGTTCTACTAATTAAGCATCGACTTGTTTATTGTATAATATCAATCACACTGTTACTTCAATCAAATATCGATTAATGTTCGATCTCCTCTTTGATAGATTGGCTTTAATTACTAATTAGCATAACATTTGCATAATTCATTAGAATACGTGGGTATTATTGTATGGCAGTTGTCTATGTAATAGATCGGTCAGTGATATGTTTCAATATACGTCAGCTAATTATCACTGATAAGACACATTTGGACACATTTAGACAATTTTCGTTGATGGGAGATCAAAAACATCGTAACTACAGCTTCAAAAAGCTGTAGTTACGAGGTTTTGGTCTTCCATCGACGTTTTTATTGCAGTATCTAACTCCGACGTGTTAGATACTTTGTCAAATATATCGACTCTAATTATTGTATGTGGTTTTATGTTATGTTAGAATAATAGACAATAAGCAATATTGATAGGGACTCCCACCTCAACCCCCACTCAACGACAGTCCCTTCCATTTGATCTTTATATATCAAAGTCGCAGAGAATGCAGATTGTAAACACCTCAGGAAATTATAGCAGATACAGTCTGAAACTTCGTAAAATGGAATAAGCCCTAATATGTAGGTCATATACTGTTAGTCTTGCAACGTTTATATATCTATCTATGTATCTTTTTTATGTTTTATTCAATCAATCTCATATACTCGCGTCTTAAGTCTCTCTTACAACCGCCGTGCGTCTTTATAAATCGTGCGTTTTAAAACGCACGATTTATAAAGACGCACGACGGGTTGTAAGAGAGGCTAAAAGAATTGTTCGGTCAATTCTTTGCTACGTGCAGTCTGTGTCGTGGTTGCGTCCACCAAAAACGTATGTTGCACGTATGTTGCATCTCACGACTATGCGTACGTTTTAGACGCAGACCGCACGAAGGAGCACGTACGGCCGGTTGTAAGAGAAGATTTAACTGCAAATTAAATTTCCTAGCCCCTTTCACAAACGACAAAAGACAAAGTCAAACGTTTTACAGACAACAAGTCATTGTTCAACATAATACATATATATGTATGTATTACATTTATAATTAAAAGAAACAGAAGCCAAGTAATGGAATGAGAAGAGGCTTATTGTTAGCACTATTTTTTTCTTTTCTCTGTTACTAATGATATCCTTACTATGGACGTGAAAACCAGGAATTGTTTGTTTTTGCAGGCTCAAAACACTAGATTAACCTCGCACTTTCCCAAGCAAGACCGGGTATTGGCGTCCCTTTAAGAAAGGGATTTGGAATACATTGAGACAAAAGAACACACTGATAATCGCCATTTTTTCTTATGCCTCAGTATATTTCATGCGATATCCCATACAAATCACATCTTTAGTTTTATTAAATTTATCTAAACAGCAGCTTTCATTGTGGGTCATCCATATTTTGTCATTTGGAAAAGGGTTAAAGGTTGTCGTCAGATATTTGGTTCATAGTTTCGATAAGTGAGATGCAAATGTGTATAAAATCTGATTCTTTATCATTCCAGATGCGAAGAGAAGAGAACAAGCTGCGATGTTTGGAAAACACGCAAACCCGAAGAAACGGCGAAAATCACGAACAGCTTTCACAAACCAGCAAATATACGAACTAGAGAAGAGATTCCTCTATCAGAAATATCTGACACCAGCCGACCGTGACGAAATAGCGCAACATCTCGGACTTACGAATGCTCAAGTCATCACGTGGTTTCAAAATCGACGAGCAAAATTAAAACGCGATTTGGAAGAACTGAAAAATGACGTTGTTGCTACGAAGCAACTTGTTAGTACAAATCCTAATAGTGTAGAGGCGGAGTCTGTGAGTTCGGACTGCGAGATGGGGCCGGGAATGGGCGAACAATCTCCGGCAAAACGGTGTAGAAGTGAAAGTAGAACTCCCGAGCGTGATCTTCGGTCATGTTCGCCAAATATTACGGAATCTGCCGAAGATAGATGTGACTCTCCGGAAGAAATAATTGTGGACGATAGAGACGATCTTCCAGACGGGTCGAAATCTTAGTGAACGTTAAATAATGTTTATATTCCTAATCATCGGTGTTATTGCAAACCCTCGTAACTTCAGCTTGGTTAAAGCGGAGTTACGAGGTTTTGCGATAACACCGAACAAATACCATATTAACCTTTCCGTTGATGTTTTACAAGCCCATGGAAATAGCATGACCTAGATAACAATTCGGAGTACTTTACATGTGGAAGTGAAATCCGACCTGGTCCTTATTGGGAGAAATCTTAAAATGGATAACGAAACAATAGGGAACGATTTTATTCAGCTAATCGTGACGTAAATTCGGACAAACAATAGTAGTTTGTTGGTGTTGTTATAAAATCACGTAACTATGGCTTGATTTTAAGGGAATCGAAAGACGGCATAATTAATTTATGACTTACAAACCTGAACTTACATCTCTATTCATTTTACCTATATTCTGTCCAAATTTGCAGAGATGTTTACATTGTTTGCTTCAAATTGTTTGAAGATGGTCATTTATGCCTGACTTGATCATTTTCTAGTAAAACTGTTGTTGCTATGGATAGGATAATAAGAAAAAAATAAAATCGCTAGTACTACACCAGCAAAGTAGCAAAGTTAAACATTGAGAGAAAATGGGAAATTGTTGGATTTCAGCATTCTCCCTCTTTTCTCCCTACGTTTTTAGCCTTTCTAATGATATACAACGATGGCAACAACAAGGTCATTGTAGGAAATTCAATTTCAATTCTTTATTCAATAATAGAAGACCACCGGCCCATAATATTAATACAAAACCTCATATGATATAATACATTATATACAAGTAACAATCCCTATTGAAAGGGCTTATTACATACGAATTTGGTTTTGTTCTGCAACAAAAAAAAAACACCCTTAGAGAAAAGAAGAAATTGTCGAATCAGCAGTGTCTCCTTTTCTCTCAGTGTTATCGTGCAATAAGAAAATCTTGTATATATGACAAAGCATACTTTGTCCTCAGCATCTCATTTCCGTTTTGGGCAGTTTAAAGTTGTTGTTGTTTGGGAAAGGTTTAACCTTGTTCCAGCTAACTGTGGCGTAATTTCGGACAAACAATAGTAATTTGTATGTGCTGTTATAAAATCTCGTAACTACGGCTTGATTCAAGCCGTAGTTACGAAATTTCATAACAATACCGACGGTTTACCAAACATAACAATAAACCCAGTCTATTTTTAGCACAAAATTCGTTGCCATTTACGATATTACGTTGGAGAACCACGTGACACAACAACTGCAGAACATTTTCAGAAATTCTGTCAATACAAGGCCGATTTAAAAATGGTTTGAAGCAGAGAAGACGGAAATACGTCGGGTATTTGATGAATGTGTAAGATCCTATCAAATTAGCTGATAAAAAAGTTATTGACAATCAAGTAAAATTATACTTGGTCGTCAATAACTTTTTATCAGCAGATCTTTATAATGCTGCTTTTCAACGAAAACCTCGTAACTGCAGCTTGTATGAAGCTGCAGTTACGAGGTTTTCGTTGAAAAGCGATAATATGATCTACCGCATCCAGCGAATGCCCGTTATCTTTACACATTCAAATAAATTCAAAATGGTCGCACATTAACAGAATAATGAACAATTTTCTGAAATTGTTTTGTCACGTCACTACCCCGCCGTATATATTTGAATATCCATTTTATTGTTTTATGTCCCGATTTCATTTGTATATAATAGATCTAATAAATCATTATAAATTAAAAGAATACCTAGAATAAAACTTATCTTGTGTTATTTTTAGTTCGAAACAACAAGAAGGACAATTGCGGTCTTTCAGATAAGCCCGTTCTTAAAGCTGCTATTTCCCAGATTCGGACCGAAAATTTGTCAAAAACAAATGAAATGTACACTTTTTAAGCTTTATATGACCTGATTAAATGATTATGACAAACTATTGAAGCAACAAATTTTTTTTCGCAATTTGATACCAAATTCATGAAGCGATGTCGAAAGTAGGTTAAAAAAGTAGGACATGCGACTTTCTTGAATGACGTCACAACATACATGATGACGTCATATTAAAATTCAAGTATGAATACACCCAAATACACTTCCAATTTGTTACTAAAAATAGTAACACTTTTTGATGCCAGATCGAGGCTCTGACCCAAATGTGAGTAAAGCATCCAACGTACAATGGAAATGAACGGAGGAAAGAAGAAGTTTAAGAGGAATCACACACCGTTTAGTGATGATTCCTCTGTGAATCTCGACGGGATATCATTGACTGACTTCCATTTATGGCCTTTATCGGCTTTTAAGTCATTTTTGACCCTCCGAAAAAGTAGTATCCTCGGATCTTTCGAGGACCTAGCCGCAAGGTTAAACTGTCATATTCACGTTACAAACCCCCTTCCCCCCCAAAAAAAGTATGAAACATGCCATTTTCAGTGTGAAGATGGTTATGTCAGTGCCCAAAGGTTTATGAAGAAAGATAATTCATTATGGTAGATCAATTTGATAATAAAAACATAGCTGTTAAAGCCCATTTCCCAAACGACAAATTATTTAGACTTTTCAAGTTTGACAGCGGCTTAACCCTTTCCTAAACGGCACCTGATTCAATTTGGAAGCTCTTGCAGATAACAGAATGGGTATCATGAAAGTAGGTTTTTTAAGTGCAAGGGCGGATCTAGAGTGGGGGGTGGGGTCGGGATGTCCGCACTCCCCTCCCCCGGAATCAGCCATAAATTGAATGTTGACTATATAATTAAAGCGTCAATATATAATTTAACACATTTAAGTCATCATTTGGGCGTGGACCCCCCCCCCCGGCAATTGGGCTTGGACCCCCATGAAAAATATAGTAATATAGTAACGAAAACCTTGAGGCAAAAGGAGAAAATGCTGATTAAAAGTAATTCATTATTTTGCCCCTTGAAATGATTTTTGAAACAATCTCTGTAAGACAGTCAAAGACGGATCTAAAAGGGGGTCGGGGGTCCGAACCCCGCCTTGAATAGGTCGAAAATCGAATTTTGACTACACAGCGTTAGTATGGTATCTAACATTACAAAATTCACAAATTTAAAGACATCTTTTGGGCTAGACCTCACCCCCCACTCCTTGAAAAAAATCCTGGATCCGCCCTTGACAGTCAAAACATTAACATTTCTTGTTTGGTAAAAGTTTAAAACATTTTTCTTTTCATTTCTGTTTTTTTTTTTTTTTTTTTTTTTAACGCCTCTCAACAATATTTCAGCAATAAGTTAATTTATAATTGTCCACGCTCCGCGGCTGGGAATCCATCCTGTGACCTGTCCATTATTGGCTCTAATCTAGAGCACAAACACATGCAAAATATTACCGCTCACACTTGGACAGTACTAAGGAGCTCACTTGCTCCTGCAAAATTCTTTTTATATGGTTTTCAAAAGCAGTAGCTCATCCTGAACTTGCATGGTGGTAATGGGCGATGGAGACAGGGTACGGATGATTACAAGCCAAAAAATCTCTTTTTTTCAATCAAAGTTGCAAAAATATTCCTGTAACTGAAAACTCTAATAATTAACGCAAATGACTGTATAAAATATTCTTAATACTTAGGCAGAATAAATGAAAATTGCTCGCGCGAAAATAACGACTCGCACAATGAATTATATAGTAAAAAGACCACGTGACCTTTTGTTTGCTCACTTCATGCGCAGGTCACGGTTAAAAATTTGGAACTGTATCAGGGTGTATCTCGTTTGAATCTTGGTCCGCCCTGTATGCGCATGCGTGACAGTTAAGACATAAATTCAACCGCATCTGTGACGGAGTTGAATTTGGGTTTGGATTCTCCCTAAATTCGACTGTCTCTCTTATAATTTCGGCTCAATCTCTGTATGAATCGCATATTATTAACCATTCTGAGGTGCCCAACACAAAAGTTTTGCATATTTTTTCAAAAAATTTCATTTTTTTGCAATTAGACCATCTGTTACCCTCCAGCTTTAAGCAAGACATGACTTTTACGTCCCTAATAGGAATGGCTTATAAAGAAACATTGAGACAAAAGAAGAAAACGCAGATGAGCCTTTTCGTAGTTTATCTCTATGTGTTGATAGCCTTTCTTCAGATAACCTTTACTGTCTTCATTTCCATAATGTCCTTCAAAAGCATTTCTTTCGGCGACGTCCAAATCAAGAAAATTTTAAAATGTTTGGACTATGCCTAAAATCGATGCTATATTCATTTGCCCGTCTACTAGGTTTCGGGAACACAATAAATTTAACCAGTGGTTGAAAACCAATTCAGATGGATCTATTAAAGTCTGTGAGGCAGGAGTGTAATTTTCTATTGTTGAGACACGTGTACACATTTGTTTTAAACTAATTATACACTTTCTAGGACCAATTAATGCCGCTTTCATCCCGACTCTAAACCATGAGAAAATCCAAAATTCAACAGTCAACATGCGCCTGGCCTCCTGAGTATGCTTCAAACTTCGTTCGCAGAAATTAGTTAACCCTTTCTTATACGACAAAAAATTGTACCATTTCAATTTGAACGCTGCTAAAAAGCTCATTTTGATATTGATAGTGATTTGAGATGGTGGTTTCTAAATACAATACAGCGCAGAAAAAGTTAAGGCAAACGTACGAAATGCAGGTTACCAGCATTTTCCCCATTTGCTTCAATGTGTAACCCATTCACGTTTAGGGAAGTCAAAACCAGGTCTTGTTTAGGAATAGGTTAATGGGCAACCTAACGACGGTAGATTTTATGTCCCGTGGACATGTGGAGAGATGACGGCGGACTCAGGATGGAGATTGCGCATCATGGGATGGATAACGACTACGGTCAAAAATAATTTCGATTCTGGTCAAATATTTTGCTATAACTCTTTTATTTCTGTGTCAATTGTTAAAAGGTTTGTTGCATGTACACCCGCCCGACTGAGCTTTTTCCTCAGATATATAAATTATTTGTGAAACCCTTTTACTTTTTCCAAAATTTGATCCCAACCGACCAAAATACGAAATGATAACGACAACGGCCAAATCAGCCACGCTTCATGTAGGAAATTGTGCGATAACTTTCTTATTTTTATGTTAATTTTCAAGCGGTTTGTTACATGTACCCTCAACTTACTGGGCACTTTCCTCGGATGTATGACTTATTTGAAAACTCCTCATACTACTGTATTCCCAAAAATTGATCCCAACCGACCAACTTTCTTTTTCAATATATATACTTCTTTCCCAGGTCTAGGAATATTCGCATTGACGTTGCTGTATACCAATAATTCCATCCGTGTATCTTTGGTCCATACCATTTAAACGGAAAGTCTGCACTTATCGCCAATTTAGTTTAATCTGGACATCAAAATCAGAATCTTAAAGTCTTCAACAACAGTACCATTTTTAAATGTCATGTTATAAATAAAGAGAGCCAATGAAGCCGCGAAAAAAATCCCAAGAAGCGTATGGGAAAATCGATCTGAACCCGAATTCAACATCCAATGATAAATGTCATATTTCGTTAAAACCGCGAATTATCTGCCAAATTCGGATTATTAATTATCATTGTCATCTTTTAATTAACGAATCGTGGTAGAATATGGAAATGCGTCGAGTCGCGGCGAAACAAATCTTATTTTTTTTTCAAGTTTCTATGGGGACAGATATTTTTAATATTTAGATACTATACATGTATAGTCCAGTCCAGACATCATGGCACATGTTTACAAATGTGACCCGTCACGTTAAAAGGGACCTTACCAGAAATACAAAAATCCAAGTTTTGACAAACTAGTCATGGTCAGCATATGTCAACCAGAAGACGCATTTGGAAAAGGAACACATGCTAAGACAGATTAAACATTCTAGTTTTAGAAAATTATATATATTAGACTGGAAAGTATCGGCCCTAGCCTGGCTGCGCTGACTGCGGAGACAGGCTAGGTCGATACTTTTCACACAACCTATAAAATCCCTTTTAGCGTGACGCGTCACATAAATGTTACTTATTTAAAGATGGAAATACGTTCCTAACTTTCAATACACTTTGCGTGCGTTGGTTCTAATCTTGCAGGTGTGACACCTACAAGATTCGAAACGTCACGTGTAAAATTACAGGAGTATCTTTCTGTGTTTAAGTAAAGTCTAATCAAGTTCCGGCCATCTCCAAAAGCTAGAAATTTTCTCCCTAATCAGTCTGCACAAACTGCAGAATCACCTGAATCTATTACCCCATTTTTTCGCGGTAGCACGTCCAGGAATCGTTCTAAATGTCCTTTTAACAATTGTGGGAAACCAAGCAGTGCTTGTAATTAACAATATTAATTGATTTTATTAGCGAATAAATCATCTTTAGAATCCACTAGGCTTTGTGGTACATTACAATACGAGGTTTGTAAAAGTATCGACATGTATTAAACACGAATCGACAGTCACTATTGAATCGGATATGAGAAAAGAAGATTATGTCGACGTGAAAAGAGAATGTTGTACATAACAACGGCTATTTCAGTAAGTTAAAATACATCTATTAATACCACACGCAGCAATCACGTGACTGTTATGATATGCTTTCCTAACTTATGTAAACAAAAACACTCGGTAAGTACACATTTTCTCAAATTTCCATTTAAATATTAAACTCTCAGTATTGAGATACGTACCATTCGATACGTCGTAATCTCCAGTTTATTTTGATACCAAGATATTCCCTCAAATCCCTGTCAAAGCTGAGAACAGTTGTGCAAAGTTCAAACATTTCTTAAGAAAATATATCACGGCATTCAAAAATACTTTGCAGGAATGTGCTCAGCTTTGACAGGGATTTGAGGGAAGATATTGGTTTCAAAATAGACCGTATAGTTCGTCGTATCGAATGACACGTATCTCAATATTGAGTGTAAAAGTGACATTTCAGAATTATTTTTACATAAATTTTACTTTTATTCTTTGAAGGCGTATTTTTCGCTTATGAATATTAACTTAAAAAAACTGATAGCATTTCTACGCATAAGAATAAACAATCTTTGCATCAAGACATACTTTTAAAAAATGAAATAAATGTGAAATGTCACTTTAAGTATTTGATTCAAAATTTGAGAAAATGTGTACTTATAATAGATTCACAATTAAACGAGAATAATTTCAGTTGTTTTGATAAAGCAATTCAACTGTAATTATTCTCGTTTAATAGGGAATCGATTATATACTCAACGGCAAAAGAAACTATACGATTTCAGATTTAATTTATTTTTATTATTTCAAAGCAAACTTGTAATATTTTCACGACTAGAAATTTGCATAATTATTTGTCAGTATAATAAATGAATACATCCGTTTTATTGGCCAAAAGTAAATATGCACTTGCATATCATTAAATTCATTTAAATACCCCACCCACATAACGATGTTCAAGATATTGCTATCTTTTTTCGGCATGTGTAGTCTTCGTTGCTAAGCATATGATAAACCAGAGTTAAATTCCAATTTCCACAACAAGGTAAGCCCCTCGACGCCGGTAAAAACTGTGTAGTCGGCATGTTCAGACAGGAACCACAACGTTTTACATTTCTAAGCTCGTTTACTGATGAAATCAGACAATAGTTAATTTCTAGAACACATTTTGACACTTACGGAGCTCAAAACGTGAGAAAAAAGGGAACGAGCCATAAACAAGACCAATAATTCATGTTTGGCAATAACGTGACGTTAACGTAACGTTCTCCAGACAACTGCAGGAAAGGCTCATGAGATCAACATTTGAAATGAAGAACCGTTCAACGTCTCATTGGAAACATTATCCTCCGTGCTAGGCGCCTGGTAGACTGAGGCCGTCAGTGCTAGACGGAGACGACGTCATCGCTCACATTTGACCAATATGTCACAAGTTTGACACTAATCGACTGAGTAACCCCCCTCTTTTGTGACGGGAAATAGTTTTATATTAGTGTCGTATGCAGTTTAAGACGTGTGTATAGAAATACGCGTTTATATTAGAGAATTCTTCACTTTAGGATGGTTTCTTAATGTATTAATCCGAGAACAGACGGCTGGTCTTAACCGCATGATTGTGCTTTTCAGTCGATACTGTAAATTGGGACACACAAATAGTGACTTTAGATCAAGTTTAGAACAAATCCTGATCATTTTTATTCGAATAAAGGGGATAAAACATCAATTGCATTTTCAATTTGACCCCTTTATAAATGACACGGTAATGGCCACATCAAGAAATAGTGAACACTCTCTTCTAACCCCACATTTCTCATGCCAAAAGGCAAACGTATATCTAATATAAAATTAATTTCACGAGCTGTGACTAAGTTTTAGAATTCAAATGAAAGTAAGGTGTATAGTTTCTTTTGCCTTTCAGTATATTATACATTCAAAGTTAAACGAGAATCGATACAAATATTTTGGTTTATTTTAGGTTGGACTTGTATAAATGTGTATACTTTTTTACTATAAATAGTCACATAATACACCCTGCCACCCCTATTTTCCGTTATCGGCCTAGTCTCTCATAAGTAAAAGATTTTGAATCGTTTATAGCTTTGTTTACAAAAGTTAGGAAAACATATCATAACAAAGTCACGTGATTGTCGCCTGTGAATACGTAACCGATTTGAATTTGGTTCAAAGCAGAGACAATGTCGTGGATTTTCTGGGTGTGTCTTTAAAATAATGTCTGATAGAAAGTTATGAAATTAACCCATTACCAGACGGGAACATTTATGGACTGTTCCAATTTGAAAGGTTTTGCACAATAGTTTCAAGGGCTTGGAATTTTACTTTTATAGGTGTTTTTGTTTAAAAAACATCGTGGGAAATGAAGAAATTGCTTGTCACAAGCAATTTCTTCATTTTCAGCAATGTTTTCTTAAGCATTTTTCTTTGGGGGCGTCAAAAGTTGTCAATGTTTGGTAATGGGATCCTTCACATCCGATAAATCTCTAAAATGTTTACAACTTCTTTCTTCAATCCTAATTCAAATCGGTCATTTATTCACAGGTTTATTGAATATGTATGTTCATATTGATTATGTAATTCCTGGTGATGTGCCAAGTGGTTCTCCTCTGTATACGATATTGACCAATTTGTATATTAACAAACATTATATGGACCCTGGCAAAACATCCTTATACACGAACATGTACAATGTTATACGTTTTGTCATATTTTCAAAAGTTACGTGCGTATATTCAAGGAAAAAATGCATTTTATATATTCAACACATAATATATCTTTGGTAAGACTTTCTAAACAATTTCTGCCAAGTTGCGTTTATAAACAAAACAGTCGAATTATTTTTCAAATCGAGCAATTTCCGTCTCATCAACATACATTGACATCATGCAATTCTGATATACCGAGATTTAAAATAAGGTAATCTTAACCGTATTGGACATTACCTTTCAGACTTTCGCTTTCCAGCGGTATGCGATTAACCCTTTCTTAAACAATATAACTACCAAAACGTCTCAAGTTTTGTTGTTTGAGAGTATAATGTTGTCCAAGTAGAAAGCCGCAGTTGGCGACAAATTGTATGTTGATAACGATCGAATTTGTGTGCGATATAACATAGAAAAAATGAGATTTAAGAAGAAAATGCTGAGAATCAACAATCTGTTAATTTGCCTCAATGTCCACGCAAACTTTTTCTACAAAAGAGACGTCAAAAGGAAAGGGTTAAATGTAATCGAGGAAATTCAGAAGCAGAATAAACGCGTGTCTAAGACAGCAAAAACGAAGGAAAAGATTGTCTTGAGAAACCGTCTTATAAATCAAACCGCAGTACGAATCAATTTGTTAAACATTTTCAAGTGAATTAAACTTCAAACATGTTAATTTTGACTGCGCAGTTTTTCAAAGATGCAAGTTAAAATGTATGAGAGTCTGTTATTATAGAACACGCCCCCTCTTTGTTTACCGAGCCTCGCTTTCAAATCTGTACTATTATAGAAACCGTTGATTATGGGGTAGCCTTTTATTGTTGAGAAAGGGGCGTGTTTCAGTCGATTGGGATATTCCCATAAATGGACAAACACCGGTAATTTAGACGAATTAAGGCCTATTAGTTAAGCGTGACTGCATGTCGATGTTAAAGGTGAAACTCTTTTTGATACACATTGGTTGTTTAGTGGGACCCGATCCTAATCTGATTTAGGGACGTCAAAATAAATGCAGAGTTTGTGGCTTGATGGACATGCATGGTACAGTAAACCATATGGCATGTTCACACTCGGCCGAAATTATTTTCTAAAAAGATAAATAAAAAAATGCGCCATCTTTTAGGCTGCTCAGGTTGAATAATTTCTGAAGACGATCAATGGTCGCGACCAGTAAAAGAGTATATCGCCGCTTTTCAATGAAAACCTCTTAACTGCAGCTTGTTTTAAGCTGCAGTTACGAGAATTTTGTTGAAAAGCGACGATATATTGCAACAAGAGAAATAATAGGGGAAAATAAGAAAATTATGTGAATCGGTACCATAAATTTTGTTTTATTTTGTTGTGTAAATTGCTAATACCTCTTGGGTCTATGACCTTCTAATTTGAAAAGAATATATCTATATTTGTTGTTTGTCAACTTATTCAATTGAACCAGGGAAAACAAATCTGTCAGATGACAAATGGACTCCTGTGTCTACCATTTACCACCACCTAAGATTCCTAAACACCGGCGACTTAGATAGGAAACTAAAATCGTGTATTTTCAAGGAAACTCAGAAATAACTTCAAGTTCTAGCACTGAGTTATAAGGCTAATAGCAACTCTCACATTTAGAGAAAGTATTGTGTTGAGTCAATTTTAATAACGGTATATAATTCTGTCCATAATTTCAAGAATATTATACATTCAAAGTTAAACGAGAATCGATACAAATATTTTGGTTTATTTCAGGTTGGACAGGTATCAATGTGTATAAGTTGTTACTATAAATAGTCACATAATACGTCCTGCCACCCTTTTTTCCGTTATCGGTCTAGTCCCTCATAATTAGTAAAAGATTTTGAATCGTTTATACTCGATCCATTGTTCAAACTTTTATCGCTTGTTTCCAAATCTTATCAATGGAAAATTATTTATAAAAAAACAAACGGATTCGATCGTATAAGTAACTTTCCCTTGTCACATGGAAATTCTTCAGACATCTACAAAAGAAAAAGTAATATTATCTTCAACGAGGTTTAATTTTCATTGCATACGTTGTGATCGACACTGGAGTGCTGCATGAGCATGCCGAATCAGCTCAGAGTTACAGAACTCTTATGCCATTTTGGAGTATGCAGTTACAAAATGTGATTTTAAGTGCCATTTACACGGGTGATAAACGGAGAAACAAGCTTCAAAAAGAGTCAACGATATTTTGTTGCCTCGTGACATCAGGCTTCTATCGAGGTAGTTGCATAGAGCGAAAATCTGTAAACAAAGGTAGGTCACGAACATATTTCTCTAAAATTATTTCTTCACGACGAGTTTTTGAGAAAACCGGTGATGCTGTAATATGAAGAAATGGTCAAAGTTTGCTGTGCACGAGAATATACGGAGTAAATAAGAAGGGTTTGAATACAAACGTTGAAAAATACAAACGTTGAAAAACATATAAAAATCGAAAGTAAAAACTACTCTCGGCAGAATTTCACCATATTTCTATTATTACGAACAACAGACATACCAATTCTAAATCATTCAATCTAACTTTGTGCTTGCAAGTCATGTACATGTTGTATCGATATATTTTATGGCTATTTTTCGGGAGAATGGTGGGTAAACCCCTGTGTTAAATTTAGCAGTTTTTACTTTCGACTATTTCTTCATATTACAGCATCGCGGGATTTCTCAAAAACTCGCTTTAAAAGAAATAATTTTACAAAAATGTTTTCGTTACCTACATATTTTCGCTCTATGCAATTACTTGGGAGGACGCCGGATGTCACGAGGCAACAAAATATCGTTGACTCTTTTTGGAGCTAGTTTCTCCGTTTACCACCGTATATTGGAAGAAAATCATTAAATTAACGTATTTTATAAAAGATCCGCCAAACTCGGTTGTTTTAAAAGTTTTATTTGCTTTTCCTTACATCGTTGAAAAACTGATTTTCGAGAAAATAAAGATCGGCAATTTCCGTAAAATTGCCACGGATGGACGTCATCAATGGCTTGACTCCGCCACCAATCTAGAGCATAGGGTGTCTGACAAAGATAATGTGTTCGACTTTTCTGTCATATAGCGAAGTCTCAGTTTTTATCCATTTCTCGATCGTAAGAGTAATACAGACAAACTTAAACCGTTCTTTGGCACATTCCTTAATTCACTTACGACCTTTTCTTTGACTGTTTTAACATTTTTTCTAACATTTACTGAGGACGAATTCCGTGTTTTGAGTATCGATTGGGGAAGTCGCATTATGACAGAAAAGTCGGACATTTCACTTTTTCAGAAATTTCAGACTTTCCGGGAAATGACCCATGACTGCCCGTTTTTCCCGCCATGACGTCATTCAGTGGCCAGTATGACGTCATAATTTCATGTCGGAAGTTTAGCGCATTTTCTTCGGCAAAGATCGGAAAAGACCAAAATATCCAATTTAAAAGACGAAATAAAAACACTTCTAATGTTGGCAAATTGTAGAAACTTTGATATTTGGTTAATAGTAAGGTATTCTTTCGGCACAAGACTTTAATTTTGCCAATCATCGGACACTTTAAGTGTGGTGATTGCTCTAGCAACGCCCTGATGTTTAGTAGGACGCCATGGAAGTCCCTACACTGCGCTGATGGGATATCATAGGAACACTGAGTCACATAAATATGTCGATGGATCGTCTTAATCTATTACCTCACATTGACTCTTTTTGACTCCCCACAAGATAATGGCTTTGGAAAACATTGTGGAAAATGAAGAAATTGCTTGTAACAAGCAATTTCTTCATTTCCCACAATATTTTCTACACAAAAATACATAAGAATATAAAATTTCATTCAGTTTCAATTGTCGTCTGCAACATCTTTGAATTTGGAGGAGTCTAAAAGTTTGCCGTTTGGTAATGGATTAATAATGTCAGATCATCGATGTATATTTATGATTATGAAAGCGTGGTGTATCAAAAACATTCCAGGACTCCGTAATATCTATTGCACAAACCTGGAGAATGTAGCATTTTGCTGAGCACGAAATTAGTATTCAGAGAACAAAATAAGTTGTAGATTGTTATCTTGGGCGATAGAGAGGTCCCTGGTTCGAATCTTAGCAGGAGTTGATTTATACGCATATCTAGGGGTGGGTTGTGCATCACGACCCACCGAACACCATATGAAGGCACCGGGGAATTAGCTCAAGTGGTAGAGCGCTCGCTTAGCATGTGAGAGGTACCGGGATCGATACCCGGATTCTCCAAATAACTTTTGGCATATAAAAATGATATTCAGTGCACGATCTCTTCAAATTGGCTATATATAATTTGTTCAATATAAACGATTCAAAATGTTTTACTAATGAGGGGCCATTCAGATTACCCGAAATAGGTAAATCATGTACATATGTGAGTATTTATAGAAACTCTTCAATAGTTTTGCAGTTTTACACCTGTCCTACCTAAAACCAAAACAACTGTAATCTCAGAAATAACGCACCACTTTTAACTTGGTAAACGGGTTTTCTGCATGTGCTGTATTATTGATCTCGTGCACAAGCCAGCTTATCGGTTTATAGGGTACATGCAGTTGTTAACAGAAAGAAAACACCCAGACATTTCATCAGTTGGAAGTTTTCGACGTTTTAAACAATACCGGGACTTTCCACTGACGAATGTAATCGTGCTATTGGGATGCTGCAGGCAGTGATGACGCCACGAGCTATTGCACACCAGGCCCCTGTTTCATCAAAACATTTAAGACGTATTTTGGACTTACCGACGACTTACAAGTTTATGGTAAGAAACGCGTATCGCCATTCTATCAAAACCTGGGTTATTCGATTGTTGTTTTAAGAGATTTTTACGACATTGGTATAGCGGTCGAGAATCGACCTGGCAGAGCTTTCCATTCGATTAGCATGGACTGCTCTGCCAGGTCATTTCTCGTGAGGTATAAGTCAAAAATACGACTTAAATGTTTTGATGAAACAGGCCCCTGATGGGATTTCATAACGAGACTTTTGGCCGGCGTACAGAACGTTTCTAACAAACTTGGACAGTGCTGGACTGCCCGGAAAGGGGTGTGTCAAAGGTCCCAACTGCAGCTCAAACCAGGTAAGCATGTTAAAGTGCGCAGTGATACAAGGAGAGCGGAGAGTCACGCCAAAAGCAAGAATCCAACATGTTATCAGTTCTATGCGTTGACGAAGCACAAACTGTATTGCTCTGCAAAATGGTCACACGCAGTGAAGATTTTGTGACTTTCACTTTGGAGGGTAGTCACATTTGCGAGTTCGTCACGCTTGATTGCTTTAAGGTAGCGAAACAATTTTTTAACCAGCAACGAATAAACTGAAATCAGTTCGCGTTGTGAATTTACAATCTGAAAAGGTAACATAATAAAACAGATATGGTTGAAAATATCAGCGGTGCGTTATTTCTGAGGTTCAGTATTTATCGTATACACTGGTTCCATATTCCTACGAGTGAAATATTTTCTTTGAACGTAACCAGCGTTGCTTGAACGACTTCCCTCACTTAAAAAAAAGCCGCCGACCGACATTGTGTATCAATATGATAGGGGAATACATTTTTCTAACTTGTTAAAATTCGTGATTCAAAATGCCTATGGTATACCAAATTCACTGATGAGATAAATTTACTTTGTTTTCATTTCGATGAAAGGGAAATAACTGCGGTAGGTATGGTCGGAGAGCGAACTTATCATTAACATACATGTATATAAAATATCAAATCAGGAATGGTGTTCTTCAACCTTTTTGGTCTAATTCTATCATTACTCAAATTTCAATTGATAGACAGATCGACCGTTTTGTTTTTTTTTTTTTGTTTTTTTTTTTTTTTTTTTGGCGTTTCTAATAATAAAAGCTTATGAAAAGGTTGAGGAAACTAGGATGTTGACGAGCAGTATTTTCTCTCCTGGTATAAATGTTTTCCATTTTGTAGACAGAAAAATGTTCCATTTCTTTTTGTCTTTTCCAACCCCTTTGGGCATGTCTAGTATTATTATTTTTGTCAACGATTACTATCGCATATCTGCAAAATCAGAAGATATGGACTCAAAACACCATGAAAAATTAGAACGAAAATTGCTCGCTTATTACAATAACAAAATTAATGTAGAAAGTTCAAAGTGTAACAAGCTACAATTATGCATAGTTCAACATGGAAGATCGAATTTCTAAGATATGCTTGTGTCATTCTCAACGTTTGAAGGCCAAAAAATGCACAGCTCCCAAAATGATTCGACACGGCTTTTTGATACGAAACGGTTGTATACATGTATCATAATTATTCTACATAAATAGCTCTGTCAATACGTGAATTGATTTTGATTCCGATGAATGGAAAGAACGTGAAAAAACCGTCAGAGATTTGCTGAATATTGCGGACAGTACTAAAAATGAGCTATTGTGGTCTGTTTCGTCTGTTGTCCATCCGCCTGTATGTCTGTCCGTCCACAATATCGGATTTACCCTTTAGAATCCACTAAATACAAGTCGGTCTGCACCAAACTTTGAAGAAATAAATATAGTCATAAGCTCTGGAGTTAGATTAACTTTGGACGAAATTGCCGTAGAGCGTGCTGAGTAATGTGCTCTTGAATGTCAAAAATGCTATTTTTTGCATTCTAGCATTTACAAATATAGCAGATTCAAAAGCAAAACCAAGTGAAAATGTTTGCACTTACAATATCTTGGGTGAGTGTGGTTTTCGTCCAGATTGAAGTTGTATATTCTGAGTTATCTGCCCTTGAATTTGGCAAAAATCATAAAATCTAGCATCCACAAATATGGACCAACGAACTCTGTATGTGTTCAAAGTATTTTGTCTATAATATATCAGACATGTCAGCCTGATTGAAAATGTATAGCCTGACCAATCCGCCCTTAAATCTAATGTGTTAGCTCTAGATTTCGACCCAATAGTTTTAAAAGTACTAGTAGGTGTCTAATTCAATACAAGGACAGATAATTCAGATGAACAATTCAAATCATGCCAAAAGTCTAACCTTTACAAGTTCTAATGGCCATTAACAATTTGCCTAAGTTTTGCTTAGATAGTTACTTTGAAAGCGGTGAAATACCAATATTTTAAAGACCTATAAAGATATTAATTGACAAACCCAGGAAAGTGATCACCTTCACGCCAGTATTTGTCGTCTGCTTCAACAGGAAGGAAGTCTTATTTAATTTGTACAAGACAGACTTTTTGTCATTCAATTACACAGAGTTCATTTATTCAGTCAGTAACAATTAGCTCTTGATTTTTTCTCTAGACTTCTTCCCGCGATATATCAGTGACGACAAGTTGTGAAATCTGGTCTTGTTTGGAGATGGAATTCTAGTCGGAATTGGTGTCAACAGCTCGGGTTTTGTCGTTATTTTACGGTAATTACACCGGCATGACGAATTACGGCATGTCGTGAATTGATGTCTCGCGGATAATCACGTTGACAGTGTGTTGAGAAAATGGCGGGTAATGTCGTAAAGGTGGCTAGAACGTGCGAGATTTCAGATTCGTCTTAATCGTAATCTGTCAAATCTCCGTTACCTTGTACTGAATGGAATTGACATATCTCTATGACTAAGGTAATAAATCGGTAGTTGTCTAGGAAATATATGTTCGATTAGTCAAACGTGAGTCACTGCTAGACGAAGATATTTACATGTATACACTTCTAACGCAACACTTACCTTTTTGGTATTAAATTGTAATTCAATGATCCATTTTTCATCAAATTTATCAACAAATTTAATTCATTCACAATTGCATAATATCTGTAATTTTCATAAAGAAACATTTGAGTAGAAATGATTAAATTTGCAGTTCATTTAATATGACTAGAAAACAAAAAGTCGCAAAAAAGCTGTGAGAGCTGATAACGTAAATTCATGTTATTCATGTAACAGCAGTAAAGTTTATGACATTCAGTTTACATTCTGTGTGTCCGCCATGGAGCTTAATGACAGGAAGACACCCCCTCCTCATTGATAAAGCATAATTGATGATAAATCTTTGCGGCATAATTCTTAATTCGTCCCTTTTAAGTTCCTGTTCCGGTTTTTGAAAATTTCCCGGAGCAAAAATGCGTAAAATTTAATGTCAGGTAAAAAAAATCGATGAATTTGTGCAATGCTGACACGTACTAAACATTATTTCTTAAACAAAATAGGTACAACTGAATTCTAGTATTGCTTCGCACGTGAAAGCATGTTATCAAATCTCATGAAGCAGTGTCTCAAGATATGAGCATGATTTGGTGACGCTTCTTTGATGCTATTGAATCCTGCATTTGCCTGGGGTTTTGTGACTTTTCATGTTTGAGTTTTCGTGAAAAATCTAGATATTTTTTTATGTTCGGATCAATCGATTTTGATGAAATTTACAGAAAACATGTAAACGTAGTTGATTTATATTTACTAAAAAATCATAAAATATACTGCATTATTTATTTGATTATTATGAAAAATGTAAGTGTTGCGTTAGAAGTGTCTTTAAGTGTGTGTTCAATGCAAAAATGACGGTAAGCTCCCATCATATTTGCCATCGGTCTAACTGTAAAGTAGATCCAATTACATAATGTTAAGGAGTAACAGTTGAAATAATAAGCATCGAGACGTATGTTGCACACTCATTGGCGTTTACTTTATTCTCGCCTACTTTGTCGTGTCGTCATGGTAACAATATTCAACACAATCCTACATCAAGTACCAGGAATGTGAATGCAATCTGGGCAAGATCGATATTTTATAAATGATTACTTTTTACATGGCACATTTATTTACAGTGTTTAAGTGACAGTCTTTGATACCTCTTAACCCTTTCCCGAACAAGGCCTGGTTTTGACGTCCCTCATAGAAAATCATTGGGAAAACATTGAGACAAAAGAAGAAACTGCTGATAACCAGCAGTTTCTCCTTTTGTCTCAATATTTTCTATGCCATATTTCACACTAATCCTATCTTTAATAACATCCATTTTGTCATTTGTGGCAGTTTTTGAATAGGACCACCCCAAAATTTTGTCGTTTGGGAAAGGGTTAAATTAATATCTGTGGCGTAATGGACACACGCCTGCACTTCTCTCTTCAACATATGCAATTTCATAAAACGTCTTTTCTAAACGTTACAAAAAGCAAAATGGAAGCTAATGCAACTTTTAGATGGATATAATATGTAGATTTGATTAACTGTAGACAGTGTATTGTACAAAATAACAACATATCCAAAGTCAGTATAGACATGTGGAAATCAGGAACCAAATGTTGGCATTGCGGTTTTTTTAAGACTAAAACATTCTATTCTTATTGACAGCATACATTTTCATTGCGGCCATGAACAATGAAATAATATCCATTCTGTAAATGACAAAGTTAATATGTATACCGTTGTTTAATCACTTTAATAGCTCTATCTCACAATTAGTGTCTAATGAGAGTTTCTATGTTAACGCTATACTATTTACAATTACACAACAGTCTTAAAAACATAAAATATCCCTATGTTTCCATCACCGTGTACATCTAGTTTTGTAATTAGTTTGTTAATTTGTTTATTTTGGAGAATTTAGTAACATCATTTAGAGTTCATACATTCAAAATTGTACTTTCGTAATAAGATTTCTATGTTTTGTTTTAGATATATACCGAGACAATCGGATTTAATGTAATCAGAGAAGATATGAAATTGCACATTTTTGTTGTTAGACCATTTTCGATAAAGATAATTAACAAAGCGGGAAATTGCCTCAATTGTCTCAATCTTAGTCGAGACTATTCTAGAGTCATCATTGAGTTGCATCGCAAGCAATATTGACCATTTTTTTTATGAAACTAGCAAAAACCTAAAACACACAAAACGCATAAACGCACCAGACATACTAATTTTCATGTTATTCCATTATCGTTTTATCGTTTTATCTTCAGAAATATTTGACTTTGTCTTGTAGTTTGATACAATACTTTGTGCAATGTTGATAAACTGTAGTATTTCTAACAGTGGTTAACAAAAAAATTGATTTTTTAAGATAGAATGGAATGCATATATTAATCATCTTAGTTTCATGTCAATTTTATAGCGATCACAAATACCCTGGTGGTATTACGGTTGTTTACCAGTGTAATGTTCAATAACACAAATCCCGTGCAAATGGACGTGTTCAAAAACTGTATACAGCAATCACTCGGATTTATGGAACTTAACATCAAACAATTTAAAGCCCTTGCTTTGAAGCATGATTGTTAAAGACCAAAATAAAAAATGGAGAATCCGGGTATCGATCCCGGTACCTCTCACATGCTAAGCGAGCGCTCTACCACTTGAGCTAATTCCCCCGATATTAAATGTATTGTGTTACATGCATTTTGTAGTTGACATGATAAGTTTTAAATAAGTTTATTCAGACTAACACCGCATCGGCTTATATACTGAACAAAAGTGAAAACGCTACACCTAAATTGCTTCGATATAAGAATACAGAGTGACATAATGTATGAGTGTTCGAGCATTGCCGTGTTCGCTTTATATATGAAAACACGGCCCAGCAAAGCAATGTCAGAACACAGTAAAATCTATCGCACAAACTTAGAGAATGCAGTAGTTAAACAGTATAAACATTTCGAGGAAAACGTGAATTAGTAGATAGTTTTCTTAGAAACAGAGATGTCCAAAGCTCAAATTCTCCAAGGATTTGATATGTATGTAAACTTTATAGGCATATCTAATTCTAAGGTTTGTCCAAATAGACAATAGTAAACTGTTGTAGACAGGGGAATTAGCTCATATGGTAGAGCTTACAATGTGCGAGAAGAATTCTTACCTTATTAACTTGTGGCAGCAAGCAAATATGCCAGATCGATGTCTTCATTTTGACAATTTTAATTCTTTATCTACGAGAATGTATATCCCCGACACCAAAAGGAGAAAACTTGATATCTATCGACATAAACACTATGTTCATTAGGGGAATTCGCTCAAGTGGTAGAGCGCTCACTTACAGGTACTGGGATCGATACTCGGATTCTGCAAATACGTTTTGGTTAATCAGGACATGATAAAAGTAATTTGACAAGAGCAACCATTTGCCAATTATACATCTCGAATACACCAAATTCGTTGGTCGGCTTTTTATGTAAGGGAAATAACTGTGACAGGAACGATCGACAAGTTGATTTATTATGAACATGAAAAATAACAAATCAGGAATGATATACATCAACCATTTGAGTTTTATCCTAATTCTTTCGTTCCACAAAAAATATGCATTCGCCGATAGGCTGAATATTTTACCATTTTTACATTTCTTATATTGCAATTTCGTGAAACGATTGAGAAAAAAGTAATATTAATAAGCAGTATGTTTGTCTTTGTTTTTTTTTCTAAACTTGAAAAAACATATTCATGTTTTATTCATTTTCATTTTGTCTTCTACAAAAAATGGGCAAGTCTAGAATTATTGTTTAAGGAGGTGTTTGCTGTGGCATGTCTGCAAATATTTCCATGAGCTCCGTCAAAATTAGAACGAAAATTGTTCGTTTTTAACAATAACAAATCTAACGAGTCCAAAGTGTAACAAGCCACAATTATGCATAATTCAACGTTGATGATCGAATTTCCTAGATATTCTTGTGTCATTGTCAACGTTTGAAGGCGAAACCACAAAGCTTTGGAAATGGCTCAATGAGGCTTTTTAATACGAAACGGTGATATACATGTGTCATAGTTATTCCAAATAAATAGATCTGTCAATACGGGAACTTATTTCAATTTCGATTGAAGGAAAGAACACGAAAAATAAACCACAACAGAGATTTGCTGGATAGTGTGGATCTTTTAAACAATGCCTTTATAAAGAGTTATTAACTAGCAAATAAAATGTTTGACCTTCTCTCCATCTAAACATTTTCAAATCAGTCGGTGTCACTCCTTAATGAAACTGACTAGCTAAATAAATAGTGAAATTGTCCACTAAGACGGAAAGCTAATTTCAAAAGTTTCTCTGGACCATGTAACTTAAACAGTGTCAGAGACGGTTTTAGATCTTATCACAAAAGGTGCACCAAAATCGTTGGCAAAATTCAAAAACTCAACTACTTTCCAAATTCTGTACGTCCGAATAGTCTTTCTGACGGTATGCCACCCTGACATCAAGCAGTTCCACCGAAAGTATGCTTATGTAAATCAATAACATGCAACAATGGTCTACCATTCAACACATTGGTACATCAAACATTTTACTTTTTCTGCATGCAGAAACGTCGTTAGAAAAGAAAGATCGAACTTTAATCGGAACTCATTTTAGGCACTGATACTCGGACGCATTTCCGTTGTAAAGTGTCTTGAGTAGCATATTGACATAATAAAAGATTTTTTTCTGCCATTGTTCTTGTTGATGTTGTTAGCAAATACATTATAGACAGAACCAAACCCTTGTGTGGTTAACTAATCGTTTATCAAATGAACAATAATCAGTTACATTGTATGTCCAAATCTAAAAACAAATACAGACGACACAAATAAGTTTAAATTGAATATAGGTATGCTATGGTATGGAAAAAAATAAAGAAAAAGAGGGCATGCTATTCATCAGTAACTCATTAATTCCCTCAATATTTCTATGATATATCGTAATACTTTCTGCTGTAAGTACTATCTATTGTTCTATTTGCAATATTTCGAAAACCTATAAAGATATTAATTGATCAAGTAAAAACTCATCCCATTTAAGTGATCACATTCACGCCAGTATTTGTCGTCTGCTTCAACAGGAAGGAAGTCTAATTTAATTTGTACAAGACAGACTTTTTGTCATTCAATTACCACTGGTGGTGAACTCGGACAAAGCGAGGAACATTTTTCATGAACACAAGGTACAGATACTTCATGTCACATCCGGATTTTTGTAAACAATACACGTGGTATTTTGTTTTACTTCTCTTTCCGTCTTTTTTTTAAAGGATGCACTCAAATGGAAGTTACTAAGGTATGTAGATATGATTTATAATACGCACGAAAATATCAGTTTTATCGATCATTATTTTCAAATGTTATAAACGGATTGCAAGTGCACAAAGCGCATATTGAGATCATGTGGGTTCATCTTAATCGCCCGAACGAAATGGTACGATATCACTGTTTATGTTTATCAACTTGCATTGCAAGTAAACAAAAAATACATATAAATGTACAAATAAAGGCTGTAAATGGCAGTGTGTCATGTCATTGAAAATCATTGTGCGGTTTCTTCGTGACAACGTTACAGCATGTTTGCGATGTTATCTTTTCCAGCTACGGTGTTTTATGTCCACATGTTTGATAAATTAATCGATTGCACTGGACCTAACGGCACATTTAAACATTTACATCATCATCATCATCATCATCATCATCATCATCATCATCATCATCATCATCATCATCATCATCATCATCATCATCATCATCATCATCATCATCATCATCATTTTTATCGTTACCTTGGAGTTTCACCGGTAAGATTTTCGTTATGCCTTCTTAAATTTGGTACAGGTGGAGAATAAGCTATTAAATGAGAACAAGATGGATCTTGATCAGACAGTGCACATGCAAAGTCTGATCTGGATCCATGTTGGTCGCAAAAGCCTAAATGAACGTTTCCAGATCTATACTGTAATGTTTGTAATTACCATTATCACCATTTATTCTAAGGAGGATCCACTGTTTCACACATCCCAGGCCCGTACGAACAGGGGGACTCTGGAGCCGCCCCCCCATAGTTGGCAAAAATGCCGAATTTTCATCATTTCACATTTAAAACTTATGGCAAATCTAATTTAGCCCCCCCCCCCCCCCCCAATATTAGACACTGGCCCAGACAGGGCCCATATGGAATTGCTTTCTACGGGCATGCATTCTAAAGTGTACTAACGGGAAAAGTTAACTGTGTGCATTTCCTTTTCAATTAACACCTTGACTGCATACGGTACATGAATAAAATTTTACAAATGCACATTTAATCTTTTACTTTCAATAATTGTCAATGTATTACTATACTTGTTATTACCGTAACAATTCCTGAAAGTGGATAAGGATAAGATTCGCTTTTACAAGACATTTTCGAGTGTGAACACCGTTGGTATTAATACATGCTATGCAATTGTCCTTAGAAAACAATAGTTGCTGTCTAACCCACTGAAGGTAATGTTGTCAATAACATCGTAGCAAGACTATTGGTATCGCAAGACGTCTGAAACGGATGGTCTAATCCGTTAATCAGCCTCTACTGCTGATAGAACTCAACCCAGGAAGCAATCTAGCCTATCTGTAACGTTTGCCTTTTTCTGTCGATTTCACAGGTAGTCGTTCCGATAATGGTTGTCTTGTCGGAATGACGTCACGTGTAGACGTTGGATGTGTTGGAATCGTCTCAAAATTGTAGCATGGCAAGTAAATCGAAAACAGTCTAATTAATGGGGTAATTCGACTGTTTTCGATTTACTTGCCATGCTTCAATATCTTGTATTTATTTCGGTACATTTATGAATAATCCTAAAACTGGCGACCATTTGCATTAGACAAGTGGCTACTTTCTTATGACGGGGAGTATATTTGTGCTACTATAATTAAATCCATTTGTTTCAATATTTTAGATTTCTTAAAGATAAAATGTTAAAAAAAGACGTCTCACTACATTTCTCCTGAAACAAAAGTTTACGCTCATGATCTGTTTTCATGACTTTATAACATCGCCGCCAAACAATCCCACGTTTTGTGTAATTGACGTTGAAGTGCGTATAGCAAACATTGAATCAAAAGAAGAATAGATCTATACTGAAAATAATTTGGCTCCTTTTTTCTTAATATTTTTCTTTCATATTTTCTTAATTAGTACACACATTTTAACTTCTCAACATATAAAATCAATGTATTTTGACATCTAGAGCAGTCAGCTAGACAAATTGGCGGACGAGTAGAAAAACGGACGGACGGGCAAACGAAGCACTATCTATATGGTGGTCATTACTGAAAGCCTTCTAATTGGGGGCTGCAATACCAGATAGGCCTATTGTTTTGGAAATGATTATTGTATACCATTAATTCGTCTTTGAAAAAGAATAAATTTTATCTACTACGGTATATATAGACCTAGTGACGTTTTTTCGGACAAACACTAGTGCTTCGTCGGTGTAAATCTAAAACGTCACAAACTCAACTTTATTGAAGCTGCTGTTACGGGATTTTATAACAACACCTACGATTTATCCATATTTAACCGAAAACCCATTCTATTGTTAGGACAAAAGTCATTGCAATTCGAACAGCCATTGAAAATGTTCACGGTATCATAAATAAACCGTACAAGTCCCCTTCAAAAAACGTTAACTACGATTTTCACATCGGAAAAAAACTTCTACTCCAAGAATTGTAATACCAACTTCAGAATCAGTCAGAGAAATAAAATAACAAAACTGACAATAGCCTCTAAGTGTCTCTCCGATTAGTCCATATTGTTTTGGGCGGATAAACACGTGCAAATCGTTGTGTACATGCTCAAACTAGTAAAACTGGTTTTTAAACGCGCATTTAAACATGAAGTATCTGTACCTTGTGTTCATGAAAAATGTTCCTCGCTTTGTCCGAGTTCACCACCAGTGATTACACAGAGTTCATTTATTCAGTCAGTAACAATTAGCTCTTGATTTTTTCTTTAGATTTCTTCTCGCGATATATCAGTGAAGACAAGCTGTGAAATCTGGTCTTGTTTGGAGATGGAATTCTAGTCGAAATTGGTGTCAACAGCTCGGGTTTTGTCGTTATTCTACGTTAATTACACCGGCATGACGAATTACGGCATGTCGTGAATTGATGTCTCGTGGATAATCACGTTGACAGTGTGTTGAGAAAATGGCGGGTAATGTCGTAAAGTCGGTTAGAACGTGCGAGATTTCAGATTCGTCTTAATCGTAATCTGTCAAATCTACGTTACTTTGTACTGAATGGAGTTGGCGTATCTCTATGACTATGGTAATAAATCGGTAGTTGTCTAGGAAATATATGTTCGATCCATCAAACGTGAGTCACTCCTAGTCGAAGACATTTACATATATACACTTAAAGATACTTCTAACGCAACACTTACCTTTTTGGTAATAACGTGTAATTCAATGAACCATTTTTCATCAAATTATCAACAAATTTAATTCATTCACAATTGCATAATACGAGTACCTGTAATTTTCATAAAGAAACATTGAGTACCCCGCCACAAAAGAAGCAGAGACTTCAGATAAGTATCTGTGCTTCAAATGTCCTTTGATATACTTATAACGTACTTCAAGTCATGAAGGTCTGCTTCACCTGAAGTCCCAGAGGCTTCCGAAATATACTTCTGTTTAAGCTCAGGGACTTCAAGTGAGCTGCTCTATCACAATGGGAACTTCTTCAGAAGTACCAAGTACTTTAACTGTACTTCAGAAACTTAACTTACTGTAGGTGGGACTTCTTTAGAAGTACCAAGTACTTTAACTGTACCTAAGAATACTCCCAGTCTAATTTCAGTCCAGTTCAAGTCTATATATGAGGTCACTTCCTCTTTAGAAAATTGGAGGGAATTTTACTTGTCTGACATATTTTGAAATAAAATGTTTATGAGTAGAATTTCCAACTTCACACTTATGGATTATTATTATATTAAGTGACTCACTTAATGGAAAGACCAAGTAGAGATCTAAGGCAACTTTGGTGAGTGTTCTTCTGACTAAATTTTTACAAATTTTAAAAGTTCTATTTTTTACCATTCCCCACCCACATATTGCAATCATTTGTTGTACATCATATGTCGAAGCATCTTTGAAGCACCATCTTGAGCACTGATGAAAAATATGCTTTGAATGTACTTCAGTAGTACTTCCTGTGAAGCTTCTATGATATGCTTCAATTGTACTTCAGGGTGTGTACTTTAGTGGTACTTCTGCCTAATTAGCATATTTCAGACGCGCTTCAAAAGAAGTATGGGACTTTAGTTGTACTTCGGAGTACATTTGAAGCATAATTAGCATATTTCAGACGCGCTTTAATAGAACTTTAGCTGTATATTTAAATATGTACATTTCTGATAAAAAGCTAAAGTACAGAAGAAGTATGTGAGCCAATTTCAAAATTCGCAGGTTTTTTAGACCAGTAAATCATGAAAAATATTTGTCAAATATTTCAATGTTTGTGTTCTTAATTTGTTGGTAGATTCTTAATAACATGTTTCAAATCATTTTCCACCCTGTATTGTGGGTGTGTAGCTTCTAAATCAGATATTAAGAATGTGTTCCGGACAAAAATGTCTTTGGTGTTCCGGTTAAATAATGGTATGGAAATAATATAAATTGAAAGATAGTTCACATTTTTTCACCAAATTACATCTTAAAAGGTCAATAGCTGATAAATAAAAGAAAAGATTCATTTTGGATGCATAATTACATAATAATTTACATTAAAGTATCTCTGGTTACTAAAGTTGGGAAAAAACAAACATTTTAGTCTCAAAATTTCTTATTTGAGTCCAAATGTCCAGAAAAATTTCAATCGTCAAAATTAATATGTCCAATGTGCTTTATATAACTAGTACTTTAGATGCATTTGCTTGATCAGTTTTCTTGGAAAATGAATTTAACATTACCGGAACACCAAAGACATTAGCGGAACACCAAAGACATCAACATAACCCCAAAGAAATTCATCTTTTTTCTTTGCTTTAACATGTTTATTTTGCACTGATTTAGGTTGAAACTGACAGTTAATATTTGTCCCAATTGATTCCGCTACCCGGAACGTATATCAGAACTCTTCTCAAATTAAAATGCCAATGAAAAGTCCAAGCTTAACCTCCAGTTGATAGTAAAATCTAACCTCCTTTAAGACATGAAATTAGTAACACAGCATGAGTCGAACGATATAGGAATGCAAATAGAGATAGTTAATGTGTAATAACATAGGATTTTAATGTACCAATATAAAACATTTAGGGAAATATTGTTCTAGCATTTACCGTCTGTCAGCCTGTCTGTCAATTCAAAACTTTGAATTGGCATTTCTCTAAAAAAAATGGACAAAGAAAGCTCACATTTGGTAAGTAACGTTTGTTCAATGATATCTATCTGCTCCATTCATTAAGACATTCCCAAAAGCCATTTTCAACCCTTAATATGGAACTCCACTTAAAACATCGAGCGAAACTTAAATTTGGCATTTTCTCTAAAATTATTGCACGAACAAAGCTGAAATTTGGTAGGTTACCTTATTTTAATAATATCTATCTGATCCACGCAATATGACATACCTCAGTGCCATTTTATTTTTGTCTTTGGCGTTCCAGTGCTTAGACCGGAACACCAAGGACTGGAACACCAAGGACAATTTCACATTAATTTGCAAAAATATATGTGTAAATAGGGTATTTGTTAAATCTACTATTGAAAGCATTTACTGTATTCAAAGTCAGATATACTGGACAAATATATAACAAAAAGGTGCCTTGCAAAGTATAATAAAGTGTGTCATCCCAAAGACAAAGAAAAAAAGTACTGTACAAGTTAATCGCCATCTTTTTCAATTTATTAACAAGACACAAAATAAATTATTCCTCTTGCAATAGTAATGTATGAACCTACGGTAGCTTTTCAAAAGGAGGTAGAAGATTTGTGTCTACATCTAATTCAGATTGCATTTCTTTGACTTTTTAGACACTGGAACACCAAAGACAAAAATCTGTGGGACAAGGATATATGATGATTTTTATACCATTTACATAATATCATTTGGGTCACTGGTATACTTAGAGTGTAATGTTACATATTGTCATGCAAACTAACCCAAAGAAGTTTTTCAATTACGGCTAAAAGCAGTTATCTTTGCTGGTCAAAACCAATGACGGTAGCAGTGGGACAAAGCAAATTTACACATTTCAGGTCATATAACATGTAAAATATCTCACTAAAGCATGTAATATGCTAAATTTTTATGCTTAATCAACACAATTGCATTGGTATCGACTCATTTTTAACATTAATGTTTATTTGATTACTTAAATGTACAATTTATCACACGTGGACAAGAAAACCTGCGAATTTTGAAAATGACTCGTACGTGCTTCTATTGTACCTCACTTATACTCCAACACAGGACTTCATTTGTACTTTTAATATACTTTAAAGATACTGAATTTGTGGCTGGGTAGAAATGATTAAATTTGCAGTTCATATGATATGACTAGAAAACAGAAAGTCGCAAAAAAGCTGTGCGAGCTGATAACGCATATTCATATTCTTCATTTAACGGCATATCTTTGCGTCATAATTCTTAATTCGTCCCTTTTAAATTCCTGTTCTAGTTGTTGAAAATTTCCTGGAGCAAAAATGCGAAAAACTAATGTCTGGTAACAAATTAGATGATTTTGTTCAATGCTGACACGTACAAAACATACAAACATATACAAAAGATTATTTCTTAAACAAAATAGGCGCAACTGAATTCTAGTATTGCTTCGCCCGTGAAAGCATTATTCATCAAATCTTATGAAGCAGTGTTTCAAGATATGGGCATGATTTGGGGATGCTTCTTTGATGCTATTGAATCCTGCAATTGCCTGTGAATTTTCATATTTGAGTCTTCGTGAAAAACCTAAATAGTTTTCATGTTCGGATCAATCGATTTTGATGAAAGTTACAGAAAACGTGTAAACGTAGTTGATTTATATTTACTAAAAAATTAATAAAAAAATGCATTTTTATTTGATTATGATGAAAAATGTACGTGTTGCGTTAGAAGTGTCTTTAAGTGTGTGTTCAATGCAAAAATGACGGTAAGCTCCCAGCATATTTGCCATTGGTCTAAATGTGAAGTAGTTCTAATTACATATGTTAAAGAGTAACAGTGGAAATAATAAGCATCGAGATTTATGTTGCACACTCATTGGCGTCTACTTTATTCTCGCCTACTTTGTCGTGTCTGAATGGTAAAAATGTTCAACACAATCCTACATCAAGTACCAGGAATTTAAATACAATCTGGGCAAGATCGATATTTTATCAATGAATACTTATTGAATGGCATATTTATTTACAGTGATTGTGACATTCTTTGATACCTCTTAAATTAATAACGGTGGCGTAATGGACTCACGTATGTACTTCTCTCTTCAACATATGCAATTTAATAAAACGTCTTTTCTAAACGTTACAAAAAGCAAAATGGAAGCTAATGCAACTTTTAGATGGATATAATATGGAGATTTGATTAACTGTAGACAGTGTATTGTACAAAATAACCACATATCCAAAGTCAGTATAGATATGTGGAAATCAGGGGCCTGTTTCATCAAAACATTTAAGACGTATTTTTGACTTACCGATATCTTACCACATGTTTAGGGGAAAAACCACGTATCAACCAAAAGCTAGGTAATGCGATTGTTGTTTTAGGCGTTTTTTAAGTCGTCGGTAAGTCAAAAATACGTCTTAACCCATTACCACACAATGACGCTTTTTGACTCCTTCACAAGAAAAGGCTTGGGAAATCATTGTGGAAAATGCAGAAATTGCTTGCGACAAGCAATTTCTTCATTTACCACAATGTCTTCTTTGTAAAAAGACAAAAAAATGTAATTTTTCTTTCACTTGAAATTGTCGTGTGCATCATCTTTGAATTTGGATCACCCTAAAATTTTGTCATCTGGTAATGGGTTAAATATTTTGATGAAACAGGCCCCAGGAACCAAATGTTGGCATTGCGTTTTTATAAGACTAAAACATTCTATTCTTATTGACTGCATACATTTTCATTGCGGCCATGAACAATGAAATAATATCCATTCTGTAAATGACAAAGTTAATATGTATACCGTTGTTTAATCACTTTAATAGCTTTATCTCACAATTAGTGTCTAATGAGAGTTTCTATGTTAACGACGTGCTATACTAATTTACAATTACACAACAGTCTTAAAAACATAAAATATCCTTATGTTTCCATCACCGTGTACATCTTGTTTTGTAATTAGTTTGCTAATTTGTTTATTTTGGAGAATTTAGTAACATCATTTAGAGTTCATACAATCAAAATTGTACTTTCTTAATAAGGTTTCTATGTGTTGTTTTAAATATATACCGAGACAATCGGATTTAATGTAATCAGAGAAGATATAAAATTGCATCATTTTGTTGTTAGATCATTTTCGATAAAGATAATTAACAAAGCGGGAAATTGCTTTATTTGTCTCAATCTTAGTCGACACTATTTTAGAGTCATCATTGAGTTGCATCGCAAGTAATATTGACCATTTTTTTTAAAAAAAAAAGTACTAAGAGTAAAAACCTAAAACACATAAAACACATAAATGCACCAGACACACTAATGTTCACGTTATTCTATTATTGTTTTATCGTTTTATCTTCAGAAATATATGACTTTGCCTTGTTGTTTGATACAATACTTTTTACAATGTTGATAAACTGTAGTATTTCTAACAATGGTTTACAATAATTTTGATTTTTTTAAATAGAATGGAATAAATACAAGCATCTTAGGTTCATGTCGATTTTACAACGATCACAAATACACTGGTCTTATTACTGTCGTTTACCACATCGTTTACAACAATAACTCGGATTTATGGAACTTAAGGTATCCGACCCCTCAAAAGCACCAATATTCCAGATGCGAAATTTGAAGAGTGCCAATAATTCCTAAGCTGTATTACATTTGCATTCCAAATACAAACATAAGCATTTTGAACGGTTTAGATGTTTGAATTAATGCGTACTTATGGAAATATTTGACAAAGACGTTCCAAATTACCTCCCTTGCATATGAATAAAGAGTAAAATAATAGTTGTAAATTATTTTCTTCTTGAAGCATAATCTTGAAATCCGGCGCGGTGAATCATCTTATTTGAAGTGTATTTACAAGTGTGTGTCATTTGATACATTTCGTATGGCTAGAAAGTGGTGATATTTTGAGGGTCTGTAAACCTTAACATCAAACAATTTAAAGACCTTGCTTTGAAGCATGATTGTTAAAGACCAAAATAAAAATGGAGAATCCGGGTATCGATCCCGGTACCTCTCACATGCTAAGCGAGCGCTCTACCACTTGAGCTAATTCCCCCCGATATTAAATGTATTGTGTTACATGCATTTTGTAGTTGACATGATAAGTTTTAAGTTTATTCAGACTAACACCGCATCGGCTTATATACTGAACAAAAGTGAAAACGCTACACCTAAATTGCTTCGATATAAGAATACAGAGTGACATAATGTATGAGTGTTCGAGCATTGCCGTGTTCGCTTTATATATGAAAACACGGCCCAGCAAAGCAATGTCAGAACACAGTAAAATCTATCGCACAAACTTAGAGAACGCAGTAGTTAAACAGTATAAACATTTCGAGGAAAACGTGAATTAGTAGATAGTTTTCTTAGGAACAGAGATGTCCAAAGCTCAAATCCTATAAGGATTTGATATGTATGTAAACTTTATAGGCATATCTAATTCTAAGGTTTGTCCAAATAGACAACAGTAAACTGTCGTAGACAGGGGAATTAGCTCATATGGTAGAGCTTAAAATGTGCGAGAAGAATTCTCAACTTATTAACTTGTGGCAGCAAGCAAATATTCTAGATCGATGTCTTCATTTTCACAATTCAATTCTTTAACAACGAGAATTTATATCCCCGACACCAAAAGGAGAAAACTTGATATCTATCGACATAAACACTATGTTCATTAGGGGAATTCGCTCAAGTGGTAGAGCGCTCACTTAGCATGTGGGAGGTACTGGGATCGATACTCGGATTCTGCAAATACGTTTTGGTAAATCAGGAAATGATGAAAGTAATTTGACAAGAGCAACCATTTGCCAATTATATATCTCGAATACACCAGATTCGTTGGTCGGATTTTTGATGTAAGGGAAATAACTGTGACAGGAATGATCGACAATTTGATTCATTATGAATATGAAAAATAACAAATCAGGAATGATGTACATCAACCATTTGAGTTTTATCCTAATTCTTTCGTTCCACAAAAGGTATGCATTCGCAGATAGGCTGATTTTTTTTACCATTTTTACATTTCTTATATTGCAATTTCGTGAAACGACTGAGAAAAAAGTAACATTGATAAGCAGCATTTTTGTCTTTGTCTTTTTTCTAAACATGAAAATATATATTCATGTTTTGTTCATTTTCATTTTGTCTTCTACAAAAAATGGATTGGATTGAATGGAGTTTTACGTCCCACTCAACTACTAAGGTCATATGGAGACGGGACCTCGGTTTAATGTCTCATCCGAAAGACTGGAGAAGCGGAGGATCGAACCAGCGACCCCTGTGTTTGTAGTCCAGCGCGTTACCACTGCACCACCTCCGCCCCTCTACAAAAAATGGACAAGTCTAGAATTATTATTTAAGGAGGTGTTTGCTGTGGCATGTCTGCAAATATTTCCATGAGCTCCGTCAAAATTAGAACGAAAATTGTTCGTTTTTAACAATAACAAATCTAACGATTTCAAAGTGTAACAAGCCACAATTATGCATAATTCAACGTTGATGATCGAATTTCCTAGATATGCTTGTGTCATTGTCAACGTTTGAAGGCGAAACCACAAAGCTTTGGAAATGGCTCAGTGAGGCTTTTTGATACAAAACGGTAAAATACATGTGTCATAGTTGTTCAAAATACATAGATCTGTCAATATGTGACCTTATTTCAATTTCGATTGAAGGAAAGAACACGAAAAAAAAAACAGAGATATGTTGGATAGTGTGGATCTTTTAAACAATGCCTTTATAAAGAGTTATCAACTATCAAATAAAATGTTCGACCTTCTCTCCATCTAAACATTTTCAAATCAGTCGATGTCACTCCTTATGAAACTGACTAGCTAAATAAATAGTAAAATTGTCCACTAAGACGGAAAGCTAATTTCAAAGGTTTCCCTGGACCATGCAACTTAAACAGTATCAGAGACAGTTTTAGATCTTATCACAAAAGGTATCATGAGCACCAAAATCGTTGGCAAATTTCATAAAACACAACTACCTTCCCAATTCTGTACGTCCGAATAGTCTTTCTGACGGTATGCCACCCTGACATCAAGCAGTTCCACCGAAAGTATGCTTATGTAAATCAATAACATGCAACAATGGTCTACCATTCAACACATTGGTACATCAAACATTTTACTTTTTCTGCATGCAGAAACATCGTTAGAAAAGAAAGATCAAACTTTAATCGGAACTCATTTTAGGCACTGATACTCGGACGCATTTCCGTTGTGGAGTGTCTTGAGTCGCATTTTGACATAATAAATGAATATTTTCTGCCATTGTTCTTGTTGATGTTGTTAGCAAATACATTATAGACAGAACCCAAACCCTTGTGTGGTTAACTAATCGTTTTTCAAATGACAAATGAACAGATACATTGTATGTCCAAATCTAAAAAAAAAATACAGACGAAAAAAGTAATTTTGAATTAAATTTTGGTATGGTATGGTATGGAAAAATTTAAAGAAAAGAGAACATGCTGGTAATCAGCAACTCATCCATTCTCTCAATATTTCTATGATTTATCTTAATGTTTTCTGCTGTAATTAATATCTATTGTTCTATTTGCAATGTGTTTCGAAGACCTATAAAGATATTAATTTATCAATGAGTACAAACTCATCTCAGTTAAGTGATCACCTTCACGCCAGTATTTGTCGTTTGCTTCAACAGAAAGGAATTCTTATTTGTACAAGACAGACTTTTTGTCATTCAATTACAAAGAGTTCATTTATTCAGTCAGTAACAATCAGCTCTTGATTTTTTTTCTCTAGACTTCTTCCCGCGATATATCAGTGAAGACAAGCTGTGAAATCTGGTCTTGTTTGGAGATGGAATTCTAGTCGGAATTGGTGTCAACAGCTCTGGTTTGTATTATTCTACGGTAATTATACCGGAATGACGAATTACGGCATGTCGTGAATTGATGTCTCGCGGATAATCACGTTGACAGTGTGTTGAGAAAATGGCGGGTAATGTCGTAAAGGTGGTTAGAACGTGTGAAATCTCGTCTTAATCGTAATCTGTCAAATCTTCATTTCATTTCACTGAATGGAGTTGGCGTATCTCTATGACTAAGGTAATAAATCAATAGACTATTTGCCATAAGCCACCAGTCTAAACATGAAGTATATCTTATTGTGTCGCGCTCTGCGCGACACATCTAGTGGTACACTTCTTCTAATTTTAGAAATTACGTCATGAGGGATAATTGTTTGTACTTGAAAATCGTGTATATGTCCTACTTATATACTGTTTACTAGATATATTTTTCAAGCAGTACTGCAAAGTATACTTTGATGTTTATCCATTCCCAGAACACAGAAAAGGTTCAATAAAACAAAATTTTAATTGTTTTATTTTTGCAAAGCAATGGAAAGTCCCTACTTCCGGTTTCACCATAGGGGAATGTATAAATCCTATCCATTTGAAGACCAGAGTAATACATTCCAGGGGAATATCTAATTCCTATCTGTTAAACTACCAGAATGCATACAATAAGAATCGCTAATCGTGGTGTATACTTCAATGATCAAAGTACCACAATTACTTTAGTATTGAATATACAATTTCGGCTAACCAACTTACATAATTTCAAATATCGTTTTAACTGAACAAGTCTGTGTATTGCTAGTAGAACATTTATATTTTCACATATTTTTTTCAAAATAGTAGACTTTTTAGGGGATTCAAACACTAAAATAATTAACCATTCCCCTAACAAAACATGGTTTTTCTCGTACTTTTTTCCCAAAAAATGGTACAGAGTTAGGCTTTTTCATACACTAACATTATTAACCCTTTCCCAAACAAGATCTTGTTTTGATGTTCCTGGTGGAAAGTTTTTAAGCAGGTTAGTAGCAGCTTTGAAATCAGAACAGTTCAATCATTTCGTGTTTCGGGAAAAGGGTTTTAAAATGTGACTACATTGTGTTATATATGGTTATGTTATTTCAGTACAGTCAGTCGGATCCCTGATATACAGGGCTAAGTTTACGGGCTACGTTTACAGGCAGTGTAGACAAAGATCAATATCATTATACATGCAGCATGATCTTAGTCCCCATACAATGCATACATAAATCAGATCTCCAGAATCATATTGGTTATGATTGTTTATTAATCCAATTCTTAAGTTGTGGAACACGTTTTGCCCAATTTCTGTAGAAATGCCCCTCTATCTAATACCTCGAATTGCTCTACCAGGCCATTTATCGAAACTGATACATCGCATTGTTTTAATTGCGTTATAGCATCTTACACCCGAAACAATACCAATCTATTTTGGGCTACATGTTTTACTGGCGTTGTGTCCGCTGTGCGTCCGTTCAACCATGTCTTTAATAATAAACGTATCCTTTTCCTCCTGTTCACTAAGCGTTTTCAGATTGCATAGACTAAGATCAGCCTGCATTAACAAGCAATCTGATCTTAGACACACCGACTATTCTCTACTAAATGATTGTAGGAACGTCTGAGCTAGAGTGGTTAAAATGTCCCGACTTTGGGATTTGAATTAATGCTAATGATTAAACAAGTAACAAGTAGATCTATATTTCTTTTTTTTTTAACCCTACTATTTTACGGGATTAATTGCATGGTCCCGTTACGGGCGTGCGTCCGTGTGTAAACCTCTTCTCCCAAACATTTATTCTTCAAAATTTCAACTAAATAGGCTATACGGGAATCTTTCTTGCATGAAGCCATTCAAATTTTCTAAAAAAATCATGCAGTACTCTGGTAACTATAAACTGCTCATTGGATTAAATTGTAATAAAGTATGTGTTTCGCTTGGGGATAGGACACTTTTAGAGTCATTGATGGAATTTCGATCAGAATTTGATTTGGTTGGAAACAATATGTATACATTCAGCAAAAAAAATGTCGAGAAAAAAACACAGAGAAAAATCAAATATTGCCGAATCATTTTTAAGCGCGACACAATTCTCTTTGCTGTACATTACAGCAAATATTTACTTGTTACTTATAGTAAAGAGTAACTGGACTGAAATGGTATGCATCAAGACACACATTGCACAATCATACTCGTAGCGCTACATTTAGTTTTGAATTTAGTGCAGCCTACATGTACTTTGTCGTTCGCCAGGGTTAAAGTAATCAGCCCAATCCATGAACAATGAAATAATATGCATTCTGTAAATTACAAAGTTAATATGTGTACAGTTGTTTAATCACTTTAGTAACTTTATATCACAATCAGTGTCTCATGAGAGTTTGAATCTATGCTAACGACGTGCTATACTAATTTACAATTACACTACAGAAGTCTTAAAAACTTATGAGGGTTGGAGCATCGCCGTGGTCGCTTTGTATGTGAAAACAGGACGAAGACAAACAGTGCTAGAACTCAGTAAAATCTAGCACATAAACTCAGAGAACGCAGTAGTTAAACGATTTAAATATTTAGAAGAAGGTGTGAATTTGTAGATCGCAAGGACGGATCAAGGATTTTTTCCAGTGGGGTCTAAGGCCTCCAAGATTTTTCCAGGTAGGTCCAAGCCAAAATGATGACTTAATGTTATATAGTCATAATTTGATTTTCGGCCAATGCCAGCGGGTCCGGACCCCCGACTCCCCCTCTAGATCAGCCCATGGATCCTTTCCTTTCGGACAGAGATGTCACAGACTCAAATCCTCCAAGGAGTTGATATGTATGTAAACGTTATAGGCACATCTAAACCTACGGGTTGACAAAACTAAAAAAAGTTGTAGACACGGAAATTAGCTCAAACGGGAGAGCATAGCATGTGCGAGAATGATTCTCAATTTATTAACTTTTGGCAGCTAACAAATGTGCTCAGAGGAGTGTGTTCATTTTGACAATCCAATTCTTTATCTACGAGGGTTTATATCCCAGCACCAAAAAGAGAAAAGTTACAATCTATCGGCATAATCGTTTCGTCCAACAGGGGAATTATGTATGAAAGTAAAAAAACGGCAGGGATTTGCTGAATATTATGGATAGTACTAAAATTGAGCTATTGCAGTCTGTTTCGTCTGTTGTCCATCCGCATGTATGTCTGTCCGTCCACAATATCGGATTTACCCTTTAGAATTCATAAAATTCATGTCGATCTGCACCAAACTTTGAAGAAATGAATATAGTCATAAGCTCTGGAGTTAAATTAATTTTTGACGAAATTGCCGTAGAGCGTGCTGAGTAATGTGCTCTTGATTGACAAATTTTTGCATTCTAGCATTTACAAATATAGCCGAATCAAAAGCAAAACCAAGTGAAAATGTTTGCACGTACAATGTCTTTGGTGAATGTGATTTTCGTCCAGATTGAAGTTGTTAATTCTGATTTAATTGTCCTTAAACTTGGCAAAATTCACAAATTTAGCATCAACAAATAGAACAGATAATTCAGGATGAACAATTCAAATCATGCCAAAAGTCTAACCTATACAAGTTCTAATGGTGATCAACATTTTGCTTTGATAATGGGGGACATTGGTCGGTTATCCGCCCTTGTTTTTATAGAGGGCGCTACAATCACAACGATCCTTTCACACTTCCGGTGTATTTCCACTTAGTTGATTTTCATATATCTGAACGATTTAAATGGAAAATGCTGAAAATCGTTTTGACATGGTAATTTATACACCAATATTTCCTTTGTCTATTCATAAGCAATTTTAAACGATGAATAGTGTGTTTTCTTCCCCCAATGGTGTCAAAAAATCAAAAGTGAATCCTGTTTATGCATCCTCAGTTATACTTGCCACTTTCGTTTTCGCATATGGCAAGTTTAACAAAGGTGGATACAGTTTTGAAAATGTCTGATTCCCTTCTATATGTAGTTTGTACACTTATCTATGTAATTACGTCCAAAATGTCCGTCATATTGTTTTGTTGTATATGCTGTATTGTGTAATCCTCATGGGTCAACGACCTTCTGGATATTTGCTAATAAACTATGTTCTATGATGCCATGAAAATATTTTTGCATACCGGTATTTCAGATATATTTAAAAAAGAAAAAAAATGTAACATTTTTATGTTAATCGTTTATGCAATTATAATTTGACGACAACTTATTGTACCAAACATTATAGTAAACTTTGTCATAGAAGTAGATCTGGTAAAGCCCCTTTGATAGATAGCCTAATGTCAATATGTGACAAAATGTAAATGCATTTCTTAATTTTGAATGCCTTCATTTGAAGACCCATATAACAAATGAATACCTGTTAAAATCAAACATTCGGTCTACAAATAATATTGTTGAAAATGTCAAATACTAGTAATCATATCTTAATTTACATTCTCTTATTCGTCTGATATCATATAGCTTTCTGTCCAAGATTTTATCTTTTTAGAAAGAAATTTCAAAGAAGTTCTCATCTTATTTTCCCCCAGTCGACAGCTAGGATCACACATGGATGGGATCTTGGTTTTAAGTCTTTGTGAAGATGCTAGCATATTGATGGTAGCCCAAAGGGCATGCGAGAAAGGAAGTTATATAATTATGCATTTTCTCCCCATTTCGACAATGTTTTCAAAGATTTTGTTGCAAATAGTCTACCTACTAAGTCGAAAAATGTGACTTTCGTAGGCATTCTCTGAACATGGGCGACTACCATGCCCAGTGATATCTTCAAGGCATGGTACGTACGGCTTGCCCGGTAGTCGCCTCTAGCAGGCGATATTGGTTGAAATAAACTAGGTCAAAGGTCATTCGGTACATTTTTCGCACATGCTCCCTAAAATACTCCCATAACTTACTCATTTATTAAGCTAAAACAATCATTTTGGTACCTAAATAGAGCTGATGATTTGTACTGTTACCTAAAACATCAATATGCAACTTTACGAATTTGTGTTTTTGTAATTTTTTGATAAATATAGCGAAAATTGTCCAAAAAATCACAAAAATATTTTTTTTCGAAAAGTAAAAAAATCATAAAAAATACAATCGGTATGTTTGGATGATTGACATTATACTTAAAAATTGCTTAGACACCTACTGTTTACTGATATACATTTGCTTACAGAATTAGTCTTTAACCTAACCTTGTAGCCATAGCTAAAAGTGGGTGGGGTAAATTTTCCAAAAAATACAAAAAACACAAACATTGGTGTAGCAATATGCCTTTCACATAAATGTTATTCTACGATATTTGTTTGACGTTTTATTGCAAATTCTTGTTTTAAAATCATATTTTCAGGAATTTTTATAGCTTTCGATGCATTTTCCTAAAATATAATAAGATTTTAAGGAAAAAAACATTGATTTAATTAAAACATGAATAGAACTATATATAGTTTATATGAACTTCACAAAGCCAAAACAATACCTCTCTGAACGAATACCTAGTCATTAAAAAGTGCAATTACATAAAACAAGACTGAAAATAATACAGAAATTAAGAATAATCAGTGGCTGAAAGTATTCATTTCACTATCTTACTATCATAAGACATTAAAGGTAAGCATTTATGGTTCAACACGTTTCGTTCATTGATGATGTAGTTTCTTTCTGTAAACCGAACTTTAAATTTCATTATTGCAATTTTGGTAATTACACCTGGTAGCCGTACGAGAACATTCGAACATGTAATAGCAGTTTTCAACATGTATATAAAATGTAATTAGGAACGGATCTATTGGAAAAAAAATTATCACAATCATCAGGCTGACTGTTCTGATACGCTGTTACATGTATCATGTTATGGTATATCATATGGGGGTCTATATAAGTGCCCATGAAGGCACCAATACATGTATATACTTAGATATGTACATGCTTTCATTAGCGACAACAGGAGATTAAGTCCTTTGGTCTATTTGATTTTGTAACCAATAAGCTTTTAATTGTTTTAGAAATTGAGCTAAATATGATTCTATATGTATCTTTAATTATGCAAATCACTCGATCTTTAATATAACATATTACATTATGTTACCGGTGAATATTAGAAAAATAAAGACACAACGATCGGTAGCTCATCCATCCTGCACAATCCTTACCATGTTAATTCACAACTGATGGGTTGTGGAGTTGGCACCAAGGAACTCTTTGAACATAAGTAGTGGAGATATATGAACATGTGATTGCTTTTAGCTAACCTCATTAGAATATACCTGATAAACTTCTGGGCATTGACTAACTTATAGCATAACTAAAAACTTTTCATTCCATGATAATTTTCGTTATAATCAAATGTGTATTCATTTGTATATGTATAGTATTGCTGCACCTTATCATAAAACATACGAAAAAAGAGAATCCTATGACCACAAAGCAGAGTTCATTTGCTTGGAAATCTTAACATTTGTCGATGCAAGAGATTCTCAGTATCCACGCCATTTGTGGAGTTTAAGGGCACTAAACCCCCGGACTTATTTTGTAGAATCAGAGACGTAATTGCTAATATTTCTGGGAATGCACCTATGGGAAAGAACTTGGGAAGGGGGCGTGCTCTTCGGCAACAGGTGTTGTTTCAGAAGATCTAAATGATGAAGGCTTGATCATACGTATCAGCTATTCTTGGATAACTATTTACGTCGAATAACTATGGTGGGACATTTCATCCGTCAATAGATGCGAAATATATCATGCATCTTCGGCGTCATCAGTGGCAACATTGATTGACAAGGATATCCAGATTTTTAAAATCCAGATACCCTTGTCAATTTGCATGGTAACGGGACACGCTGGAGATTTTGGTAAAATTACACAAAGTGTTTGTATCTAATAACGGGTGGAATACCTTAATCATCTACCAGACTTGACAACGCTTTTAGCGAGACCTCTTTTTGAAAGGGTTGGAATACGATAAAAAAACTAGAATCGTATGGCAATTTTGTTTCATGATCTCTAAAACCTTTCAAATGGACTCTGGGTATTCTTCCGAGATAATGCTATGCACCACGCAACTTAGTCTGATTTCTAGTCTAACAATATCTTGCTGTTTCTCTATTGCTGTTACCTGTACGACAATTGAACATACATTGATGTCTTTAAATCATATTCGCCACATTGTATACCGACGACTAGACCCAAGCTTCACACAGTGTTCTTCTTGTACATAGATTGTCTAATCTATTCCAATGTCTACATTGACTAGTCTGTGCTCATGTTTAGCGAATCAAACTTAGTTGAAGAAATTTCGTCGCACTACGAGAACGGGTGGTCCGGTAAAAACTGTTCCTACTGATATACAATGTATAGTATCACGTTTACAGTGTTATAGACATATTCAAACATTGTTATCAATAGCTTTTACATTAAAGTGTCTGCACTGTAACCTACAGTTTATACCATAATTCTGCCATTGTGTCTTAACAGAGGATCAAACGTTTTGAGCCTCGCACACACAGAACCAGATATTGGTATTATTTTTTTTGTTGTTTTTCCTCTTAGACTTCTTCAAACTCCATACTATACTATTTCTCCATCTATTTTGCCAATAGTTAACCGGTCATCCACAGTAGCAGTCATTTAATCAATTTTCATCTTCTTGACTTCCCCCGCATCTTTGGATGTCTTCACCTAGAGTTTGATGATTGCAAAAAGGAGAGTACTCTCCATAAACTACGGGTGATTGCTCTTAACATTTGGCATATTTAGCCTCCTGGACTAAAAACATCATCGCAACCCTGTTTTCAATCTTGTCCATTTGTTCGATATTTTTTTTTTTTTTTTGGGGGGGGGGGGGTAGGATATTGTCCCTTAAACAATATTTTTGTGGCTATATCATAACATCTAGCAAGATTATCTCACAATCAATCTGCATTTGAAATATTTATACTCGTGCATAACAGTGTAAAGTAATATACTATCCGAATGGAATAAATACCCGAGGCTCAAAACTTTTTGATATCTCCTTGTATTTATGAGAAGAACTCCAACCAAGTCCAAATGCTGACACCTCAATACACAACGCCCTACAAGCATCGAACACTGGCGTAGGAATGTTTATAATATGGGGGGGGCAAACGTTAAAGTAAATGGAAATATGGGTGTATTATAGGGGCCATAGGGGGACCAGGCCCCTTTTCTAAATTATTGGGGGCCTGCCCTCGCCCACCCCTGCCCCCTCTTCCTTCGCCTATGTCGAAAATAATCACAAATGACCCTAATTTCGTGATTCAATATCTGATAGTTTGAATATTTGCACGTTAACTAGCGTAGACGGAATATTTTCAATTCGCTTTGGTAACATACTGAAAGTTCCGTTTAGTTCTTATAAAGATTGATCATATTTTGTTTCACTGATTATGGGCCATAACATTTATGAATGTCAACCAAACACATCCTCGACCTTTTTTACGCAAATACATGTAATTCCAATGGTTCTTGTGAACGTACTTTCCGTCAATTGTCCATAGAAACAGACTATTTTGCTTTTAAAAGATTGGCTCATCGTGCATACAGCTGTCGGATGGATCATAAAAGGACGATCGCCTGGCTTGTCCTTAAAACTTCTTTCGCCTGTGAAATGTGTAGGTATATGGAAGGATGTTTGAACGAAGGCTCTAGCCAATAGAACCTTATCAAACCAGGTCATTGAATTTTGGGACTTAAAAGTACAAGAATTGTCCTGTGACAACCTACTTTAAAGCTGTTTTGAATCTAAATTTTTACTCGGCAATCAAAATTTGCAAAATACCACTTATTGAGAAAAATCCATCAGTTTCTACATTTTTCTCCTTTGTGCCCTGATCCTACGAGCCTACACGTAACAAATTACCATGGAAATCATTTTTCTATTTATTGAATAAGCTTTAATGTGCCTAATAAAATATATGTTTGCCTCCAGTCTTTCCAATCTCAAACTTACTAGTGTACAGTAACCAGAATTTATAGGTAGCGAGGCGAAGTAAGTCTAAACATGTGTATAGGCCTATGTGTGCTTGGTGTAACCATGTCAACCATTTCCAAACTAGTGTTATTTTTCTTTTTAATGCTATAAACAAGTTGTTCTAGATTGTTATTGTTTATTCATTACATTGCTTGAAATGTTTTGGGCGCCAAAGTGAATTGTACCAATTTCCTAGGTTATTTGAGTGGGTGGGGTAACTCTTACACACTTTTTTAACATTTAAAACGCGAAAGCCATTGTTTCAAATGTTATTTTCGCAATTATATATTAATATGATCTATTTACAGTCAATATCCAGACAAAAGAAACGATATCATTTAAGTTCCATCAATACCGTTGAAATGAAATGTACACTGTATAAAAGCGACGTTACTGCCAAACGTGATCTCAAATTTTTGCTTAGGGTTAATAGAAATTTTTCAGCACAATTGTGTAATTGAAATTGCAATAATATTTCATATGGAGCATGATTTCCATTTACACAACGTTCAAATTTTGCACATTTTTGGCCTTTTTTTACATTTCGCCAAATATTTATGAATGTGCAGACGAGAAAAGTATCGCTAACTATAATTTATATGCAAGACAATTTATTGGGCTTTTATTTAAAAGCATGTTCGTGCATTTAGACATATAATTGACAGAGTTATACGCATTTAAAGGGGCCTTAGTTGAATTTTGCATCCAATGACCTTTGACCTTGTTTTGTGACCTTAATACGGCCGACTGGAGGCGACTACCGGTCTAAGCAAATCAGGCAAGCCTTATACTTTGCAAATAATACATCAAAACTCCATGTTCAAAAAATGCCTACGAAAATGTTTTCTAGCCACTTTTTCGGATTTGGTAGGTAGACTAAAATGATTATCAACTGTTGGTTTTGTTAGAGAATGTTTAACTGTCCGAAGTGTTAGTGAATGCATTATGAAGAATAGAAATGAAAACACAGAAGATTAGACACCAATAAAGGAATTTATTTCTTATTGTTTTATTCAATATATATAATCTGTCAATTCTCAAAACAAAGGTCGACTCAACTTCTCAACGTAGATTATCGTCCATACCTTTACCCTTTCTCAAATGAAAAAATAAATGGACGTTGCAGATGGCAAACCAATATCATTGGTAAATGCAATACAAATGAATAAATAGATTTTATATCGTGGAAATGAGAGAATACTGGAGCCTGATCATCGATATTTCCCCCTTTTCCGAAAGGGTTTCTAAAACATCTGATAGTGTTATGGTTTTGGTCGAGAATGGTTAACAGCGTAATTAAGCTATTTTCCTTCAGATTGATATTTTTGAGAAGTTTGTTTTAACCCTTATTCAAGGACAGAATTTTTTGTTGCCTGGCCTGAATGAATATGGGTTCAGATAAAAAAATATCATAAATTACAGGAAAAAGTTATCTTACGCACAGGAAAGGTTAACACAAAATGAAACAATGCTAGTTTACAGCAGTAGTTTCTTTTCCCCGAATATTTTGATATAGAATCAATGTTATGGAGTTGTGGAACCAGGATTTCTGTGAGGGGGTTCAAATATACAAAATGGGGGGGGGGTCGTTTTCCTGTTTTTACACAATATTGACTTAATTTCAGTATACAAATGAAAAAATCAGGCTACAGACAAGGGTTCGTTTGAACCCTCCGAAGCCACCCCGGATCCGCCATTGGTTATGGATTTCAAAACCCGGTAGACCGGGTGTATTTTTTTCAAGCCTTTATTAGGAACATTTGAAGTAAATGGAACTCTAGACAAGTGATTTCTTCTTTTCGACAGCTTTCCTCGCCAGTGATATCAAAAAGGAAGTGTTGCCTTAATCTATTACGACGCATGAAATTGTCCAAGCTGAAAGGAATTGCACTCAAAACTATCATGGCAATAACCTATATATGACACAAGCAGAAAAAGTACTTAAAGGACAGAAAGAAAACGTTGGAAGAAACTAATTAACATTTTGGTGCGATACTGCCCGAAAGGTTGCGATTATAGGACCGCTGTGATTACAGCGCCACCTTGATAATCCGCCAGGACCGATAACTGACCAATGTCCCCCATTATAAATGAGACGTCTTTGAAAGCGGTGAAATACCAATATTTCAAGAACCTATAAAGATATTAATTGATCAAGTAAAAACTCATTCCAGTTAAGTGATCACCTTCACGCCAGTATTTGTCGTCTGCTCCAACAGAAAGGAAGTCTAATTAAATTTGTACAAGACAGAATTTTTGTCATTCAATTACAAAGAGTTCATTTATTCAGTCAGTAACAATTAGCTCTTGATTTTTTCTCTAGACGTCTTCCCGCGATATATCAGTGAAGACAAGCTGTGAAATCTGGTCTTGTTTGGAGATGGAATTCTGGTCGGAATAGGTGTCAACAGCTCGGGTTTTGTCGTTATTCTACGGTAATTACACCGGCATGACGAATTACGGCATGTCGTGAATTGATGTCTCGCGGATAATCACGTTGACAGTGTGTTGAGAAAATGGCGGGTAATGTCGTAAAGTTGGTTAGAATGTGCGAGATTTCAGATTCGTCTTAATCGTAATCTGTCAAATCTTCGTTATTTTGTACTGAATGGAGTTTGTGTATCTCTATGATTAAGGTAATAAATCGGTAGTTGTCTGGGAAATATATCTTTGATCCGTCAATCATATGTCACTGCTAGACGACAAAATCTTTTCTTTTTTTTAAATCTTCAAAAATTCTGACATTTCCAAAGCAAAAATGATAGTAAGTGCCAAGAATATTTACCATAAAACACATGTCTATACATAAAGTATATCTTATTTTATAATAAAGAGTAACAAGGTGGAAATGGTATGCATCGAGACACATATTGCACAATCATTAGCGTTACATTTTGTTTTGGATTAATGCAGCCTACGTGAACTTTGTTGTTTCGCCAGAGTTCAAATAATTAACCCAATCCATGAGCAATGAAATAATATCCATTCTGTAAATGATAAAGTTAAAATGTATACAATTGTTTAATCACTTTAATATTTTTATATCACAATCAGTGTCTTATGAGAGTTTCCATGTTAACGACGTGCTATACTAATTTACACGAGGGGTGATCCAAAAGTTCGTAAAATGGGTTAAAGGGACATTTCATTCCAATTTCATTTTTTAAAGTATGTCTTGATGCCAAGAATGGTTATTCTAATGAGTATAAATACTATTAGTTTTTTTGAAGTTGTTGCCAATAAGCGAGAAACACGCATTTAAAGTTGAGACATAATCGATAAATTGCATATAAATCCGAACTGTTGTCCACAACAATTTGTTCAATTTTAACACATAGATATAAATTTCTCGTAAACGGCGCAATATTTTGGCTTAAAATTTTCAGAATTTTCATAAGGAAATATGCTCTTTCAGATAAAAATAAAAGTAAAATATATGACAAAAAATTCTGAAATGTCTCTTTAATAAAATTTCAGGAGTGTTGACTATCAAAACAAAAGTTATACAGTCATTAAGTGTGACATCTTGACAAAAAACATGGAAATTTTTTATTGTGTACATGTAACAGTTTTTGAACAGTGATGAATTTTCGACAAAGACCATGCGCGAGCGGGGGGAGCAAGAACGTCAAATACGACGTCATCTTTACACGATTATGAACCCTTACTTTTAAAGGCCCTATTTACTCTCATACTATTCCCTGCCTAAAATATACTTGTGCTGAAATCGAACTCACACTTTTTTGAATCGGAATGTTGAACAATTTTCAGTGTGGCTTTTTTAAGATGGGCCTACTACCAAATCGATGCCTCTGTCCAATATCGAGTGTAACTTACACACAATTTCTCTACAGCACCTTTTACTCGTTTTCTTTAATATTTTAAACGTCTGCGTTGGTGAATGACTAAGATCGAGACAGAATTTTATGCCTGACCGATATTCTAATTAAGTTCTGACGTCATGTCGCATTTCCCTTGGTTTGTTCTATCTTATAGAAAATGTAGTATTTTCGTAGCAACTTCTACAACAACATATCAAACTTGACGTAAGGATGTCATACTAGTGTAATAATAATTTGCGTCAGTATATTCTAGCTGAAATTAAAGAAAATTCGATTTAATTAACGACAATGTATTATCTTTTTGCGCTCCCCCGCCTAGGCGTACCTGCGTTACTATGGTAACACAGCTTACGGGCACTAAATTTTGTTTGGTAAATCTTTTCATTTTGATAAGAGTCTATAGATCTTAAACTACGAGTTTACTAATTTATACAGTGTCTAAGCTAGTAATATGGAAGTAATGGGTCCATTTTACGAACTTTTGGATCACCCCTCGTACACTACAGAAGACTTAAGAACTTAAAATACACTTATATTTCCACCACCGTATATATCTTGTTCTGTAATATAGCGGACGAGAATTGACCTGGCATAGCATTCCATTCGATTAGCATGGGCTGCTCTGCCAGGTCAATTCTCGTGAGGTATAAGTTTGCTAATTTGTTTATTTTGGAGAATTGGGTAACATCATATAGAGTTCATGCAATCAGCATTATACTTTCTTAATGAGATTTCGATGACTTGTGTTGTTTTAAATACATTTGACACTCGTTATGTCGACATCGGATAAGACGAATTTCCGCTTATGTCGAAGTGCGTGTTTGGTCCCGTCTTCTTCAATGATTTCAAAAGGTTTGAACAGGATATTTTCGAAATAAATGTAGCCATTGAAATATAGTAGGAAAAGGATAGAAATTGCTCGTGCCGAGCAATTTCTTTCCTTTTCCTACTATATTTCAAACTCTGATTTCGGCACAACGAGAGTCGACTGTACATGTGTATACCGAGACAGTAAGACATATTGTAATCAGAGAAGATATGAACTTGCATTTTTTCGTTAGATCATTTTCGATAAAGATAATTAACAACGCTGAAAATTGCTTCAGTTGTCTCAATCTTAGTCGACACTTTTCTAGAGTCATCATTGAGTTGCATCGCAAGTAAGTAATATTTAATATTTTTCATACAAATTAAGTAAAAGCTAAAACCCATAAAACACATAAATGCACCAGACACACTAATTTTCACGTTATTCCATTATTGTTTTATCAAATTATCTTCAGAAATATTTGACTTTGAATTGTTGTTTGATACAATACCTTTTACAAAGGTGATAAACTGTAGTATTTCTAACAATGGTATAGAATAATTCTTATTTTTTTTAAATAGAATGGAATGGAATGAAACCTACGCATCTTAATTTCATGTCGAGTTTATAACGATCGCAAATACCCTGGTCGTATTACGGTCGTTTACCTGTGTAATGTTCAATAACACAAATCCCATGCAAATGGAAGATTTCAAAAACTGTGTACAACAATCACCCGGATTTATGGAACTTCATCAAACAATTTGCATAAAAGCCCTTGCTTTGATGCATAATTGTTAAAGACCAAGACAAAAATGGAGAATCCGGGTATCGATCCCGGTACCTCTAACATGCTAAGCGAGCGCTCTACCACTTGAGCTAATTCCCCCCGCCAGTAGAACAATAGTGGTACGTGCATTTTTTAGTTCAAGTGATAAGGATTAAGTTTATTCAGACTTACACCGCATCGGCTTATAAACTGAACAAAAGTGAAAACACTACACATAAATTGCTTGTCACATTTCTTTTGAATAAAACAAATTAAAAGATCAGATAAAAGTACTTCGCATTATTAATTGACTTGATTGTGCCAAGCACCAAAAGTTTTGTAGATCTTACTTATACACAAAATGCATTTCGATTGTCTGGATTGTCTTCTCTTATCTTTAAACAGCAATGAAGCGCTTTCAATACATAGTCGTGCTGCAGCACAGCATGAGCGGCGTATCTTTTTAGCTTCATCTTGGTGCAATGTATTTGATGAACACAACAATTGCCGGTACAGAACATGTACGTCTTACTTACCGTTACGGTATCCAGAACGTTCTCTCACCGCTGTGATGTCTTGTACAACGTCATGGAAGTGCCATCGATATCATATTTAACACAGAGTCACATCATGCATGAGTATTGGAGCATCACCGCGGTCGCTTTGTACGTGAAAACACGGAGAAGACAGACACTGCTAGAACTCTTAAATCTAGCACATAAACTTAGAGAACGCAGTAGTTATACGATGTAAACATTTCGAATCGTTTCCTTTGGGACAGAGATGTACCAGACTCAAATCCTCCAAGGAGTTGATAATTATGTATGTAAACGTTATATGTATATCTAAACCTAAGGTTTGTCACTATTGAAAACAGTTGTAGACAGGTGAATTAGCTCAAACGGGAGAGCATAGCATGTGCGAGAAGGATTCTCAATTTATTAACTTTTGGCAGCTAAAAAATATGCTTAGAGCAGTGTCTTCATTTTGACAATTCAATTCTTTATCTGCGAAGGTTTATATCCCTGTGCCAAAAGGAGAAAAGTTACAATTTATCGGCATAATCGTTTCCACCAACAGGGGAATTAGCTCAAGTGGTAGAGCGCTCGCTTAGCATGTGAGAGGTACCGGGATCGATACCCGGATTCTCCAATAATATTTTGGTAAATAAAAGATAAAATCAATTTGACAAAAGCATTACATGTAAATGCAACTTGTCAATTCAATTGAATCTTTTTTTATTTATATATTGAATGCACTCAATCCGCTTGTTGGGTTACAACTATGTTCATTTTATTTTGATGAAAGGGAAATAACTGTGATAAATTTTTATATGTTCGGCAAGTTGGTTCTTAACGAACATATGAAAAACCAAATCAGGAATTATATACATCAACCATTTTGAGTTTTATCCTAACTTTTGTTCCATAAAAACAATTTGATTCGCCGATTGGCTGGGTTTTTTACGTTTCTGATATCGGACACGATTGAGGAAACGAAATATTGATAAGCAGTATTTTGTCTTTATTTTACTAAACATGAAAGAATACGAGGGTTGTTCGGAAATTATTGAGACACTTCATTTATTTTCATTAAAAGATATCGGATTAAGTTGATATAACAGATATGTTCGAAACAACATCTACTTAAATTGTAGGTAGATAAAAAAATAATTTTATCGCATTCTTTAGGTTAAATTCGCATATTTCATATGCATTGTATCCCGACCCGGAGCACCTCGTAATTATTTCTAATTCAATATACATCGTACAACTAAAACTACTTAATTCACAATGAAAACGCGGGAATAAACGTACTAAATTTACGTCGAGCGGAACGTCTTTCTGTGACGTGATTCTGTTAGAATTTCAAAACATTGGAGTCATTAATACACCGGTTATCGTATTTTTGCGGAAGTCGCTACCATCGCAATATCGACGTCAAAATTAACTTTGACGTAAAGGCGGAGCAGCGATCTTACATAAAATTTTGCGTGGAATTGGAAAAGACTCTCGTGGTAACAAAGAAATTGATGGAAATGGCACAGAGTGGTAGCGGTGTGTCTCGAGCGCTGTTGTATAGATGGCCCAGACGATATTTGGACATGACATCAATTCCATAAAACTAAAAAAGAGCGGGCTGGCCGACGATCATCACGGAAAAATTGACGTCTGACGTTTGTTACACACTTGGCGAAGGCGCTCTTTGGAAGTACGGGACAATGCTCTCACCTTTGACTTTAACTAGTAGCCACAGCGTATAAGACACAGGCTGAACATCTCAACATGGAACGTGTGTGTGCCCTTTGTGTACTCAGCCTACTATCAGAAAGTGACCAACAAGGGCGAGTTGCGGCATCGAAAATCTTCTTAAAGCGGTGGCGAACATGTGGTGAAAATTTTCTCGATCGTATAATCACATGCGATGAAACATGGTTGTATTTCTACGATCCAGAAACTGAACAACAATCAAGTGTCTATGCAGTGAATGGATCGGCTCCTCCGAAAAAGCCAGGGTCAGCAGGTCGACTGGACGCGCTATTATGATCGTCAGTTATTTTGACGTCATGTGAATGACGTCGCGGTGCTCCGGTACCTTCCAGATAGGAATTGTTTATTGACTCCAGTTTGCTTATTGTAATAGCAAATTTAGAAAAAAAGTTACATATGTAGAGAAATATAAATTTTCTTTGTTTTGGTATATTTTTTAATCCCTTGCTTGTTATAATTTAAGTCCTATAAGCGTTGTCTCAATAATTTCCGAACAACCCTCGTACACCTTCTTTTTGTCTTTTACAAAAATAGACACGTATAAAATCATTATTTAAGTAAGTGTTTACTGTGGCATGTCTGCAAATATTTCGGCATTAAGAACTCTGTCAAAATTAGAACGAAAATCTCTCGCATATTACAATCACAAATGTGACGAGTTCAAAGTGTAACAAGCCATAATTATGCATAATTTATCGTTCAAGATCAAATTTCTACAGTATGCTTGTGTCATTGTCAACCTTTGAAGGAAAAAATACAACTTTTGAATTGACTAGATACGACAATTTGATATGAAAAAGTGGTAAAAAAGTATCTAAATTATTCTACGTTAAAATAAGATACGAGAGACGTTCAATTAAAAGTGGTACTTATGGTCCACCATACCTTATTATTCTATATAACAAGTTGGGCCTGTGGCTATTTAACTGCAAAGTCGTTGTCTTTACATAGTCCAAATTTGAGACAAATTTGTTCAGTCCTTCAAAGATTATTGGAATCTCAAATTGGTTCAGTCATATCCACTGGCTATTTCAATGTACACATGATGAAAAACGAGCTGAAGTTGGATGTAACGGTCTACATTGACGGTCGCATAGGTTTTGAAATATTTGCAGAAGATGTATATAATGAACTGTATCTGATTAATTGGTCTTCTAACGTTGAGCCTGTATCAGTTTTGGGGAAGTAAATAACAAGAGGCCCAATAGGGCCTGAATCGCTCCACTGGCTATAGTAAAAGGATTTTTCATGATTTCTTGTAAGCCTTGCACTGCCACATCTTGGGTTGCCCAGGGTACATTTCTGCCAAGTTTGGTCTGAATTGGCCCATTGGTATAGTTTTAAAGAATTGTTTCATGGTTTGTCCAATTCTGATAAGCCCTGCCCTGCCGCACCCACATTTATAGACTAATAAAAATTTCACTTACAAAGTATGTAAAGGACTACCCATTGAACATTTCTGCCAAGTTTGTGATGAATTTACCAAATGGTTGTTTTTTAAGAATAATTTCGTGATTTCTCCCTTTCTGATCAGCCCCGCCTGCCACGCCAACATTAATGGGTCAATCAACATTTCACTGACAATTTAAATAAAGGGCTACCCAAGGAACATTACTGCCAAAATTGGTCAACATTAGCCCATCGGTTGATTTATAAATAATTATTTTGTGATTTCTCCAATTCTGATAAGCCCCGCCCTGCCCTGCCACACCCACATTTATGGACCAATCAAAATTCAACTGACAATTTAAATAAAGGGCCAACCAAGGTAAATTGCTGCCAAGTTTGGCCAGAATTGGCCAAATGGTTGATTTTTAAAGAATTATTTTGTGATTTCTCTAAGTCTGATAAGCCCCGCCCTGCCACGCCAACATGTATGGACTTAAAACGTCTTTGAAAAATTTAGGTAAAGGGTCACCCAAGGAACATTCATGCAAAGTTTGATCAAAATTGGTCTGCTGCTTTGAGAGGAGAAGATTTTTAAAGAATTATTTTGTGATTTCTTTAAGTCTGATAAGCCCTGTCATGCCACACCCACATTTATGGACCAATCATAATTTCACAGACAATTTTTAAGTGCAGAGTCACCCGAGGTAAACTTCTGCCCAGTTTGGTCAAAATTGGCCATATGGTTGATTTTTAAAGAATTGTTTTGTGATTTCTCTAAGTCCGATATGCCCCACCCTGCCACGCCCACACTTATGGACCAATCAAAATTTCACATACAATTTAAGTACAGACTCACTCTAGGTTCAGTTCTGCCAAGTTTGGTCAAAATTGGCCATATGGTTGATTTTTAAAGAATTATTTTGTGATTTCTCTAAGTCCGATAAGCCACGCCCACATTTATGGATCAATCAATTTTTTTAACAGTTTAAGTAAAGCACGGTGAGGATTGTGCATGCTGGGATGGATAACGAATACGGACAAAAATAATCTCGAATCTTGTCAAATATTTTGCAATAACTCCTTTATTTCTTTGTCGATTTTCAAAAGGTTTGTTGCATGTACCCCGCCTTGAACATCTCTTTCCTCGGATACATGGATTATTTGTGGTATCCTTTTAATTTTTCCAAAAATTGATCCCAACTGACCAGAAAACGAAATGATAACGACTACGGCAAAATAAGCCACGCAAGGCAAGGTTCACTGTGCAAAAAAATAGCAGACAAAGTTGGTTTTTCATCGGGGGCATTTTAAACAATTTTGACAAAGGGGTTGCAACACAGACAGGCTTGTGCCTGTTGGGCTCGCCACCTGTTGACAATTGAACTGAAAGCCACCAGTGTAAAGATGGCCAAAATCATTTGAAATAATACAAAGACTGCGACAAATGTTGGTTTTCTTAGTTTTAAACACATCATTGAACATGGATCTACTATTTTGAGCACCATCCGCGTGTCAATAGCAAGCAATGGTTGTGGAAAAGTCAGGCAATGTCCATCATTGCCAAAAGAACTAAAAGCGCGCCAAAAGTTTTGTACGCGGTATTTTTAAAATATGATGGTATTATCGTTAAAAATTGATGTTCCAAATAGCAACACTAACACGGGCCATTTATGAAAACATGGTATGTCGACGAAAATGAAGAAATATCACGTAAAGAGCAGGTCTTGGACCGACTTAAAAGGCATGTGTCAAATCCATGACAACGGAGCTGTTCACTGGTGCTCTCTTGTCCAAGACTTCCTGAAATAGAAACATACTACATAGGGTTTTCGTCCACCCTTAAAGCCTGGCTGAATCCCGGGTGTTTTTTCATCTTCCCGGTGGTGACGAAAAAAGCCTCAGGTCGTCGGTATATGCCTTCATGTTCCATATGCAGTGCAAGTTACCAGTGTCTGTGGGGTGTTCCAAAAGAGGTCCATTCATTGGCTTATAAGTAATGGATTTCGAAATTCAAACGTGTGCGGATATCGAAGGGCGATACTTCGAAGATTGAAGAAATTTAAAATTGAACTGCAACATTACAATTGCTAATAGAACCCCTGTTCCAAAGATAATTGAACGCCCCTCGTATACACTAATCAGGTTAGTTGCAGAAAATCTTCCATAATTCTCTCAATACGTGACTCATTTTAGTTCCATTTGAAGAAGAGAATGTGAAAAAACACAAAGGAATTGTTAGATGTTATGGATCTTAAAATTAAGCAAGACCAATTAAAGGCTTATTTGCGAGCAAACAACATTTTCCACCTGCTCTGAAACTATTTCATATCAGTCACATATTGACAGAATTATTGAAGATTTTCTGTAGTTATTGTTGTGTCACGTGATACTTTGTATAATTAAACGAAAATGCTGACGATAATATACTGCCACATACTTTGTACATTAAGCTGCTATGTGGAAAGAATATATATACTATGACATGGAAAACTATAAAAGAAAAAGAGAAAATGCTGGCAATCAGCATCTTGCCCTTTCCCTCATCATTTCTTTGCTCTACCGTACAAATTTTCTGCTGAAACTAGTATTTTTCTATATTTGCAGTACATTTAGATGTAGCCAAGTTGAAAGATATCGTATTTGAAAGAAGTGATAGACCAGCATTCAAACTATAAAGATATTAAATTAATTTATCCAGTAAAACTCATCCCAGTTAAGTGATCACCTTCACGCCAGTATTTGTCGTCTGCTTCAACAGGAAAGAAGTCTAATTTAATTTGTACAAGACAGACTTTTTGTCATTCAATTACACGGAGTTCATTTATTCAGTCAGTAACAATTAGCTCTTGATTTTTTCTTTTGATTTCTTCCCGCGATATATCAGTGAAGACAATCTGTGAAATCTGTTCTTGTTTGGAGATGGAATTCTAGTCGGAATTGGTGTCAACAGCTCGGGTTTTGTCGTTATTTTACAGTAATTATACCGGCATGACGAAATACGACATGTCGTGAATTGATGTCTCGCGGATAATCACGTTGACAGTGTGTTGAGAAAATGGCGGGTAATGTCGTAAAGGTGGTTAGAACGTGCGAGATTTCAGATTCGTCTTAATCGTAATCTGTCAAATCACCGTCACTTTGTACTGAATGGAGTTGGCGTATCTCTATATTGTGTTGGCGTATCTCTATTACTAAGGTAAAAAAGTGGTTGTCTGGAAAATATATGTTTGGTCCGTCAAACGTAAGCCACTTCTATGATTGTCCTATATCCAATACGAAAATGATATCAATCATCTAGAATATTTTTGTCTTATATTATATGCCGTACATGAAGTAGATCTAATAAAATATATATGATAGAGTTACGGGAGAAAATGTACATATTCTGCAATCATTGCTGTAAATTTAGTTTTGAATCTAGTGCCATCTATTTTGTCGTATTTTGTCAGTGTAAAAATGTTCCACGCAAATCCTACACCAACCCCGCGGATTTAACTTGCATTATGACAAAGATAAGTATTTTATAAGGAGTGATTTCTTATTACATAGCAGCTTTATGTACAAAGTATGTGGCAGCCTTGAATACAGTCCAAATTTATTTCGTGACGTAACAGATTCATGCATGTGCCTTTCTCTTGAATGCGGTTTTTCATTAAACGTCTACCAAAGACGTTTAATGAAAAAACGGAATTCAAAAGAGAGGCAGAGGCATGCATCTGTTACGCATGTTACGTCTTACGTCTGTTCCGTCTTTGCTAGACGTTACAAAGAGCAAATTGGAAATTTTAATATCTTTTACAGCGGCCATTACTGTGGATTTGATGAATGGCAAACAGTACAATGTACAGCATGTTCGCACAATCAACATAACTACTGTCTTCGGCGTAACTATTGTCTTCGGCGTAACTACTGTCTTCGGCGTAACTACTGTCATCAGCATAACTACTGTCATCAGCATAACTACTGTCTTCGGTGTAACTACTGTCATCAGCATAACTACTGTCATCAGAATAACTACTGTCTTCGGCGTAACTACTGTCAGAATAAAATCTTGCTAATCTAAGCTAAACCCATTACCGAACAACAAAATTTTAGCCTAGTCCAAACTGAAAGGTGTTGCAGACGACAATTTCCATTGAACAAATTTAACATTTTTTGGTCTTTCTTGGTAGAAAGCAATGTGAAAAATGAAGAAATTGCTTGTCACAAGCAATTTCTTCATTTTCCAATTTGTTTTCCAAAGCCTTTATTTTGTGGGGCGTCCAAAAGCGTCAATATGTGGGAAAGGGTTAAACATACATATAATCCAATTTCTGTGTCCGAAGAATATGAGTATGAGGTTTTATAAATCAATGATATAGTATACATTACATGTACGTTATGAAAAAAACTTTTTTTGCGTACTCTTATTTATTTTACACAACTACAATGATCTCGGAAACCGTTTCTTATATAAATGACAACAGTTTTGTTAAAAGAAGTGTTATACTAATTTAAAAATACACTAAAAAGTCGTAAAAACTAAAAAAAGAAAATACCCTAATGTTTCCACCTCCCTATAAATCTTAATTTGTGATTAGTTTGCTAATTTGTTTATTTTTGAGCCTTGGGTAATATTATTTAGAGTTCATGCAATCAAAGTTGTTCCGTCTGAATGAGATTTGTATGCGTTGTTTTAAATTAACACAGACAATAAGTAATCAGAGATATGAACTTGTATCCTTTTGGTCGCTAGACCGTTTTCGATAACGAGAAATAACAAAGCTTTAAAGTTCTTAAGTTGTTCCATAATTACTTCATCAAGCTTTTAACAAATCCGAAACGTTGAGAGATCAAATCGTTTTAACCAAATCGTTTCAGCCAAACCGTTTCGCCACATGCGAGTATCTAATTTAAGAAGAAATGAAAAAAAAGAGTTGCAGAAGTACCAACTCCAGTTCAGACCATCGCCCGAACATTCCCGAACATCATCATCCTCATCATTATCATCATTTATTACGACATATACATCTCTTGAAGAAACAATTTGACGTTTGTAGCATCGTTTGAATTAGACCATCCTAAACAATGCCGTTTTGGAAAGGGTTAATACTTTGATTATTTTTGACAATTAGTCATTTTTATTACATTCCTAGCAGTGAAATCCTGTAATTTCACAGTGAAATAAATTTTGATATTTTCACTGCAGTGAAATATTTCACTCCTGCCGGAACTACTTTTTTACTCTTTTTTCCCCCTTAATTCATTATCCTTTACAAATTCCATGCATGCATAACATCGGAAATGTATGTCAAATAAGATCTACCTGCAAAAAAGAAAGACATCTTAAGAGAATTAACCTATATTCTTTGTTCTCGTCCTTATTCTACATTTTTGATCATGGAAGCGAAGATCTATCAAGCGCTGGAATGTTGAAGGGAAATGAGAAACACGAACATGACGAAATTTGTTCTGTGATAGGCCTATATTCAAATCACTTGAACAGACAGTTGTTTTTACGCCTGCTCAAAGCAACCGAACATCACAGAATTTGATAAAGATTGTTACTTGACCATCCCTTTTGTCTAAAACATGCTAAATAAATAGTTTTCCGCTAAAAATTCCGTTTCTTTAATAAATCTGTCATTCAGTTGTTAATCTTGTTGTTGTTGTTTTTATTGGTTACTTAGACTGGAGTTTTGGAAAATTTAGACTAGAAAGGTTGAAATTTATTCAGTTCCCTTTTTATGCTTTCATTACAATTGTTTTTGATAATTCAAAGTCCAGATAGATTCTTCATTCTTTGCTCGCTTCAAATTTTAAACAAAATGGCGGCCTTTTTTTCTGAATACACAAAGAACGTGTGTATATGCGCGGTGTAAAGACTTGGATCAGTTTTGAATAAGAACGTTATTTTTAAAAAGACTTTACCCTAAATTGAGGGTTAAATTCTAAAACTAAGTATGTAATAAATAGATTAACTAACTGAATAAATGTAATATGAAAATTATTTCACGAGAATGGGGCGAGATGCGTTTAAAAAACTCGTCCTAGCGGACTCGTTTTTTCAACCGCATCACACCCCATTCTCGTAAAATAATTTTCATATCATATTTGTTCAGTTAGTTAATCTCTATATCTATCCCAATTCCTATTTCAGTTATCTCTATGTTAAAGTATCTCTGTTGTAAAAAAAATATTGACTTTATTTTACGCTTTTTCGCTTCAAAATGTAAACAAAATGGCGGCCTTTTTCTGAATACACAAAGAACGTGTGTATATGCGCGGTGTAAAGCCTTGGATCAGTTTTGAATAAGAACGTTATTTTTTTAAAGATTTTACCCTAAAGTGAGTGTTAAATTCCAAAAATAAGTATGTAATAAATAGATTAACTAACTGAATAAATGTAATATGAAAATAATTTCACGAGAATGGGGCGCCCCATTCTCGTAAAATAATTTTCATATCATATTTGTTCAGTTAGTTAATCTCTATATCTATCCCAATTCCTATTTCAGTTATCTCTATGTTAAAGTATCTCTGTTGTAAAAAAATATTGACTTTATTTTACGTGTAGCGTGTTAATGTATCAAACATGGCACGTTTAAATCAATAAAATACTTGTAATTATCCATCGCTGATTGCAATTACATTTTGCATACCAATATTGGAATTATATTGCAATTTTAATGTTTGCATCTGCTATTATCGAATCCAACTTTATTATTTTCTATTCCTGCGGCATCATCAAATTGCATTTACAAATTATTGCCATGTTTGGCAATTTCTCATAAAAACTCATTTCAACGGAAACCCATAAAACACATAAATGCATCAGACACACTAATTTTCACGTTATTCCATTATGGTTTTATCGAATTATCTTCTGAAATATATGGCTTTGTCTCGTTCGTTGATGTAATACCTTTTATGTTGTTTGATATAGACTGTATGCTAAAACAGGCATGCAAGTGTATTGTGACATAAACTGGAGTCAATATAAACAAAAAGCTTATATCCTTAAGGGTTCTTATGACAGTCACAAATATCCTTGTCGTGTTCAGGTTTATATTACATTAGTACGTATATGGCGTAAATATTGTATGATTGAATAACGCACATAATTATTTTAGAGTGCAATATGCATTGTCCTTTCAATATGTGAGAAATCCTTTTCTACGCTTAGACTATGGTAAAACCAAATTGTGCGACAATTTGTACATCGTTCATATACTTCATATACTTTGAACTCGTTATTAAAAACCTAAACAACAGGCTACAAGTATTGGACAATAAAAATATAATGGAGAAAGGACTTATAGCTAAATTAGCAGGCGATATTTAGGATTCTCAGAAATGGAGCTCTTTGTTCAACCTTTTCCTGTAACAAGCTAGATTGTAAAAAAAACTCATGAAACTTTTAAGATACTATACTCCTCACAAAAAGTTAAGCAACAAAGATGCTTTTCTTTCTCAAATGTGTTTTATCACATCTAATGATCTAGGTTTTATACAATACAAAGTTGGGGTCTTATTACACAAATTACGATAAATGATTAGGAAAATCACCAAACAATAACAAAGATACAGATCCTCGAAAATCGTCCGGACGAAACAATGGTGCAAAACGTCACTCGCCAGCAGTTCAGAATGTGTAAAAAATTGTTTTCCGGCCACTTCAGGCCTTGATCGAGCATCAAGTACCTGGTATGACCCCTACGATGTTCAAATCACGCCCGAACTCACCTTTGCATCAACCAGATGTGTCTGTCTAATGCCCGATGTGGATTGATCCTCCATTCTGTCTTCAAGACCTGTTGCGGTTCATCCAGAGTCTGTGGGCGAAGATGCTGACCATAGACACGCCCTCAAAGAATGTCCCATGCATGTTCTATCGAATTAAGGTATAGAGACGTAGCAGGCCAGTCTAAATGTCTGATATTGTTGGTCCACAGAACTTCAGTCACAATTCCAGAACGATAGGGACGGGCATTACCATCCATTAACATAACAGTTGGATCTGTTCACTGTGCCAGAAGGATGATAACAGGCGTGATGATCACGTAAATGCACCTTACACCAGTCATTGAACCTCGTCTGATGACAACCAGCTCTGTTCTGTGGCATACACTGATACCTCTCCAGGCCATCAAACTCCCACGTCCATATTGGTCGTGTTCAGCGATGTTACAGTCGGCAAACCGTTCATTACCGTTTCTCCACACACGTGTCATGCCATCATTAGAAACAAGGCAGAATCTTGACGAGTCAGTTAAGAGTTTGTGACGCCAACGAGTGACCCTCAGTTTTGATGTTGATGTTCCAATATTAATCTTTGCCGTCGATGTTTTGGGGGAAGTTGGATCCATTGAAGTGGTATCCTGGACCTTAGACCTTCTGTGTGAAACATGTTCCTCACGGTTTGGATGGAAAGTCTGTTTCTTGACACCCTCTGAAGGTCATTTTCCAGCGATCTGGCCGTTTTAAGCCAGTTCCAACGGACTAAGGTTGCAACATAACGGTCTTCACAAGGTGTTGTTACTCTTAGACGACCTGAACGTGGTCTCTCTGACATCTGTCCAGTTTGATTGTATCGGGTTATTGCTCTTCAGTCAATACTGCGATGAAATTTAAAGTGAATGGCAGCAGCAGCCTTGGTTGCCCCACCCTGTAGCATTCCAACAATTTGAGCCACTTCAATTGGAGTCAAGTGACGTATTGGCATGATTCAAATGTTGATGACATCAAAGTTGTCAAATTGACGCGTTTTAAGCACATACGGAGCTAATGCCAAGATTGAAATCCGTATATGCGACACATTTTGCATGCATGTTTTGGGGGTGAGTGTGTTCTAATCACGTGATAGCTGTTTTTGGAGACGATAACATTCAGTATTCTTTTAAGTGTGTTTAAGCATAGATATGGCTTTCCAAATAACAAATCTGTGCAAAAATTCCCGCGTGTATAAAAAGAATATTGAGAGAATTACTTTTGTTGCTTAACTTTTTGTGAGGAGTATATTAACCCTTTCCCAAACAAGACCTGGTTTTGACGTCCATAATAGAAAAGGCTTGGGAAAACATTGAAACAAAAGAAGAAACTGCTGATAACCAGCAGTTTCTCCTTTTGTCTCAATATTTTCTATACCATATTTTACACAACTCATATCTTTAATTGCACCCATTTTGTCATTTGTAGCATTTTTTGAAGTCATCACCCTAATTTTTTGCCGTTTGGGAAAGGGTTAAACACAGATGTGGCTAGGACAGATCATGTACAGAAGGAATAGAAACAGTCATTTGAAAAGCAATCTTCACTTTATCTGTGACTCCGTGGGGTTTTCAAAGGTTTTACCGTAATAACGAATGCCACCTTTTGTAATACAATGAAATTCAAAGGCATTCCCGAAAAGATCATCCGAAAATTCTTTGATAACAACACCTTCATACCTGAACCTATCCCATCCCTTCAATTTAAAAACGGATAATCGTCAGACATATTTGCTGTCTCCACCGATCGTCTCGATCACGGTTGATAGGGTGAAGGAAGTGTGACCACAGAACGATCGTAACTACGTTGGGTGCCATACAGACGCTTCTATATTTAGACGATGCTGACCCCATTACTCTTCTGTCACACACACACATATCCAAAGAAGGTTTAAGATACGTCACGCAAGACGGGAAACATGAAAATGAACAGCAGAAGTGAATCTCTGATCAAGTTAGACAGCCAACTTATCTAAGAAGCAGGAGCCCCATCTACATTGACAGTCAAGCGAACAAGACAGTGGGTGTGATCCTGGTTGGAAAAACACTGATTACCTATAGTTTCCTCTCTTCAAATATCTGGAAGAACGGAGAATTTGGCTAAACACGAAAATGAAACTATTTGCCCAAAACATGTAGTTGGTCGCGTTGAACATTTTGAGAACCATGAAGAAATCCAAAAAGAATTATGCAATGAAATGATCCTAATAATATGATTTGCTTTGAGACTCTTGATAAGGTTGGAGGGAGTCTAAACAAAAACATATTGCACATTGTTAGCCAATGAACATCGCCAAACATGCTATTGATTGGAACCGAAAACCAGAAGTCATTTAAGTTTGAATAATCGCCACTTTCCTGGCAAAGCTTGATGTGTAGATGACATGAAATGTTTTTAAACACGTCCTTTTCGTACAAAATGTATTTGGAGAATCCGGGTATCGATCCCGGTACCTCTCACATGCTAAGCGAGCGCTCTACCACTTGAGCTAATTCCCCTGGCACTTTGGAACCTCATTTGTCAATTCAACCGACCACCTTGCCTAGTTAGTACAAATTATTTAGTCTACAAAACGTGTATGAAATAAAGTTATAAGAAAAAAACAATCAAGTAATTTTTATTTATTCACTACGCAGCTATAATGTGCATCTTCGACACCAAAATGTATCATATCATCGTGGAGAATTTAAATGAAAAAGTAGAAAACATGCCTTTAGACGAGCTTTGGTATTTAAGGACCATAATGGTGTGTGGTGCAACGGTGTGTTTGGAAAAAATATCATCATCGAGGTGCACTTATAATGTTTTATTTCTATATCTTTAGTAAAAAATCAACACGTTGGAGATTGTGCATCATGGGATTGATAACAACTACAGACAAAAACTCAAACACCCCGCCATAATGAACTCTTTTCTCAGATATATGATTTAGTTGAGGAATTATTTTACCTTTTCCCAGAATTGATCCCAACCAACCAGAAAACGAAATGATAACGACTACGAACAGATTTGCCTCGCTTCAGGTAAGAAATTGTGCGATAACTTTTTTATTGATGAGTCAGTTTTCATGCAGTTTTTTGCTTGTACCCGCCTTACCTATAAGTTCTTTCCTCAGATGTATGACTTTTTTGAAAATACCTCATACCTTTCCCAAAAAATTTATCCCAACCGACCGGAAAAACGATCTGATTTATTTGGTGTGAAAAGGTTTTAGTTAGGTCAAACATCAGAGGAAAGAGCACAGTAAGGCGGGGTTACATGCAACAGACAGTTTGAAAATTGACACAGAAATAAGAACGCTATTGCAAAATATCTTACATGAAGCGAGGCTTTGTCCGTAGATTTACCAATCCCATTATGCACAATCTCCACCATGATTAGTTATCATCTACAATTCAAGTTATGCAAAGGCAGAGACTGAAGTGATTTTCGGATTCCTTAATTCCTTCATCTAAAATAATCAAGTGCACAAATGATACAATCTCATATTTCCCCTGATTACACAAGATCTTATTGTATGTGTTCAATCAAAACAACACATAGAATCCTCATTAAGAAAATACAGTTTTGATTCCATGAACTCAAGATGATTTTACTATAGGCTTCAAAATAAACAAATTAGCAAACTAATTACAAAACAAGATAAATAAGCTGCCGTTAATATCAGAGTATCTTAAGTTTTCAAGACTTCTTTATTGTATTTGCAAATTAGTGTTACACGTCGTTAACATAACGAATGTCATAAGAATTCTTTTTTACTAATCGTGTTTGTAATGTGATTACACAATGGTAGATTTACTCAAAATTTAAATAGATTGAGATGATGACGTATCATTCCATGTCTCTGAAAAACAAGTATCAGCAAAGGTCAAGTATACATTTTATTTCGAAAAGGAAAACAATTATTGTAAGAAAAAAGAAACAATTACTTATAGAAAGCCATCTTAGCGAAAAATGTTTCGACCATGAAATCTTCTATGCTGTATTGCACCAGCAAGTAATTGGCGATATTCTCGCTCTCAGTCGACATTTATCAAACCGCATTTTGTACCCCAGTAAAAGCAAATTCAGCTTGCATATTGCTTTTTGTAACGTCTACAAAAGACGTTTTATGAAATTATCCGAGTCCAGATGAGAAGTGCAGGCGTGAATCCATTACGCGTAGAACATTTATTTTGACTCGCAATTGTCTTTATTCAAGGATATGACATAAACAAACCCCTGTCCTTTAACCGATTACCAGAGTAAAAAGAATGCAAATGATAGACTGGTCCAAATGATGTAACAGCCGATAAGTTCAAGTGAATAATCTTTTGTCTTTCTATGTAAAAAGTAAAAAAAAACTTTGTTGGAAATGAAGAACTTGCTTGTCACATGCAAGTTCTGCATTTTCCACAATGTTTTCTAAAGGTTCATAGTTATCTTTTGGGCGTCAAAAGGTGTCAGTATGTGGGAATGTGTGTTATAAGTTATTTGTGCATTACAACATAAGATGTGCAGCAGCCTCATTTAATAAAATACTTTGTTTATCATTTTACGTATAAACTTTATTATACTTTTGTTCAATTTCATCCCCAGATACTCGTATGATATATTATTTTATAACCTTCTTGCCATTGAATGTTTTTTTTTTTTTTTTTTTATTTTTTTTTTAATATTCTTTTTAATATTTTTTGTAATAAGTACTTGCGATTTCTATCCATTTCAAACAAGTTAGATGCAAAAAAAACGTTCCAAAGGGATCTTTTTGCTCTCACATTAGTTTTGTAAAATGCCTTTTAGAATCCTCAAATATTTTGCCGTCTAGCATTGACTTATGATTGACGGATCAAAGATATATTTCCTAGACAACTACCGATTTATTACCTTAGTCATAGAGATACGCCAACTCCATTCAGTAAAATGTAACGAAGATTTGACAGATTACGATTAAGGCGAATCTGAAATCTCGCACGTTCTAACCACCTTTACGACATTACCCGCCATTTTCTCAACACACTGTCAACGTGATTATCTATGGCGCGCGAATAGGGTCTAAAGTCAATATAGCGCTAGACCGATAATTAAAATAGGGGTAGACCGGTAAAAATAGCGGTCTACCCTTATATTTTTACCGGTCTACCGATAAAAATATCGGTCTACCCTTAAAATAAGGGTAGACCCCTATTTCAAATAACGGTCTAGCGATAAATTACCGGTAGACCGATAGTTATTTTTGACCCTTCTGTTCGAAATCTCATTAGCCAATCAAATGGCTCGTTACATCCTCAACCCAACGAGAATATCAACAACCGTATAATACAAGCTCTGTGATTGGCTATCGAAAAAAATAGGGGTCTACCGATAAAAATAGCGGTCTACCGGTAATTTTATCGCTAGACCGTTATTTTGAATAGCGGTTTACCCTTATTTTATGGGTAGACCGATATTTTTATCGGTAGACCGGTAAAAATATAAGGGTAGACCGCTATTTTTAAGGGTCTACCCCTATTTTAATTATCGGTCTAGCGCTATATTGACTTTAGACCCTATTCGCGCGCCATAATTATCCGCGAGACATCAATTCACGACATGCCGTAATTCGTCATGCCGGTATCATTACCGTAAAATAACGACAAAACCCGAGCTGTTGACACCAATTCCGACTAGAATTCCATCTCCAAACAAGACAAGCGGCCTGTTTCATCAAAATATTTAAGAAGTATTTTTGACTTACCGACGACTTACGACAAGTTTAGGGCAAGAAACGAGCATCGCCAATCTACCAATACCTGGGTTATGCGATTGTTGTTTTAAGCGATATTTAAGACATCGGTAAGTCAAAAATACGTCTTAAATGTTTTGATGAAACAGCCCCCAGATTTCACAGCTTGTCGTCACTGATATATCGCGGGAAGAAGTCTAGAGAAAAAAAATCAAGAGCTAATTATTACTGACTGAATAAATGAACTCTTTGTAATTGGATGACAAAAAGTCTGTCTTGTACAAATTAAATAAGACTTCCTTGCTGTTGAAGCAGACGACAAATACGGGCGTGAAGGTGATCACTTAACTAGAATGAGTTTTTACTTGATCAATCTTTATAGGTCTTAGAAGTATTTGTATTTCACCGCTTTCAAAGACGACAAGTTATATAATAGTACAGTTCCATATCCAAATCGTAATTTAATATTATCCAATTTGAATCTGTATTTACGTCCGTTTTGTACAAACGTACTTGTTCTGCATAGAATCGGCATCACTTGCTACATTCTTTTAGAAATATTTCTTTTTTACCGTGAATTAATGCGGTGCGCCAACTGTAAATGTTTAGAGCGCCACCGCGTATTTCAAATGACTGAATTTTCTTGCATTTTCCCTGTATTATTGTCGGGGCAGATCTAGCTTGGTTCATCATCATGTCCATATTCACGGTGTATAATCACGTGACCCAGAATTTCCGATAATCTTCAATATCTTTTTTAATACTTGACCACTTTGAATTCGGTTTGAAGCAGAGAATGTGTGAAAATGCCAGGAATAAGCTGGACGTGTTGGAGTTTCGAAAAATCAACTAATAAAAAAGTTTTTGGAGATAAACAAAAATGTTGGTTTATCTTCAATAACTTTTTTATCAGTTAATTTTTTCAAAAATCAACTACGTCCATCTAATGCGTGACGCCTGACCACATTCTCTGCTTCAAACCGAATTCAAATCGGTCCAGTATTTACAAAATTATTAAAGATTTTCTGAAAATATTGTATCACGTGGTTATCCATCGAGATATTGCGAGGCTCTCCAATTGGTACGTCACCAAGATATGATCGGTACATGCTATTTAACATTGTTGTAGGCCCTATTTTTTAGAATATATAATCGTTGTGAAAATTGCCCCTAAATGCAGAATATAACAGTACTGTGCTAGTTGCCAACGAGAATTTGACAGTTGTTTAAATAGACGGCAATAAATATGCCATGGATGCGAAAAGTTATCTCGTCTCTATCCACCGCAGAGACAAGACCGGGATTTGCCATTATCTGTCTCTATATAAATACTGCACTCAGGCATCATATTGATGCCGATTCTACCCCCTTGACGCCTCAGTGTATCGTTCAATTCGATTTCTATATCAGAAATCATTGGAATCATGTCGAAAACCATAAAAACAATCGATGTTCAGAGACCAAGGGAAATAATTCCGGATCGAACAATGAGCTTCGCGTTTCTGCTTACCTCCCTTACATCAAACGCACAATGATTTCTCTTTTTTGAACCTCGGACTAGCACTAAAGCTTGGGCTACTGTTCGTCTATTTTTTTTTTTTTTTTTTTAATACATATCACTTTTTGTACTCATTAACCACAAAAGAGAAAAAACATGGCCATGACATTAACCCTTTCGCAAACTGAATTTCAGACTGGACAAAATCCAAGGCCATTCCAGAGGGGCACGTATTACTAACGATCGTTCGTTTGATTTTTGCATAATTACTTGTAACAACAGCCCTGATTGGATCAGTCGGATTTATCGTGCAATCAGATGTCTTGTTACACGGTTTACACAAAAACTTTATCGTAAAATGTTTAGTAATACGGGGCTCTATGATGTTCACGTTCTGCAGTAGCAACGTCAATGAAGTGTCACGTTGAGCGGGACAACTTTCTTTTTGGATGGAAACAACGTCAGGAATGTCTGTCATATACATATTTACATCTTTTTAATATATTCGCCACTGCACGATACACACCCCTTTCACCCATGAATCAACTCGTGAAAGTAAGATCTGAACTAATATTTGGGAATTGTACGGATCGTTTCTCGGACAGCAATTGGCTAGCCATGAACGTCGCAGACGTCGTATTGAGATGTTCAAATCTTTTGAGGTCAACAACATCACATAAAGAATCGTTTGTTAAATGTGTTATACCTCTCATTTATGCTTGATTTCGTCATAGAACTATGTTTGTATGTTGTCAAGTAACCGTGCTTATTTTTGTTGCAAGATCACACTCATAATTCTTCAAAGAATTTCGACTTAGTTAGATCACGTTTCGAAAAGTAATGAAACCATTACTGAAACTTTATTAACAACCCTCGTATTTTGATAAATCCCCTCATTGTAGCACTTTTTGACAACCAAAAAAGATCAAGACTCTTTTTATGTCCAGAAATACAGAAACTGTTTTTGCATCATTACATTGAAATTGTTTTCTGCAACATATTCGAATTTGCACCAGTCGGTTATCTTAATGTCTAGTAATGGTTTAACCCTTTCCCAAACGGCAAAATTTTATGGTGGTCATATTTAAAAGCTGTAGTAGATGAAAAAATTGGTGTTAAAAAGTCAGAGATTTGTGTACAATATAGCAAAGAAAACATTGAGACAAAGGGAGAAACTGCTGGTTATCAGCAGTTTCTTCATTTGCCTCAATGTTTTCCAAAGTCAATTCTTTTAGGAACGTGAAAACAGGTCTTGTTTGAAAAAGGGTTAAAATTCATTTAGTAGAAACCGGCTCGAAATGATACACATCGACTGCAAAATTTAAGACCAGTTCAATCTTAAAGCTTTGGTGTACGGCGAAATGAATATTGATAAATATAGGATTTATTAGCCACATAAGACAATAATGAGACAACAGGAGTGCATGGAGGTTATCAGCATTTTCTTCTTTCATTTCAAATACAAAAGAGTTTTCTTCTCTACAAAGTCATGTCCCGTTCTAAAAAGAAAAATGAATTTGAATTTTACATAATCTATTTTTTTTATTAATTCTACATATTCTAGTATATAGATAGAATGCACTTGTGACCCGTCGCGCTAAAAGGGACCTAATCGGGTGTGTGAAAAATATCGACCTAGTCAGTCTGCGCAGTCCGCGCAACCAGACTAGGGCTGACACTTTTCACTTATATGTAATTTTTTATATCTGGAATGTTTTCCCTATCTTACTTTACGTTCATTTTTCGCATGCAGTATCTGGTTTACCTGTGCTGAGTCTGAAAACTTTGTCAAAGTTTGGATTTTTGGTATTCGGATAAGGTCACTTTTAGCGTGACGGGTCACACTTGTAAAGCTCTCTAGTAAGATTCAGTTTCACTGCTGGTAACATGCATTATCTTATTATCCCTTCATGGATTTCTGCTCTGCAAAAAATGAATAGACTTTAATTTTATCGTCTACCTGTACAATTTATTTCAAATTATGACCGGTGAAAAAGTTTTGATGTCATTCGTTTTCAAGATAAGCTGCTATGTATATTCATGCGATTCACCCAAATATCTATGCGTTTCACGTCTGTAACAGTATTACATGCTCTCTACAGTTTGGATTTGATCTGAATTTTCATAATCGTAGTATTAGCCACCAATAGCACGAATTATTCCTTGTTCACAAACAGTAAAAAAATCAATGTCATTCTTCTTCTAAATTCCACGGAGGAGGCTCACTCGAATATCCAAACATTTCAAAATCGACCTTAAACACATCCTGTATACCAGTAATCACTTCCGGGTCAATATTTCTATATGCGGAATATAACGCCTCCCTTCGTTGAGCGTCCTTTTTCGCCCGCGTCATTGGATACATATCCCGCGCTATCGTTAACCCTTCTCTGAACAATTCCGGCTTTTCATAATCACTCAATGTTTTGTATAATTCTGTCGGAAAAGGAGCTTGAACGTCAATAAAACCTTGTATTTTCAACGCCTGCCATATTCGATGGGCGATATCTTTCCATGTCTGACAGTACAATGGACCGAATATATTCTTAGGTACAACATACTCTAAAATGTCTTCTATAAGAGCATAGCCGGACCAATTACCGGACTTTTTCATGATATCATTTACAATGGCCACTTGTTGATTATTTATACCCGTTTTCTTCACAATATGAGATATATCGTCTCTAAAAGTCTCCTGTTTGAACAGCACATTCGGATTCACTTCACAAGGTTTGCAGATATAGAACACAGGCGACCAGTGGTAATCATACAAACCGTTTCTCGTATTTTTTACCACATATTGCAGGAATTCCTCAAACGTTATCAACGACTTACATTTATCATCTTGCCGAATAGAGATCGAGGTAGATGGTATATACATTCTGTCGATGTAAGCCGAGTACAGCCGAGTGTAGGGGTTACGTGACGACACAACAATGGCGCCGCGACCTTTTGTTTTCATGTCCACACCGAAATGAATATGTCCTTCATTTTCTTGTACATGGACCTTCTCTCTACCGAGTTCTAAAATAGTTTCCGCTGATTTTACATGATGGTGAAGCAGATAGAAGAATTGAGTCCAGAATGTTGAAGCGATCTTGCCGATCTTGCAGTATGATATCCGGTATCTGTCGGAGGCATAAAACACCGTCATATGTTTCCGGTAATCGTCACGCTCCAGTAAGTGTGTATACTTCTGACAAACGTGCCGAATCCTGGATATCCTCTGTCTCTGCTCGGGGTTTTCTGCAATGTAAAACATGTAAAACCTTAAAGGTGTCTGCATTCCTTATCACAAAATGCGTAAATACCATCTCGTAGTGAAAAGTGGAATTTGTTCACAAACATTTCAATCTAGATCTAACAAAAGCCTGAACTTAGTCGCGGTCTTGTTTGCAAAAGAAAATGCAATGAAATATCAAGATGGAATGTAAGTAGAAAATGATACAAATTATTCATAGTAGGAAATGTATTCAATAATTCATATATCTCGGTGTTTTTGTGGTTTTTTTTTTTTTTTTCAAGTGAGTAAAGATGCACCAGGGTGGCAAAGTTTGCTTAAAACAGATTAAGGTGAGACCCCAAGAAGTATGTAAATATCTCATTGTGCGTTTTTACCCTACTGAACTTGAGAAACCAAACACTTTTAAAATATGTAGATCGTATTTCTAAAGTAAAAGATACTTGAATTTTGACGAAGCCTTACAAGGACCCTGACACTACAGTTTCGACACCAGAACAACGATGGCCAGTTGGAACATGCGTCGTGCACAATATTATTTCATGCCCAACAGATCGCAGAAAGGGTTAAAAAGTAATTCACTTCCATAAATTTTGCTAGAATTGAGGAAAATGGGTATGTCAAAAGGCCTGAATGAATTTTATGTCAGTGTTCGCAAGACAAAAACAGTTGGACCAATTGATAATGCATATTTTGTGTGTATGTTGTACCTGTTCAGTGGCGGATCCAGAGGGGTTCGAGGGGTTCAAACCCCCTCTGAAGCCAAGTTATTTCATTTTATTGCAGAAATTCAATCAAAATTGTATGATGATAGGAAAACGACCCCCCCTAATTGTAAATCCCAACCCCCTTTCAGAAATCCTGGATCCGCCACTGCTGTTTGTAAGTATTACCGACTTATCAGCATTTTCTTCTTTCACTTCAATGTGTTCCCAAATATTTAAGAAGGGATTTCAAACCCGGTTCTTGTTTGGGAAAAGATTACTCCGTGTATTAGTAATTGGTTGATTTTGAATAGTTTGTTTTGAGTTGCAAATAATCTATGACCTCGGTCAAATACTTGAATGGTGCTAAAAAGTTCAAAAACCAAATACAAATACAAAATATAGTCTTTCGAATTAAAGTATCATTGATTTCGGATATTCAAGTTTTATTGTAAATCTCAATATTACCGTTTTGTATTAACCCATTACCAAACGACAAAAGTTGTCCAAATTGAAATATCTTGCAGACGCCAATTTCACGTGAACGAAAGTTTTACATTTTTGGTCTTTTGGAATGGAAAGCATTGTGGGAAATGGAGAAATTGCTTGTCACAAGCATTTTTTTTTATTTTCCACCATGTTTCCATTGCCATTATTTTGTGCGGGAGAGTTAGTGTGGTAATGGTTTAACCCATTTCCATCAAGTCTTTTATGAGGTTTAGAAAGCTAGCTTTAAGGGAATGTTGATAAGCAACATTTCTTATGTCCTCTCGATATTTGCTATGCTTTTAACTTACAGGGTCTTAGTAATGCTAAATAAGTCCAATTTAATGATGAATGTCATTTTCTCATTTGTCTCTGTGTCGTTCAATATGTCATTTGCTATTTTGTTCGTAATACATGTATCTTTAGCCTGCAACCATAATTATATTTTGTCATCTGAAATTAGTTTCATATAATGAACTGGCCTAGGATGCTGCCGTTTTGGTAAATCGTTATTTAAACTAAGCCCTGTCGGGATAATGAATGTGGACTGTTTGACAACCAATTTCAGCTTAAAGCGTTTTTAATCCAAAAACTAAATTTAAACAGATAGAAAGTATTTTCGCATATATGTCAGGTGATTTCAATTACTCAAAAGTGGGGCAAAAACTGGGTTTCTTATGTCACACCTTATGTAACACCCTTTTCACTCTTTTTGTACCGAGCACAATGGTCATGTATTAACGGAATTAATGAAAATATGTTGTTGTTGTTGTTGATGATGTTGTTGTTGTTGTTGTTTGTCACATGATTCCTCGCCACAGTATTGATTTATCAACTTTTAAGACCGGTTGAATAAAACAAGTTCTAGAACGCGCATACTGGTGTGTAAGAAAGACTAGTAAACAATTGTCTCAGTATTGACAGCTAATAATGGAGGTTGTAAAATGCATGTTGATTAAGACGAAATGTGTAAACTATATCGCGGAAAATATTGAGACAAAAGAAGAAAATGCTGGCTATCAGCATTTTCGTCTTTGTCTCAATATTTTCCTATACAGTTTCTGTTTCGGACTTTAATGCCATATCTTGTTTGGGATAAGGTTAACTGGAGCAAAATGGCCCATATTTTAGATGTCAAGAAAGTTGTATAAATAGCCATGGCGTATTTGCAGATCATGTTATAAGTAAATATATCAATGTCAGAAAAAGTTCAGTCAATATGCAAAGATAAATAGACAACTATGGATCAAATTAATTATACTGTCTTCCAAATGAGACTTTTTAACCAAAAGTCCTGTCTCCAATATGACATTAGCTGTTGAGTGGGACGCAATACTCCATTCAATCTAACCAAATTAGTTTGAGTTTCACAAGATGTGAATGAGACAAAAATGTTTCTGTGGAACATTTCCTTTCGAGACGACGACCTTGATATTTTACATTGACCTTGACCATGAATTTGGTGTAAAGAGAACGATCATACTACAAGATACTCTCCAAAGCCGAGGTCTATTGACTCAACCATCAAATATGACCTCTGCCGTTTTTGATACACCAACAGCCTATTTGGTCGTCATAATCTAATTACAGCACATCATTTGAATTATCGAATCAAAATCAGTCAGTTTTATCTTGTATGATCATTTCTCAAACATTACGTCGCTTCTATTTTTGGTTGAAGCCGGTAATTTTAAGCGTCAGCCAATGGAAAGTTGTATCAGATTTTTCAAATGTTTTGTTTTTTACAGCCAACGATTGGATACCGAAATCCCACAAGGCCCCGAGATTAGACGTGGAATGACCCCGTGGAAACAGAGCACCATTTTATCGTAATAGAATGAAGAGAAAATGTGATCTGTTTTAAGAGAGTATCTACAAGAAATAAATGGGTATAATATGCACACGCTCCAACCATTTCTACTTTTTTGTTGCTTTTATTTGTGCTTTCAACCCATGAAACCGGTTCACAGAGAAAGACATATTAAGGTAGAACACCCGCAATGTAGGCATTTTGGAATTCATAAAACATCGGATTTTTTTTTCGAGTGGCGTTGTTACGTGTCCGAATCTATTCGGGCGCTGTCGGAAACATTCGCGGTGGAAAGTTCCACCGCCGAATGTTTTCGACTTCGCCCAAATAATTCCAACGTCTCGCAAATCTCATTAGGGTTGGGCTACCTTAAGTGTCCGACCTATCGACGGGGCGAAACACACACTGGCAGACTACTATATAGCGTTTAAATCCTGTCATTTTACGATTTATCTTGTGGTAAGATTCTTCAACAAATCAGAAAAAAATCAAAATCATTGTAGATCTCCAAAATTTCTTACTGAGAAGTAGGCTTAATAATTATCCGCATTTTTGTCAATATTTTCGGCAGTTTCATCAAAGACATTCTCAAAGATCGACGGCGTATTGGAATGTTTTGAACGCTTTCCTAAACCAAAAACCAAACCTGGTTTTGACACCCCCAATAGAAATAGTTTGGGAAGATAATGAGTCAAAATAAGAAAATGCTGATAACCAAAAGCCTCTCACAGACAACGCAGTTTTTGAATGTTCCTTTTTAAATCTATACCCATCATCAAAATGCAATAGACAATTCTGAAAATAGGTTTTCAACATGTGATAGCATATCAAATCATGAGGGGAAAGGGGTTTAAATAGTCTGTATTTTTGTTCTACGATTTCAAAACCAGAACCATGTAAGAACATCAATACCAGTAGTCGCTCTGTGAAGGATCAACTTACAAAAATAAAGAATCATTAAATAATCCAGGATGTGGAAAAAGGGTTCCTATGTCATGTGTAACATTTTTTGTGATCAGCTCGTCCCTTAGTGCAGTTTGACGATGTTCTATGATTATACTGTCTGAAGGCCACGAAAAATCAATCTGAGACCAACATGGATCTTGATCAGACTAAGATCCTTGTTGGTCTTAAATGCCATATAAGTCTCTTTTTACCAGGTCCCGGCTCAAATAATGATCACTTATAGAGGAGAAAGTCGATATTCAGGTTTAATCATGTTTTTATCCATTGTTATAATATTTGGACACTCGGACAAGAGAAATGGGGCTCGCCATACAAAAGCCAATGTTATAATGTTGATATTGAAACAAGTCGTCACGGTTGATTGAACTTTTTTTAAGACAAAGTTTATATTAGCCCTTCAATAACTATCCCAGATTTTACCGTTTCTAACAAAGGATGGTCAGAAGTTTTGCTTTTATCTGAATATTTTTCTCGTTTTTGTATTTTATAAGCTCTTCAAGTTTTCATTAATATTTATTCTGTTGAGCGAAAATATTGCTTCATTTAGGCAAGTCATGAGTTCCGTATTTTTGAAAAGGGTTAAGTAGAAATACATGTATTTCGTCGGGTTTAGCACTTTATATTCAATTCATTTGTCACCAAATCGTGTGATGTTGATATAAGTAATTAAAAGAATTAAGAATTAATAATCTTCGCTTGGTTATCATTTATCTAAATTATAGAATCTAGATAATAGAAAGAGAAAAGCATTTCGAAATATGAATCAGCTTTTCTTCGTTTGCATCGATAGTTTCTGTGCAAAACTTTATCATGTTGATTCCGTTCTAGGATACGTTCTGAACAGCCAACTCCGTGTTTAGTGCACTATAAAATACTGAAGGAAAACGTCAATATGCAACTTTTACTTTAAGCTGCTTTCATACATCGTTTCTATTAAAAATTTCAAACCAGTTTAGGAATTGATTGAAAAGAATCAATAAGGAACAAAACAATGTCCTAAACAAGATAACTTAATACTGTTAGTGTTCCACACGCATTTTCGTAAGTTCACTTCAAAACTGGCTCATATTTGGGAAAGGGTAAGAGAACGGCTTAAAAAATGTTCGCAAAAAATAAAATTCATATGCTTGCCTTTCTTGCTTGAGCCTTAGTTTCAGCTGGAAGGAAAAAAAATGTATCGAGTCTGTCCAGAGTGTGCTGACTTGTCGGAGTTGATATCCTTCGAATTTTCATTAAGGTAGTCCACTCCTAATGTGATACACTCGACAACGGAATTATTCGATCGACGTCGTAAACATTCGGCGGTGGAACGTTCCACTACAAAATTTTTACGAATTCACCCGAAAAGGTTCGGACAGGTAACGATTTAACGACGTCGTATGAAAAGTCGTACGAAAAATTCCGTCTTTGCGCGAATCTCAGCCGAGATGAACTACCTTAAGACGTTTTGTGTGCAGCCAAATATAGAGTACAAATGAGCCGAGATCTGGTAAAAGGTCCCTTATAGCATTTGAGACGGCCATATTTCAAGGCCACCATTTGTCCAAGTGCACGCTGACCAAGATCAATGCTTTTTCCTTTACTGTTGCTACAGGTCACGAAGAAGCTATTTGAGAACAACATGGTTTCAGATCAGACTGCATGTATATGCAGGCTGATCTGGAACCATGTTGGGCTCAAAAGCCTTAAAGGACGTTTTTCCAGATCCAGGCTCAAATGAATTAAGCCCTGTTAAAAAACCATCAAGTTGACGTCTTAACAAATATGCTACGAGAATAATTGACAGATAAAAAAAGAAAATGTCAAAACCGAAATTTTCTTTTTCTTAAAGATTAAAATTGGAGCAGTATAAAAATTTATCCCTCGAAAAAGAGTTAGCATACATTTCTTTTTTTTTTACCACAACATACATCGGCATCTTCCTAAACGTTGCGTTCGTTTGTGCCCTCATAAAACGAAACAATTTTAGACAGGTGGAATTTGAAAGTTGGTGCACAGGATAAAATATGTGTCGATTAAAATGTATGAATAGATTATATCAGACACACGTTCATTATTCAATTAACGTAGTTCACCCCTAGTGAGATTCACGCGACGTAGGATTTTTTCACGAGACGTCGTTGAACGTTAGTTACGTCTCCGAACTTATAAGTGCAACTTCTTAAACATTCGGCGGTGGAACGTTTCACCGCCGACGTTTACAACGTCACCCGAATAATTCCGACACCGCTTTCGGAAATTTCAATGGGGCGGACTACCTTAAATAAGAATGAAATAAGACGAGTGTTTGCTGTACTTACCTAAACTGCTAATTAGGATCCAGGAAACGACGAACAATAGAAAAAACATACTAGTAAAAACTAAAACCACATTCTGTTTTGTCAATCTATGGTTCAGATTGAATTTTGTCACAATATATCTGTACAGATCCACCATTGCCGACATCATTTTGTAAAGAGCAATGATTATTTTCACAAATGATTTATCTCTCATTGAGCAAGACCTAAATACGACACAGTTCAAACGGGTATCGGATTTTTCTCATCCATTAAAGACGGGACTGTCATAGTCATATGACAAACGGTATGGTCCCGTGAAGTCGATCAATTAAAAGTAAATATACGGCGACCTTGCCTGGCCACAGTAAAATGCCATTATAAAAGAGGTTCTTTTAACCCTTTCCCAAACAAAACCTTGTTTTGACGTCCCTACTAGAAAGGGCTAGGAAAAACATTGAGGCAAAAGAAGAAACTGCTGATAACCAGCAGTTTCTCCTTTTGTCTCAATATTTTCTGTGCCATATTTTACACAAATCCTATCTTTAATAACATCCATTTGTCATTTGTGGCAGTTTTTGTAGTGGATTACCCTAAATTTTGACGTTTGGGAAAGGGTTAATGCAATTGTTGATATCCTTTGGTAGAATGAAATGGGTCTAACGCAATTTTAACAGTATTTCGATTATATCGCGGCGACTACAGCACCTAAACTTAGTACCTGACATTTTCCCACAAGTACTTTCCAAACATCTAATCCGAGCCACCAGCTCAATTCCTTCATTGTGAGAAACAAATCTATCATCAAATGCCAGAGAGGAAATTGCCCAGATTGGTGTTCGAAACCATGACCCCTGGGTTCATAGTCTCCGACGTTACCGACTGAGGTATTCAGGCATATGATTCCATCGGTTAAGATGCTATTGTATCGTATGATGGTCTTTTTAACCACAGTAATTTTACTAATTATACTTCAGAATTGGCTTACGATAGCCTTAAGGTTTACAGACCCTCAAAAATGCTCGCGAGGGCGTAGGCAGTATCAGAAGATAGATAGATAGATCACCACTTTCTAGTCATACGAATTGCATCAAATTACACACCCTTGTATATACAATTCAAATAACTTGATTCACAATGCCGGATTTCAAAATGATGATTCAAGCAGAAAATTACTTAGCAATATCATTTTACTCTATATTCATATGCAAGAGAGGTAATTTTGAATATTTAGTAAAATATTTCCATAAACTGCATTAATTCAAAATTCTAAACCGTTCAAAATGCTTAATTTTGTATTTGGAATGGAAACGTAATAGAGTTTAGGAATTACTGGCACTTTTCAAATTTCGCATCTGGATCTTTGGTGGTAATGATGGTTTGGATACCTTAAGTGGTCAAAATATCAACATGATTGTTTTAAAAACCGTCCTACCAAAGATATTGCACTTAATCTATTGTACATGCAATGGCGCTTTTTGACGCCAAACTAGATAAGGACTTTCGAAAATATTGTGAACTAGAGAAAGTGTTTGTGACAAGGAATTTCCTCATTTCCCACAATATTTTCTACATAGAATGACCAGAATGCGACATTTTATTGACTTAAAATCTGCAACGTCTTTGAATTTGAACAAATATAAAACTTTGCCATCTGCGTATGACTCTATTGGACCCATAAAGATTCTGTCCTAAGTTGGTCTACGCATTGTCATGGTGGCCGCGGCCTTAGCGCAGTTGGTAGCGCATCTGAGAGGCCCCGGGTTCGATATCCGGCCGCGGCTAATACCCTTTCTGACAAAATTGTCACCCGCCAATGGGTTTGAAATCGTTAACCTAAGTGGGCGAGCAGCTGGAGGCTCGGTAACGGTGTTGTGGTAGTACTGGTTTGAGAAACAACAGGAATCCATGGGTAAGTGCTCCAGCCGCCGCGATATGACCCTGGCAGTTGAAAACGGCGTAAACCCCCAATAAACTCAAACGCATTGTCATGGTAAGGTCAAAGTAAGGAAATGCACCAATACAGTGTCACTTGATTAATCCATTACCACACATTGACTCTTTTTGAACCCCCTAAAGAAAAAGGCTTTGGAAAACATTGTGAAAAATGAAGAAATTGCTTGTGAGAAACAATTTCTTCAATTTCCACAATGTTTTCTAAGCCAAAATGGAAGGATTTTTCATATTTCGCCAACTTGAAATTGTCGTCTGCAACACCTTTCAACTAGGAAAAGTCCAAAATTTTGTCGTCTGGTAATAGGTTAACACTTACGAATCATTTATAGCTTACGATAAATGGCCTGACAGAGCATCTCTAGCAAATGGCGAGAGATACTCTGCCAGTTCATTTTTCCTGAGCTATAACAAGTCACAATATCACAAGATAAATGAATATATCACTGTTGATATACTTTAAGGACATTAAAAGAATTATAATCTAGAGTTTTTGTTAAGAATCTCGTCGATTAAAAAGTAAAATTGAAATGATAATGAAACAGTCATATGAATTCAGTCTAATATACAACGATATAATGTCATATCGTCGCTTTTCAACGAAAACCTCGTAACTGCAGCTTGTTTTAAGCTGTTGTTACGAGGTTTTCGTTGAAAAGCAGCGATATACAAATATATTGTCATACGTCAATACAAAGTTTTGTAGTCGTGCGTATTTATAGTATGATTAATGATATTAAACAACTATTATTCCAAAAATTGAAAATTAAAAATGACCCATACAACGTTATTAAAATGTGAAAATATAAATAACAATCATTTTTATCCGTCTCTTAACCCTTTCCCACACATTGTCGCTTTTTAGCACCCTGCAAGTTAGAGAATTTGGAAAAAGGACTGGTGGAAAATCAAGAAATTACTTGTGACACATAATATGTTCAATTCCAAAGAGGTTTTCTACAAAAAATGAGAAAATAATTTCGATTCAATTCAAATTTGTCATCTGCATCATATTTAGGCCTAAAGGACATTTCTACAATTTTGCCGTCGGAAAACTGAAAATGTTTTTTTTTTTTTTTTTTTTTTTTTTTTCAATTTGAGAAATATGCATTAATCGAACCCATTTAAAGATAACAGCAAATAAACACGCAGATTTATTTTGACCGACAAGTATAAACTGAAAACGATAATTTTTACACTGACCCGGGTGAGTCGATATCAAGTACGGGAATCCAGGTAAATTATCCGATATGGTTGATTGATTTAATGTTGATTAGGTATAACAAATACCTTTTGTCCCGTACTTCGTAACGTCAAAGTGGTCCAATGGTCAAGGTCGAAGACTTAAGATTGTGTCTTTTGGCATGGGTTCGAAATTCACAGTCGCCTCTGATTTTATTTGTTTTTCATTTCTATTTCTTTTTTTATTGCACGAAGTTTTTTTTAAATATTTTTTTATTATGCTCGACGGACATAATATGCGAATATAGGCATATGTTTTATTGTATACGGTCTTCAAACAAAATTCACAAATCATATATTTTTAACATATCAACAAATGTTTAGAGAGAAATGAATAAAATGCAAACAAAAAAAGATCTGGATTATGAAAATGTGCCATTTAATTTTGCCAGAAATATTTGACTTTGACATTTCACGCAGAACACATCAAGAGAAAAGCATTAACAAGTGAGCACTTTTATTTCCTCAAAGAATTCTCCTTTTCTTTTTAAATTTCAAAAGCTCGTTTATTGAATCGTCTTAAAAATTGGGAAGATCTACATACCGGTCGGTAATCAATGTCTGTAAATGGATTAAACTTCAAACGTGAAACAAAGGAATAAAAAAATGAAAATCCTTGAAAAATAAGAATTGTGCCTGTCTTGTAGTAGAATCGAACTTGGTCCGTTCGAGTAGAAGTCCCCTGTCTTTCCATTGTGCTATCACAGACTTGCACCTCAGCGTTTGTATAAACGAATACGTTCTAAATTCGAAATTTGTGATATGTTTTCAATAACAATGGACAGGTCAATGTAAATAAACAAATGATCAAATTATCATGCGGCCTTTAAAAAAGATCTTGTTGTGTGAGTAAGCGCAGCATGGCTTGTTGCTGCTACTGATGCTGCTGCAACAATTGTCGTCGTCGTCGTCGTTGTTGTTGTTGTTGTTGTTGTTGTTGTTGTTGTTGTACACAAGACAAGTGCCACTTCGGAGCCCAAAACTACTATAATTTTGCATATTTTGGTTTGAATCTTACAGGTGTCTGACACATGCAAGACTCACACCAATATATGCAAAAGTACCTTCATACCAACCAACCGTTTAGGCATCGTATACTACATGCTATACCTCGTTATTTAATCAGTTAACCTGCATTTTGTGAGAAACATCAAATATGTAAAAAAGAAAACCCGTACAGTTTCCCATTCGTTTATAGCACATCATGAAGATGGCTCAGACCAGAGTGAATGATATTGGTTTTGTCTAGACTGATAAAGTGAGACGAGGGTGATAACGGGTATGTCGTACTAGCTCTTTTGTCAGACCCCAGCTCATACGGGGTGCCGTATGAGGGACGTAGCGGAACCGCTGTGATACAACAACATCATAAAATTGTCAATAATTACTTTAATACTAGATCAATTTGAATTCAATTTGAAACTGAGAAGTTGAGAAAACATCATATAAATTAATTGGGTGTGGTAGATCTTTTAAAGTAAGTTGATATTCGTAAAAAGGTTATTTACGGCCAACAAAATTGTTAGATGGTTGACAATAAGTTTCTTACCAGCTGATTTCAAAAGATCTCTCTTGTTCAGCGAATCATCGAGGATTTCCCGACTTTTCCGTTTCATTTTTCAAATAAGTCAAAAAAAGGAAACATAATTATTGAAAAATATCGGACCTGTTTAGTTGGGTCCAATACCCTAATCCCGTGACCATTCTCTGGCTATTATGTTTTGATGATTGATTTGACAACCTTTTAGAAAAAAATAGAAACCACACCCTCGAGATTTTGCTAGCGTTTTTTTTTTTTTTTTTTTTTTTTTTTTTTTTTTTTTGCGTGCAAACTACTGGGCCTATCTCGTGTGTCACCCTGCCGTGAAGCAGCATCCATCTCCACTCGGACATGGATGGGAGTTGGTGGGTGGCCACTGTCACCCTGTCCGCTATACACGTATTGCTCTTTCGTTTACCCTGCCTGCAATCGATCAAGCTTATGAAAGCGAGTGAGAACTGGATGATGACGGATCAAATGGTGAGCAGCATTGGGGCGATAATTCGTAGGAATCTGATTATACCGAATAAAGTGGTACTGAAAGCTCCGGTTCAGATTAGATAACGCAACAACTTTTCATTGTTTCAGAAGTTTGTTTTTTATCGTGTAGTTTCAGTTACTAAAGATAGATAAACTTGTTATCATGAACAATGAATTGCAGGTTGCCATTTTATATTCCTGTTCACTCCATCATAATTATGGCTTCCATCGTTGATGTTTTGGTCAAAACGACATTGTATTGTCAAACTTATGTCAGAATAGGATTCCCCATATTTGACTCAGTATAAATAATGTATTTATACTTGATTGTAGTTGGTTTGGTTCAAAAGTAATCATTTCAAAGTATTTTTTTTTTTCAAATTTGCGTTGGCGGCCATCTTGTATATTTTGGAAAAATACATTTAGTGTTAATAAATGTCAGAGTCGGATTTATCATGATAGATTCAGTCAGAAAAATCTACTTACACATGATTTTGGGCTATTTACTTCAAAAATTATTTAAATTTTATCTTTTCAGCATAACGTTGGCGGCCATTTTCAAAAACTTTGGCAAAACAGCATTTTAGTGTAAAAATGATTTCAGAAACGGATTCCTCGTGAAAGATTCAGTATGAAAAGTGTATTTACAGTTGATTGTATATGATCCTGTTCAAAAGTAATCATTTCAAAGTTACTTTTTCAAATTTGCGTTGGCAACCATCTTGCATATTTTGGTCAAAAAGACATTTAAACGTAAAATTAATGTTAAAAACGAATTTCCAATGATATATTCATTCAGAAAAGTATATTTACACTTGACATTAGGCTGCAACTTCAAAAGTTATTTCAAGTTAATTTTTTCAACATTACACTAGCGGCCATCTTGAAAATTTTGGTAAAAAAACATTTTATTGTAAAACTAATGTCAGAAACGGATTCCTTGTGATAAATTCAGTCTGAAAAGTGTATTTACACTTGATTGTATGTGATTTGGTTCAAAAGTTGATTTTTCAATATGGCGCTGGCGGCCATTTTGGATTTAGCCCTGTAGCAAAAAACGCCAGCAAAATCTCGAGGGGTATGGTTGCTGAATTTTTTCTAAAAGGTCTATAGATGTCAAATAAATCGTCAAAACATGTTAGCCAGAGAATGGTCACGGAATTGGGGTATTGGACCCAACTAGTTGTATCGCTTAATTCCCAGCCGGGTTAGTAGGCTACCGTGACTGAAGAGTATATCGTCGATTTTCAACGAAAACCTCGCAACTGCAGCTTGAAACAAGCTGCAGTTATGAGGTTTTCGTTGAAAAGCAGCGACATGTATGAGGGTGATGGTTTGGTGTAAGACTGCCCTCAACAATTATTCAGAAATACATAGAGCAAAGGTTGCTGCACTCAACTATAAGTACCTTGTATTTGTCAAATCATTACAAACCATACCTGATCCAAGCCACAGGTTGCTTGTTTTACCACGGTGTGCATTTCTTCAGTCAGGATGTCAAATACAAACTTTTACTTGAATACCTTGTTAGTCAACACATTTAAGAAATTATTATGACTTTTCATAAATAAAGTTTGCCAAAAATTGAACTGATTATAGGACAAACACGAAAACACATGACATAATCTGAAAATAAATAAACTGGGATCTAGAAAAGTGCCCTAATTGCATTTCTCATCAACAACGTTCCAAATCAGCCTTCGTATACACACAGTCTGGTGAAGATCCACGTTGCTCTCTTGTAATTGTTCCACCAAGCAATTGTAAGATAGAAGGGTGAACACTGGCGTAGGAAGAGGGGGCCAGATGGCCAGGCCCCCAATAATTTAGAAGGGGGCAACATATCATTTGCCCTCCATAATACACCTATGTTTTCCTTCAAGAATGCTGCCTGAAATTGCCCAGATGGCAGGAAATGGCTTCTTAGAATTCAAAATTGTCTGGGGGTGCATGCCCCCAGATCCCCCTAGCAACGTTACGCTCGGTCGGGTTCCACTGACCTAAACATCTGCCCACGCCCCCAATAAAGTAAACCTTCATACGCTTATGGTGGATCCTAATCAGACTGCACATACGCACATGCAACAGCTTTTAAAGTCGACCAACCCAAATTTTGCTTTTCGGAAAGGATTAAAAAGATCCGCCACCTTCAGAAGAGCACTGACATCTTTCCGTCTTCTATTATTCTATCCATATTCAAATATCATCATTCGTTGTTATTGCAAACCCTCGTAGCTCCATCTTTAATCAAGATGGAGTTACGAGGTTTTGCAATACCACCTATGATTTGTCCTGTATTAACAGATTCGTTGAAGATCTTCTGCATTTGTTGTTGTTTTTGTGTCACGAGATTCTATGCCGTGTTGTTAATACCTCCATAATCGATAGATCGCTGTATTTCCAAACATATTGACCGAAAAAGTGACATATTTTCACCTACATCCAACAACCTCCGTCTCTGATTTCTTTATTTTTCACACGAAGACAAACAAAGATGTCGCTTTTTAAGATTGAGAGTGTGTTGAAAGTAGAAAAGATAATTCATATCGATTGTCATATAAATGCATAATATTATAGTTATCTCCCTTTAAAACTATGTCCGGATCTCTGAAGCCTATTGACGAACCAAGGCGTTTAAAAAAAACTTTCGAAAATATTGAAGAAAATGGAAAATATGCTGATTTCCAGAATTCTACCCCCTTTCCTCATTATCAATCCTTTCAATGCGAAAATTCAATTTGACAGCCGGGTAAATTTTATTGTTTGATACACACTTTCATTTTGACAAGTTTTAATTTTTGCCGTTTGGGAATATGACTAGCGGCGCTGCTAGATCATATCAGTTCATCGAGTTCTTGTCAATACCTATATTAAGTAGGGGAGACCGGGGCAAAGTGTTACATTTTTTCGATTTATCAACATTTTGACAATATCATATACCGTGCAGTCATGTAAACCATAAAATCTAAAAATGTATAAAATTCTGAACAAATATAAGTTTTTTGCAACATAATTTGCTTTTTTATTGATAACTTAGAAAGAAAACAAAAATGGTGACGGGGCAAAGTGTTACACAAAATACAATGCCCTGGGCAAACGGCTTATAATGTTACTTTTTTCCATCTACGATTATCACTTATTTTATTTAGGATGGGGACATAAATCTGAGGCTAAAAGGAAACAAATACAACCGATCAGTATTACAGAAACAAGCGTCCAAGATAACCCTATTTTTCAAAATTTCGGAAAATTGCTTTTTGACCCTAAAAAGTGAAATTCGCGATTCTAGAAGTCCCCTAAAAACCAATCTAGCCATAAAAATCAGACAATGTAAAAAATCAGCATAGAATTATTACAAAGTGGAATTCTCGTGGCAGAAAACATGATTGAGCTAAAAAAAAAATCAAATGTAGGCCTACCACTTTGTCCCGTGTAACACTTTGCCCCGGTCTCCCATATTCCCTTTGAAAGATCTAGTTTTGACGTCCCTGGTAGAAATACTTTTGAAAGACATTGAGAGAAATTAAGAAATTGCAATTTCTTTATTTTCCTCGATATTTTCTATACCTTACACATGAATTACATTGTATAAAGTCGTCTGCAACTCCTTTCAAATTGGAGAATGCTTAAATGTGAAGACTATGCTCCATGTCAATGCTCTCGTCTGTCTTTCCATGGTGGTGGATCATTCCTATATCCAAACATTTCAAAATCTACACTAAATACATCCTGTATCCCGTGAATCACTTCCGGGTCAATGTCCGTGTATGCGGAATAAAGCGCTTTTCTTCGTTGACTAGTTCTTTCCTGCTTCGTCATTGGATGTAATTGTCTTGCCTCGAGAACTCCTCTTCTAAATATGTCTGGGTTTTCGTAGTCTTTTTGAGATTTAAAAAGCTCCACCGGAAATCGAGCTTCTTCCGAAATATAGCCTTGAAGCTTTAGAACTTCCCACATACGAGAGAGGATGTCCGGCCAGGTCTGACAGTCTAAGGCACGGTATATATTCTGTGGCACAATGTATTCCAAAATGTCGTCCATTAGCGCAAAGGGAGACCACTTTGACCCTTCTTCCATAATTTTATTTATAGTATCTAATTTCGCCTTTTCAATTTTTGTATGTTTTAAGACATATGATATATCATTTCTGAAAGTTTCTTGTTTAAACAACACATTTGGATTTATTTCACATGGCTTACAAATAAAGAATATCGGCGACCAGTGGTAGTCGTATAACCCGTTTCTGGTATTTTCAACAACGTTTTGTAAAAATTCTTCAAAAGTAATTAATGACTTACATTTTTCATCTTGTCTGACAGATTGGGAAGTTGATGGTATATAGATTCTATCGATATAAGCCGAGTAAAGCCGACTATATGGATTACGTGACGATAGTATGACGTAATCAATTTCCTCACTTGACATGTTCGTTCCAATTTGTTGATTAGAATTTTCCAGGAGATGCACCTTTTCTCGACCTGTTCGTAAGATATTCTGTGCGGACACTGAATCGTGGTGAAGAATGTAGAAGAATTGAGCCCAGAAGGTGGACGCGATCTTGCCAATCTTGCAGTAGGACAGTTTGTACTGATCTGACGAGTAGAAGACGTTGATGTGCTGTTTGTAGCTCGGTCTGTCCATGTAATGTTGATACTTTCTACATACTGTCTTGATCTGCTCGATTCTTCTCATCTGCTCCTCAATTCCTGGGAATAGAAAATGGTAAGTAAATTTTCAATGTTTAACAATATATTCCATATTAACAAAATTTAAGGACTGGCTTCAACGGAGAACTGTTGCAAAATTTCTACTTAAAGTCTGCAAGATAAATGACAAATAAGTCGCATAGGCGTAGGAAGGTTTGTAATATTGGGGGGGGGACAAATGTTTAAGTAAATGGAAATATGGGTATATTATGGGGGCCATATGGGGGCCAGACCCCTTTTCTAAATTATTGGGGACCAGGCCCCCCTGCCCCCCCTTCTTCCTACGCCTATGATTCGTTGACGGGAAGGAAGAACCAGCATTTTCTACTTTTTTCTTGGTACCGCTATGCGCCACCTTGCTGTTCTGACTTAGCAGCCAAGCAAACGAGTCGAAGCCTAACAAACGATTAAGAAGTGAAAATGGTCAATATTGATGACGTCATTACCACTCTTTCACTTTGGTGGAAACCTACATGCGTCATAGGTACTCGTAAATTGCAAGATTTAGCACCTCGTTTGGTAGAGTTGTCAAACGTTCAGTAGAACTTTACATATCAAATTATACATTGAAATAAAGTATATTTGAGCAAGAATAGCTGGTCTACAAGTCGCTGCGTCATAAATTAGACACATTTTTTCTGTCCATTGTCATGAATCGTTTAACATAAAGCAACAACATGAATACCGTAATTTGATTGGATGCGGTGATATCGTATCCCTTCTAACGAAAACGCCAAAGGCACCAAGAAAGTAAGACTAAGTCTGTTAACCCATTACCATACGGCGAACTTTCAGATTGGTCCAAATTAAAAGATGTTGCAGAACAATTTGGATGAGTGAAATTTTACATTTTTTAACTTTAAGGGTAGAAAACATTGCGGAAAAATGAAAAAAATGTTTGTCACAGGCAGTTTCTTTTCCACAATGTTTTCTAAAGCTCTTTCATTTTGGTGAGTCAAACAGAGTCAATGTGTGGAAATGGTAACCGGTGAATACAGACAAGATGTTACGTCCTAGACTTTAATCTTGGTTTGCGAAAACGTCAACGTCAAGACTTGTGCGATCTTTCAAATATTTCTGAAATGGGAACTAATTCAAGACGTGAATTTTAACATTATTTGTTACTTCCCTTGGTCTAACAAATTGCAAAATAAACAGCTTTTGCAGTATTGTCCCGGGACAACTTGATTTTCGTGTGCAAAGTCCGTTAGTTGAGCGTTCTAACAAAACAAAGCCGAAGTGGGGTCATTACATTATGCAGATGTCCCGGGTTAATCTTGACGGACTATAGCTAATAGTATATATTTGTCTTTTGATCTGACTATCGACTTGCGTAAATATTTAGCTATATTAGATCTGCTGGTGTATTTTCCAGAAAGGAGATTCGAGGAGATTCGAGAAGATGTACACCTGATAGTGTGGAAATAAAATTGCGTGTGCATGCAGGGAGAGAGAGAGAGTCTACTAAATAAAATGATAAAATTAATTTAGGATCTAAAGACCATTTCCTATATCAATTAAAACATATAAACGTGTGTTCATGTACAGGGATTTTATCAAAGAAAATGTTTTTTATTATTTTCTAAAGACGAATGTACACGTTCATGTACGTTTGTCTAATTGATTAATCTAACCGTCGATTGGGGGCGTTTCATATGGACGTTTACATCTACCCTTTTCAAAAGATTTATTGTTTTGGCGCCCCGTAGAAAGGGCCATTCGGAAATATTGACCAGAAAAGAGAATACAGATAATCAGAATTTTCCCCATTTCCCTTATTGCTTTGCATACTTTATAAAGCATTTACTTTCCGCCTTGGGAAAAACTGCATCATGTCTACAAGGGTCGGAGATTACGACTAGTCGTTCAATGTTTGAGAAAAGGTTAAATAAACATGAAAAGTACACACAGCCAACAAAGGTGAAATAAGAACGGTCTATTCTATTTAATCAAGTAGCGTGAAAGGCTTTATGATATTCATGTCAATACTAGTACCATAATCTGTTACTGGTCAAAAGCCGGCAAAATTTGTAAATGGGCTGACATAAGAGAAAATGGTCTTTGAGCGGAATTTAAGACCGACATGGATCAAGATCAGACTGCGCATTCTGGTCATGGTCCATTTTTAGTCTCTTGTGATTTCTTCTTTATTAGTACACGGTGGATAATCACGTGACTCAGAATTTTAGAAAATCATTAACATTTTTCTTAATACTTGACCAATTTGAATTCGGTTCGAAGCAGAGAATGTGGGACAATTCCATTAATTAGCTGGACGTGGCAGATTTTTAAAGAATGAGCTGATAAAAAATTTATTGATAAAAGATAAACCAAAATTTTGGTTTATCTTCAATAACTTTTTTATCAGCTTATTTATTAAATATCCACCACATCCATCTAATGCATGACATCTGTCCACCTTCTCTGCTTCAACCCGAATTCAAATCGGTCCCATATGAACAAAATTATTGAAAATGTTCTGAAATTGTTGTACCACGTGATTATCCACCATGTAGTAGTAGCTATACGATAGCAAGGAGGAGGATCATACTGAACATACATTTTTTGGTGCCGTGGTGGTCTCAAATGCTATAAAGCTTTTTTTTTCAATATCAAGCCCCTTTAATGACTTCGTTTTAAACTAAATATGTTATTAACCAAAGTTGACCCACAAACTTAGCACCTTTTAATTAAACATTTCCATTTACGATAAAATAGTAGACTGAACCTTACTGAAGACCGATCCCATGGTGGATAATCCATGTGACATGGGGGGGGGGGGGGGAGTTAACACTGAAAAATGAATCTATATTATACTGCCTAACTCCCCTTTCGGGTATTACTGGCAGTACTCTCTTTAGAACAGAGCACATTATCTCTACATTCCATTTCGATAGAATGAGCTCTGTTCTCGCGGGGTCATTTCACGTCTAATCTCGGGGCCTTGGCGGGATTTCAGTATCCAATCGTTGGCTATACACAACAAAACAATTTAAAAAGCTGATACAAGCTTTCATTGGCTGACGCTTCAAATTACGGGCTTCAGCCAAAAATAGAAGCGACGTAATGTATACGTAATCAAACAAGATCAAACTGAATGATTTTGATTCGATAATTCAAATGTTACCGGCTTCAGCCAAAAATAGAAGCGACGTAATGTATACGTAATGATCATGCAAGATAAAACTGAATGATTTTGATTCGATAATTCAAATGATGTGCTATAATTATATTATGACGATCAAATAGGCTGTTGGCGTACCGAAAACTGCAGAGTTCATATTTGATGGTTTAATCAATACAGGCCTCGGCTTTGGAGAGTATACTGGCAGGTGAGTCGCTCGCTTCAATGTATGTATTGTTTGATTTCTCGGCTTATACTCCACGGTTCATGACGAGACAAAGTGCACCGTAAGCGCATTCGAGAGGGATATTTCCGATTGTAGCTCACTCTGCTCCGTATCCAGTGGCTTCTTCAAACATTAAAGTGAAAGTGTTTTTCGTTGCACGTTAACGCTTCCCAGTTTCGTTTTGCACCGAAAAATAATTTCGCTTCAATGTTTTAAAGAAAAAAAAAACACTGGATTTGCACACGGTGCAAATCATCTCGTCGAAATCCATAGAGTATAAGCTGAGAAATAGCGTTCGATTTTCCCGTGAAACAAATACGTCATCGTCACGCCTCACTGGTCTAAAGATAGATTGGGAATCCCTTATCGTACAAATGTGGCTGTGAATCTCGCGAAGTTTTTCCACGTTCAACTTGCCGAAGATGACATTCTAAGAGCTGGATGGCCGTAATCATTTGTTGAGAAACATTCTTATTCAGAGTTGAGAAGGTTGGTGCACTGTCGTGTACTTTTTAAGATCGGTAACTATGAAATAAGCAGTTGACAAGTAATGTTTACACATACTGTCCTGTCTTGGCTTCGTCGTGCCGCTCGTGCGTACTCGCTTACCCTTTCCAAAACGACAAAATGTCATGTTGGGCCAAATTGAAAAAAGTGATGATGACAAAACGGATATGAATACTTTTATTGTTTTATCTCAGAGAAAATATTGAGGCAAAAGAAGAATGATTATCAATATCCAAAGAAGTTATTCACATCGATTTTGTCTGCTGTGCAGACCTTTTCAATTTGGTCGATCATCATTTTCTTCTTTTGCCTCAATGTTTTCACAAGAATTTTCTGTTGGGGACGTCAAAACCGGTCTTGTTTGGGAAAGGGTTAATATAGAAAAAAAAGCTAGAATTTGTCGCTGAATGTGATTTGATACCCCCACAGACTTTCACTACAACAAAGGGCAATAACTCACAAAATAAATAAGGTAGGGTTATGCTTCTTGTACGTTGCACTTCTCCTTGGTGAGATCTATCTACCCGAGAAGTTGCATGATCATAGCTACTTTACTTTCAGACTTTTCGATGTTTTTCTGGTTAAGCTGTTGAGGAATCTCAAGAAAAAACGTTTGTCATTTCTGGTCTGTCTCCGTATCTGGAAGCAATGTTGCCTGTTGCATATGCACAATGTTTCGTAGTTTTAGTTTCCGCCTGCATTATCTATGATCGACTAATATCTCGTTTGAAAATAATAATTCAATGCTAACACTGTTACGAAAAAAATGTCCGATTCATGACCGATAAACAAAATATTAGACTGGTACCCGGCAAACGTTGTTGGGGGTATTCCCATCAGAGATCTATTTTTAGCACACGAGCGCGCGAAAACTGTTCGCTATTAAACAAACCAAAACGTGAAGCAGGTGGATTCTTTTAATTTTCAGCGTGAACGTCTCCCAAAAGTCACGTGGGTTATCCACCATGGTTGCGTCAATTTATTTGCTTACCACTTGTTAAACCTTAAAAGGGTTAAAAGTCATATTCAGTAAAAATTTTGACCGAACTTTATTTAACGAATAAATATACCTGTTTTCTGACTTTCTTGTTGTTGTTTTTTTTTTTTGGGGGGGGGGGGGGGGGGGGGGCTTCGTCATATAAGTATGGTGTTGTTGGCATAACCTAACCATGCACCTAAACATGTATTCTAAGCTTTCGTCATACCATATGCTCACCAAACACAGTTGATTTTGTTCTTTGGTATAAGTAATAAGCAATTCTTTCTTCTTTTTCTATCAATGTTGAAAACAGTTCATTGGCAAATGTTTTACAGAACGTGTTTTGAAATCAATGTACGTTATCCTAACTCTTGTTATAAATTATACGAAAAACGTTCATTTTAAACGTACCGGACAATATTAAAAGAAATAACCTGGTCTATATCTCAGGCACTATGGCAGATACAGCCTTGATATTTCACACATAGATACTTCTCGCCAAGATCTTTCATTTTGGAACCATGACCTTTAAACCTAGTGATATTGACCTTAGAGTTTGACCTACTTTTAAAAAATCTTTAACCTTGTCTATATCTCATATTATTGATAGAGCCTCGATATTTCAAACATAGATACCTTCTGCCAACTCTTTTGTAATTTATTGTGACAAAGGTTAAACAGGACGCGTCAAGAACGTTTTCACATTCATATCCACGGAAGAATAGGCCGTAAACTTTTAACAATTTTGATTTAAAGGCCAACCTCCGTGATCTAGAAAGGAACTTTATTTCATCTCATGAAATTTAGATAGTATTTAGTTAAAATTAGGATTCAATTTCAATATAACACAATATACACTGCAACAAACCGACAAAAGGCTATTACAAAAAAGGTCTTCTTTTGGCTCAACGGTTTCCTACACCTTTTTATGTTCCATATCCTGCGGACTTTAGTACACTGATCAGATTTTTTTAAAGGACGATTTTTCCATGATCAGTCAAGATTGATTCAACAATTTATACTAAACAAACTTTGTCGGTGCTTGAAAAGCAAAAAATGTATTTTAACAAGGTAGCCTTTATATTGAATAGTCAATAGTGTCGCTTTCAACATATGACTCTACACAGATATACAGCCTACTTAAAAAAAACGAGTTCTACAGTCATCGCTAAATATGACCAAGCCCCCCCAACAACACATTATCGTAAAACAGTTTCCGTCATTAGGGTAAAACCTGGGTAATGGGCTGTGTGACCATTTATGGAACGAAATATTATGGTGCGTATAGACTATTTCAAGGCAAGTAATTTTCATGGCTCTCACCCAAATACACTTCCAATTTGTTACTAAAAATAGTAACACTTTTTGATGCCAGATCGAGGCTCTGACCCAAATGTGAGTAAAGCATCCAACTCGCAATGGAAATGAACGGAGGAAAGAAGAAGTTTAAGAGGAATCACACACCGTTTAGTGATGATTCCTCTGTGAATCTCGACGGGATATCATTGACTGACTTCCATTTATGGCCTTTATCGGCTTTTAAGTCATTTTTGACCCTCCAAAAAAGTAGTATCCTCGGATCTTTTGAGGACCTAACCGCAAGGTTAAACTGTCATATACACGTAAACCCCCTTCCCCAACAAAAAAATAGTACGAAACATGCCATTTTCAGTGTGAAGATGATTATGTCAGTGCCGAAAGGTTTATGAAGAAAGATAATTCATTATGGTAGATCAATTTGATAATAAAAACATAGCTGTTAAAGCCCATTTCCCAAACGACAAATTATTTAGACTTTTCAAGTTTGACAGCGGCTTAACCCTTTCCTAAACGGCATCTGATTTAATTTGGAAGCTCTTGCAGATAACATAATGGGTACCATGAAAGTAGGGGTTTTTAGTGCAAGGGCGGATCTAGAGTGGGGGGCTTCGGGATGTCCGCACCCCCCCCCCCCCCTGGAATCAGCCGAAAATTGAATGTTGACTATATAATTAAAGCGTCAATATAGGCCTAACGTTATATATAATTTAACACATTTAAGTCATCATGTGGGCGTGGAACACCCCCCCCCCCCCCCTGCCCTGGCAATTGGGCTTGGACCCCCATGAAAAATATAGTAATATAGTAACGAAAACCTTGAGGCAAAAGGAGAAAATGCTGATTAAAAGTATTTCATTATTTTGCCCCTTGAAATGATTTTTGAAACAATCTCTGTAATACAGTCAAAGACGGGTCTAAAAGGGGGTCGGGGGTCCGGACCCCGCCTTGAATAGGTCGAAAATCGAATTTTGACTACACAGCGTTAGTATGGTATCTAACATTACAAAATTCACAAATTTAAAGCCATCTTATAGGCTAGACCCCACCCCCACCCCTTGAAAAAATCCTGGATCCGCCCTTGACAGTCAAAACATTAACATTTCTTCTTTGGTAAAAGTTTAAAACATTTTTCTTTTCTTTTCTTTTTTTTAATTTAACGCCTCTCAACAATATTTCAGCAATAAGTTAATTTATAATTGTCCACGCTCCGCGGCTGGGAATCCATCCTGTGACCTGTCCATTATTGGCTCTAATCTAGAGCACAAACACATGCAAAATATTACCGCTCACACTTTGACAGTACTAAGGAGCTCACTTGCTCCTGCAAAATTCTTTTTATGTGGTTTTCAAAAGCAGTAGCTCATCCTGAACTTGTATGGCAGTAATGGACGATGGAGACAGAGTACGAATGATTACAAGCCAAAAAATCGCATTTTTTCAATCAAAGTTGCAAAAATATTCCTGTAATTTAGTAGTCTTATAATTAACGTAAATGACAGTGGTAAATATTCTTTGTATTCAGGCAGAATAAACGTACCGTGCTCGTGTGAAAAACACGACTCGCTAAATGAATTATATAGTAAAACGACCACGTGACCTTTTGTTTACTCACTTCATGCTCAGGTCACGGTTAAAAAATTGGAAGTGTATTTGGGTGTAATTTTGACTTTTGCTGGGTTTCTTGCCTACCCTTCATACAACTAAGAATTTTTTTCACAAAAAATTGTTAAGAATATTCCCCCGGAAATCTGAGCACGCTCAATTATTAACGTTTTTACGGAAACGGGCGATATTGCATCTAACGTTACTTTAAAAATGCTCGGACTTACGGACGTCACGGAATAAGTCGGAATATAACGATTATACAGGAAGTGCATTAGCCATGCCTTACCTTAAAGGACGAATACTCTGAGAAATGTATATCCGCTGTAACAAAATGACGATATCCTCGCTTTTCACCCCCCCCCCCCCGAAAAAAAAGACAAATTAGCCTACTGCAGCTTGTCTTAAGTTGCAGTTACGTGTTTATGTTGCAAAGCAGTGATATGTGCACCTGTTCGGCATACGAATTCTATATGCAAAAAATTGACCAAAAAATGTATAAAAAGAAAGCGAACAAAAGAGCTAAAAATCAACTCAAAGACATATACTGACCCTTACATACCCCAAATATACATGTAGTTTTTTTCCAGATTCTATGCATATAAACTACATGGTCATAAAAAAATTACGCAGTCAGCACATTCCAACAGTTGATCTTTCTTAAAAATAAGACTAGCATTCATGTCTAATATTTACAAATTTTCTTTCAAAAAAGAAATCATTCAGTGGATCTTTTTTTTTTTTTCTTCTTTTTGAAAAAAAGAACCCTGAATTAACAAGAGCCGTCACAGACGGATTATGCTCCCCGAATAAGTGTTTGTCACAAAATAAAAACTATCATACATTAAGCCCCCTTTTCCCATGACAGCTTTTTTGTACACACATTATTTATAGAATATGGTGTAGAACATCCTATTTATTACATGAGCACACAATTTCATTAAATTCTGCCCATTAGATGAAGAGAAATAAGAGAAAAACTAATTTTTACACTAAGGCCCCTTTTTCCATGACGCAGCCTTAAATTTACAAACGGAGAAAAAGGTCCCTAGGTATTGACCCAGGGAGTTCACATGTGAAGTTTCATTGAATTTGGTCCAAGGGTTGCTGAGATATGGCTGTGGACGGACGGACGGACGGACACACGGACGGACGGACGGACGGGCGGACAGCGTGGCGACTATATGCTCCCCCGAAATTTTTTCGGGGAGCATAATAAAGTATATAATTATAATAATTATGGTATATGGAAAGGGGTCCTCACGGCTGTTGAGACTACAATATATTCCGATGAGCTTCTCCTCTAGATGTAATAGTTGGTTGAACATGCTTATATTGATCCTTATCGATCTCCAAATCCAAAGTCTCTTGAAAGTAAGTCGATCAACATTAGAGCTTTTAGCCAAATTCTCCAAAATCAAGCCAGAACACAGTTGGTTGAATGGAGTTTAACGCGTTTTTTATCACTGATTTGATCAATGCGCGGTGACTGGAACACATAACAATGGATTCCTGTCGTTTTTCTTACTAGTAGACCTACTACCACAGCAACCTTACAGAGCCTCGAAAAAAGATGTACGTATAAATTATTGAAAGAAACAAGTGAATTGTCACTCTATTTGAATTCACTTCCACGTAGATGGAGAATTTACTCGTCAAAGTTTAGACTGTCATCCCGCACGTTACCTATAGAAACAGGCAGACATGGTCAAAACAGGATTGAACGAAAGCAACGTTTATGCTCTGCATGCAATATGAATGAAGTATAGGACGAGTTCCATTTTTTGCTTGTGTGTCCATTCTATAATGATTTGAGAATTCTATACATGAAGAAATATTTTTACACTCATCCAAATATGCTTAAATTTGTCACACTTATGACTACAAGTAGTAAGGCCGTTTTTCTGAATTTGGCAAAATATATAAAAATCGGCTTTGAACGCAGAACTGGTATCATGTACAATACGTAGTTTAGTTATGTTGTTATGATAAAATTTGAATCCATGCTTCTCTTCCAGGTTGTAGATAGAAAACTTAGTTTTTCGCTTATATGTATAAAACAATTTGTATGTATGTTGTTATGACAAGAAACTGTACAGTTTAAGTCATTAAAGTATTGAGTGTTTGTATTCGATGTCTTGGTTGAAAACACTTGGCATTGTTTGTTTGTTTGTTGGTTGGTTGTTTTTTTTTTCTATAAACATATTGACAGATTCACTAACTTTGAACTCTGGCTGGTACAGTTCTCCTTGGTTTTTATTCGTTCAGAAATTGTTCAGGTGGCAGCCCTGGGGCCGCCCCCTCAACCACCTTATACAGCATCATCTGTCTGTGGCTCTTCCTTCTTGTATGGAGTGTTTCTAGATTGAGTTCGTTCATGGCATCTTTCACGAATCTTTCTTTTTGTGTTCGATAGTCCTGTTTGATAAATCGTTTTAGTTTATCTAATATTTTTTCATCAGAAACTTTTCTCTCTCTTTGAACTTATCAATTACTAAGCTATTTTGATTCTCAAATATGGAAGAAACATAAATACAGAGTACGTACATGCAATGCGAGTAAAAAAATTAATAATACATAGAGAGTAATCACAGCAACTACAATTACAGAATTTTCAATAATCAAATTTGTCAAAACGTGACGTATTTGAATATGGTTTGAAGCAGAGAAGACGAAAAATATCAGTAATTTCCTGAATGGGGTGGATCTTTGCAATTTTTGTTTGTTCGCCAGTAAATTTCTTTCATCTGGTGTTGTTGAAGAAAAAAAATCCATCACATCCAGAAAATCGATGGTAACTTTACTTCTATGCTTCGAACCAAATTCAAATCGGTCACGTATAAAAAGTGATATATTGAAGTTTTCTGCAATTCTTGTTGTTGTTGCTGTGGTTTTGTTGTTGTTGTTTGTGTCATTTTATTCTCCGCAGTAAAAAGTAAGATATAGAGGATAATCGTTTGTTTCAGTGTAAGATCGATTTATATTTCATTGAGTGAACAACAAAAGCTTTATTTTCACGAGTGGCGAAGCCACGAGTGAAAATGTAGCTTTCATTGTTCACGAAATGAAATATAAATCAATCTTACTCGCAAAACAAACGATTATTCTATTTCTTTAATGCAAAAATTAGACAAAATACAAACATTTTATGACAGAATTTCTTAAAGCGCGTCATTTTGCACGTGACCGCTATGCGACACTTATGATGACGTCACTTATTTGGCCCGGCTTATATAACGTCAGATAGGGTGAAATGAACGAAAGCGGGGCACAAGTTTTTGATAATTTCACTGGGTAGGCGGTGAGTTTATCAAAATGATAATCTACCGTTATTTCCCGATAATCCACCGAAAAGCATTAAAGAAAAAAAACTCACTTGGATCTTTTTATAAAAATATGAATATAATAGACGAAATAGAACAGAAAACCAACGCTAAAAATAAATCAGCCAAGATCTGTAAAAATAACCATTATAGCTACAATGTGTCCAGACCAGCCTGTACGTAGGTGCTCTCTGGTAATGCTCTATTGTGCCGATTTACAGTTGTATATTTTATTGCTACATATCACGGAGAAGCTACTTGAGAACATCATGGGTCCTGATCAGGCTGTGCGAATGCACAGGCTGATCTGGATCCATGTTGTTCTCAAATGCTACCATATACATTTCCAGATCGAGGCTCTAAATAAATGTAATCTGAAAATGAAAAAAAAGAACCTCACCTGGGTCCTTTATAAACATACTGGCTATTCCGATTATAAATATAATGGATAAAATAGAACCTAAAACCATTTTTCGATATCTCCATTGCTTCATGGTCGCTCAAATTGTATTGTATTTCTTTTGTTAATGTGTTAACGTAGTATAGTTCATATGTATAAAATTAGTCGCTTTTAACCCCTCAACACCGCCGATTAAATTATAAAAAATCTTTAACCCTCTAACCCTTTACCCTGTCTCGAAAAATCAAGTTTTTAGGCTGAGTGTAAATTTGAAAATCGGAAGTGAATCAAATGCAGCAGAAACAGAAGTAACATTTTTTGTGCAATATCATAGAAAATATTGACAGAAAACAAAACAAAATACTGGAAAGCAGTATTTCATTCTGTTTTGCGATATTTATTAATCTTTTTTTTTTCTTCTTCAGTGATTTCAAAATCGACCAATGTTTGGTAAAGGGAAAATTAAATATGATGGCCCGTGAATCGTTTATTCATTCATAACCTTGCAAGTAGAGAGTAAACATAAAGATCAGCCTGCATATATGTACATCCTGATCTTAACTTATAGCCCACTGTTTGTTATTTAAGGGGGAATGCTCCAGTATCCTAAATTTTTTCACAATAATAGAATTTATTTATACTTTGTATGTTGAAATTACATGTTATTACCAATTGAAAAATAAAATAAAAATGGATGGTCAGCGATCTTGTTTGAATTTTATAGGCATTCGTATCACATACCCCTACAGCTAAAAAATGCACAATTTCTTGTATCTATCCAAGGTCACTAAAATGCTAATAAAATACTGTATATTCATCGTTTAGTCCGGAAAATGGATTTAAAGTAACGCCTTGCATTTGATAAAAACGGAAAACCCTGAAAAACAGCATGCTCACGTGTTCGGTTAGATCAACGAAGCTGGAGTGTTTCATGTCAAAATTTGCATATTTTTGGAAATATTTCAAGTTCTACATAATAGAATTTGATGAAACTCCCCCATTGTGTTAAGCAACATGTCCTGGTAATAATTCAAAAAGAAAATGTATAGGTCAGCGCACTTATTAGTGAATTACAGGATTTTTTATCAGCTTCACAAAAATAAAATGACGGAACACGGTGGTAACTGCATACACACTTACGACTGTCTTGCTCTAAATAATCGATTTCCATCTTGAGGAAATCATTTTCGCATAATAAATACACTTTTATCGTCGAAAATGGTAAATTGTAATGATGTATTATATTGTTGAAAATATGGTAGCGAAACATATTGGTACGAAACATCTAATTTGCTACAGTACCACTGTTTTGCGTCATTTTATCAATGTGTAGCTGATAAAAATTCCTGTAACTCACTAATAAGTGCGCTGACCTATACATTTTCTTTTTGAATTTTTACCAGGACATATTGTTTAATACAATTATGTAGAACTTGAAATATTTCCAAAAATATGCAAATTTTGACATAAAACACTCCAGCTTCGTTGATCAAACCGAACACGTGAGCATGCTGTTTTATACATTTACGCGTTTATAATAGCACATATTTTGGGGTTTCTGTTCTTATTAAATGTAAGACGTTACTTTAAAATCCGTTTTTGGGACTAAACGATGAATGTACGGCATTTTATTAGCATTTTAGTGACCTTGGACAGGTGCAAGAAATTGTGCATTTTTTCGATGTATGGGTATGTGATACGAATGCCTATAAAATTCAAACAAGATCGCTGACCCTCCATTTTTATTTTATTTTTCAATTGGTAATAACATGTAATTTCAACATACAAAATATACTGAGAGGCAAAAGAAAGTATACACTTTTTGTTTGTCAATATCTCGCTTATTTTCGATCATATCGACTCAAAATGTTGTACATTTTATTTCTGCCCATAGACCAATAATACAGTGTTGATAAATTTCAGCTGAAATTGCTTGACTACCCATACTCTTGCCACATGCCGATTTTGCAAACATTGCGCATGCAACTTAGTGGATCATCAACTATTGCTGTTAATCCGTTTTTAATTTCTTCATTCTGTACCAAAAAACAAATCACAACGTTAAATTTTATCTAACAATAAAACACAATTCTCACTGGCTGGTTGAAATTGATCAATATGCCTCTTTTTTTTAAATAAGACCCATTTTTCTATGACACAGCATGATGCGAGAGAAACATAACACTCTATACACTTAGTCAGGTAGCTAGGAACATACTGTGCAAATTTTATCAAAATCCGTCAATAAATTTAGATGGAGTTATGTCAGATAACTTGTTTGTATCAAGTCCCCCTTTGCCGTGACGCTTTACAATATGGAAAATCACTAAAAATGTACGCATGTTCCTAGGTGAGTAGGCACTTTCTTTGAAAATTTTATCAAAATCCGTCCATAAATGTTATAGTTATGTCAACGTGAATGCTTGCATTAATTCATTGATTTAATCCCCTTTTTCGATGACGCTGTTTGAAATGAAACACATTTTCAACGGAAAAGGGACAGATAGACCGATAAGCGGACAAGATTACATCAATAAACGACCACCTTCGGCGAGGTTTAAAAACCGTACATAATCTATTAATCGTTTTCTTAGAAAACGTGGGAGAACTAGGGTGTATACTTATTTTTGCCTCTCAGTATATAAATAAATTCTATTATTGGGAAAAAAATTAGGAAACTGGAGCATTCCCCCTTAATCAACTGAAATATTTTATGAAAATAATGGTACATGTACAGTTGGCTCCACATCGTATGGCACATGTTTATATTTGTTCAGTGTTCATTGGCAATGAATTCCACGGTGGATAATCACGTGATACAATATTTTCAGAAAATCTTCAATAATTTTGATGATATGCGACCGATTTGAATTCGGTTTGAAGCAGAGAATAAGGACAGACGTCAAGCATTAGATGAACGTGGTTGATTTTTGAAAAATCAGCTGATAAAAAAGTTATAGAAGATAAACCCAAATTTTGGTTTATCTTCAATAACTTTTTTATAAGTTAATTTTTCAAAAAATCCAACACGTACAGCTTATTCATTGCATTTTCCCACATTCTCTGCTTCAAACCGAATTTAATTTGGTCAAGTATTAAAAAAGATATTGAAGATTATCGGAAATTCTGAGTCACGTGATTATACACAATGAATTCTGTGCTAAAAATAGAATGGGTTAAAAGTTTTGTTTTGATAACCCGTCGGTATTGTTATAAAATCTTGTATAAACTGAAAACGATATTTTTTTCAATGGCCCGGGTGAGTCGATGTCAACTACGGGAATCCAGGTAAATTATCCGATATGGTTGGTTTATTTAATGTTAATGAGGTATTAAATTGCTTTTTGTCGCACATGACATGAAGTCAGATTGGTCAAATGGTAACGGTCAAAGACACGATACTCTTTCGTTGTCTTTTGGTATGGGTTCGAAACTCACAGTCGTCTATTGCCCGCTTGCATATTCGATCCTGGGTTTATCCGTAGACCGTTACTGAACTCGACTTCAGATAAGCTAGGCTTGAACCCGAGATGATCCCGACTTCACGGTCATTTGCTCTAACGGTTTTGAGCCCGGGTTTTGACGATCTCGAGTTTGAGATATGGTTCATATTATTACGCGTGCCGAAACCGGTTTTTCTAGTTTTAAGCCGATCTAATTACCAGCAAAGAAAACAATCTGTTTTTATCCATGTATTATCCCCCCCCCCATTTCTATTTGCCACTGTTTTTCTCTTTTTTCTCTATCTCTTTCCGTAGAAATGTAGACCCCATTCCTCCCTTCCTGTCCATCTCCTTTTCCCTTCCTTCGCATTCTCTTTATCGCTTTCTTTCCGTCTTTTCTCTTGTTTTCATCTTCTCTATCTTCCACTTTTCTCGTATTTAAAGAAAGGGCCAACCATCCTTATTGCACATCTTTCTTTTATTTAACATAATAGAAATTAACGAATATTTATCTTTTTCCTGACTAGTTTTAGATCTAACCCTTTCCCAAACGACAAAATTTTAGAGTAGTCCAATTTGAAAGTTACTGAAGACGACAAAATTAAGATTGAAAACCATTGGATTTGTGTAAAGTATAGCATAGAAAATATTGAGGCAAAGGGAGAAACTGCTGGTAATCAGCAGTTTCTTCTTTTATCTCAATGTTTTCCCAAGCCTTTTCTTTTATGGACGTCAAAACCAGGTCTTGTTTGTGAACAGGTTAATGAAAACAGCTAGGGCTTTTTTTCGGCTTCATTTTTGATTTGCAGAATACAACCAAAAATTTTGCTTTTATAAATTATCTTCAATTAAATGCAAAAATTGATTACGTTTTGTTAGACTCACTAATCTTGATGAAATTCATAGGAAAAGTAATGTTTATTTGTGATTTTTGAAGACAAACATCGTAACTAATGTATATCTGGCTCACCCAAACCTGCTATGTACCAGGTTTGACTGAGCCCGGGTTTTTAACTGTGAATTGAACTCAGCTCACAAGTGTGCAAGTCAACACAAGCTTGGATAAGAAATAGTTATGGCTTAGCGAAACCTATGGTTCAGCAAGTGAGTTGTCACGTTACCCTGTATAATCCCGGCTTAAGCTAGGCTTATACGCAGTATGTAAGCGGGCATATGATTTTTTTGTTTTTCATTTCTATTTCTTTTTTGTTGCACCAAGATAATAAAGTTTTTTTTAAACTTTTCATTATAGGCCTACTCGACGAACATAATATACGAATAAAGGTTTGCATATGTTTTATTGTAAACGGTCTTTTACAACATAAATCACAAATCGCATTTTTCATATATCAACAAATGTTTAGAGAAAATGGATAATATGTAAACAAAATAGATCTGGTTTATGAAAATGTGCCATCAAATTTTGCCAGAAATATTTGATTTTGAAATTTCACGTAGAAAACAATCGAGAGAAAAGAATGAAAAAGCGAGCACTTCTATTTTCCCATAGATTTCTCGTTTTCCTATTTAGTTTTACAAACGCATTTCTTGTAGCTAAAAAATCGGAATATCTACATCATACTATAATTTGAGCAACGTTTGTCTGTTTGTCTGTTTGTTCCCCTACTCCTCCCAGGTCCTTGGGCCGATCTTCACCAAACTTGGAGGGAAGGTGGAGGGCGGCCCCGGATATTAGCTTGAGGGGTTCATTTTTTGAAAGGTCAAGGTCATCGAGGTCAAAGGTCAAATTTATCGTTTTTACGGGTTACGGGACGGGATTGCTTAGTTACGGGACGGGATTGCTTACGGGTTACGGGACGGGATTAGGTGGAGTGCAGCCCCGGATAGGTCAAGGTCATCGAGGTCAAAGGTCAGCCCCGGATAGGTCAAGGTCATCGAGGTCAAAGGTCAAATTTCGAGACGGGTAAAATTGCTAGTGTCTGTAAATGGGTTAAACGGCAAACATAAACCAAAGGAATTAAAAAAGAAAATGCATGAAAAAATATAAATTTTGCATGTCTTGAAGTAGAATCGAACGTGGTTCGTTCGAGTAGGAGTCCCACGTCTTCCCGCTGCGCTATCACAGACTTACATATTTACGATTGAATAAACGTATACTTTCTAAAATCGAAACATGTGAACTGTTTTCAATAACATGGACAGGTCAATGTAAATAAACAAATGATCAAATTATCGTGCGGCCTTTATAACTACGGCTTGAATCAAGCCGTAGTTACGAGGTTTTATAAAAACACATACGAAATACTATTTGTTTGTCCGAAATTATGTCACTGTTTACTTGATAAAATCGTTCCATATTACACTTAACCTAAACATAAACATTTGCCATACGATCTGGCGCCAACTGTACATGTACCATTATTCTATTTTTTCAGTTTGCAGTACATTAACCCCTTCCAAAATAAGCAATTTCAGAAGGCAAGCTATAGATATAGAAGTTGTTTTTGTGTAAAATACAGCACAGAAAATATTGAGAAAAACGGAGAAAATATTTATTTGCATTTTACCCTTTTGCCTCAACGTTTCTTTCCAAAAGTTTTTAGAGACATGTAAAAGTATATTTCATGAATGGTTAATCAGCTTTGCGCTTTGCAACAAATTAACCCTTTCCAAAACAAGACATAACTGTCATGTCCCTAATAAAAAAAGTTTAGGAAAATATTGAGACAATAGGAGAAAATGTCGATGATCAGAATTTAAACCTTTTGCTTCAATACTTTTCTGTGCTACATCGAGCACAATTATTGTTTTTATCTACACGTATAAGTCGTCTGGAACATCTTTTAAATTGGACCACCGTAAAACTTTATTATTTGGGTATGGGTTCAGACGCGTAAGGGTTGGGTATTAGATTTGAGGATTATAATCTACATATCGCTGCTTTTCAACGAAAACCTCGTAACTGCAGCTTAAAACAAGCTGCAGTTACGATGTTTTCGTTGAAAAGTGACAATATGCTAATCGCCTGTATAATAAACTATTGTTTTATTAAAGAGGGATTATTTTCTTTTCCTAATTTGTTTTGTTCTCCAAATATTGAACTTTGTTGACATGTACCTAGATCAAGGTTAATCAAAAGTTTAATTATTTCTCATATTATACTTATTTTGTTAAAAGAAAGGTCAGAAAAATAGCGATATGATCAACACTTTCTCCCTTTCCCTCAATCCGTTCCAAACTATATCATTTGTATTTCCTACATGTATCATTTATGTATGTTTGTGACAATAATTTCTTTATTTCCAAAAGGTTTTCTACTCAATCAGACAAAAAATATCCACCTGAACTTGTCTGCAATATCTTTTAAATTTGGACCAGTCTAAAGCTTTGCCGTCTGGTAATGAATTAAACATTTCAGACAATTATGTTTTCAGTTCAGCCTTTGGTCAAAAGTGAACTAGATAGTAATTTAAGTCTGGTAGCTCACCGTTGATACTGGTCATAACCTAGCTGTAAGAAGACAACATGGATCATGATCAGAATGTGCGTATGCACAGGCTGATCTGGATCAATGTTGATGTCAGATGTCGAAATAGGCCTTTTCCGGATTCTGGCTCGCATTCATTCATGTAATTTTGATATGCTTTTCCAATACCAGGCATGGCTTTGACAGGTCTTTGGGATAGATTGTCAAAAATATGATGGAAAATGAGGAATCAGCAATTTCTCCATTTGTCTTAACATTCGTACGTTATACTGCACACATAATCCTATTTCATCAAAATAAACTTTGGCGTGTGATTTGACTTTGGAACTAATCGTTTGAGATTGGACTCGTTTCTGTTTTTGAGATATGGATAAATATAAACCTTCCGGTAACCTGAAAAACTATCGATCCTCGTCATTACGTTTTTTGTTCTCTCTGACATAACGATTTGTTGGCATTACATTATTGAATCCTTTCCAAGATACATACACTTTATACTGGTCCAATTAACCCTTTCCAAGAACAAGATCTGGTTTTGACGTGCCTAGTAGAATAATTTTGGAAACCATTGAGACAAATAAAGAAAATGCTGATAAACAGCATTTTTTCCTTTTGCCTTGATATTTTTTGGACTGTAATATATGCAACTTAGATTAGCATTAATTTTTATTAGGTCACCTGACCGAAGGTCATGGTGACCTATTGCGACCGTGTTTCGTCCGTCGTCGTGCGTCGTTCGTCGTCCGTCGTGCGCCGTGCGTCGTGCGTTAACTTTTAACATTTTCGACTTCTTCTTGAGAACCATTGGACGGATTACAACCAACCTTGGCAGGGAGCATCCCCATGGGAAGCTGCTTCAGATTTGTACGAATCATGGAGTTATCTCCCTTTGGGGCCCCATAAAGGGCCAAAAAGGGGTTAAATGGGGTACATCTTAAAAAATCTTCTTCTCATGAACTGGCTGTTGGATTTGATTTACATTTGGTATTTAGAGTCTATAGGGCAAGGACAACAAAGTTTGTACAAGAGAAAAAAATCCGCCCAGAAATGGCCGTGCTGGGGATGGGGGCTGGGAGGGGGGGTCGCGTTATTAGTTAACTTAACATTTTGGACTTCTTCTTGAGAACCATTGGACGGATTACAACCAAACTTGGCAGGGAGCATCCCCATGAGAAGCCGCTTCAGATTTGTGCGAATCATGGAGTTATCTCCCTTTGGGACCCCATAAAGGGCCAAAAAGGGGTTAAATAGGGTACATCTTAGAAAATCTTCTCATGAACTGGCTGTTGGATTTGATTTACATTTGGTATTTAGAGTCTTTAGGGCAAGGACAACAAAGTTTGTACAAGAGAAAAAAATCCGCCCAGAAATGGCCGCGCTGGGGATGGGGGATGGGGGGGTCGCGGTATTAGTTAACTTAACATTTTGGACTTCTTCTTGAGAACCATTGGACGGATTACAACCAAACTTGGCATGAAGCATCCTAATAGGAAGCCGCTTCAGATTTTGTACAAATCATGGAGTTATCTCCCTTTGGGGTCCCATAAAGGGTCAAAAAGGGGCTAAATTGGGTACATCTTAAAAAATCTTCTACTCATGAACCGGCTGTTGCATTGGATACACATTTGGAAGTTAAAGTCTTTAGGGCAAGGACTACAAAGTTTGTACAAGAGAAAAAAACCCGTCAATAAATGGCCGTGCTGCGGATGGGGGATGGGAGGGGTTCGCTTTATTACTTACATTGTAACTTTGAACATTTTCTACTTCTTTTTGAGAACCATTGGACAGATTTTACCAGACTTGGCAGGAAGCATTCCAATGGGAAGCCGCTTCAGATTTTTACAAATCATGGAGTTATCTCCCTTTGGGGCCCCAAAAGGTGCCAAAAGGGGGTAAATAGGGTACATATTAAGAAATGTTCTATTGTTGGATTGAATTCACATTTGGTATTTGAGTCTTTAAATAAGTTTGTACAAGAGAAAAAAAGACTGTCAAGAAATGGTGGTGCTGGGGGGTTGCGCTTTTTGTTAACTTAACATTTTCCTTGAATGTTTCTGCTCTTTTGATTCAGGTGACCGATAAGGCCCTCTGGGCCTCTTGTTTTGTCACATGCAACTGTTTTTTTTTTTTTTTTTTTTTTTTTTTTGTTTTTTTTTTTGTTTTGTTTTGGGTTTTTTTCTTTAATTTGATAAGTATAAAATTGCGTTGTTTGTTTTAAAGGGTTAAAGACTTTTGTATTATTCTGAATGTCAATTTAGAGGATGAGTTTTGGAGGCACTATAGATGAACAAGATTTAGTGAGGGATATACTATCAGCTAAATCATTTGCATTCATCCCGAGAGACCTATAATACGAAACGTCATATCGAAAGCGCTGTCTTGTAAGTATCGTTTTTGGGAAGCAAATTTTGCGAATTTGCTTCTCTATGCAGCCACCTTTCTCTGCACTCTACAATTCTTTGCATATCACACAACATCTTCCGGTCCTCCTCACTATAAATAGTTCTATAAAAAGCAGAGATTAATGAGGTAACAGTCATTCGAATATTCAATATGTAGGCCTAGGCCTAAGTCTGAAGTTGTGTGTAGATATTGAATTGTGTGACTGAAAATGAAACATTCAATTAATCATGTCTCTAAGAGAAGAAAAGACCGACGTAGTAATTTGCTTTATTTAGTTCAAAGATCGGTCCAATGGTCTTCCTTGTAAATGGGTCAGTCAAGTTTACCGAACTATGAAATATATCCAAAGCTTAAACAAACGACAAATATGCATGAAGATTGTGCTAAAAATAGATGCATGGAATCAAAGTATTGAAGGTATTCAAATGGATAGTATCAAAGTACCTATCAAAGTACTCTGCGAATCAAAGTATTCGAGGTATTCAAATGGATAATCAAAGTACCTAATCAAAGTACTCTACTTATGGACAGGCCCTACATTATTAACAAATTTGCTTCCCAACAGTACTTTCAGTACTTTGATTATTGGTTTTAAATACCATCATAAAATGACGAGGTAGCAAATGAAATGACAGCATTCGCTCAGCTGTAATACAACGGAAAATGAATATTGTCATCGGGCTTAAAAACAACGTAGCATGTGCGAGACAATGTCTTCGATGATTATTTGCACAAGTTTATGACAATTTATACTTGTCATTTGTTAATACATTCCCATAAAATGAAGCTTTTGAAACCCCGACGGGCAGAAAACATTGTGGAAAATGAATAAATTGCTTCAACAAGCAATCTTTAATTTCCTACAATGTTTTCTACCTGAAAGCCTGACAGAAATACGCAATTTCTTTCACTTGAACTGTCGTCTGCGAAATCTCTGTGTCTCAGTTCCATCGCCGAATGATTACGACGTTGCTCGAATAGGATCGGATACCGTAACGAATCTTAAGTCTCTCTTGCAACCGGTCGTATGTGCCCCTGCGTGCGGTCTGCCTTTAAAACGTACGTTTAGTCGTGCGATGCACGCACGTGCAACGTACAATTTTGGTGGACGCTACCACGACACAGACTGCACGCAGCAAAGAATTGACCTGACAATTCTTTGCTACAACCATTCTGCGTCTTTTAGAACGCCAGAAGCACGCAAGACAGAATTACGGAGCACGTACGGCAGGCGTGCGTGTGACGCAGGGAACGATATACTTAAATTCCAGAAAATTCACAAAGAATGAGTACTTTTCTCAAAAGAGATTCATACTTTTGACCTGCTTTGAATGTACATATTTTGAGGCGCTCTTACAACTCGTCGTGCGTCTTTATAAATCGTGCGATTTTGCAGAGTTTTAAAACATACGATTTAAAAAGGCGCACGACCGGTTGTAAGAGAGGCTTTTACGACATCGCACGAAACATTCAAACATTGCGTGAATCTCATTATGGATGGATAAACATTTATAACCCTTGCAATGCCTAGGTCTTGATAGACTGGCGATTGTTATTCTAGAGTTATCGTAGGAAATTGGTAGGACAATATATGAGGGACGTTCATTAAAGATTTCCCCTGACCTACTTCCAATAAGCCGAGAAAACTGAAACTTGGCACACATTATAATCTTTCTATACATAGGCTCCTGCTAGGGAGACACACTTCTCCCATCGCTTTATACAGTTTTGGAGACATCTTAGTAGAAATCCCCAGGTTGTGCCCGAAACCATACCTCGACCTCGGAAATAAGGCTTTTGTCGTTTTGGAAACGATTTCCGTTTAAAAATGACTTCATGGATGGAAAGAGGTGGAAGTCAGAGGGAGCTTAGTCGGGAGAGTTAGGAGGGCGAGGAAGAATTTCATAGCCACAGGACCGAGCTTCTGTCACGCGAGTTGTGAACGGGAGCATTGTCTTGCAGAAGCCGCACCCCTCTTGTCAGCATTCTACGCCTCTCCGATTTTCTAGACTCTCGCAATTTGCTCAGAAGTGAAGCATAATACTGTCCAGTAATCGTGGTACCCTTCGCCAAGAAATCCATCATCACTACTCCGTGCTAAAAATACTGTCAGCATGACATTGCCGGCTGATGGTTGGACCCGTGCCTTCTTTGTTGGTGGCAAGTCAAAATGCTTCCATTGCTTAGATTGAACTTTTGTCTCCGGATCATAGTGATGTACCTATGATTCATCATGTGTTATGCATCTGTCAAAGAAATCCTCTTGGTTGTCTCGGCACATGCTCAAAAGAGTTTAGGAGCACTTGACTCGTTCTTACTTCTGGAAAGCAGTGAGTAACCGCGGAATACATGTAGCTGAAACCTTTCCCATGTTCAAATGATCATGAATGTTTTTCCCCACAGACCCTACACTGATTTAAACCTCATGGGCTAGTTGTCGTACTGTTTCACGACGGTCGTCCAAGATAGGGGTCTCTACTCTGCTTAATGGTGGCATCATCAATGGCAGACTGTGGGCGCCCAGGAATTAATTTGGGTCGTTTCCACAGATTTACGTCCACACTTGAACTGACGATGTCAGTGTTTGACAACGTCATATGATGGGGCATCATCCCCATAAACTTTTTTCATCTCACCAAATGCCTCCTATGGAGTACGGCCTTTCAAATACAGGAATCTGATGACTGCTCTATACTCAACTTGTTCCATTACACTACCTTACTTAACTTCAGCTCGCGATAAGAAACGAATAAGGTTATTTCATCTAAGACCCCCCCCCCTTCCCCGCACACAACAGCCTCCGAAAGTCGTCCTTGGAGTCTTAAAACGCCACTCAAACGTTTAGTATTTGTTATTTTTAGTAACATACTTTCAATCCCAAAGTGTCTTGGTGACAATACTCTCGAACCCAAAGCGTTTTAATGATGAATGCACGTGCTCTATATCGCTGTACATTGAATGCACGTGCATCGTCATTGTTTTCTCCACATATTTAGGGAGCCTCGTTTTGATAATGTCGATTTGTGACTACTTTTAGTAATAATGTTCATGTATTTCCCATCAACCCATCGTCTTTGCCTCCGGAAGTGTGTTCTGCGGGTACAGACTAAAACATAAGTGAAAGGACCATATTAAATTTCAGCGGTGAAAATTTTCGAGTGACCTATTGAGGTACACAGTAGTGTACTAGTATATTTACAATTTCAACTTCCTGCCTCAACCGATAGTAGTTTAAGGGAAATCTTTAATGGATGTCCATAGTACGTCTTAAATGCTTTGATGAAGTTGGCCCAAGAACTCGATTTCGCGTAATACAATGAATCTAATGTTTTAATCCGATACTGTTCACGATGTCATTGTAATCGGATCTGTAGGATAATTTGCCACATATTGCATCTACATTAAAAGCTGTATCAAATTGGACACGATAGCGAACATAATATAAAATCCCGTGAAAATGGAAATGTTCTCAAATCCATGAACAAGTAGAAACTATCAAATCTCTAGTATATACGAGATATCTTTTGTGATCTATGTTCTGGTTGGCAATACAAAATTCGATGCCGTTTCTTCAATGTTGATTATATATAGAGATGGTCCCTGTACATTAATCCAAGTCAGCATATCGACAATGACGTCATTTATAAGATACTCCCAAATGTCACAGACAAAAAAGAGTACAGAGGCGCGTTCTTTAGAGCGATATCTTTTAAGATTTCTTATGGTATTATAGATAAAGCGTTTTTAAGACCCAGACTTTGACCGAACTGTTCCGAATTCTCCATATTTATACAAATGACGTCATGATGACGTCATTTGTATAAAGTATGGAGCATTCGGAACACCGCGGTTTATGAATTATGGAGTGTTCGGAACAAATTGGTCAAATATCTTTTATATTGTTTGTACAGAGTTGACCGAGGGGTTCCGAAATAAGTATAGAGCAATGGCGGCCCCCATTTAGCGTCTTAAAAATCTTGCTCTAAAGAACGCTTAATTCTAAAATGTCTTAAGAAATCTCAAGGTATCTCAAGAAATCTCGCTCTAAAAAACGCACCTCAGGTATCGATAAATGACCTGACAACGCATTTGTAGCTGCTCTATACCTATACCACAGAACGGAGCTAGCCGGACATTGTTACAGACACACCTGGCTGTCCAAAAAATGGTTTCCTATGAGGTTATGAAGTATTGTTCTGACGACAACAATACAGACCAGTCAAATAAACATAGTTTGTGTACACAAACAAAAAATAAAATTATTTAAAGGATTTTTACTGGATAGAGAATATTTAACAAGAACTTCGCAGAGCGGCGCATATACGCCCGAGAGGGGCTTGTCAGTAAAATGGGCATTTTTTTTAATTCAAGGGCAGATAATTCAAGAACGAAAAGAGTTATCTGAATTCCGTAAGCGGTGTGCACAACTAGACACCATGAAAATTCATTTTTGATTAAATTCCGATCAAAACTGTAGGAGGAGTTGCGCACACAAGAAACTGCTATCGGACGGACACACAGACAGACGGACTGTCATACAGACAGACAGACAGACAGACGGACGACCGGGGCCATAACATAATACGACCCTTCGGGCGTATAAAAAGCGACTATGCTGTCTTGGATATGGTTTAATAAATAATTCACGAAAACATAGTTATAATACAAGAATGGCTAAGCGAAGCATTTTCAAAATACAACAAGAATGGCTAAGCGGAGAGCATCTTTGAAAAACGTTCTTACCGGGTATTTTTTATTTATCAGTTTACCGAGCAGTCTTACTAGATTGAAGTTTACTATAGTCCGGCTCATACCTATTTCTACTTGATTTATTTGTTCGGATTCCAAACGTTGTTTCGACAAGTCTCAAGATTCAATATAGCCATTTCTTGCCAAACACAAAAGAAAGTAATTCACACAAAAGTAGCACAATTTTATAAATGACAACAAAATTATCTCACAAAGTGAAGTTTGATCTTGTCCTGCTGACTTCAAATTTTGTCTCAAATAGACTACCAATTTTAGAGGCATTCCATTAAGGTTTACTTAAGGTTTTGCCGCAATAATGGAGCAGAAAGCAGGCAGTGTTGGCTAAGATCAGGCTGCACGTCTGTGCAGCCTGATCTTAGTCTATACTGCCGGCCAAAGCTTTGGTCACAACAGTAAAATGACGTGAACAGCATAAGGAGATTTATTCGTGGCATTTGTCTTTTTCTACATCCCGCAGATTTACATAAATATTTTCCACCCATACTTCATTTTGTCTCTAAGATTCAGTTGCAAAAATAAAGAATTAAGTTTGATGGATATCGTGTATTACTAGCGTAAATAAATGGGCTCTTCTACTTGTCAGTCGATACATAGACCGAGTTTGTTATTGCTGTTGAGGGAGCAGTCTAGGTAGGTCTTCAGACTCGATCTGCGGTATCACCACAGGAACGTCATCCCACTTCTTATAGACCGTTGTTTGTCTAGTTTGCGAATCCTTCAGTTTAAAGTTCTCCAGCTTTAATGTATAGCACATCAGGCATTTGTTCTCGGACACAATTCCCCAATCGTTGGGACAATGTTTGCAATACATTTTGAACTTCTTGTAAAATCCATCAAACATTTTTGGTCTTTTATGAGGTTTTAGCTCTATCTTATCGGCAAAAGCATGGTCAATGACTATGTACTGGCTACTGATCATTCGTACATCAGATGTTCGGCAAGCAAATGTATTACACCTCTTACATAGTATTCTAAAGTCCTTGTCTTTGCTTTTTCTACCCTTTTTATATATCTGTATACCTTTTTTCATCTCAAACTCTTTCAGTACCATCTTTTGGTGCAGTAATATTTTCCTCTCTTTGGTTTTGTCATCCAATTGTAAGAAGAGCTTTAGCCCTCGTTGCATCAGTAATATTCTGTAAGCATTTATTCTGTCTTGTTCCATGAGTTTTGCATTACCCATTATGACTGTCTGTCCGTCCTTCTTGCGGCTTCGCCCTGCAAACAGAGATATCATCTTTATTTTTCTTGTCTGTTGTGCATGTAAGCAGCCCACAACAGCGACTTTAAATATTTTACTAGTTCCACAGGGACAGACAATGCTCAATGATATTTTATTTAATTCAGGCAAGTGTACTCGTTAAAATACAATACAATGAAATCATGTTGTTCTCCAGTTCAAATCCTTTGTGATCTATGTTCTGGTTGGTAATACAAAATTCGATGCCGTTTTTTCGATGTTGTTTCTTTTGTATACCTTGTCTGGAAACAATTCCATTTAAAAAGATTTTCTCTAGGCAATATGGCTTTGAAAGACTCCCTTTATTGACCCATAATGTTCATGGTATCATACATTTCATCGCAAATGATCTATCAAATTATATTTTATGTATAATATCTTCGATATGTATAATAGATATAGATTAGAAAATAGATAGAAGTGCTAAATTGCCTACCTTTCATTTGTAGTTTTGTAATTTCGTTACCGAGGAAGTTATAGTTCATGACTATGTTACAGTCAGGTACATCTATCCCTTCAACACCGACACTCGTCGCTACTAATATCTTGTAGTCACCTTCACGGAATTTACGCAGGGTCTCGTTTTGGACACTTTCTGTCATTCCTGGAAATTGAAGTGAGTGGTTTTAGATGGCTCTGTATACAAGTATATATGATTTGACAGTAGAGGCTAAGGTTTAAAGAATGCTTTAACCCATTACCAAACGACAAAAATTAGGCTGGTCCAAATTGAAAGAATTTGTAGACGACAATTTTAAGTGAAGGAAATTTAAATTTTTGTTGCATTTTGGGTAGAAAGCATTGTGGTAAATGAAGAAATTGCTTGTCACAAGCAATTTCTTCATTTTCCACGATGTTTTCCAAAGCCATTATCTTCCGAGGAGTCAAAAAGAGTCATTGTGTGGTAATGGGTTAAAACAGAAAAACCACCACACTGTCATGCCAATCGATATTTCATATGTCCATCTTATTTTTTAAATCGTCCCTTAGATAAGCTTTTTAGCTTTTCTACGCTGAAAAAAGGACTTCAAGACAGACCTAAATTCATAATTACAACAATGTTTCATTATTAATCTGCACCTCAAAGAATTGCTACAAATACATGAAATATTACCATCTATTCCGCCTCTATTTTCTTTCCCATACAAATAATGAGCGACCATATCTTGTCCTGTAAACTCTTTCTTTAGGTAATTCCCGAGAGCCAAGCATGTAGCACGTGCTTTCACAAACACCATCGCACGTGAATTATCCAGATCTTTATTCATCATATCAGCTAACACATCACAGAGTGTACGAATGTTTGGATTCTCAACTTTACTATGTTGCCTCAACTTTCTCTGAACATCTACAATCGACACAAATAAATGTCTGGCATAGATCACTTTATCAATTTACACGAATCATAAAAAGGGTGCATTTCAACAAAGGTCTATACTCTCGAACGGTGTTAATATGTCGAACGGGGGTTGCTGCCTAATCTTTTGATAGATATTAAGTATGAAAATACCTATTTGATTGTGATGTAAAAACGGTATAATATCATTACTATCTAACGTTTACTGCGTTTCTGGAAAGTTGACGTGGGACATTAAATACAAACCTTTCAATCGATCTAGTAGTTTTTTCTCATCTTCCGTAAGTTTGTGTTGACTTTGTAGTTCAGTTTCGTGTCTATTAGCAAGAAACTTTATCACATCTGTAGGACCAAGTAGACTGTTAACTTCTAAAGCTGCATTGTACACCTAGTAAAGAACAAATGAATATAAATTATCTTAAGGTTTCTTTAAATTATGACGTATAAAGAACGAAAAATGACTTATCAAAAGCAGAAATGGTTTATGCTTTGGCTAAGAAGGTACTAAAGGAGTAAATAGTATTTTTCTTCCAGTTCCTCGCAATTTTCCAAAGCGTTCGATATATCAAGGACAATACAAAATGTTATTTTTTCATGTCTCCAAGTTTTCCTAAAATTTCCAAGTAAGGAACGTCAAAAGAAAGAAATGTGTAGAAAAGGTTAAGCCGAGTGCCTTTATCTTTCGTGTAATCTAACGTTTTAGATACACTCTTTTTATCTTTGGCAGTATTAGTTACTGACGAAATACGTTCTCTGAGCTGGTGCTTGAATATGAATATCATTGTACTGTTTGTATTTCTGTTTCTCAACATTTCTGGGTGATTACCATATATGTTTTTAAGCAACAATGGAGAAATGTTAATTTTCAAACTTACATTGAGGTGTACTGCGCATGTTATAACATTCCTCATCATTGTATCATCGTGTATATTACTTATAGCCGCCTTCTGAACCTCTACAGTCCATTTGTTGTACTCTAGCGACTGTTTGTTCGGCGGACACTGCTCGGTCATTATATCCACCATGGACGGTATTAAAAGGGTGGCATCTTGAATGAAACAAAAGAAAATATTCGCTGGCACAAAGATAATATCGAAGAACAGTCTATGCATACATCTGCATCCGCTCCATACGTGTGAAAATAATCATATTCGTATATTCAATGATACTTGTCAATGGCATCTTTTTGTCTTGATTCTAGTTCCTTTGCGTTTGGTGAACAACAATCCGTAAGCTTCTCTTAAAAGTTTCAGCTATAAAATTACATATATGCTTTTTTAACATTAATAAGTATATTAATATGAGATTAATTAATACTTAATAAGAAATGGTAACTTTCCTTTGAGGAGCCTAGGGAAAAGCTCTTCTATGTATATTTATACAATAATACTGATATACAAGTCACATGATAATTTGTATTTTAAAATCCGTAGTTTGAAGTGGTATTAACCCACAAGTCCAATGACGAGTATGACTGTAAAATTACAAACATGTACGTCAATTCGATAAACAGTTGTGACGTCATAACGCTCTAGATATAACGTCATAACAAAATGATGACGTTTTAAACTGTTTTCATTGCTGGGAAATTTGGAAAACAATAATACAGCCAAGTAAAATTTCAGAGGTGTTAAAAACTGAATAAAAGCCATGAAATAAGGTTTTCCATTTAATTCACAAATTTATTTACAAATACTGGTAAATAGATTTCGTGTAAGTAGTGTGGCTTTGCGATGCACTTCATGACAGTTTTATGACTTAACCCATTACCAAACGACAAAATTTTAGACTGATCCAAATTGAAAGAAGTTGCAGACGACATTTTCAATGTGAAGGAATTTTGAAATTTTAAAACTTTTTGGGTAGAAAATATTGTGGGAAATGAAGAAATTGCTTGTGACAAGCAATTTCTTCATTTTCCACAATGTTTTCCCAAGCAAATTTCTCGTGGGGAGTCAAAAGGCGTCACTGTGTGGTAATGGGTTAAACTGTTTAAGACGAGACAAGTCCATTACAGAGATCGCAGCTTATCTCGGGCAATGTTTGCGATGATTCAAAAAACTGTTCAAGCCGTGCGCCGGGTAGAGGAATGTTCATGAAATTAGTAAAGTCAAACCGCACTTGCATTTTCTCATTTATTTCAAAGATTACGTTTGTATTCATATAAGATTCAAAATACTAGTAATCGATTTTCTACCGTGGTCTATTAATATTTAATCACAGTTCTGAGTTAGGCCTCTCAATGAATAATCCACTCGGACTGTCGCCCTGGTGGATTATTTATTGTACTGTCTAATTCAGAACGGTGGTTAAATAACCGTAGACCACGGTAGAAGTATGATTTTTTTATTAAATAATTAATTGGCCGAGACGTAAGTCTCGAGACAGATGGTTCGGCTGCTATGTAATTTTGAATAAGAAAATAGATTGTAAATTGTAGATAAATTAGGGCCCTAACATAATGTCCTATGAATACCTTCTAAATCTGCTTCTGTCTCTCTCATCGCTTCCAGCAGTACCTCCTTGCAAGGATCTGTTACAGGAAATTTCATCACGATTCTTTCTAAAATTCAGAAAATAAATCCATGGTGAATATGGATGAATATATCGCTATTACAAAACACTGAAAAAATATCCTGCATTTATAAACTCATAAAATAAAAATTCATCTATAAACATTTGACCTCTCTAAACAAGATACTAGAAGTCCACAAGTATGGTTTTTAAAACTGACAGGCACCCTATTTGGTGCTTGATATTTCAAGCACTGCTGAATCCATATTACAAAACACTAATTGGGATCTACCCACAAATTCTAACGACCGATATATATTCTTATATAGGACCTGAATGCTGAGGAAGAGAAAATACGAAAAATTATTTCACTATGCAGAAAATATCTAATGAAGTGATAGAATATATTTACAGTCTACTAGATTCAAGGACTAGACATGAACTAGAACAGTTAAAGAAGCAATTTTAACGTACAACTGATAAAAGAATAAGTAGAAACGGTATAAAAATAAACAATTGTTTAAGGAAGCCTAAACTAAGGGACTAATCTGTGGATACCTTCCATTGGCTGACTGCAGTTGTTCTCGTAATTCTTCTTGTGTACTTGGACAACAGATGGGGTTCTAACATCTAAACGTGCAAACAACTCCAGTATGGATTGACATGCCTCCTCTTCTGTTTGTGCTTTACCAATTGTCACCGACGCTGTCAAACCAACGATCTGTCAAAAAGACATATTTACTTTTTACACTTTTTTCTTTCGTTCTCTCTGAAGATGCGAGTTTAAATCACAAGTCTGTTAAAAAATAGAAGTAATTTCGCACATGTCTTATCTCTTACCTGTTTAACGTCTGAAAACACATCTTTTGTTTTTGAACAGAACACTTTAAGCATCATTAGTTATTGCTAAATAAACAATATGTACATTTAACATAAACATTTAAAAGTACACGTTACCTGTGGTAGCATTCTCCTTTTATCCTTTTCTTTCTCAGTCAGGTATAGTTTCATAAGGTTATTGTAAGGTTCGTCCCCGACACTGTGATGACACTCATCCAGAACCAGGAGAGAGAACTCCGACAGACTTTTAATGGCACCGTCCTGTAAATTGTTCAGCAGGATTTGTGGAGTCATGCACAATATGTCATTAAACTCCAGAAATATTCGTACATTCCGTGAATCCTCACTTTCTCCTGTTACAAGTTTTGTCTGAAAATACAATCAAAGCTTTAGATAAGATCATATGAACCGCAACATACAATAAACATATGTATCAAGTTCAATCAAAGTTAATTATTCATAAACTTGTAACCCAAAAAATCTAAGATTCCACGGGACAAAAGATGTGTTAAATGTCGTTTAACAAATACGGTCTAAGAAAAAACTGCAAATTTTGGCAGTCATTTTGGTTTGTTTCCACAGAAATAGTGTAAACGCACTGATTCATATTCTTCTAGAATGGACGGCTGAATCACGACATTTTGGGTTTTTAAAAACAAACCGTCATGAATTCAAAACGAACTTTCTTAATTCCTGATGTAAATTTGTGTGAACAAGAACAGGCACTCAATAAATGACAAGAATATTAGTGAAAAAGTACGGATGAATAAGACATTAGAAATGATTTGCAAAGACGCATGAAAAAAGAGTGTATTATCAAAACTATGCAATATTTTCCGAAAGTGTCACTAAAGAGTAGGTAGTTCAAAATGGCCGCTGACCAAGAAATAGTACTTCATTATATGCAGATGAATTACTATAAATAGTTACATACAAAGAGACGCCTATGCTGCTTTAATACATACGATATTACATTTCCACAATAAAAATTCTAAAGTGTCCCAATTTAAAGTTGTTGCAGTTAGCAACATTGACGTTGATAAGATAGTATCTATGTACCAATACATCACAGAAACCATTGAGACCAACGGAGAAAATGCTTGTTATATATGTTCACAACCGTTATTAAAAAGATCAAAATTAAGGATCGTTTGAAAAATAGTTTACAAATGTTGTCTTCATGTTATTCATAAATACACAAAATTTATATTTCCTGGTCGTAATAGGCATACATTGACGAGAAAAACCGGAGGGTTATAGTAATAAACGTGTATTTGTCAGTAAATGCACTTGCCGTTGTTGCCATACTTTGTACTCAAATATCTTCGGTTAAGGTTTTCAGAATGAATATATTTGTTCCTTTTTCCTACAAATTATGTACAGTGTCTTATAATAAATAAGTGATAATCGCTTGATGAATGCCTCCGAAATGGCCATTTTTCTGGAAAATACCAATCTAAAGTTTTAATGTTAAGTTTTTATTAAGGGTAAATGAATTACCTTTAGGAAGATCATATTATATGGAACTGAAAGATATCATTGTAAAAAGGTTACCTACCAAAATTTGAGCTTTATATATCGAATACTTTCGGAGGAAAAGTTAATGCTAAGTTTTCAGACAGACGTACGTACAGACAGATAGACGGACAGAAAGACGGACATGAGTAAAACAATATGCCACCGATCTTTCGATACGGGGACATGAAAATATAACAAAAAGGTATTGGAAGACTTATCAGAACAAAACAAGAATGGCGGCATAATTTGCTTTTGCTATCAGCTCGATGTGTTCTAAAATTTTTAGTAATTACTCGTTTCTGAAATATAAACTTTTGCGACCTCAAAAACGCGAGTTAACCTTATAATAATAATTAATCGTTACCTCATAACCAGACAGGTATTTCTTGAATCTATCTGCCTGCTGTTTGATAAGTGCGCTAGTTCTGGCCATGAAAACAACTTTGCTAGGACCTAAAGACAGTATTATAACGTTAGAATGAATGTTGTCTGAATGCGCGTTGGCATCCTTCATCATTTATTTAATTAAAGCTTGCGTAAATCATCTAATAACACATGAAACCACGTTAAAAAGTGGTGTAAACACATTTGCAAAACAGAAATTGTCTAGTAAAAGCCATGAATAATGTTGTTTTTAATTATTTTTCGCACCATTATGATCAAAATACCCTCCACAGTTGACTTTCAAGTTTTGCCATATAAATACGCTTGCGTCATACGATAAGTTACAGATAATGATAATACAATAATGTTTAAAGTCGTTTTACCATTTCCAGCCTTGCGTAGATGTTCCTTTACAATGTGAAGTGCCACGAATGTTTTCCCCGATCCAGTGGCGGCACAAACAACAGTGTTTTTACCCTGTGTGGCATTGTATGCGAGCTCCAGTTGATAGTCCTTCAACTTTAATTCGGCGATGTCAACGCTTTCTGCTGAAAATATTTACATGTAATGTCCAACAATTCTGGTCGTATTAGTTGATTTATTCGATTACAAAACACGTGTGATAAAATAAATAAATTGTGATTGACAAAACGAAACTAATTGATAATCTGCCAAAGTTATTTTAAAAAACATAACTTTCTGCAAATTCTATGTTTTAGCATAGGAAACATCTATGGACAAAGTCAAAATGCCAATGACCAGCATTTTCATTCTCAGTGTTATGAAAACGTTCTTACTTAAAATAAGATTTATTTGGTGGAACACAAAAGCTCCACTTACTCTAAATTTGCATTGGTGATGTGTGTTAAGCAGCAAATATATAATAACAGGTGACTGTCTTCTGATATCAAAGTTATCTGGCGAGGTTGGGAGAATTTATCAGGACGAGGCTCTGCCGAGTCCTGATAATTTCTACCTGCCGAGCCAGATAACTTTGATATCAGAAGACAGTCACCTGCTATTATATTTATCATGCTATCATCGAAAATCATAATAAATAAATAAAAATAGCTTATTTAACACGTAATTTGGGGTTATTCTAAGATTTTTAACGTATAAATTATTGCGCAACGAAAAAAAATCACACAGCAGTATGAAATCAAAATGTCGGCTTCCGATGAATATAGATCTAATTTCACTAGTCATTTACACGGCAATGTTTGAATCCAAAGAATTGTGAATATTGCAGTTGACTTCATTTGCATTTTATAGACATTTTTGTGTACACAACTGAACTCCAATGTCCGTACATTTATCGTCGCTTCGAAACAGATTTGGATCGGCATTGATGGCGGATCAGTAGTAAAATATTAGGCTATTGTCATGTACGTCATGTACGTGTAATTATCTTGTAATTTGTGTACGACAAGCTTTCAATTCCAAAATATGCATATGCAGAAAATGATAAAACAACTGAAGAACAAATGAAACACAAGAGATGTTTGTAAAACATATATGCCCCCTCAAGGGCCTACATTTGATGTAGGTCAAAGTCCAAGGTCAAGTTAACAAGGTCCAAGGTCATGGTCACATATGAAAGGTCTTGGTAGGAGGTGTCTATGTGTGAAATATCAAAGCTGTATATTTAAAAGTAAAATGAAACATAGGCCAGGTTAAAGTTTTAACAAGTAGGCCAAATGTCAAGGTCATGGTCAAATGTGAAAGGTCTTGGTTGGAGGTGTCCATGTGTGAAATATCAAGGCTGTAGGTGTAAAAGGACATGATATATATGCCTGGTTTCAGTCTTTTTAAAAGTAGGTCAAACTCCAAGGTCAAGGTTGCAATATTCAAAGTCATGGTCAAATGTGAAAGGTCTTGGTAGGAGGTGTCTATGTGTGAAATATCAAGGCTGTAGGTGTAATAGGACATAAGATAAAGGCTATGTTAAAGATTTCTAAAAGTATGTAAAAATCAAAGGTCAATGACATACAGGCCAAAGTCATGGTCAAATGTGAAAGGTCTTGGTAGGAGGTGTCCATGTGTAAAATATTGAGACTGTATAGGTAACAGGACATGAGATATAGGCCTAGTTTAAGTTTTTTTTAAAGTAGGTCAAACTCCAAGGTCAAGGTCCAAGGTCATGGTTAAAAGTGAAATATCTTGGTTGGAAGTGACCATATGTGAAATATCAAGGCTGTAAATGTTAAATGACATGAAATATAGGCCAGATTAATGTATTATTAAAGTAGGTTAAACACCAAGGTCAAGGTCACAAGGTCCAAGGTCATGGTCAAATGTGAAAGGTCTTGGTCGTAGGTGTCCATGTGTGAAATACCAAGGCTGTATGTGTAAAAGGACATGATATATCGGCTAGATTAAAGGTTTTTTAAAGTAGGTCAAAGTCCAAGGTCAAGTTTACAAGGTCCAAGGTCATGGTAAAATGTGAAAGGTCTTGGTAAGATGTGTCCATGTGTGAAATACCAAGGCTGTATGTGTAACAGCACATAAGATATAGGCCAAGTTTAATTTATCTAAAAGTAGGTCAAACTCCAAGGTCAAGGCCACATGGTCCAAGGTCATAGTCGTATGTGATAGGTCTTGGTCAGAGGTTTCCATGTGTCAAATATCAAGGCTGTATGTGTAAAAGGACATGATATATCGGTCAGGTTACAGTTTTTCAAAAGTAGGTCAAACTCCAAGGTCAAAGTCACAGAGTCCAAGGTCATGGTCAATTATGAAAGGTCTTGGTAAGATGTGTCCATGTGTGAAATATCAAGGTTGTATTTGTAAAAGGTCATGAGATATTTGCCGGTTTAATTTTTTCAAAATTGGTCAAACTCCAAGGTCAAGGTCACAAGGTCCAAGGTCATGGTTAAATCTGAACGATGTTGATAGGAGGTATCTATGTGTGAGATATCAAGGCTGTATGTGTAAAAGGACATGAGATATAGGCAAGGTTAAGAATTAAGTGTAAAAATCAACAAAGGGCAATAACTCCAAGAATTTGATTGGCAGAGTTACGGTTCTTGTACACTGCACCTCTCCATAATAAAATCTATTCACCTGTAAAGTTTCATGATTCTACCTTACATATTTTTTGAGTTGTGCTCCGGACAAGAATCAAGTTATAAACTCATTAAAGGGCAATAACTCAAAAAATTTGATCAGCAGAGTTACGGTTCTTGTGCACTACACCTTTCCATAATGAGATCTATCCACCTATTAAGTTTCATGATTCTACCTTACATACTTTTTGAGTTATGCTCCGGACAATAATCAAGTTTGAAAATCAACAAAGGGCAATAACTCAAAAAAGTTGATCGGCAGAGTTACGGTTCTTGTGCACTGCACCTCTCCATAATGAGATCTATTCACCTGTAAAGTTTCATGATTCTACCTAACATAGTTTTTGAGTTATGCTCCGGACAAAAATCAAGTTTGAAAATCAACAAAGGGCAATAACTCAAAAAATTTGATCAGCAGAGTTACGGTTCTTGTGCACTACACCTTTCCATAATGAGATCTATCCACCTGTAAAGTTTCATGATTGTACCTTACATACTTTTTGAGTTATGCTCCGGACAAGAATCAAGTTATAAAATCAACAAAGGGCAATAACTCAAAAAATTTGATCGGCAGAGTTACGGTTTGTGTGCACTGCACCTCTCCATAATGAGATCTATCCACCTATGAAGTTTCATGATTCTACCTTTAATACTTTTCGAGTTATGCTCCGGACAAGGTTTGGTCTACGGACAGACAGACCGACCGACCGACCGACCGACCGACCTTCCGACCGACCGACACTTGCAAAACAATATACCCCCATTTTCTTCGAAAGGGGGCATAATAAAGCAATGTTCAGAACGTACCTTTATATTGGTTATTCAATGACAGAACTTTCGGCTTGAGTCAAGAATCTTCTCACACACATTTGTTATGCTTTGTCATTCTTTCCTATGGGACATCTATGTCAGTTTCACTTTTCTCAACACAATATAATCTACACAAAACATTGTTTGTAAAAGCCTTTTATATCACTAAATAAATCTTCTATTCTCGAATGCTTATATGTAGTTGGTATTTACTTGTAAATTCACAAAAACAAACTTGAAAATGTCACCACTGAAACGTCAACATACTAAAAACACAGATCTGCTCTACACAAATACATAGTATGACGTCATATGTGACGATGTCACAACTGTTTATGTCTTGGTCTAATTTTAGATCATTGGTGTCACACCTGTCAATTTTTACAAGTCAAATTATATGCAACGAGTTATGAATTCATGAAGGCCCAATAATTTTTTACAATTTTGAATTGGCGAGGTTTGAAAAGTAGTTCCAATGAGATCTCGCGAGAGTATGTAAATTAGTTCTAAAAATAAGTGACTGATATAACTTAATGTTATCGGACAGCTGATATCAGGTCAATGTTGACACAATAGCATGATAAACGTATAAGAATGACCCCACTATTACAGACCATCATCGTCGTTTTCTCCATCATCCGACGATAAGTTATTGGAGTCTTCACTAGATTCGTCATCTTCAGAACAGTCCTGTGTTGCAGCCCCCATACCGACTGAACATTTATAAATAAAAAGAGAACAAAAAATAAACTTGATATTCAAGCAAACGCAAAATGTTATTTATCCTATCAAATTTTATTGTCTACTAAAAGGTAAAATCATTTTTTCTATCACATAAGTGCCTCAATAATTATTGTTACTAGTATTTCATACAATAAATATTAAAATGTTATGATTATAATATAACACCATTGTAATATAACACCAAAACCTTTTTGTCCCAGCAGACTCATCAGAAATGACATTTGTCGCTTTCGGTAAAAATCAAAATATTTTATAAGATGTCTTCCAAGTTGTGGTTTCTCATTTTTATGCAAGTTTTGTACTTCAATCTAAAAATTAAGATATGAATCTTAAATATGAAATTCTACCTGTCTCCGTGTTTTTCTTAGTTATACTATCCTCGTTAGATTCCAGGAACTCGATTGTTTTTGACGTTTCTGGTTTAATGTTGAACTCTTCTGAATTTGACCTCATCATGTCAACTGATGACTGTTCTGCCTCATCAGACAAGGAATCAAATCTTCTTGGGACAGGCGGTGGTGGAGCGTCGAGGTCATTTGAGGGCTCAGCTTCGACAGTATCTAAATAACCAAACATGATATGTGTTTGTTGATAAACCAAAAGTGAAATATGAAAAAGTTTTGGGGTTGCATATAGAGAAAAATAAATTTGCTTTTTAAAGCTACTATTTCCCAGATTTGGACCCAAAAATTGCCAAATACAAACGAAATGTACACTTTTTAAGCTTTATATGACCTGATTAAATGATTACGAGAAACTATTGAAGCAACGACTCATTTTTTCGCAATTTGATACCAAATCCATGAAGCGATGTCGAAAGTAGGTCAAAACAGTAGGACATGCGACTTTCTTAAATGACGTCACAACATACATGATGACGTCATATTGAAATTTAAGTATGAATCTCGTTTGAATCATGGTCCGCGCTGTATGCGCATGCGCAACAATTTGAAAATAATTCTAACCCCATCAGTGATGGGGTTGAATTTAGGCTTGGATTCTCCCTAAATTCAGCTATCTGTCTTGTAATTTCGGCTCATTCTCTGTCTGAATCGCATATTATTAACCATCCCGAGGTGGTCAACACAAAAGTTTTGCATATTTTTTCAAAAAAATTCGTTTTTTGCAATTAGACCATATGTTACCGTCGCCCTTTAAAATGATATAAAAGAGTCAACGTCTTGGTATTCTAATCAGTGCCTCTCAGTTGCAGTCATTTCATTAATTTCGTCTTCCTATTTACCTGTCTGCAATTCCTTCACCCAAAGTTTAATAGTGTTAAGAGAAGAAGAGGACTCCCTATAACAAACTACAGGCAATCAGTATTAAACCTTTTTGTTCAGATTCAGCCTCGAATGTAGAAACACTCACAATCTGCATTTGAAATATTGATGTACATAAAGGTGTTTATTAAAAGAATGGTATATATAGATACCCGAGGACTAAAACCTTTTAATCGAAGAGCTCAATAGAGCCAGCTAGGCCTTAATACAGATTAATAAAGCTGTATTTACGGCATTTAGGAACGTAACCTCCGAATTATGTTAGTAAAACTTTCCTTACCTGTCATGATATGTTCTCTTACTGATTCAGTTCTGCCATATATGACATCCTGCTGGCACGAAGTGGACGGCTGTGGACCTAATAAATAATTAATGCTACTTAACCCATTACCAAACAACAAAATTTTAGACTGGCCAAAATTCAAAGATATTGCAGACGACAATTTCAAATCACTGATTTTTAAACTTTTTTGGTCATTTTGTGTAGAAAATATTGTTGGAAATGAAGAAATTGTCACAAGCAATTTCTTCATTTTCCACAATGTTTTCCAAAGCCATTAACCTGTAGGGAGTCAAAAAGAGTCATTGTGTGGTAATGGGTTAATTAGATATTCTTATCTTTTTGTCAACCATTTTGTAACAAATAACAAATTTTAATAGATTCCAAAAATGTTTTTGTTCTATACCAAAAAGCATCTTCGCAAGCCAAGGGTTCTACCTCCACTTTGTTCCTTACGAACCATTGGCTTGCGAAGATGACCAAAAAGATACACTGTGCATTTGTTTATAAATGAGTATAAGTACTTTTTAGAATTTCGTATTTCTATTTATGGAGAACTTTTTGGATATTTGATAACTGATATAATCAACAATGGGGAATCACGTAACACAGCAATTGCGGAAAATCTTGGTAAGTAGTTAATAATTGTTTCACAGGCTGATTTCAACAGATCTACCGCATGCAGCTTTTGTCCAATGTTTTCACACATTCCCTGCTTCTAACTAACAAATTTGTCAAGTATTTAAAAATCATATAGTTATTGATTTTCTCCTGAATTTGCTTTGTTATGTGATTCCCCGTGGTGTACGATATTGTTCAAGACAACAAGAATGGGTTGTACTTACACGTATCAGCATCTACCACCATTGACATACATGTTGGTTCTCCAGATTCGTGCATCTTTCTCAGCTCTAAAAAACATGTGGAGGTAGACTACGATCATGCGACAATCGAAGATTGTAGATGTTTGTTTATAACTTGCGTACATGGATGTTTTCAATCAACAATAGAAAAGTAACCATTTAATTTATTATCGGAAATCAAGCTATCTCTTGTCTTAAAATCATCAAAGCAAAATATTACCTTTGTATTGTAGAATACAAAACAAACGATTTCGTATTATTTAAGGCATGTATACATAGGCCTACAAATCAATATCCCTTATAGTCTATGAAAAGACATTCCCGTGAAACGTCGAATAAGAAATAAAAATACTTATAGCAGATGCTGCTGCATTCGTGTTGGAGAACAGGATTTTATAAGTCGAGTAAGGTCAAATCAAAATCATTTCGGTATACCGGTTTATTTGGGTAAAACAGTCTAAAATAATATACAATACAGAAAGCAATATTTGACCAATTTGTTCCTATAAAAAGCTACCGGAATATGATTTTAAACTTTTAAAATTATTTAATTCTCTCGCCTCCTCTTATATTGGCGCTAAAACCATGTCTTGGTGAGGATGAGTTAAAGCGGCCTGGTAAGTATCTTGAAATATGGACATTACTTGTCATGGTCTGATTATTCTGGTGCGGAGATGGACTCATTGTTGGGATAATGTAAATAATAATACGATGCTTGAAAGGGTTTTTCATCATTTTGGCTAAAGACTCGCCTGCTGGATCATAGTGACCTTAAATGTTGGTAACCTAGGAAGGAGCGGAATAAAAGACTCACCAGAGTCCATGATATGAGCCAGATCTCCATGATTATGAGTCAGCGCCGTCATGAACTGTGGATACCAGTCTGTCTTTCTATTTGGTAAAACGCTCAAAAGTTTCAGAGCCGCTTGAAAATTTCCTTCTCTGTTTAACCTTGTAAGGATAATTTCTCTGTCTTCCTCACTTATCAAATCTGCCAAATATGGCAATATGTCTCCTATTTCCAACATTTCACAGATTTTCCCTCCGCATTTCCAGATCAGCTTTCTGTGTGTGTCGTTCGTGGGAAAGGCTTGTCCGGTCAAAATAAGATGTACCTTCTCGTGTTCTGAAAATAACAATGACGGGGAATCACACGTAGAAAATGTTCAATAATTCTCTGTATTCGAAACAAATTAGAAAATGGTTAGAAGCAGAGAATGTGGGAAACTTTGCTGAATGCAAATGATCTTTTAAAAAGCGCCTGATAGAAAGGTTATTGACAAACAACCAACATTTTTGTTTGTCGTAAATTACTGTTTTATCGGGAGTTGTTTGAAGGATAAACCACACCTAGTAAATATCTGGTGTTTTCCGCCTTCTCTGCCTCAAATCTTTTTCAAACCGATCAGGCATTGACCTCGATGGGTGATAACACCTAGATAACAGAAGATTCTTATTAATGATATATACCTACATACCATATCTACGATCACTTAACATTGCTATATAATGCCTATAATGCCTATAGACATTGCTCTGGTTTTTTGTGAAGTACAAATACTTACCCATTCCTTTGAATGCTTCTGCTAATTCAGTGTATCTACCCTGATTATTATCTGGTAAATCTCTTACACGGTGTATTATTGTGCTAAATAAATTCATTATGATACTATCCTCTGCATCTTCAGCCAATTTCTGCTTTTGTTCTGAAAAAGAAAAAAATATAAAAAAAAAACTGAGCGGCGAATATATTATCTTGCTGAAACAAGCTGTAAAAACAGGTGTTACAAAAAGCGCAAACCTCTTACAAAAGTGCATTACCAAATTTATGCTAAACCCTTGAAGCTTACATGTAATTTGTACAATTCTTTAAAACTACACCCGTAGGTCTGGGTTCCTCAGAATGTAACTGCGGTATATCTAAAGAACATTCATGCTGCATTACAATGAAATCCACAAGTATGTTTCATGTAGCAAAAAATAAGCCCGCCAACAGCAGCCATGTTTTTCATCAAATCAAAAATTTTTAAAGGAATTTAATAGAAACCTATATGTTGAACATCATGTTAAATTACAATGAAATCCAATAAGCCGTTTTGGAGAGGAAGATTTTTAAAGATTCTTCTAAAATTTAATTCAATGAATTCAAATAAAATTCAAGCACTCCATGGGGGTTTTAAGGAATTTGGAAGAGGTTCGTGCAAGGAAATTTCCTATAAAATGACTTTCGCGATGGTTGAAATTGGTTCAGTAGTTTTGGAGATGTTTAAAGAAAAAGTTAACACACACACGGACGGACGCAGGAAGGCCAGCGGAGCTAAAAATTCTTATTACGCTGTATAAGGTCCCAAAGCGGTTTCATTTCCTTCTTTCGTCTCAAAGATTTCAGATGAAACATTTTCCATTAAGGGTGTAAAAACTAGGACTTGTTTGCGAAAGTCACTTACCGTTGTACCGTAGAATAAAGTTTTGTAGATCTGTTTTAGACAAACGTTTCGTTATCTCAGACTGGAAAAAATCCAGTAAAAACTCGATTGATTGTTCATCGACATCCATCTTGTGTCAGATCGTACAGCTTCTCGCATTGGTGCAGGGTTATACTGGGGAAGGAGATAAAAACAAGAGGACCATGATGGTCCTATATCGCTCACCTGAACCAAAATGATATAAGCAACACTTTTCTTCAATGCAAAAAATACTTATGACTTTAAGACTGAAAACGAACTTATGGTCAACAACATTGTGAAAATCGAACTCATCCAAGTTTTCATCGTGCCCAACATTGTGTTCAAGATTTGTCTTGTTTGATAAATAATTGTAGATTCTGGAGTATAAACAAGGTCGAAAAGCAGCTGAAAACAGCAATTTTGTCAAATTCAAGGGCACATAACTCTCGACTTTCTAGTCAGATCAGGCTGAAAATCAAACTCATCCAGATCTTATGATATCCAACATTGTGTCCAAGAATTGTCTTGATTGGTCAATAATTGTAGATTCTAGAGTGTGAACAAGGTCTAAAGCAGCCGAAAACGGAAATTTGATCAAATTCAAGGGCACATAACTCTCCACTTTTTTATCAGATCGGACTGAAAATCAAACTTATCCAAGACCTTATGGTCTCAAACATTGTGTTCAAGTTTTGTCTTAATTGATAAATAATAGTAGATTATAGAGTGTAAACAATGTCAAAAACAGCCAAAATCGGCAATTTTGTCAAATTCAAGGGCACATAACTCTAATACTTCTGGTCAGATCAAAGTGAAAATCAAACTCATCTGAGATCTTATGGTCTCCAACCTTGTGTCCAAGATTTGTCATGATTGGTCAAAAATTGTAGATTCTAGAGTGTAAATAAGGTCGAAAACAGTCAAAAACGGCAATTTTGTCAAATTCAAGGGCTTATAACTCTCAACTTTCTGATCAGATAAGACTGAAAATCAAACTCATCCCAGATCTTATGATCCCCAATATTGTGTTCAAGCTTTGGATTGATTGATCAATAATTGTAGATTCTAGAGTGTAAACATCGTCGAAAACAACCAAAAATGACAATTTTGTCAAATTGAAGGGCAAGTAACTCTCATCCAAGATCTCATAGTCCCAAATATTGTGTCAAAGTTTTGTCTTGATTGATGAATAATTGTAGATTCTAGAGTGTAAACAAGGTCAAAAACAGACGAAAATGGCAATTTTGTCAAATTCAAGGGCGCATAACTCTCGTCTTTCTGGTCAGATCAGACTGAAAATCAAACTCATCCGAGATCTTATAGTCTGCAATGTTATGTCCAAGATTTGTCTTGATTGATCAATAATTGTAGATGCTAGAGTGTAAACAATGTCAAAACTAAGTATTTTTCGCATTCAAGGGCAGATAACTCCTGCATTTCTAGTTCGATCTGACCCATAATCGAACTCATCCGAGATCTTATGGCCATACATGTTTTGATCAAGTTTGGTCAAGATTGGCTTATATTTGTAGATGCTAGAGTGTAAACACGAAATTGTGGATGGACGGACGGACAGACAGACGGACGACCGACAAAAAGTGACCACAATAGCTCACCTCGAGCACTTCGTGCTCAGGTGAGCTAATAAAGCTGACTGGTTATTCCTTTCCGAGACGATACACTTTTATGGATGTCTAGTTTGACGGGAGTCGACAAAATAATCGAAGTGAAAAGAAGAAACTGTTTACGTTATTGAACAGCAAATGTTGAAAAACAAAATTGCTGAACAAAAATTGCTGATGATCAGCATTTTTTTTTTTATTTCTCTGTGTTTTTTTCAAGCCATGTTTACTTGCTCCGTCTTGTTTCCGGAAAGAGTTTCTCTCATTGATCAGGATACAAAAAGGAAACGTAAAACTGGTGACAGCTTAAACCAAACATGAATATGGCTCTAAAGCAACTTACAATTTTGTTCAAGAAGTCTAGAATGTACCAAGTCATACCATTTTTCTATACGAATTTCCGGGGGTCATGCCCCCCGGATTCGCATAGTAGGGCCTTGCTCCCTCGTGGCTTATTTTCGCCATACCAATGCGAATAACATGGTTACTATGATTAAGTCGCCAGCGCTGCATGTTAAAGTGGGTGCAAACATTACAACCATAGGAAGTTGAAAACTGTAACAAAACAACACATTGTGGCAAAAGCATTTCTTTCTATTTCCTCATATGATTTGACATTTAGGGATTTCAAGTCCAGAATAAATATTAAAAACATCTTAGGCCTAGCCTTTCCAAAAATGACAAATTTTACTATGGAAAGATTTGACACATACAATCTTCAAACTTAACCGCTGACTATTGGTGTTTTTGGGGTTTTTTTCCCCGGCATAAATCTAGCGTCACATAGCATCCTAATAGACAGAGATTATCAAATGGGCTTAACTCATTACCACCACGCGGCAAAATTTCAGACTGGTCCAAATTCAAAGATGTAACAGACAACAATTCAAAGTGAATGAAAATTATCATCATTTTTTTTTTTTTTTTTTTTTTTTTTTTTTTTTTTTTTTTTTTTTTTTTTTTTTGTGGGGGGGGGGTCTTCTGGGCTAGAAACCATTGTGGAAAATGAAGAAATTGCTTGTCATAAGCAATTTCTTCATTTTCCACAATGTTTTACGAAGGTTTTAAAATTTAATGTTTGCTTGTCTCTGGGATATAAAATATTGTGGTAAATGAATAAATTGCTTTTCACAATTTCTTCATTTCCCACAATGTTGTCTAAAGCCTTTATTACATGGGGCTTCGAAAAGCGTCAATGCGTTGGAATGAGCGCACGAAAATCAATAGACCTATACCTTTACATCGTACATAAATTGGTTTTAAAATTAATCCACTCAAGCCCTGTTATGCACATATACATGTAGATAATAAGATAAAGCTTTCGGTCAGAGTGAGCATTTTAACTGCAAAGGAATTTCCAATGTCGAACCAATGAAACATAACTCTTTAAGGGGGAATGATCCAGTTTCCTTATTTTTTCCCAATAATAGAATTTATTTATATTTTGTATGATGAAATTACATGTTATTACCAATTGAAAAATAAAATAAAAATGGATGGTCAGCGACCTTGTTTGAATTTTATAGGCATTCGTATCACATACCCCTACATCGAAAACATGCACAATTTCTTGAACCTGTCCAAGGTCACTGAAATGCTAATAAAATTCTGTTTATTCATCGTTTAGTCCCGAAAACGGATTTAAAGTAACGTCTTACATCTAATAAGAACAGAAAACCCAAAATATGTGCTACTATAAACGCGTAAATGTATAAAACAGCGTGCTCATGTGTTCGGTTAGATCAACGAAGCTGGGGTGTTTTATGTCAAAAATTGCATATTTTTGGAAATATTTCAAGTTCTACAAAATAGAATTTGATAAAACTCCCTCATTGTATTAAACAACATGTCCTGGTAATAATTCAAAAAGAAAATGTATAGGTCAGCGCACTTATTAGTGAATTACAGCAATTTTTATCAGCTACACATGAATAAAATGACGCAAAACAGTGGTAACTGCATACACACTTACGACCGTCTTGCTCTAAATAATCGATTTCCATCTTGAGGAAATCAGTTTCGCATAATAAATACACTTTTACCGTCGAAAATGGTAAATTGAAATGATGTGTTATATTACTGAAAATATGGTAGCGAAACATATTGGTACGAAACATTAAATTGTCTACAGTAATGACCGAGTGTTCCGAAAAACTGGAGCATTCCCCCTTAATCGAAAATCTGGCGATAATGTTCAAAATACTACCGACATCAAAATCGATCATTAAATTATTGTTACACTACATAACCGCACCCACAAAAATGCATCGTTTTCGCATCTACAGGACTTGCAGGCCCGTATGAACTGGGGCTAAGCATCCCCCCGCCCCTAGCTGCGATATCGTAGCTAAAAACTTGATGATGGGTATTGGTCTGCAAAACCCAGATCAAAATTCAAAAAGGTTTTGGTTACATTATTGCAACTACCCCCGCCCCCAGTTGGTCGAAAATGCCGAATTTTCTTTAAAATACACTGAAAATGAAGGGAGGAAATCTAATTTAGCCGCTTAAATATTCAGACACTGGCCCGGACAGGGGCTTTAGCCCCCTCCTATACTATCTCAGCATTTACATATTTTCCATTTTTGAGTTCTATTCTACAACATATAATTTTCCGCCTTTTTGCAAAAATTATATCATCTGCATCTGTAAAGGATTTTCAAAATGAAAAAAAAATCAATGTTCACCGAACCTTGAATTTCGGGTACTCATTAGAATCATATCGAGAATCGGATTCTAATGAGTACCCACAACATAGTATTTAAATTTGAAGTAACAAATTTTGACATTAAGGCAAGTCAGTGGCGGGTTCATGGGAGAGGGGGCTCAACTGAACCCTCCTTGTGCCCATTATAGGCCTAGTCCATTTTTATCGACAAGCATTCTGTATTGTTGAAATTGGCCTAATCCAACCCCTCTCCCCCCACACATACACACACAAGCTTTTTTGTCTTTTGCCCAATGCTTTTCCTGTGACAATCACCTTAACCCTTTCCCAAACAAGACCTGATTTTGGCGTTCCTAAAAGAAAGGACTTGGGAAAATATTAAGACAAAAGAAGGAAATGCTGAAAATCAGCATTTTCTCATTTTGCCTCAATATTTTCTATGGTATATTTTACACAAACCAAACCTTCATCAACATCCATTTTGTCGCCTACAGTGGCGAGCCTCCTTAAAATTCTGTCGTTTGGGGAAATGGACGTCAAACCGTGGGTTTGTTGGGGGGGATTAAGTTTGGGGTCTTTGAAAGGAGAAATAGATCAAGATCTCAACAGAGAACGTGTATTTACCAGATGTTTTTGTTCAGACTACATAGATCTACTTACCGAAGTTACCGTATGTGTACCCGTTCGTGTTTGGAGTGTCAGCTGACATTTTTGTAGTTTCCAAAACAAACCGGGATTTCCGTGAATTCATATATCGTAGTTCTACTTTCGTTTTCGTTTAGCAAGGTAGGTAACTATTAATTACAAAGTGTCCAATGACTAATTTAGTTATTTCCCTTGTTAAAGAAGACTGCACCACATGAAAATTTTCCAATACAACCTTAAAAAGGCCATGAAGGTATAGTCTATCGGTTATAACTGTAGACTTGTATACAAACACTAAAATAACAAATACATAGTTTTAACATTTACCAAACCATTTATCGTGAGGTATACGAGAGAATTAATGTCCTACTCGTTTATTCTCAAAAGATATAGTGTTTGTGTTGGGCCATTTATCAACAAAAAGAAGTAAAGTGTTTGTATACAAGCCTACAGTTACAGCCGATGAGTTATATACATGTAATTGAACCTTTTCTCAAACACAGGAGAATACTTTGGAGAAAAAACACACATTGGGAAGAAGAAAGGAGAAAAGGCTGAATATCAGCATCTCCCTTTTCATTTCATATTTCCCAAATTCTTGCATCCGATTTTTGTTTCTTTTCGTAACATCTACATTGTATTTTGTAATCTGCAGTAGTCACCAGCATCGTACCAGTCTGAATTATTTGATGTTAGCGGAATTGTTGAAGTAGCAGTTTTACTTGCCGACCGAAAAGACTTACAAAAATATGAAATACAGAAATAGCCTAAGCTAGATCACGCATTTAGTTTGAATTTTTACTTTTTGGGAACTGGTTAAAGTCTTTGCTCGATTTCCGTTTTCAATTCGCCTATTTAATTCATAATCATGCTTCTTGATATATATTAGTATATTATTTAGGTCAACGCACATATAGAATCGAAATGGGTTATTGCTCACCCATTCCCATACAAAGACGCAAGCTTTTGAAATACACGCTCAAGATAAAGGCTTTGGAAAACAAAGTGGAAAGTGACTTAATTGCGTGTGATAAGCAATGTCTTCATTAGATTTGGAAAATGACGAAATTGCTAGTGAAAAGAAATGTCTTCATTTACCAAAATGTCTTTCTACCCCGAAAGAAAGAACGTGTAAAATGTCATTGACTCGTCTGCAACATATATTCGGAGAATTATAAAATGTTGCTGCTGTCTGGTTATAGGTTAATCCTTTCCTAAAAATGTCTTGGAGACTCTCTGGTTGTTAAATTTATTGTTAGAAACCCCAGAAGGAAAGGGAGAAAATGCTAATTATCAGCATTGTTTGCTTTTTCTGTTAATGGATCATGTTAATAACTTCTATCCTTTAAAAAGTAACATTTATGGTTCAAGCAATGTTTGTTTTGTGTGGATTTTTCCAGCAAAAGTTTTAGATCCAAACACACGTACATGATATGGTTTAGAAAAGCTTATAGTTATATAAACTGAGCCGAAAATAACAAATGTTATTTAGGCGGACCATGACGACATTAATTAATTAGTGCATGCCTCTATGCTAAACAAGACTACAATTAATTTGTTTTAAGGTAGAATACCACTGATGAGATTCGCGCCACGTCGGAATTATTCGGGCGACGTCGAAAACATTCGGCGGTGGAATTTTCCACCGCCGAATGTTTCCGAGAGCTCTCGAATAGGTTCGGATACGTAAAGACGCTCGAAAATAGCCGACGTTGTATGAATCTCAAAATGGCCACATCACAATGACATGGGTATTCTGCCTTAACCCTTTCCCAAACAAGACCTGGTTTTGACGTCCCTATTGGAAAAGGCTTGGGAAAACATTGAGACAAAAGAAGAAACTGCTGATAACCAGCAGTTTCTCCTTTTGTCTCAATATTTTCTGTGTCATATTTTACACAAATCCTATCTTTAATAACATCCATTTTGTCAATTGTGGTAGTTTTTGAAGTGGATCACCCTAAAATTTAGTCGTTTGGGAAAGGGTTAATGAAATCTGCTTCAGGCGCAAACATGGATATGGACATTCTACCATGCAGAATCTAGCATGGTAAATTATGCGAAACGGTTTTAATCGGCAATTCCTTTTCCGTCTAAGTTTTTGCAAGCTGTGATATTTGAATCATCCAACACCAGTGCTTGTTTTTGGAAAGGGTTAACCCTTTTCCTGAACGACAATACTTCAGGGTGCCGAGGTTGCAGACGACACAATTAACTGCTTAGTAGTGCTTACTCATGTGAAAAAAAGCTTGAAGAAAAAGATGAAAATGCTGATTGTAAGTACTTCCTTATTTTCTTCAAAAGTTTCTAAGAACATAGGACCTATATAGTTGTTTGTCAAAAGAAGTCGTTATTTTGGGAACTGGTTAAGGGTATGATACGTGAATAGACAAACATATTATATTAACCCTTTTCCAAACGGCAAAATTTTAGGGTGATCCAATTAAAAAACTGCCACAAATGTAAAAAAAAATTGAAGTTAGATATATAAAAGATAAAAATATTGATACAAAAGGAGAAACTGCTGGTTATCAGCAGTTTCTTCTTTTGTTTCAATGTTTTCCCAAGCCTTTTGTTATAGAACGTCAAAACCAGGTTTTGTTTAGGAAAGGGTTAAATAAACGATAATAATCCTGTCCCAGACAAGATCTGATTTCGGTGTCTCTGGTAGAAATAGTTTGAAAAAAAAAAACTCAAAAGTAAGTATGAACTTGATGATGATCACATATTTCTCATTTTCCGTCGATGTTCCCATGATAAATCATTTTTACCTCTATTATTAATTATTTCGTCACCCTATACCCTTCTAAACTGAACAATCTTCAAACTATTTTGTTTGGGAAAGCGTTAACTGTACCATCTGTGACATAAAAGGTTATCATTTCAAATGGAATATAATATGACCAGAGCACACAGTATAATAATTACACAGGTAGGGTGTTAGTGTGGTTAAATGGTCAATATGGTGGATAAATTATCTAGATCTGTTTACCAACCTTTAATTTCGTCTTTCGGGAAAGGGTTGAATGTAGCATATGTGCCAAGTAATGTTATCATTATACAATATAACATGACCACAGCACAAACATAATACAGGTAGTGCGTCAGTGTGGTTTACTGGTCAATATGGTGTTGGATTAATTACCGAGATACATGTAATTTTATAAACCCTTTCACAAGATTGCAGCTTTTCAACAAAAAAGCTGCAGTTACGAGGTTTTTGTTGAAAAGAGACAATAAGATTTTATTGTACCATTTTCTATCAAGAAGCCTGTCAGCGCATGTGCGTGTTTAGACTGATTATCAACCCTGCATTGATAACCAGCCCAAGTCCATGCGCTAAACGGCTGTCGGAAAAAAAATTGTACGGTATAAATAAACCATGACCTCTGGACAGACGAGTCAAACTGAACAGGTATAAATAAACCATGACCTCTGGACAGACGAGTCCAACTAAGAAGGTAAAACAGGTTTTCGGAACCCCTTTGTTTAAATTCAACCGTTGTTACAATATTTGATTTAAAAACAAGAGACTCATTATTAAATACAGTAGACCGTGGGCTGGCTACACCCTAGGTCCCCCCCAACCGGGATTTTATGACACCTATATCATTGTAAAGCTTGATGAATTCCCTTTCAAATGCAACTTGTTGTTTGATATATAAGTGCTGGATAAGCATATACGGAACGATTGATTATCTCCCCTTGAATTACAAAAAATACTTGTCTATAACTCAAGTAAATTAATACAGCATTTTCATATTGTAAGGGGGATTAGTGAGGTAGTGGTTTTTCCTAATGTTTCCATATTTCAAACAGAGAGTTTTTTTTAAACATCGAGAAATGATCTGGTAAAGGATCAAGAAGCAAACGGTAAGTCATGTTAAAAATAGCGACAAAAATGCCGCAACTAAAGTTTTTTGGTATTCTTGATACTATGTTCTGGTAGCGCACCTGCAAATTGGTGTGTTATACCAACCAAGTCCATTTATTACGTAATCCTTTGATACGAATAATCCCATCAAACAAATACCGGTAGTTCATATTATACCAGTTTGTTTGACACTTGCATGCAAATATGTCAATTAAGTGCTTGCTCACCATACCCTTTCTCAAACAAGTTTCTGCATTGATTCAGTCAGGAAAATAATAATAATAAAAAGATAACCAAGAACTTCACATTTCCCCGCTGTTTTTTTTTTTTTTTTTTTTTTACGATGGGCCGCATATTAATAGACTTAAATTTTATCTTTGGGAAACGGTTGAAAATTGTACAAGTTACACATCACGGCATATAAAATGTCCCTACCCAAGATTTTAACGCTCCATATTGAACAACCCAATAAAATTCAGTATGAAAAAAAAAATAATGATATAAAAAAAAAAAAAAAAAAAAATATAATACAAGGTGTAAGACATACGATAGATTGGTAGAATTCACGGAATATTTCATGTAAGAGTTGGATTTCCTTTGTTATTGGAGAAAATGACATTTCTAAAATACTTCTCAACATAATTATATATCTTTTAAGAGGTTTACAAGAAACATTTATCCTAAATCTACATGTAAACCCCTTACAAGACGGCAAAGATTTGAGCTCGTCCAAATTGAAAGAAGTTGCAGAAGATATTTTCAATTTGATAAAATTTTGAAATTGTTTGACTTTTGGGATAGAAAACATTGTGGAAAATGAGGAAATTGCTTGTCACAAGCAATTTCTTCATTTCCACAATGTTTTCCAAAGCCTTTATCTTGTGAGGCGTCAAACAGCGTCAATGTGTGAGAATGGGTTAAAAGAGCGATATAAAGGCACTTTTCCGGAAATTTCCACTATCATCAAGGGTATAATACTTGAGAATTTTTGGACCACGGCATGTAAATATAACTGTATTTTACTGTTCAAATTCACGAAAAAATGTCACATTTTTTTCTCCACTTTAATGGCCAAATGATAAACACCATAAAATGCTTTTATTTAATATATTTGCTTTTGCAACGTCACCGCAATTTGAAGTTAAAGTTGACCGTTTATACATGTAAGGTTAACACGGCTATAATGGGATTGCACAATTGACGTCATCATCCATATCTGGTCCACAGGTAAATTTCAGTTTCGTTTTACGCGCGCCTGTAAATCACGTATCTTTATCAGGTTATAACTCGGGTTAGGGGTTGATTTTTTCATCGCAATTTTTGCTAATCCTTTTTTTAGACAATTCTCTTTAAGATGAATTCATCTTATTTGACATGAAAACGAAGATGAATATCAGCTTTAAAATACATATTTCCAGAACGGTCCTAATTACCGTATAAATGGTAATAAATCCCCATTACCATAAATTAAGTACTGAAGAAAATCCAAATTGATTATTTTGTAGGAGAGATAAGCATTTTCCCTCTTTGACAGAAACCATGTACCCGATTCTTTGATAATGAGTCCACATTGGAGTACGTCATTGGCATCTTTTTGCATGAAGGTTTTAAGTCTTACATGGACAAGGGACGCTTTGGATAATAGGTGTTATAGAGGGTATAAAGACATTAAGGCATATTTTGGTCATAAAGCGTTTACGCTTTTTTATGGGGTGGATATGTTGAATACAAAACAATATCAACAATTTTGCTTCGCTAAAAATGGCTAGCAACTTTGCATAGTATGCTTCGTTAATTGTACCTTTCTTCGGTAATATGTCCAACAAAATATTTTATTGCAACCCCCAATTGTCCCAAAACATTGAATACTGAACCTTGTCTGTAAAATATTGAATAATTTTCTTGGCATTTGGGATTCCTTACCAACGTACCTAGGACTCTGGACATTTTCTCGTTCATAAGAAAGCAACAAGTACTGGTAATCTCTTCGTCATTTGCTTATCGCCGAGGAATTTTAGACCCAACAGTCTGTAAGTTTGTGCATCCTTTTGTGATCAAGCAATATCTTGAAAAAGATAATGCATGGAAAATTTCTTACTTTAATTCGCTCATCAAGTATACCAGATCTGTGAATTTACGACACATACCGTCGACAGTGGTTGCAACTTTACCTTCAGACCGAGCATCATCTTCTTAAGTTTCTCTATCGCGTTATAACCCCCGCCCCCCCCCCCCCAACCACGATATTTTACTTGAGAATAAGATGGTACAGAAGACCAGTAAACTCATCATGCATGTTCTACCCTCATTCCCGTTTCAATACAAGTGTCCAACCATAACAGGCTACTCTTTTTTGTGAAAAGGCTTTCTAATAACCGTATATTTAGACAATTTTGTGCACATATAATGACGTATATAAATAGCAGATTCCTTGGTAGATTGGAAATTGCTTATATGTATTATTCATAGTTAGCCCTTGTGTTTTATGGATTTTACCTCATCCTGATGTTAGCTTGTTGTCTTCCACAAAAGTTAGAATTCCAAAAACCAATTTGTGGTGAAGATGTTTGAAATGAATTAAGAAATGCACGAGCATATCTAAAAACTGATAACAAAACAAAGGATTTCAAATTTTCTGCCAGCGACATATTACAACACGACAAGTTGGAATATGATGTGTTTCCCTCTCATCATAATAAACAGCAATTGCAAATTGTGTTTGCTATTTAAACGAAATCTTTCAAAACAACATTTTGTTACATGGATAAGAGGATTCCTCACAAATGAAGTGTTTTCGAAGTACTGGCATCCAATAAGGTACATATGTACAATTTAAAACTGTTTATATTTTCACATATAAGTATTCTGAATTATAAAAGTGTAAAACGATGTCACTCGAATGCAATTTGATAAAGAGATGAATAATTCAGTAGCTATGTTATAGGCAATTTTAAATAATCAATTAATGGACATGACAGTGTAAATATGAAATTGTCCAGTTTCAACGATCGCTTATTAGAATATAAATTTATTTGGTAAACTGTGTTCCTGTAACATAGCATTCCAATTAATAGAAGTGGTCGGGAAGATTTCTCTTCTGCACAGCATGTCTCCAATAGTATTGTTAAGTTTAAACTTGGAGCTAACTTTTAATGTAAAAAAACCATGCATTACAAGGCAAAAATGGTATAAATCAAAGGTGACCATACATGCACTCCAATGGGAATTCATTCTTAAAAATGCTTTACAATTTTTTTAGTACTTAACTATAACAAAATAAAGTTTCTTATATAAAAGAAAACTGTAGTTCACATAGAAAAAAAAATCAAAGAAAGTAGGTTAAAGTTTTCAGCATGTCATTTACGCTAAATGGAATTTTATTGTCATTTATACAGTACTTTTTCAGAGCATATATTGTTAAGATTCTCCCTTTTAATTGGTAAATCATGTAGTTTTCAAACACAACAAGTTCACAATTAAGGGGAAAAGATGCAAAAACAAAAGTCATTAAAATAATTAGAAAATATTTGAGATTTTATTTGCCATTTAGAGAAAAGTATGCAAATAATTGTGAATGTGAATAAGCCCGTTTTCGCTTGTTCTGTGTAGCTGATGAGTGGTTTATGAACTTATTATTGATCTATTAGTGTTCTTATCCATTTGAAACATTAAGCATTATAAAAACGAAATGCCTTAACATACTTATTCCCTAGAAAAGCCTTGTTTTAGCTAATTAAAGACATATTTCTACTTTCTCATTAATATTCATGGATATGCAAATTAGCTGAATAAAAATGATTTAAATGAAAATGTCTATTTGAAAATTTAAAACTAGTCGCATGTTTATTACCAAATTAAGTATATATCTTAAATAAGTATTTTCAAATATTTTATTGGAATTAATTGATCCAAGTACTGAAACGTAGGAAAATGAGCAGTTGCCATGCTAACAGGCCTGCCATTTGCTTATCCAGCACTTTCAAATCAAACAAGAACCTGAATTCATTAACATGTTTCCTGCGCTTCAAGAAAATAGGTCTTAAAAAGTCCCACATGGTGGGGAGGGTTTCTGTTCACTAGTAAATCAGTAAAGTCGTCTTTTCGCAAAATAAACACATATTTTCCACAATCTCATTAATATTCATAAATATGCAAATTAGCTAAATAAAAATGATTTCAAGAAAAATGTCTATTAGAAATTTTAAAACTAGTCGCATGTTTTATTACCAAAATTAGTATATATCTGAAATAAGTATTTTAAAATATTTTATTGCAATTAATTGATCCAAGTACTGAAACGTAGGAAAATGAGCAGTTGCCATGGTAACAGGCCTGCCATTTGCTTATCCAGCACTTTCAAATCAAACAAGAACCTGAATTCATTAACATGTTTCCTGCGCTTCAAGAAAATATAGGTCTTAAAAAGTCCCACATGGTGGGGAGGGTTTCTGTTCACTAGTAAATCAGTAAAGTCGTCTTTTCGCAAAATAAATACATATTTTCCACAATTTCATTAATATTCATGAATATGCAAATTAGCAAATTTTCTGAAAAATATCTTGGCTGTGAGAGAAATGTAATGACAACATTTTAAAACTAGCCTCAATGTTTTCTGACCAAAATAAGTAATTTTATTGCAATTAATTGGTCCAAGCGCTGGAACAAATGAAAATGGGTGGTTACCATGGTAACAAGCCAACTACTTGCTCATCCAGCATTTTTAAATCAAATAACAACGTGAGTTTATTACAATACATCATAAGCTTCAAGAAAATATAGATCTTCAAAAATTCTACCTGATATGGAGGTTTAAATTCACTAGTAAAGTCTTGTTTTTAGCAAATTAAAGACATTTTTCTACTTTCTCATTAATATTCACGAATATGCAAATTAACAAATTTTCTAAAAAATATCTATATTGTGAGAAAAATATCTTGGTAATAATTTAAAACTATTTTGAAAGATTTATGACAAAAATAAGTAATTTTATGGCAATTAATTTATCCAAGCGCTGGAATGTAGAAAAATGGACGGTTGCCATGGTAACGAGCCCGCCATTTGCTTATCCAGCAGTTTTAAATTGAACAACAACCTGAATCCATTACTATACATCATAAGCTTCAAGAAAATATAGGTCTTCAAAAATCCCACTAGGGGGGGAGGGTTTCGGTTATGGGCCCATGGACTACAGTTTGTAGTCTATGTGGCAAAGTGGGTAAGGTGGTGGTCTCCCAGTCTAACGAAATGTTTTAGCCAGGGTTCGATACCAGAAAACGCCTCAATATTGTTTCATGTTTTATTTTTTTTTTTTTTTTTTTTTTTTTTTTTTATTATTATTATTCGATCTTTTTTCTTTTATCTTTTATCTTTTTTCTTTTCATATGTTTTGTCCATATAAAATATGTAGGCCTATACATTCAAATGAGTTCTCTGTCATCAGGGTTATATCTATGTAAGCCTACAAATCAGACATGTCTGACATTTATGACTTTACAAATTGTATTACACTTATTGAATTATTAAAAAATGAAATGAAAATGAAAAAAATGAATAATAGAATAATAAAAAGAACAAGAGCCGTCACAGACGGATTTTGCTCCCCGAATAAGTGTTTGTCACAAAATAAAAACTATCATACATTAATCCCCCTTTTCCCGTGACAGCTTTTTTGTACACACATTATTTATAGAATATGGTCTAGAACATCCTATTTATTACATGAGCACAAAATTTCATTAAATTCTGCCCATTAGATGAAGAGAAATAAGAGAAAAACTAATTTTTACACTAAGGCCCCTTTTTCCATGACGCAGCCTTAAATTTACAAACGGAGAAAAAGGTCTCTAGGTATTGACCCAGGGAGTTCACATGTGAAGTTTCATTGAATTTGGTCCAAGGGTTGCTGAGATATGGCTGTGGACGGACGGACGGATACACGGACACACGGACACACGGACGTACGGACGGACAGCGTGGCGACTATATGCTCCCCCGAATTTTTTCGGGGAGCATAATAAAAACAAAAAATGGTAAATAAAACGCGACTATGTATGACTCGAACCCACATCTTCCAAATTGTACTTGTTGGTAATGCTGTTTTTACCACTCGACCACGGTTACTTTGTGTTGACATCGCAGTATTAAATTATTTTGACAAAAATAAACCGTACAGTATAAACATACAACCCCTCTCACGTGGATTAGTCAACAATTAAAAGTACATTTGAGTCTCAAGGTCAGTGGTGGCACTATAAACCAGGTATGTAAACGTCGTGGTTTTAAGAAGGCGTTTACCGTTAGATGAACATCCCTCTCACGCAGGACAGTCAATAGTTAAAAGTACATTTGAGTCTCAATGTTGATGGTACCACTATACAAAACGTAGCCTATCGTGAAAGGGTAGGCCTATATTGTGCACTGGACTTTAACTAGGTCCTATATCCGATTCCTGGGCACGGGCGCACGGCCAATACCCTTCTTATATTTATATGTGGTTATTTGTAAATCTAAATTTGCTTGAAAACAGAATAGAGGATGTTGTGATTGTATTGGTGAGTGACATACTAGGATTTCATGGTAATGAGAAAATACTGTTGACAGTTGCGATGAACTCTTTATATTTCATATCAAAAATGTTCCAGGATATGATAAGTTTGTATTTCTCCTTTTAATTGTATACTGGAATCAATAAAGGGAGTTTAAACAAACACAGTGAATCTAGAGTAAAGCACCCTGAGTATACACCCAGTCTGATAAATATTAATGTTGCTCTCTAATGTCTTCGCCATCACCTGATGTGCCGCAATTACCAGCATTGATCCAGATCAGACTAGCATTGATCCAGATCAGACGTCAAATTGCCACAGACTGAGCTTGAACCATGATTGTCGTTATTGCCATAAGACCCCTCTTTTCTGATCCAGGCTCATACCCTGACCACTGAATCTTTTTAGTAGTAATGTCTTTAGTGTTCGACCTACTTTTTTGACCAATGAAATTGCAGTATATTTTTAATTTTGCCGCTAAATTTCGCATAAACTAGACTGCCAGCTAGTTTATATGACGTGCATACATAGCCACGCCTCGTCTTCAATGAACCGCTAGCGAACACTAAGTCGAATAGAGTCTGTATTGTAGATTCTACGCTATATAAACATTCAATGCGCTGCGCGCATTTGAATGTTAATTTCGCGTAGAATCTACTATAAAACCTCTATTTAATACTTAGTAAGTGGCATCACAAATATATGTGCATGTACACCAAGGGAAGGAAATGTACACTGACAGATTTGATCCTTGATCATTTTTATAATTCCTCCTAGAATACACCTCTGATCACTTTTTTCTATTATGGTTAACAGACCCTGAAAGAAAACCACCATTTTCTAGCCTTACAAAATGCATCAAACTACACACACTTGTAAATACACTTCAAATAAGTTGATTCGCCGTGATGGATTTCAAGATTATGCTTCAAGAAGAAAATAATTTACAAATATCATTTTACTCTATATTCATATGCAAGGGAGGTAATTTTGAACATTTTTGTCAAATATTTCCATAAGTATCTATTAATTCAAAATTCGAAACCGTACAAAATGTTTATATAAATTTGGAATAGAAATGTAACACAGATTAGGAATTATTTGCACTTTTTAGATTTCGCCTCTTGCTCTTTGGTGCCTTTGAGGATTTGGATACCTTAAGAACTGAGGTGTTATTCGTTCCCTTTTTAGTAGGAATGTCTTCGGTTGATGACGTCACAAGTGTACAAAATGAGATGGAAATGTACACCGGAAGCCATGTCCAGGTTCAAAAGAGAAAGAATGGTGGCATCCTGGAATATTGCAAGAAGTGGTTCAAATTTGACAGTTGCAGTCACCGACAGAATTTTATACAGACCTTCTGTGTGTATCTCAACTTTGTTCTACTGGTGAGTTCCATCCCAAGTGATTCGAGAAATAGTGAAATTTCACCAACTTAAACTAAAATTCTACATTTCATTTCAATTTTAGCACGTTTAAGATTTTCTGTAATTCATGCTCTGCGAAAATTTCGTGACACAATATAAGCATAGTTCTAAAAATGACTGAAATCGAGTTTCAGTTAATTTTAACAATAAAGCAGTTTTCCAAGAAATAGTTGACAACTTCTATCCGAAAACTGTTTGTATCCGCCTTCCGTGGTTTATGGTGAAACGACATGGAAAATCTCTAACATGTCTCAATTACGTTTTACTTTTTATTTACACATTTTCCCACAGGGCTGGAACTATGGTCAGCTGGGTACGGCGTTTCAGGACTTACAGTTGGTTCTAGATACAAATGTTAAACAAACATCTCTAATATTTACCATGAATTCTGTTGGATACATGGTAGGCAGCATCAGCTTCGGTTTTATATACGACAAAATGGACAAACTTCTGCTACTGGGTAATTATTTACTACACTTATGCACGAACATTTGAGCCGGGATCTGGAAAAGGGTCCCTTAAGGCTTTTGAGCCAAACATAGACCCAGATCAGCCTGTGCATACGCACAGTCTGACCAGGATCTATGTTTTTCTCTAATAGCTTCTTAGTGACCTGTAGTAACTTAAGGAGTGCAGCATGGATGCATATTGGAATGCATTTGACAACAGGCTGATCTTCAAACTCGAGTTTTAAAAATGCTATAAGGGACATTTTTCCAGATCCTGGCTCATTTGTGTTTGACCGTAACCCAAAAAACAGAACATTTATACTCAACATTCACACCCTAAAATATGGATCCATATTAATATTTTCCAATGGCTAATGTTTTTTTTAAAGTTCCTAAACGATCGCAAAACCTTATTCAATATCATGAATTTTGTTCATTTTTTCCCCGTTGGTATCGCCATAATTTGCCAAATAAGAAACATACATGTATTGTCAAATGATTAACAATAACAATGACTATAGTTACTATTACAAAGCTCAGGCCTCGTTATACCTAGGTGCTTTCTCTGTAGTCAATGCAGTAGCTAGAAGCGCCGTCATACCATGGTTAACCATTGTGTCGGTTTGTTTTATGGTTCTTTTTTACATAATCATTCTGTCTTTATTTCACCCAGGTGTAGTCTCGATAGTCAGTGCAATAGCAAGTGCCGTGATTCCATGGTTTACAACTTTTGTCCCATTTTTGGCTCTTCGTCTGACAACTGGATTCATGTGTGGCGGATTAGACTCGGGTAAGTTGTTCGAGTCCTACCAGATACACAGCATGTACTATTCAACACTTTCCCAAGCAATCCCGAACAAATTTAGACTGATCTCTAAAGAAATGTCATAATTCCACTTTTGCCATATTCTATGCAATAATCAGCGTCGATTTTCGTCCTTTGCCGTCGTTAGCGGTCGCAGAGGCCTTCAAAATATTCAAACACATTTGGTTTTCGCACGCCGCCTCTATGATGTTTTCAAACGGACCGATATTCATTGTCATATTTTATATGTACAATGAATTAACATTATTCAGTAATTTCGGTGGCAATGCCTAAATTACGTAATGCTTGAATACTGATGAAGACCAGCATTTTCTCATATTCCCTAAATATTCTCCAATGGTTTATCCCTAAGGAACTGAGGAACAAGTATTGTTTTACTCTCCGAGAAGAGTTAACCAATCTTATCGATCAATTTTACCTCGGTGGTTAAGACATCGAGTTGGTAAATATTATTTTGTAAATCATAATTTGCGTAAAAATCGTAATTCAGCATTATCAAAGGGTATTCTACCTGAATAGCGATCACGCTCTCGGTCATGCACCCAAACAATAATAGTCATCCAATATGATTTTATATGTTCAAATATAAAGCGTTTAGGAGTAAAGGGTATTCGATGATTATTTTTTAAATTGTAAAGTTTATATGAACGTGTAGCGGTACGTTTTGTATTTCAGGCGGAAATGCTAAAGTTGCTTCATGCTGGAACACAGAGGGAGCTAAATACATGCAGGCGTTACACTTCTCGTACGCGTTTGGCGGGATTATTTCACCGCTGGTTACAGGCTTGTTCTTGGCACCGAGAACACAAGTCACAATCACGCTTAATCAAACAACAAACACGTCAATGATCAATGGATCTGGTGATTCTCTGCTGACAAACGACTCGCTTAGAGTCGATATGTACTTACTAAATACCACAAATGCATCCCAGACACAAGTTTTGGATACATACGGGGAAACGAAAGTACACATCGCCTTTGTGATAACCGGAGTTCTAACAGCACTTGCAGGATCATTCTATCTGATCCTTTATTGTCTTGGTTATGAGAAGGTCCGTCCATATACAGCCTCATATCAAAATAGACACTCGAGGGAGAAAAAACACTACGAAACTGAAGGGAAATCCTACCCTAAAATGTCAAATAAGGAGTCGGTTGTCTTCCTAGTTGTTTTTGCAGTTTCTTGCATACTATTCTCTGCAGTAGAAGCCAAATTTCAGTCGTTTTTGATGCCCTTCATGCTGATGCAGATGAACTGGGTGAAGAAAGACATTGTGTTTTTGATCTCATTACTGTGGGGTTTCTATGGCCTTGGTCGTTTTCTCGGTATAACTATATCGCGATTTTTATCGCCAGCTTCTATGATAGTAAGCTTTATGATATCATCGTTTATTCTATCGTCTGCTATATTAGTTGGGGCTGTTTTCAAGATAGATATTTTGATGTGGACGGTCATCCCCTTAAGTGGACTCGCCATCTCTGTGGTATTCCCGTCATTCATAGTTTGGACCGACCAAAACGTCAGAGCGATTACAGGTAAAATGGCTGGTTATTTTCTCTTTGTCGGCGCCCTCGGGTTTCTTATAGATCCGTTATATGTTGGTATATTAATGGAAAATGTGTCGCCACTTTGTTTTGTTTATCTCCAAATAGGGGAAATATCTGTAAGCTTATTGGTGTATGTTTGTCTAGTTTTATGGATCAGATATCTAAAAAGAGCCACAAAACCGGACTCATAATTCTTGAGATACTGATCAAATGAAAATTTTAAAGGACTTTGTCATGCCAAAGGTTGTTTTATAACTTAGAAGTTACAATATACAGATTACTTAACCATTTCCCGAACGGAGAAAATGTGGAGTGTTCATTTCAATGCTTGTACAAACAACAATTTGGATAAAGAAGCAGGTAAAATGGGATCTATGTACGATATAGCACAAAATATTGAGGCAAGAAGAGAACATACTGAATATCAGTATTTCTCCTTTTGTCTCAATCTTCAATATTTTCACATGCATTTGCTGTTTGCTGTAAGGGACGTTAAAACCCTGTCTTGTAAAAGGTTTAAAAATACCGAACGTAGCTTACCCCATTCCCACACAGTTACGCCTTTAGACACCCTACAAGAAAAAATGCATTGGAAAACATCATGGACAATGAAGCAATTGCTTGTGACAAAGAATTTCTTCATTTCCCACAATGTTTTCTACCAAGAAAGACCAAAAAGACGTAGCGACAAGAGAACAGCTTGAACCTTGAACAGACTGCGCCTTATTGGGAGTTTGACACATTCAAGATTACGCGTTTTGTGGTATCGGTCAACATGTTCCGACAATGAATAAACAGAAATTGAAATAAGTATGTTTAAATTATACATGTAGTTAGAAAAAAAATGTGTTTTTTCTATTTATTTCAAATGACCACAAATTGCTTATACCAAAATAAGGGTTGAAGTAAGGATCTGTTGTGGGTTTTTACGATTGTACATACAACTGATTTCGTTTGAAAATGACACTGACCTTTATGCATGGCAAGTCCATATTTTTCAACATAAGCCAAAGAAACTTTAATTCAAAGTACAAAGATCGACATAAAAGGAATGGCTGAAAAATGACATAATCTTTTTAGGAAAAGGTTCAAGTGTGCAATTCATAATAATAATAAAACCATAAGCTATGCCATTTCAAATAAAATTGTTACGACCCAAGGGTAACAAGAATTAAGAGGTCAGCAACTTTTACAATGAACAATATTTATTAACGATAATTACAAAGTTGTCTTTTAAAAGATAATAAAAGATGCACTATCTTAATTGTATGTAAATTCAAGAGTCCTAAAGTTTAATCCAGTTTATAATCCACAATGAATAGTTGCACCACTTGAAGTATGAAACAAACTTGTGGTAATTTAGTAATTCCCTTTAAGTCTGACAATTTTGTATGAATTAGTTAAAACTAGTGAACTGAATGAAAGCTAATGAACACTAAGACGTCGCGCACGGTATTGCGGCACTAAAATGTAACGTCAAACTAGCGAACGCCAATTGCGTAATGTTAAGTTTTTGCGTAGACGCTTGTGTTGTGCTTTTAATGTTTATTCTTTATATAATCTGAACTGATTTATTAAGACAGGACCACGTTTAAGAAATATCCCACTGTTTCCATCTGTTGTCTTTCTATAGGTTTTCCGCCACTTAAAATCGTTCTTTTTTCGTCTTAAAAATGCGCCGATTAGATAATTTCAGGATTACGTCAAATAAAAAAAGGTTTACGTTTATAAATTTTTGTCCGCACAAATAAATTTGAATATCTCTTATACGTTTCGTTATTTTGCGTCGAAATTTTAATATGATCAATAAGAAAAAAATCGTATTTCCACGTTGAAATTAAATGTTTGTATGAATAAGAGAACTTGTATTTTTTATAGTCTAAGAGGTAAAAAAAAGTAGAGTTTTCAACGAAATGAAACAATATTTGTCCACACGCATTTTATGTAATACACATGTAATTGGTTCGTTTATTATGCTAACTGCTTTTCATCCATATATTATAGAAATAGAGAAAATGGTATTTTTTATATCAAGTTTGGTTGCATTTGATTCATTAATTAACAAAATTTATAACAAAATTGTCATTTTTTCTGCGACGTATTCTAAAGCCCCGTTCCCACTGTCACGGTTTGGACCCCCGGTTAGTCCCGGATGAGTGGTCCGGGGGCAACCGTGACAAAGCGGGAGTACAACCGTGGCGGCACCGTGAACATCCTGGACCATCCGGGATGAACCTTGTTGATCCGGCAACCGACCCCCGTATGCTTTAAAATGTTTAATACAACCGGCAGTCACCGGGACTCACCGGGAGGATGTCAAAAATCGGCTTTATCCGGGGAAACACCGGCATATTCCGGGGCAAGTCCGGTTCTCTACCCTGGCTCAACCGTGATAGTCCCTGATGATCCGTGGACATTTTCAGCTTAATCAATGTAGTTTCATTTTCTGATGCCAGCACAAGCAAACAAGATGAACTATCTGATAAACCAGAACTTCAAGAGACGAAAGAGAACTGATGCTGATCCACGAGTGACCAGCGGGAAACATCGGCTTGTCACCGGCGCACAACCGTGATATGAAAGGGCGATACCGGCGGCTACCGGTGCGCTACCGGCGACGACCGGGGTTACACCGGGTCGTACCGGGATCAACCGGGATCACGTCGACCCCTGCACCGTAAATACACCGTGGCAAACCGGGAACAAATTGGGATAGTCCGGGGTAGAACGGGAAGATCCTGCTAGTAATAAACCGGGGGTACACCGGGGCAATGTCGGTAATATGGGAATATGAATATTTTTTTAGAGAAAAGATCCCGGATCATCCCGGAATACCGGCTCTTTCTCCACCGGGAGGTACCGTGGGTGTCCGGGACCAACACCGTGACAGTGGGAACGGGTCTTAATTGTTACATTGCGATTTTTGGTAAACAAACTGGGCTAATTTGCGTAATCGGCGTAGAAATTTTATTAATTTTTCTTCTCGGCAAATCATTCTACAGCATTTGTGTTTGACGTTACTTAATCGCAAATTGTGCACAAATATCCGTCGCTCTTGAACATTTATGTTACATGTTACACGCGTTTTTTCGCCGAATTTACGAACAAAAATTCTTTCTAGCAACTTTATACGAAATAAGAACTTCAAATGAGTATAACATTGAAAAATACCACGGCTTTACGCTTATTTTGATATATAACAAAGTCCTACAAAATTCAGTTATGATTCGCGGAGGGTAGCGTTTTTTGAAAAGTGACGCAATAAGGTGCGCGACGCGACGTCTTAGCGATCTTATCTTCTATATATATGCTATTATGGGAACATTCCGGAAATCTGGAGAAAACAACTTATATAATAATGTAGTTCAAAGTTTCCAATACTCTAAGAATAAACAGTCTAAAGTTTCTGTCAGTTTCTAGAATATTCTCAAATCAATACCCAACGGATAAACAAATTGTTTACAAACAGCAAGTTCTAAAAATATACAAAAGGGAAATTCCAAAAATCAAGATGACAAATATTTAGGCTACAGGGCCGCGTTTTATATTTTTTTTATATTTTTGCAAAAACCTTGTAACAACACATTTGATTGAACGAGAAATAATAACAGTAATTATTCGGCCAATCAGAGTTGTTGTTGTTTTAAAAATGTTCGTAAGTTTGTTAGTAAAACGGGCCCCAGGTGCATACAGAACAAAATCATCAATGTGTGTTAATGAATAAACCAGGGACAGGTGGTGGTGGTGGTGGTGGTGGTGGTGGTGGTGGTGGTGGTGGTGGTGGTGGTGGTTGTGGTGGTTGTTGTTGTTGTTGTTGTTGTTGTTGTTGTTGTGGTGGTGGTGGTGGTTGTTGTTGTTGTTGTTGTTGTTGTTGTTGTTGTTGTTGTTGTTGTTGTTGTTGAGGCATGTGAAATATTTTGTAGTTCTGTTATAAAAATATGAGATATGAATTCAAACCAAAGAACACCACTTCAACAACATGAATAGAAGTAATAACAACACAGCAACAGATATAAATGTCTAACGTTACAAGTTCATTTTAACAGTTTATCGTTTCTCACAGAATCGTCCTCCGAGTATTGTCCCTATCTCGTCCATAACTCGTCCCACGCATAGATTCGTCATCATATCTTGTCCCACGAAAAGTAAATCGTACCTCGTTTTACGTACACGCTCGTTTCCCACATTTACTCGTCATCGTAAGTCGTCCAACGCGTAGGCTAACTACTTGTTCCTTGCATTGATTTGTCGGTAGTCATCATCTTGATCAATCTCTTTTGAAAGCTGCTGCACACGACTAAAAGTGTACTTTGGGAATGATTTAAATCAGAAAACATTGAGGCAAGATTATAAGCTTTTTCTTCTTTTGTCTCAATGTTTTCCCAAATTATCACTATTACTAGGGACGTCAAAACCAGGTCTTGTTTGGGAAAGGGTTAAAACAATCTCGGACAGTCCAATACATTCGAGGGCGTCTATGGATTTCACAATATCGTCGCTTTTCAACAAAGACCTCGCAACTGCATATTGTTTTAAGCTGCAGTCACGAGGTTTTCGTTGAAAAGCAGCAATGGACAAGTTTCACCCAAGACCCCCCCCCCCCCCACACACACACACACACTCCGGAAGTCGTCCTTAGAGGCAAAAGGCGAAATTCTTAATAGCTGTAAATTTAATAACATAACCAGCTTTCCGGCTATTAACGAATTCAATCAATTTCATAGTTTTTGTTCCAGTTAAAAATTCGCTTTGTCGCTGTATATTGAATGCACGTGCGCTTTATCGCTGTATATAGAATGCACGTGCATCGTCATTTTTTCTCCGCATTTTTGGCAATATCTACCAATAGATGTCGCCACCTGTCGATTACCATCTATCTCTGGTGGGCATTCTGGGTTAACTACTTTCAAGATGTCAGCGCCCATAAAATGCATACACGTGGTACTTCCTCATGACTTCCTGTCACGCGGCATATTTGCTTCATATGCTTGCATAGAGTAAAATGAATAATCTAGTTTGAATTAATTATTTTATTAGATGAAATTGAGACGAAAATCAAACTTTATTTTGTTGCAAATGTATTTGTAGTTGCAATTTTCTGCTTGCTACTTTTTGGCGACAGGATTTTGGAGTTATGCGCATCGCGTAGTGATTTTTATCCAAAAATGGATAAAGTGATGCGTCAAATGAGTCAGTCCGAAAATAAAAAAAAAATAGACTGGAAATATTGTAGACTGGCTGCTTAGTCAATGCATTTTTGGGAGCCTCGTTTGGAGAATGCCAATTCGTTACTATTTTTAGTAACTTGCCTCCGGAAGTTAATCCGAGTCTTCTCTAATGAAAATTCGCTCTTTGATATTTGGATGTCGCTATTTACATCAGAGCGCTGTCCCATTCAAAAACAAAAGAAAATTCTGAGACAGCAAAATAACGTGTGTCGGAATTGTCTTTTGCTTTTGAATGGGACAACGCTATTTTGTAAATAGCGACATCCAAATATCAACGAGCGATTTTTCATCCGAGAAGACTCGGATTACCGGAAGTGTTCTGTGGGTACGGACTAAAACATAAATGAAAAGAGTCTTTATTCACGGTAGGCATAAAATATCTCTACATTTCTTGGAGCTAGAGAAACTCTTTCTTACTGTTGTATTCTAGTTGGTTTTTTTCCGAGAGCTCCTTACGCATTCAATTTGACAGAAATATTAACATGTGGATACTTGTATGTGTACAATAAAAGCACATACTTATTCATAGAAAACCTACTACCAAGGCTAGACCAAAATAGCAACGAATTTTGTGCTAAATATAGTAAATGTATATTTCGGAGTCCAGATTGGAATCTAGGCCTATCCGGAATAGGTCTAGCCCGAGGTGGAATTCTAGTTTGGACCAGGACAGATTAGACTTCTATTTTGGTCTATTTAGATTCTGAATTGGTCTTGGCCAGTATGGAATTCCAATCTGGCTAGGCAGATCTAGGTTCCAAGTCCAAGCTATATAGAATTTGCTTGATGTAAAATAATACATATGATACAAGGTAATTCTAATGGTACGTGAATTTTCTTGAAATGATCTGCATCAAAACCCAAAGAAAACCTTGCAGCTGTTTCCATGACGTATGCTGAAGAAAATTTGAAGCAGTACAATCCCTCTGTAACATGGTTAACCCATTACCAAACGACAAAATTTTAGGGTGATCCAAATTGAAAGATCCTGCAGACGACAATTTCAAGTGAATGGAATTTTTAATTTTTAGGTCTTTTTGTATGTCACAAGCAATTTCTTCATTTTCCACGATGTTTTCCAAGGCCATTATTTTGTTGGGAGTCAAAAAGAGTTATTGTGTGGTAATGGGTTAAGTGACACAGGTGACCAATTCTTTTTCACTGTGTTCATGTTTACTCAAAAGTTTACTCAAGACTAAGTCTTGGAATCTTGGTGGTCCCAACTGAATAAGCAAACAAAGAAAACTGCAGTGTCCACACAAATGTCCAAACGACAGTACTGGAAACATTGTCCTCGCACAACGGACAAGTTCAAATGCGAAGTTTAATTAAACGTCCAGTTCACATGCAAGTCTCGACCACAAATCGATTATGTGGCACTCTGCACCGCAGGTCGATGTGCGCCATAACTAAGTCGCTTTGTGTTTCTAAATTTTATTTGTCTACTGATACAAGTAGTGTATAAGAGTTGTAAACAGAGAACACTCCGGGGAAATCGTGAAAGAATCCAACGCCCCACAAGAGTCAAGCAGCTGATATATACCTGTACAAAAGAAAGATTAAACACCAGACCAAATGAACCGAAGGCGGTATCATGAACTCCAATCATGAGACTACCTGACAATCACGAGACTACCTGACATGTATTTATTCTTAGACAAAAGAATCCATTCAAATACCATGACATGTTTTCATATCAATTACAGTGCGAGAAGTAGAAAAGAAGAACATCGAATGCAGTCCATTTCAATAACGGAAAAAGTTAACATTGTATCAGACAGGATTAGACTAAGATACAAAGTTTTGCTATAGTTTGTGATGATGGGCACCGATTCTTCCAAAATTGAGGAAAATAGAAATGTTTATTTTCAGTTTTTGTAATCAGTCGTTACCTAAAACATCTTTGTTAAAATTCGGGCGTAAACGGCACATGAATTTACAGAACAATATCCGTTTTCGAAAGATATTCTTCTAGCTACTGTTTGTTAAGTGTTAACACATGTGTATAACGGTCCGTAAACAAATACTTAATTCAATAATGGTATCCTTCTATGTGTTTCCTTTCTATCAAACGTAAGATCTTCGAATGGTATTACATCCCTTTGGATGGCTTATCCATACAAATAGACAAACATACAACAATAGACTTCCACACATTTCCCCAATTAACAGATAAACAAACCAAAGTGGCGACACATTTTCCATCAACACGCCAACATATAACGGATCTATAAGAAACCCGAGACCGCCAACAAACGAAAAATAGCCCGCCATTTTACCTGAAATTGGCCGCACATTTTGGCTGGTCCAAAATATAAATGTAGGATATATGACAGAGATGGCCATTCCATTAAGAGGGACAACAATCCACATTAACATATCTATCTTAAAAACAGCCCCAATCCATATAGCACAAGACAAGATAAACGACGATATCATAAAGCTTACTATCATAGAAGCTGGCGATAAGAATCGTGATATTGTTATTCCGAGAAATCGACCAAGGCCGTAGAACCCCCATACTAATGAAATTAGAAACACAATATCTTTCTTTACCCAATGCATTTGAATCAACATGAACGGCATCAAAAACGACTGAAGTTTTGCTTCTACTGTGGCATATAATATGCACGAAAGTCCCATAACAATGAGAAAAACGGACGACTGTTTATTTGTCATTTTAGGGTAGGTTTTCGCCTCAATTTCGCAGTGCCTTTTTTCTCCCGTTTCTTTATTTTGGTTTGAACCCATATACGGATGGACTTTTTCATAACCAAGACAATAAAGGATCAGAAATGAAGATCCAGCTAGCGCTGTTAGAACTCCGGTTATCACGAAGGCGATATGTACTTTAGTTTCCCCGTATGTCTCTATAACATGTACATCCGATGTAGGTCTTTTTGTTGAATTTAATAAGTCCATATCTATACCAAATGTTTCGTTTGTTAGCAAAGAATGACTAAAACCAGTATGAGAGGATGTGTTTGCTGTTTGATTACGCGTGATTGTGACCATTGTTCTCGGTGCCAAGAACAGTCCTGTAACCAGCGGTGAAATAATTCCGCCAAACGCGTACGAGAAGTGTAACGCCTGCATGTATTTAGCTCCGTCTGTGTTCCAGCATGATAAAACTTTAGCATTTCCGCCTGAAATAAAAAAAAAACACGCTAAATAAACTTAATACTTTCAAAAACAGTCCATGAATTTTTCGTTCCTCTCACAGAAATATTTGTAAAATATTGATGAAAAATAAGTAGATTCTCCATTTCACTCCATATTTCCTATTTATTTTGCCCCCCACCAGTGAACCAATATCTGTAATACCAGCATCTGTTCCATAGCTATTTAACCCTTTCCCAAAACAAGACCTGGTTTTGACGTCCCTAGTAGAAAAGGTCTGGGAAAACATTGAAACAAAAGAAGAAACTGCTGATAACCAGCAGTTTCTCCTTTTGTCTCAATATTTTCTATGTCATATTTTACACAAATGCTCTCTTTATCAACATGCATTTTGGCATTTGTAGCAGCTTTTGAAATTAACAACCCCTAAATTTTGTTGTTTGGGAAAGGGTTAAAGGCGGCATTTTTCTTATAGTCATTGTTGCTACTGAACGGCAAGGATGGACCTCATTTTGTATAGCCTCTCTACCGAAGAGAGATCCATGTTTTAACTGTGACGTTATCTCCATTAACTCTGGACTAGCCTGGTTTAATATCAGTTGTTGCAACGCCAAGTCATTCGCCCATATCACAAAACGAGCTTTGCACATTATGAGAATTTGTCTATTTATCTTCAATTTGTAAATGCAGTGTACCCGAACGCTGTCGATTCCAGTACACATTTAGCCCAATGCATTAGTGGAGCGGATAAGTGTCATTTTTTGGCAAAATCGTGCAAATGGTGATACAAGCACCAAATTTGGTGTGGTGATACTAAAAGGGAATTGGAAAATTTTGACCCGATGGGCCATTGAAAATTCCAAAATGGCGGCCATTTTTCAAGATGGCCGCCTAAATGAACCTTTGAAAGGGCTATATCATAAAATTTGGAACCATGGTTTTGATTTAGACCAGTTATGGAGCTAAGTTTTGATAAAATCTCATGTACAATGATTTATTTTATCCATTTGTATAAATAGAACAAACGGCTGCCTATTTCAAGATGGCCGCCAAGATTGAAAGTCCTCATATTTCATTAAATGATTGAAAAAATAATGTTTCACTTTTATACAAATAATTTTTCACATTATCTTTCATTTTTTCTTCAATTTTAAGACGGTCTTGAATAATTGTTCTGTATTTGTATTTTTGGGGGGTGTCGGGTACACAGTAGAAGTAGTACCTTTGACACAGTAGTCAGCCAATCCGACGGATCGACTACTGGCACTGGTCCTCACTCCTAACCTTACTCTTCACCTTCACCTATCCCGTGGCGGTTGCCGTTGGGGCGCTTTGGATGACCTAACAACCAGTTCTCTCCAACCATCTCTGTCCTTTGCTTGTTTGACTGCCTCATGCATTTTCAGTCCAGTCTATTCTGTGATGTTATCCAAGGGCGGATCCAGGGGTGGGGGTCAGGGGGCCATGACCGAAAATTGGCAGAAAATTGAATTTTGACTATATAACTTCACATTTTAAGCCATCATTTGGGCTTTGACCCCCCCCCCCCGGGGAAAAAGCCTGGACCCGCACCTGTTTTATTCCCATCTTTTCTTCTGACTTCCTCTCTTTCTCTCTCTCTTCTAACTGTTCCTTGGAGCACCGTCTCGACAATTCCCTGTCCTCTGGTTACGTGACCAAACCATCTGAGTTTACGCTTTTTGACTGTAGTAAGCAGATTATCGTATGGACCTATAGATTGTCGTATCCTGTGTTTTTTTCTTCTTCGTTGGTTATGTAATCTTTGTAAGATATGCCAAGCAGTCTTCTGTAGCATCTCATTTCTGCGGCCTTAATCTTTTTCTCGGTTTCTGCTGTAAGAGTCCATGTTGCACAGGCATATAGGAATACAGAGTGGACAAAGGAGTGCATGAGTCTTATCTTGGAGCCAAGTTTGATGGGTTTATCTTTCCAGATGGTGTTAAGCTTAGATAGGGGTACAGCTGTCACAGCTGTCACATTAATCCTGGCCGATATTTCAGGTTTAGATCCCTCATCTGATATTAGTGCACCTAGGTATTTAAAGTTCTTTACGGTTTTAAGTTTTTCTCCGTTTGCGATGATATCAGTCTGAATTCCATGAATGTTGTTTGTCATGAGTTTGGTTTTGTTTGCGCTGATTTCAATACCGTAGTCTGCAGAAGATTTGTCGTGTTGGTTTTCTAGTTTCTGTATTGAGCCTGCCAGTCCATCTATATTATCAGCAAAGTCTGCAAGTTTGTGAGCGTTCTGCCGCCAATGCTTACTATTCCTTCATGATTTTCAACCATGATTTTCAAGTGCGTCGGTCATAATTCTTTCTAGGAAAATGTCGAAAAGCGTTGGCGAAAGCAGGCATCCTTGTCCTACTCCAACTGATGTTCTGAACCATTCACCAATTTCTCCGTTTTGGTATACTGCTTTACTGGCCTTGTCGTAGAGATTTTGTATGACTTGGATGAGGTTACTGTTGATATTTTAATGATTCATAGTAGTCCAAAGTGTGGCATGTCAGACTCTGTCAAAGGCTTTCTTGAAATCTATAAATGCATGGTAGAGTTCTTTCTGATGCTGTAGATATCTTTCACATAGGATCCCGAGGTTGAAAATCTGCTCAGTGGTGCTACGTCCTCTAAATCCTGCTTGCTCTTCTGCTACGATTTTCTCTATCTGCGGTGTCAATCTATTTAATATGATCTTGAGCATCACTTTGCTGGGATGGCATATTAGGCTTATGGTGCGATAATTGTTGCATTGTTGTAAATTGCCTTTCTTTGGTAGTGTGATCACTAAGGACAGGGTCCATTGTGTAGACCATTCTCCTGTTTCACAGATCTTCCCAGGGCATTGGTCATTGCATCACCACAAGCCTGTACTAGTTCTCTCGGGATGTTATCGGTTCCTGATGACTCTCCTTTCTTAAGGGCCTTCACTGCTTCCTCCACTTCTGCTCGAAGGGAAAGTTGTCTGTATCTAATGACAAGATTGTGTTGAGTTTTTTTTAATCTCCTGTTGTGTAGTAGGAGTACAGCTCCAAGACATATTCTGTCCATCTGTTCAAAGTGTTCTTATTTAGGATGGTGCTTTGCCGATTTTTTTTTCCACTGGTGAGGTCTTTTGCTATTTTGTAGGCCTTTTTGGTGTTGTTGGCTTTGAGACTTGATTCAATATCGCTGCATTGCGCTGCAAGCCAATCCTCCTTTGCCTTTAATATACTCATCTTAACCAGTTTGTCTGCTTGCTGGTATTTATTGGCTCCTTCACTGCTTCCATACTTGGACTGCTTCAGGTCTCTCCTTTGGTCGCATAGCTTTAGTATGTCTGGTTTTACCCATGGCTTCTTGATGGTCCGTTGTTTACCCAGAACGTCATTGGCCGTCTCCGTCACAACGTTGTTGAATGTGTCATTGAAAGTATCTGCGTCTATGTCGTCCGCATCAAGTAGCAGGAGTGGGGCAAACTTTCCGCCAATTGTGGCCGCGAAGACACACGCCACTTCTGGGTCTCTCAGTTTCTCCAGATCAAACTTTATTCTGGTGGGAGCCTTTATCTCTTTTGCTTTCTTAGGGTGTAGGCGGAATGACATCATGACAAGCTCATGGTCACTGTTGATATCCGCACTACGTGTTCTGGCGATATTGATTGATGTGTGGAAACGTTTTTCATCAATATGTAGTCTATTTGGTGGTCAGACCAAATTGTTTTGTGCCCGGTCCATCGCCTGGACGTTTTGTGCGGGTGGAACGTGTTGGTCACTTTGAGATTGTCGGTGTTGCGAACTCGAGCAGTCTAAATGCTCTATCATTTGTCTCCGAGTTGCAATAGGGTCCACATGTTCCTTTCAAGTCTGGTTGTGCATCTTCTCCAATCTTTGCATTCCAGTCCCTTTGGACAACCAGAATATCTTTCTTGGATGTTTCTTCAACTGCTTGTTGTATTTGGTCATAGAATTCTTCTATTCCTTCATCAGAGTGTGAAGTGGTTGGTACACACACTTGTTAAATTGTAAAATTAAAATGAATACCCAAGGCATATGGTGATGAACCTGCTGGATATTGGTCGACATCTCATCACTGAACTAGCTGAGTTTTAATGCCATAGGAAACACACACCTTCTTCGTGTCTATCGTCTCTTCCACTGAAGTAGAGCTTGTGACCTTCATGGGTCGTTGTTTCTCCCATGCCTTTCCATCTCATCTCGCAAATTCCCAAAACATTCCATCTGTATGTGTTTATAGTATACTTATGTGTTAGTTCCTCAATTTTGCCAGGAGCATTTGGTGTCCTAACATTCCATGTACCAATTACTGAGTTGTTGTTTCTGGCACTGATTTCATCTTTACTGTTATCATTGGTGGCACCAGTAGTATATTTCCCACTTCCGTCCTGGTGCCTGGCGTTGTGGCGGTCCTTGATATTCCGGGTGACGACCGAGCTGGCTTAAAAATTGTTCTGGTATTGTCCATTTTGTAGCAAATCTTTGGTAATGGCGCCTGGTGGAGCCTATCCCTCTCTAGGCCTGACCACAGCCGACTTCCCCTATATCAGAGGTTCGCCCTGGCCACGGACGCTTAGCCTAACTCTTACTTATTCCCAAAGAGGACCTGGTTTTCACGTTCCTAATGTTTAAAGTTTGAGAAATCATTGAAGCAAATGAAAAAAATGCTGATAACCATCACTTTCTTCTTTTGTCGCAATATTTTCTGTTTTGTTTTCTATCCAAATTCTTTCTTAATAGATATTCATCTTGTCGTCTGAAGCAGCTTCCAAATCACTTCAGTCCGATTTTTGTTGTTTGGGAAAGAGTTAAGATGATTTTCTTTCGTTCAATATGTTAATAAGATGTTAACGCAATTTTGCATCTGCTTGTTTGTTTTAGGTTAAGTAAGTTTGTACAATGAACGAGAGTCAGGTTTTCGTTTTTATACGCCGCCGGAGGCGGACGTATATTGGCGTCATCTTCTCCGTCTGTCCGTCCGTCCGTCCATCCGTCCATCCGTCCGTCCATCCGTCCGTACGTCCGTCCACTTTTCTTGTCAACGCAACTCCTCCGAAGTTTCTGGCTGGATCTTCTTGAAACTTGGTCAATGTTATCACCTCAATTGGTAGATGTGCATGAAGGAAGGATTTTATGGTTCGTCGATTTTTGCCTGAGTTATGCCCCTTAAAAACTTAGTCTCTGGGGCTTATTGAAATTGCAGCCTTGTCAACGCAACTCCTCCTAAGTTTCTGGCTGGATCTTAATGAAACTTGGTCAATGTTATCACCTCAATTGGTTGCATGAAGGAAGGATTTTATGGTTCGTCGATTTTTGCCTGAGTTATGCCCCTTAAAAACTTAGTCTCTGGGGCTTATTGAAATTGCAGCCTTGTCAACGCAACTCCTCCTAAGTTTCTGGCTGGATCTTAATGAAACTTGGTCAATGTTATCACCTCAATTGGTAGATGTGCATGAAGGAAGGATTTTATGGTTCGTCGATTTTTGCCTGAGTTATGCCCCTTAAAAACTTAGTCTCTGGGGCTTATTGAAATTGCAGCCTTGTCAACGCAACTCCTCCTAAGTTTCTGGCTGGATCTTAATGAAACTTGGTCAATGTTATCACCTCAATTGGTAGATGTGCATGAAGGAAGGATTTTATGGTTCATTGATTTTTGCCAGAGTTATGCCCCCTTCAATCTTAGTCTCTGGGGCTTATTGAAATTGCAGCCTTGTCAACGCAACTCCTCCTAAGTTTCTGGCTGGATCTTAATGTCACTTGGTCAATGTTATCACCTCAATTAGTAGATGTGCATGTAGGAAGGATTTTATGGTTCATTGATTTTTTCCAGAGTTATGCCCCCTTAAAACTTAGTCTCTGGGACTGAAACTTGGTGGATGTTATTACCTTAATTGGTAGATGTGCATGAAGTAAAGATTTTATGGTTCATTGATTTTTGCCTGAATTATGCCCCCTTGAATCTTAGTCTCTGGGGCTTAATGATATTTTAGCCTCGTAAACGCAATTCCTTCCAGGTTTTTCACTGGATATTTATAAAAACCTTTTTGTGAACACAATTTTTTTTACAGGTTTTTCAGTGAATATTCATAAATCCTTGTCAATGTCATTTTTTTGTCTCAAGTTTTATAAGTGGCGGCGTATATTGTGACGATGGCACTCTTGTTCCAAAATTCATTACCTTACAGAAATTTGCCGCTCACTCTATTCGACTATCACTCGTCATATCGTCCATATTAGACTTTGTGAAATGTAAATCTAAATATACAATCACAAGAAGCATATTCAAGATAGTCCTACAAATAGCATTAATATAACAAACAGTGTAAAATGTGAAATTGAAACATCGTTTTTTTACCATCAAATGAAATTTTAGAGTTTTCCAGCTTGGCGGCCATCTTGAAATAGTCGGCCATGTTGTTTTATTAGTGCTAATGGAGAAAACAAATCAAAACACATATGAGAGCATCAAAATTGTGCTTTGAAACTAGTTTAACTCATAGCCTTAGACCCAAATCTATTGACACTGCCTTTTTGAAGCATCAGCTTGGCGGCCATCTTGAAAAATGGCCGCCATATTGGATTTTTCAATGGCCCATCGATTCAAAAATTTTCTATTGCTTTAAGGTACTACCAAACCAAATTTGGTGCTTGTATCATCATTTGCACGATTTTGACCTTTATCCGCTCCACTACATAGATTTTCTCCGTTTTATTTTCCTCCTGCATGTTATTGTAGAGAATATTCTTATCTTTCCATGTTTGTACAAAATAGGCTCGGAGAAATGTAAATAATCACACTGATTACTTGTAATACATTATTCTTGAATTTTGGGTGTAAAGAAATCATAAGAGAACAACATGAATCTTGAAAAGACTGAGAGTTTATCAAAACTTTTCTCAAATGATATAGATACTTGGAACGACATGAAATAAATTGTTTATATAATTAACATTATTTGGTTCCTTACCAATATCTATTCCACCAGCCATGAAGCCAGTCGCCAGACGGAGTCCCAAAAACGGGGCAAAACTTGTAAACCATGGTATAACGGCGCTAGACACTGCACTGACTATCGAGACCATGCCTAGGTGAAATAAAGGAAGATGAAAATAATATCAACATCGGGACAAAAATTGTAAATCATTATATCAAGGTGCTAATTACTGCATTCACTATTAAGACGACAGCAGTAGAAATAAAGGCAAATTTTATTTCGACAAAGCCCTATCAAGTTTTCGCGTTAACAATCTGCAAGAGTACAGACAACAGTGGTAATTGACAGAGCAACAGATGAGAGAGGTAGCTTTTAGACATTCTAATTTTGGTATTTCAATTCCAAACACTATGTTGTGGGTACTCATTAAATCATCTCAATGAGACGATTCTACGCAGTATGCGTTGGTGGTAATTATTTGAATCTTCTTCTCGAGACGATGCAGACACACCAATGGGGTTGGAATTGATATTACAATGTTAAAATACCTTTACCCTAGAGCTATCAATTGTTGGGCTTTTAAAAAATTGGTGTTAGAGATAATTACCTAGTAACAGAAGTTTGTCCATTTTGTCGTATATAAAACCGAAACTGATGCCGCCTACCATGTATCCCACAGAATTCATGGTAAATATCAGAGATGTTTGTTTAACATTTGTGTTTAGAACCAACTGTAAGTCCTGAAACGCTGTGCCTAGCTGACCGTAGTTCCAGCCCTGTGTAATATATGTGTAAATATTAGAGATGTTTGTTTAATATTTGTATCTAGAACCAACTGTAAGTCCTGAAACGCTGTGCCTAGCTGACCGTAGTTCCAGCCCTGTGTAATATATGTGTAAATATTAGAGATGTTTGTTTAACATTTGTATCTAGAACCAACTGTAAGTCCTGAAACGCCGTGCTTAGCTGACCGTAGTTCCAGCCCTGTGTAATATATGTGTAAATATTAGAGATGTTTGTTTAATATTTGTATCTAGAACCAACTGTAAGTCCTGAAACGCTGTGCCTAGCTGACCGTAGTTCCATCCCTGTGGAATATATGTGTAAATATTAGAGATGTTTGTTTAACATTTGTGTTTAGAAACAACTTGAAACGCTGTGCCTAGCTGACCGTAGTTCCAGCCCTGTGTAATATATGTGTAAACATTAGAGATGTTTGTTTAACATTTGTATCTAGAACCAACTGTAAGTCCTGAAACGCCGTGCCCAGCTGACCATAGTTCCAGCCCTGTGTAATATATGTGTAAACATTAGAGATGTTTGTTTAACATTTGTATCTAGAACCAACTGTAAGTCCTGAAACGCTGTGCCTAGCTGACCGTAGTTCCAGCCCTGTGTAATATATGTGTAAATATTAGAGATGTTTGTTTAACATTTGTATCTAGAACCAACTGTAAGTCCTGAAACGCTGTGCCTAGCTGACCGTAGTTCCAGCCCTGTGTAATATATGTGTAAATATTAGAGATGTTTGTTTAACATTTGTGTCTAGAACCAACTGTAAGTCCTGAAACGCCGTGCCTAGCTGACCGTAGTTCCAGCCCTGTGTAATATATGTGTAAATATTAGAGATGTTTGTTTAACATTTGTGTTTAGAAACAACTGTAAGTCCTGAAACGCCGTGCCTAGCTGACCATAGTTCCAGCCCTGTGTAATATCTGTGTATATATTAGAGATGTTTGTTTAACATTTGTATCCAGAAACAACTGTAAGTCCTGAAACGCCGTGCCTAGCTGACCATAGTTCCAGCCCTGTGTAATATATGTGTAAACATTAGAGATGTTTGTTTATCATTTGTATCTAGAAACAACTGTAAGTTCTGAAACGCCGTGCCCAGCTGACCGTAGTTCCAGCCCTGTGTAATATATGTGTAAATATTAGAGATGTTTGTTTAACATTTGTATCTAGAACCAACTGTTAATCCTGAAACGCCGTGCCTAGCTGACCATAGTTCAAGTGCTGTGGAATATATGTGTAAATAAGCGACGAAAAAGGACTCATAATTCAAAAAAGTATTTATACCTGGATAATCTGAATCAATTTTATGTTGCACCTTCGAAGAAGATGTGGGTATTTTATTTTCCAATTGTCGGTCTGTCCGATGGTCGGTTGTTATTCGGTCTATATATGGTCGATCAGTAATTACATTTGATCGGAGGAGCACAACTCAAAGGTTTATGCAATGTAAGACCATTAAATTTCATCTAGGTAGATAGATCTTCCCTTGTAAATGGTTTTCATACTTAATTTTGTCAAGAGCATCATTAAAAAAGTATGCTAGGTAGAATATTGAAACTTTGTTGCTAGATAGCTCTAATAAGGAGGATGGCAATGCACAAACAACGCAACTCTGCCCATCAACCATCAAATTTATGGAGTTATTGCCTTTTGTTAGTTTTTATATGTTCCAAATGGATTCAAAATTTTGCATGATAAATACATGTAGTGTCATTCTCCTGTACAGAATTAAAACTCTCACCATTAGTACAAAGTTGAGGTACACACAGAAAGTCTGTATAAAATTCTGTCGGTGACCGCGACTCTCAAATTTGAACCACTTCTTACAATAGTCCAAGAGACCTCCTGGCTGTCTCTTCTGAACCTGGACATGGCTTCCAGTGTACATTTCCATTTCATTTTGGTCGTTTGTGACGTCATTAATGGAATACATTCTTACTAAAAAGAAATATATAGTGGATGTTGGGTGAATTAACAAATGAAATATAAAGAAAGCAATTATTTTGACTGATTTTGATTGCATTAGGGCAACCCACCGTAGAAAAATCATAAGAAATATCTTTAAAAATCAAGCATCGGGCCAATTAGAACCATATGGACTAGTCCACATATTTTTAGTTTAACTATAGGTGGATAAAAACATGATCACTGATAATGTATGTATCCATCAATAATTAATCTGAATATATTTGGACTACATCTAGTCCCTATGATTAGAACCACACTTGGCTGAAATCTTTCATATTATGTGACTCTTTTCAACACTTATTCGTGCATTTGTGATCCGTAAAGAATATGGGTAAGGCCGGGCGGGGTTTATTCGACTTTTAGAAATCTTTAGATAATTATTGAAATTTTTCATTCTCTTTAAATATTGAGCCAATTTTCACTAAATTTTGAAAACCCATTTAAAAACTTGCTGTCAATTTTTTTATTCGTCAAAAATTGTTGCGTGGCAGGACGGGCTGATCCGACTTTGGGCAACAATCGTGAATTTAATATCTGTTCTTGAATATTTGGTTCGTGAAACATATGAGCTTTGCAGAGTTGGTTAATCTGACTTGGAGAAATCGTGAGATTCTTATTAAAAATCCTCTCCTTGAAGTGACATTTCACATTTATTTCATTTTTTAAAGTATGTCTTGATGCAAATATTGTTTATTCTAATGTGTAGAAATGTTATCAGTTTTTGAAGTTGTTATTTGAAAGTGAAAAATACGCCTTTAAAGTTGAGACAGAAATGACAAATGCTATAAATCTGAACTGTTGTCCACAACAATTTGTTTAATTTTAGCACAAAAATATATATTTCTCGTAAGCGGTTCAATATTTTGACTTGAAGTTTTCAGAATTCTCATAAGAAAAGATGCTCTTTCAGATAGAATAAAAGTAAAATTTATGTAAAAAAATTATGAAATGTCACTTTAATCATTGGATTAATTTAAACAAAATTTGAGAATAATGTTGCTTGTACGTGTCCATGTTAAAAACTTGTACATAAATCATTGATTCGTCGAAAGACTGAATGTGGCAGGGAAATGCCCGTCATCCTTTGAGAAATAACAAAATTATTCTTCAAATAAACACAATTTTGGACCATTGGCAGGCCTGTTCCTTTAATAACCATTGCCAAACGCGTTCAAGACGTTTTGATTCGTCTACAAATGGGGATGGGGCTCCGTAACCATTAGGCAAATTGTTAAAGACTTAATCAAGATTTTTGGATTTGCCAAAATATGGGAGCATGGCAGGAAATTATCTTGGATATATGACTGACAATACGCTTCCGAGACAGTCCGGTTACCGGAAATATAGAAACTGAGGCTAATAAGTCTAGAGACAAACTAACAAAGTAACAAAATCGCCTATATCGATTCGCCCATAATACCATAAGCCTCGATTAACAATAACATAAGCCTCGGTCAACAATACCATAAGCCTCGGTTAACAATAACATAAGCCTCTGTCAATTCGATTGACCCCGCCATTATAAAGTTGAAGCAAATTCCTTACTACTGATCTAGTCCCTTGAATGCCAGTAAGCCACATGGTTTCAAGTTTCTCAAGTTGCCCATGATATATGCATAAATGTATTAATACAATTATCCATTTAAACACATGTGTTACGGTGATGATGGCATTGACAAAGAAAAAATAGAATAATGTTAGATCGAAGCTTCCTGAAATGAAAAAAAAAAACTTCAACCAAGAAGTGATAACTTAACAGATTTAAGAGAAATCCAACTTTCCTTGCATAGCGGAAACACTAATATGGTTGTTAGAACTTTTATAACAAAATGAAAATCTAGTCTATTGTCTAATAATCGTTTGTCACGAGAATCCATTGTTCCTTTACCTCAATATATTCAATTAACTATGGTTAGTCTACTTTTTTGATAAAGTGAACAGTGAGTACACAGAGAAATCACTGACAGAGTGAATGAAAGAGAGTGAGTGAGTGAAAGAGAAAGAATGAATGAATGAGAGTGAGTGAGTGAGTGAGTGAGTGAGTGAGTGAGTGAGTGAGTGAGTGAGTGAGTGAGTGAGTGAGTGAGTGAGTGAGTGAGTGAGTGAGTGAGTGAGTGAGTGAGTGAGTGAGTGAGTGAGTGAGTGAGTGAGTGAGTGAGTGAGTGAGTGAGTGAGTGAGTGAGTGAGTGAGTGAGTGAGCAAAACGGTCATAAGTGGAAGAAAATGATAGAGAATGAGAAGCGGTTTGTTCATATTTTGAATGCATGTACGTGTACTCAGACATTTGTCCGAACCACAACACTACCAAACTTAGGTCTGAGCACAACAGAAAGGGACGAAATATGACTTACCAAATTACATCCGCCATTCATTGATACATCTGTAGTTGTGATAGCAGATCTGCGCTCGTGAATGCTGGTAATATCGCCTGCATAGCAGAGGGGTTGAAAAAGCAAATTTAGAATGTCTTCACCCCATTTCACCTCTTCCTTTGAGGTCAAAATTGGTGTATTAAATTGACAAAATCATGACATTGTCCCATCTCTGGCTGTTTCTTAAACAAGCCTTTGTTTTAATGTTTACAATAGAAAACCTTCGTAAAACCATAAATCAAAAACGTTGGAGCAGAATAAAATGTGTCATCTAGGGGAGGATAATAAACCATATGTTACTGTTAAACCGTTCCCAGACCATACGCGTAGGAAGGTTTATAATATTCAATTCAGTTCAATTTAAATGTTTTATTGAAAATCTGCCTCCAGCCGTTTCAATTACATCAACACATATACAAAGTCTTTGTAGAACCAGTGACTAAATTTACATTTCACAATAGAAAATTAACAATACAAATTGTAAAGTCAAGTTGAGGATATAATGTTTTGGATATTCAGGAAATGACATATGATTTTCTTTTTTCGTAGGCATGATAAATGTACATTGCAATATTTCTAACTTCCGTTTCGCTTTTCCTAGTCATAATTATTTTAAATTTTTATATTGATAGAGGAATGTAATACTTTTCCTTGGTATGATTGCCTCTTGGGTCAAAACAAATTGGACACACTAGCAGAAAATGATACATATCTTCAATTTGACTTTTACAATGAAAACAAAATCGTTGTTCAGCACTTATATTGTTATAGCGACCCTATTCCGTGGCAGGTTGTAAGGATCTTGTTCTGAAACAAGCAAGCGCTTTGCGAAATTTATAAACATTTAATATATCAAGATACGACTCGATGGTACTTTTAAAATCTCTGTATAGAATTAGTTTAGACTGAGTAGGCCTACAGCATTTATTTCTCCATATCTGCAGATACTGGCCAGACAGCTGCTGTAGATATTGAGACATAAAAAGATTGCTATTCAAATACATTTTCATACAGATTTTTCTTAAATTTTGATACCCAGTTTTCGTTACCGAGGGAATCATATAATTTGAGCATATTGTAGCATTTCTTAACATATCTATGATCAGGTATACTTAATATTGATAACCAGTATTTAAGATCTTTTACATGTGTAGATATGTAATGGAAATCTTCCACACTCTCCCATGACTGCTGCATCAGGTGTATTCACTGGAACATTCAAAAACCTTTTACACGCATATTTATGAACAATTTCTACACTGTCAAAATTTTGTAACTATCAAAGGATTTTCGGATCCATAAAACAAAATTGGAGCTATTTTAGTGTCAAAGATTTTGAAAAAAAAAGTCTTACCATATAGGCATTAACGTTTTGATAGAAGAAAATAGGCTCAAGAGATCAAGAATATTGGGGGCCAAATGTTTAAGTGAATATAACTCGACCGAGCGTAATGTTGCTACCCCTACGGGAATGCACCCCCACCCCGAAATTTTGATTTCTAAGAAGCCATTATTTCCTGCAATCTAGGCACTTTCAGACAGTATTTTTGGACTGTTCTAATTTGAAAGTGTTGCAGACGACGATTTTAAGTTGGTGACATTTACATAACCTTTCCATTTTGGATAAAAAAAGTGGAAAATAATACAAACAATTCTTCATGTTACACATTTTTTTCGAAGCCTGTATTTTATGGGATGTAAAAACGCATCTTTATGTGGGACTGTATCAAAATATTAATAACCATCCTCTACAAAAAGTAAAAAATACTGATTTGCTGAAGCATTGTTCTCAAACATTGTTGTTACGGATTATCAAAAGGCAGCACTGTTTGGAAATGGGTTAAAGCTCTATCATGGCTCACAACTGATATGTACTAGAGAAGAGTGGTGAAAAGGTAAATATGATAAGAGTGTGCGTTTGTGGTGCCATACATTACCGATAGACATGCATATATTTTTATTTCTTCAATTGCAAACACGACATGTTGTATTAATTACTATTGAAATGTAGATGTACACCTTGTGGCGCAGCTGTACTGATGTAGATCAATGAGGCGTCACAAAGGACTGCTTGTTGGGATGCATCTTGTCTCATCTAAAGCAAACCCACCTACAATTTACAAACGGCAATATAGACTAGTACCAGTGTCATTCATTTAAATTGAATTGGGAATCACTTTGGCGCCCAAAGAAAACATTTGCATATTGAACTACAACGTTTCACATACGGTACAATTTGTCCCCCATTCAAAGATTTTCGTCTCGAAACTTATGGCGTGTGGAACGTTGCAAAATTCGATAAATATTTTTATGTGATAAAATTTTATATTTACATTCTATAATTTTTTATTCATATTCTAAAATTATTTTTATGTGGTATAATTTTATTTATATTCTATATTTTTTATTTATGTTCTATATTTTTATTTATGTTCGATAACGCGAAAAAAAATTATGTGATATAATTTTTAATTTATATTGTATATTTTTTATTTATGTTCTATATTTTTTATTTATATTCGATAACGCGAAAATAATTATGTGATATAATTTTTTATTTATATTCTATATTTTTTATTTATGTTCGATATTTTTATTTATATTCGATAATAGTGTGATCGAGTTCAGATCGAATTCGATCGGCATAGGTAATCGGAAATTGTCTGGTAATCAAGTTTGATCGGATTTCTTTAATTGTAAACAAATTGGCGTGCGATGGAGTATAAAATCGATCGGAAAGCGGCTTTGTGTTGATTTTGTGTTGATCGGGTAGAAAATCGACCCGATCAGGAAATGGTAGTGTCTGGGAATCGAGTGTGGCCTGGTAAATATCTTTCACTCGACCAGCACCCAACCTAAACTAGACTACCTCGACTGATATTCGATTGAATCCAGACACTATTGCGATTAACTCGTCCTCTGCTTCATCTGTCAATCCGATCAAATCGACTGTTGAAGTCGGGTTGATCCGCTAGAGATCGAGAAAAAGTTGTTTGGTCGGGATTGGTCGGGGAATTCAAGCAATCGAGTTGATTTGACCGGCAGTGGTAACTAAAATTAATTGGGTTTTGTCGGGTTAACTTAATTCTAAAGTATCCCATGATGCAATTATACCACATAAATTTTTTTCGCGCTATCATCGAACATAAATAAAAATTATAGAACATAAATAAAAATATAGAATATAAATAAAAAATTATATCACATAATTTTTTTTCGCGTTATCGAACATAAATAAAAAATATAGAACATAAATAAAAAAAATATACAATATAAATAAGAAAATATAGAGTATAATTTTTTTTCGCGTTATCGAACATAAATAAAAAATAAAGAACATAAATAAAAAATATACAATATAAATAAAAATTATAGAATATAAATATAAAATTATATCACATAAAAATATATTTAGAATATAAATAAAAAAAAATATAGAATATAAATATAAAATTATATCACATAAAAATATTTATCGAATTTTGCAACGTTCCACACGCCATAGAAACTTATCATTGACAATTATGGGTAATACAACTCTGATTTGACAAAGCCTCAGCTACAGAGGATTTTAAACAAGAGGACCATGATGGTCCTATATCGCTAACCTGAACCAAAATGATATGAGCAACACTTTTGTTCAATTCAATTGATATTTATGACTGTAGGACTGAATATGAACTTATGGTCAATAACGTTGTAAAAATCAAACTCATCCGAGATCTTATGGTGCCCAACATTGTGTCCAAGTTTTGTCTTGATTGATACATAATTGTAGATTCTAGAGTGTAAACAAGGTCGAAAACAGCCAAAATGGCAATTTTATCAAATTTAAGGGCACATATCTCTCGTCTGTCTGGTCTGATCAGATTGAAAATCAACATCATCTGAGATCTTATATTTTCCAACATTGTGTCCAAGTTTTGTCTTGATTGATTAATAGTTGTAGATTCTAGAGTGTAAACAATGTCGAAAACAGCCGCAAAAGGCAATTTTATCACAGTCAAGGACACATAACTCTGTTTTGATAAAGATATTCTCATCAACATTATGTCCAAGTTTTTTTATTGGTTAATATTTATAAAATATAGCTTGAGAGAAAACAAAGTCGAAAACGGCAATTTTGTAACCGTCAAGTGCACACAACTCTGGTTTTCTTAGTCTAATTAATCTGACAAATTAAAACATTTAAGATCTTATGGTCACCAACATTGCGACAAAGTTGTGTCTTGATTGGTCCATAGTTGTGTTTGTTAGAGAGAAAATAAATGTCGAAAACGGTAATTTTATGAAATTAAAGGGCCAATAACTCTTGTTTTTCCGGTCAAATCAAGCTGAAAATTTAACTCACCCAAGATCTTATAGTTACTAACATTGTGGCAAAGTTTTGTCTTGATTGGTCAATATTTGTAGATGCTAGAGTGGTAACAAAGTCTAAACTGGCCATTTTTGACGTTCAAGGGCACATAAACCCGGACTTCTTAGTCCGATCTGACTCAAAATCGAACTCATCCGAGTACTTATGGTCATACATGTATTGACTCAGTTTGGTTTAGATTTGTCAATATTTGTAGATACTAGAGTGGTAACAAAGTCAAAACTAGCCATTTTTGACGTTCAAGGGCACATAACTCCAAACTTCCTTGTCCGATCTGACTCAAAATCAGACTCATTTAAGAACCTATAATCATACATATTTTGACCAAGTTTGCTTAAGATTGGTCAATATTTGTAGATACTAGAGTGGTAACAAAGTCAAAACTAGCCATTTTTGACGTTCAAGGGCACATAACTCCGGACTTCCTAGTCCGATCTGACCCAGAATCGAACTCATCCGAGAACTTATGATCATACATGTTTTGACCAAGTTTGGTTAAGATTTGTGTATATTTGTGGATGCAACAAATTGTGAACAGACGGACAGACGGACGGACGAGGGACAAAAAGCGACCACAGTAGCTCACCTGAGCACGAAGTAAAATAATGTACCAAAACTAATGAAATGTACGTGAGTTAGTGGGTGAGTGAGTGAGTGGGTGAGTGGGTGATGATCGGGAAGAAATTTAGCATAAAAAGGAAAACATTTTTAAAATTGGTATCTTGTTGCATCTTCACAAGCCAATGGTGAAACCTACGACATAATCTCGTGTTTACAAAACTCTGCATACACCCTTGGTGGATTAGGTTAGATTTTCTTGGTACCGCGATGTACGCGATGGAATATTGGGAAATTTCTATAAGTAATGAGGGGCTCAAATCACTGGTGGTGAATTCGGCCAAAGCGAGGGACGTTTTTCGCTACAACAAGGTACAGATATTTTGCGTTTAAATGTGAGTTTAAAGATCTGATTGGATAGTTTTTCTAATAACAATGAATTTGTTCTAAAAATAAACCGGGTATACCGATATGTATTGACAAACCGTCTGTGTTGTTATAAAATCTCGTAACTACGGCTTTATCGAAGCCGTGGTTACAATATTTTATAACAACACCGACGGAATACTATGATCGCGAAAAAACGTCCCACGTTTTGGCCGAGTTCACCACCAGTGATAATGTAAACTCGAAATAGGTAAATCAGATAACTTGATAGTTGTGCAATACATCATTCTGTCCTATAGGTCCAGATAAATGACCTGGCAGAGTATTTCTAGTGAGTAATTAGAGATGCTCTGCCAGGTCAATTATAGACCTATCCATAAAGGTAAACCAAAAACAACTGTAACGATCATCGTTTAATTTTTAAAGTACGAGTGCTGTAGCCCCTTTTTGTAACCGCTTCTTGATATTGAGAAGATAAATACAAAACAATTCCTTATTCCAAATACTATTTTTAATTTAATAAAAACTTATATTTTTTCAATAATTTATTATTTATAATTTATTTAATTTGTTTAGCACGGTGTATTATCGCCTTCTCCATTACATGGTTTTATACAATCCAACTAATGTAAGTGAAGTTTTGACTGATCTGGAAGGGTCAAGCCTACAACAACAACGATCCTGGGCAGACAACATCCAGGCCCCGGTTTCTCGAAAAAACTTAAGTACATTCTCATGCTCAAATCTGAGCACCGTGCTCAAATCACACGAAATCCACGTGAACATCAATCGAATACCCTTCAACGTTGGAGTGTATTCCTTTGAAGTTGAGCATGTTCTCATGAGTTTGTACTTAAGTTGTTTCGAGAAACCGGCGCCTGGTGTATAAAGTAGTTAACTCCCTTATTGCAGTGCCAGTTATCTATCATCTAACACCAGCTACCAAATTACACACTCTTGTATAAGTTGATTCACCGTGCCGGATTTCAAGATTATGCTTCAAGGAGAAAATAATTTACAAATATTTTTTACTCTACATTCATATGTAAGTGACGTAATTTTGAACATTTTTGTCAATTATTTCCATATGTTTGCATTTATTCAAAATTCTAAACCGTGCAAAATGCTTATGTTTGTATTTGGAATGGAAATGTAACACACTTTAGGAATTATTGACACTTTTCAAATTTCGCCTCTGACTTTTTGGAAACTGTTGTACATATGTACATGTCCCCCACCCTAGGCTAAGATGTCTCAAATGTAGATTTTACCGATAAATTAGAGGAAATGGTCAGACTAGCACCCAGGTTACCTGTTTCAAAGCAATGACATAAAAAATGAAATAGTCTTACGCAAAAATTTATGCTGCTCATGAGTGATGAAAAAGAAGAAAAAGTACAAATGGAAAAACCTTCAGATGATAAAACTAGATCACTGGTTATTTGTATACATAAAGCATAGATATATAACTCATCGGCTATAAAGGTGTAGTTGTATACAAACACTTTACTCCTTGTTGTTGATAAATGGCTCAACACAAACACTTCCTCTTTTGGGAATAAAATAATTAGGTCATTAATTCGCTCGTATAGCTAACGATAAATGGTTTGGTAAATGTTAAAACTATGTATTTGGTTTTTAGTGTTTGTATACAACTCTACTTTTATAACCGATGAGTTATACATAATTTTAACTATTGCTCGATCAATCAATGTTTTTACGATGAAATTAGTAAGTAAATGCGTTTCGAAACAATGACAAACAAGAAATAATTTAATGATAACATTTACTTATCCCCGCAATCGTAAAATCTGTCTTCTCTAACAACGTGGAATGTTAAATATTTTGATTTACGTTTATTCAGTAACGCCTATTTTGTCGCAAATATAGAATTCTGTGACCAGTAAAAAATTTAACGATCCTGTTTAGTCGCAGCTTTTAGATATCTGATCCAAATTACTAGACAAACATATATCAATAGACTTCCAGATATTTCTCCAATCTGTAGGTAAACAAACCAAAGTGGCGACACATTTTCCATTAATACTCCAACATATAACGGATCTATAAGAAACCCTAGGCTGCCCACAAACGCAAAATAACCTGCCATTTTGCCTGTAATCGGCCTTACGTTTTGGTCGGTCCAGACTATGAATGAGGGAAATATCACAGAAATAGCGAGTCCACTTAAAGGGACAACAACCCACAATAATATATCTATCTTAAACACCGCCCCAACTAATATAGCAGATGACAAAAAAAACGATGATACCATAAAGCTTACTATCATAGAAGCTGGCGATAAGAATCGCGATATTGCAATTCCGAAAAAACGACCAAGGCCATAGAAACCCCATAGTAATGAGATCAAAAACACAATATCTTTCTTTACCCAGTTCATCTGCATCAGCATGAACGGCATTAAAAACGACTGGAATTTAGCTTCTACTGCGGCATATAATATACACGAAACTCCCATTACCACGAGGAAGACCACTGACTGAATATTGGACATTTTAGGGTAGGGCTTCTTTTCTATTTCGTTACGCCTTTTCTCTCTCGTTTGTTTATTCTGGTTTGAACCTATATACGGACGGACTTTTTCATAACCAAGACAATAAAGGATCAGAAAGGAGGATCCAGCTAGCGCTGTTAGAACTCCTGTTATCAAAAACGCAACATGTACGTTAGTTTCTCCGTAAACCTCCAACACCTGTGTCTCGGATGCATTTGTAGCATTTCTAAATAAGTCCACATCGGCCCCAAACGTTTCGTTTTCTAGCACAGAATTACCGAATTCATTATATAATGACGTGTTTGCTGTTTGATTAGCTGTGATTGTCACCATTGTTCTTGGTGCCAAGAACAGCCCTGTAACCAGCGGTGAAATAATCCCACCAAACGCGTATGAGAAGTGTAACGCCTGCATGTATTTAGCTCCGTCTGTGTTCCAGCATGACAAAACTTTAGCATTTCCGCCTGAAATACAAAGCGTGTCGTTGTACAAACTAAACCATTTCACAATCTAAAATTACAATCACTAGTTTTGACATCTCTCCAAGAGAAATACATGTATCTCATACAAAATGATCGCAATCTTTGATCAAAAGGAAATGTATCATAGTGGAGGTGCCATATTTGCACTGTCTTCAATCACTAGCTTCCAAAATCATTTCATAAAAATTCAACAGGCGGAAAGGACGTCAGATACCGATTTGAATAAGAAGACATTTCACAGATATTCTTTTTCATAAAATTACTTTTATTCTTATCTGAAAAAGCATATTTTCTTACAACAATTCTGAAAATGTCAAGCCAAAATGTTCCGCCGTTTACGAGAAATATATTTTTTTGTGTTAGAATTAAACAAATTGACGTGGACAGCAGTTCAGATTTATAATGACATGTGTCATTTCTGTCTCAACTTTAAAGGCGTAATTTGTCGCTTATAAGCAGAAAACTTCTAAAAACTGATAGCATTACACACATTAGAATAACCAATCTTGGCTTCACGACATACTTTACAAAAATGAGAATGTTATGTCCCTTTAAAACAAGCTGCCGGTAAGATGTCTTTGAAGAAAATCGACGGTGTGATATCTACCTTGTGGGTTTACTTACATGAATCTAGACCGCCACACATTAAACCGGAAGCCAGACGAATAATCAAAAACGAGACAAAACTTGTAAACCACGGAATTACCGCGCTGGCTGCTGCACTGGCTATCGCAATTATACCTGTGTGAAAAAAGGAAGAAGGATATCTATAAAAAAATGTTTTCCATGTTATTTCCGTCTATTATTTTAAAGAATAAGTAATTGTGAACCATGGAATCAGGGCGCTGGCTGCTGCACTTGCTATCACAATTATACCTGTGTGAAAAAGGAAGAAAGATATAGACGGAAAATAATATGGAAAACATTTTTTTTTAAAAAAAAGAATAAGTAGGGCCTACTTGTGAACCATGGAGTCACGGTGCTAGCTGCTGCACCGATTATCGCGATATACCTGGGGGAAAGAAAGGAAGAAAGATATTTGTCAGAAAATAACATGAAAAACATTTTAAAAAGGAACTTGTAAACCTTGGAATCACGATGGTAGCTGCTGCATTTGCTATCGCGATAATACCTGCGAGAAATAAAGGAAGAAAGATGTATGTCAGAAAATAGCAACAAAACCCACATTTAAAAAAAAAACAAAAAAAACTGCTATTACCCCTGCCTATCGTGATAATACAAAATAAAGAAAGGAGGAATTTGTCAACAAATAACATGAAAAAAACAACACATGGAATCGTGGCGTTAGCTGCTGGGTTGGATGTCGAGGCAATAACTGTGTTGTTAACAATGGCAGAATGGTCAATGTGTCGTTAAAAAACACAGAACAAAAAAGGGGACATAACTTGCATGCCACAGTATCACTGACTACTGGAGATTATATAAATTATGGGCAAAATAAATGCAGAGCTTTGTGAAATGTCTATCATATTTGGCATCGTTGATCTATCCGGAGAAAAGATACTCTAAACAGCAATGATGTTAACCCATTACCACACAGTGACTTTTTTTTACTCCCTACAAGTCAATGGTTTTCGAAAATATTGTGGAAAATGAAGAAATTGCTTGTGACAAGCAATTTATTCATTTCCCACAATGTTTCCTATCCAAAATGACCAATCTTTTCTTAAATTTAATTCACTTGAAATTGTCGTCTGCAACATTTTTGAATTTTGAGCAGTCTAAAATTTTGCCGTTTGGTAACATTGTGTTAAACAAGGTTTCCTTCCGACAACACTTTTTTGGTCTACACGGAAGTCTGGAAATCAGGCACACCGATTTTACCTTTTCTAGCAAAAATAACCAATAAGGCTTAGATATAAATCTTGATTTTCTTTTCGCTTTTGTTTTTGGAACAAGTCATTCCACCGCTCCAGTAAAACTTTCTTATTGTTACTTACGATAGTTGGCTTGTCAAAAGAACAGAAAATGCACAGGAAACGCTACTTTGTCCAAAATTGGGAGTATTTCAAATTGCAAATAGTTAAAAAAAATGTCTTAGATAGACAAAGTAATTAGAAGAATGATTGGCGCTAGACCATAATTATATCTGCATTTGAGGTCAAGTTTGTAATCAATTTTAAGTTCATTTAAGTGCAGATCTAGTAAATATTTACCCAGTAAGAGGAGTTTGTCCATTTTATCGTATATAAAACCGAAACTCATGCTGCCAACCATGTATCCCACAGAGTTCATAGTAAATATTAGAGATGTTTGTTTAACATTTGTGTTTAGAACCAACTGTAAGTCCTGAAACGCCGTGCCCAGCTGACCGTAGTTCCAGCCCTGTGTAATATATGTGTAAATATTAGAGATGTTTGTTTAACATTTGTGTTTAGAACCAACTGTAAGTCCTGAAACGCCGTGCCCAGCTGACCATAGTTCCAGCCCTGTGTAATATATGTGTAAATATTGGAGATGTTTGTTTAACATTTGTATCTAGAACCAACTGTAAGTCCTGAAACGCCGTGCCTAGCTGACCATAGTTCCAGCCCTGTGTATATGAGTAAGTGACAAATAAAACGAGAACGTTATGCATGTTGACCTAACATTTACAATAAGAATAATATGAAAAACAATATAAGCCAAATACCGGTATAGTTTAAAGACTTGGTTCTTGCCACGAAAGTTTCTCATGGCTCGAATTGTAGAAAATGTTTAATACTCGGAGTTGTAAAATATGCCTACTATAAATAAACCATGACCTCTGGACAGACGAGTCAAACTGAACAGGTAAACCAGGTATGTAAACGTCGTGGTTTTAAGAAAGCGTTTTCCGTTAGATATAATCACAACACCCCTCTCACGCAGGACAGTCAATAGTTAAAAGTACATTTGAGTCTCAATGTTGATGGTACCACTATAGTTCTAGTTAGTTGATGAAAGTTCACTATATTCTTGAATTTTGTTTTGTACAAAACAACTCACCAGCAGAACAAAGTTGAGATACACACAGAAGGTCTGTATAAAATTCTGTCGATGACTGCGACTCTCAAATTTGAACCACTTCTTACAATATTCCAGGAGACCCCCTGTCTGCCTCTTCTGAACCTGGACATGGCTTCCGGGGTACATTTCCATCTCATTTTGTACACTTGTAACGTCATTACCCGAGGACATTCCTGTTTTAAAAAGGTAATAATTTATTGAAATTAAATAAATTATGGTGTGATCAATATTTATTCAGACTAAATATTTTACGAATCAAAACAGTCCCATGGGGTGTATTAGATCTTCACAGTATCTTGATTTTTCTTTTAAAGTTCTATGAAATGATCAAATTGTTTTCACTTTTATTTCCCATTTCGAGACAAAGAATTCAAAGAAAAAGATTCCATTATATAATATTATAATGTATATTCATCTCACCTGGATATAAAGTGCTCTAGGTGAGCTATTTGATGACTGTCCGTTTGTTGTCTGTCCGTCTATCAAACTTTTCAATAAATGTTTATTTCACTATTCCACTAGTATGGATGCAACCACAACGTCCGTTCCGCTTCTTCGCAAGCCAAGTACGCAAGGAACAAAGTGGAGGTAGGAACCTTGGCTTGCGGAGATGAGTCTTTAGCTGCTCATCCTACTTTTTATGATTTTTAATACACCTATTGATGGAAGACACATCGTAGGCGGACGTTCAAAACCTCGTAATAAGTCTAGATTTTTCAAGCCGTAGTTACGTGGTTTTAATCCTGCACTAACGATATTTCGAAAAGAATGTCCGCCGCTGCCGAGAACGGAATCCGGAACCTAAAGGCTGAGAGTCTAATTAATTCGCTGCCTACTAGTAACGTAGTCCATCCGTAATGAGATTCACGCTACGTCGAATTTTTTCGCGAGACGTCGTTAACCCTTCGTTGTTCGTATTTGAACCTATTCAGGTGATCACCAAATGCACTGGTGGTGAACTCGGCCAAAGCGTTGGACGTTTTTTCGCGATCATAGTATTCCGTGGGTGTTGTTATAAGATATCGTAACTACGGCTTCGATAAAGCCGTGGTTACGAGATTTTATAACAACACAGACGGTTTGTCAATACATATCGGCAAACCCGGTCTATTTTAGAACAAATTAATTGTTATTAGAAAAAACTATCCAATCAGATCTTTAAACTCACATATAAACGCAAAATTTCTGTACCTTGTTGTCGCGAAAAACGTCCCTCGCTTTGGTCGAGTTCACCACCAGTGAAATGAATATAACAGAATAACTTGATGACCAGTCAAGGACCCTTTCTGGCAGTAAAATACAAACACACGGTGGGGATTGTGCATGATGGGATGGATAACGACTACCGACAATAGGGAACGATTTTATCAAGTAAACCGTGACGTAATTTCGGACAAATAAATAGTATTTCGTTGGTGTTGTTATAAAATCTCGTAACTACGGCTTGAATCAAACCGTAGTTACGAGATGTTATAACAACACCGACGGTTTATCAAAACATAACGGTAAACTCAGTCTATTTTTTGCACAAAAATGGATGTCAACTCGCCTCGCTTCAGGTAAGACATTTTGCAATAACTCTGTTATTTCTGAATCAATTTTCAAGCGGGTTGCTGCATGTACCCCGCCTTATCGAGCTCTTTCATCGGATGTATGACATATTAGATAACTCATGATACTTTTTCCGAAATATTGTCCCAACCGACCAGAAAGCGAAATGGTAACGACTACGGCCAAATTAACCACGCTTCAGGTAAGAATTTGTGCAATAACTTTCTTATTTCTGCGTCAATTTTCATGCGGTTTGTTGCATGTACTCCGTCTTACTGAGCCCTTTCTAAGATGTATTATTTATCTGGAACTTCCCTGTACTTTTCTCAAAAACCGATCCCAACCGACTAGAAAAAGGGCCTGAATTTTTTGTCGTTTTTCTGGTCGGTTGGGATCAATTTTTGGACAAAGTACAAAGATTCTACAAACAAGTCATATATCCGAGGAAAGAGCTCACTAATGCGGGGTACATGCAACAAACCGCTTGAAAATTGGAGCAGAAATAAGAAAATTATTGCACAATTTCTCACCTGAAGCGAGGCAAATTTGTCCGTATACTTCGTATTTGTTATCCATCCCATCATGCACAATCCCCACCGTGAAACATATGCATAAGAATGTTTACGAAGTTTTACGACGAATAATTCCGACGTCGCGTGAATCGCAATAGGTATCGACAGTCTTAAACAAAATAATATTACTGGAACACAAAGCAACAGTAAAGCACACAAGTAGATCCAATGTGTTGTATACTCACGTGATATTTCAAAGTTTAACTCTATTAAACTCTATCCCAAACTAGACCTGGTTTTTGGCGTTTTTAAGGTTTAAAGAAAATATTAAGGCAAAAGAAGAAAATGCTGATGACCCGCGTTTTCTCCCTTTGTATCGATATTTGATGTGTTAATAATGTATACGAGCACTATCTTTGCATCACAAGCAGCTTTTAAATGTAACAGGGTGTCTTGTCCACAGTTTGAGCAAAGCAAAATTCCCTGACTTTTCCCTGTCTAAAATCAAATTTCCCTGACTTATGTTTATCGTATTTTGCACGTTAATTTATGAAAATGTTGGCTACGCTAGTCCCTTCAGTTTCTTCTCAGAGAATAATTTGGAATAATGAATACTACTCATCACATCATTTTTAATGTTATTGTTATTATCAGTATTATCATAATTTGTCATTATAGCCAAGCATGAAGAAACTGCCTTAGCCTTTATTTTTTATCTTCTTATTATTCATACACCAATTATTTCAAAATTCCCTGACTTTTCCCTGACTTTTGCTTAAACTGTAAAATTCCCTGACCAATTTCAAAATTCCCTGACAATACCCTGACCTTGAAAAAATATTTTTCCCTGACTTTTTCCCTGACTGTGGACTGGACACCCTGTGTAAAAAATCCATATTTTTTCGCTCAGAAAATGGTAAAATGATGTTGGTAGTATTTTCTTTACCGGTCAAACGTGAAACATTTAATATTGTTAATTTATTCATAGCATTATCCAACCCTTAAATTGGCCTTAATCCTTTCCCAAAGAAGCATTGATTTTTGTCCTCTACGGTAGAAAAGATTTCCAAAACACTGAAGCAAAAAAAATGTTGCAAATTAGTATTCTTACTCTCCCCGAAAAAAAGTCCGAGGGAGCATATAGTCACCACGCTGTCCGTCCGTACAAGTTTCCGTCTGTCCACGGCCATATGGCGGCAACCCTTTCACCAAATTCAATGAAACTTCATATTTGGACTCCCTAATACCAACGTACATATTTGTCCGTTTCTCAATTTTAGACTGCGTCACGGAAAAGGGCCTAAATGTAGAGTTTTCCTCTAATTTCTCTTCATCTAATAGTCAGAACAACAATTTAATGAAATTATGAACTTAAGTGATAAATGAGATGTTTTAGAGCATATTCTTTGATTTTTGCGTGTATAAAAACTGTCATGGGAAAAGGGGCTTGATTTATCTTTTTTTTTGTGACAAACACTTGATCGGGGAGCACAACCCGTCTATGTCGGCTCTTGTCTCTTATTGTCTCCATATTTTATGTGCTATAGAAGACAGGTAATGTACATATATGTTATATTTCAATTTATATAACAATGACTTGTCAGGAGAGACGCGTTTCACTGTGGAGCGGAATAAGAAAAATGTTTATGGAAGAAAAACTCATATGGTACAGCTGAAAACTAATGGCTAAAATCCCGGACAAACGCATTCTGCCGGTCTGAATACGAAGAAAACATGCGCAACAGTACCTTTAACGCTTTCCCAAACAGCAACAATCTTAAGTCTTCTCTAATTTGAAAGTTACTACGTTTGACAAAATGAATATGTAAATACAGGAACTATATATAATACATGTACTCGTATATCACAGAAAATTTAGAAGAAAGAAGAAAATACTGATTATCAGCATTTGACGGTCCACTGTGTGTCTTCTTAACCCTTTCCCAAACAGCATTAACTTATTGAGGCAAAAGAAGAAAGTGCTGATTATCAGCACTTTCTTCTTTTGCCTCAATGTTTTCCAAAACATTTTTACCAGGGACGTCAAAAGCCGGTCTTATTTTGAAAAGGGTTAAATGTATGGACCTTCAGCATTTGTAAGCATGGCGTTGAATTAAATAAGTGAATTAAAAAACTAAGGTCACCTAAGTCACTTTAAATATGTACCATTACAAATACATGTATTTTGTTTGTCATGTTTTGTAGATCATCGCGCTGAATTAATGGAAAATAATCGAGAGGCTGTCGTTTGTCTGTCCACTTGTAAAATTTGTCTGATGTGTTGCTGCATAGATGATGTCCAATATAGACTATATTTGAGCCATGATCTGGAAGAGGGTCCTTTAACCCTTTCCCAAACAAGACCTGGTTTTGAATGACGTCCATAATAGGAAAGGCTTGAGAAAACATTGAGACAGAAGAAGAAACTGCTGATAACCAGCAGTTTCTCCCTTTGTCTCAACATTTTCTGTGCTATATTCATATTGTACACAAATTCCTTCCTTTTTAACATAAATTTTGTCATCTACAGCATTTTTTGAATTGGAACACCCTAAAATTTTGTTGTTTGGGTATGGGTTAATGCTTTTGAGTCCAACATGGTTCCGGATCAGCCTGTGTAAATACACACAGACTGATCAGGAACCATGTTCTTCTCTAATAGCTTTCGATGACCTTAAGCAACTATTACTATTAGAGTGCACCATGGGTCCTTATCAACCTGAACGTTTACTTAGTTTGATCTTGAAACATGAAACATCTCAAAAGCTTTAAGGGACATTTTCCAGATCCCGGCTTTTTTTTTTTTTTTTAATTTTTAACCCTTTCCGAGAGAAGACTTTTTAACGTATACAACCCATCATAAGCACCAAAGAGCCAGAGGCAAAATTTGAAAAGTGCCAGTAATTCCTAAACTGTGTTACATTTCCATTCCAAATACAAACATAAGCATTTTGAACGGTTTAAAATTTTGAATTAATGCATACTTATGGAAATATTTGACAAAAATGTTCAAAATTACCTCCCTTGCATATGAATATAGAGTAAAATTATACTTGTAAAGTATTTTCTTCTTGCAGCATAATCTTGATATCCGGCACGATGAATCAATTTATGTGAAATGTATTGACAAGTGTGTGTAATTTGATGCATTTTTGTATGGCTAGAAAGTGGAGTTTTTAATGATGGGCCATATACCTTAAAGTCCCTTATAGGACAGGTTTAGGAAACATTTATGCAATAGAAGAAAATGTTAATGACCAGCATTTTCTTCTTTAGCATTAATATTTTCTAGATTATAATGTTGACGTTTTTACTAAATATCATCAATCATTTTATTGGCTGGAACGTGAAACTCCTTTCTAATTAGCTGATTTTCAAAGATCTAGACCAATCTAGCACATTCAGCCAATTCCTGGAGTTTTCCCACCATATCTCAGTCTGTTTCTAACCGAATTCAATTGAACATCTATTAAGCCACTACCAAACGATAAAATTCTAGGGCTGTCCAAATTGAAAGATCCTGCAGACGACAATGTCAAGTGAATGGAATTTTTAGGTCTTTTTTTTTTTGACGGAAAACATTGTGGGAAATGAAGAAACTGCTTGTGACAAGCAAATTTCTCCATTTTCCACGATGTTTTCCATGGCCACTATATTGTAGGGAGTAAAAAAGAGTCATTGTGTGGTAATGGGTTAAGAGAATTATTAAAAATATTGAAAATTTTGTAACACGTGATTCCCCGCAGTATAATGATATACCGGTAGTTCGTTGACCGCGCTCAAAAACGTCATAACTACACATTATGCAAGTAGTACTTACGACTTTTTCGAATGTTGTCTAGTTTGACGGACCTGACGGTGTACTCACAATATCCACACATTCGGACCTTGAACCATAAATAATAGGGCTTTAATATTTCAAGAAAATAGGCTATCCGTGACCTTTGACATGTTAAGACATCAGCATTAAGGTAGTCCACCGCTAATGAGATTCGCACGACGTCAGAATAATTCGGGCGAAGTCGATAACATTCGGCGGTGGAACTTTCCACCGCCGAATGCTTACGGCCGCGCCCGAATAGGTTCAGATACGTAACGACGTCGCTCGAAAAAAAATCCGATGTTTTATGAATCTCTAAATGGCCACATTACGGATATATATTCTACCTTAAAGGGACATTTCATTCTCATTTCAATTTCAAAAAGTATTTCTTGATGCAAAGATTGGTTATTCTAATGCGTATACATGATATCAGTTTTTTGAAGTTGTTATTCATAAGCGAAAAATGCGCAACTGTTGTGGACAACAATTTGAATAATTTTAGCAAAAAAATATGTTTCTCGTAAACGGCGCAATATTTTTGCATGGAATTGTCAGAATTTTCATAAGATAATATGATCTTTCCAATAAACATAACTGTAAAAATTAAGAAAAATATCGTGAAATGTCACTTTAATCTCTACCAGACCATACTCAGGAACAAGCATCGTTGGTCTCAAACGCAAAAAGATTTTTTTTCATAACCCAGTTCATTTATGAATCATTTATTTATCGCATTATTTGTATCGTTTTACATGTTATTGATCACATTCGATCGCCACGTTGAGGACTCCCCTCTATTCCAGCGTGTGTTCGAGTGTCACTTTCCCTTACTAAGGCTGCTATGACAAGCTTCACAATTCTGTTGAGTTGACTCCATGGCCGATGCAACTTGTGGGTTACACAGTGTGGACAGTTCTGCTTCCATTAAGGTGGCTCGAACTGAAATACACAGGTCAAGTTAGTTTATTTCTACTGGTGTGCCAATTGTCCACGGGCCAAACATTCCAATGGCAATGAGTTTTGTGCGAAAAATAGACTCGGTTTACTGTTATGTATTGATAAACCGTCGGTGTTGTAATAAAATCTCGTAACTACGGCTTGAGTCAAGCCGTAGTTACGAATTTCTATAATAACACCTACGAAATACAGCTGTTTGTCCGAAATTCGTCACGACTAACTGGATAAGATCGTTCCCTATTCGATCACTACCCTATACTGTCTTTGTCAAATTACTCACAGATATCTGTAGTACGACATATCCATAATCATATGCAAACTTACGAGTGATCAATGCGAAAAATAACTAGCATTTTCCTGTATGAGCACTTGTTACAACCGTCATTGAATTATACCTCACTATAAATTACCTGGTAGAACAGCCCATGCTAATCGAATATTTTCTGAGCTATATTGTACAAAATTCCCATCTTTGATAACATCCATTTTGTCATTTGTGGCAGTTTTTGAAGTGAATCACCCTAAAATTTTGTCGTTTGGGAAAGGGTTAAAAAGATAGGGCGCTTGCGCAATTAGTAGTACATTATGCCATTATTTGGGAAGAGACTGGGTAAAGACTTACCACTGGTGTTTTGAACGGTTTCTTTCATTTCTTGTAGAGAACGTAAGAGAACGGCTAGTTCATCCTTTTGTTCCTGGTAAAACCGGGTGTGGTCATTGTCTTGAGTCTCTGTACCAGCCATGGCTAGGGTCTACCTAGTACTTAAGGTATAATGGGAAATATAGGCCTATTGTTGGCGCAAGATCGTATGGCACATGTTTACGTTTTGTTCAAATGTAAACAAAACAGTGTTCGATAAAACGCAGAAACTCTGAACAATGAACAGACCGCTCTACCACTGTACCTAGCTTTTCAACATGTCTATGTCATTACTTATATAAGATTTATTCGTCTTTTAGTTTTATACAACACTGTTTTGTTTACATTTGGACAAAATATGTGCCATGCGATCTTGCGCCAACGATTTATTTGTACAATTCAATGACACATTTTGACGCCTCTTTAACTCATTACCACACAATGACTCTTTTTGACTGCCCACAAGATAATGGCTTTGGAAAACATTGTGGAAAATGAAGAAATTGCTTGTGACAAGCAATTTCTCCATTTCCCACAATGTTTTCTACACAAAATAACCAAAACATTTTAAATTTCATGCACTTGAAATTGTCGTCTGCAACAATTTTGAATTTGGACTAGATTCTAGACTAAACCAAATTTTTGACGTTTGGTTATGGGTTAAGGGTTGATGAAGAAATTTCTTGTAAGCCTAGGCCAAAAATCCAAGCAATAGCCCATCTTTTTTCCCACAACCTTTTAGAAGTTCAAGTAGCCTAGACATCAGTGGCGAGAGAGTAACAGGTTCGGGAGGTTCAAACGAACCGCTCTCTGTAGCATGATTATTTCATGCAGAAATTCAGTCATAAAATTTTGTGTAATTAATACAAAGAAAGACCCCCCCCCCCCCTTTTGTATGTTCGAACCTCCTTTCAGGGTTGCCACTAGATCTAGTCTGAGGAAATAAAATTCCCTGACAAAATTGGGACTAGATCTAGATCTAATTCGCGAAGTCTTGAGGCAATTTTCAAAGGCGATGTTGAAATCATTTATTATTATGGCACTGAAGAAGAAGAAGAAGAAAAATTAAAAGAAGAAGAAGAAGAAGAAGAAGAAGAAGAAGAAGAAGAAGAAGAAGAAGAAGAAGAAGAAGAAGAAGAAGAAGAAGAAGAAGAAGAAGAAGAAGAAGAAGAAGAAGAAGAAGAAGAAGAAGAAGAAGAAGAAGAAGAAGAAGAAGAAGAAGAAGAAGAAGAAGAAGAAGAAGAGTTCCTACCGTGCAGTTCCTACCGTGCAGACGAAATGTTTAGTGATGTCATTTGTTAATCTCTATATCATGAAAGATCTACATTTCTACAATGCAGTGTTTGGTACATCAATCTATCATAACTTTGACCAATATTTATTATATTGGAGATGTAATTGATCCAACATCGCAAATTTGTTCGTATAAACTCAGACATAAAAAACTTTTACGTTGTTTTGGTGTAGAGATTAAAAACGTGGCGCTTCTACAAAAATCGAACCTGTCGGCTCAAAATCGAATTATTTGCATGATTAACCCCATTTGCATACTTGAATTAGATAAATAAGCTTACAGGTAATATTCTACGATATATTTTACAGCAAAATTGCGTATGTTTTTGTTGCATTATGTTTTTTATAGTGCAATTTGCAGTCTGTTCAACCCGTTGCATGCTTATTCGCACCATTGATTTTTCGACACTAAGAATTTTACACGCGCATGGATTCGTGAGAGTTTACTATTGTCAACTAAATACAATTGAACATTTACTTTTCGACAGATTTTCTGTAGAATCTTAAATTAAAATCGAGGAAAAATCGGCGAAATTCCTATTTCGCCCCCCCCCCCCCCCAATATTCACTCAAAGGGGCTTTAGCCCACCCAATATAAATCGAAACCTAGAAAATGTTACATCTATCAAAGAGCAAACTGGGAAAATCTAAAACTAGCCATCATAGACATATCCGCCACGATTAAAACAATGTATGAAGAGAAAGAAAGCATGCACAAAATTTGGGACTTCTTCAAACGAAACCTCCACGAGCAAATGGACAAAAACATACCTTCCAAAGAGATAAAATTCAAAAACACCACTCATAGAGAAAGGAAGATGATCAGAAAGAAAAGCCGGCTCTACAAACAGGCAAAGAAAACAAATCAGTGGAAAAACAATTTCAGAAAGAATGCAAAAGGCACTTCAGACGAGCGGAATGGTCTTACATAAATCAAAACATTACAGAAGGCCTAAACCAAAACAATACAAAACCATTTTGGAAATACATAAAAGCAAAAAAGCAAGACTCCTTTGGAATAGCCCCACTCAAATCAGGGAACAAATTAACAACCGATGGTAAAGGCAAGGCTGAAATATTGATCAAACAATTCCAGTCTGTTTTCACTAAAGAAGACTCAGGAGAAATCCCAACACTGAACCCAAAAGGACGCTGCAAAACAACCCTACAACCTATTAAAATCTATCTTGAAGGAGTAAAAATGCTGCTTAATAAAGTAAATCCATCAAAAGCATCTGGGCCTGACAACATACCCAACAGGATCATAAAGGAATGCTCCTCAGAACTAGCCCCTTGTTTCACCATCCTTTTTCAACTTTCTCTGGACACTGGCGAACTACCAAAGGACTGGCGTGATGCAAATATCGCATGTATACAAAAAGGGAGACAAACACCAAGCTGAGAACTACCGCCCGGTATCCTTAACATCCGTACCCTGCAAATTACTAGAACATATAGTCTGTCGTCATATGCTGAAACACTTCGAAAAAAACAAGGTCCTTACAAGCTTGAACCATGGCTTCAGATCGGGATACTCGTGCGAAACACAACTGCTGACAACTCTCAACGACTTCCTGACCCAATACGATAAGTCAAATCAAGTGGACGTAGCAATTTTGGATTTCTCTAAAGCTTTCGACACAGTCCCACATCAAAAACTACTCTACAAACTTGAGCACTATGGAATAAAAGGCAACACTCTAAATTGGCTAAAGACCTTCCTCACAGAAAGAACAATGAGAACAGTAGTAGAAGGAGAGTACTCACAATCAGTACCGGTCGAATCAGGAGTACCGCAGGGAACAGTACTCGGGCCACTGTTATTTCTCTGCCACATAAATGACCTTCCGGAAAGAGTTAAATCCAACGTACGCTTGTTTGCTGACGACTGCCTACTTTACAGAACGATCAACTCCTACAAAGACCAACTAGCTCTGCAAGAAGACCTCAAAAACCTGGAAGAATGGGCAAAAGACTGGGGTATGAGATTTAATGCTAAGAAATGCTACATTCTAAGCCTTAAGAAAAAACTATCAAAGTTCTACACTCTAAACAACCATATCTTAGAAGAAGTTGAAAGCAATCCTTACCTTGGCCTACAAATATCCTCTGACCTGAAATGGGCTACTCACATAAATAGAGTCACAAAGAAAGCCAGCTCAACCCTCGGATTCCTCCGCAGAAACCTAAAACACTGCACCGAAAACTGCAAAAAAGTCGCATATATTTCAATGGTAAGGTCACTAATGGACTATGGCTCAATCATCTGGGATCCATATCTACAAGAAGACATAGACAGCCTAGAAAGAATACAACATTCTAGCCATAAGATTTATAAAAAATGATTACAGATCAAGAGAAGAAGGATGCATTACGAGGATGGCCAAAGAATTAGACCTACCCAGCTTAGAATCAAGAAGGAAGACCCAGAGACTCATTATGATGTTTAAGGTGGTTGAGGGGTTGGTCCCGGGGCTACCACCAACTCATTTCCTGAGAGCTACTAGACCTACGCGTAAAATAAAACTAAAAACATACCAGGACTGTGAAACAAATAACGTTCTCAGCTCACAGGTCAAACAAAATTCAAAGAGTTTCGAAACCATACATGCAAACACAAACCAATATAAGAACTCATTCTTTGTGCAAACGATCCTCAATTGGAATAAACTAGAAGAGGACATAATAAATTCCAAGAACGTCGAGGCTTTCAAGACAGCACTCGACAGATCCAGCCAGTAACTCCACCGCACTCCCTCACCGTTGCATAAAAGCCAGAAGTGGATACTGCAACGTAAAAGATACAGATACAGAAATACGAAATTGCTTCTACGGGCCTGCAATTGATGTTTTAGTTTATTTTTCGCAAATTCAGGACTATTTTTTAATTATATTACAAAAAAAGATAATAGAGTTATTTCCTTTTGAATAAGGGGCAGTGATTTTTTTTTCTTAAAAAACGGTCGTTATTGGGCCCCTTTCCCCTCTCTGGGGAATATACTTTTTTTCCCCCATTTCAGAGAAATTTTCCCCTCCTGGAATTAGATTTTTTGTTGCAAAGAAAAATCCAAATCATATTTAGATTCTAAGCATCTCTAACAGTTCTAATGGTTGTTTGAATGTCCCATTATGATGTCCAAGCAAGTTAAATGTATTTATAACACTTATTTGAGAGTATAAGCATGTATTGAAATTTCCCCTTTTGGGGCATTCACACGCAAATTTTCCCCTACCTATCGGCCCTGACCCCCTTCCCCCAAAATTAAAAATAAACACTGAGGGGTAAAAGAAAATAGCTTTGTTTCCGCTAATATGCTACCCCTCACCCCCAACAGGGGTTGAAAAATTTCTTCAAACCTACTAGTCCTGGGACTATGCGATTTTGTGTGAAAAATGTAAATAAAAAAGCATGTTTGGACGTTACGCTGTCGGTCAAAAAAATATGTCTGACTGAGTATTGAATTTCAGCGAAAGAAGGCTTGGTAACACCAAAATAATAATTGCTGTTCGTAGTTGATCTTGTAAGAAGGGGCTCGTAACAAAAAAAGTTCAATTATTGTCTCTGTGTTTGGAAAAAACTCCGATGTTGATTTCAACTGTCTTTGTCGGTCCAAAAATAATGTCCACAACGGGTGTATTTTTTTAAGGACGACAACGACATTTCAATCAAATAGCTGCTGGGATTCCAGAAAGTTTTATCCCTAAATGTACTACGTCATCAGTTTCAGTGTACACAACTGTCAGAGGGAAAAATGATAAGTTTCTTGTCGGTCAAACTATTTCGAACAAATAACGTCCAAAACGCTTTTTTATTTAGATGGTTTAAATGCAGTGTTGTGCAACAGTGGCTTACGCTATTACTGACAAATGAATAAGGGAACTCAATGTACGTTTGGAGTAGACCAAAACCACTTTTTTAATGCAAATATCGAAGATAGAGTCAAAACTGTTGTGGTTGCTACTATTTGACATTTATAAAAACAAGCCCATTTTTTCAAATGATAACGTCCAGAACACCCAAATTAGAAATCAGACGATTGTTAAGTAGTATGTTTAAAAGAAGGTGTGATTGATTATTGTCTTACATCCTTAATCATTCATGAAATATGTTTGTTGGCATACAGTGGAGTAGTATCCATCATTAAGGGTTTTCTAATTGTTGTGGACGTTACTTCATATTTATTTGTCATAAGTCAAACAATAACATCCACAACTTTCATGACTGAAATAACTCTTTTCTGTGAGGCAGTTATCATTGTTTTTCTGTTTAGATGTAGTTCATAATATTTTGTTTTCTTTTCAAATGCCTAACTTTACATTTCCCTTTCAAAAGCAGTATAATTTAAATTGAAAAGCCGAGAAAAAATGTAACATCCAAAACATTTAAGAATAATTGTTATATACTAGGTATTAAAACATAATCCCATGTATTGCATTGAAAATAAATAAAACACAATTTTCTCAATACAGATATGCATCTACCTGCAATATTTAAATAAAGGAAACCCACTAAAACTTCAGTCAAATATTTTTTGTAACATCCAAAACTTTTACCCTCACCTGATATTAATCAAAAATTTAGATTTCTATGAGCTTAAACTATCTTTTACTTGGTATTTTTCAAATGAATAGTCAATTAACTGTGCATTTTTGGTAAAATTTAATTGATATTTTGTTTTTTATCATTCATTGATTTTTGCTCTGAAGGTTGCAATTTATCAGAGAACAACCCTAATACCTTTTCTAATAAAATATCTTAAAAACTTGTGTTTAGTACATGCATTTAACAGGGAAAAAGGTCATAAAAGTGGTGATTTTTTGACATTTTAATGGACCGCTTAAGTAAGAGGGTTGAAATTTTTGCTGGTGCAAACTGAATATGAAGCCTTAGGAAATGCATCCAGCTTTTATAGTTTTTTCAAAAGCTCACTCTTTCAAACTGCAACTTATAAAATAGCCATTTATTAATGGCATTAGAAATAAAATCAAATTCCCAAATTAAATTGGTGACGTAATTTTTCACGTCCAAGAAGTTACGTCGTGGTTTTGAGTACCAAACCCCAATAATATTGAGAACATTAAGTATTTAACCATTTCCAATAGAGATAAACGTGTACGAAACGTGCCGGTGGCGAATCGATATGCTTACAACGTTGAACAAAACAAATAAAGAGCAAATCACAATCGATTGGGTATAATTTTTGTCCAGTATGTTACGTCGCAAATTTTTGAAAAAATCGATTTTGTAACCTTACAGTGCGAATTATCGCCAAAAAGATCGCGTGATTTTGTTCATTGGCGCCAAACTACTGTTTTACGCGTTGTAAGCGGCTAGAAACAACGAGCATGGCGGACACGCAAGCTGAGAAGAAGAAGCAGTTGTAAGTTTTTCAAATGTTACGTCGTGGATGAAGAAAAAATGTCCGGTTGTTTAATTCAGTGCAGCAAAAGCATGCGAATGTACCGATGAATTACACATTGCACCTCTGTGCTTGTAATTGATGCGGAGAAAGATGCCATTTCGCGGCGAGTTCTGGCCACAATACGACGTTGAATACCCCACACTCGAGCCACACTGTGTATGAAATATTTTTGATCAATAAATCGTGTACGAATGGGCTATGGTAATAGCGCTGAAATGGAAGCAGTTTCAAATCAGCCAAACCCTCCCTTTTTAATGCTTTTCTTCGAAATTGTGACCAGCATTCAGGATAAATTTATAATAAGATGCAAAGATGTAACTGGACAACAAAATTTTAATGTTGTTTTCTGGTCCTATTACATCTTTGCTTAAAATGGATGATAACTGAATTGAAGATGCTTTACACATGATGAAGTTATGTTAAAATGTCCTTAAATGAAGTTAGTTAACTAACCCTGCAAATAAAAAATGTCTACATTTTAAACTTTTTATGCAAAAGAAGTCCGGGTACTAAGACTAACAAAGACACAACTGAAAAAAACACTGTGTCCCAGTTACATCTAAGCAAGAAAGTTTGCAATAAATTTGGTAAAATCATTTTCAAAAGGTTGTAACTATAAGCAGCACTATATCTTGATATTTTTTTCTTTTGAAGCCTCTACAAGAGGTCTAATTTTATTTGGAACAATGTTACAGGATATATTTGGTTTACGAAAGATGATGTAACCATGACCCAAAATTTTCCAGTTACCTCCCAAATGCTTTCGGTACAGTCCATCCCTTAGTTTTGTGTTAACTAGCACAAATTATGCAGATTTCAAGTTCAATAACAAAATGATTTCAATAAACATTGAAAACTAAAGCAGAAAGAGGCAATTCATTTGTCTACAGACCTGATTTTATTGTGTCGTCCAGTGCGTTGTCCATTGTTACATCACTAATTATTGTGAATTTTAAGTCGCAAATAAATTGAAAACTACTGGAAAGTTTTGCTTCTTCTGTGGAAAAGTGTTTGTATATGACTTTGCCTCGACACTACAGTAAATACTAATCGCAGCAAAACATGTTATTTTTGTGGAAAAAGTTGGACACAAAAAGATTTATGATGTAACCAAAAAGGGCTGGACAAAAAAAACGTGCCCATATCAACATCGCCTTTGAAAATTGTCTCAAGACTTCGCGAGTTACCGCGATGATAAATGTCAGGGAATTTTCAATTTTTGTCAGGGAATTGTCAGGGAATTTTATTTCCTCTGACTAGTGGCAACCCTGTCTAACGTCAGTGTATTTACTACGGAGATAGCGTTTAGTTTTCATTGCTTCATTCTATTTTCCCGCGCTTTCTGGCACGCGCGACTTTTGTAAACAAAACGTAACCTTATTTGGGTGCGGAAAAATCACGTGATTATATTGAAACTAGAATGACTACGTCATCAATTGACTGTTTGTGGCGTTTCTGATCTCGCTCAAATCATTGCATATGAGTAACACAGATTTACTCTAGTTTCCTTGTTTAGTTTCACTTTCGAGATTGATCGACATAAACAGGGAACGGTCTTATTTTACAGCGAATATTATTGTTTCCAATATGAAGTTGTTTGAAATAAATACTTTCTTTTTGATCCTTTATTTTTTCCCTCAATCAGCGTGATTCAAGTCCTAAATTTGCACTCGCCCCGTCGGACTAGTTCATCCCCAAATCTACTCGTCCTACGGCATTTTCTACTCGCCAATGCGAGCGGGGAGTGGATTTTTCAACCCCTGCAAAAAAAAAAAAAAAAAAAAAAATCATGGTTGTTTTAGAATCTTTTATTCAAACCAGAAGGTCATAGACCCATGAGGCATATAAATTTACAACAGAATATACAATATGCAGGGCTCGAATTTCCACTAGCATACTGGCATTTTGCTAGTTAAAATAAAATATTGCTAGTAATACTTTCTGACACTAGATTTTTTTGGCTAGTGGAAAAATATTCCCCACCCACAAGTTTTATAAATGCAGCCTGAAAAGGCTTACAAAACAACTTCTGAATATTGACAAACAGTACTTGTTTTCAGACATGTCATTTTAAAGAACAAATGAACGCACCATATCAAGCTATATTTTACAAAAAGAAATCCAAATCGCGAGCGAATTTGCCTTTTTGCTAGTGGTTTCAAAAGCCACTAGCAAAATATTGCAAGTCATATTTTTAGGGAAATTCTAGCCCTGATATGGCGAACAGTAAATATAGCCGGCAAACAATCTAAAATGATTTGAAGCAAAGAATACATGTACTCACACCAGTCCATTGCTATCTATCTTGTAGTTGGTAGATCAGCAAATCTCTTATTTTTCTTAAATTTTTTCATTGTTTATCACCCCTACTTATTATCAATATTCTATCAAAATCATTTCAAATACTAGTAAATGACTGACTAGTGACTGACTAAGGTGGTTTTCCACATTTTTATTGTAGTTTTTACTTATTTTAAAGTGACATTTCACGATTATTTTTACATACATTTTACTTTCATTCTATCTGAAAGAGCATCTTTTCTTATGAAACTTCTGAACGTTTCAAGTCAAAATATTGAACCAGACAAATTGTTGTGGACAACAGTTCAGATTTATATAGAATTTGTCATTTTGGTCTCAACTTTAAAGGCGCATTTTTCGCTTATAAATAAGAACTTAAAAAAACCGATAGCATTTCTAAGCATTAGAATAACCAATCTTTGCATCAAGACATACTTTTAAGAAATGAAGTAAATGTGAAATGTCACTTTAAGGCATATGTTATAATGTATATTTGCCTGATAAATTAATTTTCATGGGTCGGTCTGACTCGGTCAGCATGACAGTCTTTTAATTTTATTGAAAATGGTAATAAAAACTGTAGTGTCGGCACAAAAAAATCAGGGTCAGACAGGTTTGAGGAAACACAGCAATTTTCATATGGCACCAAAATGCAAAGGATCTTGATAAATATTGGATTGAAAATTACTGAAAATGTCCTGATTGCAGCATTTAGCACCTTTTACCAAGTTCTATCTTTAAGATTGGTTGGACCTGACTGGAACAAGGATGATAGTAATGAACTGCAGCAAGGACTAAATATTCAGCACTCTCATTCTGACACAAAAACATTGTGGAAAAACTTATTAACCCTTTCCCAAACAAGACCTGGTTTTGACGTCCTTAATAGAATAGGCTTGGGAAAACATTGAAACAAAAATAGAAACTGCTGATAACCAGCAGTTTCTCCTTTTGTCTCAATATTTTCTGTGCAATATTTTACACAAATCTTATCTTTAATAACATCTATTTTGTCATTTGTGGCAGTTTTTGAAGTAGATCATCCTAAAACTTTGCCATTTGGGAAAGGGTTAAAAAGTGCCATTATTATAGTTTTGCTTTATTGCTGCATGGAGAAGGGATAGAGAGACCAACGGGTAACGATTCAAAAAGTTTAGACAGTTTTGAATAAAAAGTGAAGAATACAGAGCAACAGATAAACAGGCATTGAGGCATGATTCTAAATTTGTTATTTCAAATCCAAACCCTATGTCACAGGTACAACATAGGGTTTGATAAACATTTGATGAACTATTGCATTTTGTATGTCATTAGTGTAGGTGATTACCACTCTTTTCTGTAGCCCTGGAACTCAAATCACTGCTTTTCAACAAAAACATTGTAACTGCAGCAAAAAAAAGTTGCAGTTACAAAGTTTTTGTTGAAAAAGCGATGAAATATTACTATTACCCCATTACCACACAGTGACTCTTTTTGACTCCTGAAAAGAAACTGGCTATGGAAAGTATTGTGGAAAATGAAGAAATTGCTTGTGACAAGTAATTTCTGCATTTCCCACAATATTTTCCATACAAAATGTTTAAAAAATGTACTTTTTCATTCAATTTTAGTTGCCTTCTGCAACATCTTTGAATTTGGACAAGTCGGAATTTTGTTGTTTGGTAATGGGTTACTCTATTTCAGATAAATCTGCATGGGGGAGGGATGGAGAATTTACCTGGTAGCGAGCTTCAGCGAGAACTGAACAACACCCTGATTGAGGCACAGAAGAGATCACTCAACTTATGGGGGCTTATCAGGAAAATACCGTCTGTGAATTCTGTAGTGCTAAAACAGCGAGATGAAGCCAAGGAAGACCTACAGTCATATGTGGGCAAGCTGTCTGAGAATCTTCTACAATTTAGGTAAGCAAACTGAAATGAGAAAAACAGATACAACGATTTGAAAAGATTTTTAGCTCTATTGGCCGAAGGCCAGCGGGGCTTATGTCATGGCCCTGTGTTGTGTGTCTGTCCGTGCGTCTCTGCGTAAAGTTTTTCTTTAAACATCTCCAAAACTACTGGAACAACTTCAACCAAACTTCACAGGGATTTTCCTTGCATAAATATCTTCCAAATTCCTTAAAAAAATCCACGTAGAGCTGTCATTTTAATTGAATTAATTTTTTCAAAAATCTAGCATTTTCTGCTCCAAAACATCTTATTGGATTTCATTATGATTTAGCCTGAATGTTCAATGTACATTAGATTCTTTGGAAAAAAAAAATCGATAGGATGAAAAATATGGCCGCTGTTGGCTGGGCTTATTTTTCTCTTTATAAAACTTTTAAACTTAGAAAATTTTAATTACCATATTTCATATGTATTTATATATTTTTATATTTTCCTGTATATAGTTCTGAAGTGCTGGAGTCAATAGACCGCCTACTGAAGGAGAAACAAGATGAGCTGAACACACTGAAGGGACAATACGAAGCTGAAGTAGATGTACTGGTGAGGCTGTGTACCGAGGCGGAGAGCCTGTTACAGTTTGGTAGACATCTCAATGATACAACAGACAGAGATCAGGCAGTCAGGATCATGGAGGAAATGCAGTAGGTAGTCGGTGTATAATCATCACGCTACTCAGAATTTCCGATAATCTTCAATATCTTTTTTAATACTTAACCAATTTGAATTCGGTTTGAAGGTATGTATGAGGTGTATAATCACGTGACTCAGAATTTCCGATAATCTTCAAATATCTTTTTTAACCCTTTCCCAAACGACAAAATTTTAGGGTGATCCACTTCAAAAACTGCCACAAACGACAAAATGGTTCTTATTAAAGACAGGAATTGTGTATAATATTGGGCAGAAAATATTGAGACAAAAGGAGAAACTGCTGGTTATCAGCAGTTTCTTCTTTTGTTTCAATGATTTCCCAAGCATTTTCTATTAGGGACGTCAAAACCAGATCTTGTTAGGGAAAGGGTTAATACTTGACCAATTTGAATTCGGTTTGAAGCAGAGAAGGTGGGAAAATTGTCAGGAATAAGCTGGATGTGTTGGATTTTTGAAAAATCAACTGATAAAAAAGTTATTGAAGATAAACCAAAATTTTGGTTTATTAGCTCACCTGAGCACGAAGTGCTCAAGGTGAGCTATTGTGGTCGCTTTTTGTCCGTCGTCCGTCCGTCCGTCCATCTGTCCGTCCGTCCACAATTTCTTTAAACATCTTCTCCTCCTATACCATTGGGCCAATTTTTGCCAAACTTAGCAGGAATGTTCCTTGAGTGACCCTTTTCAAAACTTGTTCGCAAATTTTTGATTCGTCAAAAAATGTGGGCGTGGCAGGGCGGGGCTTATCTGACTTAGAGAAATCATAAGAAAATTCTTTAAAAATCAACCATTGGGCCAATTTGACACAGACTTTGCAGGAATGTTCCTTGAGTCACTCTTTTAAAAATTTATTCACAAATTGTTACATTTGTCAAAAAATGTGGCCGCGGCAGGGAGAAAGGGGCTTATCAGACTTACAGAAATCATAAGAAAATTCTTTAAAAATCAACCATTGGGCCAATTTGAACCAGACTTTGCAAGAATGTTCTTTGGGTCTCTCTTCAAAATTTGTTCACAAATTTTTACTCAAAAAATATGGCCGTGGCAGGGAGAAAGGGGCTTATCAGACTTACAGAAATCATAAGAAAATTCTTTAAAAATCAACCATTGGGCCAATTTGAACCAGACTTTGCAAGAATGTTCTTTGAGTGTCTCTTTTCAAAATTTATTCACAAATTTTTACATTTGTCAAAAATGTGGGCGTGGCAGGGAAAAAGGGGCTTATCAGACTTGGAGAAATCATAAGAAAATTCTTTAAAAATCAACCATTGGGCCAATTTGAACCAGACTTTGCAAGAATGTTCTTTGAGTCTCTCTTTTCAAAATTTATTCACAAATTTTTACATTTGTCAAAAAAAAGTGGGCGTGGCAGGGAGAAAGGGGCTTATCAGACTTGGAGAAATCATAAGAAAATTCTTTAAAATCAACCATTGGGCTAATTTGAACCAAATCTGGCAGGAATGTGCCTTGAGTCATTCTTTTCAAAATTTGTAATTAAATTTTTACATTTGTCAAAAAATGTGGCCGTGTCAGGGAGAAAAGGGCTTATCGGACTTGGAGAAATCATAAGAAAATTCTTTAAAAATCAACCATTGGGCCATTTTGAACCAAACCTGGCTGGAAAGTTCCTTGTGTTTCGTTTCAAAATTGTATCTTGAAATTTTTTAAAAGTATATTGGTGTGGCAGGGTTGGGGAAATTTGGAGCTTTGAAATTATACCTTACTGTGGGATGTCACGGAGATACTTAGTTTTCTTCTAAACTGTTTGGCCTAGAACCTTAAAATGTTGTGTAAGACCTCATGTCATGAATGGCTTCCAGAATACAAAAATCATTACTATACATGGAAACTAAGCCCTACATTGTGGATTCTACATTTTACAAGGCAATTTTGATGCATTTGATTTTAGAATCATACATGCTGCAGATAAAGGGAGAATAAATACTTTTCAAAAAGCAACATTTTGTTTCAATATTCATCAAACCCTATGTTGTTGATGATCATTTCAAGCATCTGCTTGAAAAGATTAGTACATAGGGTTTGGATATATAAATGATAAATTTTGAAAGCCTTTTCTATTTCTCTTATCTATTTCTCTTATCTGTTGCTCTGGCTGGCCCAATGTTTATCTTATGTAAACAAATAAGAAAGGATTAGCCTAGCTTATCAGATGGTGGTCTTTCGCTATATTCTTTCAAACCACAGTCCAAATCATGTAATAATATGATAAATGATCAATCTCTAACTGATCAGTATGCTTTGAAAATAACCCGTATGTTGTATATTGCGAAATCATGAAATAATTATTGAAAAACACCTTCAACCATTGTGCTAATTTGTACCCAATTTTACAGGATTGATTGGAACAAAATTATTACTTAATTGTTTCCAAACAGAATGTCCTTAGTTGTATGCCTTTGAATTTGACAAAATTGCCATTATCACTCTTGTCGTCTTGATTCAGGTGAGCGATTTAGGACCATCATGGTCCTCTTGTCTTCAATAACTTTTTTATCAGGTGATTTTTCAAAAATCAACCATGTCCATCTAATGCGTGACATCTATTCACATTCTTTGCTTCAAACTGAATTCAAATCGGACCAGTATTTAAAAAATTACTGAAGATTTTCTGAAAATATAGTATCACATGATTATACATACATCGTGATGTATTCATTATCATACAGAAAAATTTTAGACTTGTTATCCAAATTTGAAGATGTTGCAGATGAAATTTCAAGTGAATGAAAATTTACATTCTTTGGTCTGTCTGTTTTTGCAATTTCTTCATTTTCCACAATGTTTTCTAAAGCCTTTTACTTAGAGTGCATCAAAAAGCATGAATGGATGTTAATGGGTTTATTTTAGGGACTAATGTCAAAACCTGAGTGTGGTTGACGTCAGTATCCGTTGGGTGAATGATTCTTACTTTCAAATAGGACCAGCTTCATATTTTGTTGTTTTAGGAAAGGGTTGATGTAAAATTTGTCAAAATATTTCAAATTTTAAAATTGTTCTGCGGAAAGAGCCTGACTATCCAGCGATTAAGCACTCTATAAATGTGTTTGTTATAATAATTATTTTGCAAAATTCCTCAAGCATTGTCTATTATAAATTCAAAGCCATGAATTATTTTTTATCATTTCCCAAACAAGACCATGTTTTGATGTGATTGTCTGGAATATGAATGGCTTGGGAAAATATTATGGCAGTAGAAGAAAACAGCATGTTCTCCTTTTGCCTCAATATTTTCTGCACTTCATTTTGACTTATACAATACCTTTCTAATTTGACCATCCCAAATTTTGGCTGTTTGGGAAAAGATTTAAAGGATAAAGATCTTTTAAACTTTATAGCTTTGTGTTTCAGATCCTACCTTTTACGACCGGTGACTGAATGTCGCACAAAAAACTTGTTCAACATCAAAATCAAGAAAACGCTGGAGCCTGACAATATTTCACCAAAAATTTTCGGATATTTGATAACCAGCAAACCAGAAGATAATGTATCTAAAACAAATACTCTCCAACACGACAGTGATAATCAAAGCATGTTTGAAGACGAGAATTCCCAACTGTGTGATGAAGTAACACAGACTGTGAACCTGATAGATGAGTTTGTACAAACAGGGACTCTCCAGCAGGCTAGAAGTGGGACATCAAGTACACACAACAGTCAGGTTTCTCTTACCAAGACTAGTAACACTCTACAAGTCACCCCACCCCCAGGGTTCAACAAGTCTACAAATCCTCAAACTACACAAGTAGATGCTCAACATGCACAGTTAAATGCTCAAAGTACACAGTTAAATGCTCAAAATGCACAGATAAATGCTCAAAATGCACAGATAAATGCTCAAATTACACAACTAAATACTCAAAATAACTATGCAAATGCTGCAAGTACCGTGAATGCTGCAAATACCTTGAATGCTGCAAATACCTTGAATGCTACAAATGTCTATCAAAACACTCACAATGCCTATCTGAATGCTCTCAATGCCTATCCGACTACTCAGAACGCAGGTGTAGTTTGTGTGACTGGTGGTATACCTGGGTACGTCGTCACACCCGTGAATGAGGTCGTACAATCTACAGGAGCGGGAACCCTCGATGATCCTATACTACTGTGTTACGGCAATCTTGTGGGTAATGTTAACCAGAATAGGATGACTGGTCAGGGGATGGGAACACAGGCCATCAACATGCTGGCTGCTTCTAACTGTACGCCCATGTTGCCTGTCCAGTCTGGACATGGATTCTCCACAATACAACAACGATCTGACATGAACAGTGATATATCTACAGCTACTACCAGCTCCGTGACCAGTCAGTATACACAGGGTCCTTCTAGTCAAACCCATCAAGCCCATCACACAGACTGTAAAGTTAGTGAGGGACCATCTAGTCAAGACAGCAGTACATCTAGCAATATCACTGATAGAAACTCTGTATATTTACCTCCCAAACTACCCAAATTTGTGAAAGATCTGGAGAAGCAGTTTGAGACCCCTGGTGCATGTAAGAGGAAGCCATTAAGACGACCATTCCGAGCTCCCCCGGGCCTGACTCACGAACACACAGACATGTATCATCACAGTACACCAGTCAGGGATATCAAAACCAGCCATCAACACGGGAAGTCTGACCTGCCCAGTCTACAGGATATCGGGAGAGAGCTGATGGACACCTCACTAGACTCTACAAACAGTGTTACAATGATCAGTGATTCTGAATCATCCGGGACAACCAAGACTGAGTCAGATAACACAAATACCGCTGCTGATGATTACTGTGAGATTAACAAGATTGATGTTGGTGTTCAGATGACCTTGAGGGATTATGTGAAGAAGAACTACCCCATGTCTGTGAGGGAGAAGAACAGACAAGTACTGCAGTCACAAACTAACTGGTGTAAGGGGTACCTCTCACGTACACTGGCTAGTGATACCAGAGATACACATACAACCAACACAGCAGGACATGGAGACACAGATGATAAGAAGAATGTTATTGTTATTGATGACCCCACAGACAAGAAAACAGAATCCTGGGATACACACTTTGTTGATGCCACTGGTGGGTATCATATTGACTTGACAAAATCTAAAGACATTCCATGTAGTCCTTTTGAAAACCAGTCAAGTAAAATGGCAACTAAAAACGAAATAGACTTAATGAAAACTGAACACATTCCTGATAGTCCTTTTGAATACAAGTCAAGTAAGATGATAATTAAAGATGAAAGTGGGGGCATTTCTGACAACTCTAGGGTTAACACAAGTAAAGATGATAGTGGGATATATGTAACAGACAAGAAAGAGGTTGATAGTCCATGGAATGAAAAGTCATCAGGGATGTCAAATACAAACAGGCCTAGGGAATCTCTGTGGGATAAGCCATGTAAGATAGAACCGAAGCTGGAGATCAAAGATGAGCCAGACATGGTGATTATTGAGGATGATAAGATGGATGGGAAGAAAGTTGACAAGTACAAACATCGGCCACAGATCATGTATATCAATAAAACACTCAGGCAGAAACAAGGTGAGTTAACCCATTACCAAATGACAGAAATTAAGGGCGGTCCAAGTTAAAAACTGCATATTGAGGTAAAAGGAGAGAATGCTCGCAATCAGCATTTTCTTCTTTTGTCTCAATGTTTTCCCAAGCCTTTTCTTTCAGGGACATCAAAACACGGTCTTGTTTTGGAAAGAAGGGACAAGCTAACTTGCTGAAAATCTTTTTGTAAGCAATAAGGAAAAATTAATGTTTGGAAAGCTTGCATTTTCTTCTTTTGTAACATTGATTTGGTTTTGACTCCTTTAAGCCATTCCTACACAATAACTCTTTGACTTCTTCAAAATAATGGTGTTGGAAAAATAGAAAATGAAGAAACTGCTTGTGACAAGCAATATCTTTAATTCCCAGAATGTTTTTTACCCGTAAAGACCAAAAAATGTAATATTTCATTCTTTTTTAATTCTCGTCTTGAACATCTATGAATTTGGACCCTTCCAAAATTGTGTGGTAATAGGTTAAATGGAAGAGTGTTATTTCTATGCTGTTACATGGCTGTTTCAGGGTCATCCAAACCATCCAGTGACAGAAGCAGAACTCTCGGACCATTACAGGCTCATTGGTTAACCTACCAGCCTTCACCCCGTAAGTTTCTTTATTACATGTACTTGTATTGCAATAACAGAAGCAGAACACTAGGACCATTACAGGCTCATTGGTTAACCTACCAGCCATCACCCCGTAAGTTTCTTTATTACATGTACTTGTATTGCAATAACAGAAGCAGAACACTAGGACCATTACAGGCTCATTGGTTAACCTACCAGCCATCACCCCGTAAGTTTCTTTATTATGCTCCCCGAAGGGAGAGCATATAGTCGCCGCTTTGTCTGTCCGTCCGTCCGTCCGTCCTGTCCGTCCGTCATTCCGTCCGTCCGTCCGTCCGTCCGAAGTGATTTCTCTATAACCCTTGGGCCAAATCAAATGAAACTTACCATGTGAACTCCCTATGACAAAATGCCGATGTACTTTTCCCAGTTTTTGGATTTGAGGCCTCGTCATGGGAAAAGGGGACTTAGAGTAAAATACAGTTTTTCTCTAATTTCTCCTAGTCTAATGGTCAGAATTTGATGAAATTTCATATTTGAGTAGCAAATCAGATGCCCTTGACAATAAACTACTTGAAATTTGCGTATAAAAAGTATGTCGTGGAAAAAGGGGGCTTAACGTTTGTTAGCTTAATCTTAGCTCTGCATGGCATACATTTATTGTGACAATGCCTTAATCGGGGAGCATTGTCCGTCTCTGACGGCTCTTGTTACATGTACTTGTATTGCAATAACAGAAGCAGAACACTAGGACCATTACAGGCTCATTGGTTAATCTACCAGCCTTCACCCCGTAAGTTTCTTTATTACATGTACTTGTATTGCAATAACAGAAGCAGAACACTAGGACCATTACAGGCTCATTGGTTAACCTACCAGCCTTCACCCCGTAAGTTTCTTTATTACATGTACTTGTATTGCAATAACAGAAGCAGAACACTAGGACCATTACAGGCTCATTGGTTAACCTACCAGCCATCACCCCGTAAGTTTCTTTATTACATGTACTTGTATTGCAATAACAGAAGCAGAACACTAGGACCATTACAGGCTCATTGGTTAACCTACCAGCCATCACCCCGTAAGTTTCTTTATTACATGTACTTGTATTGCAATAACAGAAGCAGAACACTAGGACCATTACAGGCTCATTGGTTAACCTACCAGCCATCACCCCGTAAGTTTCTTTATTACATGTACTTGTATTGCAATAACAGAAGCAGAACACTAGGACCATTACAGGCTCATTGGTTAACCTACCAGCCATCACCCCGTAAGTTTCTTTATTACATGTACTTGTATTGCAATAACAGAAGCTGAACACTAGGACCATTACAGGCTCATTGGTTAACCTACCAGCCATCACCCCGTAAGTTTCTTTATTACATGTACTTGTATTGCAATAACAGAAGCAGAACACTAGGACCATTACAGGCTCATTGGTTAACCTACCAGCCATCACCCCGTAAGTTTCTTTATTACATGTACTTGTATTGCAATAACAGAAGCAGAACACTAGGACCATTACAGGCTCGTTGGTTAACCTACCAGCCATCACCCCGTAAGTTTCTTTATTACATGTACTTGTATTGCAATAACAGAAGCAGAACACTAGGACCATTACAGGCTCATTGGTTAACCTACCAGCCATCACCCCGTAAGTTTCTTTATTACATGTACTTGTATTGCAATAACAGAAGCAGAACACTAGGACCATTACAGGCTCATTGGTTAACCTACCAGCCTTCACCCCGTAAGTTTCTTTATTACATGTACTTGTATTGCAATAACAGAAGCAGAACACTAGGACCATTACAGGCTCATTGGTTAACCTACCAGCCATCACCCCGTAAGTTTCTTTATTACATGTACTTGTATTGCAATAACAGAAGCAGAACACTAGGACCATTACAGGCTCATTGGTTAACCTACCAGCCATCACTCCGTAAGTAATAACTTATAACAGACATTTTGTACAGTATTTTAGCCCAACATGGGTCTAGATCAGCCATGTAAATTCACAGTCATCTTGGCAAGCCAAGGTTGAACTCATCTACGTTTGTATTCACCATTGGCGGATTTAGTCGGAGTTTTTAGCTCCACTGGCCTTCAGGCCAGCGGGCTATTGTCATGGCGGTGTGTCCGTCGTGCGTCCGTCCGTCCGTCCGTAAACTTTTTCTTTAAAAATCTTCTTCTCAGAAACTACTGGATGGATTTCAATCAAACTTCACAGGAATGATCATTGGGTGACCCTCTCTCAGATTCCTTCAAAGAATTTGGATTGAATTAGAATAACCTGAGTTATCTGCCCTTGAACTTCAAAAATAGCTGGTTTTGACTTTATTTTTACTCTAAAATCTACAAATATTGCACAATCAAGACAAAACTTGTACAGAATGTTGGTGACCATAAGATCTTGCCTTGGTATAATTTTCAGCTTGATTTACATTTTACATCATGAGTTATGTGCCCTTGAAATTGACAAAATTGCCATTTTCGGCTCTATTTTGACATTGTTTTCACTCTAGCAACTACAAATATTGACCAATCAAGACAAAACTTGTACAGAATGTTGGTGACCATAAGATCTTTCCTTGGTATAATTTTCAGCTCGATCTGAATTTTACATCATGAGTTATGTGCCCTTGAAATTGACAAAATTGCCATTTTCGGCTCTATTTTGACATAGTTTTCACTCTAACAACTACAAATATTGACTATTCAAGACAAAACTTGTACAGAGTGTTGGTGACTATAAGATCATGCCTTGGTATAATTTTCAGCTTGATCTGAATTTTATATCATGAGTTATGTGCCCTTGAAATTGACAAAATTGCCATGTTCGGCTCTATTTTGACACTGTTTTCATTCTAGCAACTACAAATATTGACCAATCAAGACAAAACTTGTACAGAATGTTGGTGACCATAAGATCTTGCCTTTGTTTAATTTTCAGCTTGATCTGAATTTTTTATCATGAGTTATGTGCCCTTGAAATTGACAAAATTGCTATTTTTGGCTCTATTTTGTCATTGTTTTCACTCTAGTTTTAATTCGTGAAATGCTGCCTAGCGGTTGTCCTGCTGGTTGTTATGGTGTAGCAACCAATCAAACGTTGCGTTTTAAATGCATTTTACGTTATTTCGGCCATTATCAATGACGTCATTGACGTACATTATGTTTTACGTCATATGGACTAGGTAAAAGTGAGCTGTTTGTCTGCGCGCTTTATGAAAGTATAATAGTTCGTTGAATAAAAATAGAAAATTGATGTCTATTGCAGTGAAATTCTTAGGTAAAATCGCTCATCTTCATGTTTTTGAGTTGTAAATGCAATGCCTTTCCCCGCCCGTTGCCATGAGTTATTTACTCATACTGTATAGCACTTAATTTCTGTGGGGTCCAAATTCTGCGGTTTTCCCAGAATTCAGATGGGTTAAATTTCTACATAACATAGTTCTGCAGTCTCTCACTTTGCCATTTCGAAGATTTTATTTCTGCGCTATTTCTGTTTTAGTCGGATCAAAGATACATGTAGTTTGAAAGATGACACTTACAAAATATTTGAATTACTCTGTGACTGTGTTTAGGGATAATCCCATTCATTTACCAATAATGTCATTATTGGAAATCATTGTGTATGGATGAACAAATCCACACCTACAGTTAACCTGTAGGTACACCATTTTTGAATGGGAAATAACTTATGAAATATTTGCTTTGCTTCAGAGGCTAACTGTGTTACTTACAGAGACAAAAATCGCAGAACAACTAAAACCTCTACAATCGGGTTTAACATTCTGCGGATTTTATTTCTGCAGTGCTGTCCAGGACAGGAGAAATAGCAGAAATTAAGTCCCCACAGAAATTAAGTGCTATACGGTAACAATTATATGTATCAATCAATCTGATTGGATCCAGCTAGGTCTTGCTGGAACCTATCAAAATGCTTTCCAGGACACCAAGAGAATCCGAGCTAATACGAAAAGGGTGAATACAGAATCGACATTATGTCTTAGATGTCACCATTGGCTTGCGAAGATGATTCACAGTATGGTCAAGTACCGTGCTGTTTCCTACTAGCTTCTTTATTAATTGCATTGCAAGGACAAAAGGTGAATTCTAGGACAATCGCTCTTTCCCAAACAACAGAATTTAAGGGTGATCCACTTCAAAAAGTGCAACAAATGACAGAATGGATGTTATTAAAGATAGAATTTGTGTAAAATATGGCACAGAAAATATTGAGACAAAAGGAGAAACTGCTGGTTATCAGCAGTTTCTTCTTTTGTTTCAATGGTTTCCCAAGCCTTTTCTATTAGGGACGTCAAAACCAGGTCTTGTTTGGGAAACAGTTAACCTAGTAGCCTTTACCTCATAAGTTATTATCTACTCAAGCAATATTTGATTTTTGCTGCCTTTTAAGATGGTTATGATGATTGATGAAAGTTAGTATATAATAGGGATGAAAGTATTGAAGCAAAAGAAGAAAATGCTGGTCAGTAGCATTTTCTTCTTTTGCTTCAATATTTCATAGCCTTTTCCCGTTAGATGTTGTTTGCTGCTATGACTTGTGTTTCTGTATTTTCTCACAGAGGATCTCGGGGCGAAGTGGTGTTTCGAGGTACTACACAGCTTCCACTATCCGATCGGTGTGACATCGGACCTTGAGGGAAACATTATTGTCACTGATACAGGCAACCATGTTGTGAAGAAATTTAACCAATCAGGAGAATTCTTATTTGAGTTCGGCAAAGAGGTAATGTATTCTTACACACTTTTGCAATGTATTGGTAGGTTTTGTTCCTTTCATAAACAAGCTCTGGTTGTGTTGTCCTTTACAGGAAATGTTTGGGAAAACATTGAGACAAAAGAAAAAAATGCTGATAACCAGTTTAATCTTCTTGTGTCTGAATATTTTCTATGTAAGTAAAGGAAGTGTACACAAGTGGTCTCTTTCATGAGGTTCAGGGTTAGATCCCGGGCTGTGGAAAACATCCTTTCTGATTTTTGTCTCTCATCAATGTTTGGATAATTATAAATCAATGTGGGTAAGCAGCTTGAGGCCCAGAAAGGATGTTGCAGTAGGACTGGTGAGAGAAACAGAAGGAATCCATGGTTATGTGCTCTAGCTGCGCGATATGACCATAGGAGTAGTAGATAGAGGTGTTTAAATCAATTCAAGCAACCCTTTCCTAAGTAAGACCTGGTTTTTGACATCCTTAGAAATAATTAGGAAAACATTTAGAGAAAAGAAGAAATTGCAGAAAATCAGCAATTTCTCCTTTTCTTTCAATACTTTCTGTGCTATAACATACACATTTTATACTTTTCATTACAATTAATTGTGTTTTCTGCGATTCCTGTCTTATTATATAATTGAACTGGTATAAGTTTTTGCTGTTTTGGAAGGAATTAATAGATCAGGCAGCATATATAGTTATTGTCCTGCTATTGTCTTTCTATGGATTAAGAGTCAGTATTCTAAATTCCGTTATGGAATTGTGCAATAATCGACAAACATTCAATATTCACTTCTTTTATTTAACAAGAACAAGCAAATGGAAAGACAGCATGCATACAAAACGGTTTAAATAGCACATTTGAACCCAATATAAGGAATATATGAACATGACATTAATGGTTTAACCCTTTCCCAAACATGCCCTTGTTTTAATGTCTCTAATGAGTATGACTTTGGAAAGCATTCAGAGGAAAGACGAAAATGATATCAAATATGCATTTTCCTCTTTGCTTTCAATGTGTTCCATGTTACAGTTTCAAAGGTTATACAATGCTGTTTTTGTCAGCTGCTTTAGAAATTTAACTTTTGCTTAACACTTTACCACACAGTGACGCCTTTTGACTCCCCATTAGATAAATCCTTTGGAAAACATTGTGGAAAATGAACAAATTGCTTGTGAAAAGCAATTTCTTCATTTTCCACAATATTTTCTATCCAAAAAGTTATACAATTTTAGAATTTCATCAAATTAAGAATGTCGTCTGCAACTTCTTTCAAATTGGACTACCCCAAAATTGGTAATGGGTTAATGGGAAAGGGTTGAAGATAACACAATACTCAACTAAAATTCTGTTGCAAGCAAATATATAAGGTTAACCATGTCCAAAACAAAGATTAAGACTTAGTGGTTGGAGTCTTGCATTTCTACTTGTAAGAGTGAAGCTTTGATATACTATCGGAAGCGTAGGAAAACATTTGAGAGAAAAAGAAGAAATAATTGACAATCAGTAATTTCTTACTTTCCCTCAGAGTATATTTTCTTTGCAAAAACATGCAACCATTCAATTACTAGAGACATTTATTTTGACAGTAAATGCTGCTGAATGGCTTTAACCTTTTCCCAAAACAGGCCTGGTTTTGACATTGTTGATAAAATTTTAAATGCTTGGGAAAATTAAATATTGAGAGAAAGGTAAAATACTGATTATCAGCGTTATCTCCTTTTGCCTCAATATTTTCTTCATATCTTTATTAGCATCAGTTCTGTTATTTGCAGCAGCTTTCAAAATGGAACAGTCTGATTATTGTTGTTTATGAATCTATTAACAAGATCAGAACCTTTACCCCTTTAAATCTTTTGCACTTGTTGTATTGAGACAGTCACATTAGTTTCACTACCCCCCTCTCTGATAAGTACACTGATATCTCTGCCACGCTGCAGACACACGATCAAACAGCACATGTCCTACACCCATATCTCCCATCTCGACGTCCAGACGGGTAGCCTGCTCCTCGGGTAACAATGTCTCTGTCGCAAATAAAACACCCGCCAAGTTCTCTTCTGAATCGTCATAATCAGAGTCCCAGTCCATATCTTCTGTGTTGTCAAGCTGTTCCTGGCTGTACAGGTCAGGTATATCTTGATTGTGGTAATTAGATACGGCAGGTGCTCCACTAATCGTGTTTGTGTGGTCATGTTGACTGTGTGTGGGATGGTAGTTCTGGTTGTTTGTGGTAGTACTGGAGCTGTGTGGTTGTGATGTAGTGTTGATGGTTGGTTCAGTGTGTTGTATGTTACTGGTATGTAGACTGTGAGACATGTTGATGCTGGTGTCTGTAAGCTGGTGGACTGCAGGTTGTTGTCTGTAAGGTTGGTAGTCTGGACAGTGACCATCAGGGAACAATTGTCTGTTGGTGACTATCGGAGAGCTGTGATCGTCCGGGATGTGTCTATACTCCTGTAGTGATGCCACGATCGGTGTACTGATGGGTGACAGGAGGCGGGACAACGGCGAGGGTACAGGTGAGATGTGTGTCAGTTCTGGTCCTGGTAGAGATGACAGGATGGGTGAGACTAACTCATGTCTGGCCTGACTCTCCTCACCCACTGATGGGAACGCTGGCTGTATAGCGGACATGATCGCTGGCTGTATATACGGAGCTGGTACTGGCATGTCTTGGTGTGTCTGGTCATGATGATCTACTGACATCTGTTGTGTGTGATCAGCTGCCTGTACAGACTCACTCTGTATATCTTGTTGGTAGTCGGGGTTGAGGACCTGTTGTTGGTAGTCGGGGTTGAGGACCTGTCTGACTGTGTTGGCCATCTCCTGCACCTTGAGCCACTTCTGTAGTCTGTACTCTTTGTACATTCGCTTGATACCCTCGGCCACTGCTGTACGGATAAGTTGCTGGAAGGGTGGTACATCACAGTCACCTGTCACTGATATATGGGACAGATCGCTCTGCTGTTCTATATAGTGGTCTGGAAATAGAGCAAAAATAACAATAACAATATGTCATGTAACAATTATTCCTTTCCCAAGCAACAAAATTTTAGTGTTGTGCAATTTGAACGCCATTACAGATTATTGCCTAAAATGTGTGTTTTTGGGCCGTTATCGACATTGAATAACGAGAAGAAACCGGTCCGATATCGTGAAAACCGGTCTATATTCAGTCCGATATCGGACCGGTTTTGCACTCAAATATCCTCGATTTGATCCTTCAAAATAAACAATTATCTCTTTTCCCGCAAAATTCTCAACGTCTTACGTTAAATCAGCGACGTTCGCCTTTTGGCGCCAATTTATGACGTAACGTCGTTTTACCGACGTCACGCATAACAAAAAATTCTTGGAAGATTTATCAGAACAAAACAACAATGGCGGACATTTTCTTATCTCACCTCGGTTCATTTTTCGCACATATCAAGGGGTTTAGGGTAAGTAATCATTGGAATTTTATGCTTTTTATGCAATAATAGCGTCAATTCACGTATTTTTCGGTCGTTAACATTCGCAGAGGCCCAAGAAATACGTTAACGACCTCAAAAACGTGAATTAACCCTATATTACAAAATGGATTTTGATGAAGGTTATATGTGTGCCAAATTTAGCAGAGAAAACATTGATACTATTTATTATCAGCATTTTGTTCTTTTATCTTGATGTTTTCTCATTCCTTTTCTGTTGAGATATAACAATATGAGTTGAAAACTTTGTTTAACCCCAATAGATCAAATAATAGGGACGCCAACACCAGGTCTTGTTAAGCAAAGGGTTTAAAGAGTCCATTGACTGCTAAAATTAAACCCTTCTTCCGCCAAGAACACCTTTCTAATAAACAATTATCAAAGTTTCATTACTTTTAAAACATGAACAGTGTTCTTATTTCGTCTTTGAAATGTCTTTTCTGATCTTTCCTGAAGACAAAATTTGAAAAACTTTGTTGGGTTGTATGATGTCAACCTGTGGCAAGCCTGAGATTTCTGACGCAGTCAAGGCACGACATTTCTGTCATAAAGTGATATTCCACAACACATTTAAATGGTTTTCCGATAGATCCTATCGTCACCGCTTTATGACAGTGATTTGGGAGGAGTCAGGTCATGATATATCGTCACACCTTGGCAAATTTACGGAATTGATTGATCTTTAATTTTTCGGAAATCAATATTTCTCAATCCAAGCAATGATGTAAAAATGTTCAATTAATTGATTAAACCAATCAAGTGTAACAGATTGTTTATAAAATACTGTTTATATAGTGAATTTCCATGAATATGAGGCAAAATCAACTTCCCTGCTTGGTTCCAATTTGAAAGCTGTTACAGACAACAAATGGGTTTAAATCAATGAAATTTGTGCTATTAACTCTTTCGCTGCCAAATTTCCTGGAATTGTGCTATTTTCAGTGCCAAGTTTTTTTAAACTTCATAACAGGGCTTATCAGTTTATAATATAGTAAAATTATTATTTGATGCATTTTAACCTGAAACCCTCAGGAATGCTTCACGTTGAATAGCATACTTTTTATCAGGCAGTTTGATCAGATGACCCTAACCTTGACCTTGAATGACCTAATTAAGCTATTGTTTTGAAGTCGCCAAAAGGCGACATCGGCAGTCTCCTAATAGGTCGCCAAAAGGCGACATTGGCAGCGGAAGAGTTAAGGGGGAATGCTCCAGTTTTTCGGAACACTCGGTCTTTACTGTAGTAAATTAAATGTTTCGTACCAATATGTTTCGCTACCATATTTTTAATAATTTAATACATCATTACAATTTACCATTTTCGACGGTAAAAATGTATTTATTATGCGAAACTGGTTTCCTCAAGATGGAAATCGATTATTTAGAGCAAGACAGTTGTAAGTGTGTATGCAGTTACCACCATTTTGCGTCATTTTATTCATGTGTAGCTGATAAAAATCCTGTAATTCACTAATAAGTGCGCTGACCTATACATTTTCTTCTTGAATTATTACCAGGACATATTGCTTAATACAATGAGGGAGTTTCATCAAATTCTATTATGTAGAACTTAAAATATTTCCAAAAATATGCAAATTTTGACATAAAACACTCCAGCTTCATTGATCTAACCGAACACATGAGCATGCTGTTTTATACATTTACGCGGTTATAGAAGCACACATTTTGGGTTTTCTGATCTTATTAAATGTAAGACGTTACTTAAAATCCATTTTCCGGACTAAACGATGAATATACAGCATTTTATTAGCATTTTAGTGACCTTGGACAGATGCAAGAAATTGTGCATTTTTCCTATGTAGGGGTATGTGATACGAATGCCTATAAAATTCAAACAAGATTGCTGACCATCCATTTTTATTTTATTTTTCAATTGGTGATAACATGTAATTTCAATATACAAAATATAGATAAATTCTATTATTGGGGAAAAATTTAGGAAACTGGAGCATTCCCCCTTCAGCTTACAATTTTAATCTTTGAGATATGAAGTCAATATTTTCAGAGTGACTATTTGTAACAAAGAGTAAGATGGTTAATCCGGTCACCCAATCATTGATTTGGATTATGTTAAGTTTTCATGTGCAAGTGTCATATCTATATTTCTACTAATGCTTCTGCTTTGAAATTTTACAAATGCTTCTGCGGCCATAATATCAGCCTCTAGAAAAAGATTCATCACTCTGACATAATTATGATATAGTGGAACTCTACCGTTCCCAAACAAGACCAGGGCTCGTATTCACCAATGTGTCTAAATTGATTTTCTAAAGTAAAGTTACACACCAACCAATCAGACTGGCTGAGACATTTGTCTACATTTGTCCAGGCCACTCTGATTGGTTGGAATCTAATTTTACTTTAGAAAATCAATTTAGAAAAGTTGGTGAATACGGGCCCTGATTTTGATGTTTCTTATAAACAAGGCTTGGGAAAATATTGAGGCAAAAGAAGAAAATGCTTATGATCAGCATTTTCTCTTTTTGTCTCAATATTTTCTGTGCTATTTGGTACAGATGCTATTATTATTTGAATTCATTTTGTCGTCTGCAGCAGTTTTCAAATTGGACCAAGTTAAAATGTTGCTGTTTGAGAAAGGGTACCCTTTTCAGACTTAGAAATTCTTTTTTAATTTGTTAACATGCAACTGTCCTATATCTGGTTATTGCTTTCAAACTTTGCACATGCTTCTGTGACCATAATATCAGTTTCTATGCAAGGATGCATTACTCTGGCAATTTAAACCATTTTTAACTTAAAGGGCGACGGTAACAGATGGTCTAATTGCAAAAAATGAAATTTTTTGAAAAAATATGCAAAACTTTTGTGTTGACCACCTCGGGATGGTTAATAATATGCGATTCAGACAGAGAATGAGCCGAAATTACAAGACAGATAGCTGAATTTAGGGAGAATCCAAGCCTAAATTCAACCCCATCACTGATGGGGTTAGAATTATTTTTAAATTGTTGCGCATGCGCATACAGCGCGGACCATGATTCAAACGAGATTCATACTTAAATTTCAATATGACGTCATCATGTATGTTGTGACGTCATTTAAGAAAGTCGCATGTCCTACTGTTTTGACCTACTTTCGACATCGCTTCATGAATTTGGTATCAAATTGCGAAAAAATGAGTCATTGCTTCAATAGTTTCTCGTAATCATTTAATCAGGTCATATAAAGCTTAAAAAGTGTACATTTCGTTTGTATTTGACAATTTTTGGGTCCAAATCTGGGAAATAGTAGCTTTAAACTTAAAAAATCTTAGGTTGCAGTTTACTGTTACAATGTTATTGTTGAAAAGTGCCAATATAAGCTAAGGCCTTCATATTTATCACATGGATACCTCCTGTCAAGACCATGTTATATGACCTAGGAGTTTGACCTACAGGGTTTGTTACGAAAACTTTAAACCAGGTCTCTGTTTCTCGAAAATACGTAAGTACATTCTCATGCTCAAATCTGAGCGCTGTACTCAAATCACATGAAATCCATGTGCGCTTCAATGGAATATCCTTCAATGTGGGTGAGTATTCCATTGAAGTTGAGCATGAGTATGTACTGAAGATTTTTCAAGAAACCTGGGCCAGGTCTACTCTATCTTACAAACTTATTGAGATAGGCAAAGTGTCTACATGTGTTTGATAAATGCATACATTTGTATTTCCTGCTAAGACCTTGGATATGGGACCATGACCTTGTCCTTGTGAGCTTGGCTTTGCAATTTGACTTTCTGTGACAAATTTCAGTTAAGCCAAGTTATATTGTCTGTGAACTACTTTTTCTTGGATTTTATGTTTTTCAACATGTATCTTTTCCTGAATATTGACTGCTTTTGATGTGGTCCAATTTGAAAGCTCATGCAGACGACAAAATGGGTGTTGATAAAGATGTAATTAGTGTTTGATATAGGACAGAAAATATTGGCGCAAAAAGTCTCAATCCTTTCTGAATTCTTTTTCATTAGGGATGTCAAAACCAGGTCTTGTTTGAAAAAGGATTAAATAATCAAGAACCATCTTTAACTCTTTCCCAAACAAGACAGGGTTTTGACGTCCCTGTTAAAAATGTCTTGGGGAAACATTGAAACAAAAGAAGAAAATGCTGATGAACAGCATTTTCTCCTTTTGTCTCTTTATTTTCTGTGATATATTGAACAAAAATGTCCTTTTGGGTTACTTTGATGTTGTCACTTGCAGCCGCTTCCTAATTGGACCACCCTTAAATTGTGCTGTTTGGGAAAGGGTTAAAATATAGATTGAAAAGGATATACAGATACCCAGTAATTTTGTCTCAATAATATGCTATTACACTGATTTCACAAAGCAAATAACTAATTCCTTGATGATGCTTTATGAAAGCATTTGTGAAAATAGGTAGGCAAATGAAGAATATGTTGATTACCAAGGTTCTTTGCCTTAACCCTATCCCAAACAAGACCTGGTTTTGATGTTCCTAATAGAAAAGGAAGGCTTGGAAAAACATTGAAACAAAAGAAGAAACTGCTGATAACCAGCAGTTTCTCCTTTTGCCTCAATATTTTCTAAGCTATAACATACATATTTTCTCCATTTGATATGATGTATTTTGTCGTCTGCAACTCCTTTTGAATTGGACAGGCCTAAAATTTTGTTGTTTTGGAAAGGGTTAATATTACTAGTGCCAAGTTTTACTAAATCTAATTTGCCAGTATTCATTTTATGGTCTTTTACACAGCTTTCAATTTTAAACCTTCAGTTTTTGCTTTGATATTTTCATTTATAAGAGCTTTCGAAAGTGTCAAAAGGAAAGAAGAAAATGTTGAATCCCAGCATTTTCTCCTTCTCTTCCAATGTTTTCCATGCCACATTGAACGAGTTTTGAGTTATTCATAAATTTTTCATTTCGGAATATTCAAATTAATAAGACCTTGATGTCCTTAGTAGAAATACTTTGGTAAAACATTAAGAAAAGAGGAGAAATTGCTACAGCCAATATTTTCTTCTTTACCCTCATTATATCATAAGCTAAAAAATACATATTTCCCACTTTTTAAGATTAATTCATTTGTTGGAGCAAATTTTGTAAATGAAATACGAGTATGTGAACCATTCCACTACTCCTATTAGAAAAGGCTTGGGAAAACATTGAGACAAAAGAAGAAAAAGAACATTTTGCATCAACATTTTTGTAAATTTCTCCATTAATTTTGCTATCTGCTTCTTGGGAAAGGGTTTACTATTACCAAACAGCAAAATTTTATACTGATCCAAAGATGTTTTAGACAACAATTTCAAGTGAATTAACATTTTCCCAAACTTGTTCATTTTAGACTGCTCCAATTTGAAAGCCGGTGCAGATGACAAAATAAAATTAATCAATGACAGAGAAATTGATATAAAATTAAGGATGAAAAATATTGAGAGAAAAAGAAACTGTTGATCATTACCAATTTCTTCTTTACTCTTGATATTTTGGAAAAACTATGTAGTAGTCGTCAAAAATTGGGTCTTGTTTGAGAAAAAGTTTAAATATTCGGTCTTTCTGGTAAAAAAAGTCATAATGTTTTTGAAAGCCTTTATCATGTTGGTCAAAGGATAAGAAAGCCAACCCTTTCCCAAACAAGACTGGGTTTTGACATCCTTGGAAGAAAGGCTTAGGAATACATTGAGACAAAAGAAGAAACTGGTGATAACCAGCAATTTCTTCTTTTGCCTCAATATTTTCTGTAATATATTGTTATACAAATCCTGTCTTTATCAACATCCATTTTGGCAGCATCAGCTTTTTTAGAGGGAAAAGATTTTTTTTTTTGTTGTTTGGGAAAGGTTGACTTAACCCTTTCCCAAACTACGAAATTTAGGGTGATCCACTTCAAAAACTGCCAAAAAAGAGAAAATGGGAGTTATCAAAGACTGAATTTGTGTAAATTATGGCATAGAAAATATTGAGACAAAAGGAGAAACTGCTTGTTATCAGCAGTTTCTTCTTTTGTTTCAATGTTTTCCCAAGCCTTTCCTATTAGGGACGTCAAAACCAGGTCTTGTTTGGGAAAGGGATAAAGAATAAGAAAGTCAAAGTAACTTACCAAGAGCAATAATCTGCCTGACAGCTAGATCATGAGTGTACAGATGTTCTTGTAGTTCATCAATCGAGGGTAACAAATCCATGGTGTATTTTGTCACTAAATGTCTTATAGTACAAAACTAAAACTGAATGATAAACTTTTATGTTCAAATAGCGTTCTAAATTATCACTAAATGTCTCTTAGAAGTACAAAATTCAACTATCCTTTATCACCAAGTATATTTTCTAAAATGACAGTGAATGATTTAATATTTCTTTATTTGTAGAATGATAAAAGGCTATTTACATAGATAAGCCAGTTTCCACTCAATTTTGTGTAATCAAGGCTGATAATCAAACAGTGTCAAACTGTGAAATATGATCAAAAGATGAAGTGGGCTTAATTGATGGACACTTAATTGGGTAATAGTCACTCAATTAGATATCCACAGCTTAGTGCATTAATATTGTAACTGCTTTTATAATTAATTCTGTACTTACAGTGTTGTTGCATTATGTTATGTGGCCCTTTTATTGTATTGAATAGGGTATTAGGGACCCTAATATTGGACCCTTCTTATCAGTGATTTATGACAATGAACTAATGACAATTATAAATATATCACTCTTAAAACTGTCAAAGCCATGCATTGTGCCCATTGTTAGGGGGATATAGTTTATTTATTTATGATTTATAACTGAATAATTAAGTATGTAACTAAATAAACAGATACCAATATGGATGATTTATTAGGAAACATTATTGGTCATCTTTTCCTTTTGATTCAATGTTTTCTTTGCCATTTATTCCTTCCTTTCCCAAGCAACAAAATATTAGGGCTGTCCAATTTTAAAGCTGCTGCAGATGACAATATAAATTATATCAAAGGTACTAATGATATATGTTTAAGCATAGAAAATATTGAGGTTAAAGAAGTAATTAATGATTATCAAGCAATTTCTTCTTTTCTCTCAATGTTTTCCCAAACTGTTCCTGCTGGGGTCCTATTTGGCAATAAAATAGAATCTTAATTTCTGTTTGCTAATGGATTTTGTGTCTATTAGAATTTTTTTCTTTTCTCTCTTTGTGTCATTGTTTATGGAATGTCTGGTAAAAAGTTAACATATACAACTCATCATTAGCACTAAAAGGCCAAAGGCGAAATTTGAAAAGTACCACTAATTCCTAAACTTTGTTACATTTCCATTACAAAGACAGACTTAAGCATTTTGAACAGTTTAGAATTTTGAATTAATCCATACTTATGGAAATATTTGACAAAAATGTTCAAAATTATTTCCCTTGCATATGAATATAGAGTAAAATAATATTTGTAAATTATTTTCTTCTTGAAGCATAATCTTGAAATATGGCACAGTGAATCAACTACTTTGAAGTGTATTAACAAGTGTGTCTAATTAAATGCATTTCATATGGCTAGAAAGTGGTGTTTTTAATGATGGGTCATATACCTTAAGTCATTTGTAAGACAGAACAAATAATTGTTTAACCCTTTCCCAAACAACACCTAATAGAAAAGGCTAGGGAAAACATTGAAACAAAAGAAGAAACTGCTGATAATCAGCAGTTTCTCCTTTTGTCTCAATATTTTCTATGCCATATTATACACAAATTCTATATTTAATAACTTCCATTTTGTCATTTGTGGCAGTTTTTTGAGTGGATCACCCAAAAATTTTGCTGTTTGGGAAAGGGTTAAAAGCAAAGAATAGGAGAAAACTTCTTTAATCCATTCCCAACAATGAACGACTAGAGTGCTCTGATTTGAGTCTGGTCGACAATAAATGATGATAATTATGAAGGGATATTCACTCGGTCTTTTGATTATCGTGCAGGGGGTGGGATTGTTCCTACGTCAGTAGGATCCCGTCCAGGTGCCTGGCTAGCTGCACGCATGGCAGATTTCACATCCACTCTCCATCTCTTCCTGTCATGGATGTTGGTAATTGACAGGCCCCAATCTCTCGCATCTCTTTCTGCTAGTTCTTTCCAGGATGCCTTCGGTCTTCCAGCAGCTTGTTTTCCGGTGACTTCGAGTTGGTATGCCGTTTGGATTGCGCCATTGGATCTGTTGACATGTCCATACCAACGTAGTCGTCTCTCTCGTAAAACTATCGACAGGTTCTCAAGGCCGAGACGCACTAGTAGCTCGTTTGACCGGACAGAGGCTATGTCTTTGGGTTTTACGTTACACATCTGTCGAATCATAGCCCTGTCATTTCGTTGTAGGCGGTGCAGGTTTTGCTTTGTCAAAGCCCAGGTTTCACTGGCGTGGAGCATGGCGCTTCGTACACATGTGTTGTACACTCGGCCTCTGGTCTTGTGTGACAGGTGTCGTGATGTAAGTACTGGTGTAAGGTCCCTGAATTTCTTCCATGCAGTCTTGACCCATGTTATTGTGGCTAGATCACAACCCCGAGCTGCAGACAGAGTGTCCCCAAGGTAACAGAATGACGGTACAACTTCCAGGTTGTCGGCTCTGACTTTGACCTCGCTCTAGTTTAAACATATTTTATTCAGAAAAATATACATGAGTATACATTTACAATAAACATCGATGAAAAGGATTGGAACGAAAGCTTAAAGCTTATAAAGTTCCTCTCCCGTATGCGGATTCCGTAATCAATTGTATACTGTTTACAAATACAAATTCAGATTAAACTAGTTGGTACATTATTCAAATTGAAGAACAAATCAGAGATAATATAAATTGTTGGTATCATCTCAAAATAAGTAACTTAGTGCGTGGAATGCAAAGGACAAAAAGGGCAGAGTAATGACCGGGACGGTTAATCTGTTAAAGATACATGTACTGTTTCTGTTGCAGCCAATACTGTAATTTAAATGAGAATGGAATTTATGTAAATCTACCACTATCACGAATGTATGCATGTACAGCATCGAAAAGACGTTCATTTTCATTTTGTGGTATATTTCGGTCTCCGTATAAAATGGTATTGATGTTAACCACAGACAACTCGTTAAATGTCCTGACCAAGTCATGTCTTATCTCATTATAACGTGCGCATTCAAGAAAGAAATGATTATTTGATTCAACTTGTCCACACTCACATAAAGGAGAGTCGACAACATTTCTCAGAAAAAGATGTTGGCATAATAAACTGCAATTATTCCTCAGACGTGTGTGTATAACTTGAAGTTTTCTTTGTCCATAGAAGAAGAGCTTATTTGGTATTGGTTTATTTTGACTAAGAAGATATTTAAACGAAGAAACAGATTCAGCATCTTTGAAATTTTGCGGTAACGAATTCCATGAATTTATAACTGATGGTAAAAACGAGTTCTGATAATGATTAGTTCTACAAGCAATGCCGGTCAGATTTCCAGAGTTTCTAAAATTGTACCGTGTGCGATTTTCGACTGCTACAGGGACAAGGGAGGAAAGATAATTCGGTACTAGACCTTTTACCATTTTAAAAAATAAAACAAGTTTGTGTTTTCTTCTCCGATCCCTTAAAGTTTCCCACCCAGTTTCTTTGTTAAGGTTGTCTATTGATACTAGTTTTGTGCACCCAGTGACAATTCTAGCTGCCTCATTTTGTAACTTATCTAATTGATTTTTTTGTTGATCATTAATATTATCCCAGATCACATCACCATATTCAAGGATCGGCCTAATAAATGAAAAATATATAGTCTGCAGGGATAAACGATCCAATTTAAGTTTGAGACTCCGCATAACGTTAATTCTGTTCCAGGCTTTTTTAATGAGAATTTGAAAATGACAGTCCCATGTACCATCAGATGAAAAAGTAATACCCAGATGTTTGTGATGTTCAACTGAGGGAATTGGAACGTTGTCCATCCGTAATATAGGATGATCAGGCTTATTACGTTTACGAGAAATAATTAATGACTCGGATTTGGATGGGTTGAATTTAACCAACCACTTCTCTGCCCAGTCATTTACTTTGTTGATGTCCGCCTGTAGAGACTCACTTGCTTCATTAGGGTTTTGTACTATGATTGAGAGACTAGTGTCATCTGCAAAAAGATTAATATTAGTTCTTATGTCGTTAACAATATCATTAATATAAACTAAAAATAAAAGAGGGCCCAGAATAGAACCTTGGGGAACTCCAGCCTTGATTTCACACAACTGAGAAGTTCCTCCAGGTAATACTACTCTTTGAACCCTTCCATTTAAGTAGTTTTGTAAAAGAGCTGACAAGTTTCCTTGAATACCAGCTGACTCCAGTTTAAAGATAAGACCTTTGTGCCACACTTTGTCAAAAGCTTTACTGATATCAAAAAAGACAGTGCGAATTTCAAGTCCATCATCAAGAGCTTTGCATATGTTATTATACAGATAAGTTAACTGATTTACTGTTGAATCACCTGGTATAAATCCAAATTGAACTGGAGTTAAAAAATTAGTCTGATGCAAATGATTATAAAGATGTTTATACACTAATTTCTCAAATACTTTTTCTAGAGAATTTAAAAGGGAGACCGGTCTGTAATTAGACGGAAGTGAATTGTCGCCTCCTTTGAATATTGGACAGACATTAGACATTTTCCATGATGAAGGAAATACACAATTCTTAAGACAAAGGTTAAAAAGATACGAAAGAGGTGTAGCTATTTGGTTAGCTGTTTCGCGGAGAACCCTATTATTAATTCCATCTGGTCCACAGGCTTTACCTATCTTAAGGGTGTTCAATACATCTAGGACTTCATTTCTGGTTACCTCGAATGATTGTAAAGGGTCTCCAGTAAACTGAGGATAATTATCAGGCAAAGCATGATTAGAATCATCAATAAATGATTGCTCGGCAAAGAAAGTATTTAAAACATCTGCCTTCTCATCATCCTCAATGACAGTTATTCCTGTTAATGGGTCAAAAATTGGAGGAATTGATGTACTTGATTGGGTTGACATAAAACCTTTTAAAATTTTCCACCAGTCTCTAGAATTAAAATTACCTGACCTTAGTTTGGATGCTAAACGGTCAATATATTCCTGTTTTGTAGATTTGATAAGAGCTATGACTTCGTTCCTTATTCTTCTAAATTTTGTCCAATGAAGCAAATTATTTGATTTCTTGGCTTTTCGATATGCCCTCTTCCTTTGCCGAATTTTTTGTTTTATTAAACTTGTAATCCAGGGTGACCTCGCTCTGTGGTCTGCCATCGATTGGACAAGCAGTTCCCTGACATCTGGCACATCTGAAATCTTGATTCGCTGTCAGTCTCTTGAGCCCGCTGCATAAAAATATTTGTTTACAATATGATATACTCTATTGAGACAACAGAAGAAAATACTGATAATGGTTTTCTTTTGTCTCAATGTTTAACTATCATTAACCCATTACCAGATGGCAAAATTTTAGACCTGTCCCAATTTAAAGATGTTGCAGACAACAATTTCAAATGAATGGAATTTTAAATATTTTGGTCTTCCAGGGTAGAAAACATTGTGAGAAATGAAGAAATTGCTTGTCACAGGCAATTTCTTCATTTTCCACAATGTTTTCCAGAGCATTTATCTCACGGGGCGTCAAAAGGTGTCATTGTGTGGGAATGGGTTAAGCGGAGATGGCTTAATCTATTTCTTCATTTTGATACTTTTGATGCTTGATAAGGTAAAGGCTTTGGAAAACTTTGAAGAAAATGGTAAAATTGCCTATCATTAGCAATTTCCTCAGGAATCGGCCTGTTAGTCCGTTAGTCTGTCCGTCGGAAAAATGCGACCAGAAAAATGTCCAGACAAGTCCTACAGTTTCTGTCTAATTTCCTGCATAATTGGCTGAAGTGTTAATTGGGACCTGTAGAATGATGTACAAGATGCAGATTTTGCAAAAATTCATGATTTTTGAGTTACAGTCCCTGATTTGACAAAACAGTTGTCCAGAGTGTAGTGGTGGGGTTATTTTTTATCACCTTTAGTGATAGATTTCTAGTTTCCCACAATTTTCTACAGACAAAGACAAAAGAGTGGTTAATTTAAAAAAGGGAGGGGGTGGATTTAAAACTTAACCCTATCCCAAGCAGGATCTAGTTTTGCCGTTTAATATAAAAACATATTGGGAAAATATTGAGACAAAAGAAGAAAATACTAGTAATCATCATTTTCCCCCATTTGTCTCAATAATTCCTAAATCAGAAGTTTAGCAATATCAATCAATCAAGTGTTTGTATTTACAGTTATCTATGAAGCGGCCCTCAGCTGTAGTTGTGAATGAGCGCGGAGACATATTTGTGAAGGACGATGTTTGTATCCGGAAATTTGACAAGATGGGTACACATGTGCTTGATATCAAGAGAAGTAAACTCAAGAAACCATTTGGTAAGTACCAGATTGGCAATTACAATGCCACAACCCATTGTGTGGACATCCCTAATGGGTAAAGTTTTGGAAAACTATGAGTCAAAAGAAGCGATGCTGATAACCAGTTCTTTGTCCATTTACCTTTTAAGCCTTTTGGTGTTTGGGAGTGAATAAAGTGAAAAAAGGGACAGGAAAGTTAAAAGTGAATTATCATGAATAGAATACCAGAGAAAAAAATCAATTTCAAGTACTAAAATACCATAAGTGATGTAGATGCATAACCTGAGATAGAAAAAATTGAATTTAAGAGAAGAAAAATTTTACCCTTTCCTCAATATCCTTGGAATGCAAGCAATTGAACCCAAAAGCCGGTTGTCATATTGGATTCTCATAGAAAATCATTTTTAAAGGTGGAGAATACATTCAGAAACATTTATCAAAGTTTTTCTAATTTTTAGCGAGCCGGGACTTAATGTCAGGGGAGCTAATGTCACAGCCCTAGTGTTGGCGTCGCGTCCTGTCCCATCGCATCTTCACTTGAAAAACTTTAACCTGGTCTATATCTCAGGCACTTTTAGAGATACAGCCTTGATATTTCATACATAGATACATCTCGACAACACCTTTCATTTGGGACCATGACTTTTGATCTAGTGACCTTGACCTTGGAGTTTGACCTACTTTTGAAAAACTTTAACCTGGCCTATGTCTCAGGCACTATTAGAGATACAGCCTTGATATTTCTTACATAGATACATCTCAACAAGACCTTTCATTTGGGACCATTACCCTTGACCTTGGAGTTTGACCTACTTTTAAAAAAATTGCTGTTTTTGTGACAAGCACCTGTTTAGGCGAGCTACATTGTCCGCGAACAACTCTTGTTTGGATAAAACACAATTTGAATGTTGTTGCAACAACTTGATGATTTTTATCATATTAGAACAAAATGGACTTACTATGCTAAAGTGTAAGATTTTACATGAAAATAATGGATGAATCCACTATTTTTCATGTAAATCTTTTTAATAAGCCTTATTTATGATCTTCAAAACTGATGATGGAACTAGAAGCAATTTTTTTAGCTCGCCCGGGACGATAGTCTCGGAAGAGCTATTGTCATACCCCCGGATGTCGGCGTCGGCGTCAGCGTCGGCGTCAGCGTCCGCAAAAACTTTAACCGGCCCATATCTCATGCCCTGTTAGAGATACAGCCTTCATATTTTACCTGTGGGTACCTCTAACCAAGACCTTTAATTTGAGACCATGACCTTGTGACCTTGACCTTGGAGTTTGACCCACTTTTTGACCGTTTTAAAAAACTTTAACCTGGCCTATATCTCATGCCATATTACACCTACAGCCTTCATATCTCACATGTGGATACCTCTAACCAAGACCTTTAATTTGAGACCATGACCTTTGACCTTGTGACCTTGACCTTGGAGTTTGACCCACTTTTTGACCGTTTTTAAAAACTTTAACCTGGCCTATATCTCATGCCATATTACACCTACAGCCTTCATATCTCACATGTGGATACCTCTAACCAAGACCTTTAATTTGAGACCATGACCTTTGACCTTGTGACCTTGACCTTGGAGTTTGACCTACTTTTAAAAACTTTAACCTGGCCTAAAAAAACTTTAACCTGGCCTATATCTTATGCCCTATTGCACATACAGCCTTGATATTTCACATATGGACACCTCCTACTAACACCATTCACATTTGACCATGACCTTTGACCTCATGACCTTGACCTTGGAGTTTGACCTACTCTTAACCCTTTCCCAAACGACAAAATTTTGGGGTGATCCACTTCAAAAACTGCCAAAAATGACAAAATGGTAGCTATAAAAGACAGAATTTGTGTAAAATATGACAAAGAAAATATTGAGACAAAAGGAGAAACTGCTGGTCATCAGCAGTTTCTTCTTTTGTTTCAATGTTTTCCCAATCCATTTCTATTAGGGACGTCAAAACCAGGTCTTGTTTGGGAAAGGGTTAAAAAACTTTAACCTGGCCTATATCTAATGTCTTTTTACACCTACAGCCTTGATATTTCACATATGGACACCTCCTACCAACACCATTCACATTTGACCATGACCCTAGACCTTGTGACCTTGACCTTGGAGTTTGACCTACTTTTAAAAAACTTTAACCTGGCCTATATTTCATGTCCTTTTACACCTACAGCCTTGATATTTCACACATGTGTACCTCTTACCAACATGATTCACATTTGACCATGACCTTGGACCTTGTGACCTTGACCTTGGAGTTTGATCTACTTTTAAAAAAACTTTAACCTGGCCTATATTTCATGTCCTTTTATACCTACAGCCTTGATATTTCACACATGTACACCTCCTACCAACATGATTCACATTTGACCATGGACCTTGTGACCTTGACCTTGGAGTTTGACCTACTTTTAAAAGACTTTAACCTTGCCTATAGCTCATGTCCTTTTACATCTACAGCCTTCATATTTCACATATGGACACCTCCCACCAAGACCTTTCATATTTGACCATGACCTTGGACCTGGTGACCTTGACCTTGAAGTTTGACCTACTTTTAAAAACTTTAACCTGGCCTTTATCTCATGTCCTTTTACACCTACAGCCTTGATATTTCACACAATGACACCTCCTACCAACACTTTTCACATTTGACCATGACCTTGGACCTGGTGACCTTGACCTTGGAGTTTGACCTACTTTTAAAAAACTTTCACCTGGCCTATATCTCATGTCCTTTTGTACCTACAGCCTTGATATTTCACACATGGATACCTACCAACACGGTTCACATTTGACGGTGACCTTGTACCTTGACCTTGGAGTTTGACCTACTTTCAAAAAACTTTAACTTGGCCTATAACTCATGTCCTTTTACACCTACAGCCTTGATATTTCACACACGGACACCTCATTCCAACACAGTGCACATTTGACCATGACCTGTGACCTTGTGACCTTGACCATGGAGCTTGACCTACTTTTACAAAATTTCATTTTGGGCCAGGACCTTTTTACCTTGACCTAGGAAATGACTTTTCTTTGTGACAAGCTCTCGTTTGGGCGAGCTTTATTGTCCGCGGACAATTCTTGTTGAAATTCCTTATTACATGTTCTGTTACACAGTATATTATCTATAATCTGCCATAATCACCACTTTTCAATGAAAACCTTGTGATTGCAGCTTAAAGCAAGCTGCAGTTACGAGGTTTTTGTTGAAAAGTAGCAATAAACTTGTTTCAGGACTAGCCATGACCCCAGCCAAGTTACTATTGGTGCTTGAAACACACCACACTAACCCAACTTTGATCCACATTAGTCAGGATGGGGAAAAGGCTACAGAGTACATCTATTCACCCCTCATTAACTGTCCCCCACAGTCCAAGTGTAGATTCATGGGGGTGTCAGATAATAGTGTCATTGTTAGTGACTTAGGTAGGTGCCAGGAGCTTTATGTCTTCTCATTTTGCGCCTTAGCTGTCAACTAGAGTTAAAACACAATTCATTAGATATCTTCCCACATTATCTCCTTTTGACTCCTCTAAAGATAATGGCTTTGGAAAACATTGTGGTAAATGAAGAAATTGCTTGTGACAAGCAATTTCTTCATTTCCCATAATATTTTCTACCCCAAATGACCAAAAACTGCTATATTTCATTTGCTTAAAATTGTCGTCTGCAACATCTTTCAATTTGGACCACCCTAAATTTTTGTCGTTTGGTAATGGGTCAAGATAAGAATTGTGTACAATATTGCACAGGATTTGACAGGAAGTATGTAGGCAAAAGGAAAAAATGCTGATTAACAAAATTGTAGCTTGCCAAGAATATAGCCAGGAGAGTGTATGTCACAGCCCTAGTTATGTCGGCTTCAGTTACATTTGAAAAAGGTGTTTACATTTTAATCAGTTCAATAATAGCTTTTCTGGCAGAAGATATAATTATGTGTCCCACTTGTAGTGGAGTTTTAACCGTTTTTGGACTTAAAAATTCTTGGTTAAGTTTTTATGTGCAACTGTCATATATCTGTGATATCTCTGTTTCTGCTAGAGTTGTTGTTTGCACATGCATCTGTTATCATAATATCAGCCTTTAGGCAAAGATTCATGACTATGACTTGATTTAGTGGAATTTTAAATCTTTTCGGACTTAGAATTTTTTCACTATCCAGCACTTGATAGTAACGCTATGCAGTCCTTTGATTGCTCTTGTCTTATTAGTGGTGTCAAAACCTAGTCTTATTTTGGGAAAGGGTTAAGTATTAGTCTATGTGCTGAAAAATGTTGAAATATTTTCTATATGTTTATTTAGGTTTAAGTCAGATCTATATCACAAGTCTGGAGGGAGTGTTTCTGAAGATATTCGGTGGTTATGGTGCAGAGCCCACAATGTTTTGGGAACCTTCAGGGATCTCCGTGGACAAATATGGAAATGTGTTGATTGCAGATAGTAAACACAATAGGATTCAGGTGAGAGATTATAACCCATTCCCAAACAGTGCTGCTTTTTTGACACCCTGAAAAATAAAGGCTTTGGGAAATATTATGGAAAATGAAGAAATTGCTTGTGACAAGCAATCTCTTCATTTTCCACAATGTTTCCCCCACAAAAAGACAGAAAAATATTCAATTTCATTCACTTGAAATTATCGTTTGCAACATCAGAATTTGGACTGGTCATAATTATCTCTTTCGATTGTTGATCGCGGATAGTAAACACAATAGGATTCAGGTGAGAGATCAGATAAGTTTAATTTCTACTTGAGTCGAAGTAAAAAGCTGGTCCGGTTATTATCAATGGATATCAAAAAATTCAAAAGATAGGGTTTTAAAATAGATAGTTATGGAAATGTAGAGAAAGATATTGACTTTGATTAGTATGCGTAAATGAACTTTATGCCAATTTTAAATGAACAGAAGTTATATAATTATTCATATGACTTATTCATACAATACTTGTATATAATCATACACCCCCCAACAAAGTTTGGCGGTTGTATATGAATTTGGAGGAATCACCATGTCTGTCAGTGAAAATTTTCAAGAACAATCAATATGACATGGGCATTTGCATGAAGCGGTTTCATTGCTCTCTGAGGTCAACCAAGGGTGATGATTTGACTTTGAAATCCGCCAGGCGGTGATTAGTACGCACCGCGACAGTTCTTGTTAGTATATCTTTGACTTTGTGCTTCCTGTTTTCTATTTAATCAAGATTGTATTTTGTAATAATGTAGGACGTTTTGGCCATGGACGTTTTGGCCACAATATATTTCAAGGTAGGACCTTTTGGCCAAATATTAATTAAATTTAAATATAAATAATTGAGAAAATTCATTCTTATTTTTTTCTTAATATATCATTTTTATTATCAAAATGTCTAAATGTACAACTATGACAAGACAACTATAGAATAAATTTAATTGGTTGAATTCTTTTTTTCCTTAAAAAAATTTTTTATGGCCAAAAGGTCCTACCTTGTGAAATATTGTGGCCAAAACGTCCGTGGCCAAAACGTCTGTGGCCAAAACGTCCGTCCACCATTTTGTAAATATTCTTACAGATGTTCCGGTATGATGGTTCCTATACTGGTTTATTGAGTCTAGATGTTCCTATAGTCCGACCATCAGGCATTCACTTTACTGCTGACAACAGACTACTGGTGGTTAACTTTCTGGACCATCTTATTAAAGTATACAAGTTTGACTAGCAGAACCAGTGATTGAAGGATGTCTTACCTACCCCGGTGAAGAGTAATGAAGGCATTTCATTGTTTTTGTTCCAAAATATCGTAACTACAGCTTGTTTATAAGCAAACAGAGATCTGGAAATGTGATTCTTAATTATACCCCCGCAAACAAAGTTTGGAGGGGGTATACTGGTTTGAAATTGACATTTAACCCTTTCCCAAATGACAAAATTTTAGGGTGATCCACTTCAAAAACTGCCACAAATGACAAAATGGATGTTATTAAAGATAGGATTTGTGTAAAAATGGCACAGAAAATATTGAGACAAAAGGAGAAACTGCTTGTTATCCGCAGTTTCTTCTTTTGTCTCAATATTTTCCAATGCCTTTTCTTTTAGGAACGTCAAAACCAGATCTTGGTTGGGAAAGGGTTAAGATTGATTTGGACACAGCTTGTCCTGTGCCTACATGTGAGTGCAGACTGAACAGGATCTGTACTGTTGTCTGACAGACTTTATTTCATTAACCCTTTCCCAAACAAGACCTAATTTTGACGTCCATAGAAGAAATGGCTTGGGAAAACATTAAGACAAAAGAAGAAACTGCTGTTAGCCAGCAGTTTCTCCTTTTGCCTCAATATTTTCTATACTCTAATGTGTGCAAATCCCATCTTTATCTACACCCTATTTTGTCATTCGCAGAAGTTCTAACGCGGGAACAGTCCTGATTTTTGCTGTTTTGGAAAGGGTTAATGCAGAAGTGAAAATCATAAGAGATTAAAATGGATCTTGATTATACTGTGCATATATGTAGAATGGTCTCGTGTGCATATGTTCAGATTGTTCTTGAGTCATGTTGTTTTCACATGCTATATGGACCATTTCTCCATTTGTCAAGTTAAAAACAATTCTGTTACTGTGTTTAATGATGTAGCCAGGTGCTAACATATTCCATGTTTGTGATTATGTATAATAGTTTGTGTGATAAAAATTGTTGGAAAAGATAAATATCTTTTTTCAATGTCCATTATGTTTCTTGTTATCAATTTGTATGCATTTATGATATGAATTACTTCAACCCACTTCCAAACATGCCTTGGTTAAATTGACTTAACTGTAATAGCACTAGTCAGTATTAGTTTGGTTTTGTGATAGAATGTTGTATGTCTTGTTATTTTGTTAGCACACATTGAGATGAAGTTTTATCTTGGTCATAAATATTTGTGACCCATCATGCTAACTGGGAACCTTTATGAAGCCCTGAAAATCAAATTTCAAGAAACGAGCTAGAGCCAGCATAGGTCAAACGGATGTCATATTTGAAAAACAAAAATATTGCAAGATAAGAGAAAATATTTTCAATTTAAAAAAAATTCCCTAAGGGTGAAAAATTTCTATCCTGGTCATTCTGCTCAGTTTGGGAAGACTGACTGGGGACAATACTTTTCACACTTACCCCTCTCCCCCATAAGGTCCTTTTAGCATGACGGGTCATATTTACATTCCAGGGGATTGGGGTAGCAGTGATATTTTTGTACTTGTCTGGTTATAGCTTAGTTAAAAGTGGCTTTTATAGCATTTAAGACCAACATGGACCCAGATCAGCCTGTGCATATAGAGACTTATCAGTATCCCTATCATTCTCCTGTAAATGCATCATAATGTTTAGAAACTATATGCAAGCTGAATTGACCCTTATCATATTATGTGCTTGTACAAGCTGATCTAGATCCATATGTCTATCAGTCTCTTTTAGTCATATCTCAGCTCATTGATTTCCTTCTTGTGTTCAGTTAACCCTTTCCCAAACAAGACCTGGTTCTGATGTCCCTCTTAGAAATGGCTTGGGAAAACATTGAGACAAAAGAAGAAACTGCTGATAATCAGCAGTTTCTCCTTTTGTCTCAATATTTTCAGTGCTATCTAATAAACAAATACTATCTTTAACAACATCCCTTTTGTTGTCTTCAGCAGTTCTCAAATAGGACCGCCTTAAAAAATTTCCGTTTGGGAAAGGGTTCAGGTTTATCATTATGGTCAGTAAAAATTATGTGTTCAGTAGGTTGCTATTGTTTGTAGATAGTGTTGTATTTTTGATAAATATTTTTGTATCCAATTTGTTAGCTGATATTGAACAAATCTTCTCTAGACTCTGTGTTGTCAAATATAGGACCATATTATGAGAGGGGGTATATTCTGTTTTTATCGGGAGACAGGGCGGAGCCTTGTAAACAGTTCATTACATTTAAGCTTGAGGAGAAACAGTCTTCTTGATTTGCGGTAAAACGTTGGTATTATTGCAAAACATTATAACTACAGAGTGAATCAAGCTGTAGTTACGAGGTTTTATAACAACACATTTTACAATCGCACATTCTTTCAATTTCAAAATGTGTTCATGCTTGTGCCACACATTTTTTTAGCTCACCTGAGCACAAAGTGCTCAAGGTGAGCTATTGTGGTCGCTTTTTGTCCGTCGTCCGTCCGTCTGTCCATCTGTCCGTCCGTCCATCTGTCCGTCCGTTCACAATTTCTTTCAACATCTTCTCCTCCTAAACCATTGGACCAATTTTGATCAAACTTGGCAGGAATGTTCCTTGTGTGACACTTTCCAAAACTTGTTTGTGAATTTTTGATTTGTCAAAAAATGTTGGCGTGGCAGGGAGAAAGGGGCTTTTCGGACTAGAAATCATAAGAAAATTCTTTAAAAATCAACCATTGGGCCCAATTGAACCAAACTCGGCAGGAATATTCCTTGAGTCACTCTTTTCAAAATTTGTTCACAAATTTTTATATTATTCAAAAAATGTGGGCGTGGCAGGGAGAAAGGGGCTTATCAGACTTAGAGAAATCATAAGAGAATTCTTTAAAAATCAACCATTGGGCCCAATTGAACCAAACTAGGTAGGAAAGTTCCTTGATTCACTCTTTTCAAAATTTGTTCACAAATTTTTACATTTGTCAAAAAATGTTGGTGTGGCAGGGAGAAAGGGGCTTATCGGACTTGGAGAAATCATAAGAAAATTCTTAAAAAATCAACCATTGGGCCCAATTGAACCAGACTTTGGGGGAATGTTCCTTTTATGACTCTTTTCAAAATTTGTTCACAAATTTTTACATTTGTCAAAAAATGTGGGTGTGGCAGGGAGAAAGGGGCTTATCGGACTTAGAGAAATCATAAGAAAATTCTTTAAAAATCAACCATTGGTCCCAATTAAACCAGACTTTGCAGGAATATTCCTTGAGTCACTCTTTTCAATATTTGCTCACAAATATTTACATTTGTTAAAAAATATGGGCGTGGCAGGGAGGAAGGGGCTTTTCAGACTTAGAGAAATCGTAAGAAAATTCTTTAAAAATCAACCGTTTGGCCAATTTAAATCAAACGTAGCAGGAAAGTTCCTTGAGTGACTCATTTCAAAATTGTATCGTGAATTTTTGATTTTATAAAATGTATATGGGTTGGGGAAATTTTGTGCATTGAAAATTATACTTTACTGCGGGTTGTCACAGAGATACTTAGTTTTCTTCAAAACTGTTTGGCCTAGAACCTTGAAACTTTGTGTTAGACCTCATGTTATGAATGGCTTTCAGAATACACAAGACATCATCACTACACATGGAAACTAATCCCTATATTGTTGGTTCTACATTTACAAGCCAATTTTGAACCATTTACTTTGGGAATCATACAAGCTGCAGATAAGAGGAGATGATAGCTTTTTAGCTCACCTGAGCACAAAGTGCTCAAGGTGAGGTATTGTGATCGGTCGTTGTCCGTCGTCCGGCTGTCCGTCCGTCCGGCCGGCCGGCCGTCCGTCCGTCCACAATTTCTTTAAAGATCTTCTTCTCCCAAACCAGTGGACCAATTTTCTTGAAACTTGGCAGGAATGATCCTTGGGTGAAGGGCTTTCAAAGTTGTTAAAAGAATTTGATTCCATCAAAGACTCTGGCTGCCGCGGCATGAGAAAAGGGGAAAATAGCCAACTCTTTTAAAAATCTTCTTCTGCCTAACCAGTTGGCCAATATTCTTGAAACTTCACATGAATGATCCTTGAGTGAAGGGCTTTCAAAGTTGTTAAAAGAATTTGATTCCATTAAAGACTTTGGCTGCCGCGGCATGAGAAAAGCGGAAAATAGCCAAATCTTTTAAAAATCTTCTTCTGCCTAACCAGTCAGCCAATATTCTTGAAATTTCACATGAATGATCCTTGAGTGAAGGGCTTTCAAAGTTGTTAAAAGAATTTAATTCCATCAAAGACTCTGGCTGCCGCGGCATGAAAAAAGGGGAAAATAGCCAAATATTTTAAAAATCTTCTTCTGCCTAATTAGCAAGCCAATATTCTGGAAACTTCACATGAATGATCCTTGGGTGAAGGGCTTTCAAAGTTGTTAAAAGAATTTCATTCCATCAAAGACTCTGGCTGCCGCGGCATGAGAAAAAGGGGAAAATAGCCAAATCTTGTAAAAATCTTCTGCCTTCAACTAGTTGGCCAATATTCTTGAAACTTCCCAGGAATGATCCTTTGGTGAAGGGCTTTCAAAGTTTTTGAGAGACTTTGATTCCATCAAAGCCTTTGACTTCCACGACATGAGAAAAGGGGAAAATAGCCAAATCTTTTAAAAATCTTCTGGCTTACTACATGTAGTGGGCCAATATTCTTAAAACTTCACATGAATGATCTTTGGGTGAATGGCTTTCAAAGTTGTTATAAGAATTTGATTAATATCAAAGCTCTTAGTGCAGTGGCATCAGAAAAAGGGTAAAAGAGCAAACTCTTTTGAAAAGGCTGAATTTTGTTTCATTCTTTTGAAAAACTAAGGAAAATGGGCTTTATTGCAAAATTCTTAATTTGCTGCTATACAGGTCAAAATGTTTATTTCAACAAGGCAAGAAATTTCAGGTGAGCGATCTAGGGCCATCATGGCCCTCTTGTCAAAAATCAACATGTTGTTTCAATATTCATCAAATCCTATGTAATTGGTGATCATTTCAATCATCTGCTTGAAAAGATTGATACATTCTACATAGTGTTACTGTTTGGATATGAATAATAAATTTAGAGTGCTATTTCTATTTCTCTTATCTATTTCTCTTATCTGTTGCTCTGGCTGTCTCTATGTTTATCTTATGTAAACAAATAAGAAGGGATTAGCTTAGCTTATCAGATGTTGATCTTTTGCTATATTTTTTTCAAATAACAGACCAAATCTTGTAAATTGTGCTTATAATTTGTTATAATGATATATCATAAATGATCATCTCTAACAGATCAGTATGCTTTGAAAATTAGCCCTATGATGTATATTGCGAAATCAAAAAATAACATCAACCATTGCAAATTCATACCCAACTTTACAGGATCGATGCGAACAAAATTATTCCCTATTTGTTTCCAAACAGAAAGCCCTTAGTTTGATGCCTTTGAATTTGACCTAATTGCTATTTTCACTCTTGTCATCTTGATTCAGGTGAGCGATTTAGGACCATCATGGTCCTCTTGTTCTTTTATATGAACCAAGGTATCCAGAAGTAAACTCGTCGAATAACTTCTTTGCATAGCCACACCCTGAAAGGTGAATAAAAATGTAATGTATATATTGGAAGGGTCTAAAGTTGTGTCATTTTGGAAATGATTGAGGTCAGTCAAATTAATTGTGATAAATATGTTGTGTGTAGATAGTGTTGTATTTTTTTGATATTTTTTGTATCCAATTGTTAGTGAACAAATCTCTAGTCTCTTACAGAGCAACAGAAATAAAGGGGTTAGGGCGTTCTAATTCTTTTATTTTATATCCAAACCCTATGTTGTGGGTACTCATTAGAATCGTCTCATTGAGACGATTTTAATGAGTACCCACAACACAGGGTTTGATGAAGAATGATGTTTTGCATTTTGAAAAGCTCTTGTCTGTTGCTCTGGTATCTTACATATTCAAATATATTGTATATTGACAAGCACAAATACATTGTAATGAATGTCTTGATTTAGCCCTTACCCCAAAAGAATTTAAGGATTCTAGTTATAAGAGTTGCCAATGACAAAATCAGTCCTAACTTACATTATTTGTATCCTATAGCTAAGGGAACCTGGAAAAAAGGATGATTTTCAGCATTTCCTCCTTTACTTGCAAATGTTTCTGATCCCAGTTGAGGCACCAAATGGTGTCAATGTTTGGGAAAGGGTTAAAGGGGCCCATTCTAGATTTTCAGGAATTGTAAAAACATGGGGACAGTCCGAGTTTGCATTGTTTTTTGTTGCATACATTATCTGGGACCAAAAAGAATGGACTTTGGATTCTGGTACCAAATGTTTCTCCTCCTATCAAGGTCCAGTTTAACAAAATGTTACTATGATTATGAAGGTAAAGTTATACAAGAGGACCATGATGGTCCTAAATCGCTCACCTGAACCAAGATGGCACCAGCCACAGTCTTGTTTGAATTCATTAATATTTTTACTATAAGACTGAAAACAATCTTATGGTCACCAACTTTGTGTCCAAATCTTGTCTGGATTGGTCAATATTTATGGTTGTTAGTGTACAAACAAATTTAAAAATAGCATTTCTTTTTGAATTCAAAGGCAGATAACTCACTTCTAGTCCAATTATGCTGAAATTCAAAATTATCCAAGATCCTATGGTAACCAACAAGTTTCGTCCTGATTGGTCAATATTTGTGGTTTTTAGGGTAAAAACAAAGTCAAAAACGGCAAATTTTGTCAAATTCAAGGAGGGCACATAACTCTAGACTTTAACTCATTTGAGATTTTTTAGTAACTAAAACTGTGTCCAAGTATCGTTTCGATTGTTGTATATTTGTTAAGCCGAGCCTGGATAGCTCAGTCGGTTACATGGGAGTCTGTCAATCCAGGGGTCCCGAGTTTGAACCCCGGCTCGGCCAGTATCCATTCTGACATTTGACAAAAGTCATTTGTCTCTCACCAATGGGTGTGAATCATCTATGTGAGAGAACAGCTGGAGGCTCAGTTTGAATATTGTGGTTGTACTGGTGTGAGAAATACCAGGAACCCACGATTAGGTGCTCCATAGAAGTTGAAAATGGCGTAAAACCCCAATAAATCAATCAAATATTTGTTAAAACTAAGTCAAAAACAGCAGTTTTGTCAAATTCAATGGCAGCTTAATCATGACTTTCTGATCTGATCCGTCGGAAATTCAAACTCATATGAGATCTTATGATGACCAACACTGTATCGTAGTTTTGCCTTGTAAAAAAAGTTAAAAACAGTCAAAAACAGCAATTTTGTCAAATTCAAGGGCACATAACTCATAACTTTCTACTCTGATTAGACTAAAAATTAAATTCATTCGAGATCTTATGGTTACAAACATTGTGTTCAAGTTTTGCCTTGATTGATCAATAATTGTAGATGCTAGAGTGTAAACAAAGTCAAAAATAGCCAAAAACAGCAATTTTGTCAAGGGCACATAACTCATGACTTTCTGGTCCAATCAGACTGAAAATCAAACTCATCCAAGATCTTATGATTACCAACATTGTACCAAAGATTTGTTTTGATTGGTCAATATTTGTAGATACTAGGGTGTTAACAAATCCAAAAGTAGCTTTTTCTACATTCAAGGGCAGATAACTCAGGACTTCATGGTCCGAACTGACCCAAAATAAAACTCGTCCAAGAACTTTTGGTCAGACATGTTTTGACCAAGTTTGGTCAAGATTAGTTGATATTTGTGGATGCTAGTGTGTTAACAAGAAAAAATTGTGAACCACAATAGCTCACCTTGAGCACTTTGTGCTCAGAGGTGAGCTAAAAAAGGTGAGCACTTTGTGCTCAGGTGAGCTAAAAAACAGATTTGATTTAAAGACTAAATGAACTTCACACAAATTTACTTTGGACTGAAATTATCTATCCATACAGGTTGACCAATCCATACATTTCTTGAATATATTTTTGACCAGTTTGCATGTTTGAAAACCTAGGATTGTTCCCTTTAAACAAATACATAGAGAGAGCAGCCTGAAAAAATTTGGGGGGGGGGGGGGGGGGGGAGCATATAGTCGCCACGCTGTCTGTCCGTCCGTCCACAGCCATATCTCAGCAACCCTTGGACCAAATTCAATGCAACTTCACATGTGAACTCCCTTGGATAATCCCTAAGGACCTTTTTCTCTGTTTTTAAATTAGAGGTTGCATCACAGTAAAAGGTGCCTTAATGTAGAAATTAGTTTTTATATCCACCATAAATTGTTTATGACATTGCTCCAAAAATAATGTCCCATTAAAAACTGCCATATTTGTGATGTGATTTTGTAAGTCTTTCTGTTAAGTTGTTAAAGAGTATGGATCTGTAAAAAGGGTTGTTCTTATGGTATTTGAGACTGACATGGATCCTGATCAGCCTGTGTATACATGTACATGCAGTCTAATCCATATCCATGCCATTCTATAATAGCTTCATGACCTATAGCAGCTGTAACAAAACAGCATGGATCTTGATCAGACTGCACTTAGGCATAGGCTGATCTGGAAACTTGTTGGTCCTAGATACCATACAGACTTGCCAGATTGGAGCTTGTATTTTTCTACATGTATCAAACTGCCATCGTTACGCTGTGAATTTTGAAAGTTTTTCTGTTCTATTTTACAAATCCTTTATTTTTTATGTTATTATTTACAAATTTATGATGGAAATACATCGAACAATGTTTAAATTTTGGTTAATAAAATTTTTGGATAAGAAATACTGGTTGTTTTCTTCTTTACATTATTTGACCCTTCCCCACATAATGATGCTTTTTGATTTGATGCCCACAAGACAAAGGCAAAGGAAAACATCATTTTCAAAGGTATGCTGGAATACTGTTCATCTGTCCGTGTACAAACCATGTTGTGAGCATAACTCGAAAAGTAGATAGAATAATGAAACTTCATAGATAGATAGATCTCATTGTGGAGAGGTGCAGTGCAGAAGAACCATTACCCTGCCAATCATATTTACGGAGTTATTGCCCTTTGTCGACAAAAAATGCATGTCCTGACAAATGTAGTGGCGGGGGAAGTTTATTACCATTAATGATATTTCTACATGTAGCTTCTACATTTTCAACAACGTCTTTCTAGAAAGAGAGACCAAAAAAATTTAACTTTCAATCACTTGAAATTGTTGTCTGCAACTTCATTGAATATGAACTTGTATAAAATTTTGTAGTTTGGTAATGGATTAAAGCCTGAATACCTCAGTTAGTAACATCTGAAACTTTCAATCCAGGGATTATGGGTAATCCAGGGATTCTTGGTGTCAACATTCATAACATATCGGATAAATATAGTCATATGAGTTGGATCAAATGGACTTTTTACACCAGCAAATCTTTATGATGTCCCCCCAAAAATTCTGACAACTCATATGAATTAAATGAAATTAAATGAAACTTACCATGTGAACTACCTATGACATAAATCCGAAGTACTTTTCACGGTTTTTGGATTTGAGGACTCGTCATGGGAAAAGGGGACTTAAGGTCAAATACACTTTTTCTCTAATTTCTCATAGTCTAATGGTCAGAATTTGATGAAATTTCATATTGGAGTAGCAAATCAGATGCCCTTGACAATAAACTGCTCTCCATGGCATACATTTATTGTGACAATGCCTTATTCGGGAAGCATTGTCCATCTCTGACGGCTCTTGTGTTCATTTAAAGCTGCCATTTTCTTTAAGGTTTACAGACCCTGAAAAAATCCCCACTTTCTAGCCATACCAAATGCATCAAATTATACACACTTGTAAATACACTTCAAATAAGTTGATTCACCGTGCCAGATTTCAAGATTATGCTTCAAGAAGAAAATAATTTACAAATATTATTTTACTCTTTATTCATATGCAAGGGAGGTAATTTTGAACATTTTTGTCAAATATTTCCATAAGTATGCATTAATTCAAAATTCTAAACCGTACAAAATGCTTATGTTCGTACTTTGAATGGAAATGTAACACAGTTTAGGATTTATTTGCACTTTTCAAATTTCGACTCTGGCTCTTTTGTGGTTTTGAGGGGTTAGGTACCTTAAGTTGACATTGTTGAAACACAAACAAAAGTCCCATTTCAAGTTTACAGACAATCATTCTGTTGAAATGATAGAGGTCAATGAAAATTTAGCACTACCATGATAGCATGTTTCAATATTAAATGTTTGATGATAACCGGAAGTGGTTGGTGGGTAAAGTGAGGGATACCATTTTTATGCCCCTGTATCGAGAGATCGGGGCATATCGTTTTACTCATGTCCGTCTGTCTGTCCGTCCGTCCATCAGTCGGTCCGTCCGTCTGTCCGAAAACTTAATCTTTGCCTTTTCTCCAAAAGTATTTGCCATACAATGCTCAAATTTGGTATGTAACTTCCTTTCAATGATATCTATCTGTTCCATGAAATTTGACCTTCCTCAAGGTCATCCTTTAACCCTTATCAACCCTTTACTATACAAAAACTTAAATTTTATTCTGAAAACTTAACCTTAGCCTTTTCTCCAAAAGTATTTGATATACAAAGCTCAAACTTAGTATGCAACTTCCTTTCAATGATATCTACCTGTTCCATGCAATTTGACCTTCCCCAAGGTCATCCCTTAACCCTTATTAACCCTTTACTCCACAAAATCTTAACATTTTAGAACAAGAGGGCCAAGATGGCCCTGTATCGCTCCACTGGCTTTAAGACATTTAGACTACTAACTTCTTCAAGGAATACGATAGAGGTCTATTCAAAGAAGATTCATGCTACTACAGAATGAAATCCAATAAGTGATTAAGGAGCAGAAATGTTTTTACAATTTTCTTAAAATTACACTGTTTCATATAGCAAAAAAAAATCCTAGCCCACAACGGCCATGCTTTTCATCCGATCGTGAAGGAATTTGGAAGAGATTCATGCAAGGAAGATTCCTGTGAAGTTCGGTTGAAATTGGTCCTGTAGTTTTGGAGAAGAATATTGTTTAACAATTTTTCTAAAATTCAACTTAATTATATTTATTAAAATTTAAGTTCTTCACAGAAATTATTTTTTTAAAGAATTTAGAGGAGATAAATGCAAAGAAGATTCGTGTGAAGTTTGGTTAAAATTGGTCTAGTAGTTTTGGAAAAGAAGATTTTTCGAAAATTTAATTTAATTTAATTAATCAAAATTTAAGTACAAAATAGAATTTATTTTTTTTTAAGGAAGTAAGAAGAGATTAATGAAAGGAACATTTCTGTAAAATTTGGTTGAAATTGATCCAGTAGTTTTGGAGAAGAAGAATTTTTAAAGATTTTTCGAAAATTTAAATCAATTAAATTAATTAAAATTCAAGTTCTGCGCGGATTTTATTCTTTTGAAGGAATTTGGTAGAGATTCATGCAAGAAATATTTCTGTGAAGTTTGATTGAAATTGGTCCAGTAGTTTTGGAGAAGAAGAAATTTTAAAGATTTTTCAAAAATTTAATTCAATTAAATTAATTAAAATTCAAGTTCTGCATAGATTTTATTCTTTTGAAGGAATTTGGTAGAGATTCATGCAAGGATGATTCGTGTGAAGTTTGGTTGAAATTGGTCCAGTAGTTTTGGAGGAGAATATTGTTTAACAATTTTTCTAAAATTCAACTTAATTATATTTATTAAAATTTAAGTTCGTCACAGAAATTATTTTTTTAAAGAATTTAGAGGAGATAAATGCAAAGAAGATTCGTGTGAAGTTTGGTTAAAATTGGTCTAGTACTTTTGGAAAAGAAGATTTTTTGAAAATTTAATTTAATTAATCAAAATTTAAGTACAAAATAGAATTTATTTTTTTTTAAGGAAGTAAGAAGAGATTAATGAAAGGAACATTTCTGTAAAATTTGGTTGAAATTGATCCAGTAGTGTTGGAGAAGAAGAATTTTTAAAGATTTTTCGAAAATTTAAATCAATTAAATTAATTAAAATTCAAGTTCTGCGCAGATTTTATTCTTTTGAAGGAATTTGGTAGAGATTCATGCAAGAAATATTTCTGTGAAGTTTGATTGAAATTGGTCCAGTAGTTTTGGAGAAGAAGAAATTTTAAAGATTTTTCAGAAATTTAATTCAATTAAATTAATTAAAATTCAAGTTCTGCATAGATTTTATTCTTTTGAAGGAATTTGGTAGAGATTCATGCAAGGATGATTCGTGTGAAGTTTGGTTGAAATTGGTCCAGTAGTTTTGGAGGAGAAGAATTTTTAAAGATTTTTCTAAAATTTAAATCAATTAAATTAATTAAAATTCAAGTTCTGCGCGGATTTTATTCTTTTGAAGGAATTTGATAGAGATTCATGCAAGGAAGATTTCTGTGAAGTTTGGTTGAAATTGGTCCAGTAGTTTTGTAGAAGAAGAATTTTCAAAGATTTTTTTGAAAATTTGATTCAATTAAATTAATTAAAATTCAAGTTCTGCATAGATTTTATTCTTTTGAAGGAATTTGGTAGAGATTCATGCAAGGATGATTCATGTGAAGTTTGGTTGGAATTGGTCCAGTAGTTTTGGAGAAGAAGATGTTTAAAGAAAAAGTTTACGCACGCACGCACGGACGCACGGACAGACGGACGACGGACACAGGGCCATGACATAAGCCCCGCTGGCCTTCGGCCAGTGGAGCTAAAAATGGCCATTTCAGGGGCATTGGTGTTTCACAAACACAACTTGTCGTAATCTGGAACTTGTTACCGACCTAACAGAAACAAAATTTCATTGAATAAAGCATTTGAGAGGAATTTAGAGGTTGGTTGGGCTAAAACCGGAAACCGCCATTTTGCAAGGGTCTTGTGTGTAATGAAAATCACCTTTTAGTCAGTAAGCATTTCGAATAAAAACAGAATGATAAACACACATCCTTATTATTTTTGGCCACTTTCCTAGCCCTATATATGGCTGTGATTTTCAGTTAGTGTTCCTTATCAGTTACGGATTTCCTGGAACTACCCCCAAGCTACCATAGCTAATGTGGTCATTCGACAGTTTTTTTTATGATAAACACCTACATAATAGTTTTCTAAAGATTGTCGTAACATTGGCTTATTCAAGTAATACCAAATACAATGTACAATACAAAAAGTTTATTGCACAAAAGATAATATATATTTGTTCATAGAAAATAACAACGTGTACATATATCCATAGTCACAGCAAGTCAAACTAGAACTGTCACAAAGCGGACAAATACACCCCACTAGCGCCTTGTCACTGAAAAAGTGATATAGGTCAAACTGTTCTTCAGTTGGAGCGTGAAATGGGATTTAATACAAAGTCTAATGGTGACCTTGACCTTTGACCTACGTGACCCAAAAACAATAGGGCACCTCCTTTGGTCAAGGGCAACAACTGTGTAGTTCGATGGTCCTAGGTCAAACTGTTTTTGACTTAGAGCATGGAAACCTATTTTAAACAAAGTTCAATTATGACCTTGGCCTTTGACTTTCATGACCCAAAATTAATAGGGCATCTCCTTAGGTCATGGGCAACAACTGTATAAAGTGTCATGGTCCTAGGTCAAACTGTTTTTGACTTAGAGCACGGAAACCTATTTTAAACAAAGTTCAATTTTGACCTTGGCTTTTGACTTTCATGACCCAAAATTAATAGGGCACCTCCTTAGGTCATGGGCAACAACTGTATAAAGTTTCATGGTCCTAGGTCAAATGATTCTTGACTTAGAGCACGGAAATGGATTATAAACAAAGTCAAATTGTGACCTTGATCTTTGACCTTCATTACCCCAGAACAATAGGGCACCTCCTTGGGTCATGGGGAGCAACTGTGTAAAATTTCATGGTCCAAGGTCAGACGGTTCTTGACTAAGAGCATGGAAACAGATTTTAAACAAAGTCCAATTGTGACCTTGGCCTTTGACCTACATGACCAAAAAACAATAGGACACCTCCTTGGGTCATGGAGAAAACTGTAAAGTTTCATGGTCTTAATTCAAACGGTTCTTGAGTTAGAGCATGGAAAAAAAAAGTTTACAGACGGGAGGATGGACAGACAGACAGACAGTTAGTGAAACCAATATACCCCCCTATATTTCGTAGGTGGGGGTATCAATACAGGGTTGTAGAAGAGCGAAAGAGAATGAATTAGTTGCCTTTGACCATTCACAACACCAATCAACATAAATTAGGGTCAACATAAGACAATATATGATAGGGGTGCATGCACATGTACATATTTATACAAGGTACATACATGTATGATATAAAATAGTGTTTATATTTAAAAGTCAGTATTTTTCCATAACTTTGTAATAAATAAGCACCATGTGATAACTGACAGTCAATCCTTTGAGTTTCTCAAACGGCAAAATATAGATTTTTCGAATCAAAAAGTTGCTTTACATGACAAAATAAGTGTAAATTGTTATTAAATTTGTCTATATCATAGCCAAGAAAATATTGAGGCAAAAGCAGAAACTGCTGGTTATCAGCAGTTTCTTCTTTTGTCTCAATGTTTTCCCAAGCCTTTTCTAGTAGGGACGTCAAAACCCGGTCTTGTTCGGGAAAGGGTTAATTAATCAAGGGTTGTATGTTAAGATCAGACAGCTCATGCGTGCAGGCTGTTCTTTATCTACAGAGCCTACCAAACTTGAAATAACCCATCATGATGTGGGGTTCAACATTATCCCTTTCACAAACAAGTTTTGACATCTCTAAATAGAAATGGTTTGGAAAATATATGAAGACAAAAGAAGAAAATGCTGATCATCAGCATTTTCTCCCTTTTCTTCAATATTTTCTGTACTAGATCTATATTGTACACAAATTCTATGTTAGTTAATTTTGTTGACTTTGGCAGCTTTCAAATTGGACTAAAATTATGTTGTTTGGGAATGGTTAAATGTTTCATGATTTCTGTATTGACTTGATCTCTTCCAACAATGTTTGACCCTGGTCACCAGCTTTTCCACAATAATATTCTATAGCTGCCTGGTATTGTGTCACTATCAGAAACTTGGAAAACTCCAGGTAAACCGCTTCTGAAAATATAAAAATGTAAAAATATACTTTGTTATTGCTTAACAGAATTGACCAAACACCAATCGACAGATCGCTCCGCCCAACATAGAATTTAAGACAAACAACGGGAATGTGATCCTTAATTGGCATGTCAACTGTTTTAATTGTCAGTTGATAGATCGATACAATATCATGTGCAACGAAGAATTTAAGACAAACATTTGGTGTTTGGTATTTTTCTGATCGTCTATTGGATTATCGATGTTTTTGATTGACAGCCAGCCTTTGGTCAATTGTATGTAGGCTTTCTTTTTCGAATTCTTTATTGAACACCCTAAACCATTAGAGTATAATTTGATTATTCCTAGCAAAAACATAAATTAAAGGGCAGACACAGGTGAACAGGACAAAATGAGGATAATTCAATAAATTCACCTATAATCGGATAACAAAATTTTAGACTTGGCCCAAATTAAAGATGTTGCAGACGACAACTTCAATTACATAAAGTATTCATTTTTGAAATTTCAGTCAGTGGTCAAACAAACCCCCTAGCAGAAACCCTAGATCCACCACTGATTTCTGGACAGAAAATTTGTGGAAATGAAGAAATTACTTGAGACCAAGCGATTTCTTGATTTTTCACAATGTTCTCCAAAACATTTATTGAATGGAGGATAAAAAAGCATAATTATGTGGAAATATGTTAATGTACAGTGGAGAGTGTTTAGTCAAGGACAATCTAGGAATGCTTGTAGGTTGTATTGTGACGTGTTATACATGTATCTAAATCATAATGCCACTGTCTTTCTTGAAAGCTGTATTTAAAAATGGGTTCACCTGTCCCTTCCTTATTTGACAGCAAGTTATGTTCCATGCATGCTTGTAGAAATAATGCTGCTGTATCATACTGTCCAAGATCTATCAGCATCCGTAACACACTCATATACTGGCCGACTGACAGCATTACTAAAACGGCCTTCATCTGTAATGAATTTGACAATCAAGTGATGAATAATGATAGTAAAAAAAATTAAAGATTCTAATACAATACTTGTAAGAGTAATGAATCTTTGTCAAGAAGAGGAAATTGTTCTCATAAAATTATGTGCAAAGTTTCAGAGCAATAGCAGCAGTAGAAACAGAGATAATACAAATATATAATTGAAGCATGCAAAACTTTCACCAAGAACTTTTAAGTCCAAGAGGCTTATAATTCTAAATTTTCTAAAATTGCCTAGAGGATGATATTATTGTTTAAGAGCATAAGCATTTGTAGAAACCAAGTTATGACACAAGTAAAACTTAAACCAAACTGCACCTCAGATATACCTGGGTATCACCCATATGATAGTAAATAGTTACCTTTTGACTATTCTGCCATAAGAAATCAGCATACTTGCAGACGACTTCCAGTCGGTCAGTACCTTCTAAACCAATCTGTAAAAGTGTTAATTACAACGCATTACCAGAGGGCAACATTTTGAACTGTTTCAATTTGAGGTGTGCAGACGACAATTTCAAGTTAATCAAACTTCCAAAAAATTCTATATTTGGTTAGAAAACATTGAAGAAATTGCTTGTGTTTCTTCTTTTTCCTCTATGTTTTTCCACGGTTTTCCTCGAGGGATGTCAAAAAGCATCACTGTGTGGTAATGGGTTAATAAATAGATTAAAAAGATATAAATTCTTTATTTTCCTTTTTTCATGATGGATTGTGGCAAACTTACGGGATAACATCATTGAATGTTCTCATACATCCCAGCAGCGCCCCATCACAAAATAAGTTATGCCTAACATTGCTCATATGGAAAAGTTTCAAAAAAGAGCGTAACACTACCTGTAGCTCTACCATTTTAAATATCAACCCTTTCCCAAACGACAAAAAATTAAGGTGATCCAATTTGAAAACTGCGACAAAATGGATGTTATTAAAGTGCCGATTTGTGTAAAGAATGGCACAGAAAATATTGAGACAAAAGGAGACACTGCTGGTTATCAGCAGTTTCTTCTTTTGTCTCAATGTTTTCCCAAGCCTTTTCTATTAGGGACGTCAAAACCAGGTCTTGTTTGGGAAAGGGTTAAGGTAATAAGCAACCTAAAACCGTACAAAAGTTAATAAGCTTTAATTTGTAGGTAAGTAAAATATGTAGTTACAATAGTTTTGCACAAACAAATTGACTTACTTTTGCTAGCCAAACAGCTTTTAACCATTTCCCATATGTAATCATATATTTACAGGCATCCATTTGTTTGTTCATTAGACAGAGTAAGTCTACTCCATCTGAAAAGAGAAGAAACTTAACACCCTTGAATAGTCAAGATTACCTTTTATGGACGTCATTAATACTCCTAAATTGGACAACTGAATATACATACTTATACGACAAGTACATGTATAAGATAACTGCTGATATATGGTACTGTGTAGTTCACCACAAGATTTGTAATTTATACATTATTAGATTTAATAATCTAGTGCCTTTGGACCATCATACATAGTGTCTTTTGGGGAAGACTTAAAACTAAAACCCCTTTTGACGTTTCTATACACTAAGGGTGTTAAAGTATCAGGATTAGATTACAATAGTCCTATACCTACATCCTTGCACTATATATATGCCAAAACAAGTCTTGCACCCACTACTGATGAAAATTAAACAGAAATATACGCACTCATGGGATGTGAGATGAAAATGGCAAACTGCATCATTTCATCCTGTGTCCCCTAAATTAAATGATACGAAGAATAAGGTAATATCATATTTACCTTGTAAGTATCCTGCAGCTATCAGATGTGTAGCAGCTAGTTTGAGTGTTCCTAGTGACTCACTGTTAGGTTGTACACAGGACGTTAGACATGCTCTATAAATAAAAACATAAAATTCAAATATATTATGTACATATGTGTTCACATACTGAATTACTGTTAAGTTGTACACATAACGTCAGACATGCTCTGAAAATTGAAGTTTAGCCAAAATTTCACATCTATGAGTTGGAAGACATTGCAGACGATAAATGTTATGATATTCAGTTGAGTATACCAGTGGAATTTTCACAATGCTTTCCCAAAGAAGATCTGGTCCCAGTTTCTCGAAAAAATTTAAGTACATTCTCATGAGAACATGCTCAACTGCAAAGGGATACTCTCCAACGTTGAAGGGTATTCGATTGAAGTTCACGTGGATTTCGTGCGATTTGAGCACGGTGCTCAGATTTGAGCATGAGAACATACTTAAGTTTTTTCGAGAAACCGGGGACTGGTTTTTACATGCTTGATTGAATTGGCTTGGAAAAACATTAAGACAAAAGAAGAAAATGCTGAAAATCAGCATTTTCTCCTTTTGCCTAAATGTTGTCTGTGACATATCATTCACAAAAACCATTAGTAACACCCATTCTGTCATCTTCAGCACTTTTCAAATAGGAACACCCAAGATGTTGTTTCAGAAAAGGTTCAAGGGCACTTACTTCAAGCAGTCATGTCTAAAATCTGGATTATCTGTATCTGTTTCCATGAGAACCTGTGTTGCCATGACAACCTTGTTCATCATTATAAATAGACTGGCACACATCTTCTTTACTCTGTACTCATCTGACCTCTTGTTGCTTAGTAACAACCGGGAATATTCATACTTCTGAAATTTAAAATAGAAATTCATTAGTCATATTCCACAGGTCTATAAATGCTCTAAATCTGTTTCAGTAGTTTTTCATACAAGACAAGAGTTGTCCACAGACAAAGTAGCTTGCCCAAACGAGGCAAGCCACAAACAAGAGGACCATGATGGTCCTATATCGCTCACCTAAATCAAAATGATATGAGCAACACTTCTGTTCAATTCAATTGATATTTATGACTTTAGGACTGAAAACGAACTTATGGTCAATAACGTTGTGAAAATCAAACTCATCCGAGGTCTTGTGGTGCCCAACATTGTGTCCAAAATTTGTCTCAATTGATAAATGATTGTAGATTCTAGAGAATAAACAAGGTGCAAACAAGGTAAAAACCAGCCAAAAAATGGCAATTTTGTCAATTCAAGGGCACGTAACTCTCGTCTTTCTAATCAGATCAGACTGAAAACGCAACTCATCCGAGATATTATCTTATGGTCTCCAACATTATATATAAGTTTTGTCTTGATTGATCAATAATTGTAGATGCTAGAGTGTAAACATAGTTAAAAACAGCATTTTTAGACATTCAAGGGCAAATAACTCCGCACATACTAGTCCTATCAAGCCCATAATTGAACTTGTCCGAGAACTTATGACCCTACTTGTTTTGGCCAAGTTCGATCAAGATTGCCTAACTTTTGTGGATGCTAGAGTGTAAACACCCCAAATGTTGACGTATGGACAGACAGACGGACGGACGTCGGACAAAAAGTGACCACAAAATTCACTTCTTGCTCAGGTGAGCTAAAAACAGGTCAAGTCCAAGGTCAGGTTCATGAGATCAAGAGTGATGGTCTCAAATAAAAGGTCTTGGCACAAGGTATCTATGTGATATCAATGCTTAATCTCTAATAGTGACAGAGTATCTACAGGCCATGTTATTTTTTTTAAAGGAAGGTCAATTTTGAAGGTCAAGATCACTAGGTCAAATGTCATGATCCCGAAAAAAAAAGTCTTGGTGGGCAGTGTCCATGTGTGGTACTAGGGTTGTGAAATTAACTTCAAGCTTGTTAAAAATGTGACCTAGATATTTGACCTTCAAATCTGAAGTTTGGTATCCAAGACATATTCTTGTCCAAATGAATACATTACTGAGGTGAAATTTGAAATCCCTGTATTTGTTGCAAAGTCATAGATCTAGATTTTTATGCAAAATGTCAAATTGATATTTTACCTTGATCTAAGACCTGGGGCCCATTTTACTAACAAACTTACGAACATTTTTAAAACAACAACACATCTGATTGGCCGAATAATAACTGTTATTACTTCTCTTTCAATCAGATGTGTTGTTACAAGGTTTTTTCAAAATCCTATGTTAGTAAAACGCTACCCTGGAATTGAAGATAAGGTCTTGTAACAAGAAAGTGGGTTAACACATTACCCGACATCATTATATTAAACTGGTCCATACTCAAAGATATTGCAGAAGACAAATGAAGGTGAATAAAAAATTGATTTTTTTTTTTTTTTTTTTTTTTTTTTTTTGGGGGGGGGGGGGGGGGGGGGGGGCTTTAATATAGGTAGAAAACATGGTGGAAAATTGTCACAAGCAATTTCTTCATTTCCCACTATATTTTCCCAAGCATTTTTCTTGAGAGGCATCAAAAAGCGGACAGGGGGTTAATTGTAACCTGTTTCCTACCTTGAAGTCCTCATGGTCCATCAGTATTCCTAATGGAGATGATATAAACATTTCTCTTTCTTTCACAAATGCATTCACCCAACTGCTGTCCAAACTTCTAGCTTCAAGGTCAGTCAGAGGTGTCTCAAGGTCACTGGTTGAAAGGTCAAGAAGGTCATGAGCTTCTGTTGTTGGCGTGAGTAGCTTTGAAATCCACTCTGTCATATTGAAGGGTTTGTCTAGGTTTCCCTGTCACAATGATAGATCTGAAGTTTGATATCTCACAGTGGATAATCATGTGATGTAATAATTTCAGAAAATCTTCAATAATTTTGTTAATACGGGACTGATTTGAATTCGGTTTGAAGCAGAGAATGTGGACAGACGTCACGCATTGGATGGACGTTGTTGATTTTTGAAAAATCAACCGATAAAAAAGTTATTGAATATAAACCAAAATTTTGGTTTATCTTCAATAACTTTTTTATCAGTTGATTTTTCAAAAATCCAACACGTCCAGCTTAGTTCTGGCATTTTCCCACCTTCTCTGCTTTAAACCGAATTCGAATTGGTCAAGTATTAAAAAAGATATTGAAGATTATCGGAAAATCTGAGTCACATGATTATACACCGTGTATCTAATACATAAACAATTAATGCCAAATAGATATCAAAACAATGGAATTCAGTATTGCAAATATTTTTGAAAAATGATCTAAACCAAAATGTCTTCATTTTGTTGAAAGATAGCTTTCTTTTTTATTTCAATAAAAGCAAAATCTCCTCTGAAATAAGAGAATTTATAGTATATCATTTATTATCAACTTCAGTACAAGGTATTGGCAAATTCCTTTTGTTGTCCGACTTTGAAACCAGAAATATACTTGAATGAGTTCTTCGCAGTGAAGTTTATAAGGGGTTTAAAACTACATGAGGTAAAGCAATAGTTGCAAATGGTAATGTAATTTTACTTATGCATATGTGCAGTGAATATGTAGGTTTGCATGTGTTTGACTAGGATGTTATAGGATATTAGGAATGGATAGACTTTATGTGTTATTTCATACCATGGCTGTATCATCTACATGCCCAAATTTGGACACATACTTAAATAATTGCCAGAACTCTTTATCATGCTCATCTCCAAACAATCTATCAATAAACAGTAAATGGTGTTTTCCTTATCATTTCTGGTGAGTTAGCAACTTTGTAATAGAATAACCCTTTCCCAAATAGCACGATTTTAGGGTGATCCTCTTCAAAGACTGCCACAAATGACAAAATGGAAGTTATTTAACATAGAATTCATGTAAAATATGGCATAGAAAATATTGAGACAAAAGGAGAAACTGCTGGTTATCAGCAGTTTCTTCTTTTGTTTCAATGTTTTCCCAAGCCTTTTCTATTAGGGACATCAAAACCAGGTCTTGTTTGGGAAAGGCTTAAAATGGAACATTTCAACTTGAAAACAAGAAATAATAGCAGGAGACAATATATATAAACCAAATCCAGCGAGGGAAAATCACATTTTGAATTCAATGTTTTTAGACAAGTACATCATGTGTGATTTAGGAAAGATTCATTGAAAAAATAATGTATTGACTTGTTAAAATTAAAACTAGATCATATGCACACAAAGATCCCTTCTGCCAAATTACATGACAGGCTTACTATTTGTTTGGTAAGGCCAAATTTTCAAAGGATACCATTCTCTGTTCTTTTAAGTAAATAGAATAAAACAGGCCAAGCCCAAACATTTGCTCAGTTGAGTTCTACAAAGCCAAATTACATGAAGAGTTTACCATTTGTTTGGGAAGGCCAAATTTTCAAAGGATATCATTCTCTGTTCTACTAAGTAAATAGAATAAAACAGGCCAAGCCCAAACATTTGCTCAGTTGAGTTCTACAAAGCCAAATTACTTGAAGAGTTTACCATTTGTTTTGGAAGGCCAAATTTTCAAAGGATACCATTCTCTGTTCTACTAAGTAAATAGAATAAAACAGGCCAAGCCCAAACATTTGCTCAGTTGAGTTCTACAAAGCCAAATTACATGAAGAGTTTACCATTTGTTTGGGAAGGCCAAATTTTCAAAGGATACCATTCTCTGTTCTACTAAGTAAATAGAATAAAACAGGCCAAGCCCAAACATTTGCTCAGTTGAGTTCTACAAAGCCAAATTACATGAAGAGTTTACCATTTGTTTTGGAAGGCCAAATTTTCAAAGGATACCATTCTCTGTTCTACTAAGTAAATAGAATAAAACAGGCCAAGCCCAAACATTTGCTCAGTTGAGTTCTACAAAGCCAAATTACTTGAAGAGTTTAGGCTACCATTTGTTTGGGAAGGCCAAATTTTCAAAGGATATCATTCTCTGTTCTACTAAGTAAATAGAATAAAACAGGCCAAGCCCAAACATTTGCTCAGTTGAGTTCTACAAAGCCAAATTACTTGAAGAGTTTACCATTTGTTTGGGAAGGCCAAATTTTCAAAGGATACCATTCTCTGTTCTACTAAGTAAATAGAATAAAACAGGCCAAGCCCAAACATTTGCTCAGTTGAGTTCTACAAAGCCAAATTACTTGAAGAGTTTACCATTTGTTTGGGAAGGCCAAATTTTCAAAGGATACCATTCTCTGTTCTACTAAGTAAATAGAATAAAACAGGCCAAGCCCAAACATTTGCTCAGTTGAGTTCTACAAAGCCAAATTACTTGAAGAGTTTACCATTTGTTTGGGAAGGCCAAATTTTCAAAGGATACCATTCTCTGTTCTAATAAGTAAATAGAATAAAACAGGCCAAGCCCAAAAGTTTGCTCAGTTGAGTTCTACAAAGCCAAATTACATGAAGAGTTTACCATTTGTTTGGGAAGGCCAAATTTTCAAAGGATACCATTCTCTGTTCTACTAAGTAAATAGAATAAAACAGGCAAAGCCCAAACATTTGCTCAGTTGAGTTCTACAAAGCCAAATTACACGAAGAGTTTACCATTTGTTTGGGAAGGCCAAATTTTCAAAGGATACCATTCTCTGTTCTACTAAGTAAATAGAATAAAACAGGCCAAGCCCAAACATTTGCTCAGTTGAGTTCTACAAAAAAGTTGATGATAACCCTTCAATGATGTTATTTGTAATTCAGGAAATGGTAAATGAAAGGCAAAATATAATATACATATCTACCTTGCAATATGTAAGCATCTATCTGCTGTAGTGTTTGAATTCTCCAGAGCACTTTTCATGTCACTGTAACATACAACAAGAGAATCAATGAATCAAATCTGCATCTTTTCCTAACTGACAAATTTACAGACTAGTTGACAATGACAGGAGGAAAGAGCTAGGAAATGAAGCACAAGCTGACAGCAAAGTGACTATGAAGCGAAAGATCTAGTAGATTTGGAAACACAGGAGTTTCTTTTAACCATTTCCCAAACGGCATAATTTTAGGGTGATCCAAATTGAAAGCTGTTGCAGACGACAAAATGAATGTTGATAAAGATGGACTTAGTGGACGATATAGCTCAGAAAATATTGAGACAAAAGGAGAAACTGCTGGTTATCAGCAGTTTCTTCTATTGTCTCAATGTTTTCCCAAGCTATTTCTTTTAGGGACGTCAAAAGCAGGTCTTGTTTGGGAAAGGGTTAAATTTTACCTGTCGATCAGTTGCATCAAGCTGTAAACATCACTATTGAATGGTTCTATATTACATTGTAGGCTGTACTTCAACAAAAATGATGTCTTTCTATCTAGTAAAGCTGGACTAAACACATCTGAAATTTTGATATAACAAGGGAAATGTGAATTTCACGACTGTTTTTCACAAACTGTATTTGCTGTTAAGCATAAATTTACACAAGTCATGAATATGGGCTTAACTTTAGAACATTGATAAATTAAAATCTATTGCTGCTATGACCAAAATTTCTAATCCAACTGGAAAAACAGGAACAAACAGAAATAACTAATTATCTATAATTATTATTATGAGTAGAATGATAAATGCAGCACTAATTTAACCCTTTCCCAAACAAGACCCGGTTTTGACGTCCCTAACAGATATGGCTTGGGAAAACATTGAGACAAAAGAAGAAACTGCTGATAATCAGCAGTTTCTCCTTTTATCTCAATATTTTCTGTGCTAAAATGTACACAAATCCTGTGTTTATCCACAACCATTTTGTCGTTTGCAGCGGCTTTCAAATTGGACCACCCTAAAATTTTGTCGTTTGGGACAGGGTTAAGTGTTTCAGGCAAATTAGCTACATGTAACCAACAAATTCAGAGACAGATTGTAACATATGCAATATTCCTGATATTTAACCCTTTCCCAAATGACAAAATTTTAGGGTGATCCACTTCAAAAACTGCCACAAATGACCAAATTGAAGTTATTAAAGATAGACTTTGTGTATAATATGGCATAGAAAATATTGAGACAAAAGGAGAAACTGCTGATTATCAGCAGTTTCTTCTTTTGTTTCAATGTTTTCCTAAGCCTTTTCTTATAGGGATGTCAAAACCAGGTCTTGTTTGGGAAAGGGTTAAATATGAAAATATGAAAATCTATTTACCAGTTGTTTTCCAGTTCTGCATGGGAGAGCTTGTCAGTCTCATGGTTCTTTCATTTACATGGACAAAATCATCTGCAAGTATGAATAAACATCACATTTTCAACCAACCCTTTCATAAACAACAAAATTTTGGACTTCTCCAAATTCAATGATGTTGCAGATGACAATTTCAATTGAATGAAATAGTAGATCTACATACATGTATTTGGTCTTTTGGAAAAGAAAACATTGTGACAAGCAATTTCTTTATTTTTAACGATGTTTTCTGAAGCCATTATCTTGAAGGATGTCAAAGGGCATCACTGTGTGGTAATGGATTTTAACCCATTCCCAAACAGTGACGCCTTTTGACACCATACAAAATTTAGGCTTTGGAAAACATTGTGGAAAATGAAGAAATTGCTTGTGACAAGCAATTTCTTCATTTCCAACAATATTTTATAAACAAAAACACCAAAAAATGTGAAGTTCCATGCACATGAAATTGTCCTCTGCAACATCTTTGACTTTGGAATAGTCCAAAATTTTGTTGTCTGGTAATGGGTTTTAACACGATAAATAACTTCATCTGATATTCTGTGTTTTTGATGTGAACACCCTGCAGAGGAACACCTTACTACCCCTTTCCCAAATGGTAAATTTTTTGGGCAATCCACTTCAAAAACTGTCACAAATAACAAATTGGAATTTATTAAATATAGAATTTGTGTAAAATATGATATAGATAATATTGAGACAAAAGGAGAAACTGCTGGTTATCAGCAGTTTCTCCTTTTGTTTCAATGTTTTTTCAAGCCTTTTCTACTAGGGACGTCAAAACCAGGTCTTGTTTGGGAAAGGGTTACTATAGAAATAACTGTTGACGAATGTACCTTACAGATAAGTTTACATTGTCTGGTTTGCTTCTTTTGTGTGAGTGATCAAGGTTGGTATGATTTAGAACTAAGCACTTCTGATATTGGCAGATATATTGAAAGATGCTAATAACCTTTCCAATACAAAATATGCTATATTATTGGAAATATAAAAGCAAAATAAAGATAACAATGAATTAATTTGTATTAAAGAAAGTCGCAATATTTGTATATAAACTATTACAGTTGGACGAGTCTGAAAATTTGTTGTGACATGGACCTAAATTTAACCCAGTCTAAAATTATTCTGAATCTTAACATGTATGGCTCGCGATGAATGACCTGGCAGAGCATCCCAGCCTTTTGTCTATGGCTGCTCTGTTGGGTCAATTATCGTGAGCTATAAATGCATTGTTATATAATAATCTGTGTTAATTCATACGCAACTCTGTTAAGTAAATGTTAAACTTTGTAAATCTTTACGTATAATGGGCCGGTGGCCTATATGTACTTGGAATGAAACTTGAACAGTGATTGTTTTTAATCAACAATTTATCTCATTTTATATAATTTGCCCTGAAGACTCACCCTGTTTGTCTGGTGACGCAGGACTTCTTCCTGCCAGGTTCATCACATGGAGACAGAAATCTTCTGTTACTATGGCAACACTTTCAGGACCAGTCCATGTAGCATCTAGAAATGGGGAGTTTAGGCTGGGACTGGATGTCACAAACTCTATCTGAAAATATCAGAAAAATTTTGTTACTGTGGCAACACTTTTAGGACTTAACCCACAGAGACTCTTTTTGATTCCCTTAGAGATAATGGCTTTGGAAAACATTGTGGAAAATGAAGAAATTGCTTATGAAAATTGCAGGTGCACAACTTCATATAATAGGAAACAACCTGATAAAATTTCAGCAAAGTCGGTCAAAAACTGTGGGAGGAGAAGAGGACACAAAATTTTGTCTACGGATGGACGGACAGATGGACGGACAACCTGATTCCAGTATACCCCCCATAACTTCATTGTGGGGGGTATAACAATGAGACAAAGAAGGAAACACTGCACATGAAGATCTTTTTTTATCTACATTGTATTTCAAAAGCCTCTCCAACATGGACTTCAAAAACTAGGTATGGTTTGGGAAATATTATCTGGCAACTATTATAATACAAGATTAAACTAAATCATAAAGAGCAGTTTGACTTTTTAACCCATTCCCACCTAATGTCATCTATTGACGCCCCCACAAGATAAGACTTTGGATAACATTGTGGAAAATGCAGAAATTGATTCTGACATGCAATTTCTTCATATCCCACAACATTTTCTACAAAGAAAGACCAAAAATGTAAAATCTTATTCTTATTAGTCTTAAACGTTGTCGTTGGGTTATGGGTTATTGTACAGTAAATACAGTGCATTTAGCAACACAAGATAAAAGATTTCCAGGTCAAAGAAGAATTACCTTTTTGTTGACAATTTCCCAGACATCAATACTCTGTTGATACAACACCAAGAATTTATAGTTATTCTTGCCAGGTGCAAAACAAACACATCTTGCTGCATGTCCAGGCTTGTCATAGAACTTCCTGAAATCATAGTAATGATAAATACTCATTTCCCATTACCAAATGACACTTTCAAGTGAATGAAATTTAAAATCTTTCAGTCTTTTCGGGTAGAAAACATTGTAGAAAATGAAGGAATTTCTTGTCACAAGCTATTTCTTCATTTTCCACAACATCATGTCATTTGCCCCTTTCCAAAACAAGGCCTGGTTTTGACGTCCCTAAGGTTTTGGAAAACATTGAGACAAAAGGAGAAAATGCTGATTTTCTCCTTTTGCCTCAAAATTTTTTCTTCTTTTTAATACACTTTTCATACCTTTTAAACAACACTTTTGTTGTCTTCCAAATCTTTTAAATTGAAGCATTTTAGGCATTTGACAAAGAGGCTAATAACTAGAACTGTCGCAAAGCCGACAAATACCCCCCACTAGCACATTGTCACTGAAAAAAAGCTATTTAGATCAAAAGGTTCTTTAGTTGGAGCACAGAAACAGGTTTTAAACAAAGTCCAATTGTGACCTTGACCTTTGACCTTCGTGACCCAAAAACAATAGGGCACCTCCTTGAGTGATGGGTAACAACTGTATTAAGTTAAATTATCCTTGGTCAACCGGTTCTTGACTTAGAGCATTGAAACGAAAAAGTCTACGGACGGACAGACAGACATGGTGAAACCAATATACCCCCTCTTCTTCGTAAGTGGGGGGTATAATGATAGAATTACCTTGCATGTGATGACATCTGCTTGTAAAACATTTGTCCAGCCTTGTCTCCAAATATCAAGTTGAAATCTTTCCATACAAGTGCTGTAATATCAGGTCTAGTGGACTGAAATAAATCTCAAATATATCACAGCTGTTTAAAATGTACAACCACCAAAATTAAAGTTACAAAAGTCATTGGCAAACATCTTTTAGACATTTCTACCCCAACATGACAAGGCTTTGGAAAACATGGTGAAAATGAAAAAAAAAGCTTGTGACAAGTAGATCTATCTTTTTTTTCATTTCCCATGATGTTTTCTACCCCTCACTCTCCCCCCCCCCTCCCCCCCCCCCCCCAAGAAAATGTGGTATTTCATTCACTTGAAGTTTGCCATCTGGTACTGGATTGAGTGAAGAGTTATGTTTGTGATATGCTGATCATCAGCATTATCTTATTTTCCCTCATTATTCATAAAAGCATTCTACCGTTGGGGCTGTGAGCTGTCTCAGGACAGCCAAGCGCGAATATCAAGTGCTGGACAGAGAAAAATTCTAAGTCTGAAAAGGGTAAAAAAAATCCATCAAATTATAGGCTAGAGTAACAAATCTTAGCCTAGAGGCGGATATTATGGTCATAGAAGCATGAGTAAAGTTTGAAAGCAATAGCCTTAGTAGAAATAGAGATTTAAGAAACTTACTTGTGAAACTTGACCAAAGCATTACACAGACGCCAGAACAGTCAAGCTAATAAATGCATGGGAAAAGATTCATTATCAAAAAACAAAAGTACAGATTACTTCAAAAAAAGTTACCTTGCTAGAATATGTCCTTACAAAGGGAAAAAAAATTTTGACAAAACTATCAGACACAGATTAACCCTTTCCAAAATAAAACTTCCAATTAGAAAGTCCCAATTAGAAATAGAACAGGCTTGGAAAAAAACATTGAGGCATAAGGAGAAAATGCTGATAACCAGCATTTTCTCCATTTGCCTCAATATTTGCATATCTTTTTTTTTTTTTTTTCAAAAATTCATCTTGTTGTGTTTTGATGCTACATTTTGAAACCAAACCTAAATATATTTGGAAGTCTTTCAGCGCATGCAAGAGTTTAGATGATAACTTTCCAGGTACTACTCCAGGTATTTTCTATCAGAGCAATAACTTGTCTAAAAGACGTCTACACATACTGTAATTATTCTAATAAATGCCCATCCCCCAAATCTCTGCTAGAAATATGCATATTTCAAGCACAATTTAAGCAAGAAAGGGTGATTCTAATAAACGTCCACCCCCCGATTCCTGATAAAAGCAGTGTAAGTCATAACAAAATCACTTTCAAAAGCAATGAAAGAAAGTATTTCCTGTTCTCCAATCTCTTAACAATGAAGGAATTTCATTAAAAAATCGTATTGTACAGTCCTTGAAAGAAAACTTTGCAAACTTTTCTTTGATTAATTTCGTGTCCATGAATTGACATTTGATTCGAATGATTTTACGAACAAAATCAGAATTACTTTAATAACTCTAATAAACACCCATCCCCAACTTTTCTATCGAGCACTTTCTAATAAACGCCCAGGCGTTTATTAGAATAATTAGGGTATTATAGCATGGAATGAAAATGGCATCAAAGGGTCTCTTGCCATTTGAGAAATGCTAAATATACTTACACTATGTCCAAATACAGTATCATTATTGAAGAATGTCAGTTGTTAAAAGATGCCGTCTGACACCTGGAATCTCAATAACCCACCCTTCATCATGGGTTATTGTTAGATACAGATTAAATATACTTACACTATGTCCAAATACAGTATCATTATTGAAGAACGTCAGTTGTTTAAAGATGCTGTCCGACACCTGGAATCTCAATAACCCTTCCTTCATCATGGGTTATTGTTAGATATAGATTAAAGGTTACTTACACTATGTCCAAATACAGTATAATTATTGAAGAATGTCAGTTGTTTAAAGATGCCGTCCGACACCTGGAATCTTAATAACCCACCCTTCATCATGGGTTATTGTTAGATATAGATTAAATGTTACTTACGCAATGTCCAAATACAGTATCATTATTGAAGAACGTCAGTTGTTTAAAGATGCCGTCCCACACCTGGAATCTCAATAACCCACCATTCATCATGGGTTATTGTTAGATACAGATTAAATGTTACTTACACCATGTCCAAATTCAGTATCATTATTGAAGAATGTCAGTTGTTTAACGATGCCGTCCGACACCTGGAATCTCAATAACCCACCCTTCATCATGGGTTATAGTTAGATCCAGATTAAGTGTTACTTACACCATGTCCAAATACAGTATCATTATTGAAGAATGTTAGTTGTTTAAAGATGCCATCCGACACCTGGAACCTTAATAAACACCCTTCATCATGGGTTATTGTTATATACAGATTAAATGTTACTTACACCATGTCCAAATACAGTATCATTATTGAAGAATGTCAGTTGTTTAAAGATGCTGTCCGACACCTGGAATCTCAATAACCCACCCTTCATCATGGGTTATTGTTAGATACAGATTAAATATTACTTACACTATGTCCAAATACAGTATCATTATTGAAGAATGTCAGTTGTTTAAAGATGCCGTCCGACACCTGGAATCTCAATAAACAACCCTCATCATGGGTTATTGTTAGATACAGATTAAATGTTACTTACACTATGTCCAAATACAGTATCATTATTGAAGAACGTCAGTTGTTTAAAGATGCCGTCCCACACCTGGAATCTCAATAACCCACCCTTCATCATGGGTTATTGTTAGATACAGATTAAATATACTTACACTATGTCCAAATACAGTATCATTATTGAAGAATGTCAGTTGTTTAAAGATGCTGTCCGACACCTGGAATCTCAATAACCCTTCCTTCATCATGGGTTATTGTTAGATATAGATTAAAGGTTACTTACACTATGTCCAAATACAGTATCATTATTGAAGAATGTCAGTTGTTTAAAGATGCCGTCTGACACCTGGAATCTCAACAACCCACCCTTCATCATGGGTTATTGTTAAATATAGATTAAATGTTACTTACACTATGTCCAAATACAGTATCATTATTGAAGAATGTCAGTTGTTAAAAGATGCCATCTGACACCTGGAATCTCAATAAACAACCCTTCATCATGGGTTATTGTTAGATACAGATTAAATATTACTTACACCATGTCCAAATACAGTATCATTATTGAAGAATGTCAGTTGTTTAAAGATGCCGTCCGACACCTGGAATCTCAACAACCCACCCTTCATCATGGGTTATTGTTAGATACAGATTAAATATTACTTACACCATGTCCAAATACAGTATCATTATTGAAGAATGTCAGTTCTTTAAAGATGCCGTCCGACACCTGGAATCTCAACAACCCACCCTTCATCATGAGTTATTGTTAGATACAGATTAAATGTTACTTACACTATGTCCAAATACAGTATCATTATTGAAGAATGTCAGTTGTTTAAAGATGCCGTCTGACACCTGGAATCTTAATAAACAACCCTCATCATGGGTTATTGTGATAAAACACTGCTCAGTTATACTGCTTGTCTTCTTCTCCTTGTCCACCAATGTTACAATGGAAGGGTGCCATGCCTATAAAACATTGAAGAATTCTGGTGTGAGTTCTGATTGGTCAATAATGTAATAGATCTAATTTAGAATTAATTTTCTTTATTTATAAAATTTGTTATTTTGTCAAACAATTGCATTAATTTCTTTTAAGAATTTAGAACATTTTGGCACTTCAAGAGTTATTTTTAAACATGAATGTATATTGAGGAAAGGCCAGTCCAAATGACTGCCCGAGGAGGGTCATGTCAATGAGTTTGAGTTTATTGGGGTTTTACGCCGTTTTCAACTACCAGGGTCATATCGCGGCGGCTGGAGCACCTACCCATGGATTCCTGTTGTTTCTCAAACCAGTACTACCACAACACCCTTACCGAGCCCCCAGCTGCTCGCCCACTTAGGTTAACGATTTCAAACCCATTGGTGGGTGACAATTTTGTCAGAAAGGGTATTAGCCGCGGCCGGGTATCGAACCCGGGACCTCTGAATGAGGGTCAGATGCGCTACCAACTGCGCTAAGGCCGCGGCCAGGGTCATGTCAAAAAGGGGCCAAAAAGTCTGTCATAAAAGGGATCATGCCATATTAAAATTGCTTGTTTTGGATGTATGATGGATTGTTCTTGAATTTGAGGTAAGCCATAACATTTTTGCGGACTCATGTGCCAAGCCAAAACATTATAATGGTCGGCTATGGGAAATGTAATACTTCCATCTAACCTAAATATGGCCCTTTGGGCGTATAAAAAGTCGATACAAAAAAGTCACTGATATTTTTTCAATCCAGTACCAGAAGACATAAATATACATTTTTGGATTTTTCTATTAGAAAAGATAGTGAAAAATGAATAAATTGCTTGTCACAAGCAATTCTTCTTTTTCCAAAATATCTTCTGAAGTCTTTGTCTTGTGGGGCATTGAAAAGTCTCATTAAGTGGGAGTGGGATTAGAAATACATATGTCCATATCCTACAAAAGTTAACCCTTTCCCAAATGGCAAAATTTTAGGGTGATCCACTTCAAAAACTGCCACAAATGATAAAATGGATGTTATTAAAGATAGGATTTGTGTAAAATATGGCACAGAAAATATTGAGACAAAAGGAGAAACTGCTGGTTATCAGCAGTTTCTTCTTTTGTTTCAATGTTTTCCCAAGCCTTTTCTAATAGGGACGTCAAAACCAGGTCTTGTTTGGGAAAGGATTAATAATTCATTTAACCATGGTTCTAAGTTCTTTTTTCTCAATCAAAGATGTTGCAGATGCCAATTTCAAGTCAATGATATTTTGCATTTTTGTTCTTTTTGTAGATCTATATCTAAAAAAACATTGCGGAAAATGAAAATTGCTTGTCAGAAACAATTTCTTCATTTTCTGCAGTTTTCCAAAGCCTCTATCTTATGGGGCATCAGTCTCCATAATCATGTTGGCATAGGTTAAACTGAAAGGATTAATCATCTGTTCCCATGCACTTACAATATTATTAGGCCTATGATGTAAGTCAGTCAAGGTCTTTATCAACATTTTGGTCCTGATGTTCCAGATTTCAACTGGCTTGTCTTTCACTGCAACAATCATGTACTTGCTGAAAGACAGAACATAATAACAAAAAAATAGAACATTTGTGACCTATCAATCGCAAATAGACCACAGGGAAATCTGTAAAACCAATATGATAAAAAAACAGATTGAATGCAAATATGTCAACAAGATATTGCTTTCAAAAATGTAAATGAGCCAGGATCTGGAAAAATGTCCTTTAAAACTTTTGAGCCCAACATGGTTCATGGTTCAAGATCAGCCTGCACATACACGCAGTCTGATCATGAATCATGTTGGTCTCCAATAGCTTCATCGTGACCTGTAGCAATTGTGAGAAAGCAGTATGGATCCCAGTAAGACTGCTTGTAGGCACAGGCAGGCCATGAACAACAGCTTTCTATTATGCTTTAAGGGACGTTTTTCCAGATCACAGCTCAAATGTATATTTAAGTAGGAGAATCATTAGTCAGTCTACATACTAGTAGTCTGGTGACCAGCAGCTCTATCCTATCATGAGTTTCAAACTTTCATTCATAAATGCAACCATTGAGGCCTAAATAGAACAGAGAATTCTGCCAAAAGCTAAAAACTTTATATCATACAACAGTTGTTTTCCAGATTGCAAGAATTCTAATAGTTCCTAGATGCAAAATGCTACAGTTAAAGAAATGAATGTTGAAGACAAAAGAGCTTGTGTGTAATATAGTACAGAAAGTTTTCAAGCAAAATGAGAAAATGTTTCCTTTGCCTCAATATTTTGCCATAGTATTTGTACAAAACCAAAGCTATTTTGGGAAACGATTGAATCACTTACCAAGAAGGAGATGACTTGAGTATTTGTATAGGTCCTTCACCGTCCACTGACTTTCTAATTACTGTAACTTTACCTGGGAAAAACAACATATTAGTATAATAACAATTATACATCTATATAAGAACTCTTGTAAACTATGAAGATGACTTGAGTATTTGTATAGGTCCTTCACCGTCCACTGACTTTCTAATTACTGTAACTTTACCTGGGAAAAACAACATATTAGTATAATAACAATTATACATCTATATAAGAACTCTTGTAAACTATGAAGATGACTTGAGTATTTGTATAGGTCCTTCACCGTCCACTGACTTTCTAATTACTGTAACTTTACCTGGGAAAAACAACATATTAGTATAACAACAATAATACATCTATATAAGAACTCTTGTAAACTATGAAGATGACTTGAGTATTTGTATGGGTCCTTCACCGTCCACTGACTTTCTAATTACTGTAACTTTACCTGGGAAAAACAACATATTAGTATAATAACAATTATACATCTATATAAGAACTCTTGTAAACTATGAAGATGACTTGAGTATTTGTATAGGCCCTTCACCGTCCACTGACTTTCTAATTACTGTAACTTTACCTGGGAAAAACAATATATTAGTATAATAACAACTATACATCTATATAAGAACTCTTGTAAACTATGAAGATGACTTGAGTATTTGTATGGGTCCTTCACCGTCCACTGACTTTCTAATTACTGTAACTTTACCTGGGAAAAACAACATATTAGTATAATAACAATTATACATCTATACAAGAACTCTTGTAAACTATGAAGATAACTTGAGTATTTGTATAGGTCCTTCACCGTCCACTGACTTTCTAATTACTGTAACTTTACCTGGGAAAAACAACATATTAGTATAATAACAATTATACATCTATATAAGAACTCTTGTAAACTATGAAGATGACTTGAGTATTTGTATAGGTCCTTCACCGTCCACTGACTTTCTGATTACTGTAACTTTACCTGGGAAAAACAACATGTTAGTATAACAACAATTATACATCTATACAAGAACTCTTGTAAACTATGAAGATGACTTGAGTATTTGTATGGGTCCTTCACCATCCACTGACTTTCTGATTACTGTAACTTTACCTGGGAAAAACAACATGTTAGTATAACAACAATTATACATCTATACAAGAACTCTTGTAAACTATGAAGATAACTTGAGTATTTGTATAGGTCCTTCACCATCCACTGACTTTCTGATTACTGTAACTTTACCTGGGAAAAACAACATATTAGTATAATAACAATTATACATCTATACAAGAACTCTTGTAAACTATGAAGATGACTTGAGTATTTGTATAGGCCCTTCACCGTCCACTGACTTTCTGATTACTGTAACTTTACCTGGGAAAAACAACATATTAGTATAATAACAATTATACATCTATACAAGAACTCTTGTAAACTATGAAGATGACTTGAGTATTTGTATAGGTCCTTCACCATCCACTGACTTTCTGATTACTGTAACTTTACCTGGGAAAAACAACATATTAGTATAATAACAATTATACAAGAACTCTTGTAAACTATGAAGATGACTTGAGTATTTGTATAGGTCTTTCACCATCCACTGACTTTCTAATTACTGTAACTTTACCTGGGGAAAACAACATATTAGTATAATAACAATTATACATCTATACAAGAACTCTTGTAAACTATGAAGATGACTTGAGTATTTGTATAGGTCCTTCACCGTCCACTGACTTTCTAATTACTGTAACTTTACCTGGGAAAAACAACATATTAGTATAATAACAATTATACATCTATACAAGAACTCTTGTAAACTATGAAGATGACTTGAGTATTTGTATAGGTCCTTCACCGTCCACTGACTTTCTGATTACTGCAACTTTACCTGGGGAAAACAATATATTAGTATAATAACAATTATACAAGAACTCTTGTAAACTATGCAGATGACTTGAGTATTTGTATAGGTCCTTCACCGTCCACTGACTTTCTAATTACTGTAACTTTACCTGGGAAAAACAATATATTAGTATAATAACAATTATACATCTATATAAGAACTCTTGTAAACTATGAAGATGACTTGAGTATTTGTATGGGTCCTTCACCGTCCACTGACTTTCTAATTACTGTAACTTTACCTGGGGAAAACAACATATTAGTATAATAACAATTATACATCTATATAAGAACTCTTGTAAACTATGAAGATGACTTGAGTATTTGTATAGGTCCTTCACCGTCCACTGACTTTCTAATTACTGTAACTTTACCTGGGAAAAACAACATATTAGTATAATAACAATTATACATCTATATAAGAACTCTTGTAAACTATGAAGATGACTTGAGTATTTGTATAGGTCCTTCACCGTCCACTGACTTTCTAATTACTGTAACTTTACCTGGGGAAAACAACATATTAGTATAATAACAATTATACATCTATATAAGAACTCTTGTAAACTATGAAGATGACTTGAGTATTTGTATAGGCCCTTCACCGTCCACTGACTTTCTGATTACTGTAACTTTACCTGGGAAAAACAACATATTAGTATAATAACAATTATACATCTATACAAGAACTCTTGTAAACTATGAAGATGACTTGAGTATTTGTATAGGTCTTTCACCATCCACTGACTTTCTGATTACTGTAACTTTACCTGGGAAAAACAACATATTAGTATAATAACAATTATACAAGAACTCTTGTAAACTATGAAGATGACTTGAGTATTTGTATAGGCCCTTCACCATCCACTGACTTTCTGATTACTGTAACTTTACCTGGGGAAAACAACATATTAGTATAATAACAATTATACAAGAACTCTTGTAAACTATGAAGATGACTTGAGTATTTGTATAGGCCCTTCACCATCCACTGACTTTCTGATTACTGTAACTTTACCTGGGAAAAACAACATATTAGTATAATAACAATTATACATCTATATAAGAACTCTTGTAAACTATGAAGATGACTTGAGTATTTGTATAGGCCCTTCACCATCCACTGACTTTCTGATTACTGTAACTTTACCTGGGAAAAACAACTTGCTAGTATAATAACAATTATACATCTATACAAGAACTCTTGTAAACTATGAAGATGACTTGAGTATTTGTATAGGCCCTTCACCATCCACTGACTTTCTGATTACTGTAACTTTACCTGGCAAAAACAACATATTAGTATAAGAAGAATTGTACATCTTTACAAGAACTCTTGTAAACTATGAAGATGACTTGAGTATTTGTATAGGTCCTTCACCATCCACTGACTTTCTGATTACTGTAACATTACCTGGGAACAAGAGGGTCATGATGGCCCTAGGTTGCTCACCTGAAAATTGTTGCCTTGTTGAAATTAAACACTTAGACCTGAATAGCAGCAAAATAAATGTTTCAATAAAGCCCTTTCTCATGTGTTTTTCAAATGAATGTAACAAATATTCAGCCTTTTTTAAAAGTATTGCTCTATTGTCCTTTTTCTGATACTGCTGCACTAATAGGCAATAGTTTAAATATTAACAAAATTCTTCTAACAAATTTGAAAGCCCTTCACCAAAGGATCATTCATGTGAACTTTCAAGAATATTGGCCAACTGGTTAGGCAGAAAAAGATTTAATTTTTAGAAGAATTGGCTTATACTTTCCCCTTTTCTCATGCCGCGGCAGCCAGAGTCTTTGATGGAATCAAATTCTTTTAACAACTATGAAAGCCCTTCACCTAAGGATCTTTCATGTGAAGTTTCAAGAATATTGGCCAACTGGTTAGACAGGAGATGATTTTTAAAAGATTTGGCTATTTTCCCCTTTTCTCATGCCGCGGCAGCCAGAGTCTTTGATGGAATCAAATTCTTTTAACTAATTTGAAAGCCCTTCATCCAAGGATCATTCATGTGAAGTTTCAAGAATATTGGCCAACTGGTTAGGCAGGAGATGATTTTTAAAAGATTTGGCTATTTTCCCCTTTTCTCATGCCGCGGCAGCCAGAGTCTTTGATAGAATCGAATTCTTTTAACAACTTTGAAAGCCCTTCACCCAAGGATCATTCATGTGAACTTTCAAGAATATTGGCCAACTGGTTAGGCAGGAGATGATTTTTAAAAGATTTGGCTATTTTCCCCTTTTCTCATGCCGCGGCAGCCAGAGTCTTTGATAGAATCAAATTCTTTTAACAACTATGAAAGCCCTTCACCCAAGGATCATTCATGTGAAGTTTCAAGAATATTGGCCAACTGGTTAGGCAGAAGAAGATTTTTAAAAGATTTGGCTATTTTCCCCTTTTCTCATGCCGCGGCAGCCAGAGTCTTTGATAGAATCAAATTCTTTCAATAACTTTGAAAGCCCTTCACCCAAGGATCATTCCTGCCAAGTTTCAAAAAGATTGGCCCACTGGTTTGGGAGGAGAAGATCTTTAAAGAAATTGTGGACAGACGGCCGGCCGGACGGACGGACAGACGACCGGACGGACGGACGGAAGACGGACAACGACCGATCACAATACCTCACCTTGAGCACTTTGTGCTCAGGGGAGCTAAAAAGTCGAAAACAACAATTTTGTCAAATTCATGTGTGCATAACTCCAGACCTATCCGTTCAGACTTAAATTTAAAATCATGAGAGATCTTATGGTCCCAAACATTGTGCTCAAGTTTTGTCTTGGTCAATAATTGTAGATTCTGGAGAGTGAACAAAGTCGAAAACAGTCAAAATCAGCAATTTTGGCAAGTTCAAGGGCACATAACTCTCAACTTTCCTTTCTGATCAGACTGAAAATCGAACTCATTTGAGATCTTATAGTCTCCAACATTATGTCCAAGTTTTGTCTTGATTGGTCAGTAATTGTAGATTCTCGAGAGTGAACAAAGTCGAAACCAATCAAAATCAGCAATTTTGGCAAGTTCAAGGGCACATATCTCTTGACTCTCTGGTCTGATCAGACTGAAAATCGAATTCATGTGAGATCTTATGGTCTCCAACATTATGTCAAAGATTTGTCTTGTTTGGTCAAAAATTGTAGATTCTAGAGTGTAAACAAGGTCGAAAATGGTCGAAAATGACTATTTTATCAAATTCAAGGGCGAATAACTCTCGACTTTCTAGTCTGATCTCACTGAAAATCGAACTCATCCGAGATCTTATGGTTTTCAACATAATATCCAAGTTTTGTCTTGATTGATCTATAAATGTAGATTCTAGAGTGTAAACAAGGTCGAAAATGGTCGAAAACGACAATTTTGTCAAATTCAAGGGCACTTAACTCTGGACTTTCTTGTCTGATCTGACTGAAAATCATACTTATCCGAGATCTTATGGTCTCCAACATAATATCCAAGTCTTGTCTTGATTGGTCAATAAATGTAGATTCTAGAGTGTAAACAAGGTCGAAAATGGTTGAAAACGGCAAAATTTGTCAAATTCAAGGGCACATAACTCTCGACTTTCTAGTCTGATCTCACCGAAAATTGAACTCATCCGAGATCTTATGGTCTTCAACATTATGTCCTAGTTTTGTATTGATTGGTCAATAATTGTAGATGCTGGAGTGTAAACAAAGTTAAAAACAGCATTTTTTGACATTCAGGGGCAGATAACTCAGCACTTTCTGGTCCGATCTGGCCCATAATCGAACTCATCCGAGAACTTATAACCATACTTGTTTTGACAAAGTTTGATCAAAATTGACAAACATTTGTGGATGCTAGAGTGTAAACACCAAATTGTGGACAGACGGACAGACGGACAGACAGACGGACGGACGGACGACGGACAAAAAGCGATCACAATAGCTCACCTTGAGCACTTTGTGCTCAGGTGAGCTAAAAACAACTTGCTAGTATAACAACAATTATACCTCTATACAAGAACTCTTGTAAACTATGAAGATGACTTGAGTATTTGTATAGGTCCTTCACCATCCACTGACTTTCTGATTACTGCAACTTTACCTGGGTAAACAAATGTTTGTGTTTTTTTTTTCAATCAAATAAAGGCTAGATATCAATCCTTTTTTAAAACTATGCCTCTATGATATCAAAGCTTTTGTAAACATTGAGAAAAAATAGAGAATGCATTGAGAACCTGCATTTTTCCCTAAATATTTTTCATTTTTCAACATTAAAATTATCAGCCAATTCATATTGTTGTCAGAACCTTAGAATATTGACAATTATAACATTACCTGGTATGTTGTTTCAGAAAGAATTAACCTTTTTGCAAACAAGCGCTAGTTTTGATGAATCTACGGTAGATTTAAAAACTCTGGAAGGAAAAGAATGAAAGGCTGATGACCAGCATATTCTCCTTTCCCTAAATATTTTTTTCTGAAATAAATTTGATTTAATATCTGTGTACCCAGTAACTTGTGATTTGAATTTGAATAACACTAAAATTTTCTTGTGTGGTACACAGCTAAAACATGTCCAGTTTGTCATATTACTTGTTCCAGTACCATATTACTTATGTGTGACATTTCTAAGCAAAAATGTACACATACAAACTTAACAAAAGATACAGGCCTATGTTGATGTACAGTTTATTAAAATAGTTTGTCCTATACTTTGTAATGTATGAAAATAAAGCTGTACCTGTGATTGTATTGAGAACAACAACTTCATTCCTGACTCCCCTGTGTCCATAGTTAGAGGGTTCTGTGTAGGAATATGTGATGATTTCAGATGATCTCATCCACTCTAATCCACGGACTGGGTTAGAAAATAGTTTATATTCATGCTCAACTTTTCCTGTATACACATTGACTAGTTGTATGGCTCCACAACCAGACCCTACAGAGAAATTAGTGTAAAATATTTAAATACCCGCAACAAGCAGCAGACCTGTCAGACAAGTACTCAATAGAGAAAAAACAGACTTTAAAATGGATATATGTATGTGCTAGGTTGGCTACTTAAGTCAAAGTTTGATTAAAATTGAGTGCTTAATTTGTATTGCATGCCTGATCGCAAATTTGAGAACAACAAATTAACTAATAACCTTGATTAAGATGTGACAATTATACTTAGTACATTCAAAAACGCAGAGTTTTCAAAGCCTTAAATCAAGATGTTATAAGATGTTAAAAGGAATGAAAATATTTGTCATGAATCTCCCACAAGTTTTGAAAAGTGAATAGAAAAGATTAGCGTAGGTAATTCTGGAAGAATCTACGGCGCCATAGGAAAGCGTTGAACACGTTGTCGCTGTACAAAGTCAATGCATGTGAAATTCAAGTTAAATTTCAACATGTTTATAAAGTTTGTCTATAAGGACACTATAAACAAGAGCCGTCACAGACGGATTATGCTCCCCGAATAAGTGTTTGTCACAAAATAAAAACTATCATACATTAAGCCCCCTTTTCCCATGACAGATTTTTTGTACACACTTTATTTATAAAATATGGTCTAGAACATTTCATTAATCACATAAGCACAAATTTTCATTAAATTCTGCCCATTGGATGAAGAGAAATTAGAGAAAATCTAATTTTTACATTAAGGCCCCTTTTTCCATGACGCAGCCTCAAATTAAGAAACGGAGAAAAGGGTCCTTAGGGATTAACCTAGGGAAATCACATGTGAAGTTTCATTGCATTTGGTCCAAGGGTTGCTGAGATATGGCTGTGGACGGACGGACGGACGGACACACGGACGGACGGACAGCATGGCGACTATATGCTCCCCCGAAATTTTTTCGGGGAGCATAATAAAAGTTTCGTCGAAAGATCGTCAATTCTATCAGTATGCATCATCTTCTTGAAAATTTGATGAACCACGGTATTGGACCGCAATTGCTTTGTTTTTCAAACTCAGACATTTCACGGCGCCTAGGATGCCATCACGACTAGTGACACGATGGCCAGGCCACATACTGTGGTTACACACAACTGGCCTGTGTTGTCTTCTAATATATGCCCTATAGAACATGTTTGGAAAGGGCCGAAGAGACGCGTTTATTCACATACCCCGCCACCCAAAACGTTGCAACAACTTCGAATTGCTGTTATTCAATCGTGGAACAAAATGTCAAGAGCGAGAAAAGTTTTTTCTATGCGACAAAGATGTCAGACTTTAATTCAATCTTCAGGTGGGCACAATTGTTATTGATTGATTTGGCCCCTCTGAATTTAAAATAATCAAATTTTATTAAGATGTGTATTTAAAGCATTTTCTACCTTTTGAATCATTGGAATTAGATAAATTATCGACAATGAATTCACATTACATAGCATTTACTTGTTTTTTCCATCCTATCAGCGAACAAATTACCTCTGCGGAATTAAATGTACTACATATATTATCTATCATGTGAGGCATAATGTAATCCAATCATAATAAAAGTTAAAGATTTTTAATTAAGGAAAGTCAATGTTCCTGAAAGTCAGAAAAGTGATCCTTCCACCTACCTACAGCCAAGTGTTGTCCGACCTCCAACCTAGAAGCTCTAGAAGGTCTCATAGCAATACATGTAATAGGAAAGTTTAGGCCGGATATCAGACCGGAGACAACCATTCAGACAGTTATCTGCCCCTGATCATGGTTTTGGTGTCCCTAATAGGAAAGTATTGGGGAAAACATTGAGGAAAAAGAAGGAAATCCTTTTATCTCAATATTTTCTATGCTATAATGTGCATAATTTTTTTACTCTTTGATAAAGTTTCATCATCTGCAACAGCTTTCATAATGGACCACCTACATTTTAGCCATTTGAGAAAAGATCAAAATTAATGTCAAATTAACTATTGTTCCACCTACCTACAGCCAAGTGTTGTCCCACCTCCAACCTGGAAGCTCTGGAAGGTCTCATAGCAATACAAGTGATAGGAAAGTTAAGGCCGGATATCAGACCAGAGACAACCATTCTGAGAGTTATCTGCTCCTTATCATGGTCAGTACATTTACCAGGTGGTATGACAGACAAACCATTCACTAACTCTCCTAATGTGATGTTGGGGTCAGTGGTGGGGTCATCCTGTAATACAAGTAATGAGAGTTATCTGCCCCTGATCGTCACCAACATCAGTTATCTGCCCCTGATCATGGTCAGTACATTTACCAGGTGGTATGGCAGACAGACCATTCACTAACTCTCCTAATGTTATATTGGGGCCAGTGGTGGGGTCATCCTGTAAAACACAAAAGTACATTGAAGTTGTAAAATTAACTAGTCTTTAGTTTTTAGAAATCATGGCTTGAAGTTCTTAAAAGTACAATTTCACTCATACACTGGTAATTCCTAGATATCAAATCAAAACAAAATGTGTTTTTGAAACATATATGCCCCCAAATTGTTAGATTTTGCGGTTAAGTTACATTAAGTTACCAAAAGGAATGTCCCAATCATTTGATATCCAGGCACAAAAATGTCCTAAAATTGTGCAAATTTCCTTAATACTAGTAACACTTATTGCATATTGCTCAGTGTAACATAATTAATTCCTACAGGTGTGGATGTTTGATTTCAACAATATAGTATAGATCAGAAATAACCTTGACTGACCTTGTGGAAGGAAGTTGCCATGACATCCAGCATAATAATCCTGCTATCACTCAGCTGTATAATCACTTGTTTCTCAGTCACAGGCTGATGTAAAACTCCGACTATCTTTACATGTCTTAACAGTCTTATAGAGTCTGACAGAAATAACCTTGACTGACCTTGTGGAAGGAAGTTGCCATGATATCCAGCATAATAATCCTGCTATAACTCAGCTGTATAATCACTTGTTTCTCAGTCACAGGCTGATGTAAAACTCCGACTATCTTTACATGTCTTAACAGTCTTATAGAGTCTGACAGAAATAACCTTGACTGACCTTGTGGAAGGACGTTGCCATGACATCCAGCATAATAATCCTGCTATCACTCAGCTGTATAGAGACTTGTTTCTCAGTCACAGGCTGATGTAAAACTCCAACTATCTTTACATGTCTTAACAGTCTTATAGAGTCTGACAGACTACATGTCTCATAATGCAGGTCCAGTGCTGCCTCTGATGTCTCTATAAGATTAAAAAAATTATACATAAATGGAAAAAGTTTACCACTGCAAAAATCTATCACTAACTCGAGACAAGAACATTGATCATAAAATCATAACACCCCAAGACAGGGTATATTGATTTAACCATGTCTTACTGTCTGTCCATCCATTTGCATACCTTTTTGCTCCGTGTCCTAACTCAGGAACCATTTGACCAAGGACAATGTAACTGTACACAATTGCTGCCCTTTTGTTTTAGGGTAACATGGGTCACAGGTCAAGGTCACAACTGAACTTTGTTAAAAAATCCATATCTGTGCTCAAATTCTAAAAACCTTGTAATTTTACAGAGGTGGTGCCTTTGATGCAAGGAGAAGCCCTATTGTTTTGGGGTCATGTAGGTTAAAGGTCAAGGTCACAAATGAACATTCTTTCTGTGGTGTAATAATAGTTCTATTCTCTAATAATACTTCTTTAGTCAGAAGGCAATGGTAGGGGTATTTGTTGACACTTCTAAATAATATCTAAAAGGTTTGCCAGAGGGAAAATGGGAATCCATGTTACAACAAAATACTTAATTCTGCATGGACAAAGTAGCATTGGTGAGAAAAAGAAATGTCCCTTTTTAAATTAAAGTATATTTACCAGTTTACCACTTACCTGTCTTTAATGTGTGTTGTTTCTGTTTCCTCATTCTAACAGAGATGCTACCATTGTCATTCAAACAGTACAACATGTCTGATGTTTGACAGGGAATTACCTGAAATATGTTATGCATAGTTGAATAACAATAATAACATATCGCCGGTGTAAATGCAAATCCTCGTATGTCGATTCTTGCGATTTTCAAAGTAAAATCTTGTGTGTCCAGTTAAGACAATTTTTGCAGCACTTGAGATATTTTTTCTGATCAGTATTAATGACACATTATCCATGAACAATATGTCCAAATTTTAAGTAAAACCTTTCAGTTTGGAAAAAGTAAGTAAACCTTTATCTCTCCCTTTTAAAATTTTCCAAAAACGAGATACATGTATGAGGTTTTGCATTAACAACAACAATATGATGTATGTGGTTCATATTTCTTATGTCATTGTGATGTCTGCACAATCTTTCAAATTGCCACAAAGGAAACAACTTATATTGACACATAAAACTGGAGAAAATTAATTGGATTGGGTTTTAACGCAACATTCAGCAGCTATGGTTATACTGTGGTGGCTAGGGCACCTTATCATGGATTTCTATCACCAGCACTAAAACAATATCCAATCCAAGCCTCCAACTGCTCGCTCACTTAGATGATTTACATCCATTAGTGGGAGCTAAATGTCAGAGAGGATATTGGCCCAGCCAGGGTTTTGAACCTGCAACTCATGGATTGATCTACTCTGACGTTACTGATTGACCTATCAAGGCACATCTAGGTAAAACAGTCAAAACATACATCAGCATAGAATAGGGATGGTTGATGTTCACAATTACAGTCAATTGATAGATCTTTTGTTGTAAAATGGGCATGTCTACAAAATTAAGGTGTACACATTTCATACTTAAATTTATACCACTTCACTAACCTTGAGTATATATGGAGCAGATCTATCTATTCTGACTGTTCCCACTAACAGTTCCATATCTACATCAATCAACTGTATCTCAGTACTGAATACCAACAGTACAACATTGTTATGTACGGGACTATACACAACTTGTAAACAACTGGATAATGTGTCTTGTTCTTCACTTATACTCCATCTGTAATGTAACATTCAGTACTAAACTGTATCTCAGTACTGAATACCAGCAGTACAACATTGTTATAATACGGGACTATACACAACTTGTAAACAACTAGATAATGTGTCTTGTTCTTCGCTTATACTCCATCTGTAATGTAACATTCAGTACAAAACTGTATCTCAGTACTACACTGTATCTCAGTACTAAATACCAGCAGTACAACATTGTTATGTACAGGACTATATACAACTTGTAAACAACTTGTTCTTCACTGATACTCCATCTACAATAATAAACAAGATGTGAAACACAAATGCCCCTGATATGGCCAGTGTTAAAATTTGGACAGACAGAGGGACAGATATATGGACACGAGTAAAACAATATGTCCCTGATCTTGCGATATGTGGGCATAAAAATCTTAAATGATTTATAAATTGAGGTATGTGTATGTACAGTGTCTTTAAAAAACAAGATGTTTAATCCCTTAGATATGACTCAAATTATATTTAGATGTTATTAGTGAACATTTTGCTTAGAATTCTTTTGACTAGTCTAGCAAAATAATGATGGATATCAAAAGCTAATGATTCATATAAATTACCTTTTTGCCCTAGATTCCGGCATGATCATGGTTGTAGCTAGGTTAGCCATCTTACTCCAGGAGCTAGAACTTGTCCTGCTGGGGGATTTCTCTCCTGAGTTCTGTCTCTTCAGTGAGCCATGATCTGAACATAATGTAATATTGATAGGAAAAGTCATTGATTAAAGTGACATTTCAGAATTTTTTGTCATACATTTTAATTTTATTTTTATCTGAAAGAGCATGTTTCCTTATGGAAATTCTGAAAATTTCAAGCCAAAATATTGCGCCGTTTACGACAAATTTATATTTTTGTGTTAAAATTGAACAAATTGTTGTGGACAACAGTTCGGATTTATATGCAATTTATCGATTATGTCTCAACTTTAAATGCATGTTTCTCGCTTATTGGCAACAACTTAAAAAAAACTAATAGTATTTATACTCATTAGAATAACCAATCTTGGCATCAAGACATACTTTAAAAAATTGAAATTGGAAAGAAATGTCCCTTTAATCTTTAGCTATCTAAAATCCAAATGGGCATACTCAAGTTATCACGATAAAAAGCTTTGCAGTAATATAAGCCACTCTTAAAGCACCTTGGTTTTATAGTTGACTTTATATGGGGTCCCCTTTATATGTTATACATTCTTTACCAAGTAAAATGATACATAAATGTGAGAAATTAATAGAAGAAATCAATAATTATTTTGTTGCTAGCCAACAGTAATCATAATTGATTTTATGGCTGATAAAGTTGATGTTGATGTCTTCCCTTGTTGGATTCAAGCTGCTTGATAAGGGGTAACCCTTTCCCAAACAAGACCTGGTTTGTACATGCCTAAAAGAAAAGGCTTGGGAAAGCATTGAAACAAAAGAAGAAACTGCTGATAACCAGCAGTTTCTCCTTTTGTCTCAATATTTTCTTAGCTATATTGTAAAAAAAAACTTTCTTTTTCAATGTCCATTTTGTTGTCTGCAGCAACTGTCAAATTTGACCATCCTAAATTTTTGTTGTTTGGGAAAGGGGTAAGAACAATTTTATGTTCAAGTGTGATTAAGAAATAATTGTTTGCTTGAACTTTTTTGTAACTGCTGTAACTGCTGGGGTTGTTCCTATCATAAAGGGGTAGGCAGCAAGCAACTAGATTTTCTCACAAAAAAAAAAAAACAGATAAAACTAGAACTGTCGCAAAGCGGACGAATACCCCCCACTAGGGCCTTGTCACTGAAAAAGTGCTATCGGTCAAAAGGTTCTTGACTTAGAGCATGGAAACGGATTTTAAACAAAGTCCAACTGTGACCTTGACCTTTGACCTTGGTGACCCCAAAACAATATGGCACCTCCTTGGGTCATGGCCAACAACTGTGTAAAGTTTCATGATCCTAGGTCAAACGGTTCTTGAGTTAGAACACAGAAACGAAATTGTAAATTTTGACTACTCCCCCCCCCCCCCCCCCCCCCATTAAAAAGTTCAAAGTGGCATAACTCTAAAACTAATGACTGGATCAAGATGACAAGAGGACCATGATGGTCCTATATCGCTCACCTGAACCAAAATGATATGAGCAACACTTTTGTTCAATTCAATAAACATTTATGACTATAAGACTGAAAACTAACTTATAGTCAATAACTTTGTGAAAATAAAACTCATCTGAGATCTTATGGTGCCAAACATTGTGTCCAGGTTTTTCTTGATTGATAAATAATCACAGATTCTAGAGTATAAACAAGGTCGAAAACAGCCAAAGACGGTATTTTTTTCAAATTCAAGGGCACACAATTCTCGACTTTCTGATCACATCAGACTGAAAATTTACCTATTATGGTCTCCAACATAGTGTCCAAGATTTGTCTTGATTGGTCAATAATTGAAGATTCAAGATCGAAAAACAGCCAGAAACGGCTATTTTGTTAAATTCAAGGGCACATAACTCTCAACTTTCTGATCGGATCAGACTGAAAATCAAACTCATCCAACATATTATGGTCCCAAACATTGTGTCCAAGTTTTGTCTTGATTAATTGATAATTGTAGATTCTAGAGTGTAAACAAGGTCGAAAACAGCCGAAAATGATAATTTTATCAAATTCAAGGGCACATAACTCTCAACTTTCTGGTCAGATCACACTAAAAATCAAACTCATCCGAAATCTTATCCTCTCAAACATTGTGTCCAAGATTTGTCTTGATTAGACAATAATTGAAAATTCTAGAGTGTAAACAAGGTCGAAAACAGTCAAAAACGACATTTTTGTCAAATTCAAGGGCACATAAGTCTCGACTTTCTTGTCTTATCAGATTGAAAATTCTAGTCATCTGAGATCTTATGATCTCTAACATTGTGTCCAAGTTTTGTCTTGATTGATTGATAAATGTAGATTCTAGAGTGTAAACAATGTCGAAAACAGCCGAAAATGACAATTTTATCAAATTCAAGGGCACGTAACTCTTGTCTTTATTGTCAGATCACACTGAAAATCGAACTCATCCGAAATCTTATGGTCTCAAACATTGTGTCCAAGATTTGTCTTGATTGGTCAATAATTGTAAATTCTAGAGTGTAAAAAAGGTCGAAAACAGTCAAAAACGACAATTTTGTCAAATTCAAGGGCACGTAACTCTCGTCTTTCTGGTCAGATCACACTGAAAATCAAACTCATCCAAGATCTTATGGTCTCAAAAATTTTGTCCAAGATTTGTCTTGATTGGTCAATAATTGAAAATTCTAGAGTGTAAACAAGGTCGAAAACAGTCAAAAACGACAATTTTGTCAAATTCAAGGGCACATAAGTCTCGACTTTCTTGTCTTATCAGATTGAAAATTCAACTCATCCCAGATCTTATGATCTCCAACATTGTGTCCAAGTTTTATCTTGATTGATTAATAAATGTAGATTCTAGAGTATAAACAATGTCGAAAACAGCCGAAAATGACAATTTTATCAAATTCAAGGGCACATAACTCTAGTCTTTTTTGTCAGATGACACTGAAAATCAAACTCATCCAAGATCTTATGGTCTAAAACATTGTGTCCAAGATTTGTCTTGATTGGTCAATAATTGTAGATTCTAGAGTGTAAACAAGGTCGAAAACAGTCAAAAACTACAATTTTGTCAAATTCAAGGGCACATAACTCTCGACTTTCTCGTTTAATCAGACTGAAAATTAAACTCACCCGAGATCTTATGGTCTCCAACATTGTGTTCAAGATTTGTCTTGATTGGTCAATAATTGTAGATTCTAGAGTGTAAACAAGGTCGAAAACGGTCGAAAACGGCAATTTTGACAAATTCAAGGGCACATAACTTTTGACTTTTTCGCCTCATCTGACTGAAAATCGAACTCATCCAAGATCCTATAGTCTCCAATATTATATCCAAGTTTTGTATTGATTAGGCAATAATTGTAGATGCTAGAGTGTAAACAAAGTTAAAAACAGCATTTTTTGTCATTCAGGGGCAGATAACTCCACACTTTCTGGTCCGATCTGGCCCATAATCGAACTCATCCGAGAACTTATGACCATACTTGTTTTGACAAAGTTTGGTCAAGATTGACTAATATTTGTGGATGCTAGAGTGTAAACACCAAATTGTGGACAGACGGACAGACGGACAGACTGACAGACGGACAGACGGACGGACGACGGACAAAAAGCGATCACAATAGCTCACCTCGAGCACTTCGTGCTCAGGTGAGCTAAAAATAGCAGGTGCACAACTTCATATGATAGGAAACATCCTGGTAAAATTTCAGAAAAATTGGTCAAAAACTGTCGGAGGAGAAGAGGACACAAGATTATGTCCACGGACGGACAGACAGACAGACGGACAACCTGATTCCAGGATACCCCCCCATAACTTTGTTGTGGGGGGGTATAATAAAACTTAGTCAATATCATTGCAATACCTCATAACTCCAGCTTGATGAAAGCTGGAGTTTTGAGGTTTTACAACACCGACGACTTACTATTAAGTACTGGGTTAGGATCAGAGTACCATAGGTATTTTAGTTTATCACTTTGTGGCTCTCTGGTGGGGTTCAAATCTGATACCAACACAAGATGGGTAGCCTCGCATAGACCTGTAATAGCAATGAATTTTGTATTAAAAATAGACTAGGTTTACCATTATATTTTGCCCTGTTTGTGCTGTAACAAAATATCCTAACTACAGATGTAGTTGCAGCATTTTGGAATCACAATGGCGAAATACTATTGTATGTCCGAAATTATATCAATGTTTACTTGATAAAATTGAACCATATTTAATATAGGACTTTCTTTTAGCGACTTCATTCAAGTAATACTGTTTCATAATATTTATAAATAGTTTTATTTAAGCACAGATTTCTATGCTAGATTCTACCAAATTAAGTATAAACTTGTTGGGATCAAATGCATCTACAAGAACAGACACAATATTTTCTCCAAGCAGAACCCCAGAGTACTTGACCCCTACCACATTTCTAGTTGTCCTAAATATTGGTAAAGCCTCTCTTACAACCGGTCGTATGTGCTCCTGCGTGCGGTCTGCGTCTAAATCGTAGGTAAAGTCGTGTTATGCAGGCACATGCAACATACGATTTTGGTGGATGCAACCACGACGCAGACTGCACGCAGCAAAGAATTGACTGGACAATTATTCAGCTTCTCTTACAACCCACCGTGCGTCTTTATAAATTGTGCGTTTAAAGACGCACGATTTATAAAGACGCACAACGGGTTGTAAGAGAGGCTTAACATAACAGGGGCTGTACTCACCAACATTTCTAAATCATTTTTTTAAATTACATTACAATCCATCTGATTGCACAAGATGTATTAACTTGCAATAAGACTGGTTGGTGAATACCGCACCAGTTCAGATGAAAACTTACATATCATTTTGTTAATATCAAACGGATCTAACGTTAAAGACAGCATGTTTTCCCCCAGCTCTTTTCTCCACAGCTGGACCCCGGCGTACGCGTCCCACATCTCTAGTTGTCCAGGGTACCGGAGTACAATCAGGAGGTCATGTGACTCATCAAAACCTGAGTACCAGTCTAACTCTAAAACTGTAAAAACAATACATGCATGTAAGTGCCACAGTCTAAATGATTGATATTGCTTTTTTTTTAAAAAAAAAACCTAGAGATGTTTGTAAAACATATATGGACCCTCAAGGGCCTACATTTGATGTAGGTCAAACTCCAAGGTCAAGGACACAAAGTCCAAGGTCATTGTCAAATGTGATAAGTCTTGGTAGGAGGTGTCCATGTGTCAAATATCAAGGCTTTATGTGTAATAGGTCATGAGATATAGGCCCGGGTCATGAGATAAAGGCCCGGTTTGATTTTTTTTAAAGAAGGTCTAACTCCAAGGTCAAGAGGTCCAAGGTCATGGTCAAATAAGTACAATGTTGATATGAGGTATACATGTGTGAGATATCAAGGCTGTATGTGTAAAAGGACATGAGATATAGGCCAGGTTAAGAATTAAGTGTAAAAATCAACAAAGGTCAATAACTCCAAAAATTTGATTAGCAGAGTTACGGTTCTTGTGCACTGCACCTCTCCATAATGAGATCTATCCACCTATAAAGTTTCATGATTCTACCTTACATACTTTTTGAGTTATGTTCCGGACAAGAATCAAGTTTGAAAATCAACAAAAGGCAATAACTCCAAAAATTTGATCGGTAGAGTTACGATTCTTGTGCACTGCATCTCTCCATAATGAGATCTATCAACCTATAGATGAAGTTTCATGATTCTACCTTTAATACTTTTTTGATTTATGCTCCGAACGAGGTTTTGTCTACGAACCGACCGACCGACCTACCGACCAACCGACACTTGCAAAACATATTATACCCCCATTTTCTTCGAAAGGGGACATAAAAAAAGACCAAGAATTAGTATCAGTTGTAAAGAATAGATAGCAATTCAGATGTCTTTGCTTCATTTCTATAATACAAAACTCTCTATAATTTTGAAAACAGGACATGATAGTATATGGGTTGAATTGCTGCAGTCTAAACTATGGCATTAATATCACTGCTAGAAAATGTTAACATAATTTGATTCCTCAACATATAATACTATATTAAATTACATCGTATGTGTATATTTGGTCTCTGGAACTCTGTCCTAATATTCCCAGTCACCACATCCCATATCAGTATATTCCCTCCACTATCTGCCGCAGCCAATATCAGACTGTATGTCCGACCTGTAGCAAACGCATGATGATACTTCTCTCTGGACCACTTTACCTGAAATCGGAGCCAGATGTTTACGGGATCATTACAATTGTAAATCTAGTGCGTGTTCAAATGATCCCCCCTCTTTAGACTGATTATTTCATTTTCTTGCAGAAATTCAGTCAGACAGCTTTGGAAGTAAACCTTCCAACGAAGACAAATATTTGAAAGGACATAACTTGGGGTATTGGAAGAGCCTTTAAACTAAATCCTAAACTTTTTCATGAATTCTAAAAATCTTAATTCTTGAGGGGGAGTATGTAGCTATTTGTAGTTTAAAAGACAGATTCATCCTTGCTTCAAATGTCATCAGAAATTGCATGTTACATTTTCAGCAAAGTTCACCATTTTTACATACTAAAGGCTAATTGAGTTTCCAGATCACTCGTACAAATCTAAAATACTTACATGTGTCACTGTAGAACTGTGTGGTCCTAGTGTTTGTACAACCTGAAGTAAACATATTATCATTAAATCATCATCATTTAACCCTTTCCCAAACAACAAAATTTTAGGGTGATCCACTTCAAGAACTACCACAAATGACAAAATGGATGTTATTAAAGATATGATTGGTGTGAAATATGGCACAGAAAATATTGAGACAAAAGGAGAAACTGCTGGTTATCAGCAGTTTCTTCTTTTGTTTCAATGTTTTCCCAAGCCTTTTCTATTAGGGACGTCAAAACCAGGTCTTGTTTGGGAAAGGGTTAATTTCTACTGACCCTCAGAACCAGTCAGAGTGGAGAGGAAGACTATGTGAAAGAATTGGCAGAAACAACTTAAGTCAAACCCTCTTTTGAGGTTTATAGACTATGAAACGGTGGATCTGTTCTAAAAAATACCAAAATATTCTACATTTTCCAAAACATATAGATTTTTTTAGTTGATGTCAAAATATTTTCAATACCAAAAAAATAAACCAAAAAACAAACAGACAGAGAAAAATCCAGATTCCTGAAACAAGAGGGCCGTTGGCCCTAGGTCGCTCACCTGTGATGGGGTTTTATAACAGATCAGATTTCTTACAGGTAATGCAATAAAGGGTCAAAGATCATATGGACGCCGCTATGCGATTTCAAACCATAGAAAACCCAGAAAACTAACTTAGTGCAATATCATATGTAACTCAAATATGAAGTTTCATCCAATTCAGCTATGTGGTAATGGAGAAATTGCTTTGGACACATGGAATTAAAATAAAACATACAGACTGACAAACAAACAGAAATTTACAAATTGACCTAGATCTATGACCTTGAACCAACCTAAATATATATTTGAAATAGAACATCTACTCATGATAAAGAACACATTTACCCATACATTTTTTTAAATCCATGCATAAATGTAGATGCTTTGCCCCTGATAAGCAGATTTTTATAAGAAGTCCCCTTTTTCTGTGACAAGGTTTCATATTGAAACGCAAAGAAAAGTACCTCTTAGCAATATCATAAGCAATGCAAATATTAAGTTTTGTCAAATTTGGCTCTGCGGTTATTGAGAAATTGCTTCTGACAGATTTCGTGTAATTTCTCTTTTTCTGTTGCCATGGCAACCAGAGTTGGGTTTTTTTTTATAAATTGCAATTCTGTTAGATTTTTTTTAAATGTGACCTCCTGAGGAATATTTCTGCCTAGTTTGGTGGAAATTAGCCTGTTAGTTTAGGAGGAGATATCATTCAACGATGTCATTGAAATATGGAAGAAAATCTCCTTTTCTGTTGCCATGGCTACCAGAGCTTTCAAAAGATTTCAATTCTTTTAGCAATTTTTAAGAGGAACCTCCTCAGAAGTATTTCTGCCAAGTTTGGTTGAAATTGGCCAAGTAGTTTAGGAGGAGATGTTGTTCAAAGAAATTATTGAGAATTAGTCAAATTTCTCCTTTTCTGGTGCCATGGCAACCAGAAGTTTTAGTCAATTTCAATTCTTTTAGCAATTCTTAAAGAGGACCTCCTAAGGAACATTTTTGCCAAGTTAAGTTGAAATTGGCCTGGTAGTTTAGGAGGAAATGTTGTTCAAAGATAGTATTGAGATTCAGCCAAATTTCTCCTTTTCTATTGCCATGGCAACCAGTGTTTTTTCATGGATTTCAATTCTTTTAGCAATTCTGAAAGGGGGTCATCTAAGGAACATTCCTGCCAGGTTTGGTTGAAATTGGCCTGGTAGTTTAGGAGGAGATGTCATTCAAAGATAGTATTGAGATTCATTCAAATTTCTCCTTTTCGGTTGCCATGGCAACCAGAGTTTTTTATGGATTTCAATTCTTTTAGCAATTCTGAAAGGGGGTCATCTAAGGAACATTCCTGCCAAGTTTGGTTGAAATTGGCCTGGTAGTTTAGGAGGAGATGTCGTTCAAAGATAGTATTCAGATTCAGTCAAATTTCTCCTTTTCGGTTGCCATGGCAACCAGAGTTTTTCATGGATTTCAATTCTTTTAGCAATTCTGAAAGGGGGGGTCACCTAAGAAACATTCCTGCCAAGTTTGGTTGAAATTGGCCAAGTAGTTTAGGAGGAGATGTCATTTAAAGAAATTGTTGACGGACGACGCACGACGCACGGACAAAAGGTGATCACAATAGCTCACTTGAGCACCTTGTGCTCAGGTGAGCTAAAAAATCATTATTGATAAATAAAAGATATAAGTACAATAGACTACAGAGAATATTGAAGCAATAAGAGAATTTTGCTGATTATCAGCTTTTTCTTCCTTTGCCTCAATATTTTCCAAAGCTTTCTCTATTAGGGACGTTAAAACAAGGTCTTGTTTGGGTAAAGGTAAATAACAAAATATTACCTGGAGTGTTTTAGGGTCTACCACAACAACATATCTATGGCATCCATAAGCTATGAATCCTTGATATCCCCTGCAATTGAAAATAGCAACTATTCTTACCATTTAACAAAATTAGCAATGAGACTAAGATAGTCAGTATTTTTGCTTTATGTTTTAGAAGATAGCGAATTTAAATCACAATGAGAATGCATTTTCCTACTTGTGGTGTGTCAAAACACTTATCTTGAGAATGAAATAATTTGTTTTTGGGGGAAAGCTGTGATATAGTTACAGAAACAAGAAATCAACCTGTACTCACCAGTGAAATGCCCCTTTATTGTCAGTATGTAGAGGGCCTGTAATCACTTTAGACAGTGGATTGGTCATCTTGTATAGTAAAGTCTCTGTTATATCATTTAGAAACTTGTTTGTTACTGGTGTTTTATGATTATAAACCTGTACTCACCAGTCAGATGCCCCTTTATTGTCAGTATGTAGAGGGCCTGTGATCACTTTAGACAGGGGATTGGTCATCTTGTATAGTCTCTGTTATATCATTTAGAAACTTGTTTGTTACTGGTGTTTTATGATTATAAACCTGTACTCACCAGTCAGATGCCCCTTTATTGTCAGTATGTAGAGGGCCTGTAATCACTTTAGACAGGGGATTGGTCATCTTGTATAGTCTCTGTTATATCATTTAGAAACTTGTTTGTTACTGTTGTTTTATGATTATAAACCTGTACTCACCAGTCAGATGCCCCTTTATTGTCTGTATGTAGAGGGCCTGTAATCACTTTAGACAGTGGATTGGTCATCTTGTATAGTCTCTGTTATATCATTTAGAAACTTGTTTGTTACTGTTGTTTTATGATTATAAACCTGTACTCACCAGTCAGATGCCCCTTTATTGTCAGTATGTAGAGGGCCTGTAATCACTTTAGACAGGGGATTGGTCATCTTGTATAGTCTCTGTTATATCATTTAGAAACTTGTTTGTTACTGTTGTTTTATGATTATAAACCTGTACTCACCAGTCAGATGCCCCTTTATTGTCAGTATGTAGAGGGCCTGTAATCACTTTAGACAGTGGATTGGTCATCTTGTATAGTAGTCTCTGTTATATCATTTAGAAACTTGTTTGTTACTGGTGTTTTATGATTATAAACCTGTACTCACCAGTCAGATGCCCCTTTATTGTCAGTATGTAGAGGGCCTGTGATCACTTTAGACAGGGGATTGGTCATCTTGTATAATAGAGTCTCTGTTATATCATTTAGAAACTTGTTTGTTACTGGTGTTTTATGATTATAAACCTGTACTCACCAGTCAGATGCCCCTTTATTGTCTGTATGTAGAGGGCCTGTGATCACTTTAGACAGTGGATTGGTCATCTTGTATAGTCTCTGTTATATCATTTAGAAACTTGTTTGTTACTGTTGTTTTATAATTATAAACCTGTACTCACCAGTCAGATGCCCCTTTATTGTCTGTATGTAGAGGGCCTGTGATCACTTTAGACAGTGGATTGGTCATCTTGTATAGTCTCTGTTATATCATTTAGAAACTTGTTTGTTACTGTTGTTTTATGATTATAAACCTGTACTCACCAGTCAGATGCCCCTTTATTGTCAGTATGTAGAGGGCCTGTGATCACTTTAGACAGTGGATTCGTCATCTTGTATAATAGAGTCTCTGTTATATCATTTAGAAACTTGTTTGTTACTGTTGTTTTATGATTATAAACCTGTACTCACCAGTCAGATGCCCCTTTATTGTCAGTATGTAGAGGACCTGTAATCACTTTAGACAGTGGATTGGTCATCTTGTATAGTAGAGTCTCTGTTATATCATTTAGAAACTTGTTTGTTACTGTTGTTTTATGATTATAAACCTGTACTCACCAGTCAGATGCCCCTTTATTGTCTGTATGTAGAGGGCCTGTAATCACTTTAGACAGTGGATTGGTCATCTTGTATAGTAGAGTCTCTGTTATATCATTTAGAAACTTGTTTGTTACTGGTGTTTTATGATTATAAACCTGTACTCACCAGTCAGATGCCCCTTTATTGTCAGTATGTAGAGGGCCTGTAATCACTTTAGACAGTGGATTGGTCATCTTGTATAGTAGAGTCTCTGTTATATCATTTAGAAACTTGTTTGTTACTGGTGTTTTATGATTATAAACCTGTACTCACCAGTCAGATGCCCCTTTATTGTCAGTATGTAGAGGGCCTGTAATCACTTTAGACAGTGGATTGGTCATCTTGTATAATAGTCTCTGTTATATCATTTAGAAACTTGTTTGTTACTGTTGTTTTATGATTATAAACCTGTACTCACCAGTCAGATGCCCCTTTATTGTCAGTATGTAGAGGGCCTGTGATCACTTTAGACAGGGGATTGGTCATCTTGTATAGTCTCTGTTATATCATTTAGAAACTTGTTTGTTACTGTTGTTTTATAATTATAAACCTGTACTCACCAGTCAGACGCCCCTTTATTGTCAGTATGTAGAGGGCCTGTAATCACTTTAGACAGTGGATTGGTCATCTTGTATAGTAGAGTCTCTGTTATATCATTTAGAAACTTGTTTGTTACTGGTGTTTTATGATTATAAACCTGTACTCACCAGTCAGATGCCCCTTTATTGTCAGTATGTAGAGGGCCTGTAATCACTTTAGACAGTGGATTGGTCATCTTGTATAATAGTCTCTGTTATATCATTTAGAAACTTGTTTGTTACTGTTGTTTTATGATTATAAACCTGTACTCACCAGTCAGATGCCCCTTTATTGTCAGTATGTAGAGGGCCTGTAATCACTTTAGACAGGGGATTGGTCATCTTGTATAGTCTCTGTTATATCATTTAGAAACTTGTTTGTTACTGTTGTTTTATGATTATAAACCTGTACTCACCAGTCAGATGCCCCTTTATTGTCTGTATGTAGAGGGCCTGTGATCACTTTAGACAGGGGATTGGTCATCTTGTATAGTCTCTGTTATATCATTTAGAAACTTGTTTGTTACTGTTGTTTTATAATTATAAACCTGTACTCACCAGTCAGACGCCCCTTTATTGTCAGTATGTAGAGGGCCTGTAATCACTTTAGACAGTGGATTGGTCATCTTGTATAGTAGAGTCTCTGTTATATCATTTAGAAACTTGTTTGTTACTGGTGTTTTATAATTATAAACCTGTACTCACCAGTCAGACGCCCCTTTATTGTCAGTATGTAGAGGGCCTGTGATCACTTTAGACAGTGGATTGGTCATCTTGTACAGTCTCTGTTTATATCATTTAGAAACTTGTTTGTTACTGTTGTTTTATGATTATAAACCTGTACTCACCAGTCAGATGCTCCTTTATTGTCTGTATGTAGAGGGCCTGTAATCACTTTAGACAGAGGTTTTGTCATCTTGTATAGTCTCTGTTATATCATTTAGAAACTTGTTTGTTACTGTTGTTTTATGATTATAAACCTGTACTCACCAGTCAGATGCTCCTTTATTGTCTGTATGTAGAGGGCCTGTAATCACTTTAGACAGTGGATTGGTCATCTTGTATAGTCTCTGTTATATCATTTAGAAACTTGTTTGTTACTGGTGTTTTATGATTATAAACCTGTACTCACCAGTCAGATGTCCCTTTATTGTCTGTATGTAGAGGGCCTGTGATTACTTTAGACAGGGGATTGGTCATCTTGTATAGTCTCTGTTATATCATTTAGAAACTTGTTTGTGACTGGTGTTTTATGATTATAAACCTGTATTCACCAGTCAGATGCCCCTTTATTGTCTGTATGTAGAGGGCCTGTGATCACTTTAGACAGTGGATTGGTCATCTTGTATAGTCTCTGTTATATCATTTAGAAACTTGTTTGTGACTGGTGTTTTATGATTATAAACCTGTATTCCTCAGTCAGATGCTCCTTTATTGTCTGTATGTAGAGGGCCTGTGATCACTTTAGACAGGGGATTGGTCATCTTGTATAGTCTCTGTTATATCATTTAGAAACTTGTTTGTGACTGGTGTTTTATGATTATAAATCTGTACTCACCAGTCAGATGCCCCTTTATTGTCTGTATGTAGAGGGCCTGTAATCACTTTAGACAGGGGATTGGTCATCTTGTATAGTCTCTGTTATATCATTTAGAAACTTGTTTGTGACTGGTGTTTTATGATTATAAACCTGTATTCACCAGTCAGATGCCCCTTTATTGTCTGTATGTAGAGGGCCTGTGATCACTTTAGACAGTGGATTGTTCATCTTGTATAATAAAGTCTCTGTTATATCATTTAGAAACTTGTTTGTTACTGTTGTTTTATGATTATAAACCTGTACTCACCAGTCAGACGCCCCTTTATTGTCAGTATGTAGAGGGCCTGCGATCACTTTAGACAGTGGATTGGTCATCTTGTATAGTCTCTGTTATATCATTTAGTAACTTGTTTGTTACTGTTGTTTTATGATTATAAACCTGTACTCACCAGTCAGACGCCCCTTTATTGTCAGTATGTAGAGGGCCTGTGATCACTTTAGACAGGGGATTGGTCATCTTGTATAGTAGAGTCTCTGTTATATCATTTAGAAACTTGTTTGTTACTGTTGTTTTATGATTATAAACCTGTACTCACCAGTCAGACGCCCCTTTATTGTCAGTATGTAGAGGGCCTGTAATCACTTTAGACAGTGGATTGGTCATCTTGTATAATAAAATCTCTGTTATATCATTTAGAAACTTGTTTGTTACTGTTGTTTTATGATTATAAACCTGTACTCACCAGTCAGATGCCCCTTTATTGTCTGTATGTAGAGGGCCTGTAATCACTTTAGACAGTGGATTGGTCATCTTGTATAATAGAGTCTCTGTTATATCATTTAGTAACTTGTTTGTTACTGGTGTTTTATGATTATAAACCTGTACTCACCAGTCAGATGTCCCTTTATTGTCTGTATGTAGAGGGCCTGTGATCACTTTAGACAGTGGATTGGTCATCTTGTATAATAGAGTCTCTGTTATATCATTTAGAAACTTGTTTGTTACTGTTGTTTTATGATTATAAACCTGTATTCACCAGTCAGATGCCCCTTTATTGTCAGTATGTAGAGGACCTGTAATCACTTTAGACAGGGGATTGGTCATCTTGTATAGTCTCTGTTATATCATTTAGTAACTTGTTTGTTACTGGTGTTTTATGATTATAAACCTGTACTCACCAGTCAGATGTCCCTTTATTGTCTGTATGTAGAGGGCCTGTGATCACTTTAGACAGTGGATTGGTCATCTTGTATAATAGAGTCTCTGTTATATCATTTAGAAACTTGTTTGTTACTGGTGTTTTATGATTATAAACCTGTTCTCACCAGTCAGATGCCCCTTTATTGTCAGTATGTAGAGGGCCTGTGATCACTTTAGACAGGGGATTGGTCATCTTGTATAATAGAGTCTCTGTTATATCATTTAGAAACTTGTTTGTTACTGGTGTTTTATGATTATAAACCTGTACTCACCAGTCAGATGCCCCTTTATTGTCTGTATGTAGAGGGCCTGTGATCACTTTAGACAGGGGATTGGTCATCTTGTATAGTCTCTGTTATATCATTTAGAAACTTGTTTGTTACTGGTGTTTTATGATTATAAACCTGTACTCACCAGTGAGATGCCCCTTTATTGTCTGTATGTAGAGGGCCTGTGATCACTTTAGACAGGGGATTGGTCATCTTGTATAGTCTCTGTTATATCATTTAGAAACTTGTTTGTTACTGTTGTTTTATGATTATAAACCTGTACTCACCAGTCAGACGCCCCTTTATTGTCAGTATGTAGAGGACCTGTGATCACTTTAGACAGTGGATTCGTCATCTTGTATAGTCTCTGTTATATCATTTAGAAACTTGTTTGTTACTGTTGTTTTATGATTATAAACCTGTACTCACCAGTCAGATGCCCCTTTATTGTCTGTATGTAGAGGGCCTGTAATCACTTTAGACAGTGGATTGGTCATCTTGTATAATAGAGTCTCTGTTATATCATTTAGAAACTTGTTTGTTACTGTTGTTTTATGATTATAAACCTGTACTCACCAGTCAGATGCCCCTTTATTGTCTGTATGTAGAGGGCCTGTGATCACTTTAGACAGTGGATTGGTCATCTTGTATAGTCTCTGTTATATCATTTAGAAACTTGTTTGTTACTGTTGTTTTATGATTATAAACCTGTACTCACCAGTCAGACGACCCTTTATTGTCAGTATGTAGAGGACCTGTGATCACTTTAGACAGTGGATTCGTCATCTTGTATAGTCTCTGTTATATCATTTAGAAACTTGTTTGTTACTGTTGTTTTATGATTATAAACCTGTACTCACCAGTCAGATGCCCCTTTATTGTCAGTATGTAGAGGGCCTGTGATCACTTTAGACAGGGGATTGGTCATCTTGTATAGTAGAGTCTCTGTTATATCATTTAGAAACTTGTTTGTTACTGGTGTTTTATAATTATAAACCTGTACTCACCAGTCAGATGCCCCTTTATTGTCTGTATGTAGAGGGCCTGTAATCACTTTAGACAGTGGATTGGTCATCTTGTATAATATAGTCTCTGTTATATCATTTAGAAACTTGTTTGTTACTGGTGTTTTATTATTATAAACCTGTACTCACCAGTCAGATGCTCCTTTATTGTCAGTATGTAGAGGGCCTGTAATCACTTTAGACAGTGGATTGGTCATCTTGTATAATATAGTCTCTGTTATATCATTTAGAAACTTGTTTGTTACTGGTGTTTTATGATTATAAACCTGTACTCACGAGTCAGATGCCCCTTTATTGTCAGTATGTAGAGGGCCTGTAATCACTTTAGACAGTGGATTGGTCATCTTGTATAGTCTCTGTTATATCATTCAGAAACTTGTTTGTTACTGATGTTTTATGATTATAAACCTGTACTCACCAGTCAGATGCCCCTTTATTGTCTGTATGTAGAGGGCCTGTAATCACTTTAGACAGTGGATTGGTCATCTTGTATAGTCTCTGTTATATCATTCAGAAACTTGTTTGTTACTGATGTTTTATGATTATAAACCTGTACTCACCAGTCAGATGCTCCTTTATTGTCAGTATGTAGAGGGCCTGTAATCACTTTAGACAGTGGATTGGTCATCTTGTATAATAGAGTCTCTGTTATATCATTTAGAAACTTGTTTGTTACTGTTGTTTTATGATTATAAACCTGTACTCACCAGTCAGATGCCCCTTCATTGTCTGTATGTAGAGGGCCTGTGATCACTTTAGACAGTGGATTGGCCATCTTGTATAGTCTCTGTTATATCATTTAGAAACTTGTTTGTTACTGTTGTTTTATAATTATAAACCTGTACTCACCAGTCAGATGCCCCTTTATTGTCTGTATGTAGAGGGCCTGTGATCACTTTAGACAGGGGATTGGTCATCTTGTATAATAAAGTCTCTGTTATATCATTTAGAAACTTGTTTGTTACTGTTGTTTTATGATTATAAACCTGTACTCACCAGTCAGATGCCCCTTCATTGTCTGTATGTAGAGGGCCTGTGATCACTTTAGACAGTGGATTGGCCATCTTGTATAGTCTCTGTTATATCATTTAGAAACTTGTTTGTTACTGTTGTTTTATAATTATAAACCTGTACTCACCAGTCAGATGCCCCTTTATTGTCAGTATGTAGAGGGCCTGTGATCACTTTAGACAGGGGATTGGTCATCTTGTATAATAAAGTCTCTGTTATATCATTTAGTAACTTGTTTGTTACTGTTGTTTTATAATTATAAACCTGTACTCACCAGTCAGATGCCCCTTTATTGTCTGTATGTAGAGGGCCTGTGATCACTTTAGACAGGGGATTGGTCATCTTGTATAATAAAGTCTCTGTTATATCATTTAGAAACTTGTTTGTTTCTGGTGTTTTATGATTATAAACCTGTACTCACCAGTCAGATGCCCCTTTATTGTCTCTATGTAGAGGGCCTGTAATCACTTTAGACAGTGGATTGGTCATCTTGTATAGTAGAGTCTCTGTTATATCATTTAGTAACTTGTTTGTTACTGGTGTTTTATGATTATAAACCTGTACCCACCAGTCAGATGCCCCTTTATTGTCAGTATGTAGAGGGCCTGTAATCACTTTAGACAGTGGATTGGTCATCTTGTATAATAAAGTCTCTGTTATATCATTTAGAAACTTGTTTGTTACTGGTGTTTTATGATTATAAACCTGTACTCACCAGTCAGATGTCCCTTTATTGTCTGTATGTAGAGGGCCTGTAATCACTTTAGACAGTGGATTGGTCATCTTGTATAGTAGAGTCTCTGTTATATCATTTAGAAACTTGTTTGTTACTGGTGTTTTATGATTATAAACCTGTACTCACCGGTAAGATGCCCCTTTATTGTCAGTATGTAGAGGGCCTGTGATCACTTTAGACAGTGGATTGGTCATCTTGTATAGTCTCTGTTATATCATTGAGAAACTTGTTTGTTACTGGTGTTTTATGATTATAATCCTGTACTCATCAGTCAGATGCCCCTTTATTGTCTGTATGTAGAGGGTCTGTGATCACTTTAGACAGTGGATTAGTCATCTTGTATAATAGAGTCTCTGTTATATCATTTAGAAACTTGTTTGTTACTGTTGTTTTATGATTATAAACCTGTACTCACCAGTCAGATGCCCCTTTATTGTCAGTATGTAGAGGGCCTGTGATCACTTTAGACAGTGGATTGGTCATCTTGTATAGTCTCTGTTATATCATTTAGAAACTTGTTTGTTACTGTTGTTTTATGATTATAAACCTGTACTCACCAGTCAGATGCCCCTTCATTGTCTGTATGTAGAGGGCCTGTGATCACTTTAGACAGTGGATTGGTCATCTTGTATAGTCTCTGTTATATCATTTAGAAACTTGTTTGTTACTGTTGTTTTATGATTATAAACCTGTACTCACCAGTCAGATGCCCCTTTATTGTCTGTATGTAGAGGGCCTGTGATCACTTTAGACAGTGGATTGGTCATCTTGTATAGTAGAGTCTCTGTTATATCATTTAGAAACTTGTTTGTTACTGGTGTTTTATGATTATAAACCTGTACTCACCAGTCAGACGCCCCTTTATTGTCTGTATGTAGAGAGCCTGTGATCACTTTAGACAGTGGATTGGTCATCTTGTATAGTCTCTGTTATATCATTTAGAAACTTGTTTGTTACTGGTGTTTTATGATTATAAACCTGTACTCACCAGTCAGACGCCCCTTTATTGTCAGTATGTAGAGGGCCTGTAATCACTTTAGACAGTGGATTGGTCATCTTGTATAGTCTCTGTTATATCATTTAGAAACTTGTTTGTTACTGGTGTTTTATGATTATAAACCTGTACTCACCAGTCAGATGCCCCTTTATTGTCTGTATGTAGAGGGCCTGTAATCACTTTAGACAGTGGATTGGTCATCTTGTATAGTAGAGTCTCTGTTATATCATTTAGTAACTTGTTTGTTACTGTTGTTTTATGATTATAAACCTGTACTCACCAGTCAGATGCCCCTTTATTGTCTGTATGTAGGGGGCCTGTGATCACTTTAGACAGTGGATTGGTCATCTTGTATAGTCTCTGTTATATCATTTAGTAACTTGTTTGTTACTGGTGTTTTATAATTATAAACCTGTACTCACCAGTCAGACGCCCCTTTATTGTCTGTATGTAGAGGGCCTGTAATCACTTTAGACAGTGGATTGGTCATCTTGTATAGTCTCTGTTATATCATTTAGAAACTTGTTTGTTACTGGTGTTTTATGATTATAAACCTGTACTCACCAGTCAGATGCCCCTTTATTGTCAGTATGTAGAGGGCCTGTGATCACTTTAGACAGTGGATTGGTCATCTTGTATAGTCTCTGTTATATCATTTAGAAACTTGTTTGTTACTGGTGTTTTATAATTATAAACCTGTACTCACCAGTCAGACGACCCTTTATTGTCTGTATGTAGAGGGCCTGTGATCACTTTAGACAGTGGATTGGTCATCTTGTATAATAAAGTCTCTGTTATATCATTTAGAAACTTGTTTGTTACTGTTGTTTTATGATTATAAACCTGTACTCACCAGTCAGATGCCCCTTTATTGTCAGTATGTAGAGGGCCTGTGATCACTTTAGACAGTGGATTGGTCATCTTGTATAGTCTCTGTTATATCATTTAGAAACTTGTTTGTTACTGGTGTTTTATAATTATAAACCTGTACTCACCAGTCAGATGCCCCTTTATTGTCTGTATGTAGAGGGCCTGTGATCACTTTAGACAGTGGATTGGTCATCTTGTATAATAAAGTCTCTGTTATATCATTTAGAAACTTGTTTGTTACTGGTGTTTTATGATTATAAACCTGTACTCACCAGTCAGATGCCCCTTTATTGTCAGTATGTAGAGGGCCTGTGATCACTTTAGACAGTGGATTGGTCATCTTGTATAGTAGAGTCTCTGTTATATCATTTAGAAACTTGTTTGTTACTGGTGTTTTATAATTATAAACCTGTACTCACCAGTCAGACGCCCCTTTATTGTCTGTATGTAGAGGGCCTGTGATCACTTTAGACAGTGGATTGGTCATCTTGTATAGTCTCTGTTATATCATTTAGAAACTTGTTTGTTACTGGTGTTTTATGATTATAAACCTGTACTCACCAGTCAGATGCCCCTTTATTGTCAGTATGTAGAGGGCCTGTGATCACTTTAGACAGTGGATTGGTCATCTTGTATAATAGTCTCTGTTATATCATTTAGAAACTTGTTTGTTACTGGTGTTTCTACTGTTGTTATGTCACAAACATGCCATTAATACCTATTTTGGTACATTTTCAACAAAGAAAAATGCTGATAACTGGCATTTTTGTTTTTTTGCCTAAAACTTTTCTTTGCTCAACACATTACCAGACGGCAAAATTTTAGACTTGTCCAAACTCCAAAAAGTTGCAGACAACAGTTTTAAATGAAAGAAATTTTCAATTTTTGGTCTTTCTGCGTTTAAAACATTGTGGAAAATGAAGAAATTGCTTGTCACAAGCAATTTCTTCATTTTTCAAGATGTTTTTGAAAGCCTTTCTCTTGTGAGGTATCAAAAAGACCAGGGCCCCGTTTTACTAGCAAAATTATTCCCATATTTTTGTGTAAACTGTGTATCAAGACATCTGATTGCCCCTGCATATTCTCCTATTCTTTCAATTTCTATACTATTTATGCTATGCTGCAAAATTAAGATTCTCTGCATGAATTGGTATTTATTTTACCATCTGCAAATTCTTTCAATTTGGACCAGTCTAAGGTATTGTTGTTTGGGAACAGGCAAGTCTTCCAGACTTCCACATGTTTCTCCCAAGAACACAGGCTTTTAACGCATTACCACTCATTGATTCTTTTTGACTTTCCAAAATATCAAGGCTTTGGAAAACCATGTGGAAAATAAAGAAATTGCTTGTGACAAGCAATTTCTTCATTTCCTACAATATTTTCTGCCCAAAAGGACAAAAATATTTCAAAATTCATTCACTCGACATTGTCGTCTGTAACATCTTTGAATTTGGACCAGCCTAAAATTTTGTCGTTTGGTAATGGGTAACCCATTACAAGACAGAAATATGTTATGCTGTTCCATTTAGAAAGCTACTCCAGACAACAAAACAGATGCTGACGGTAATAGGATATTTGTATAACAATTGTACAGAAAATATGGGAAAGGGAGAAAATGCCGATCATCAACATATTCTTCCTTTGCTCAATACTTTTCCAAGCTTTTGTTAAAACACGTGAAAAGCAGGTCTTGTTTTGGAAAGGGTTAAAGGCAAACTAGCATTTTTTTCTTTTCCTACTAGATATATTTTACCAAATTAATAGTAAATTTAATCCATTCTCTACACTGATATTTCACTTAATCAAGGTATGTCAACTAATCGTTATGATAAAATTTGTTCTCCGATATGGATTAACTCACTATCTTCACAGATAAATTTCCACACTGATATGAAAGTTTATCTATTTCTTAAACTCTTTCTTAAATGGCAAAAATTTTGATTTGTCCATTTTCGAGCCTTTTGCAGACTACAATTGAAATCTTAAGGCCCAGTCCCACTGCACTTTCGGATGCAAAGAGGATATAAAACGTACAAAAAATCTTGCTTTCCGTTAGACGTCTCTTTCCATCCGTTGGAAGTCCGTTGTGTACTTATTGCATACGTTTTATCCAACAGGCATCCGTCAACCGTAATTTCATCCGCGCAAGAAGTTTTGAGCTGCCCAAAACTTTTAGAACAGAATGAACCTTCTGTCATGAACGATATAAATCCACAAGCAACAGACGTTCTATGTCCATTATCAGTCCGTAGTATCCTTTCTCCATCCTATAGGCATCCTTGAAACTCAAATCAACCGAAACTGAAAAGGGATTGATAGGGGAACGATAAGGTAGATGGAACAGCTATACATCGTTAGCAGCACGGAAATAGAAAGGATGTAAGCATATGCATCGCGTATATGAAGTATACAAATAGAAAAAAGAGTTTTTATCTGGGATGTATTCCGTAAATTTAGCTGACATCCGCTCCAATCCGCCAGGCTTCCCACGAATATCCGTTTAACATACCCGCTATATACTACTGACGTGCGCTCTTTTCCGTTATATTATCGCCATTTTCTAAAAGCGGATGGTACCACTACCAAAATTTTGCTCGTCTGCTGTGTCCTTTTTGCATACATTTTTGTCAATCGGCCAGTGGGACCGGGCCTTTACATATACCAACCAAGTTTTATTTATACCATAGCATGAAAACATTGAGGAAAATTGAGAAAATATTTGGGAAAGGGTTCAACACAAATAGTGGAAAGATGGAGTTATCTCCCTTTAACCCTTTCCCAAATAAGACTTAGTTTTGATGTCCCAAATACTCGTAACATAGGCTAGGGAAAACATTGAGCCAAAAGAAGTAAATGCTGATGATCTGTATTTCCTCCTTTTGATTCAATGTTTTCAGCACTATGGATGTTACTAAAGATAATAATTGTGAATAATATATTATATAATTATTATCTTTAGTAACATCCATTTTGTTTTTTGTCTGCAGCAGATTTCAAAATGAAAGCATTTAAAATGAGAAATAAGAAAATGAGCTGTATGTCTTTTAACCCTTTCCCCAGTTGCCAAAATTGAGACTTCCAATATGATAAATATTACAGACAACAAAACAAATGTTGATAAAGATAAGTTTGGTGTAGAATATTGATTTTTCTTAACATTTTCCCCAAGACCTTTTAATTACCTCTTTTACCAAACATTAACCCTTTCCCATACAACAAAATTTTAGGATGATCCTATTTGAAAGCTGTTGCAGATCACCCATTCTCATTTTTTCGGCCGAAAACCACCAGCAAAATTCCAAAATTCCGACTTTACAGAATTGCAATATTTTTATTACAATATGATAGTATAACATCTATACAGTAAAAAATAAATAATGGCCACTCCTTTAAAGGTGTCTGTCTTTACCTGCATCAATGATTTAAAGAACCACCAAAACTTCCATTTAATTTTACGTGACACGACTGTATTATACCAAATCTGGTAAAAAACATTCAAGTAAGTTACAAAGGACGTAATGTTTTGGTAATTCAACAGGCGATATGTAGCTGTATATTAGAAATTCAAGTGACTTGCATAAACTCGAGACATGTAAGAACAAGAAGCACCGCGAGTATTGGATTTATTAGAACTAATGTGCAAAAACAGTCAATATTTAAAACACTTGCTTCTAATTCCTCTCGTAACTTATGATGGCAACAAATTAGTTTATAAGACTAATTATTTCTTTAAGCAATATATGTTCTATCAAACTCAAAACAAATTAGCATGTATTTGGTAAAAATAAAAAAAATATGTCGACCTAACGAAATTTGATCCTTTGTCACGTAATATTCAGTGAAAGTAACTGCGTTAGAATCAAGTCCTGTTTTTAATTGAGTAGTATTATTTGAAAGTAAAATTAGTTAAAAAATTAAAAGACAAACATTTGTTTGATTTGAAATACATACTATTTACATGAAATGAAAATTACCCCTACATTGTGGGTTATTGATATTTTCATAGAAGTTAAGAAAGAAATCCAATTCAATCTTCTCCTAAAGCATTAAGCCATTTGGATTTCAGTGTGCGATATGGCCTCTTCCTACAATAATATTTCAAGTTATCACTATGCAATGAAAACTTACATAATGGTATGGGTTCTCGGTTTTTTAAATAGAAACAAAGGCATAGATACCAAGATATAAAGATAAAGATATTTTGTCTGCTACCCGCGTTACTATCGTAATACTCGCTGTCTATCACTATTCGAATTCTTAAGATATAGATCCATCAGGAATCTTCTATCTGCATTTGGGTTAATGTATTTACATTCTGCATGTAGCATGGACCACTGGCTCTATCACAGGTCACTGCTAATAGAAATGTGGTTTTGTGACAAGCACATATGGTATGGGGGGTATACTGCCCGTCTCTGGTGCTTCTTGTCTCATTTCTTTCTTTTAAGCTGTCCAAATTCTTATTTTCTATAGATATGTCAAGGAATTCATGGAAAGTATTGTTTCAATGTCTGAAAGGTTGAGAAGCGGATGTGTAATTTAACTTGACGAAACAGTGAATATTACGTGACGATCCTGATTGCAGCTAAAGGCCTGTTTAAAGGGATAAACATTCAGAACACGCAACTATATCAGAGAAATACTATTTTTGAGTCTTAATGCAAACTTTAAATATCACACCTGTCAGGAGATTATGATATTGAACCAGTAATGTACATGGCTGTAAATCCAGCGAAACCTTCCTGCGTATTCGGATTACTGTCGTTGAATTTCAAAATGAATGGAAAAAACCTTAAACTTGACGCCATAGTACAAGTAAAGGTCATGAATAATAATTAGGTTGTTGTCAAACGAAGTTATGGTCACTTTTGTTTTTCAGTATCACGTTGTATTCAGTCACGTAAAATTAAAACTTACTTTTAAATCAGGATGACTTAATGTGGTTTCAAAATATATTGTCGCACTGTGTGTCAATAGTGTTTATATACTAAAGGCTTTGATATACTTAAAAAGATTTAGACATGGTGTTTACCATAAATGAAAGATCGCTGTCACGTAGATATTCAAGCAAAAAAGTCCGACACTTGGTCGAGCTATTTCAAATGGCGACCATGAAGTAAATACTTCCATTATTTGGATACACATGTTCTGGGGCAATAGCTATATGGATAATTGATTTAAAAAAGCGGTAAGTGGTATGAATTTGCTTCTGTTGTTAATTTAGTGCGCATACAAAAAACATAGTCACGTAGAATTCGCCTGAGTTGTGACAGAGCAAGAAAAGACATTATTTTCAAAACAGTAAATTTATTTTATGATTCCATATAATTTTATCATATTCTTATACACCATGTGTCGAATGAAACATATTCTGCGTATATCGCTTTCTGGACAGAGATTTACCAACCTTTTGAAATTCGGAAAATTGGGTTGTGACACTGATTTTTACGGGGGGTCGTGTTATATAATCGCTGGTTAAGATCAAACGGAAGTTTAGATCGCCGTTGTTTGATATGAATTCATCAGATATATGGTTAAGCAAAAATATGGCATGCAGAACAAGTACATTTTACACTAACAATGTCCCTTTCCAATGGTTAGAATGCTTGTGACACGTTTTCGGCCCAAAAAATGAGAATGGGTGAGATGACATAATGGATGTTGATAGATGAGATTTGTGTATGATATTGCTCAGAAAATATTGAGACAAAAGGAGAAACTGCTGATTATCAGCAGTTTCTTCTTTTGTCTCAGTGTTTTCCAAAGTCTTTTAAATTATAGACGTCAAAACCAGGTCTTGTTTGGGAAAGGGTTAACAAGACCTGTTACTGTCCAGCTCTTGACATCTCTATAGGAGAGAGGATCAGAAAACATTGCATGAAAATAAGACAATGTTGATGATCAGCATTATGTTGATGATCAGCATTTGCATCATTTCATTTATCATGCAACAGTCAAAAACATGTTGCTACATTTTCAATAATTCATATTTAACCTTTTACCAAACAAGTCTTGGTTTTGATGTCCCTCCACAAATAGTTTGGAAAAATAAAGAAAGAAAAGAAGAAATTGTTAGTAATCATAAATTTCTTCATTTCTCCAAATGATTTCAAATAATTTCTGTGCTATAACACATTTCGACATCTTTTTTTTTTGTCTGCAACCCCATTAAACTTTGGCTATGTTTTTCTAACAATGTTGTAAACATTTGTAACATATCCAATCTTTACAAACAGATTACGAGATAGAAACAAGAGGACCCTGAGGGCCCTAAATCGCTCACCTGAGTAATGTTTTAATAATGCCAAATAACTTTGCAAATTTTACGCATTGTGGTCCCAGAGAGGAATTTGGCCATGTAGTTTAGGAGGAGATGTTGTTTACAGAAATTGATGAGTTTTATGACATTTCCCATTTTCTGATGCCACAGCAACCAGAGTTTTTCATGGATTTCAATTCTTTTAGCAATTTTTTATAAGGGACCACCAAAGGAACATTTCTGCCAAATTTGGTTGATTTTAACCCAGAAGTTAAGGAGGAGATGTCTTTTAAAGAAGTTGCTAAGTTTTTGTGCAATTTCCCATTTTCCGATGCCACGGCAACCAGAGTTTTTCATGGATTTCAATTCTTTTAGCAATTTTTATAAGGGCCACCCAAGGAACATTTCTGCCAAGTTTGGTTGATTTTAACCCAGAGGTTATGGAGGAGATGTTTTTTAAAAGAAATTGTTGAGCTTTTGTGAAATTTAGCATTTACCATTGCCACGGCAACCAGAGTCTTCCATGGATTTCAATTCTTTTAGCAATATTTATAAGGGACCACCCAAGGAACATTTCTGCCAAGTTTGGTTGATTTTGACCCAGAAGTAAAGGAGGAGATGTCGTTTAAAGAAATTGTTGAGCTTTTGCGAAATTTCCCATTTCCGGTGCCACGGCAACCAGAGCTTTTCATGGATTTCAATTCTTTTAGCAATTTTAATAAGGGACTACCCAAGGAACATTTCTGCCAAGTTTGGTTGATTTTGACCAAGAAGTTAAGGAGGAGATGTCGTTTAAAGATTTTGTGAAATTTTCCAATTTCCGATGCCACGGCAACCAGAGTTTTTCATGGATTTCAATTCTTTTAGCAATTCTTATAAGGGACCATCCAAGGAACATTTCTGCCAAGTTTGGTTGATTTTGACCCTGAAGTTAAGGAGGAGATGTCGTTTAAAGAATTTTTTGAGTTTTTGTGAAATTTCCCATTTTCCAATGCCAAGGCAACCAGAGTTTTTCATGGATTTCAATTATAATAGCAATTTTTATAAAGGACCACCCAAGAAACATTTCTGCCAAGTTTGGTTGATTTTGACCCAGTAGTTTAGGAGGAGTTGTCGTTTAACCCATTCCCACACATTGACGCTTTTGGACGCCCCAAAAAGTAAAGGCTTTGGAAATCATTGTGGAAAATGAAGAAATTGCTTGTGACAAGCAATTTCTTCATTTCCCACAATGTTTCCTACCAAGAAAGACCAAAAAATGATAAATTTTGTTCAATGGAACTTGTCGTCTGCAACACCTATGAGTTTGGACTAGGCTAAAATTTTGTTGTTTGATAATGGGTTAAAGAAATTGTTGAGCTTTTGTGAAATTTCCCATTTTCCGATGCCACGGCAACCAGAGTTTTTCATGGATTTCAATTCTTTTAGCAATTCTAATGAGAGACCACCCAAGAAACATTTCTGCCAAGTTTGGTTGATTTTGACCTAGTGGTTTAGGAGGAGATGTCGTTTAAAGAAATTGTTGACGCTGTGAGGGACAGACAGACAGACGGACGCCGGACATTGATAGATCACAATACCTCACCTTGAGCACTTCGTGCTCAGGTGAGCTAATAAGCAGCACTTTCCCCCGAAAATGTTTCCTACATCACCCGAAAAACTCTGCAATTGCATGAATCTCGTTAGTGGAGGACCACCACACATTGACGCTTTTTGACAGCCCGAAAGATAAATTCAATGTGGAAAATGAAAAAAATGCTTGTGACAACCAATTTGTTCATTTCCCACAATGTTTACTTCCCAAAATGACGTTGAAATTGTCGTCTGCAACATTTTTGAATTTGGACAGGTCTAAATTTTTGCTGTCTGGTAATGGGTTAAGGGGGAATGCTCCAGTTTTTCGGAACACTCGGTCATTACTGTAGTAAATTAAATGTTTCATACCAATATGTTTCGCTACCATATTTTCACTAATATTACATATCATTACAATTTACCATTTTCGACGGTAAAAGTGTATTTATTGTGCGAAACTGATTTCCTCAAGATGGAAATAGATTATTTAGAGCAAGACAGTCGTAAGTGTGTATGCAGTTACCACTGTTTTGCGTCATTTTATTCATGTGCAGCTGATAAAAATTGCTGTAATTCACTAATAAGTGCGCTGATCTATACATTTTCTTTTTGAATTATTACCAGTACATGTTGCTTAATACAATGAGGGAGTTTTATCAAATTCTATTATGTAGAACTTGAAATATTTCCTAAAATATGCAAATTTTGACATAAAACATTCCAGCTTCATTGATCTAACCGAACACATGAGCATGCTGTTTTATACATTTATGCGTTTATAATAGCACATATTTTGGGTTTTCTGTTCTTATTAAATGTAAGACGTTACTTTAAATCCGTTTTTGGGACTAAACGATCAATATACAGTATTTTATTAGCATTTTAGTGACCTTTGACTATTGTGTGTTTTTTTAGTCCCCTACCGGCGAAGCCGAAGGGGACTTTAGGTTTGCACTCTGTCCGTCAGTCCGTCTGTCCGTCTGTCCGTCCGTCCGTCCGTCCGTCCGTCTGTCCGTCCGTCTGTCCGTCCGTCCGTCAGTCCGGTGAATTAGTTTTCCAGACTTTTTTTCTAAACGGGGGTAGCTATTGAGCTGATTTTTGGTATATAGACCCGCATTGATGGGTTACAGAACAAGTTTGAGTTTCGTTCCGGTCCAGTGATTTTTTAGGAAGATACGGATGCTTGACTTAGAAAATATTACTGGGAAATCACAGTTTTCCAGACTTTTTTTCTAAACGCTTGCAGGTATTGAGCTGATTTGTGGTATATGAACACATATGACTGAGTTACAGAACAAATTTGAGTTTCGTTCCGGTCCAATGATTTTTGAGGAAGATACGGATGCTGGACTTAGAAAATTTCTGGGAAGTCACAGTTTTCCAGACTTTTTTTCTAAATGCTGGCAGCTATTGAGCTGATTTTTGGTATGTAGACTTGCATCGATGAGTTACAGAACGAGTTTGAGTTTCGTTCCGGTCCAATGATTTTTGAGGAAGATATGGATGCTGGACTTAGAAAATTTCTGGGAAATCACAGTTTTCCAGACTTTTTTTCTAAATGCTTGCAGCTATTGAGCTGATTTTTGGTATGTAGACTTGCATCGATGAGTTACAGAACAACTTTGAGTTTGGTTCCGGTCCAATGATTTTTGAGGAAGATACGGATGCTGGACTTAGAAAATTACTGGGAAATTACAGTTTTCCGGACTTTTTTTCTAAACGCTACCAGCTATTGAGCTGATTTTTGGTATATAAACACATATTGATGAGATACAGAACATGTTTGAGTTTCGTTCCGGTCCAGTGGTTTTTGAGGAAGATACGGATGCTGGACGTAGAAAATTTCTGGAAAATCAGTTTTCCAGACTTTTTTTTTATAAGCTGGCAGATTTTGAGCTGATTTTTGAGTATGTAGACTCGCATTGATGAGTTACAGAACAAGTTTGAGTTTCGTTCCGGTCCAAGGATTTTTGAGGAAGATACGGATGCTGGACTTAGAATTTTTCGGGCTTCTTTTTCTAAACGCATACATAAAGCCGGTAGGGGACTTTGTATTGTTTTGCAATACTTCAGAATGCTTGTTGATGTAGGATTGTGTGATACGAATGCCTATAAAATTCAAACAAGATCGCTGACCATCCATTTTTATTGTATTTTTCAATTGGTAATAACATGTAATTTCAAGATAAACAAGAGGACCATGATGGTCCTATATCGCTCACCTGAACCAAAATGATATAAGCAACACTTTCCTTCATTTCAAAAAATATTTATGACTTTAAGACTGAAAACGAACTTATGGTTAATAACATTGTGAAAATCGAACTCATCCAAGATTTCATCGTGCCCAACATTGTGTCCAAGATTTGTCTTATTTGATAAATAATTGTAGATTCTGGAGTATAAACAAGGTCGAAAACAGCCGAAAACGGCAATTTTGTCAAATTCAAGGGCACTTAACTCTCGACTTTCTAGTCAGATCAGGCTGAAAATCAAACTCATCCGAGATCTTATGATATCCAACATTGTGTCCAAGATTTGACTTAATTGATAAATAATAGTAGATTATAAAGTGTAAACAATGTCAAAAACAGCCGAAATCGGCAATTTTATCAAATTCAAGGGCACATAACTCTCCATTTTTTTATCAGATTGGACTGAAAATCAAACTTATCCAAGATCTTATGGTCTCAAACATTGTGTACAAGTTTTGTCTTAATTGATAAATAATAGTAGATTATAGAGTGTAAACAATGTCAAAAACAGCCGAAATCCGCAATTTTATCAAATTCAAGGGCACATAACTCTCACCTTTCTGGTCAGATCAGACTGAAAATCAAACTCATATGAGATCTTATGGTCTCCAACCTTGTGTCCAAAATTTGTCTTGATTGGTCAAAAATTGTAGATTCTAGAGTGTAAATAAGGTCAAAAACAGTCAAAAACGGCAATTTTGTCAAATTCAAGGGCTTATAACTCTCATCTTTCTGATCAGATAAGACTGAAAATCAAACTCATCCCAGATCTTATGATCCCCAATATTGTGTCAAAGTTTTGGATTGATTGATCAATAATTGTAGATTCTAGAGTGTAAACATCGTCGAAAACAGCCAAAAATGACAATTTTGTCAAATTCAAGGGCAAGTAACTCTCGACTTTCTAATTAGATCAGACTGAAAATCATACTCATCCGAGATCTCATGGTCCCAAACATTGTGTCAAAGTTTTGTCTTGATTGATGAATAATTGTAGATTCTAGAGTGTAAACAAGGTCAAAAACAGCCGAAAATGGCAATTTTGTCAAATTCAAGGGCACATAACTCTTGTATTTCTGGTCAGATCAGACTGAAAATCGAACTCATCCGAGATCTTATGATCTGCTATGTTATATCCAAGATTTGTCTTGATTGATCAATAATTGTAGATGCTAGAGTGTAAACAATGTCAAAACTAAGTATTTTTTGCATTCAAGGACAGGTAACTCCGGACTTTCTAGTTCGATCTGACCCATAATCGAACTAATCCGAGATCTTATGGCCATACATGTTTTGACCAAGTTTGGTCAAGATTGGCTTATATTTGTAGATGCTAGAGTGTAAACACGAAATTGTGGACGGGCGGACGGACAGACAGACAGACAGACAGACAGACAGACGGACGACGGACAAAAAGTGACCACAATAGCTTACCTTGAGCACTTCATGCTCAGGTGAGCTAAAAATATAAATAAATTCTATTATTGGGAAAAAATTTAGGAAACTGGAGCATTCCCCCTTACAGATCTTGGACCATCAACTAACATTGTTGTTGAATACAGGGCCAGAGACAGGTCAGCAACAAACTTTTACAGTTCCTCATTGAACTTGGAATCCTTTGTTTTAACCCTTTCCCAAACAATACCTGGTTTTGACGTTCCTTATAAACAAGAGGGCCAAGATGGCCCTGGATCACTCACCTGATAGAAGCTTGAAACTTTCTCCATGCAGAATAAGACCCACCTTTTACATGACCTAGGTATCTCTAAGACAAGAACACGAAACTTAAGATGCGAGATTATGATCCAGCTGAATACAGCATTCTTAATCTTTAATGATCAATATATGTGGCTGTTAAATTGAAAACCAAGTCGATAAAAAAACATCAATTTTGTTATAATCCAGGGCACATAACTCTGTTCTGATAAAGATATTCTCATCAACTTTATGTCCAAATTGTTTTTTGATTGGTCAATATTTATTGCTGTTTGAGTGAAATTAAAAACGAAATCGGCAATTTTGTCACTATCAAGGGCAAACAACTCTAGTTTTTCTAGTCCGATCAATATGAAAAATGAAATCATATAAGATCTCATGGTCACCAACATTGTGACCAAGTTGTGTCTTGATTGGTCAATATTTGTGTTTTTTCAAGTGAAAATAAAGTCGAAAACTGCAATTTTGTGAAATTCAAGGGCCAATAACTCTGATTTTTCTGGTCCAATCAAGCTGAAAATTTAACCCATGCATCATCTTATGGTTACCAACATTGTTGCCAAGTTTTGTCTGGATTGGTCAATAAATGTAGATGCTAAAGTGTAAACAGAGTCGAAAACCGCAAATTTGTCAAATTCAAGGGCACATAACTCCAGACTTCCTACTTCGATGACACTGAAAATCGAACTCATTCATTATTGTATGGTTACCATGTCACAGGGATTCCGAGCTGGGGTACCATGGGAAGATCTGTATGCAGACGACCTGGTTATAATTGCTGAAACTCTGGAAAGCTGTGTCGAGAGATTGCTGGTCTGGAAAGATAGTATGGAAGAAAAGGGACTGAGAGTTAACGCAAGAAAAACCAAGGTCATGATATGTGGTACAGGCCTCAACCAGTTGCAGGAGTCTGGTAGTTTCCCATGTGCAGTATGTCGAACAGGTGTGGGAAGAAACAGCATACACTGCGCAGGATGCAAGATGTGGGTGCACAAGAAATGCAGCGGGCTCAAGAGACTGACAGCGAATCAAGATTTCAGATGTGCCAGATGTCAGGGAACTGCTCGTCCAATCGATGGCAGACCACAGAGCGAGGTCAAAGTCAGAGCCGATAACCTGGAAGTTGTACCGTCCTTCTGTTACCTTGGGGACACTCTGTCTGCAGCTGGGGGTTGTGATCTAGCCACAATCACACGGGTCAAGACTGCGTGGAAGAAATTCAGGGACCTTACACCAGTACTTACATCACGACACCTGTCACACAAGACCAGAGGCCGTGTGTACAACACATGTGTAAGAAGCGCCATGCTCCACGCCAGTGAAACCTGGGCTTTGACAAAGCAAAACCTACACCGCCTACAACGAAATGACAGGGCTATGATTCGACAGATGTGTAACATAAAACCCAAAGACATAGCCTCTGTCAGGTCAAACGAGCTACTGGTGCGTCTCGGCCTTGAGGACCTGTCGATAGTTTTACGAGAGAGACGACTACGTTGGTATGGACATGTCAACAGATCCAATGGCGCAATCCAAACGGCATACCAACTCGAGGTCACCGGAAAACGAGCTGCTGGAAGACCGAAGGCATCCTGGAAAGAACTAGCAGAAAGAGATGCAAGAGATTGGGGCCTGTCAATTACCAACATCCATGACAGGAAGAGATGGAGAGTGGACGTGAAATCTGCCATGCGTGCAGCTAGCCAGGCATCTGGACGGGATCCTACTGACGTAGAAACAATCCCACCCCCTGCACGATAATCAAAAGACCGATAGTGAGTGAGTGTTACCAACATTCTAGCCATGTTTTGTCTTGATTGGTCAATATTTGTAGAAGCTAGAGTGGTAACAAAGTCGAAACTAGCAATTTTTGATATTCAAGGGCGCATAACTCTGGACTTCCTAATTCGTTCTGACCCAAAATCAAACCTGTCCAAGAACTTATTGTCATACATGTTTTGACCAAGTTTGGTCAAGATTGGTCAATATTTGTAGATGCAAGAGTGGTAACAAAGTCAAAACTAGCGATTTTTGATATTCAAGGGCGCATAACTCTAACCCGATCTGACCCGAAATCGAACTCATCTAAGAACTTATCGTCATACATCTTTTGACCAAGTTTGATTAAGATTGGTCAATATTTGTAGATGCTAGAGTGGTAACAAAGTCAAAACTAGCTATTTTTGATATTCAAGGATGCATAACTCCGGACTTCCAGATCTGATCTGACCCAAAATCAAACTCATCCAAGAACTTATCGTCATACATGTTTTGACCAAGTTTGATTAAGATTGGTCAATATTTGTAGATACTAGAGTGGTAACAAAGTCAAAACTAGCCATTTTTGACGTTCAAGGGCACATAACTCTGGACTTCCTTGTCCGATCTGGCCCAAAATCGAACTCATCCAAGAACTTATTGTCATACATGTTTTGACCAAGTTTGATTAAGATTGCTCAATATTTGTAGATACTAGAGTGGTAACAAAGTCAAAACTAGAAAGACCTGAAGGTCTTGAGTCGCTCCACAGGCCTGAATTTCTTGTGGTTTACTATAAAAAAATTGACAAATTTATCTAAATGCTTAAACTGATATATTTTTAAATTCTTGTGATTCTTTGAGCAGAAACAAAGTAAAGAGAAGCAATTATGTGGTCAAAGCGGAAAGAAGGTAAATGATTTACTAATATTTTGGAGATTTTTAGAGTGATGATGAAGTTGAAAACTGTCATTATGCCAAATTCAAGGGCACATAATTCAGTATGTGAGTTAATAATTGTGGTAGACTAAGGGAAGTAACTTTTGATATGAGCAATTTAAAGTTCAGTAAGACAGGGTCCAACATTAACATTTTTGGTTACCAGACAGTCGGGCTTGCTGCTGCCGGATGATGCTAGCCCTCACCAAATATGCACTGGTCCTGACCAAATATTTGGATAATTGGGAAAAGGTGTAAACAACAATAATTTTCTCATAAGCTAAAAGACAAGTTTTGAATCACAAATGAATGAAAATTTGAAGGGCCGATGTTCCTGTTGTGTCACATATTGACTGTTTTCATTATGGTAATAGTGACTGAGATTTGAAATGAGGCTTACCAGTCGGTCTTGCATTTCAGGGATCTAACTAGCCCTGACCAAGTAGCAGGCAGTTAATGTCTGTCGGGCACAGGTTAATGTTGAACCCTGTAAGAGTTGTTTTTCTTTATGATAATTAGTTCAAGAAGTTGCGATTGTGCATGTAACTTAGTGGTCATGAAAATAAAGACGTTCTGATCTAAAAATATGATTTTGACTTGATAATTTATGTCTTGAACACCACAATAATCAAGCTGAATATTAAACTTGAGCAAGATCTTATGGTCTGTCCAAATTTTGTCAGTATTAATCTATATATGTGGCCACAAAAGTGAAAAAAGTGTTGAAAACTAAAATTTTGTCAATTTCTAGGGCACATAACTCAGTTTGTAGCGATGCAATCATCCTGAAAATTACACAAAAGCAAGATCTTGTTGTCAACAAGATTCTCTCCAAATATCATCTTGATTGGTTAACAATTATGGTTGTTAGAGTGAAAACAAAGTCGAAAATGGAAATTTTGTCAAATTCAAGGGCACATAACTCATGATGTAAAATTCCAATCAAGCTGAAAATTCAACCCAGGCAGGATATCATGCTTATATATATTCTGTCCAAGTTTTGTCTTGATTGGTTAATATTTGTAGATTTTAGAGTAAAAATAAGGTCAAAACCAGCTTTTTTTGATGTTCAAGGGCAGATAACTCAAGTTATTCTGGTTCAATTCAAACTCTTTGTAGGAATCTGAGAGATGGTCACCCAAGGATCATTCCTGTGAAGTTTGGTTGAAATCCATCCAATAGTTTCTGAGGAGAAGATTTTTAAAGAAAAAGTTTACGGACGCACGGATGGACGCACGGACGGACGCACGACGGACACACCGCCATGACAATAGCCCGCTGGCCTGAAAGGCCAGTGGAGCTAACTAGCCATTTTTGACGTTCAAGGGCACATAACTCTGGACTTCCTTGTCCGATCTGACTCAAAATCAAACTTATCCGAGAACTTATGGTCATACATGTTTTGACCAAGTTTTGTTAAGATTGGTCAATATTTGTGGGTGCTAGAGTGGTAACAACAAAATGTGAACAGACGGACGGACAAACGGACAGACGGACAGACAGACGGACGCCGACGGACGTAAAGTGACCACAATAGCTCACCTTGAGCACTTCATGCTCAGGTGAGCTAAAAAGGCTTGTGAAAATATTGAGGCAAAAGAAGAAAATGCTGATAATCAGCATTTTCTCCTTTTGCCTCAATATTTTCTGGGCTATATTATACATAAATCTTATCTTACCCCATTACCATACAGTGACACCTTGTGACACCCCACAAGAAAAAGGCTTTGAAAAACATCATAGAAAATGAAGAAATTGCTTGTGACAAGCAATTTCTTCATTTCCCACAATGTTTTCTACCCCCAAAGACAAAAACATAATGAATTTCATACACTTGAAAATGTCGTCTGCGACATCTTTGAATGTGGACCAGTCTAAATTTTTGTTGTTTGGAAAAGGGTTAAATAACATTCAATATGCAGCAGCTTTCACAACTTGTCATCCAGAGCAACTAGCCATGGATTCCTGTCATTTTCTCACCAATACTACCACAGTATCCTTTCCCAGACTCTCCATTTGGAGGCAAAAACTCTATTAAACCTTTCCCAAACAAGACCTGGTTTTGATGTCCCCAATAAAATAGGCTTGGGAAAACATTGAAACAAAAGAAGAAACTGCTGATAACCAGAAGTTTCTCCTTTTGTCTCAATATTTTCCGTGCTATTTTGGCCCCCAAATCTATCATATGAATATCAATTATACTTTCTGAAGCAGCTTTCAAATTAGAACAGTCCTACTTTTGGCTGTTTGGGAAAGGGTTAAACCTTTCCAAAACAACCTGGACCAGACTATATTCAGATGTTCCTGACAACAACAATAATTTGGCTGTCAGAATGGATACTCTCTGTGATTAGATGAGAAATATTGAGGAAAAGGAAAAAACACTGGTAATCAGCATTTCCAGCCTTTTCTACAATATTTCAAAGCTTTTTTAAAATACTTAGGTGTGGCAAAAGGCAATAATGATTAACGATTACTGTTTAATTGAGAATTGGTTAACGTATCTACCTAAACAAGAGATCAGTAAGATACATAAATGGCCAACAAAGCTAACCTTTTCCCATATAAGACCTAGAGTTTTAACATCCCTAACACAGATTGTTTAGGAAAACATTGATGCAAAAGAAGAAAACAATTATAAAAGCATTTTCTCCTTTTCACTTGATATTTTCGATGCTTTATTTTACGCAATTACATTCCTTATAACCTTCCACTTTGTGGTCTAGGGCAGCTTTTGTATTGGACCAGTCTTTGGGAAAATGCTATTTTCCATTAGTAATTCATCTTGACCTTAATATCAATGAGTGCCCCTTAATAGTGGTCAGACTCACATGGGTAAAGTTTCAAAGTACAGGGTAATAGCACCGTCAGATGACAAAGAGAGACTTGCACATATAACCTTGAAGAATTACACCAATTCTAGCTGCCACCAATATGCAATGGACAAGAATAGCTTTCCTATTTTTCAAATAGTCAACCTAAAAATAAAACAAGTATCTGGTGTTGTATGCAACACATAAAGTCCCCTACCGGCTTCACATTGACTCAATATGGTAATCAATAATAGATTAAGATGAACAAGTCATCAAAATAATTGTCAAACATATGAAATGTTATGCCCAAAATTTCGGAAATATAATTCAAATGACTTGAATAAAGTTACTAAAAGATCAATGATTTGTAATTGCTACCATAGCAAGTGTAATTTTATAAAATAAGAACAACGGTAATCTAAATGTTTAGCTTGCTTAGTTATTAAGTTATTGCAGGATCCATTTTTTGCCATATTTTCACTATTTCCGTTACCATAGCAACCGCACTTTTCGTCAAAGAACAAAGATAAAATGATGTGCATAATCTACACATTGCCATCTAGTCATATACCAAGTCTCATCAAATTAGCTTGCTTACTTATTAACTTATCGCAGGATCCCATATTTTTTGCCATATTTTCACTATTTCCGTAACCATAGCAACAACAATTTTAGTCTAAAAACAAAAATAAAATGATGTGCATAATCTACACATTGCCATATAGTCATATACCAAGTCTCATCAAACTAGCTTGCTTAGTTATTATCTTATCGCAGGATCCCATTTTTGGCCATATTTTCACTATTTCTGTAACCATAGCAACCTCAATTTAAGTCGAAAAACAAATATAAAATGATGTGCATAATCTACACATTGCCATCTAGTCATATACCAACTTTCATCAAAAACGCTTGCTTAGTTATTAAGTTATCGCGGGATCCAGATTTGAGCGGACAGACGGACGGACGGACAGACGGAGGGCAAACCTATAGTCCCCTCCAGTGTGAACACTGGTAGGGGACTAATTAGAGAATAAAAGATGTTCATAAAAATATTTTATTAAATAGAATCTAATATGAGATTTTGGTCAACAATATCTATATCATATCACACAAGTTTCATAATATTTTCAAATCCCTGTTTCTGTGTATACGACGGTGATGTGGGTGTGACCGGATGGTCGATCGTTGATATAAATGTCTCGTGGTGGGTCACTAACACATGCGGTAAATGTGAGTTACTGCGCTGTAATGCTGGATAGTGCATTCTATATACATGGTAAGCTATCACAAGGCCCAGTATAGATCCAACTGTTACATCTGAAGTATACAAACAATGTATAAAATGTGAGTTACTGCGCTGTAGTGCTGGATAGTGCATTCTATATACATGGTAAGCTATAACCAGGCCCAGTATAGATCCAACTGTTACATCTGAAGTATACAAACAATGTATAAAATGTGAGTTACTGCGTTGTAATGCTGGATAGTGCATTCTATATACATGGTACGCTATAACCAGGCCCAGTATAGATCCAACTGTTACATCTGAAGTATACAAACAATGTATAAAATGTGAGTTACTGCGTTGTAGTGCTGGATAGTGCATTCTGTATACATGGTACGCTATCACCAGGCCCAGTATAGATCCAACTGTTACATCTGAAGTATACAAACAATGTATAAAATGTGAGTTACTGCGTTGTAGTGCTGGATAGTGCATTCTATATACATGGTACGCTATAACCAGGCCCAGTATAGATCCAACTGTTACATCTGAAGTATACAAACAATGTATAAAATGTGAGTTACTGCGCTGTAATGCAGGATAATGCATTCTGTATACGTGGTAAGCTATCACCAGGCCCAGTATAGATCCTACTGTTACATCTGAAGTATACAAACAATGTATAAAATGTGAGTTACTGCGCTGTAATGCTGGATAATGCATTCTGTATACATGGTAAGCTATAACCAGGCCGAGTATAGATCCTACTGTTACATCTGAAGTATACAAACAATGTATAAAATGTGAGTTACTGCGCTGTAGCCCTGGATAATGCATTCTGTATACATGGTAAGCTATCACCAGGCCCAGTATAGATCCAACTGTTACATCTGAAGTATACAAACAATGTATAAAATGTGAGTTACTGCGCTGTAGCGCTGGATAATGCATTCTGTATACATGGTAAGCTATAACCAGGCCCAGTATAGATCCTACTGTTACATCTGAAGTATACAAACAATGTATAAAATGTGAATTACTGTGCTGTAGCGCTGGATAATGCATTCTGTATACATGGTAAGCTATCACCAGGCCCAGTATAGATCCAACTGTTACATCTGAAGTATACAAACAATGTATAAAATGTGAGTTACTGTGCTGTAATGCTGGATAATGCATTCTGTATACATGGTAAGCTATAACCAGGCCCAGTATAGATCCAACTGTTACATCTGAAGTATACAAACAATGTATACAATGTGAGTTACTGTGCTGTAATGCTGGATAATGCATTCTGTATACATGGTAAGCTATAACCAGGCCCAGTATAGATCCAACTGTTACATCTGAAGTATACAAACAATGTATAAAATGTGAGTTACTGTGCTGTAATGCTGGATAATGCATTCTGTATACATGATAAGCTATAACCAGGCCTAGTATAGATCCAACTGTTACATCTGAAGTATACAAACAATGTATAAAATGTGAATTACTGCGCTGTAGTGCTGGATAATGCATTCTGTATACATGGTACGCTATCACCAGGCCCAGTATAGATCCAACTGTTACATCTGAAGTATACAAACAATGTATAAAATGTGAGTTACTGTGCTGTAGTGCTGGATAATGCATTCTGTATACATGGTAAGCTATAACCAGGCCCAGTATAGATCCAACTGTTACATCTGAAGTATACAAACAATGTATAAAATGTGAGTTACTGTGCTGTAGCCCTGGATAATGCATTCTGTATACATGGTAAGCTATAACCAGGCCGAGTATAGATCCTACTGTTACATCTGAAGTATACAAACAATGTATAAAATGTGAGTTACGGCGCTGTAATGCTGGATAATGCATTCTGTATACATGGTAAGCTATCACCAGGCCGAGTATAGATCCTACTGTTACATCTGAAGTATACAAACAATGTATACAATGTGAGTTACTGTGCTGTAGTGCTGGATAATGCATTCTGTATACATGGTAAGCTATAACCAGGCCGAGTATAGATCCAACTGTTACATCTGAAGTATACAATGTATAAAATGTGAGTTACTGCGCTGTAGCGCTGGATAATGCATTCTGTATACATGGTAAGCTATAACCAGGCCCAGTATAGATCCAACTGTTACATCTGAAGTATACAAACAATGTATAAAATGTGAGTTACTGTGCTGTAGCGCTGGATAATGCATTCTGTATACATGGTAAGCTATAACCAGGCCCAGTATAGATCCAACTGTTACATCTGAAGTATACAAACAATGTATAAAATGTGAGTTACTGTGCTGTAGCGCTGGATAATGCATTCTGTATACATGGTAAGCTATAACCAGGCCCAGTATAGATCCTACTGTTACATCTGAAGTATACAAACAATGTATAAAATGTGAGTTACTGTGCTGTAGCCCTGGATAATGCATTCTGTATACATGGTAAGCTATAACCAGGCCCAGTATAGATCCAACTGTTACATCTGAAGTATACAAACAATGTATAAAATGTGAGTTACTGTGCTGTAGTGCTGGATAATGCATTCTGTATACATGGTAAGCTATCACCAGGCCCAGTATAGATCCTACTGTTACATCTGAAGTATACAAACAATGTATACAATGTGAGTTACTGTGCTGTAGTGCTGGATAATGCATTCTGTATACATGGTAAGCTATAACCAGGCCGAGTATAGATCCAACTGTTACATCTGAAGTATACAAACAATGTATAAAATGTGAATTACTGCGCTGTAGCGCTGGATAATGCATTCTGTATACATGGTAAGCTATCACCAGGCCCAGTATAGATCCTACTGTTACATCTGAAGTATACAAACAATGTATAAAATGTGAGTTACTGCGCTGTAGCGCTGGATAATGCATTCTGTATACATGGTAAGCTATCACCAGGCCCAGTATAGATCCTACTGTTACATCTGAAGTATACAAACAATGTATAAAATGTGAGTTACTGCGCTGTAGCGCTGGATAATGCATTCTGTATACATGGTAAGCTATCACCAGGCCCAGTATAGATCCTACTGTTACATCTGAAGTATACAAACAATGTATAAAATGTGAATTACTGCGCTGTAGTGCTGGATAATGCATTCTGTATACATGGTAAGCTATAACCAGGCCGAGTATAGATCCAACTGTTACATTTGAAGTATACAAACAATGTATAAAATGTGAGTTACGGCGCTGTAATGCTGGATAATGCATTCTGTATACATGGTACGCTATCACAAGGCCGAGTATAGATCCTACTGTTACATCTGAAGTATACAAACAATGTATAAAATGTGAATTACTGTGCTGTAGCGCTGGATAATGCATTCTGTATACATGGTAAGCTATCACCAGGCCCAGTATAGATCCTACTGTTACATCTGAAGTATACAAACAATGTATAAAATGTGAGTTACTGTGCTGTAGTGCTGGATAATGCATTCTGTATACATGGTAAGCTATCACCAGGCCCAGTATAGATCCTACTGTTACATCTGAAGTATACAAACAATGTATAAAATGTGAATTACTGTGCTGTAGCGCTGGATAATGCATTCTGTATACATGGTAAGCTATCACCAGGCCCAGTATAGATCCTACTGTTACATCTGAAGTATACAAACAATGTATAAAATGTGAGTTACTGCGCTGTAGTGCTGGATAATGCATTCTGTATACATGGTACGCTATAACCAGGCCCAGTATAGATCCAACTGTTACATCTGAAGTATACAAACAATGTATAAAATGTGAGTTACTGTGCTGTAGTGCTGGATAATGCATTCTGTATACATGGTAAGCTATAACCAGGCCCAGTATAGATCCTACTGTTACATCTGAAGTATACAAACAATGTATAAAATGTGAGTTACTGCGCTGTAGCGCTGGATAATGCATTCTGTATACATGGTAAGCTATAACCAGGCCCAGTATAGATCCAACTGTTACATCTGAAGTATACAAACAATGTATAAAATGTGAGTTACTGCGCTGTAGCGCTGGATAATGCATTCTGTATACATGGTAAGCTATAACCAGGCCCAGTATAGATCCAACTGTTACATCTGAAGTATACAAACAATGTATAAAATGTGAGTTACTGCGCTGTAGCGCTGGATAATGCATTCTGTACACATGGTAAGCTATAACCAGGCCGAGTATAGATCCAACTGTTACATCTGAAGCATACAAACAATGTATAAAATGTGAGTTACTGCGTTGTAGTGCTGGATAATGCATTCTGTATACATGGTAAGCTATAACCAGGCCGAGTATAGATCCAACTGTTACATCTGAAGTATACAAACAATGTATAAAATGTGAGTTACTGCGTTGTAGTGCTGGATAATGCATTCTGTATACATGGTACGCTATCACCAGGCCGAGTATAGATCCAACCGTTACATCTAAAAGGAAAAAAAAAATAACAAGACCTTGTTTTGACATTCCTAAGAGGATTGGTATGGGCAAACATTGAAGCAAAAATCAGCATTTTCTCCATTTGCATCAATATTTTCTGTGCTATATCATACACAAACCCTATCTTTTACAATATTCATTTTGTTGTCTGCAATAGCTCTAAAATTGGACCATGTAAATTACTGCTGTCTGAGAAAGGGTTAAAACTGTCTTTAATTTTAAAACAACAAAATTATGGTCCAGTCATAATTGAAGAGAGCTACAGAGAACTAAATTGATGTTTATAAATATCTTAAAATAAGAACTGTCGCAAAGCAGACTATCACACCCCCCCCCCCCATGTGGCCGAGACAAACTTAAACAAAAGAATCGGCCACTCCGATTGGTTGGTATGTAACTTTACTTTAGAAAATCAATTTAGAAACGTTGGTGAATACGGGCCCTGGTTCTTTACTTAGAGCACAGAAATGAATTTTAAACAAAGTCCTATTGTGACCTTGACCTTTGACCTTTGTGACCCAAAAATGTGAGGCACCCTCTTAGGCCATGGGCAACAAGTGTGTGAAGTTTCATGATCCTAGGTCGACTTAGGGTACGGAAATGGATTTTAAACAAAGTCCAATTGTGACTTTGACCTTTGTGACCCCAAAATGATAGGGCACCTTCTTGGGTCATGGGTAAAAACTGTGTAAAGTTTCATGATCCTAGGTCAACCAGTTCTTGACTTAGAGCACAGAAACGGATTTTAAACAAAGCAGAGCCCCAGTCCAATTGTGACCTTGATCTCTAGACCTTTGTGACCAAAACATATTAGAACACCTCCTTGGGTCATAAGCAACAACTATGTTGTCTACGGACGAAAGGACGGATGGACAGAGGGACAGACAGACAGACATGGCGCAACCAATATACCCCCTCAATTTCGTAGGTGAAGGGTAAAAAAAAAACTTGCACATTATTGCACAGAAAATATTGAAAAGGAGAAAATGTATAAAAATGATTTTCAATGAATTTTATTTTCTGAATCGATTTGAAGGACAAAGATCTCTTCCATTACAGTAATTATATGACAATTATGACCTTGACAGAAAAATATCTCTAGTGACCTTGAGAAATGACCTTTACCTTGCCAATGATGATGATAATCAGCTGTCCTTGACACGGCTATCATGGTTGCCAATAGTATCGGTGTAATAGATAAAATAACACGCCATGAGCTGCCTCGTCCTTGAGAACTAAATATGTGGAGTTTACCCGCGATGTACAGGGATATAAACGCTAGACATGAGAACGACACTGAAATGGAAAAAATGTAAATGTAAAAATACACTCTCAATGGTAAATGTTAACTTTTCATTTTACTTTGCGCAAATGAAAAGATAACTAGCAAAATAAATATACAGAAATATATAAAATATTCACAAATCAATAAAATTTTGAACACTTTAAATTTTAAATAATTACATAACGGCAATTTTATTAGTGAGTTTCAACTACTAGTAAGTAAGGCAGAAGATATTAAGCCAAAAGAAGAATTTGCTAGACAGCAGCGTATTTTCCGTAAAAGGTTTTAATTGCAAGGGTTAAACAAACAATTGATTTGTTTCTGATAGCATAGAATCTTAAACCAATGTCATCAAAGTTGATATGCTTGTTTTAAGAAACAAGTTTTCATTCACAAAATTCACTGAAACAGCTTCAACTTCTTTTCAAGTGTACTTCTTTTAACTCTTTCCCAAACAAGACCTGGTTTTGACGTCTCTAATAAAATAGGCTTGGGGAAACATTGCGGCAAAAGAAGAAAATATTGATAATCAGCATTTTCTCCCTTTGCCTCAATATTTTCTGTGCTGTAATATTCACATTTCCCACACTAAGGAAAGTTAATTTTGTTGTCTGATGCAGCGTTCCAATTGGATTCATCTAAAATTTTGTTGTTTGGGAAAGGGTTAAATGAAGTCAAAAGTACAACTTACAAGAAGAATGACCACTAGGAAAGCTTTTATACCCGTCTATCACAGCCTCTGTGTTACCTTTACATGCCATGGAGGCCTCTATATTACCATCGGGAAAACATCGCTCTAGAAAATCTGGTCTGGGCCTGACAAAATATGATAAATAATGTGATAAGAAGCTTTATATGAGTACAAATCTTAAACCAGGGGCCTTCATTTCTTAGATAAACTTTAGAACAAGAGAATCATGTGATTGTAAATTGCTCACCTGAATTGCAATGACACCAGGTGAAACATGATAAGGTATATCTCAAAACAAAGAATCAATTTGTGTTTTCTATACAAAGATAAATTTTGTAAACATGTGTCACAATTTCTTTAATGCTTTTCCGTGGATTATCGAGAAATAACGCTAGATTCTCATTTGATTAACTGAACGCCTATCCAGTAAATAATCAAAAACTTGTACCCCGCTTTTGTTCATTTTACCCTATCTGATGTTATCTAAGCAGGGCAAAATAAGTGACGTCATCATAAGCGTTGTATAGCAGTCACGTGAAAAAATGACGCGTTCTAAGAAAATTTGTCAAACAATTTCCGCATTTTGTCTTATTTTTTCATTAAAGAAATAGAATAATTGTTTGTCTATCGAGTAAGATCAATTGTTATTTCATTTCATGAACAATGAAAGCTACATTTTCACTCGTAGATTCGCCACTCGTGAAAATAAAGCTTTTATTGTTCACTCAATGAAATATAAATCTATCTTACACTAAAACAAACGATTATTCTCTATATCTTAACCAGGCTACAGGGTCATTAAGAATAGTAAAACAAAATGTGTTTGTCAAACACAAATGCCCCCGAATAGGCCAGTTTTAAGTTTGCAGACAGACGGACAGACCGCATTCCAGACAGACCGCATGAAAATGATTTTGATATAACCATTGTTCGTTTACACTTGCTCAGATGTAAACGCCTTGAAGGCAATAAAATCACAATGGAAACCGACAGACTGACTTTCTGGTTCCGTTGTCGATCACAGTAGTAACCGAACTCCGCCCAAGCTCCAAAACGTCATGTGGCACCAAGGTAGCGTCAAATGACATCATCAATGACGTCACTCAATCGCCAATGCGTTTCCTACGCTGCAAACTAAATTATGACAGAATTTCCACAAAATAACACATTTAGAATGTACATTTTGTTATTTAGAGTGTTAAAATGGAGATAATAACAAGTTTAGAGGTCTTTTTTTGCCAAATAAAAATCTCTCTGCACTGAACTACATGTTAAGGCAAATACCTCGAAACTGTGCGCCTCAGTTTTTACCTTAAACATGTAGTCCGTCGCACATCGGTTTTTATTTGGTAATAAAGACCTTTAACACTTTACCAAACAAGACCTGGTTTTGACGTCCCTTAGACTTGGAAAAAGACTGAGACAGAAGAAGAAAATGCTGATAACCAGCATTTTCTCCTTTTGCCTCAATATTTTCTATGCCATATTCTACACATATCTTATCTTTAATAACATCCATTTTGTCATATGTGGCAGTTTCTGAAGTGGATCACCCTAAAATTTTGTCGTTTGGGAAAGGGTTAAACTTGTTATTAGTTCATAAACAAAAATTGAAATGAGTTATAAATGAAGCTTACCTGCCCACACCAATTTTAACTATGTTTGTTATTGTACCCGCAAGAAATGTAGAAAAATAGGCACCTGTAATGTAAAATCAAAGGATTATAATTATTGTGTGAATTGCCAAACATACATTTGGACAAATGAATACAGATTGAAATAGATTGCTCGGTTACAAAGTATGCTACTTGCTTATAGAAATCTTATGGAACAGTTTTAAAAGCAAAAGTATATGTAATAGAGAGTATTTTCTCACAGTGCTATGAATATACAAGAACTTACCTAACAAAAATTGTACAGTATCAACTCTGTTCTTTGTAAACCAGTATGTAATAACAGCCACAATCAATGGAGTAAATGTTATTGTCGACTGCAATGAAAGATATTTTACACTGTTTAACACTATCCCAAACAAGTCCTGGTTTTGATGTCCCTATTAGAATTGGCTTAGGAAAACATTGAGGCAAATAGATAGATAGATTTAGATAGATTTATTTCGGCAAAGTAAGCATGTACACAGATTAACAAAATACAAGATAAAAAATATAAAATTCAACATCATGTATAAGAAAAACTATGACACGCCAACCAATACCAAGGATATCACAATAAAGAGCCAGCTCTTATTTCCATTGTGGTCCTTAGTATAGGTGGCGTGACACAGAGGGGCATAACTTAACTTTAAAACATATTATCACAGTTATATGATTTTAAAGAGGAACAAGAGGGCCAAGATGGCCCTGTATCGCTCCACTGGCTTTTAGACATTCAGACTACAAAATTCTTCAAGGTCTATCCAAAGAAGAATCATGCTACGCCAGAATGAAATCCAATAAATGATTATGGAGCAGAAATGTTTTTAAAATTTTCTTAAAATTACACTGCTTCAAATAGCGAAAAATAAGCCTAGCCCACAGCTGCCAAGCTTTTCATCCGATCGTGAGGAAATTTTTAAGAGATTCATGCAAGGAAGATTCCTGTGAAGTTTGGTTGAAATTGGTCCTGCAGTTTTGTAGAAGAAGATTGTTTAACAATTTTTCGAAAATTCAATTTAATTAAATTAATTAAAATTTAAGTTCTACACAGTTTTTTTTTTTTTTTTTTTTTTTTTTTTTTTTTGTCGAATTTAGAGGAGATTCATGCAAGGAAATTCATGTGAGGTTTGGTTAAAATTGGTCCGGTAGTTTTGGAAAAGAAGATTTTTCGAAAATTTGATTTAACTTAATTTATCAAAATTTAAGTTCTACACATAATTTATTTCTTTGAAGGAATTAAGAAGAGATTCATGCAAGGATCATTTTTGTAAAGTTTGGTTGAAATTGGTCCAGTAGTTTTGGAGAAGAAGAATTTTAAAGATTTTTCGAAAATTTAATTTAATTAAATTAATTAAAATTTGAGTTCCGCACGGATTTTATTCTTTTGAAGGAATTTGGTAGAGATTCAATGACATGCAAGGAAGATTTCTGTGAAGTTTGGTTGAAATTAGTACAGTACTCTTGGAGAAGAAGAATTTCTAAAGATTTTTCGAAAATTTAAATCAATTAAATTAATTAAAATTCAAGTTCCGCACGGATTTTATTCTTTTGAAGGAATTTGGTAGAGATTCATGCAAGAAAGATTTCTGTGAAGTTTGGTTGAAATTGGTCCAGTAGTTTTGAAAAAGAATTTTTAAAGATTTTTCGAAAATTCAATTCAATTAAATTAATTAAAATTCAAGTTCTGCGCGGATTTTATTCTTTTGAAGGAATTTGGTAGAGAGTCATGCAAAGAAAATTTCTGTGAAGTTTGGTTGAAATTGGTCCAGTAGTTTTGGAGAAGAAAATTTTTTAAAGATTTTTCGAAAATTTAAATCAATTAAATCAATTAAAATTCAAGTTCTGCGCAGATTTTATTCTTTTGAAGGAATTTGGTAGAGAGTCATGCAAGGAAGATTTCTGTGAAGTTTGGTTGAAATGGGTCCAGTAGTTTTGGAGAAGAAGAATTTTTCAAGATTTTTCGAAAATTTAATTTAATTTAATTAATTTAAATTCAAGTTCTGCACGGAATTTATTTTTCTGAAGGAATTTGGAAAAGGTTCATGCAAGGAAGCTTCCTGTGAAGTTTGGTTGAAATTGGTCCAGTAGTTTTGGAGAAGAAGATGTTCAAAGAAAAAGTTGACGCACGGACGGACGGACGCACGGACGGACGGACGCACGCACGACGGACACAGGGCCATGACATAAGCCCCGCTGGCCTTCGGCCAGTGGAGCTAAAAATGAGATTAAATCCTACGCCGAATTGAGTAAAATTTAACATTAAAACATATTATCACAGCTTTTAGATATTAAAGAGGAAAAGATAGGATTAAATCCTACGCCGAATTAATAAAACATAATATTAGATACTGTTCATAAAATGACTTTTGATGGCACTTTTAAAACTTTGTAGCTTATTCAATTCAGTAAGCCCAACAGGTAATCCATTCTATAATTTTATGCTGGAAAAAGAGAATGATTTGGCACCATTGCCTTTAACCTTAGGTAAAACAATATCCACCTGTTTGACTAAACCTAGTGCTATAACCATGGACAGAATCTTGGGAAACAAAATGCTCATTCAAGTAGTCTGGGGCCATACCATTTTTAAGTCGCCATTTGTCAAAATGGCAGACTTATTGCGATTAGCTGGAAGGGTGTATATGGTGATCTAGTGTACAGGTTGTCTGTATACTGGTTTAGGCAAAGAACTACTTTTTTCTGGGATTTACTCTATCTCTTTGCACCCGACCCAATGACACCAAAAAGTAGTGCAGACAGTTTAAAAAAGCAGCTGTATTGTCTGTTTAATGTAATACTTTGACTTATATTTTTCCTTTTGAAGATAAACACAATCTTATGAAAACTTATGATAATGGATATCTTGATGTCAAAAGTAAATTTGAGTTGCAAAATTAGTACGCCGAGGATTCTATAAATTTTAAAGGTCAATTACGACCAAATGAAAGGATTTTCTGGTTTTCTCATAAATCATTTGAAAATGGTTTTCACTATAATGCATTGACGGTCATTTCACAATCGAAAGCGTTTACGCGTTGAACATTGCAGTCAAGATATCGGATTGTTTTACCGCGATAAAATGTCATGATCGCACATGCAATGTGTTTATTCATGTGGTGACGTATTACGAGTTTTCCTAAATAAGGTAATTATATGTTTTCATAGATCCTCGTGGATGCCTAATGCCCCACGAGATAAATGTTTTAGTGGGCGGGCGTTGAGTGTCACATGCCTCTCTGTGCTGTATACCGTTGCATATGACCAAATTCGTATATCAACATAAGTCAAGCATGTGTACTTTCCATGCAGTCTTTGTTTACCCTTTCATTATTGTTTGTATTCAAATGATTTTTCCCTTTCTCAATAACTTCTAAATTGAATTCTATCATTTTGAACAGATCTTGATCAGCATAATTAACATTTTTCGAGTTTAAATGGGTAATATATGTGCAACTGGCATAAATGACGACGATAATCAACAAATGCTGTTATTGTTTTTGAACTCCAATGACGTCTCATGTTGACATCTATCAAGAACAATCACTCTAGTCGGGTTTTTAGATATGTCAGTTGTCTACATGTTCTATCTTATTAACTGGAGGGGTAAATTTTCAACAGGAATCGTGAAAAATGTTGTTTTTAACTACTTTTCACGCTATAGAAATTACAATATAGGTAGTAGTTGACCTTAACACAATCCCCGGCACCCATAGCAAGTGCTCTTTCGTGAATATTAATGAGTTAGAAATTATGAATATTAATGGCCTTTTCATATATTGAAAAAAGTAGTCCATTTCGTTTGCGTTCTTTTTCGACAAAAACTCCGAGTTCTAATATAATTATCATCATTAACATATGTTGTTTTTTCGTAGTAATAAAAATATACTGAAGAATTCGGTCGTTGTTCTTACTTTGAACTCGAAAATGCGCATGAATATGTGTTGAAAATGCTTTGATGACCTTGACTCCTGGATGACCTTGACCTTGTGACAATCAAAGTCCAAAAACTTTAACATTGGCAAAAAAACTTTAACATTGGCCATAACTTCCTTTTTACTTAACATATTCACTTCATATTTTAGTACATCATTCCTTGGCACATTACCTTTTTGAAGGCACATACTTTGATGACCTTGACCCCTGGATGACCTTGACCTTATGAAGATCAAAGCGGTGTCGGGGGGCATTGTCATCTTACAGTGACAGCTCTTGTATCTCAATATTGTCTGAGCTATATTGTACATCCATTACACCTGCATTAACTTTTGTTTTGCTTTCTGCAGCATATTTTGAAGTGGACCACCCTTAAATGTTGTAGTTTGGGAAAGGGTTAATAAATATTTTGTCGTCTGCAACTCTTTTCAAATTGTATCACCCCAAGATTTCGCAGTTTGGTTAATTGTTGATAATCATAAACCTAAGTGCAATAAAACACTGGATGCTCAGAGAGGATGTGGTAATAGTGGTGGGAAATCGATGTGTAGGTGTTGCATCCATCACAATATGACATACTGTTAAAGTGACATTTCAGAATTTTTTGTCGTAAATTTTACTTTTATTATTATCTGAAAGAGCATATTTCCTTATGGAAATTCTGAAAATTCCAAGCCAAAATATTGCGCCGTTTGGGAGAAATTTATATTTTTGTGTTAAAATTGAACTAATTGTTGTGGACAACAGTTCGGATTTATATGCAATTTATCGACTATGTCTCAACTTTAAATGCGTGTTTCTCGCTTATTGGCAACAACTTAAAAAAAAAAAACAAATATTATTTATACTCATTAGAATAACCAATCTTGGCATCAAGACATACTTTAAAAAAATGAAATTGGAATGAAATGCCCCTTTAAAAGTGTTGTAAAACTACATTCTATCAGTCAGAATCTGCTTAGAATCTGCCAAACAGAACTCTTGAATAAATAGAAAGGGCTTAGCATCTGAAATTGAACAGCAACCTGAACAAAAGAAGCTTGTAATTCAGCTGTTTTTAGATCAATAAGTGCTTGGGGGTGAGCTTTTGTGATCTCTTATCATCTGTTTGCCTGTAAACAATACTATCGGGTTATTCTTGTCTCAAATTCTGAATTATTGATCACAAATATTCAAAGTTCCAAAATATCATGGTATCATCCTCATGGCGACTTTCAGGACCTTCAGTCCTTTGATTTATTTTAAATACATGGCATAACATTATCTGATCAACTCTCTTCTGGACTGGTAACCAATTAAGGGACTTAAAATGGGAATGATCAATATGAGCTCTTGAGTCAAGGTCAAAAACAAATCTAATTATTTTATTTTGACAGGTTTGTAACTTTTTTTTAAGAACCTGTGTCAAACTATTATACCACACAGAACAGGCGTAATCAAAGTGACACTGAATCAAAGACATGACCAATAGTTTTTTGGTGTGCTGAGTAAGAAAATCTTTCTTACGGTAGAGGAACTTCAACCGGGAATTGGCCATTTCAAGGACAGACTCAGCTACCGAACAAAATGACAGATTTTGATCTATATTGATCCCGAGGTACTTGACGGATGAGACAGATTCAATGGCAGTACCAGAGCAAGATATAGCAAGATTAGATTTCGACTTAAGTTTTTGTCTGGACCCAAAAACAATGGACTCTGTTTTACCCAAATGATAATCAGCACTTTCTCCTTTTGCCTCAATATTTTCTGAGCTATGTTGTACACAAATCAATCTTGATTAACACATATTTTTTTCGACTGCAGCAGCTTTTGAATTAAACCACCCAAAAATTTTGTTTTGGGGGAAAGGGTTAACACTTTCCCAAACAAGTCCTGGTTTGGAGGTTCTTTATATAAAACACTTGGAAAAAAACTCCTGCAATATTTTCCATGCTACACTGTATGCAAATTCCATCTTTATTGCTATATACATGTACACCCATTTTATTGTCTATGTACAGTGGGTATAAAATTTTATAAGTCTTTGTTGTTTGTGAAAAAATTAAGACTCTGGGTGTTGTTAGAGTTTCTTAAGAGATTTTTTCCATACAAATTACATATCAAAAATGTATACCTTTAGAAAAAAAAAATATCCAAAAGATTGAAATGTTGGTTATCAAAATAGTGATCTTTTGCATCAATGTTTTCTGATATATTGTGTGCGAATCCTATCTTTTAGTAACATCAATTTTGTCATCAGCAGTAGCTCAAAAATTGAAACAGTGTAAAAGTTTGCCATTTGAGAAAGGGTTAAACTAAATAAACTCTCTACTTCTAAGACTATTTTAGTTTCCGATAAGGTTATTTTAGCCTCATATTAATGACAAAGTGAAATATTACTAATGCTTTTGAGAATTCTAAAAGTAATCTAAAAGTTAATCACCTTCAGAAAATGAGAAAGTGTTAGACCTACCCATAGATAAGCACTGGGAAAGTAGTCTGGTGTTCTAGGATAACTATAAAGCCAATATTCTTCTTTTTGTATCTTTCTGACAAATCCTGGTAGCTTGTCTGTGTAGCTGTAATAAAATCATAATGAATGAAAACTAGAAATATACTAACGGAAAAAAGTATCTGTGCACATCTATCTTTCTATATAACATTTTAAATACATAAGTTAAATAATTCAAATTTTACAACTTTGGAAAAAGAATGTTAAACCTTTAAATTTCAATGAAAGTCAGTTTGATACCACACTCTTTATCACAGTAACAAGCCTGGAAAGTGGGTAGGGGTAAAATTCAAGTTCACAAGGCATTTTCGAGTGTGAACACCGATAATGCTCTGCAGCAACGAGACAGCTAAACTATCACAAACAGCTCTTTATAGGTTCTTCTTGAGATGTTGACCAATAACGGAGCCAAATAGTCGAGCGCTGACGTTGAATAAAGCATGAATCCATATGAGGTTCCCCAACGTTTATGAATGCGAAATCGAACATCGGGCTGTACAAATGTAATCGAGGCGTGCCAATAAGCAATACCTTGTTTAACCCTTTCCAAAACAAGGCCTGGTTTTGACATCCCTATGGAGAATAGGCTTGGGAAAACATTGAAACAAAAGAAGAAACTGCTGATAACCAGCAGTTTCTCCTTTTGTCTCACTATTTTCTATGCCATATTTTACACAAATCCTATCTTAAGTAACATGTACCATTTTGTCATTTGTGGAAGTTTTTAAAGTGGATCATCCTAAAATTTTGCCATTTAGGAAAGGGTTAAATCGACCTTACGAAAGGGTAGATGTTGTTTAAGACACTGTAAACGATGTCATCAACGACGTCGTAGCAAGACTAGACGTATCAGAGTACGTCTTAGACAGATGTAGCGTTTAATTAACCGATCTCTAACAGGCCTTCTGCTGATAGAACTCAACTCTGGAATCAACCTAGCTATAAATTTTGCCAACAACAATCGATTTCACTGGTGGTTGTTCCGATTATGGTTGACTTGTCGGAATGACGTCACGCGTCGAGGTATCGAATGTGGCAAGTTGCGTGGGTTTCTAAATTGTTGAACTTGTCTCAAAAGTGCATATATGATGTTTCTATGCAAACAAAAATGCTTGGCGACCTATTACTCTGGCATTAGGGGGCTACTGTCTAATGCATGCATTAACATACATCTTTGGATAATTCTATAGCATTGTTTTCTGTTCAATTAAACAAAGTTTCAAGTTTTTCTGAATATCAAGCAAGCTAACGACAGTTACGTCTGAAAAACAAATTTCAACATCACTTAGGAATAACGCAGTGCAACAAAACACTCAAACGAAAAGGACGTTAACGTCAAACGTCCGTGCATGTGCAGTTGGTGGCATTCGACATTTCGTTAACATGCGTCTCTTATGGACAATTGTGAGGGATGTTTCTTGTCAGAGATTGTATATTTACATAATGAATAAGAAAATAAGCATGCACAGTTACTTTTTCCCATTAGTATATATCAGTACTGTACAGGTTATAAATACCCCTGCAACCTCATTAATTTTGTGCATGCAACTTGATGATGCAAGTGTCTTTAGTCAAATCAGGTGAAGCTATAACTCATTAATTCTTTGTCAAAGCTTGCCAAAACTATGTCATGCACATCTACAGATCTTAATGAAAACTTCTGCCAAATACATGTATGAACAAAATCTGACCAAAACTATAGGAGGAGATACACGGACAAGATTCCATGGGACATAATAAACACCCGACCTACCAACCAACTGCCAAGCTGATACCAGTACTTACACAAACACCCCTAAACTTTCGTTTCATGGGGGTATAATAATTGCACATAGACCTATCACACAAAGATAAACATAGATGTAGAATGACATTATGGCAAAGAAAAGCTCCAACTTGATTCTGTCACGACACATAACAAGTCATTCAAATGTACAAGAGCCATCATAGACAGATTATGCTCCCAGAATAAGCGTTTGTCACAAAAAATACATTAAGCCCTCATGACAGGCTTTTTTGTACATTCATTGAAAATGGTGTATGGTCTAGAACATTTCATTTATCACAAAAGAACAAAATTCAATCAATTCTGACCATTAGATGAAAATGAATTAGAGATAAATTAATTTCTACATTTAGGCCCCTTTTTCCTTGACACAGCTCCCAAATTGAGATAAGTAAAAAAGCACACTGGAAATATTCAGGTAGTTCATAATCATATGATGTTTCATCCAATTTGGTCAAAGGGTTGTTGAGATATGGTCGTGGATGGACAGATGTACGGACGGAAATGCAGACAGACTGACAGAAAGACAGAGAGACAGTGTGGGGACTATATACTGTGACTGCTGCCCTGAAATTTTCTGCTGAAGTCGACAGCCATTAGCCAAAATTCGACAAAATACTAAAATATTCTGGAAACAGAATTTGCCTATTGACAAATTTTACTGGCGACAAGTTGCAATCAGCAGTTTTTATTAGATAAAATTCCAAGTACAGGTTTAAATGAAATCCAAAATGCCTTACAAGAACAGTATTATGACAGCACCCCTGACCAGGACCTCTGTTTTCAAGGATGTTCCATAATGGGTCTTCATTCTTCCTCTGCTCTCTGAAATACACATGATAAAAGTGGAAATAAAAAATGAACTCTTTCTCAACACTTTCCAAAACAAAACCCTGGTTTTGATGTCTCTCATGGAAAGACTTACAAGTAAAACAAATATTGAGGCAAAAGGAGAAAATGCTGAATTTAATCATTTTCTCCTTTTGCCTCAGTATTTATTTGCTACATTCTGCAGAAATCCTATGTTCATAAACATCCATTCTGTCATTCAAATATATAAATAATTTGATTTTTTTTACCATTTAGGAAAGGGGATCATGTTACAAAAAGAGGTGTTTGATTCCCCTCTAGAAAACTGTGGAGGTATAGCAAGTCAAGAGATTGAGAGAATACACTTAAAGTTTTGTAAAAGAATTTCATATGTAAATAGTAAGTCTAGCAATATGGCAGTCTATGGTGAATTAGGCCGATATCCTCTGTACATTTCGCGATACATACATATGATTAAATACTGGTTTAAGCTTATGAATACTAAGAATATCATCATGCAGAACGTTTATCAAGAGCTTCATCATAATTCATTAAATGGTAAGAAAAATTGGGTTAATGATGTTAAGAATATATTTGACAGCTTTGGTTTTTCAGAAGTTTTCAATGATCCAAATTCATTTGAAGCTTCGTCCATTATACCTCTTTTAAAAGACTGTATGCTAGAATGTTTAGGCAGGAATGGCATGAAAAGATTACAAATAGTAACCCTTTAGTATTATACAAACATATTAAAACCACATTTGCGTTTGAAACATATTTGGATAAATTACCGATATTGCTTCGATCTTATCTTTGTAAAATACGAATTTCAGCACATTCTTTGCATATTCAGTCTGGCAGATATGCTAGAAATAGAACACAGACAAACGAAAGACTTTTGTCTAATTTGTAACAATGGTGATGTTGAAGATGAATATCATTTTTCACTTGTTTGTTCTAAGTACACACATTTGCAAAAAAAGTTTATCAACAAAAAATACTGGGATAAACCAAGTATGTTCAAATTAATTAACTTATTATCAAACTCAGACTATATTGTTATTTCACAGTTTAGCAAATTACCTAAAAATGGCATTTTCTATACGATTTGAAACTCAGTACACTTAAATGCACATGTGATGGTGCCACATGTCTGTTTGGTTCTATAAAGGCATGTGGTAACATGACACTAGGGCTAAATAGTAAATGCATTATTGTATTTTTGTAACCAATTTGTGAATATATGTCATCCTCTAAAATATATTACGCTTTGAAACCATTAACTACATATACTTCATTACTAATAATGTCTATCTGAGCCATCATCTGTAACCAATATGGGCGAGAGTGCGAGAAAGAAGAAGGACGAAAAGAGGGAAAGAGAGCGATAGAGTTATATGGTATGGATGAGACCGACCTTGTAATTATATTATGTATTGAATTTGTATGTGACTATGTACTATGTACTCGTCTAACAAAATGTTTGTTCTGTTCTTGTTCTGTTCTTATGAACAACCACAACGATACATACTAACTGTGACGTCCGATGAATGTTATTTTATTCTACCCTTTGAGAAGTTCCATTCCAAAGCTTAGCCTTGGATATTGTGGGTATGGCAACTCTGGTCTGGCATTGTCATTATCCCATCTCTGCCACCCAATGTAGCATACTAAGACTTTTAAGAGCAAAAGATGTTTTTGTGAAACACCAATGTTCCTGCATTAAATTCTCTCATTATTAAGTTTTCGGACAGATAGATGGAAAGACATTGATAAAACATTTAGAAGTGGCTAAGGATATGAGTTTGTATCTCTAGCCACAGGTGTCCATAATTTGAGCCTTGGCACCATCTAGACTATTCTTGATAAAGAATTGTCTTGATGGTGCCAAGGCTCAAATTACGGACGCCTGTGTCTCTAGCCAGGCCAGTCAATTGCAATGTGTATCAATTTTGTTGAAAGGAAGCTCTTTTTTTTAATTGTGAAAATTCAACCGATTTGGGGGCTGGCCTTATTTTAAGACAATTCAACATCATCATGGTAACAGGCAGAACTATTTACCTACATTTACATTGACAACATTTGAGATATATGCGCGAAAATGTCACTTTTCAAGTTTGGATTCACATCAAATTCTGAAAAAGGTGATGAAAAAAAGGGTGAAAAAGAAGTTAAACAAAGGGGAGGGCTGAAATAAAGGAGAAATGTGAAAAAGAGAAATGAAAACACTGGTTTTCCCGTAAATGGAAACTTTTGGTCAGGGCTAGAGCACATCTGGTCCAGGCTAGTAGTATCTGGACTCATCAAGCCTGATGGTCTTGTAGCCAAAAAAGGTACATCTACATCTAGAGGCGTCAAACTATCATTACTTGACAATTCCACAGAGCTACAGATTATTTGTTTTGGCCAAGGAGTATTTACCGCTCAGAATTTTTTTCAATGCGTATTACCAGATCATTTTTTGACGCGCAAGGAGGAATTATCCCTCAGATTTTTTTTTCAACACATATTTTTGGGAAAAGGATTAAAAACAACAGGAGTACCCAAGCAGAACAATCTACATTCATTTTGGAGTTCAACGATATCTTACCGTGGTATGTTTCTTTTTCTGATCAACAAGTGGGTTTTTTTCAAGTTTACCATCGTAGGCTATCTTTGCCTGTAGGGCCACTTCGGAAATAATATTGGCCAAAATTGCCTTTATGATCTGCTCATGAGCGGATTTACTTGTACTTTACTTGTACACAAAAGAAACTTCTTCGAATTGCAATTTCTGATAAATTTACCGAATGATGCAATGGTCTGTTATTTATCATCCGATTAAAGCTACTATTTCCCAGATTTGGACCCAAAAATTGTCAAATACAAACGAAATGTACACTTTTTAAGCTTTATATGACCTGATTAAATGATTACGACAAACTATTGAAGCAACGACTCATTTTTTCGCAATTTGATACCAAATTCATGAAGCGATGTCGAAAGTAGGTCAAAACAGTAGGACATGCGACTTTCTTAAATGACGTCACAACATACATGATGACGTCATATTGAATTTTAAGTATGAATCTCGTTTGAATCATGGTCCGCGCTGTATGCGCATGCGCAACAATTTAAAAATAATTCTAACCCCATCAGTGATGGGGTTGAATTTAGGCTTGGATTCTCCCTAAATTCAGCTATCTGTCTTGTAACTTCGGCTCATTCTCTGTCTGAATCGCATATTATTAACCATCCCGAGGTGGTCAACACAAAAGTTTTGCATATTTTTTCAAAAAATTTCATTTTTTGCAATTAGACCATCTGTTACCGTCGCCCTTTAAAATCAAGTAAACAATTTGCTCCATATACAAAGTCTAACGAAGATAATCGATTGCTTGAAATTCAAACAATTACCCCACTCAGCAGCATTTGGTAGATCTACAGAATAGCCAATTGTCATCCCGCTTTCCCTCAGCAGGTGATGTAATCGGTATTCCTCAATTATTCCCAGTTTTGATTGGCTGATTAAAGTATTAGATACTTCGGTAAACTATTTTTACAGACCAAAAAGCTATTTTTAATCATTGGAATATCCTAGGGTATGAGGATATTTCCGGCGCTCTTCGATCTTGACACGCTAACTGATGATTATGAATTGTGTTTTCCTTATTTTGAATGTGTATCTGTACGCATTTTTATGAAAGTAAATGCATATTCAGACTAAATCAATGCATATTTTACACAAATACACATCTATCTGGAGCTCTGAAATTTCTATGACCGTGCACAAGAAAAAGGGTTTTTAAAGAAAAATATAGAAAAAGATAGAAGGAAGTTTCGACAAACGGTAGAATGCAAAAGAAAAAGATTAAAAAAAAGAGTGAATGTGTTGACCAGTATTTTTACCTCCATATAGACTCAACAAAGTTAATGTAATTGTTGAACCCTGCATGTTCTATCTATCAGACTATCTAGATACTAGATACATTTTACAACACCCTCTCGCAAGGATTATTTATGTACAGGTTGATGCAAAGCTTACGCTCATGTAAAGATGTGTTTATTTTTCAAGAAAATATGTTATTTGCAGTAATCATCTAGTACAAAAGCAGAGGAAAAATGTGTGAATAGGATAAGACTCATATAAATATTCTTTCTACCCCAGAAGAGTCTCCCAATGGAACCTCCTACCTCTCACCGTACAGTCAGCAGACACTGTTGAAGCTTTTAAAGCACTCATACCAGTGTCGGCCCTATCACCAATATTCCTTATGTAGACATGATTGAATGTACATAGTTTTATCTCTGCATTGTAAAGTATGAGCACCATATTACTTTGACCTTTAACACTATCACGTGTATATACAGAGCTCCAGATAATTTTTTGAGGCAAGGAGTATTTACCCCCCAGGATTTTTTCCAATGCGTATTTCTAGATAATTTTTTGAGGCAAAGCGTATTTACCTTCTTGTTCAAGAAAGGACTAAAATAAACAGGAGCACCCGACAGGAACGACCCATTATCATTTTCTGGTTCGACCATCGTCATCAAGTTATAATTTTCTGAACAAGATTACCATCGTATGCTATCTTTGCCTGTAGGACCACTTCAGAAGTAATATCGGCCAAAATCGCCTTTACAATCTGCTCAGGAATGGATTTACTTGTTTTCCGATTAAAAAAGAAAACAAACACCTTCGAGTCGCCGTTTCCGATTCACGGATTGATGCAATGGTCTGTTGCTTTCTCGGAGATAACCGACTGATTGAAATTCAACACCCGACATCATTCGATAGATCTACAGAATAGCCGATTGTCGCTCGGCTGGTGATGTAATTGGTATTCCCCAATATTTCCAGGTTTTGATTGGCTGATAAAGTCGAAATAGATATCGGAAAGCTGACTTTCGTAACCTATTTTTGTGTTAATCGTTGGAATTTCCTAGTGTATATTTTTTCCGGACATTCTTTGATCTTGATACGCAAACTTACAATTATCAAATGCGTTTTCCTTATTTTGAATGCGTATCTGTACGCATCTTTATAAAAGTTTATGCATATTTAGACCAATCCAATGCATATTTTACGCAAATACGCATCTTATCTGGAGCTCTGTATATATGCATCTTTTCACAGCTATGAATAACCATCTTACTAACAAGGCGCCGGCACAGAATCTTCAACAATGAAGGAGTGCTTGTACATAAAAGAAGAAGTTAGGTTCTTTTGTCCGAAATATGGCTTATCCGGATTATACCACACTTGGTGGTTTCTACTATTACAGAGTTAAACTTTAAAAAATGAGACTTTTACAAATATTGCCCCTCTACCATAGCAATATGATATATTTCCTGAAATTGTTTCATTTGTGGAATGATCAAAGCGCGTAAAAAGACGAAAAATTCAAGATTTTCAAGATTTCAAGATTTCAAGATTTTAATAAGATCATGACCTCTAACCGAGGTATAGATCAATAAACAAATAACTAACAAAAAATATGACAAACATTTTAGAGAAAGCTTCAAAGAAGACACAAAAAAAGACAGTCTGAGTAGCATGGAAAATACTAGATCTATGAGGTAAATGAAATATGTTAACCAGACCTACTGGTATCCTCCATCTATCAAGGCCCATCAGCAGTAAATGTAGTCATAGGGCACATGAAAAAATCAGGAAAATATATTTACTGGTAAACATCATTTAGTTTTAAGCTTGAGTTTTTGTGTATCAAACAATACAGGCTCAGATGGGAAGCCACGCTGAGTAGCATCCCATCCGAACCAGTATTGTTCTCCAATGCCCATTAACGCAATACTAGGCCAGGATAGATAAATAATTTAATGGTTTAATAAAGAACACCCATCTCCCCTCTGAAAAAAAGCAAAAAACAGACAAGCATCTAGGCCGAAACCAGCTGACGTTAACTTCATCAACTAGTGCCCATCTAGTGCTACAATGCGAAAAAAGAAGAGAGATAAGTGGTCTACCATTCTTATGACACCAGGAGCTCTGTTCTGGTTCACTGTTCAATAATATTATAATATTATAAATGACATGATATCAACCCTTTCCCCAACAGCAAAATTTTAGGGTTGTTCAATTTCAGAGCTGTTGCTGACGACAAAATGAATGTTGAGTGAAATTTGTGTACAATAAAGCGCTAAAAACATTGTGGCAAAAGAAGAAAATGTTGATCATCAGCATTATCTTCCCCTGTCTCAATGTCTTCACAAGTATATTCAATTAGGGTCTAAAACCAGGTTTTTGAGGAAGGGCTAAACATTGCTGTGTATCACCTTAAATGTTGCAAGAATCTCCTTGCAAAACTTACTGAGCTTAAATAGAGCAGGTTTATCCTTGTTATTCATGACCTCATCAAAGATAATAGCATTTGGTTGACGTGGCAGGCTCCGTGGTAAAAACATTCTTCTCTGCTCCTCAAAATAAGAGCATTCAAACAAGTAATGGTATTCATCGCCAAGTTTGTTAAATCTACATAGATCACATATCCTATCATCCCTCTCAATGCCCCAAAATCTACCAAGTTCAATTGGAAACTTGTGATTCAAACATCTGAAATGGCAAAAAGCCATGGCTAAATCATTAGGTAGCAAATGAAAATATTGTTCAAAAACTAATTCTGTCTTAAACAATCTGTAATTCAAGCACTTAGGTGAGGTAAATATTGTTTCTTTCCAACTCAATTTATAATTTTCAATAAGTTTTGACTTTACCAAATGACTTAAATTATGTGGCACTTGAACAGTGTTATGTGAATTCCAAAGATCATGTGAATTCCAAAGTTCATCATAACCACATGTTGTGAGACAATCTTCAATGCTTAAAATCCACTTAGAATGAAAAAGATTTCTCCTGTGCAATGCCATTAAAATACTATAAAGTCTAAATGCAATTTTGTCATGTTTTCCATTTACTATACGTTGCCAAAAGCCAACCATTCTAGATTTACATAATATATCAATGGGGTACCTCCCAAGTTCCCCGTATAACATAACATTAGGTGTAGATTTTTTGACACTCAAGATAATTTTGTAAAACTGTAAACACAATCTTTCAAGTAGCTCTGTATTTTCAAAACCAGTGACTTCTGAACCATATAGCAAAATAGGTACCACCATACTGTCAAAAAGTTGCATTTGTAAATCAACTGGAAGTTGCAGCTTACGTGACTTTCTTAGTACAGAAAACATAGCTTTCCTGGCCTGATCTGCGAGTCTTTGATTATTTTTTATGAAACGACCATTAGATGAAAAAAGAGTACCTAGGTATACAAAACCATCCTCTATATCTAACTCTTGTCCATTATAAGTAAACATCATATTATGCTCAAATTTCCTATTACAAAATATTGTTACTTTAGTTTTAGCTGGGTTAACTTCCAAATCCCAAGATTTACAGTACAGATACATTCCATTCAGTGCTGCCTGCAATTCTTCTTTTGATTCAGCAAAAATGACCGTATCGTCAGCATAGAGTAAAATGTAAAGCTTAAAATACACTTCAATTTCATCATTACTAAGTAATATTTTAGATAATTCAGAAACATCTTTCAAGCCATTATATGCATGAGATATGAACTCTGATAAATCATTAAGAAACAAAGAAAACAGTATCGGTGATAAGTTCTCACCCTGCCGAACTCCGACATTACTCGTAAAGAACTCGGACTTAGCATGCCCTAACCTGACACATGATTTTGCATTTGCATATAGACTGTGAATAACCTTAAACATTTTACCGTCAACATGATGCATTAATAATTTCTGCCATAGAAGGCTTCTATTCACAGAGTCAAATGCTTTCTTATAATCAATAAAAGCGCAATATAATTTTTTGCCTCTAAGAAGATAAAGATCAATTATGCATTTCAAATTGAAGATATGATCTGTGGTTCCATACTTTTTACGGAATCCTGCTTGTTCTTCGCAAAGAAGATTCATATTTTCTAGATAATTATTCAATCTATTATTCAAAACAGATGTAAAAAGTTTTCCAAAGCAACTTAATATGGTGATGCCTCTATAATTGTCAGGGTTAGCTTTATCTCCCTTATTTTTATAAATTGGTGAAATCATACCTTGTGACCATTCATCAGGGATAATACCAGTATTGAAAACAAGATTGAAAAACGCTGTAAAGACTTTAAGCATCTTAGTTTTTGAAGATTTAAGGAACTCATTAAGAATAAGATCAGATGAACAGGCCTTATTTAGCTTCAACTGGTTTAAACACTTCAACACTTCCTCCTCAGAAATAGCCGAGTTTAGCTCAAAGTTATGCTCAGATACCTCCGAAGGGTCAATTTGATAGGGTGGGTCTGCATCAGCAGTGTGTATCGAGTTTAACTTCTTAAAATGCTCTGCAAAAGTTTCAAGAGAAACCTTTTGCATAACTTTTGATCTTGAGCTATCAGCTTTGTTCAATAAACTCCAGTAAGATTTTGGATCAGAATGTTTTAAAGAGCGTAGTTTATTGATAAAATCCTTTTTATACAAGTTATATTGTTTATTTATACATTTCTTATATGCTTTGCTGGCATTCTTCAAAGAATTATAATTTTCAACATTGTTAACCCTATGCCTCAGATTCTTAGCCCGTTTGTATTGACGTCTTAGCCTATGGCATTCATTATTGAACCAAGGACGTTGAACAGGTTTAGATCTTGAAGAATATTTAATCGTACATGTTTTAAACTTTATGTCTTTTAAAAAACCAACTTCATTAGCCGCATCAATCAAAATGGAAGAACATTCTGCGTTTAGATCATTTATGATTCTTACGGACGGTGATGAAGTGGCTTTCACGGCAACATGGATATATCACCAGCACCGGTTTCGATTTGGCAATAGGCAAACAAATGCATAAGTTAAATTTGTAGCAGAATGGGATTAATGGCACAAGAACCACATCATTTATACATTTATCAATCAATTATGCTATAATAAAACGAAATCATTGTAAGAGAAATATTCAAAATTCAAGTTTACTCAATTCTGCATAGATTTAAAAATCAATTGACATAATTTACTTATGAACTAGACTCACCTCCAGTTTCAGGAACTGTCAACATCATCTGCTAAAAACGAGCTGGAGAATAAATGAAAACAATCCCAGATGTAACCACTGACAGGACATTCTGCTGTACAGAAAGATGAAACTGTCTGCCAAGGTTGTCACTGGTGTATTGAACACTAGTAACAAAAGTGCCTGTGACTGGTAAGCTGTCTAACTTTTAATCCAAGGGTCTTGCCCCCAGCTGCAACACCCCATCACTCCAAGTCCAAAATCAATTCAACATGTTGTGTCATTTTGGTGGACTGACAATCAGTTGCTATGCTAACTCGGTTGTACACCATTCAACCTCGACCCACAGACTCTGCGTCACCACGATTGGTGCTATGTTTTTGCTATAAAAAACTCTGACTCTGATTCTCTGACCATGAAGCTGTATTCCTAGAAATGAGTCTCCGACCAAGGAAGGCAACTATACCCCCAAGAAAGGTATATCAATATAGGAAAGCAGACTTTGAATCCATGAAAACCAAATTACAAGAATCACTCCCAAATTTCAAGGAAACGGCCAAAACGGAAAAAGCAGACAACCTTTGGAACTCATTTAAGAAGAAAATCCACTCACTTATGGACCAATTCATTCCTTCCAAGATTTTAAAAGGCAACAAAATCCACAAACCATGGGTATCTAGACAAGTTAAAAGCCTACGAAGAAAACAACTGAAATTATTTCAAAAACAACGCTATAGTAAATTGGCAAAAGACATCAGATGCTACAAGAAGACAAAGGCAGAGTTACAAAAGGCAGAAAGGCAGTCCTACTGGAAGTATGTTGAAGACATCATAGACATAGGGGAACCAGACCAAGAGCAACCCCCAAAGCAGAAGAGACTCTTCAACTTCATAAAATCACTACGGAAGGACAGCAGCGGCATAGCACCTCTGAAGGAGAATGGGAAACTCCATGATGACCCAAAAGAAAAGGCTGACATTCTAAATCGCCAATATGAGTCTACATGGACAGAGCTCCAGATAATTTTTTGAGGCAAGGGGTATTTACCCCTCAGAATTTTATCCAATGCGTATTTCCAGATAATTTTTTGATGCAGGGCGTATCTACCTTCTTGTTCGGGAAAGGACTAAAACAAACAGGAACACCCGACCGGAACGACCCACTTTCATTTTCGGGCTCGGGAACATCTAACCGCGGTATGTTTCCGACCATCGAGCTTTTTTTCTGAACAAGATTACCATCGTGTGCTATCTTTGCCTGTAGGGCCACTTCAGAAAGAATATCGGCAAAAATCGCCTAAAGTTACGATCTGCTCAGCAATGGATTTACTCATTTGCCGGTTTGAAAAGAAAACAAACACCTTCGATTTGTCATTTCCGATTTACGGATTGATGCAATGGTCTGTTAAATCGGGTAACAATTTGCTTTCACGGAGATAACCGATTGATTGAAATTCAAACAAATGCAACACTCGGCATCATTCGGTAGATCTACGGAATAGCAGATTGTCGCTCGGATGGTCACAGTGGTGACGTAATTGGTATTCCCCAATTATTAAAGGCTGTGATTGGTTGATTAGACCGTAATAGATATCGGATAGCTGACTGCCGTGACCCATTTTTATTACAGACAAAAAGTTTGTGTTAATTGTTAGAATTTCCTAGTGTATGTTTTTTTCGACATTTTCCGATCTTGATACGCTAACTGGCAATTATCAAATGCGTTTTCATTATTTTGAATGCGTATTTGTACGCATTGTGATAAGAGTTAATGCGTATTCAGACCAAATCAATGCGTATTTTACGCAAATACGCATCCTATCTGGAGCTCTGCATGGACCAGGGAGGATTTGACAGATATCCCAATCCCAGATGGCACACCATTTCCCTCGATGAAGGACATCACAATCACTGAGGATGGTGTTGAAAAACTCCTAAAGAAGCTGAATCCTTCCAAAGCTTGTGGCCCTGATCTTCTCCCTGCACGAGTGCTGAAGGAACTGGCCCATGACATTGCGCCTTACCTCAGCATCGTTTTTCAGAGGAGTCTAGAATCGGGTGACTTACCAAGGGACTGGAAGACTGCAAACGTAACTGCCATATTCAAGAAAGGTGAGAAATACAAGCCAAGCAACTACCGGCCAGTCTCCCTTACTAGCATATGTTGCAAGATACAGGAGCACATCATCACCAGTAATATCCTCAAACACCTTGACAAACACCAAATCCTTACAGACTGTCAACATGGATTCAGAACAAGAAGAAGTTGTGAAACCCAACTCCTTACATTAGCAGATGAATTGCTATCAGGTCTTGACAGGAAAATTCAGCATGACATGGTTGTACTGGACTTCTTGAAAGCCTTTGATAGAGTCCCTCATGAACGTCTGTTAAGGAAATTAGGCCACTACGGTGTGAGAGGCAACATACATAACTGGATCAGAGCTTTTCTCACTGATCGGGCTCAACAGGTCACAGTTGAAGGCGCTACGTCCGAGAGTAAACATGTCCTCAGCGGAGTACCCCAGGGCACAGTGCTTGGACCACTACTCTTCCTGGTTTTTATCAATGACCTTCCCGACTGTGTACAATCCAAAGTCCGGTTATTTGCAGATGACTGTGTTCTATATCGACCTATTCTGTCCCCGGAAGATCCAGCCATCCTCCAGAGCGACCTTGACAACCTGGCAGCCTGGGAGAAGAAATGGGGAATGGATTTCCACCCAGAAAAGTGCAGCGCCATCAGTCACCAGAGCACGGAACCCAGTAACCACCAGCTATACTCTGAAAGGACACACTCTCGTTGTTGAAGAATCCACCCGCTACCTTGGTGTCGAACTTCAAAACAACATGTTGTGGAATAATCACATTAATAAGATATCCAGCAAGGCAAACAGCACTCTCCGCCGAAACTTGCGAGTAAGCAATGAGAAAACAAAGTCCGCAGCTTACTACGCCATGATGAGACCCATCCTGCAGTACTGTTCGTCGGTCTGGAGTCCCCATACTAAAGCAAACATCCACAAACTTGAGATGGTTCAGCGCCGTGCTGCCAGATATGTCACCAACAGATATCGAAACACAAGCAGTGTAACTGACATGCTGGATCATCTTGAGTGGGAGCCACTGTCATCACGCAGGACAAAGACCAGGCTTACAATGCTATTCAAGATCGTACACGACTTGGTAGCAATGATCCCAGCTGATGACTACCTTACACCTGCCCACTCATTTAGATCCACTCGTTCAGCACACAGCAAGAAATTCCTACAAATTCCAGTGTCATCAGAAATTTATAAGAACAGCTTCTTTCCAAGCACGATCAGGACCTGGAACACACTACCAGCATCAGTTGCTGAGGCTCCCGGATTGGTATCCTTCAAACGGGAGCTGTCAACACTTAAATTCTGATTTCTCACTATGGCTAGTACACTCTAAGGATATCTCTTGGCTATGCTCTTGGAGACTTATGGGCCCTGGTACCGCCACGGATGGGAGACAGGTTAGAGATTGAAGGGTGGAAAGCTATGGTGACTTCTTTTTCTAGCTTCTGACTTTCCTATATGCTTTTTTCTGACTTTCCTTTTTTTCCTATTTTTCTTCTCTCTTTTACGCAGACCCAAACGCGCAATAATAGTCAAGTGTGACGGCTGTGCGAAACATGTAGATGTAATTGCATCTGTAAATATGGTGGTTGGATGGTGCATTTATAAGAATACGTGGTGTTGGGTTTGATTAGTTGCAATAATGTAACCGAAACCTTTTTGAATTTTGATCTGGTTTCACAAACCAATACCCATCATCAAGTTTGTGGCTACGATATCGCAGCTAGGGTTTGATAAGTAACAATGTTAGGCAGTAACCAGTTGTCTGTTGTTGCATATGCAGCAGCATGCTGATTTTTAATTGTTAATCCATTAAATAACAGGGCACAGTCCTTAATTTGATATGAAGACCAGTAGCTGCGTAGCAATTAAATACACAATTTGCTCATGAAAATACCTGGAAGTTTGTAATCAATCAATTCATCTATTACTTTCTAAGTGAGCTGTCGTAAGTTTTAATTGAAATCCCATTTATATTATCATTGAATATCAAACAAATCCCATTAGCTGCGATATCGTAGCCACAAACTTGATGATGGGTATTGGTTTGTGGCTACGAGTCCACCCTATTCCTTCATGTGGAGCAAGACAAAAGAGTGGAAAACACATTTTCTTGCATAAATTTTTGAATACTAACATATATCTAATCAGATGTGTATCCCATATAAAGATATTCCATGGCACAAATACAGTTAAAAAGTATCAACAAGAATTGTTATCAATTATTTCTTCCAACGGAAAATTCAAGTCTCAGTAGATTAAAATGGGTGGGTACTCCGCTTCAAAATTGAATTGAAATCTATTTGAAAGTGATTTCAACATAAAACTACGCTAGATTGACAGAAAAATAATTAACCTGTTGTCAGGTAACATTCTTACTACATTCCATAGCTTTACTTTGAAGTTTGACTATGCTAAACTTGCTGGGATGAATCATTCCAGCACCTGCTCCATTGCAACAAATAGGAAGGAATTGTAAAAGAAATCCCATGTGATTTTCAGGGGCTGGCAGGGACAGTTGGCTCATGGATGTCACAATTGTGTTGTTGTTATAGATCCAGTTTCTGTCCAGGTAAGTAACTAAAATCAACGTTTTTTCTCATAGTTTTGGAAACAGGTCTGGAACCAGCCAAATTGGGAAAAATATGTCGTTTTCACAAAAATTTGGAATTATATTGTCATCACAAAATGCAAAAAACTGAAGTCCTGTATGATTCTGTTTAGCTAAATAAACTGAAATGAATTCCAATGAAATCTTGGATATTTTAGCTCAACATATGAAAGGGATTGGAGCAAATTTTCTTTAAAAAACAAAGTTGAACTTCGGTTTTGGCAAATTTTGGAATTTTCTTTTCATATTTGGGGAAAAATTACTCTTTCTGGCATTGGGAACGGGTCTGTTTTACGGACCCTTGCAAAGAAAGAGAAAAAATACTGAAGTACTGGTAAAATATTTATGTACACTATACCAGCGGCAGATCCAGGATTTCCAGGTAGGGGGTTTGAATATTGAAATATGGGGCTTGTTTTCCTTAAAATACACACTTTTTACTGAATTTCATTGTGAATATCAGACTACAAAGGGAGGTTCGTTTGAACCCCCTGAATCTCCCTCTGGATCTGCCTTTGTAAATAATGTTGCCTCAAAATAGAAAGGTAGCAAAAAAATTGCAATAAATGTATGTAAGAAAAGAAACTGCAGGTTAGCAACATTTTCTATTTCTTTCCACACTAGCATGCATTGTTTTTAGTCATTCTTACTTAAAAGTCACCCAAATAGTGATGCCTATGTGTTGCAGTTTTGGATAATTTTAAAGAAAACAAAGAAATACTGATTGTAACAGATCTTTTCGAGGCATTTAATTGTACGATCATACATTACAAGCCCTGGTTTTGATTACTCTTCATATTAATTGTTTGAGGGGTTCATGAATCCAAAGTTTAATGTAAAGGATGAACCCTCTCCTAAACGACAAAATTTTAGGATGTTCCAATTTGAAAGTTCGAACGAACGCCCCTCTGTAGCCTGATTATTTCATTTTCATGCAGAAACTCAGTCAAAATTGTGTAATACTTGAAAACACCCCCCCTTTTTGCATATATCTGACCCCCCCTAACAGAAATCCTGGATCCGCTGCTGGAAGTTGAGCATGTACTCATGAGTATATACTTAAGTTTTTTTGAGAAACCAGGGCCATGTCTTGTTTGGGAAAGGGTTAAATAAAATTATATCCATTTTATGATTGCAGGTCATTCAGGTCCTGAACAAACATAAAGCTTCAGTTGTAAAGGTGAGAACACAGGCCCTTTAACCCATTACCAGACAGCAATATTTTGAACTGTCCCAATTTGAAAGCTGCTGCAGACGACAAAATGGATGTTTGTAGAGATAAAATGTGTGCATAATATAGCACGGAAAATAATGAGACAAAGGGAGAATCTGCTGGTTATCAGCAGTTTCTTCTTTTGCCTCAATGTTTTCACAAGCCAGTTCTATAAATAAGACTTTGTGTCGTCAAAACCAGGTCTTGTTTGGGAAGGGTTTAAGGCAGTTTTAAGTTTTGCAACTAGTGATTATTAGATCAGTCATTTTAGAATAAAAAATGAAAAGGCTTTCAACAGTTTTGTAGATACATTTTAATCAAGTATGTTGTTTCACAACAAATATATGGACAAGAGTACTCTTAACCTGTTACCAAATGACAAAATTTTAGGCTTCTCCAAATTTATAGATGATGTTGATGACAATTTCAAGTCAATGAAATCTAAAGATTATTGGTCTTTTGGGGAAGAACATATTGTCGGAAATGAAAGAATTGCTTGTAACAAGCTATTTCTTCATTTTCCTCAATGTTTTCCAATGGAATATCTTGTGGGGGAGACAAAAGGCATCATGATGTGGGATTGGGCACAGTCCAAAACTACTGGTATATTAGCCCCTTCCCAAACAATATCTGGTTTTGAGTGTTTACATCCATTGTAAATGTTATTCTGTGAGGTGAAGAACAGAACCAAGCAAAACATGCATCAATTTGAAAAAAAATTTGATTAAAAATGTAGATGAAAAAGTAGAAAATGCTGATTTTTTTAAAGTTTTATGTTTTAGTATTTTTTAGCTCCACTGGCCGAAGGCCAGCGGGGCTTATATCATGGCCCTGTGTCCGTTGTGTGTCCGTCCGTCTGTGCGTGCATCAACTTTTTCTTTAAACATCTTCTTCTCCTAAACTACTGGGCCAATTTCAACCAAACTTCACAGGAATCTTTCTTGCATGAACCTTTTTCAAATTCCTTCAAAGTATTAAATTCCGTGTAGAGCTTAAATTTTAATTTAATTAAATTAATTAAATTTTCGAAAAATCTTTGAAAATCTTCTTCTCCAAAACAATTAGACCAATTTCAACCAAACTTCACAGGAATCTTCCTTGCACAAATCTCTTCCAAATTCCTTCTAAAAAATAAATTTGGAGCAGAACTTAAATTTTGATGAAATTAATTAATTTTAATTTTCGAAAAATATTTAAAAATATTTCTCTCCAAAACTACTCCACCAATTTCAACCAAACTTCACAGGAATCTTTCTTGCATGAACCTTATCCAAATTCCTTCAAAAAAAATTGTGAGCAGAACTTTAATTTTAATTGAATTAATTAATTTAAATTTTTGAAAAATATTTTTAAAAAAAAATTCTCCAAAACAACTCCACCAATTTCAACCAAACTTCACAGGAATCTTCCTTGCATGAACTTTTTCCAAATTCATTCAAAATGTTAAATTCCGTGTAGAGCTTGAATTTTAATTAGATTAAGTTAATTAAATCTTTCGAAAAATCTTTCAAAATTTCCTTCTCCAATTATATTAGACCAATTTCAACCAAACTTCACAGGAATCTTCCTTGCACAAGTCTCTTTCAAATTCCTTCATAAAAAATAGATTCTGAGTAGAACTTAGATTTTAATTTAATTCATCAATCTGAATTTTTTAAAAATCTTCTCCAAAAATTATTTTTTGCCCTATAGTCTGCCTACAAAGTCAAAAAATGTGACTTTCGTAGGCATTCTCTGAACATGGGCGACTACCAGGTCCAATGATATCTTCAAGGCATGGTACGTACGGCTTGCCCGGTAGTCGCCTCTAGCAGGCGATATTGGTTGAAATAAACTAGGTCAAAGGTCATTCGGTACATTTTTCACACATGCCTCCTAAAAACCCCCATAATTTGCACATTTTTAAAGCTAAAACAATTATTTTGGTACCTAAATAAAGCGGACGATTAGTACTGTTACTTAAAATAACAATATGTAACTTTACGAATTTGTGTATTTGTAAATTTTGATAAATATAGCAAAAAATGGCCAAAAAATCACAAAAATAAGTTTTTTTCGAAAAGTAAAAAAATTCTAAAAAATACAAACGGCATGTTTGGAAAAATGACATTATACTTAAAAATTGCCTAGACATCTGTTATTTACTAATATATGTATGCTTACAGAATTAGTCATTGGCTTACCCTTGTAGCCATAGCTAAAAGTGGGTGGGGTAAATTTTCCTAAAAAATGCAAAAAACACAAACATTGGTGTAGCAATACCAACTTCACATAAATGATAGTCTACGATATTTTTACGATGTTTTATTGGAAATTCTTGTTTTAAAATATTATTTTCATGAATTTTTATGGCTTTCGATGCATTTTCCTAAAATATATTAAGAATTTTTATCGGCAAAAATATTGCTTTAATAAAACAGCATTAGAACTATATATAGCTTATATCAACAACAGTAAGTCAAATCTATGCCTCTTTTGACGAATTCCTGGTCATTAAAAAGTGCAATTAAATAAAACAAGACTCAAAATAAAACAGAAATTAAGCATAATCAGCAGCTGAAAGTAGTCATTTCACTATTTTACGACCATAAGACATTCAAGGTAAGTATAAATATGTCTCAACACGTTTCGTTCATTAATTAATAGGGTAGTTTAAACGTTAAATTCCATTATTGCAATTTGGGTGATTACATCTGGTGACCTTACGAGAATGTGTATAAATTGTAATTAGGAACGGATATCCCATTCTATGGAAAAAATATCACAATCAAAAGACTGACTGCAGTTCTGGTATGCGATTATGTTATATATAAAGGCCTAAAGTGCCCCTGAGTGCCCCTGAATGTATCAATACATGTATATTCTTAGATATGAACATGCATTCATTAGGAAAAACAGGAGATTCAGTCTTCGGGTCTCTCTGATTTTGTAACCAATAACCTTTTAATTGTTTTAGAAATTGAACTAAATATGATTCTGTATGTAGGCCTATCTCTAATTCTGAAAATCACTCAATCTTTAATAAAAACATCTTACATTATGTTACTGGTGAATATTAGATTATAAAGACACAACGATCGCTTGTTAATTGTTACTATGTTTATCTACAACTAATGGGTCGTGGAGTTGGCGCAAAGGAACTCTTTGTGCATAAATAAGGAAAATCTATGACCCTGTAGTTGCTTTTAGCTATCCTCACGACAATATACCTGACTAACCTCTTGGCATTGACCAACTTATAATAACATAACTAAAACTCTTCAGTCAACAAAATGTGTATCTTTCATTTGTATAGGAGTATTGTGTGAATCCGTATGTTAAAAGCTGCAGACATTTTTGGCATCATAACTCAGATCATGTGATTTTTTCCAGAAAATCGAACATGATCGTGTTTTGTTTACTTGAATGGTCAGTATTTGTGCATGCCGAAAAAAATGAAAGTCAAAAATTTGGCTTTTGTATTTCAATAGTGCAGAAATCGCTTTCTTTCATATAAAAATTATACCTTAATCCTATGAAAACACACACACAGTCCATTTGCTTGGAAATCTTAATATTTGTCGATGCAAGAGATTCTCAGCATACACGTCCATTTGTGAAGTTTAAGGGCACAAAACCCTGGACTTATTGGTAGAATCAGAGACGTAATTACATTTTTTTCTTGGAATGCACCATCCTTGGGAAAGAACTTAAGAAATGAGCGCGTCCTCTATTCCCTCAACAGCTAGGCTCAACAATAGGCATTGTTTTAGAAGGTCTAAATGATGAAGGCTTGATCGTCTCAGTTATTCTTGGATAATTATTTACGTCACATAACTATTATGGTATATTTCATTCGTCAATAGATGCGAAATATATCGTGCATCTTTGGCGTCATCAGTGAAATCGGTAATTGACAAGGATATCCAGATATTTAAAATCAGGATACCCTTGTCGACTTGCATCGTAACGGGACACGCTGAAGATGGAGGAAAAATTACACAAAGTGTTTGGTATCTAATAATGGGTGGAATACCTCAATCATCTGCTAAATTTGACAACGCTTTTAGGGAGACCTCTTTGTTGAAAGGGTTAGAGTACGCTAAAAATCTAAAATTGCATGGCAGTTTTGTTTCATGATCTTTAAAATCTTTGAAATGAACTCTGGGTATTCTCCCGAGATAATGTTGTGCATCATGCAACTTAGCCTGGAGTCTAGTCTAACAATGTCTAGATGTTCCTCTATTCCTTTTCACAGGTACCACAATTTTACATATATCGATGTCTTTGAATCATATTCATCACATTGTATATTACCGAAGACTAGACCCTGCAGGTTACACACAATGTTCTACCTGAATATAGACTACATCTGGCCCCGGTTTCTGGAAAAAAATAAGTACGTTCTCATGCTCAAATCTGAGCACCGTGCTCAAATCGCACGAAATCCACGTGAATTTCAATCGAATACCCTTCAACGTTGGAGAGTATCCCTTTGAAGTTGAGCATATTCTCATGAGTTTATACTTATTTTTTTTCGAGAAACCGGGGCCTCGTCTGTTTTAATGTGTAAATTGACTAGTCTGTGTTCATGTTAAGGGAATCAAACTTAGCTGAAGAACCATTTTCGTCACACTACGAGAAGGGGTAGTCCAGAAAAACCGTTCCTACTTTCTCGTTTTTATGATACAGTATCATGTTAAGACATATTCAAACAATGTTATCAAAAGGTTTCACAGAATTAAAACACGTCAAAGTGTATGTACTGTAACCTACAGTATATACCATGATTCTGCCATTGTGTGTTAAAGGGGGGGGGGGGGGGTCAAAACGTTTTGAGCCTCGCATTGACAGAACCAGATATTTGTGTTGTTTTTTTTTGTTTGTTTTGTTTTGTTTTTTTGTTTTCCACTTAGACTTCTTCAAACTCCATACTATACTATTTTTCCACCTATTTTGCCAATTGTTGATACTTGATGTATAGAAGTCCTCCACAGTAGCAGTCATTTAATAAATTATCATCTTAATCACCCCCCTTCCCGCATCTCTGGATGTCTACATCCAGAGTTTTGATGGTTGCAAAAAGAAGAGGACTCGTCTTAAACTACAGGCAATTGCTATTCCACACATTTGGCAAATAATTTCAATTGTTTTTATGAACGTACTTTCCATCAATTGTCCGTAGAAACAGACTATATTGCTTTTAAAAAGAATGGCTCATCGTGGAAACAGCTGTCGGATGTGCTTGGATTATAAAACGACGATCATCTGGCTTATCCGTAAAAGTTTTGTTCACTTGTGAAATGTTTAGGTCTATGGAAGGGTGTTTGAACGAAGGTTCTAGCCATTCGAATCTTGTCAAACTATGTCATTGAAATGTGGGATTTACTAGTACAAGAATTGCCATGGGCCCACCAGCTTTAAAGCTGTTTTGAATCTAAATTTTGACACGGCTATCAAAATTAATTTTGTAAAATACCACTTATTGAGAAAAATCCACCAGTTTCTATATTTTTCTCCCCTGTGTCCCGGCTCAACTGTTTCAAGATAGCACAATGCTAGAAAGAACTGAATGACGGATGTTGCTTTAATGTATCATTAACAGTACTAATTTTATATATCATTTTTAGCTCCACTGGCCTTTCAGGCCAGCGGGCTATTGTCATGGCGTTGTGTCCGTCGTGCGTGCGTCCGTGCGTCCGTCCGTCCGGTCGTCAACTTTTTCTTTAAAAATCTTCTTCTCAGAAACTGATGGATGGATTTCAATCAAACTTCACAGGAATGATCCTTGGGTGGTCCTCTCTCAGATTCCTTCAATTAATTCTGATTGAACCAGAAAGTCTTGAGTTATCTGCCCTTGAATTAAAAAATGGCTATTTTGACTTTGTTTTCACTCTAGCCACTACAAATATTGATCAATCAAGACAAAACTTGGTCAGAATGTTGGTGCTGATAAGATTTTGCCTGAGTGGAATTTTCAGCTTGATCTGAATATTACGTCTAGAGTTATGTGCCCTTGAAATTGGCGAAATTACCATTTTTGACCTTATTTTTACTCAAACAACCATAAATATCCACCAATCAACACGAAACTTTCACATTATCTTACTGGCCATAAGATCTTTTATGGAAGTAATTTTCAGCTTCATAAGAATCTTAAATCATGATTTATTTGCCCTTGAATTTAACCAAATTGCTGTTTTCGACTTTGATTTTACACTCTTTACATCCACAAATATTTAGCAATCAGGTCAAAACTTAAACAGGCTGTAGGTGAAGTTAAGATCTTGCTTTAGTGTGATTCTTGGCTAGATAGGGATATAAACTTCTCAGTTATATGCCTTTCAATTTGACAAAATTGCTAATTGTGACTTTGTTTTCACTCTAACAGCCAAACTCACTCTAATAAAGACAAAGCTTGGTAACCAATAGATCTTATATGAATGTATTTTCAGCTTTCTAGTTACTTTGTAATTGCTTTAAGAGCAACAAGTATTGAAAAATCTAGTCAAAACTTGGACTTGATATTACAAGAAATTCAGGTTTGATTAGTTATTTGCATTAATTTTGGAAAAGGGGTTTTCCCTGAATCTATTTTTAGCTCAAAATCTATTTTTAGACATATGAAATATTTTGGAGTAATCAATGGTCTGTTGATTTAGATCTGTTTGGAGCAAGGAAAATTTTAATTGCTAGTATCATCCTAAGCTGGAATACTCTCCCATTTCTTTTTACCCTTTCTCAAATGGCAAACATATAGTTTTACTTTCAAGAACCACACATTTTGAACAATCTAGTTTCGTAACTTTCTTTTTGCTCTTTGAAACACAAGCATTGAACAATCTAATCAAAACTTGGATTAAATATTACATGAAATTCAGGCCTGTGGAGCGACTCAAGACCTCCAGGTCTTCTAGTTCTACTTATTTTCACTGAAACCTGCCTAAATCATTGAAGATCTCGCTTGTATATTTTGGAATTTTTGTGTTTGCTCCCACTCTGTTCTGTAGATCTATATACACGCTCTGAAGTTAAGCAAAAATATGAAGATACAAGTAGTTAATCGCATATCTCGTTGTCGAAATTGACTTACTTTTTTAGCTCATATGAAAACAGAAATTATTGTTTAGAATGACCAAAAGGACTGTCGATTTTCAATGAATAGAAAATGCTGTTGCTACTTCTGCATGTACACGTCAGGCCCGTAAGAAGCAATTTTATATTGGAGGGGCTGAAACCCCTGTTTATGAATATTGGGAGGGGCTAAATGTCGTTGTAAAGTAAGGAAAAATCGGCATTTTGGCCATTTTGGGGGAAGGGGGAGCTAACCCCCCCCCCCTAGCCCCCTGTTCCTACGGGCGTGAAATAAGCTTTTCTGTGTTTAATGAATTGTAGTTGTGCCTCCAATCTGTCTTTCCAATCTGAGGTCTATTAGTGTACAGTAACCCACCAGAATTTATAGGTGGCGAGGCGTAGCAGGCCTAAGTCTAAACGTATATACAGGCCTATGTGTTCTTCGTGTAACCATGTCAATCATTTCCGAACTAGTGATTTTTTTCTTTTTATACTATCAACGAATTGTTCTAGATTGTTAATATTTATTCATTACATTTCTTGGAATTTTTTGGGCGCCAAAGTAAATTGTACCAATTTCCCTGGTTATTTGAGTGGGTGGGGTAACTTTCACTCTCATTTTTCAACAGTTTCACCGTGAAAGCAATTGTTTTTAATGTTATTTTCTCAGGTATATACTAATATGATCTATTCAGAGTCAATATCTAGACAAATGAAATGATATCATTTAAATTCCATCAATGCTGTTGAAATGCCATGTACACTGTATAAAAGCAAAGATCGTTCCAAATATTGACCCCAGCTGTACCTGCATTTAGAAATATCGACATTTTACTACCAAACGTGATCTTAAATTTTTGCTTAGGGTTTATAGAAATTTTTCATCGCGTTTGTGTAATTGAAAGCGCAATGATATTTCATATGCAGCATGATTTCCATTTACACAACGTTCAGATTTTGCACATTTTTGGCCCTTTTTTACATTTCGCCAAATTTCAATGAATGTGCAAATGAGAAAAGTATCACTTACTATATTTCATATGCAAGATAATTTATTTGGCTTTCATTTAAAACCGTTTTCGTGCATTTAGACAAATAATTGACAGAGTTATACGCATTTAAAGGGGGCTTAGGTGAATTTTGCACCCAATGACCTTTGACCTTGTTTTGTGACCTTAATACGGCCGACTGGAGGCGACTACCGGTCTAATCAAATCAGGCAAGCCTTAAACTTTGCAAATAATACATCAAAACTCCATGTTCAAAAAATGCCTACGAAAATGTTTTCTAGCCACTTTTTCGGAATTGGTAGGTAGACTACTATGAAACATAGATTAGTGCAATTTAAAGTGTCCGATGATTGGCAAAATTAAAGTCTTGTGCCGAAAGAACACCTTACTATTAACCAAATATCAAAGTTTCTACAATTTTCCAACATTAGAAGTGTTTTTATTTCGTCTTTTAAATTGGATATTTTGGTCTTTTCCGATCTTTGCCGAAGAAAATACGCTAAACTTTCGACTTGAAATTATGACGTCATACTGGCCACTGAATGACGTCATGGCGGGAAAAACGGGCAGTCATGGGTCATTTCCCGGAAAGTCTGAAATTTCTGAAAAAGTTAAATGTCCGACTTTTCTGTCATAAAGCGACTTCCCCAATCGATACTCAAAACACGGAATTCGTCCTCAGTAAATGTTAGAAAAAAATGTTAAAACAGTCAAAGAATAGGTCGTAAGTGAATTAAGGAATGTGCCAAAGAACGTTTAAGTTTGTCTGTATTACTCTTACGATCGAGAAATGGATAAAAACTGAGACTTCGCTATATGACAGAAAAGTCGAACACATTATCTTTGTCAGACACCTCATGCTCTAGATTGGGGGCGGAGTCAAGCCATTGATGACGTCAATCCGTGGCAATTTTACGGAAATTGCCGATCTTTATTTTCTCGAAAATCAGTTTTTCAACGATGTAAAGAAAAGCAAATAAAACTTTTAAAACAACCGAGTTTTGCGGATCTTTTATAAAAACACGTTAATTTAATGATTTTCTTCCAATATACGGTGCAATAAATTGCCAAGCTTGGTAGCCTTTAAAGAAAATTTTAAAAACATTTCTCCTCCATAACCACTTATTGGATTTCATTGTGGTGAAGCATATCTTCTTTGGATAGACCTCTATTGTATCCCTTGAAGATATTTGTTGTCTGAAGGCCTATTAAGTCTAAAAGCCAGTGGAGCGATACAGGGCCATCATGGCCCTCTTGTTTTTATTTATGGACATTTTTTTGCAGGTAAAATGGGCGCGAGAGAATTACCACCATGATACAGGAAGCCCGTATACTCTACGTCTAGCCTCGGGAGATAGCAATGGTAGCATTATTATATGGGATGTGGGTCAGGGGGAAGCTAAAACAGAATTCTCTGATGGAAATAAACCTATACAAGGTAATGTTATATATCTGAAAAATTCAAAGATGAAATTGATACAGTTACATCTTTACATTATGGAAAGTATCTTCCTTAACCCTTTCCCAAACAAGACCTGGTTTTAATGTCCCTTATGAAATGGCTTAGGAAAACATTAAGACAAAAGAAGAAACTGCTGACAACCAGCAGTTTCTCCTTTTGCCTCAATATTTTTTGTGCTATATTATACACAAATATCATTTTAACAACATCTATTTTGTCAGGATCAGATGGTGTAAATCATGGCCATTAGGGAAAGGGTTAATTTATATGCCTCTGCATATTTTCTGCCTTGTTGGTCTGTTTCTGTATGTATCCGCAAATATTTTATGACTCAACCCATAACCACAAAGTGATTCCCTTTGGCACCTAACTTGACAAAAACTTTTGAAAATATCATGGAAAATGAACAAATTTCTTCTAACAAGCAATTTCTTCATTTCCAACAATGATTTCTACCTAAAAAGACAAAAATGAAAATTTCATTCACTTAAAATTGTCGTCTTCAACATTTTTGAATTTGGATAAGTCTAAAATTTCGCCATCTGATAATGGGTAAAACCAAAGGGATAGGGTTTTGATATTTCATATCTGCATTCTCTACTTTATAACAAACCTTTCCAAGCAAGGGATTGTAGGTGAAGGATTCTAGGCAAAATATAAGGTCATGTTTTGGAAAAGGTAGAAAATGTTAATGCCAAGCTTACTTTTATTTTTGGTTCTTACTCAATTCAAAATAGTACTACTAAGACAGTTTTTATGAACATTTCTGAGAAATTGAGTTCACAGGAAAGCATGATGCCTTCTCAAGTTTATTAAGATTTTCTATCTCCATTATTCAGGTTTGGAATGGTTGCCATGGCAAGATGCATCACATGATTTGCTGGTTGCCCTTCACCCTCCATACTCCTTGATACTGTGGAATGCTGATACGGGAACCAAACTATGGAAAAAATCATACACAGAGAACTTGATAGCATTTTCACTAGACCCGTTTAACTACAGGAATATAGCATGTAGGTATTATATAAATATCACATGACTCTCAGGGTAATAGGACATATTGTCTACCCGAGATCGGTAATGTTGACCGAGGCGTAAGCCGAGGTCAACATTACCGGTTCGAGGGTAGACAATATGTACTATTACCCTGAGAGACATGTGATATTCATTTTATTATACCGAACAAAACAGCAAAATATCTTCATCAACAATTTATTTCAATTCTAATAGAAAATCTACAATTCATTAAGACAACGATAATTTCATCTGCGATATCCAAACAAGACCTTGTTTTCACGTACATGGTAAAAATGGTGCAGTGAAACATTAAGTGTAAAGGAGAAATTTATGAAAAATTGCAATTTCTCCTTTTCCTTTAATATTTTGTGTTCTTTAACCCTTCCTCACACAAAACATGTTTTGACGCCCATAATAGAATTTTAGCAGGTGAAAACATTGAGACAAACGTAGAAAATATTGATATTCAGGATTTTGTCCTTTTATCTGGATGTTTTATTGTTTTTAACATTTACCAAATGGTCCATTTTTGCGTGTCACATTAAGCGTATAATGCTAAACAGGCACTGCAGGCAATGAGTCAGCAAATATTACGATTTGAAACATTGTGACGTCACGGTTACGTCATAAAAAAAACAGAATTTCTATTTATAGTACGCTCAGCGGGTAATGTGAAAAAATATTAACCGGTTAATATTATCTGAGCGGTGAATATTACGAAATATTAGGTTTGTAATTATTGAATGATTAGGTCACGTGAGGTATAATAAAACCAAATGTATGGTTAATGTAGAACCGTTGAACTTGCATTCTGATAATTTATGGTTTCGCAATAATAACTTTTAATATCATACTACATATTGGAACTGTTTTATATAAATACTTATTAGATTCTCTAAGGTTTTGAAAGATTCCAATAACATTATGCAACTTCAGAAGACAAATGAAAATTGAAAATCAAGCAGTTTATGCAGTTATTTCATTATTTAACCCATTACCAAGCGACAAAATTTTGGACTTGTTCAAATTCAAAGACAATGCAGACAACATTTCCAATTGAATGAAATTTTACAATTTTTGGTCTTTTTACATAGAAAACATTGTGGGAAATGAAGAAATTGCTTGCCACAAGAAATTTCTTCCTTTTCCACAATGTTTTCTCAAGCATTTTCTTGTGATGGAGTCAAAAGGTGTCACTGTGCAGTAATGGGTTAATCTAATAATTCTTTATCTAGCATGTAGAGATATTAGATAGAATTTGTTTATTTTCCAGTTTTGGGCCAAGACTGTATTGTGTTCATTGATGACTTTTCTGTTACCAAGACACCATCAAGTAACGGGAAAAAGTTCTACATTTCTAGCCCTTCATCAGGTATGGTAATTATGCCCCCTTTCGAAGAAAATGGGGGTATATTGTTTTGCAAGTGTCGGTCGGTCGGAAGGTCGGTCGGTCCATAGGTCGGTCGATCTGTCCGTAGACCAAACCTTGTCCGGAGCATAACTCAAAAAGTATGTAAGGTAGAATCATGAAACTTCATAGGTGGATAGATCTCATTATGGAGAGGTGCAGTGCTTAAGAATCATAACTCTGCTGATCAATTTTTTTGAGTTATTGCCCTTTGTTGATTTTATAATTTGATTCTTGTCTGGAGCATAACTCAAAAAGTATGTAAGGTACAATCATGAACCTTTACAGGTGGATAGATCTCATTATGGAGAGGTGCAGTGCACAAGAACCGTAACTCTGCTGATCAAATTTTTTGAGTTATTGCCCTTTGTTGATTTTCAAAATTGATTCTTGTCCGGAGCACAACTCAAAATATATGTAAGTTAGAATCATGAAACTTTACAGGTGAATAGATTTCATTATGGAGAGGTGCAGTGCACAAGAACCGTAACTCTGCCAAACAAATTCTTGGAGTTATTGCCCTTTGTTGATTTTTACACTTATTTCTTAACCTTGCCTATATCTCGTGTCCTTTTACACATACAGCCTTGATATCTCACACATAGATACCTCCTATCAACATCGTTCACATTTAACCATGACCTTGGACCTTGTGACCTTGACCTTGGAGTTTGACCTACTTTAAAAAAAAATTAAACCCCGCATATATCTCATGACCTTTTACAAATACAGCCTTGATATTTCACTCATGGACACATCTTACCAAGACCTTTCACAATTGACCATGACCTTGGACTTTGTGACCTTGACCTTGGAGTTTGACCTACTTTTAAAAAACTTTAACCTGGCCGATATATCATGTCCATTTACACATACAGCCTTGATATTTGACACATGAAAACCTCCGACCTAGACCTATCACATACGACTATGACCTTGGACCATGTGGCATTGACCTTGGAGTTTGACCTACTTTTAAAAAAATTAAACTTGGCCTATATCTTATGTGCTATTACACATACAGCCTTGGTATTTCACACATGGACACATCTTACCAAGACCTTTCACGTTTGACCATGACCTTGGACCTTTTGACCTTGGACTTTGACCTACTTTAAAAAAAACTTTAACCTAGCCGATATATCATGTCCTTTTACACATACAGCCTTGATATTTGACACATGGACACCTACGACCAAGACCTTTCACATTTGACCATGACCTTGGACCTTGTGACCTTGACCTTGGTGTTTGACCTACTTTAATAATACATTAACCTGGCCTATATTTCATGTCATTTTACATATACAGCCTTGATATTTCACACATGGTCACTTCCAACCAAGATATTTCACTTTTGACCATGACCTTTGACCTTGACCTTGGAGTTTGACCTACTTTTAAAAAACTTAAACTAGGCCTATATCTCATGTCCTGTTACCTATATAGTCTCAATATTTTACACATGGACACCTCCTACCAAGACCTTTCACATTTGACCATGACCTTGGCCTGTGTGACCCTGACCTTTGATTTTTACATACTTTTAGAAATATTTAACCTAGCCTTTATCTTATGTCCTTTTACACCTACAGCCTTGATATTTCACACATAGACACCTCCTACCAAGACCTTTCACATTTGACCATGACCTTGAATATTGTAACCATGACCATGGAGTTTGACCTACTTTTAAAAAGACTGAAACCAGGCATATATATCATGTCCTTTTACAACTACAGCCTTGATATTTCACACATGGACACCTCCAACCAAGACCTTTCACATTTGACCATGATCTTGACCTTGGCATTTGGCCTACTTTTAAAAACTTTAAGGTGGCCTATGTTTCACTTTACTTTTACATATACAGCTTTGATATATCACACATAGACACCGCCTACCAAGACCTTTCATATTTGACCATGACCTTGGACCTTGTTAACCTGACCTTTGACTTTGACCTACATCAAATGTAGGCCCTTGAGGGGGCATATATGTTTTACAAACATCTCTTGTTTATGTCATCTTTCGCATATTATGATAATAAATAATAGAGGCTACACAATTAGGAAATTCCAGTCCTTGTTGGCCTCTATGAAAATTAATATATATCCTCTGTGTTCTTTCATGTGTGAAAAGCCTTGTCTACTCAGCTTTACTGTTTTGATTGTAGGAATCCAAATAGACAAAAATGGCAAAAAGCACATGTTGATAAAGATAAATAAATTGTTTACAATGTAACACAGAAATTTTGTAGATGGAAAACACAAGATGTTCTGGGCTGACAAGCCCTCATTTCACTTGCCACTAAAGTAATACATTACCAAACAAATCTTTTTCTCTTTCAGGATCCAACAAAGGGGATACGTCTGTGGGAAGTTTGGAGAGAAAATCATCTACATCATCATCTAGAAACCTCGCCAAAAGGATGACAAGAATCTTGGTGGGAGAAGGAAAAGAAAGGTTGGTTTACTTTAGTTGTTACATGAGCCCAATTAGTGAGTGTTTTTATGTAATGTAAACTAAGATGTAAGTACACAAATTACTCTTTTTAAGACAAGAATTGGTGAATATTGAAATGGCACATGACTTTTGACCATGCACTGCTGAATCAAAATATCAAGGGTGTTTTGATTTGCTTGGTCAATGTTATCCTACTTTAGAATAAATACACCATGCCTGGAACGGCCATTTTCCCAGTAGGGGCTGTGATCTCCAAAGGGGTCTGCCTGCTTTTGCGTATGAAACGAATCCTTAAAAATCACTTTGATAGGTCATTTCATAAAAATTGGAGGAGGAGGGGGGCTCAGATCCCATCCATGGACCGGCACATGTACCATTTATGAAATCAATAAAAAAATTAATTCTGTACATTTTATACTAATTTGTAGAGGAGAAGATGAGAGATCCAGCATGAATGAATGTATACAGCTGAGTTACCATGAATTATGTAGACACCATCTGATCTTGGTCTATCCCAGATCTAGATATTTATATGTACACATATTTACAGGGGTGAGGATGAGAGATCCAGCATGAATGAATGTATACAGCTGAGTTACCATGAATCCTGTAGACACCATCTGATATTGGTCTATCCCAGATCTAGATATTTATATGTACACATATTTACAGGGGTGAGGATGAGAGATCCAGTATGAATGAATGTATACAGCTGAGTTACCATGAATCCTGTAGACACCATCTGATCTTGGTCTATCCCAGATCTAGATATTTATATGTACACATATTTACAGGGGTGAGGTTGAGAGATCCAGTATGAATGAATGTATACAGCTGAGTTACCATGAATCATGTAGACACCATCTGATCTTGGTCTATCCCAGATCTAGATATTTATATGTACACATATTTACAGGGGTGAGGATGAGAGATCCAGCATGAATGAATGTATACAGTTGAGTTACCATGAATCCTGTAGACACCATCTGATCTTGGTCTATCCTAGATCTAGATATTTATATGTACACATATTTACAGGGGTGAGGATGAGAGATCCAGCATGAATGAATGTATACAGCTGAGTTACCATGAATCCTGTAGACACCATCTGATCTTAGTCTATCCTAGATCTAGATATTTATATGTACACATATTTACAGGGGTGAGGATGAGAGATCCAGTATGAATGAATGTATACAGCTGAGTTACCATGAATCCTGCAGACACCATCTGATCTTGGTCTATCCTAGATCTAGATATTTATATGTACACATATTTACAGGGGTGAGGATGAGAGATCCAGCATGAATGAATGTATACAGCTGAGTTACCATGAATCCTGTAGACACCATCTGATCTTGGTCTATCCCAGATCTAGATATTTATATGTACACATATTTACAGGGGTGAGGATGAGAGATCCAGTATGAATGAATGTATACAGCTGAGTTACCATGAATCCTGTAGACATCATCTAATCCTGGTCTATCCTAGATCTAGATATTTATATGTACACATATTTGTAGGGGTGAGGATGAGAGGTCAAGCATGAATGAATGTATTCAGCTGAGTTACCATGAATCCTGCAGACACCATCTGATCCTAGTCTATCCCAGAGAAATCCTGATTCTGGATCTGGAGATCAACCAGACTGTCGGTATCATCCCTTCAGAGAGAACTGGATCACCATTTATTGAGGTATAAATATTTTAGTCACATTGTGAAGATTTAGTTATTTAAACTTGTTATGCTCCCTGAAAATTATATCGGGGGAGCATATTATGATATAGTTGTTGTTTGTCCTTATGTCCCCTCCCTTGACATTTTGTAGGTCAACAGAAATAATATTTTTGTGAAAAACACTTATTCGGGGAGCATAACCTGTCTCTGGTGGCTCTTCTTTGTTTCTGGGGTAATGTGATAATTTGATGTAAGCAATGACTTACTCTGGATTATAATTACTTGGCGTACATAGCATACATTAAGATCAATCCGTAGGTACATGCTGTCTAATTTTAGTCTACATCACTCATTTGATAAACTTTCGCAAGAATGTTTCATAGGTAAAACTTTTACTTAACAAATTGACAAATGATACATGTACTTTTTGTTGAATCAGGACTTTTGTTTTAATTCAGTTTAACACTTGTCTAGTTAATTCAAGAATATTCCATTCTCCATAGCAGGCGGTAATGTTTAAGATTAGTTGTGCCTATGTACAGCCTGACCTTATTCGTTACTACTTGATGTTTTATCCACTATTGCAATGTTTTAGTTAATCTGTTTTTGTTGTTGTACAGGTAGTTCCAATGAGACAGCGAGATGTTTTGTACTGTTTACATGAGAATGGTAGTATAACTTGTAGAGTACGCAGAAAAACAAACATGCAGGCTACACCGTCGTCTGAGGGGAATGGGGCTTTCGGTAGGTGTACCATTATAATGACAAATCATAACACACGAGAGATAAGATAGGAAAACATTATAGAAATGCAAAATATTTATTAGCGAGTATAAATATATATCTTATTTCAAAAGTGTCCCATGAGACATGAGAGAAAGGTTTTTTAGCTCACCTTAGCACGAAGTGCTGAGGGTGAGCTATTGTGATCGCTCACCGTCCGTCTGTCCGTCCGTCCGTCCGTCCGTCCGTCTGTCCGTCTGTCTGTCCACAATTACTAAAAAATCTTCTCCTCCCAAACTATAAGGTCTAGAGTCTTGAAATTTTGTATGTAGTATTGTCTCAATGTCCTCTACCAAAATACTTCAAATAATTGTGCTTATAGAAAAATTGGCCCTATGTTGTGGGGTTTAAGGTTTCACACTGAAACACAGTTTTCTCAAAGACTATTCGGCCTAGAGTCTTGAAATTTTGCATGACTTTACATCTCATAAACCTCTAACAGAATACTAAAAGTCATCACATTGCAAGGAAAGAAGTCCTATGTTATGGGTTCTGGAATTTTCAAGTGAGGAATTGTTTTGACCAGGTAGATTTTATCACATATCGTTGGTGGGGAGTCAAATCCTCGTAACTAAAGCTTGAATAAGCTGGAGTTACAAGGTTTTGACTCCCCACCGAGGATATCACTATATCCCTTTAATCAGATTATGCAGATCATATCTGATAAGGAATGCAAGGCACTTAATATGTTTGTTTACTGGATCTATGGATCAACTAAATACTTTAACCCTTTCCTGGAAAGACCTTGTTTTGAAGTCCCTATTAGAAAAGGCTTTGGAAATTAATGAGTCAAATGAAGAAAGTGCTGATTCTCCTTTTACCTCAATATTTTATTTTATTTTATTCAATATTTTATATGCTAGTTTATTGTAAACGAATCCTATTTGTACCGCTGTCAATTTTGTATTCAGAACTTTCAAATTGGAATAGTCTATTTCCTTTCTTTACCTTTCTGTATGGGAAAGCGTTATGCCCTTTCTCTACCATACACAGGTTTGCCTCACCAACAGAAAAGGCTTGTAAATGATATGGTAAAAGAAGAAAATGTTGATAACTTGATAGCCTGTGTTGTCTCATTTTGCCTCATTATTTTCTCTGCATTTTTATACATGAATGCAGTCTTTATCAACACCTGTTTTATCATCTACAGCAGCTTTTAATTATGTCTGCTCTTATGTTATGTTGTTTGGAAAAGGTTTAACCATAACCAAATCCTTACTGTTCAATGAATATTTCCCCTATGTTGTGGGTTCCATATAAATGATAGAGGGCAATGTTTGACAATCTTTTAAAGTTGTTAAGGCCTGAAGATAATTTTTTTGCCTCGTTTAAGAACTTTTAGAATTATTCCTATTCTTTAGGCTCTTGCATTTTGTACAGAAAAAAGTGTATATAAGTTGTGTTTGTCATAAAAATTATTGTCTTGTTAAACAGATTAGTTCAAGTTATCATTTCGCTTTGAAAATAAGCTCTACCATGAGGTTTTCTAGATTTGAAAAAGCGGGAACAGGTTTAAAATTGTCTTAGAATTTCCAAACTTTCTATGGTTTCTAAATATTATAGCCCAATGACCTCTTTCCAAGATTAATGCTTCAATTTGTCTATGTGCAATGGAAATTCAGCAACATGTTGTGGATTTTCTGATTTTAAATACAGATATAGTGAAAAATCTTTGACAATCTTTTCCCAAATTGTGCTTTGAAATTAAGTGTGAACTATTGTCATATGACTCCTTTTCAAAATCCTCTTTTCAAAATCCCCGGAGTTTTAAAAGGTTTGTTAAAAAGTATGTCTCAGGGAGCTCTAAGGTGAGCGATATAGGACCATCTTGGTCCTCTTGTATTAGAAAATCATTTTTGTTTCTTGTACAATTCTAAAGTTCTCTTTTCCTTATTTGAATAAAACAACAGTAATTTATCTATTTATCATGGATTGTTAAAGTTTTTAACAAGTCTGAATATATATTGGCTCATTTACCTAATTTAACCCTTCCAAAATAAGCTGTTGTATTGACACCTCAAATAGAGAAGACATACAGAAGACAGAGGGAAAAGAATATAGAATAAAACTTTAGAAAATTAATGTTGTCATGTGAAACATGGAACTTTATAGAACTACGAGGGTTGTCCCAGTAAATCGTGGACTGGGATTACTGTATGAAAAACAATCATTGCACAAGCTTCAAATTTTCAAGTATATAAAAGACACATATCCTGAGTATACATGCAACATGTCACAAAAATACGCCTAAGTATTGGCACTTTTTGCAAACTACAAATCAATAAGGTATGCAGACCCGGCGCACGCTGACGACGTCATCTATTTCAACCCCTATTGCTTTGTACATAATGATACTTTCTTTCGAAGTATTTTCCCTTATGTACGATACACAAACGGCATCATTTTACCCACTTTTAAAACATATCGCTACACTTTCCAATTTCTAATGAAAGAGTGAACCGTTTAATCGCATACATCAACTCTTTCCAGTCCTGACATCATTTCCCCCTAAAATGTGACTAACTAAGTAAGAACGCATAGTGCAATGGAAGAGATCCCGTCAATATGACGGGTGTACGACTCCCAGTGCTGATCATAAGCTTTGTCATGGCTCCTGGAAACACTTCTTTTTCCGTGTGTTCATTGCAGTATCTTGTATGTATCATTTCATGTTATGTCGGTATGCAAATCGAACTGGACTGCCATTCTGCTCTCTTGGTCTTTCTCTAACGTCGTCATTTTAACTTGGTTGTGCTTTTACCGACAAATATTCAAATATGCACAATTTTACAACAAACAATATTTGACGCTTGAAATTTGCTGTGATGATGTCAAAATGATGTCCCTACATACAGATGTCACGCTTAGGCGCTAAACACTAATACAGCAGAAAAATATTGTTTTAATTGAACACGCAATACTAATTCCAATGCGTCCATTTGGCTTGCGCCGGGTACGCATACATTGGTATAATCGATGATGCACAATTCAAAAGATGCACATTGAAATACCTCAAAAATACATTTATCTTACTTAGAATAAATGTGGGAATGCAATCGCATATTATTATGATGATCGGACTTCAAATATACATACTATGAACAAAGTCCATGAATTACTGGGACAACCCTCGTAATGTTGTTATGTGCAACTGCTTTGAATTTGGTGAGGTCATATGCTGTTAAAAAGGTCTTTATTGAAAGGGCCAGTTAAAAGAACTTGTTGGTAATATTTTGTCTATTCATACAGATGATACGCTACCCTCTGTCTCACAAGATGTGACGTATGATCTGCGATGTCAGTCAGACTCTATACGGATGACGAGACATTGTCGTGTAGCAGGGGTCATGTGTAATCCAGTTTCAGAGAAAACCCTGGCTCTGTTACTGTCAGACAGTAGGGTGGTACTGTGGGACTTACATACTATAGACTTAAAGGTAAAGTGGACAAAATTCTTATATACAGTATGTATTGCATAAAATACTTCAAGTGTTAAAAAGCAGCTTTTGCAGTTAAAGATCTGAAGGGATATCACTGTTTTAACCCTATTATATAAGCATTTTCTGTAGATCTAAAGATATCGTAATGATGCAAAAATGAAGGAGAAAGACATTTTGAAATTCATAGTTGCACTGTCTGATATTTGTCTGCATTTACAGAAGAAATTAAAATTAAGAAAACAAATAAGAGCTCTAGTTTATATTTGCCTTATCAACAGGGACTTTGTTTAGAAGACGAGGCAGAACCAGTTCCATACCCGAGACTGACCTTATCTGACATGATAGGACCGCCGCAGGACCCCGGGGGTAAAGGTCAAGGGACCATCCTACGCTTCCTCATGACTGGTCTGATCAGCGGAATAACCAGTCCGATCACAGTCATCCGAATGTGTCCACCTCTCACTACCAAAAACTGGAACCTGTATGAACCATTGTTAGCTATAGGTGAGAATGTGTTTTATGTGCAGATTTCTAGGAAACCTATTTTACATTATGACCATTCATGTGTAGGTTTAAGCTTGTAGTCTTATGATTCAATTATGTTCATGAATTACAAAGATAAAATGTTTTGGTATTTTACATAAAACAAATTTGTGTGATGAATGCCTATCAATAGACGATGCCTATATTTAGTACTTCAGCTGATTGATATCTTAGTCATATATGCAAGGTACCTGAAAAAAAATAACATGTGATTGAAACTTTCGTCATCTTTTAAATACTTAACAAGACATTCCATGTCTTAAAATTAGGGAAATATTAAAATACTTTTTTATCTGGAATGAAGGGCTTATTAAATGTACATTTACAGGCTAATAGCTAGTTTATCATTAAAAAAAAACTTATTCCATTATGATATGTTTGCAGGCAATCAGACAGGTAGTGTACAGATTATCAATCTGGGAAGTGGTCAGATAGATAGGGAATACAGTCTACATACGTCTAGTGTCAGGTAGTAAAGTCAAATCTATTAATCTAGCTTCAAACCATGCAAATGATTTCTGCCATATCTGTGATTGCCTTTAAAATATTGAAGGAAAAGGAGAGAAAGCTGAGTTTCAGCACCCTGTCCTTTCTCTTCAATGAGTACCACCCTATCAAGAAATGAAATATTAAAGTTAATTATTGTAGACAACTCAACTGCAAGTGCATTTTCAAGGATGCAGAATAATGAGGAATTGATATCAGATATCAATAGATTTCAAGATAACTAATCCAGACGTTTGTGTATAAATGCTATTACACATTTAGGACCATACTTTTTCCATGATAACTCCTGTTTAATCTCCATTTCAGAGGTATAGAATGGGCAAGTTTAAAGAGTTTTTTATCCTTCACACATCCTAAACCAGGAGTATCTGGCCTAGTGAAGAATGAAATATTGCTGGTAGATATTTCATCAGGCAAGTACTACTTCATTGATTATACTAGAGAAATCTGAACATGTAACAATTTTCATACATTTCATGATGTGATGCCTTGTCTGCAAACGAGCAAAGTTTTTAATACTGTGGTACCATATGCGGTACCGAAGAGGTCTACTATACTTAAATCTTTGATGATTTCTTGTATAAGGACTCACCCAGCATACATATTCAAAAGGTAGTATGTCTGCCTTTGCATTTAAATGTAGGGAATTCTGCCCTTGTTTTCCATAATAGGGACAATAGTATTTTCTCCTAAAGGGAACTTTGTTGTATGTGTTTGACTATATTCTTGTTTACTGCATACAGGTAGAGTGACACATTTACGTACTCAGAGGGACCAAGAATCTCCAATAGAAATGTTACGAGTTTCTCATCTAAAGTATGTACATCATTCTTATATTGCTATATGACTTTAGACAGGCATATAAGTGCTCATTGACATTGCGTTACATCGTGTAGCTATACATTTATTGCAACTTGCTGAATTTTGGTCAAAAAGGAAGCTCATAGGAAGATAGATATTAAGTTGATTTGGTTCAAAACTTTTTTATGCTCCCCGAAGGGAGAGCATATAGTCCCCGCTTCGTCTGTCCGTCCGTCATTCCGTCCGTCCGTCATTCCGTCTGTCCGTCCGTCCGTCCGAAGCGATTTCTCTATAACCCTTGGGCCAAATCAAATGAAACTTACCATGTGAACTCCCTATGACATAATGCCGATGTACTTTTCCCAGTTTTTGGATTTGAGGCCTCGTCATGGGAAAAGGGGACTTAAGGTCAAATACACTTTTTCTCTAATTTCTCATAGTCTAATGGTCAGAATTTGATGAAATTTCATATTTGAGTAGCAAATCAGATGCCCTTGACAATAAACTACTTGAAATTTGCGTATAAAAAGTATGTCATGGAAAAAGGGGGCTTATCGTTTGTTAGCTTAATCTTTGCTCTGTATGGCATACATTTATTGTGACAAAGCCTTATTCGGGGAGCATTGTCCGTCTCTGACGGCTCTTGTTTACTTTTCAGAAAATACTGTGTGTAACTTAATATTTATCTTGTTTGAAGTCAGACAGATTGATATGTGGTCATTGTAATAATGAAATATTTGTGCATCCAGTAACATGGAAAAATGCCAGAAAACTTTCAGTTTATTGAAAAAAATATAGATATATTGGATGTAACACAAAAAGCTTGGTGTTCTAGCAGTTGTTTTTTTTTAACAAAACCTCATTTAATTATAATCTTTTGACCATGTGTGAAATGAATCTAATAGTTAGATTTGTTTGTATTTGGTAGTATACTTTTATTTTTCAGACAGTATTTTATCGTAACATTTAAAGACAAGCCACTAGAGTTATGGGACCTTAAAAGTATGACCATGCTGAGAGAAATGTCAAAAAGTCTACCGATACCAACTGCATTGGTAGGTTATTATCATTATCCCTTTCACAAACAACATAATCTAATACCCCTACAAATTTGAAGAATTAACAGATGGCAAATGAATTTTTACATGCTGGAAATTTGTATTTTAGCAGGAAAAGCTTTCAAATACAGTTTATTAGCATATTTTTTTTTTGCTCACAATGCTTTTCAAAGATTTTATGCTAAAAAGTTAAAGACAGAGCTTGTTTAGGAGAGGAAAAATCTTAAGTGTAAATAGATTCCTATCCAAAACAATTTTTGAATTGCATCACTAGCATAACCAATATTGGTTTTGTGGTTGATGTGTGCTCGGAATTATTGTAACAATTTCAAGTTGAAAACAAACAAATAGGTTGTGTTGACAAAGGTCAAGTTTTACACAAAAAAAGAAAGAAAGAAAAAATATTGGATGTTCATGTTTAACAAAGACATGTTGTTTCAAATACAACAGGAATGGTCACCGAGCCACAGTTTAAAGGCCCTGAGAAAGAAAATGCAGATGCAGATTCAACAACAACAGCAGAGTGATCAGCAACAAAAACTGAACCAGTCTGGCACAGGGAACACATCCATGAACCAGTCTACAGACGGGAATGATACTACATTAATGTCAGATACTAGCATGAATATATCCATGTCAGCATCAATGACGGAAAATACTACTGGGTATGGTGGAATTTTCTTTAACCTTTGATTTGTTTATGGTCATTATATCCCATGCTTGAATCATGGACACAGATTTGTCTATCGAAAATTTTCAAATATTCAAGTCTATTTTCGGCAGGCTGCAAAGACCTAGATCAGACTGCACATATGTGCAGGCTGATCTTTGTCTGTGCTGCCTGCCAAAACTATGATCAACCCATGATAAGCCTGACAATGGTTAAATGATAACCAAACAAGCACATCCATGAATCAGTGTACAGACGGGAATGATACTACACAAATGTCAGATACTAGCATGAATATATCCATGTCAGCATCAATGACAGAAAACACAACTGGGTAAGCAAAAGTTGAAATAATACTGAAATGTTACTGGAAAAGATTAACTTTATACTTCTGGGAATCACTGATTCATTTGGTTGGTCATTTGAATCAAACACTCACTAAATGATTTTGTTTTGTTTTCTAAAACAGTTATAAGGTTATTCTATGCCCTCAAAAGATTGGGGGCATATTGCATTACTCATGTCCCTCTGTCAGTCTGTCTATCGGAAAACTTAACATTGGCTATTTTGGGCCCATTTAGAAATTTCCTATAGGATAAAAACCCTCAAATGTTTATATCTTTCAAAGGGAATATCTGAAGTGATCATTAAGCTTTAATAATCAAATATCTGATTGACAATGGCATTGCTTCAATTTAATTGCTATAAAGTTAAGTGATTTGAAGCAACATTTGCATATATTCATGTATATTGAAATGAATAAAAACATGTTTCAGTGATCAGAAGCTGTCGTCAGCCAAGTTATCAGTGAAGGAACATTTTGTATATACAGACAATGATGGGACGCTATATCACTTTATTGTGGAGGGAAGTGGTTTCACTGATGCCTCTAAAATACCACCTGAGGTAAAGTCTGTTATTTATCTGATTCTTTCAAATTATTTCATTACTTAAAAGACTCTGTTGACACACTGCTTTAGATCTTTTGTTTTAGTGATCAATATCTTGAAAAAGAATTCAGCTTTTAGTAGTGTTGCATCAAGCAGTTTTGAATTGAGTTTGTAAAAAAAATAAGACTTTGATATTTTGTGATGAAATATTGATTTAAGATATGTTAGATTGTGTTTTTCTACATTCTGTTTTTTCTATTTCAGAGTGGTATGGCAAGTGTTACATGGGTGGCATGGAAAGGTGACTTCCTGGCATTTGGTGACGGAGATGGACAGTTGTGTTTGTGGGATCTGAAAAATAAAACTTCTAGGTAACAACACATGATTATGTCATTGCTCTTGATGGTAACACATGTAAACTGGCACAAAAGTAGTCAAAATTTAAAATTGCAAAACTCAGTAACCATAATGGGAGTTACCAAATTTGGTAAGTAACATCATCTTGTTGCCCTTTACCCAAGGAGGTGCCCTATTGTTTTTGGGTCATGAAGGTCAAATGTCAAGGTCACAATTGAACTTTGTTTAAAACCTGTTTCTTTGCTCCAACTAAAGAACCTTTTGACCTATAGCAATTTTTCAGTGACAAGGTTCTAGTGTGGGGTATTTGTCCGCTTTGCAACAGTTCTAGTTAGCGGGGCTTATGTCATGGCCCTGTGTCCATCGTCCTTCCGTCCGTGCGTATGTCCGTCCGTCCGTGCGTAAACTTTTTCTTTAAACATCTTCTTCTGCAAAACTACTGGACCAATTTCAACCAAACTTCACATGAATCATCCTTGCATGAATCTCTACCAAATTCCTTCAAAAGAATAAAATCTATGCAGAACTTGAATTTTAATTAATTTAATTGAATTAAATTTTCAAAAAATCTTTAAAAATTCTTCTTCTCCAAAACTACTGGACCAATTTCAACAAAACTACACAGAAATCATCCTTGCATGAATCTCTACCAAATTCCTTCAAAAGAATAAAATCTATGCAGAACTTGAATTTTAATTAATTTAATTGAATTAAATTTTCGAAAAATCTTTAAAAATTCCTCTTCTTCAAAACTACTGGACAAATTTCAACCAAACTTCACACGAATCATCCTTGCATGAATCTCTATCAAATTCCTTCAAAAGAATAAAATCTATGCAGAACTTGAATTTTAATTAATTTAATTGAATTAAATTTTCAAAAAATCTTTAAAATTTCTTCTTCTCCAAATTACTGGACCAATTTCAACCAAACTTCACAGAAATCATCCTTGCATGAATCTCTACCAAATTCCTTCAAAAGAATAAAATCCGCACAGAACTTCAATTTTAAATAATTTAATTGAATTAAATTTTGGAAAAAACTTTAAACAAACTGAACCAATTTCAACCAAACTTTACAGAAATGTTCCTTGCATTAATCTCTTCTTAATTCTTTCAAAAAAATAAATTCTATGTAAAACTTAAATTTTAATTAATTCAATTAAATCAAATTTTCGAAAAATCTTTAAAAATTCTTCTTCCAAAACTACTGGATCAATTTCAACCAAATTTTACAGAAATATTCCTTGCATTAATCTCTTCTTAATTCCTTAAAAAATAAATTATATGTAGAACTTAAATTTTGATTAATCAAATTAAATTTTCAAAAAATCTTCTTTTCCAAAACTACTGGACCAATTTTAACCAAACTTCACATGAATCTTCCTTGCATTTATCTCCTCTAAATTCCTTAAAAAGATAATTTCTGTGAAGAACTTCAATTTTAATAAATTTAGTTAAATTGAATTTTCGAAAAATTGTTAAACAATCTTCTTCTCCAAAACTACAGGACCAATTTCAACCGAACTTCACAGGAATCTTCCTTGCATGAATCTCTTCCAAATTCCTTCAGGATCGGATGAAAAGCATGGCCGTTATGCCATAATGGCGTTATGGGCTAGGATTTTTTTCGCTATATAACAGTGTAATTTTAAGAAAATTCTAAAAACATTTCTGCTCCTTAATCACTTATTGGATTTCATTCTGGTGTAGCATGAATCTTCTTTGAATAGACCTCTATTGTATTCCTTGAAGAAGTTAGTAGTCTAAATGTCTAAAAGCCAGTGGAGCGATACAGGGCCATCTTGGCCCTCTTGTTTTACATGTATAAGGACTGCACAATACGATTTCGGGATGAAATTCCTCCTATGGAAACAGATTGGGAGACAGGAAATCTCTCTTTCATTGCTTATGGAAATGATAATTATGCCCCCTTTCGAAGAAAATGGGGGTATATTGTTTTGCAAGTGTCGGTCATTCGGTCAGTCGGAAGGTCGGAAGGTCTGTCGGTCGGTCGGTCGGTCGGTCCGTATATCGGTCAGTCTGTCCGTAGACCAAACTTTGTCCGGAGCATAACTCGAAAAGTATTAAAGGTAGAATCATGAAACTTCATAGGTGGATAGATCTCATTATGGAGAGGTGCAGTGCATAAGAACCGTAACTCTGCCGATCAAATTTTTTGAGTTATTGCCCTTTGTTGATTTTATAACTTGATTCTTGTCCGGAGCATAACTCAAAAAGTATGTAAGGTACAATCATGAAACTTTACAGATGGATAGATCTCATTATGGAGAGGTGCAGTGCACAAGAACCGTAACTCTGCTGATCAAATTTTTTGAGTTATTGCCCTTTGTTGATTTTCAATCTTGATTCTTGTCCAGGGCATATCTCAAAAACTATGTTAGGTAGAATCATGAAACTTTACAGGTGATTAGTTTTCATTATGGAGAGGTGCAGTGCACAAGAACCGTAACTCTGACAATCATATTTTTGGAGTTATTGCCCTTTGTTGATTTTCAAACTTGATTCTTGTCCGGAGCATAACTCAAAAAGTATGTAAGGTAGAATCATGAAACTTTACAGGTGGATAGATCTCATAATGGAGAGGTGCAGTGCACAAGAACCGTAACTCTGCCGATCAAATTTTTTGAGTTATTGCCCTTTGTTGATTTTATAAGTTGATTCTTGTCCGGAGCACAACTCAAAAAATATGTAAGGTAGAATCATGAAACTTTACAGGTGATTAGTTTTCATTATGGAGAGGTGCAGTGCACAAGAACCGTAACTCTGCCAATCAAATTCTTGGAGTTATTGCCCTTTGTTGATTTTACACTTAATTCTTAATCTTGCCTATATCTCATGTCCTTTTACACATACAGCCTTGATATCTCACACATAGATACCTCCCATCAACATTGTTCACATTTAACCATGACCTTGGACCTTGTGACCTTAACCTTGGAGTTTGACCTACTTTAGAAAAAAATAAACCCGGTATATATATCTCATGACCTTTTACAAATACAGCCTTGATATTTCACACATGGACACATCTTACCAAGACCTTTCACAATTGACCATGACCTTGGACTTTGTGACCTTGACCTTGGAGTTTGACCTACTTTTAAAAAACTTTAACCTGGTCGATATATCATGTCCTTTTACACATACAGCCTTGATATTTGACACATGGAAACCTCTGACCAAGACCTATCACATACGACTATGACCTTGGACCATGTGGCCTTGACCTTGAAGTTTGACCTACTTTGAAAAAAATTAAACTGGGCCTATATATCATGTGCTATTACACATACAGCCTTGATATTTCACACATGGACACATCCTACCAAGACCTTTCACATTTGACCATGACCTCGGACCTTGTGACCTTGACCTTTGACCTACTTAAAAAACCTTTAATCTGGCCGATATATCATGTCCTTTTACACATACAGCCTTGATATTTGACACATGGACACCTACGACCAAGACCTTTCACATTTGACCATGGCCTTGGACCTTGTGACCTTGACCTTGGTGTTTGACCTACTTTAATAATACATTAACCTGGCCTATATTTCATGTCATTTTACATATACAGTCTTGATATTTCAGACATGGTCACTTCCAACCAAGATATTTCAATTTTGACCATGACCTTGGACCTTGACCTTGGAGTTTGACCTACTTTTAAAAAACTTAAACTAGGCCTATATCTCATGTCCTGTTACCTATACAGTCTCAATATTTTACACATGGACACCTCCTACCAAGACCTTGCACATTTGACCATGACCTTGGCCTGTGTGACCTTGACCTTGGAGTTTGACCTACTTTTAGAAATCTTTAACCTAGCCTTTATCTTATGTCCTATTACACCTACAGTCTTGATATTTCACACATAGACACCTCCTACCAAGACCTTTCACAATTGACCATGACCTTGAATATTGCAACCGTGACCTTGGAGTTTGACCTACTTTTAAAAAGACTAAAACCAGGCATATATATCATGTCCTTTTACAACTACAGCCTTGATATTTCACACATGGACACCTCGAACCAAGACCTTTCACATTTGACCTTGACCTTGGCATTTGGCCTACTTTTAAAAACTTTAACCTGGCCTATGTTTCATTTTACTTTTACATATACAGCTTTGATATTTCACACATAGACACCTCCTACCAAGACCTTTCATATTTGACCATGACCTTGGACCTTGTTAACTTGACCTTGGACTTTGACCTACATCAAATGTAGGCCCTTGAGGGGGCATATATATTTTACAAACATCTCTTGTTGTTTATGAATTACATTATTTTAATCCGCAATCTGGGGATGGGCGTTTATTAGTATCACTCTTTTTTGCCAAAAGTGTGTTAGAAATATGCTGATTTTCTGCTGATATTTAGTGGATGGGTGTTTATTAGAAAGATTACGGTAACTTCATAAAACTTAAACACCTCATGTACTGTACTGATTAGAATTGCTCACTATAAGCAAAAGAGAAAAGAGGCTGATACTTTTGGAAGTGTTGCATGTTGGTCTTTATTCATTATAGCATTTTACATAAACTTATTTTGATTTTCTTATTTTCATCTTCTTATTTTGCACAGAACCAATTCTACACACAGAGGTTGGATAAAGAAGATTAGATTTGCACCTGGAAGAGGCAACTTTAAGTTTCTGATATTATATAATGATGGAATAGATTTGTGGGACATTAATGAGGGAAAGGTAGGAGTTGTGCTGTTGTATGGCATGTGTTCCTTCACTTGTTAATAAAGATTGTTTTCATTGTGGAAATTTTGATATTGAAAATCATGTAAAATTGTGCCAATGCAATGAATGACTAATTGCAACAATTTTCATCTGTTGGACTTTACAATTAAACCATTGCCATAAGAATTCATCAAAAGTACCTATTGAAATCTCATCAAAATTTGAAAACTTTTCCATGTTAACTACTTAGAAATATCTAATTACAAAAACAATATGTCATCTTTCCAAGTGAAGCTATCTTTTTTTACCATAAATAAATCATTTCTTTGAGTTTTCACACCAAAGGGGGGGGGGGGGGGGGGGGGGGTCTCACCCTATCAGAAATTCCCATATGGATGTGCCCACACTCAAAGTTTAATGTGTATTGGTCAAATTAATTTTTTGACATTGTTGGTGTAGAATAGGGGCGGGGGCCAAGCTACCCAGGCCTGGGTAGCTTGACCCCCTCCTAAAATCTTTTTCCAGAGTCCCTCAAATTACAAAACAATGTCTGTAAATGTTACGCCTACTGTTAAATGAACAGAAAAACCAAAGTTTAATGAATTTTCTTATTGTAACATTTACAGACATTGTTTTGTATCTAGGGGGACTCTGGAAAAAGATTTTAGGTGTGGGCCAAGCTACCCAGGCCTGGGTAGCTTGGCCCCCGCCCCTTTTCTACGCCAAAAAAGGCGAAAAATTAATTTGACCAAAACACATTAAACTTAGTTTTTCTTTTCATTTAACAGTAGGCGTAACATTAACAGACATTGTTTTGTATTTTGGGGGACTCTGGAAAAAGATTTTAGGTGGGGGCCAAGCTACCCAGGCCTGGGTAGCTTGGCCCCGCCCCTATTCTACGCCATAAAAGGCGAAAAATTAATTTGACCAAAACACATTAAACTTTGGTTTTTCTTTTCATTTAACAGTAGGTGTAACAATTACAGACATTGTTTTGTAATTTGGGAGACTCTGGAAAAAGATTTTAGGTGGGGGCCAAGCTACCCAGGCCTGAATAGCTTGGCCCCCGCCCCTATTCTACCCCAAAAAAGGTGAAAAATTAATTTGACCAAAACACATTAAACTTTGGTTTTTCTTTTCATTAGATAGTAGGGATTAGATAGTAGGGGTAACATTTACAGACATTGTTTTGTATTTAGGGGGACTCTGGAAAAAGATTTTAGGTGGGGGTCAAGCTACTCAGGCCTGGGTAGCTTGGCACCCGCCCCTATTCTACGCCATAAAAGGCGAAAAATTAATTTGTCCAAAACACATTAAACTTTGGTTTTTCTTTCCATTAAACAGTAGGCGTAACATTAACAGACATTGTTTTGTATTTTGGAGGACTCTGGAAAAAGATTTTAGGTGGGGGTCAAGCTACCCAGGCCTGGGTAGCTTGGCCCCCGCCCCTATTCTACGCCAAAAAATGGCGAAAAATTAATTTGTCCAAAACACATTAAACCTTGGATTTTCTTTTCATTAAACAGTAGGCGTAACATTAACAGACATTGTTTTGTATCTAGGGGGACTCTGGAAAAAGATTTTAGGTAGGGGCCAAGCTACCCAGGCCTGGGTAGCTTGGCACCCGCCCCTTTTCTACGCCATAAAAGGCGAAAAATTAATTTGACCAAAACACATTAAACCTTGGATTTTCTTTTCATTAAACAGTAGGCGTAACATTAACAGACATTGTTTTGTATTTTGGGGGACTCTGGAAAAAGATTTTAGGTAGGGGCCAAGCTACCCAGGCCTGGGTAGCTTGGCCCCCGCCCCTATTCTACGCCATAAAAGGCAAAAAATTAATTTGACCAAAACACATTAAACTTTGGTTTTTCTTTTCATTTAACAGTAGACGTAACATTAACAGACATTGTTTTGTATTTTGGGGGACTCTGGAAAAATATTTTAGGTAGGGGCCAAGCTACCCAGGCCTGGGTAGCTTGGCCCCCGCCCCTATTCTAAGCCGAAAAAGGCGAAAAATTAATTTAACCAAAACACATTAAACATTGTTTTTTTCTTTTCATTTAACAGTAGGTGTAACATTTACTGACATTGTTTTGTAATTTGCAGGACTCTGGAAAAAGATTTTAGGTGGGGGCCAAGCTACCCAGGCCTGGGTAGCTTGGCCCCCGCCCCAATAGAGGTTTGTCAAAGAGTTATTTCCCTTGCGAAACTCTTCACAAAGAAAATTAAAAATGTACTTCTGGTGTTCCTGTGGGGGCACTATTTACTTCTGGTAAATTATCGCTCTATTTTGTTTGTAGAATACACGTTTAAAAACTAAGTTTATTTACACATTTAAGCATGATTATAAATCGAATTGTGTGCGAGATGAATCACTTATACTCCAAGATGTCAAAATTGGTCAAAATTGAAAATAAATAGATGTTATTCATTATTTCTATCGGTTTCTTTTTTTATCCCAATTGTCATATTTTCATAATGACCACGAAGCCCGTTCACTTGTCTGCGCATACATTTTGGTGGGATGAATAGTTGGTATATGTCGACTCCTATATCTTCCGTGGTATTTTAAAATCTTGTTATTACAGCTTAAATCGAACTGCAGTTACGAGATTTTGCAATAACACCGGCGATTGGCATATTCAAACATATTACTTCTAACCATTCAGTCAACGACATTTCGTTATTGAGAAGACAGAACATTGTAACAACGTATTATCAAATCAACTTTTACGATAGTTTTGCCATTAAAGGCGATTTTTTTCAGAGAGATTTTACCCTTTCTCCAACGACTGAATTTAACCCTTTCCCAAACAAGACCTGGTTTTGAAGTCCCTAATATAAAAGGCTTTGAAAAAACATTGAAACAAAAGAATAAACTGCTGATGACCAGCAGTTTCTCCTTTCGTCTCAATATTTTCTTTGTCATATTTTACACAAATCATATCTTTAATAACATCCATTTTGTCATTTTTGGCAGTTATGGAAGTGGATCACCCGAAAATTTAGACGTTTGGGAATGGGTTAAAGCTGGCACAATTTTCAAAAAGAGTTACGGGCTATAAAATTGTTGATTTCTAAAGTAAAACATGTCAATACATATGTCAAACAGTCTCAATATTTGCTGTCTTGGAAATAATTAAACAAGTTAAAAAAAAGAAGAAATTACACTACAGGGTGTGGGGGCATTTGATCCCCCCGAAACGACTCTGGATCCGCCACTATAAACAAACCCCACTTTTATGCATAATATTTGCTAAGCCTGACTGTCCCTGACTCGTGAAAACATTGTGACAAAAGAATAAAACGATGATGGTAAGCATTTCCCCTTTGCTTCAGCGTTATAAACGATGGCTTGATCGATGATCGACCGGCCCCTGTTCTAACAAGCCTTCTTTTTCTTTCTTTTTTCTCAAGATTTAATATTCACATTGGCACGTTTCTTTGGAACATATCGGCGAGGAAAGGGTTTTGAAATAACAGGTTTTTTTTGTTGCTGTTGAAAAGCCGATAACGTTGATTGTGGTATACTGATAAGGCGATATTAAAGTACTGTACCGACGAGACTGTCAAACGCGTGATATACCAGTAGGCCTATCTGCAAAACCCTTTGCATCGACAATACTGATCCCATCAATATTGACAATCGAAATGTACTTTAACCTTTAATCAAGCTGTAAAAATGATAATTTTGGACACCAATCAAAGATATGTGACGAAATTGTCATTGAACGGGATTCGAAGGAAAAAATAGAACAACTGAAATTAATAGCAATTTACGGTAATGAGACAGATCATCGGTTTCATTATTTCAAAACCTAATAATGATCAATAATGCTTTACATCCCAGTCGCAGTGCAATTTGAGCATTAATGTTACTGATCAGGTTCCGTGTTTTTCGAATAAGAAGGGAAACGAATGTATGCATTTGGCCTTTATTTTGAATATTTAATAGTGTCTTAATAAAAGTCAGTTTTTTTTACTCCAGAATAGAAATCAACTTATGTTTCGATACCGTTTCGATGATCTGATATATTAGGCCTATAGCCTAATTCTGACATTTTAAAGCTCACGGATGAATAATGGAATTTGGCTCGAGAAAATGCGAAGAGTGGGTATTTTAATATTTCGAAATCCTACGGAATTCAGCATTTTCCATACGATATTTGCACTTAAGTAATAATTCAATTTTGAACAGGATCCAAATGGTGAACTGATTTGTATAAAAATATATTAACAGACCATTATAAATGTTCTTTTCCAAAATTTTAATCCAATACGGTGTCAATATAGATTTCTTTTGTGGAGTTTTCTTATTATTTCCGTATCTCCAAATCTTCTCCGGCCTTTGAATGACGGACATAATAAAACTTAATACATGTAGTTATAAATGAATAATGCTTACTTCGGAAGATATCTCAATCTCATTGGATGGACTGGGGATTTCGGAGAGTGATAATTCGTCCATTGACAGCCATAAGTGGCTATCAGCAGTTAAAACTTAACTGCTGATAGCCACTTCTGGCTGTCAAGGGACGAATTGTCGTCGATTTCTCTTTGCAATTCTAGAAACTATGGTTGAACTTTGTTCGGCGGCTTCTAGAGTTTTGGTATATTCCGACGATTTTTTGCTCGTTTTAGATTGTCTGATTGGTTTCTTCGTCAAAATACTTGGTATATTTCTATTTGGTACATAGTCAGGATTGTTTTTATCAGTTCTATCTGGCTTTCCCAAAATAAAGTGGCATCCACAAACTTTCACGTTATTTGTAAGTGTTTTTAAACTCAAGTTATGTCTACCCGACGCATGAATCCATCGCATTTTTAATGCCGATTTTTTTGGAAAAGTGAAGAATCTACAATTATTTGACAGTTTATTCCGTCTATGATCACACCCATACACGCAACAATGATCGTGTCCGCCCATTTTTTCGATTTAACGAATCACAATTGCAGATTAATCCGTCACGCTTATTATCCCATTATAGAATGGTTATCGACTAGCCCCCTCGAGGGAAACAGGTAAATGAATTACGGCTTGTGCGCATGCGCGTTAATTGCTTGACAAACCCCTATTCTACGCCATAAAAGGCGAAAAATTAATTTGACCAAAACACATTAAACTTTGGTTTTTCTTTCCATTAAACAGTAGGCGTAACATTTACAGACATTGTTTTGTATTTAGGGGGACTCTGGAAAAAGATTTTAGGTGGGGGCCAAGCTACCCAGGGTGGGGGCCAAGCTACCCGCGGGTAGCTTAGCCCCCGGGGGCCAAGCTGCCCAGGGGGGCCAAGATAAACTGTTACTTTAAGGTGCCGTGTATAGGCCTATACGCATTCTTTGAGTAAAACGAATATATGCAAATGAGACCCCCCCTTTTATATAATAATTATTTTTCACACAGCCTGAGTTATTGAGTTCCCTGAAGAGCCCTAAAGAGATCAGTAAAGTTCTGGATGCTGAGTGGTCAGGATCGGATAGGCCTGTAGTGGCCACACAAGATGGATGTGTCCATATGTTTGATCTGAGTCTGAAACGGTCAGGATGTGGGATAGAAGACAGAGAGTTACATGGTATGTCTGTGTCTGAACTTATTGGCTTTTCCATCATTGTTATGAAACCATTTTGGTTTGAACTATGATACTTCTGTCAATTCAAAGTAAAGTAAAAAAAAATGTTCCACAGGTGAATTTAAGCTTTTATAAACAAGGCCTGATTTTGACAGCCCTTATTTAGAGTGTTATAAAGACAATGTATATTAGGATTGAGCTTTGACTGTTACCAGGTTAATACTTATTATTTAAAAATATTATTTTGGAATTTGCTTTTTAATATCTTAATCAAATCAAGGATCGAATTTGAAAAGAATGTCAATTACGGTCAAACATCAAGATTCTTTACAACAATGTCTAAGCAAAAAGAGACGACTGGTAAAAAGTCATTGAAATTTGGTGGCATTATACTGTTTTAATTCTCTGTCTTTCTTCTCTAGAGATGTTTACGCCATATTTGATGCCCTCTAAAGCCTCATTACTAATGAAGTATATACTCCAACATCAGAAGTGGGCAGATAACTACAGCCTCAAACTGACCGGGATGAGAGAAGAAGATAAAGATGTAGAGAATCTGATCAATAAAAACATGGATCTCATAGATAAGTAAGGAAAAATGTTAACTCTTTCCCAAACAAGACCTGGTTTTGATGTCTCTAAGAAAATGACTAGGGAAAACATTGAGACAAAAAGGAGAAATTGCTGATAATCAGCAATTTCTCCTTTTGCCTCAATATTTTCTGTGCTATATCGTATACAAATCTGGTCTTTTTAGCTCACCTGAGCACAAAGTACTCAATGTGAGGTATTGTGATCGGTCGTTGTCCGTCGTCCGTCCGGTCGTCCGTCCACAATTTCTTTAAAGATCTTCTCCTCCCAAACCAGTGGGCCAATCTTTTTGAAACTTGGCAGGAATGATCCTTGGGTGAAGGGCTTTCACAGTTGTTAAAAGAATTTGATTCCATCAAAGACTCTAGCTACCGCGGCATGAGAAAAGGGGAAAATAGCCAAATCTTTTAAAAATCTTCTTCTGCCTAACCAGTTGACCAATATTCTTGAAACTTCACATGAAAGATCCTTGGGTGAAGGGCTTTCAAAGTTGTTCAAAGAATTTAATTCCATCAAAGACTCTGGCTGCCGCGGCATGAGAAAAGGGGAAAATAGCCAAATCTTCTAAAGATCTTCTTCTGCCTAACCAGTTGGCCAATATTCTTGAAACTTCACATGAAAGATCCTTGGGTGAAGGGCTTTCAAAGTTATTAAAAGAATTTAATTCCATCAAAGACTCTGGCTGCCGCGGCATGAAAAAAGGGGAAAATAGCCAAATCTTCTAAAAATCTTCTTCTGCCTAATCAGTTGGCCAATATTCTTGAAACTTCACATGAATGATCCTTAGGTGAAGGGCTTTCAAAGTTGTTAAAAGAATTTGATTCCATCATATACTCTGTCTGCCGTGGCATGAGAAAAGGGGAAAATAGCCAAATCTTTTAAAAATCTTCTCCTGCCTAACCAGTTGGCCAATATTCTGGAAACTTCACATGAATGATCCTTGGGTGAAGGGCTTTCAAATTTGTTAGAAGAATTTTGTTAATATTTAAACCATTGCCTATTAGTACAGCAGTATCAGAAAAAGGGCAAAAGAGCAAATACTTTTAAAAAAGGCTGAATTTTTGTTACATTCATTTGAAAAACACATGAGAAAGGGCTTTATTGAAACATTTCTTATTTTGCTGCTATTCAGGTCTAAGTGTTTAATTTCAGCAAATTTCAGGTGAGCGACCTAGGGCCATCATGGCCCTCTTGTTTAACATCCAATTTGTTGTCTATAGCAGCTGTCAAATAGAAACACTCTAGAATTCTGATGTTTGGGAAAGGGTTAAGTAATTTAATCTTTAACAAATGGAAAACCTTGACATTGTTACAATGTGAAAGCTTGTGCAGATAACAAAATTAATCCATTCTTGATGACAAAAGTATAAACTTGTTCAAATTAAGAGGAGTATTAAGGTAGTCTACCCCTAATGAGATTCGTGCGATGTCGGAATTATGAAAATATTGGGGGGTAGGACTTTCCACTGCCGATTGTTTACGACCCCACCCAAATGAGTTCGGATACATCATGACGACGCCCGAAAAAGTCTGATGTTTTATGAATCTCAAAATGGGCACATTATGGGTATTCTACTTAAAACGGCAAGTGTGAAAGTGTAAATGGGAAAATTGTGACTGTGGGACAGGAGTATTTGTAGAAATGAAGCGGTTTATCAGGGCAACAGATAAGAGTGGGTGTAGACATTTTGTTACTTTAAATCTAAACCCTATGTTGTGGCTACTCATTTGTATCGTCTAGACAACAACGATGCAACATGTGGTTTGATAAACAATAACTAAAATATTACATTTTGAAAAGCTCATCTCTTATCTCTGTCCTTGGTGTTTGTTAAAATTATGATGTAGAGGTCTTAATCTTTATTACAGAAGTCACAAAAATGTTTATACTGCAGTGAATAATCTAGAATTTGAAACCATGAGTCCTGGGGGCGCATAGCTTTGAAAACAATGCGTCCAATTCAAAATGTATAAGTCCCACCTTTTCATTTACATAAATTGAATTGTAGACCGACGCCAATTGATATTTATGTAGGCCTATGCCATTGCCGTTGTTGGGAAAATGAATAAACGCTTTGATGTTATTGTTATACTTTGTTAGCTCCACTGGCCGAGCGGGGCTTATGTCATGGCCCTGTGACCGTCGTGCGTCCGTGCGTGCGTCCGTGCGTCCATCCGTCCGTGCGTGCGTCAACTTTTTCTTTAAACATCTTCTTCTCCAAAACTAATGGACCAATTTCAACCAAACTTCACAGGAATCTTCCTTGCATGAACCTTTTTTAAATTCCTTCAAAAAATTAAATTCCGTGTAGAACTTGAATTTTAATGAAATTAATTAAATTAAGTTTTCGAAAAATCTTTTAAAAATCTTCTTCTCCAAAACTACTGGACCAATTTCAACCAAACTTCACAGGAATCTTTCTTGCATGAACCTTTTCCAAATTCCTCCAAAAAATTAAATTCCGTGTAGAACTTGAATTTTTATTAAATAAATTGATTTAAATTTTCGAAAAATCTTTAAAAAATTTTCTTCTCCAAAACTACTGGACCAATTTCAACCAAACTTCACAGAAATCTTCCTTGCATGAATCTCTACCAAATTCCTTCAAAAGAATAAAATCCGTGCACAACTTGAATTTTAATTAATTTAATTGATTTAAATTTTCGAAAAATCTTTAAAATTCTTCTTCTCTAAAACTACTGGACCAATTTCAACCAAACTTCACAGAAATCTTCCTTGTATGAATCTCTACCAAATTCCTTCAAAAATATAAATTCTGTGTATAACTTAAATTTTATTTTATTTAATTAAATTAAAGTTTCGAAAAATCTTTAAAGATTCTTCTTCTCCAAAACTATTGGACCTATTTCAACTTTACAGAAATGATCCTTGCATGAATCTCTTCTTAATTCCTTCAAAAAAATAAATTCTGTGTAGAACTTTAATTTTGATTAATTAAATTAAATTAAATTTTCGAAAAATCTTCTTTTCCAAAACTACTGGACCAATTTTAACTGAACTTCACACGAATATTCCTTGCATGAATCTCCTCTAAATTCATGAAAAAAATCTGTGTAGAACTTAAATTTTGATTCATTTAATTAAATTAAATTTTCGAAAAATTGTTAAACAATCTCCTTCTCCAAAACTGCAGGACCAATTTCTACCAAACGTCACATGAATCACTTGGCCACTGTGGGCTAGGCTTTATTTTCGCTATATGAAACAAAGTGTAATTTTAAGAATTTTAATTTTAAAAACATTTCCGCTCCTTAATCATTTATTGGATTTCATTCTGGCGTAGCATGAATCTTCTTTGGATAGACCTCTATTGTATTCCTTGAAGAATTTCGTAGTCTAATTGTCTAACAGCCAGTGGAGCGATACAGGGCCATCTTGGCCCTCTTGTTTTCATTGTGGTTTTCTTGGACTCTGTTTGAACACTGACTAGACAACAACACAGTGTAGAGGTTCACTTTATTTTCTTGATTTTGACAGTAGAGTGCTTGTCTATAAAAAAGAGATTGTGTAGAGAATTAAGAACCCGGCCTTAACATAGGAAAATTTTGCATGACATTTGTTCAAATTTGAAAAAGTTTTAAAACAAAATAAAGGTTGAAAACCAAACACCAAAAAGTCGCAAAAACAGTTTGGTCGGTCTGCCATACAAGTTTAGATGTCTCTCACAAAGTCCCGGAGTCAGGGTAAGGTAAATAGACAGGATTTGTATTGGATTGACAACAAGATGATGTCCCTTGTGTAGTTTCACTTTCAACATTAATTTCGTTTTGGACTTGTTCTGAAGTCGCCATTGTCAGTGACATAATTGGCAACATTAGGCCGGGCAAGGAGGTTGAAGAGAAAACTCCTTGTGCTTGGGGAGGTAGTCATGGGGCTATTCCAGCCCCTTTCTCCATCGGTTTCAATCTGTTTACCAATTTCAGACTGAATTCTCAATCGCTGATGAGAGAACATGGTTTCACTTCACATATGAATAAACTTTCTCAAATTAGTTGGCCCTTGACAGAATGCTTTGTAATAAATCTGTTTTTCTCGTGAACAGTAACTTGTTTTTGTCGTTTTTGTTAAGGTTTAACGGTTTGCTCAGTTAACAAATACGTACGTAAAACAAGGATGAGAATAATGTTCTTTCAAATGTTATGGTCTGCCTTATGTTCGATTAAAATGATTAAAGCACTAATCAAACAGACCACCAATCAAGTTATCGTGACCGCGTTATTTTCCGAGACTTGTCTTCTACTTTCACTTTGGCATGACTGTTGTATTTCGATTGAGAATTTTTGTAACAAGAGACTGATGTCAAAGAAAAAGGCCCTTCTTGAATTATGCATCCAATAGGATGCGCTTCATTCAAAATTATGCGTCCCCAGCCAATTTTATGCGTACAGGACGCAGGACGCAGAGGTAGATTAATCACTGTACTGTCCTTTTTCCTCATTATATTTTTAGCGATAATTTACCTCTTTGTATGCATGTAAATGTAGCAATATTTTTTCTGTTGTCTGCAAAACATTTTTATTTTCAACTTTTGACTCTCATCTATGTTTTCTTGCTACCTCAGGGATCTGACAGACTATCTGCCACACTGTAAGTTTGGTACTGCACAGAGATGTCTGCTGGCTGCAAGGTAATTTGTGCACTACATTTATAACACTTTTAGTCATAGTAAAGGATGTACTTAGATGAAAAGCTTAATTATACTACTAAAGTATAATGGTATTTCAAGACCGATTGAATTTCGTAGCTGTTGCAAACAAGAAATATTGCTGAGTATGTCAGTAGAGAATAAAAACTGTTGTGACTGTCATGGAAGGAAAACATATGAGCCAGGATCTGGAAAAAAGTCCTTTAAGGCTTTTGAGCCCAACATGGTTCTAGATCAGCCTGCATATACACGCAGTCTGATCTAGAACCATGTTGTTCTCTACTAGATTTTCTTTGACTTGTAGCAATAATATGAGTGTTTCATGGGTCCTGATCAGTCTGTAAGTTGGCATAGGTTAACCTTGAAACATGAAAGCCTGAAATGTTATAAGGGACGTTTTTCCAGATACACTCTCAATTATTTAGTTGGATCAATCAGTGTATGATCAGCTATATGATGTTGGTCTACTTTATATTTTGATTACAACTTTTCAGATTATTTGGAGATGAATCTGAGGTGAACTTTTGGACTGTTGCCCTGCATTATATGAGGGCGGGTAGAATGCAGGGAATCAGTAAGGTAAATGTCTTTTCTCAAGTATTGACACCTTCTGATGCAGCTAAGTTTTGAAGCTTGGATAATGATTGGCAGCCTTTTCCTCAATTGTTTAGGCCCCATCTAAGGAAATTTTCATTCTTACTGTCAAGTTCACTCCTATGAACCTTTGGCATGTTGTCTTGCATTATATGAGTCTGGACAAACACAGGGAATCAATAAAATAGTGCCACTGTTAACTACCAAATAATGAACATTTTGTTTTTAACAATGTTACAACCAGCCATGCAATAGATGCATGGCTTCAAACTGCTGTAATGTGGCATTTTTTGTTCGAATCTTGCAGGTGAGAAACACTTGAAATCAGCACATAAAAATTGTAATTGAGCCAGAATCTGGAAAAACGTCCCTTATAGCATTTGAGAACAACATTGTTCCAGATCAGCCTGTGTATACACGCAGTCTGACCAGGAACCATGTTGTTCTCCAACAGGTTACTCATGGTCTGTAGCAACCATTTGAGAATGACATAGCTGCTGGCTAGACTGCATCTAGGCACGGCCTGATCTTGAAACCTGGCTGTCTCAAATGCTGTAGGTTATGTTTTTCCAGATCCCGGCTCAATTGTTTGACAAGTATTAATGTGTCGTAATGTCATAACCAGACATAAATGGTTTTGTACATGGTCTTCCACTTTGCAGAGTTCTAGCTGTGTGTTTACTAGACAACCATCAGGAGATTTGTTTATACCCAAAACACCGAGTCATAAAGAAGCCCATGATCTTGTGAATCTCAGTCCGGACACAGATCACGATCAGACAGGCGTGAAGAAAACAGCTGATCTACCACTAGAAACATGCTATGATTTCCTTTGTGACAACATTAGTTTCAAGGTAGGTTAGTTTGTATCTGAAATTAGTAGGATAGTTGTGATTGTTAGTTGTTTCTGTGACAGAAAAATATGAAAAAGAATCATTCTGTACTGGTTATCAATATACTCTTTTTGATAAATCTTTTATTTATCAGTTTTATATTAGCAAAATAATTCAAAATCACACTGTGGTGACAAATTTGAACACATGAAAGTTTTTGAGCTGATTCACCTGAATGGGGTACTCTTTTAGCCATGGAGAGCACTGGAGAAAAAGCCTGTTCTCATCATTTCACAGACTGAAATAAAATGATTGAATGATTCCAGAAATACCAGTTAGACAGAGTATCTCTACATGACTGTTAAAGAGCAACATATGAACACACCAAGAAATATGCCGAGAATTTAAGGCCACATGGAAAATTATCTTAACTTCATGTTCATTGCAGAGCAGTCAGCATAGGCAGTGATCAGGCTGCACATGTGTACAGGCTGATCTTTGTCTATTTTGCCTGCAAAATACAAAGTATTGTTAGTATTATATAACAGACTGATATGAAATGTTTTAATATTTTCAGAAATACCAGTTGGACAGAGTGTCTCTACATGACTGTAAGAGAGCTACATATGAACACACCAAGAAATGTGCGGAGAATTACATCATGTTAGGACAGACAGACAGAGCTGTACAGTTGTTATTAGAAACAGATCCTGATAATGAAAATTACTACACAGACTGTCTCAGGTAAGATGCCACAGACACACACACACAGACAGGCAGACAGATAGATAGATAGACAGACAGGCAAACAGACAGACAGGCAGACAGACACACACAGACAGACAGAGCTGTACAGTTACTGCTGGAAACCGATCCTGATAATGAGAATTATTACACAGATTGTCTCAGGTAAGATGCCACATAGACAGGCAGACTGACAGACAGACAGATGGACACACAGACTTTCTCAGATAAATCAAGCATTTCCCATACAATATCTGATTTTGATGTCACTAGTCAATGAACTAGCTTTTTCTTCTTCCCTCTCGATAACTTCCTTTCTGTAATGTAAGTGAAAATTGTAATGATTTATAAACATTCATAATCAGGAGAGTATAAAAGGTGTAAATTTCAAATGAAACACTATCTGGCCATTGGAAATTTCTACAACAATGCCATACAGAGCAGTCGACATTTACAATTCCATCTCTATATACTTTCCACAGATCCTGCCTGGTTGCCAGCATCAGATCATCAGGAGCCTCACAGAGCACCATCAAACTGGTGGCTACCAACCTTATAGCTAGTGGTAAACTACTGGGTAAGTTTGTTTACTCTTTTTTCTGGTTGTCAAATTCTATCGTTCTGTGGCTATGACTAGTATGTTTCATGATAAGGTTTAATGTCTCTCTCAAGTGCTAAAGTTATGTGGATGAGAAGCCGTAATCAAGAGGATCAAGACTTTTAAAACAATATACTCACTGGTTAGAAATGGTTCCTTTGATTGAATTTGAAATATGATACGTTTCAGACTGGCATTTTAGTTAATAAGTTAAGTTTGTGACTTATCTGACTTACAATATTTTACAGAGGGTGTACAACTCCTGTGTTTGATAGATAAAGGTCTAGATGCCTGTAGATATTTGGAGACATATGGAGCGTGGGAACAAGCAGTTTGGCTAGCTAAGGTAATGTGACAGGTGCAGAACCACTGTATCAGTTGTTAAGATTTGTGACCCGTCACGCTAAAAGGGACCTTATCTGAATTCCATAAATCCAAATGTTAACAAACTTTTCAGACTCGGCACAGGTCAACCAGATCCCGTTTGCGAAAATGAACATGTAGTAAGATAGGGAAAACATTTAGGATTTAGAAAATTACATAAAACTGAAAAGTGTCGGCCCTAGTCTGGCTGCGCGGACTGCGCAGACAGGCTAGGGTCGATATTTTTCACACACCCGATAAGGTCCCTTTAAGCGTGACGGGTCACATTTATTTTTCACAAACACATCTTGTTATGACTGATATTAAGGGTATTGGACCTCACTATCAAATCTCATTAGAACTACAATATGTAAGCTTTTTTCAGCCAGGGGTGATGCTTATGCTTTAGGCTACTACCCAAGCTTAAAATGCTGACACATGATTGAGTTTGTTAAAGTTCAGAAATTATATGTGACCCGTCACGCTAAAAGGGACCTTATCCGAACTCCAAAAATTCAAATTTTTACGAACTTGTCAGAGTCAGCACATGTAGACCAGATCCCGTATGCGAAAAATGAACATATAGTTAGATAGGGAAAAGTTTCCGGATTTAGAAAATTACATAAAAGTGAAAAGTGTCGGGCCTAGTCTGGCTGCGCGGACTGCGCAGACAGGCTAGGGTCGATATTTTTCACACATCCGATAAGGTCCCTTTTAGCGTGACGGGTCACATATGTACATGTAGTCTGATTTTGTTTTCAGTGTAGCCTTGAGTATACAGAATGTTGTGAAGTGTTAAAGAGATGGGTGGAGCATTTAAACAGCACTCATGTTAATAGGAAGGTAGGATACTTTGTGATACATGTTGTGAAGTGTTAAAGAGATGGGTTGAACATTTAAACAGCACTCATGTTAATAGGAAGGTAGGATAGTCTGTGATACATGTTTAAAAATATGGCAGAGCTCCAGATAAGAGGGGTTAAAGACTTTATAACTTTTTTATTTCAAATCCAAACCCTATGCTGTGAGTACTCATTTGAATCGTCTCGATGAGACGATTCAAATGAGTACCCATAACGTAGGGTTTGATGAAGTTTTAGTGAAATATTTCATTTTGAAAAGTCATCGCCACCTCTTATCTGGAGCTCTGAATATGGAGATCTTTATACTTGAATTTTATGTCAGTCAATTGAGATGGCGCTGAAACATAAAGTTCCCGATTTTAAAATTCCTGTTTTGATGTCCCTAAAAGACAAAGCAATAATTAGTTTTCAGTGTGGTTATTAAGGAAAACATATATCAACTAATGAGAAAAAGAATATGTTGATAACTAGCCAAAGGTAGTTGTGTATTGGTACAAACTAAATCTCTTATGTACACTCACATCTTGTGAAATTTATTCCTCTTACATATATGGACCTACTTGGATGAGATATTTACAGAATGTTCCTAGACCCCTGACCTTGAGCATATTATCAGGGTTTTGCTGCGTCAAAGAGAGGGTTGTGTTAAAGAAATGTGGGGCTCCTTGTATCACAAGAACAGCAGGAAAACTAGTTTGTCACAAATCTTTTCAACTCTCCTCACACATATTTTCAGAGTACTGCAGTACTAGTGATGTTGTCACTGGGTTACTTTAACAAAGTAATAGAGATGTTGTATGGTATGAGGCAGTTTAACAGAGCTGTGTGCTTCATTGAGGCAGCCATGGAGTTTAAACTGCTGGAGAAAACACAGGATAATGGTATGCAAGTCTTTCTCTTTTAACCCTTTCCCAAACAAGAACTGGTTTTGACGTCCTAATAGAAAGGGTTTGGGAAAACACTGAAACAAAAGAAGAAAATGCTGATAACCAGCATTTTCTCCTTTTGCCTCAATATTTTCTATGCTATATTCTACACAAATTATATCTTTATCTTAGTTTGTCATTGTCTATTTTGTCGTCTGCAGCATCTTTCAAATTGGAGCACCCTTAGATTTTGTTGTTTGGGAAAGGGTTAAGTATATAATTATCACATTGAACAAAACATCATAAGTCCTTGCATGTAGAAGGCAACTTTATCATATTACTCATAGGATCATTGAACATTATTGCTTATTTAGAAAATTGTATGACGCTCACTCTAAACCTCATAGAGCGGGTAACGAGTAAACTTGGAATCTGTCCTTAGTAATTGATAAATGGGAACCAATTTAATTCGTAATTGTCAGTGCACCTAAATAATCGTTAACTATGGCGTTATTGAAGCACCCCCTATAATTTACCATCTACGTCATCATTAACATTGAAACTTTTGTGATAGGGCTTTTATACTTCACGTTATTTTTCTTGTTTTTTTATCCCATAGAAACGCAAGTCACTAGTCAAGTACACCATATCGCTGCTTTTCTGCCAAAACCAAGTATCTGCTGCTTAAAACAAGCTGCAGATACGAGGTTTTCGTAGAAAAGCGACAATATAAAGTTTACCTTCTTTTAGAAAAATATTTTTGTAACAAAGTCCTTTGTGTTTCACAATCTTATCATGTTTTTTTCTTCATTGTTTTACAGAGGCTCTGCTAGAGGCAGTATATCTAGAATATGCAAGACAACTCTCTAATCTGGGACATAAACAGTCGGCCATGTATTATTGTAAACAAGCGGGAGAGAAAGGCAATCAACTGCTGAAGGAAGTGGAAATACTATTTCCCTAGTGAATGTTGTTAAAAAGTGGCCATATTTTAACTCATTCCACACAGTGACGCTTTTTTGAAACCCCTGAAGAAAAAGATATGGGAAAATTGTTGTTACAAGCAATATAACCATTATCCACAATGTTTCGAACCAAAAATGCATAGATATTTAATTTTTTATCAACTTGAAATTGTTGTCTGAAACACCTATCATATTAGAATATACAAAAACTTTGCCATCTGGTAATGTATTAATGCATAACTGGAGAAAAACTTGCTTGTGATAACAAGTAAAACATTGAATGAAAAGAAGAACATTTTTCTTTTAAGGTTTCAAATGAGTTCCCTATAAGGGTCCTTGGGATTTGTTCGGAAAAGTATATATCGTTGGCGTAATCTGACCATAAGTGAAATTCATGCAAGACATAAGCAATTGGTCATGTAAACCTATATTTGTTTACTAGCAGGGGAAAAAGGCAATCAACTATTGAAAGAAATGGAAATACTTTCCCATCGTGCCCTCTTTGCAACAGGCTGATATCTGTGATTGCATTTAACCTGTATTCTACCTTTTGTTTGCAGTATATTTCTCATTCAAAATATTTGTGCAATAGAAGTCGTTTTAATGTAACTGTATGCTTCTTGAATTATTTTGTTTTTGTTCCTTAAATGTTTTGTGTTACATTCCATTTAACATGCTTAAGATTATTAACTCAATTATATTTGTTAATTAATCATGTGTTTTAAACATGCTTCAAGATAATCCAATTATCGTTGGTATGAAATTAAAAAAACAACATTGAACCCTTTCCTAAATGGATTGTAGACTGCTCAGATTTGAGAGCAATTGCAGACAACTATTAATTATGTTTGATGGGCGTTAGTATCGAATATATCACAGAAAGTATTGAGGCAAAAGGGGAAATGCTGATTATCATTTACTCCTTTTGTCTAAATGTTTTCCTAGATCTACTCTAATCGGAATTCCAAAACTAGATCTCATTTGGGAAAGAGTTAAATCCTTCCTGGTTATAAGGATTTTTCATGATTTGCTTTGTTATTGACTTAAATGTTTCTTTTTGTGTTATTAATCTACAAAAAAATATTAGTGAATGCAAAGCAATTGTCTCTTGTGGTCGCTATTTCTGATATTTCGTCTGTCCAGACTAAGAGACATATTTTTGGACTGGTCCAAATTCAAAGAAGTTTACAGATTACATGTAGTTGGATTGATGCCTCCTAGTAGGATAATAGGCATCTTAGCTAGTAAAGGTTGAAGCATTCAAGATAGGCACGACATTACTTCGCGAATTTCACCATTTAATCCGTTACCACACAATGGCACCTTTGGACTCCCTTAAAATAAATTGCTTGGGAAAACATTGTGGAAAATGAAGAAATTGCTTGTGACAAGCTATTTCTTCATTTTCCATCCCAAAATGGAAAGATTTTTAAATTTTCATCAACTTGAAATTGTTGTCTGCAACACCTTTCAAATTGGAACAGTCCAAAATGTTGCCGTCTGGTAACGGATTAACCCATTACCACACAATGACTCTTTTTCACTCCCCACGAAATAATGGCCATGGAAAGCATTGTGGAAAATGAAGAAATTGCTTGTGACAAGCAATTTCTTCATTTCCCACAATGTTTTCCATCCAAAAAGACTCAAAAATCTAAAATTCCATTCACTTAAAATTGTCGTCTGCAGGATCTTTCACTTTGGACCGCCCTAACATTTTGCCGTCTGGTAACGGATTAAAGATGGGTAATGAGTTACAGACAGAGTACCGGTATCTGTGTGATTGAAAAATGCGAAACTAACATTGGAATGTGATTATGTAATCTTGAAAAAGAATGAGGCTCAACGAGCACGTGCAAAATATTTATTGTAATAACATATTTTACATGAATTTTCAAATATTTTGATTTAAAACTTGACTAGTAAACGAAGCAAGAATCAATGGAGCCGGAAATGTTTGCCTCTACAATAGTAAACTACGATTATGGGACTTGTATAAAGGTGTTCTTCATACTTGGATTTCTGCATGAGAGCAATTTTAAAGTGCATGTTCTACAACGGACACACGACTAAATAAATGGACTAGTAAATTTTCTCGTCAGTCAAATAGTCCATAAAACTATCAAATGTTGGTATCTCCAGTTCGTGGTAAGATTGACTGGTCTTTAGTTCACTTTCCACAATTTTCATGTGTATGGAAGCTTCAACATCATAGTGAACACAATCATGAGGTGTCTTGTCAAACTGGGTACATGTATTTAGTGAACACGACTGGCTGTCTACCGGTTCCAGTTTTACTGGATTTCCTGATACATTGTTTCTGTTGCTGTGTGTTGCAGTTTCATTGTGGTATCCATTCATATTTACTCTCTCATTTGGCAGATTACCGTTTGGTCTGTGGTTCGGAGTTCGTTGCGAATTTAATACCATAGAAAACTTGATGTTTGCTCGTGATTGATAATGTTGCGATGGCTTTGAATCGGATTGACTGATATTCTCCACGCGGTGTCCAAGCCCATAAGTTGTAGGGTTATCGCCGTTACTGAAATTAAAACCTGTACTCCCTTCTGTTTGAAACGGTACATGAGAGACTATCAATGAATTGCGGTCCTCTGGGACTACATTATCAAAGTATACTCCATTATTAGTGTTTGTATATGTATCCATGTTTGACATATATTTTCTCGGCGAGGGCGGAGGCGATGGTGGATAGTTGTAAAGTTCTGATGGATAGAATGGAGTTTGTTGAGACGTCATCTGGTGTAGTAAGTATTTTCGTCCTGTGCAATGTTGGTCCAGTGTTCCACCATCAACACAGTTACTCTGTTGAGGTTGGAACACCGGACCAATATTGTACAAATACAAAGACTGTCTATATAAATCAGTGTTGGTATCTTGAAACACGGTATCCCTGAAGTAGCCTCCGTGTTGATCATTACACAATATTTGTTGGTTATACTGCACGTGTATATCCTGACCTGAATGACGCTGTAGCCCACGATATGGCTGCTGTGATCTCTTAAACTGGGCATACTGAAGCTGTTTCTCCTTCAGACAGATTTTATGTGCCACGTGACTTGATGGGACCACCGGAGAGTGTCTGTCTGTGTTGGCATGCCAGGTCGATGGACACAGTACCGGCACAAACGTCATTGGGTTCATTATCACGGACACTTCTTCATTGCGGTCATCGCAGTAATCTGGGTCATTATTCAATGTGTCAGGTTTACACTTGTTTAACGAAAAAGTGAGCCCTTGTGTTCCGCCATGTTGTGAGCAGCAGAGCGGATGTGACGTTTTAAATCTCTTATGTGTCGTGATCCGAAAATCCTCTGTCTCAGTCACGTGATTTCCATGGCAACCGCCGAATTTTGAGAGGTTCATTAGGTCATGGATGCCGTGTTTACGCCGTAGAAACATCTCTTGTTGTAAAAATGCACTGTTTTCATCGCTGAAGAGAGAATCAGAAAATAGCCTATATACATTCAAGGACAATTGTTAGATACATGTAGGCCATAAATGTACATGTATGTTGAAACAATTAATTAAACTTGCACGTCCCTAAATCTAGAAACAAGCCTGGTTGTAGCATCGCTTGTGGCTACTGAATATTTCTACTTAGACATTATTTTAAAGGAAAAGGTAATGCGAACAACCGAGTCTTTTGACTTCCTACTTTAATCGAATCCTTTGCAAATTATAACTTACCGTATAGGACAGTGGGTGAAAACCACAGAAAACTTTTTCGAATTTTTCGATATGACCTTCCCCTTACTATGTAGCCAGATCCAATTGTTGTCTTTATGCTTCATTCGTACGAAGAAAGACTGGACATCGCTCACCTCGGTCACTGAAAACAAGATTTTGTCGTGGAATAAATCTGGAATCACATTTTTCTATGACGCCGAAACATTTTTAGGATCATAGTCAGATATATACTATAAACAAAAAGTTTAGCAAGTTTTATTTTCTTTATTATTTTCTTTAAGAATGCAATTCCTTCAGACACATTACAAGTACACATCAATACAATCAAATGTTTGGTAACAAAAACGCCACAACTAGTGAAGAAGTTCATTCAATAAAACGGCAAAACTGATGTTAGAACATTGTTGGGGTCCTGACCTAAAAGTCACAAGAATGTCAGTATCTTGTGTGTCCCCCAAGAGCTCTGATAACAGCAACACACCTCCTTCTCATGCTTCGAATTAGATCCCTTACAGTCTGTATAGGTATCCGCTGCCATTCCTGGTACAAGGCCTGTTCCAGTTTACGTACGTTTGTGACGTCATGACGCCCACGGACTCGTTTTCCTAAAACGTCCCACAAATGTTCAATTGGTGCAATATCAGGGGATTTAGCAGGCCATTCTAGTAAGTTTATGCTGTTACGTTGTAAAACATCTCTGGATTGTCTTGCTACGTGTGGTCGGGCGTTATCCTGTTTTAAAAATGTTTGCGTCGCCTCCCTGAATAAACGGTACAACAACAGGTACTAACACTTCGTCACAGTATCTTGCTGCTGTCAAGGTCCCAGGAATAGTTATAAGGCGAGTCTTGCCTCGATAACAGATACCGCCCCAAACCATAACGCTTCCACCTCCGTATCGGTCGTGTGTTCTGACGTTAGCTCGATCATAACGCTCACCTAATCGGCGCCATACACGAACTCTGCCATCAGAGAATGAAACGTTAAACCTCGACTCGTCGCTGAAAAGAACTTGGTTCCATAGTTGTTGTGTCCAGCGTCTGTGTATTCGAGCCCATCGGAGACGTGTTTCACGATGACGGTGCGTTAACCGCAACCCAACAAAAGAACGACGTGCACGTAATCTAGCGCTACGAAGTCTATTCCGTACAGTATTTGCGGAAGAAATCCTAAGGCCCGTTGCAGTCTGGAGACGAGCAGCTATAATACTGCCAGACATGAAGCGGTTTCGTCGTGACGTCGTGATGATGTAATGATCATCCCTTGGTGTCATTATTCGGGGTCTACCAGATCGCTGTTCCAGTCTGTTGAAATCTAGCCCTCAGACGAATAATTGTAGAATAATTGTAGATTCATGTACGTTTAATCGTCTTGCAACCTCTCTAGCCTTCATGCCTGCATCCAACAAACCAAGAGCATATTGACGTCCTGGACGGCGTCCCATGATATTCTTTGAGAATTATTGAAGCGGTTTTCGTTATTCCATCACACATGCAAAGCTATGAAACGTGTTTGTTTAATTTACTCGGTCTCGAAGTGGTGCTGCACGTGCTATACGCACAAAACGCTTGATTGAATAACGTGGCGTAATAAAAGCACACATGTGCGAATTAAGCGATACGCGCAATCTCGGTCGTTTGGGTAACTTTGTGATGTATGAAAATCTTATGTGTGTTGAAGTTATTTTTCCTATTTCATAGTTTGAAAAACTTGCTAAACTTATTGTTTTCAGTATACTATACATGTATTCTTTGTGCATTTTGCATACCGGTACCTGTTCATACTTCCAAAGATATCTTTAACGTTCCTACTCTCATGGCCATTAGGCTATTTAGTTCTTTTTCATTTTGGCAGATGATAAAGAATTATATATATATATCTTGTCGTAAAGCCTACAGATATAACTCTGCAGCTTTCTGGACATAACCCACGTTAGAAAAAACTGTAAAGCGGACGATTTGTCTCAGAGACTTTCTGCATAAATCACCAATTAGAAATTCTAACAAGCCTCAAAAAATTAAGGTGTGTTACACACGTGTATCATGACAACTTACTAGATTTATGTACTGTAACCAAGGTATGTAGATCTTCTACATGGACAAGTTGATACATAGACACACCACATAACTCTGTCTCATCGTAACCTAGAATATCCATTATTCTGAAAATGGAAAAATCATACGGTTTCTTTTCATTGAGTGGGTATCAGATGTTCACTTTCAGAAATGTTAGCAAACATGTCATACTCATCCTATTCCCGTGAAGAAGATCTAGATCTAGTGCAAAATTATAGTTCTTATTTCATTCGCTTGCAGCAAACTTAAAATAATACTTTTAATCTTTGCTCTCGTATCGCCGATTCGTCTGCAATAGCAATGATCCTATTCTTCATACTTACTTATGCTCTGTTTCTCTAAAGGTAAGGTCAAGGTCATGCTTGCTCCAGAAGACCTTGTCCTTCGGTTCATTGATGACGTCATTTCCGTTGTAAATAAATGGCTGACAGTAAAGTATGGCGATGCGATCCGAAGTTTTTGAACATCTTGGAACATTTTGTATTGTGTGCATCTTCCCGGAACAGTGTATTTTCTGAAAATAGATCTTTATAAAATATACATGTGAACATGCATATATTGCCTTTTTATACGCCCGAAGGGTCGTATTATGTTATGGCCCCGCTCGTCTGTCCGTCCGTCCGTCTGTCCGTCCGTTAGCAATTTCTTGTGTGCGCAACTCCTCCTACAGTTTTGATCGGAATTCGATCAAACTTACCACAATGAATCTCCATGGTGTCTAGTTGTGCATACCGCTTACGGAATTCAATTAACTCCTTTCGTTCATGAACTATCTGCCCTTGAATTAAAAAAAAATGCCCATTTTCTTGTGTGCGCAACTCCTCCTACAGTTTTTGTCAGAATTTGATCAAACTTGACACAATGAATCTCCATGGTGTCTAGTTTACATCTGTAATCGATAGGCCATTGACAAGAAACAATCTACAGTTGTCGCCACGTCGTATGGCACGTGTTTATGTTTTCTTTAACGTTCAATTACATTTGAACAAAACATAAACATTGTGCCATACGACGTGGCGACAACTGTAATTCAGACAAAAACTTTCCGCTCACCATATATCCGGCAGTGTTTCCCACAAAACATTTTAGTCTACAGAAGAACGAGATTGCTGTACTGGCGTCATCAAACGACGTCATCTTCTGTGCTTTACGGGCGGTGTTTAATCCCTAGAAAAATACATGTTTACATAAATAAATTCCAATCTTTGGAAACAACTGGGTATAGTCTCTACGCTCGCTTTGGTATTTCAACAACAAATTGTTAGTCCGCTAGTTACATTTCACAATAAAAGCAAATACTTGACTCACTTTTACTTTACCTTTTAAGAGTATTCAGTTGTTAGTCGTTAGTCGACAAGTGCTCTGCCAAAATCAAGAAATAATATTGAAAGAAGACAACTGTAATGAATATGGCGATTTTTCTGTTCGTTATAGTATGTGATCAAGTTCCAAATAATTTAGGGCCAAATTATAGATAAAATAAGACTTTCCATTTTACATTTTTGATCTAGGCTACATTAAAAGTTTTGTTAGATACACTGCTACACAAACACAATACTCCCTACCATTGTGTTATGGTAGCTGTATCGTCCATTCTGTTCCAGTATATTTCTGACGTCATGTTGGTCATCTGGGTGGACGATACCATATATACAGCGGTGTATTAGATCAACCTGCAAATAGAGCACATGTACTAGAGTACGAATCAGTCTTACGGTATTTGAAAACAACTGTATTTATGGTGAAAACAACATAGAATTTGATCAGCCTGCACTTACGAGCATTATGATCTATGTCAATGCCATTCTATTTTCGAAGACCCATTTTCATTAACTATTTCCTGTAAAGGAGCACCATAGCAAGAACTGGAAAAATGCACGAACATACATTCTTAGAAGATAGCAGTATTTTGATTATAGATACATTTAATTGAAATAGGTTGAATGCCGTTACTACGCTTCCAGAAAATTAAATTTTACAGGCACGTTCTATGTTTAAACTATTGTGGAACATTTAAGTATTGCAAAATGATGTAAGCGCTTTTGGGATTCCTATCAACTTAAAGTGATTTTGATCTTGCCCCTCAAAATGTGTAACGGGTAGGCCTATTTCAGATAGGGTATGGGAAAGGTCTCAAATTTCATAAATACCATTTTCCCACGTGTCAGCTCTTGAGTGTGTTTTATGGATGACCCTCTGGGAATTCTATTTCGTACAAGCGATACATTTCACATCGCGTAACGATCTACATTCTATGTACCAATTCAAACAAATTATGATGCATCACTGTTTAAGGTGCGAAAGTAAGATCTTCATTTCTAATATACGGTGTGAACACTATGTTTCGCTTATCATGGCATTCTATTTTACCATTATAAATCGTCGCTTTTTTTAACGAAAATCTCGTAACTGCAGCTTGTTTTAAGCTGCAGTTACGAGATTTTCGTTGAAAAGCAGCGAAATGTTTTGAACCCTTTCCCAAAGACTCAATACCTGGTATCAAACTTTTGAGTGGTAAGCCTATAAGTTGAAATGTGATACAGTTGACAAAAGCTGTGAAGAAAGCTGGAAATTATGATTCAAATGAAACGTAGCTCACATATAGAAACACAAGTCAAGCTGTTTTTCTCTATTTTGGTTGAGTTGATCAATAGCTATTAACCAAACTATGTTCAGATTCTACGTTTTTGTAGACTTTTTTCCGATAATAGAACTTACAAGCGTGAACTGTAAAGATCGACCAGGGTTAATTTTGATGAATATAGGGAATTTTAATTTGATGTCTTACCAATTGTTACCACATTAATTATTAATTTGATGTATGAAAGAATTTCAAAATATACGATTTTCTGACATAATTATAGATTTTTAAATCCACGGAAAGAAGCTAGTTCAATATTAAGTACGTATTAGTGTGTTTTTCCTCTCACCAACAGGAAAAATGATTTTTTTTATTAATAAAAGAATTCATTTCCTAGCGCTAGAGTTTGTCATGAAGCCTACTCCTCACGATTGGCACTTTTTTCTGAATGACTTTGCGTGATGTAATCAAAAGGCAGGGACGAACATTAGCTTCCTTCTATTCAAAATTTTCCCCCAGGTTTTATATGCTCCATAGGGCGTCATTGTTTTGGAATGTTGTTTTATTATTCATAGGTCGCCCTAAAATATTCACAATATTAAAAACTTCGACACTGGTTAATGATTTAACTATATTTATTTTACAGGACTGGATTAAACAATAATGAGATAAAACATTTCGACAACACATGGTCATGCAATGGACGGGATACCGCTTGAATTGTACCTATTGTTGGCGCAAGATCGTATGGCACATGTTTACGTTTTGTTCATATGTAAACAAAACATTTTTCGATAGAACGCAGAAAACTGGGAACAGTAAACAGACCGCTCTATCACTGTACATAAATGTTCAACAAGTCTACGTCACTACTATTAAAGAATCTATTCATCTTTTATACAACACTGTTTTGTTTCCATTAGGACAAAATGTAAACATGTGCCATACGATCTTGCGCCAACAATACGTACTATGTATATCTCTCGATAAATGACCTGGCAGAGCATCGATACCTAATAGCTAGAGATGTTCTGCCTGGTCATTTATCGTGAGCTTTGCAATGTATTTACTGAGTTTGTTTAAGGGGAGCCTAATTTGAATGATAGGCAGAACGGACGAAATTCCAAGATTTCAAGTTTCTTCACATTTCGATGCCAACTGCTCGGCGATAAGGCTTAAACCTTTGTTTGACAGTGTTTGTACGCGTAGGTCGGAATCCCCACTGATTCACAGGCCTCTTAACCCATTGCCACACAGTGACTATTTTTGACTCCCCAAAAGATAATAAATTTGGAAAACATTGTGGAAAATGAAGAAATTGCTCGTTAACAAGCAATTTCTTCATTTCCCATGATGTTTTCTACACAAATTTATCAATAAATGTAAAATTCCATTCATTTTGAATTTCCGTCTGCAAGATCTTTGAATTTGGACCAGTCTAAAAATTTTGCCGTTTTGCCGCGTAGGTCGGGATTCCCACTGATTCACAGGCCTCGTAAAAAGCAGTTTCTTGTTCGCCTAATCTGTCGCTTCACCCGCGGGTTACCAAATTATAAACAAGGGATTTATGTACTGCAAAAATTGACGCTTGATGCCACTTGATGAACGTGAATTTTGATAAATCTCGTCCTTTTACATTCGCTGAAAACAGATTAACCTTTTCCAATTACTGTCTGAATTTGACGTATTTGTAAGAGAAAGTTTTGCTTTTGAAAACGATAAGGGAAAATAAGAAAATGCCTATAAGCAGCTTTTTCTTGTCCTCCCTCAACGCCTTCCATGCTAAAACATGCAAGGAGGCTGTTTTTCGTACCATTTATTTTGTTATCTACCGTATACTTGAATACCAACATAATTGTTGTCGTTTGGGAAAGGGTAAAGTGCTATTTGTCAATATAAATTGACTTGGAAAGTTCGGAATGGCAAAAAGTGATTTGGTGTGTATCGGGCGACGGTTTTGAAACCAAACTATGCGGAATGACACTTTAAACTTGAAGGGGAAAGTAATATTCAACAGATCGATAGTAAACTCGAGCCTCTCACAAACAACGAAATTTTAGTCCGATTTCAGAAATGCTGAAAAATGGGTGTTGATATTGGTCTCCAATATTGCTATGACATTGAACTTTTTGTAAGAATACGTTTATCCATTCCCACATATTGACCCATTTTGATGCCGCAGAAGACAAGGGCTTGTGAAAACCAAGTGGAAAATGATTGAATTACTTGTGACAAGCAAATTCTTCATTTCCCATAATGTTTTTTTTTTTATCCAGAAGGGCAAAAAATCTACAATTTGATTCGTTTGAAAATGTCATCTGGTAATGGACTGAAATGTCACGAGACAGCATAACTTACTAGGTCCAAAGGGGCGTAAGATGTTTGCTAAGAAAGGTCACCAATCTCGGGTTAGTCGGGAAAGAGAATAAAGATTTATTACAATATACCGGGGTATCACAGAAAATATTGAGACAAGTGCTTGTACAATGTTTCTATTCACATTTACTTACACGTGAAAATGAACATTTTTTAACAATGGTTGATGCCGTTTCCAAATCGCACCGGTATAAGTATTATTGTATTTGTTGGACCTTGGGATTGTTATAAGACAAACAAGAATCCGTACCTGATTAAATCCGTTAAAGTGTACGACGTTCTCTGACACGTACATGATTGTACCATCCACAGACAGCATCAGGATGAAGCCCTCTATCAACTGTAAAGAAATAAAAAAACTGGAATTGAGAATTGTCCGTAACATTTGCGACCAACGTAGATCTAGATCAGTCTCTTCCTGTGCAAGCGCGGTTCCATATATTTTTCATAGGGGTATGAGTGTGTATGGGGTAAGTTTTTTTTATCAGGGAGGGGACGACCGAGCTTGGTCCATGAAAATGATTTATACAAAATCATTTTGATAAGCGTTTTTTGCAGAATACGACCATCTCTGGGTCCGCGCTTCTGCATATACACATAGTCTGGACAAAATCGTTGTTGTTCTCTAAATAGTGTTTCAGTCAAACATAGATCTGCATCAGCTTTAATTAAAATAGTGTCGGTTTACCCACGTAATAACTAAACAAGTACGAGGGGTGATCCAGAATTAGCGGTACTGACTTTATAACTTCAATACGAATCCATCGAAGTCAATCAAATTTTTACAGCATGAACTGTAATTTATCAATGATCCATCGACGAAATATCATCAAAATCGGACTAAGAACAAAAAAGTTACGATAAAACTAGTTTTGTATGTAACGCATAGGCGGGGCAGGTATTCACCGAACGTCACGACGTCGCAAGTTCGCAACGTTAAATAATGACGTTACTCCTCCACAGAGCCACATAGAGTTGCAATACGTTTACTGTGACGTTCAATTAATCCACCTAAAATATCCATGTACCATTGCTTGTCGATTGTAGAAAACGCCCATAGAATGTCTAGAGCTAATTTACCAGGTCCTTGAAACTGACATTTCAGTACCGATTTCATATAGGGAAATACCCGCAATCAATTCCACTGAAACTTTAACTTGTAAGAAGGAACGATTTTAGCTTTCTTTGATTGGGGATGAGACAGGTGATGTCCGTTGTTGTGATTTTAAGTGTTTTTATGTCATACAAACGCACCTAAATTAATCTGCTGTTGAGATTTTATCACGGGATTTGCTTCTAAACGAAATCTTTGATCCAGAATTTCTTCAATGCCTGTACGCGTTTTCCCAGAATTTCTGTTTTAGGTAGATATGGAATCTACTGACATCTGAGCCTATTCAGGTTAAAATTATCGGTCAATATCCAAAACTCTCTACCATAACTTAGGTCCGTCTTGTAACAAATGTATTTTATGGTGCGACTTCAAGTGTTGACGCCCTTATCAGATGTAGTTGACGTCGCGTCCAGACTGCGCATCTAGATACTACCGCTTTCTTTTCCTACAAAAATGTTCTTCCCTTTTTGAGAATTCGGTGTCAAACAATTGTGAAAATTCTAATAAAGAATGTTTATGAGTTTTTCTACATTATTTGTAAGTATCGAATATAGAATTTCCACGTTACATACGCAAAACTAAAAAAACGCGTACGTTCGAATACTCTGCCAACGTCAATGTTGGCTTTTATCGCCAAAGGAAAGTGGTCCACAGTTCTCCCGTTTGGCCAGAAATAACGTTTAAACTTTGGTCATAGAAAAGCACGAAGTCATTTTTGATGTCCACAACGTTTCAGTAAAATCGTTTCGTTAGAAAGGCTTGAAAAAACATTTTGAATATTAAAAAGTCAAGTTATTCTACCCCTGCCCCGCTTAACCGTACCTTGGTTGCTATGGACACGCTTTCAACATGGACGCAATAAAAAGACAATGCCCATATTTCCGTATCATGTCAAATATGAATAGTAGCCTACTTGTATTGTGCCAAATTTCATCAAGAAAAACACACAATTATTAATTTTAGAGGATCAGTACCGCTAATTCTGGATCACCCCTCGTATAATGCTGTTGTAATCGAATAATCATTTATAAACAGGAAGCAGTTAAAATTATTAAATCGAAAAGTTTTTGTCCTAGTCAGGTAGTTCGGTCTGTCCAGGTTGATCAAGACTCCTTCGCAAACAATACCTGACTAGGCCTACTTAGTTTTGACGTCCAGTGGAAACCATTTAGACAAAAGAAGAAAATTCTGATAACCTTAACCTTTTCTTTTTTGCCTAAAATATGTCTTCTTCTAAGTTTTAATGGTGTGAAAGCTGTGTCAATGCTTACAAAAGGTTGGTTTTACATAAAAAAAAATAGAAATCAATATGAGTGACCTGCCACCACAAGAGTGGGCAACAACAACAACCGGAACCACGCGTATTTTGACAGACGGTGTCGATGTAAACATCAACACGGAAATGAACAACGATGGTTTACGCCTTTATAATTCACACGTTGTTTCCTGGATCGTGCCGTGTTCTGTTCTACCAGATTTATGGTACAGACAACATCGATCAAGATGAGACAAGCGGCGATAAAGATGCGACTTCAAACAAACAGAAGATAGACTTTGTAGCGTCTCAGGTAAATTTATACCGGTGTTCATTTAGATAATTTCTCTATCAGATAGTCCTATCGTATAGTTCAAAAGTTTTTCAATTATAAATTAAACCTTTTACAAACACTCCTTGTGTGTCTCAAAAGGAAAAGTCTCTTGAAAACATTGAGGGGAAAGAAGAACATGGACTGAAAAATATTATTTTCTCCCTTTACTTTCTCCATTTTCTCTTTAATTTTCTGTGTTGTTTTTTCTCTGTATAGCCCAGGGGTCTTGCTACCAATTTTTGTTTGGGGCCAGGGGCCAGTGAAATTGGGAAAAATAGTGACGTTTTTATCTAAATTGGGAAAAACTTAAACAAGTTTGCATTCATACTGTCACTCAGTTTCAGCTGCAAATTAGACTGTAGTGATGTAAAATGCGTATGTACGAGGGCTGTCCTAAAAGTTTCGGGACAAGTGCCATAACTTTTTATACGCCCGAAGGGTCGTATTATGTTATGGCCCCGGTCGTCCGTCCGTCCGTTCGTCTGTCCGTCTGTCTGTCTGTCCGTCTGTCCGTCCGTTAGCAATTTCTTGTGTGCGCAACTCCTCCTACAGTTTTGATCGGAATTTTTGATCAAACTTGCCACAATGAATCTCCATTGTGTCTAGTTGTGCACACCGCTTACGGAATTCAGATAACTCTTTTCGTTCTTGAATTATCTGCCCTTGAATGAAAAAAATGCCCATTTTACTGACAAGCCCCTCTCGGGCGTATATGCGCCGCTCTGCGAAGCTCTTGTTTATTTATTAACATTTCCCATTAATTTTCGCACCACTGATAGCTGCAATATCATTCTATTGAATGATAGTCTCATTTTAATATCGGTACATAGATGCACCAGAAAGCGTCTCCATAGTAACGTCAGGTAGGCGTGAGCGGGGCACCTTGACGTCGCCGCGCAATAGGAATTATTACACACTAATTATGTATCGCAATTAACGCCTCTATACGTCTTTGACGTCGCAATAAATTATGGCGCCAACGTGTACGACGTTAAGAACGTCATTTCCTGTATTTACGGTGTAAACAAGTGACGTCTTTGAAAACACAGGCGTGAATTAAGTGCGTAATGAACACGGAACAGCGATATTCAGTGAAATTTTGTGTTTTGATGGGGAAAAGTAGATCACAGACACTTTCGATGATACAATCTACCTATGGAGCGGCAGCAATGTCAAGAACATGCATTTATGAGTGGTATAACACCTTCAAAGACGATCCTACACGCAAACCTACCGATCTTCCTAGGACAGGGCAGCCCAGTGTACTGTCACGTAACGCACTCGAAGTTGAAGCATTATTGAGATCTGACAGGAGATTAACTGTACGTGGCATTGCTTTGAAAACTGGACTTGTATCCTCCTCCATTCATAGGATCATTAGACAGGAGCTTGGTATGGTAAAAGTATGTGCCAGATGGGTCCCGCGTGTGTTGACCAGCCAGCAAAAGCTGCAGCGAGTCGCCGATAGTACGGCTTTCCTAAAGCAGTACAGGGAACGCGGCGAAAGGTTCTTTGATTCCATTATTACGGCGGATGAGACCTGTGTCAGTCTATATGACCCGGAAACCAAACAGGACAGTTCAGTATGGAAAACACCTTCTTCGCCGTCCCCGACAAAAGCCATGGTGAAACCGTCTGCTAAGAAGAGTGATGTTTATTGTCTATTTCGACACGAGGGGCGTGATTTGTGGGGACGTCGCTTCGACGACGTCGATGATCTGTCGGTCATTGTCAGGGAGAGCATTCGCAAAATACCGGCCGGAGACTTCAAAAACTGCTTCAAATCATGGGTAGAACGACACCACAAGTGCATCCAACACGGGGGAGAGTATTTCGAGAAGATTTGAGCATTACAGACTATTAAAAAGGTATGTCTTACGTTCTTCACAGGCAGGTGCCCCGCTCACGCCTACCTGACGTTACTATGGAGACGCTTTCTCGTGCATCTATGTACCGATATTAAAATGAGACTATCATTCAATAGAATAATATTGCAGCTATCAGTGGTGCGAAAATTAATGGGAAATATTAATAAATAAAAAAGTTATGGCACTTGTCCCGGAACTTTTAGGACAGCCCTCGTACATACTCTTGTTTAAGAATCTACCCTAAAACTGTCTTCAAAATGTTTGTAAATGAAGATGAGGTCTTAACATGGGCCATTCTGGGTCCTCATTGGGAATTTTCTCCAGAGAATTGGGAAAAAAGATACTTTTTGCCATTGGGAATGGGGCACAATAACGGCCCCAAATTTTGGCAAACAAGACCCCTGTAGCCTGTTGCAACTGTTAAGGCAGTAGTATGGATACTGATCAGACTGCATCTGTGCACACTGATCTGGAGCCATAATGGTCCAAAATGCCTGAAACTCTTTCCAAAACAAGACCTGTTTTAACTTCCCTAGCAGAAAGGGCTTGGGAAAATATTGAGACAAAAGAAGAAAATGTTGATATGCAGCATTTTCTCTTTTGTCTCAATATTTTCTATGCTATATTGTGCACAAATCCAACCTTTATGAAAACCAAATTTGTCATTTGCAGCAACTTTTCATGAGGACCACCTTGAAATTTTGATGTTAGGGAAAGCCAGTCAGGGGTTTTTCTCCTTCTTTGGCAGGGGCCTGTAAAAGGCCCCTTCCCCTTGACAAAAGGCCCCTTTCCCCAGAAAAAGTTCTTTTAAATCACGCAGTTTTCCCCAAATTTAGGTTTACCTTGGAAATTTTGTTCCCCTTAAACGGTTTCATGAGCATGTTTTTTCCCCTACAAAAAGACCATGCCCCTTCCCCCAGACTGAAAAAAGCCCCTGACCCTTTTAGCAGACCCTGTCACATAAATTTATATTGCAGGTTCATTCAGAATACCAGTTCAGACGTACAGTGAACAACAGAACAGTTGAGAGTGACATACAAGCCATTAGTCAAGACGACCAACTACCAGAGTTCGAGCTCGGGTTTCTCAGGCTCACGCCAGCTGATGTGTTCAACAAGGAGAGAACAGTTGTGTGGATGGGAGCGGGAAATACTGGGTTTACACTTGTGTGTGATAAGCAGGAAAACAGACTTCTGGCCGAGAGTGTGTTAAAACTGATTGTGAGATATTTACAAGAGTATGTTCGAGTGTTACATCAGCCTGCGGAGGCTGCACTTAAAGCTGATAGAGTGTGTCTTGTGTTGAACAAACTGTTACCAGAGGGTAACTTGATATTCATGAATCATAGAGTCATTAGAAGGATTGAGAAGGAACTGGAAATTGGCATGAAAACTTGATGCTATATGTCCATGCCATCCCATACAGAACAAAGAAGGTGTCACACTGACAATTGAACATTAAGGAATATATTTGTGTAAAAAAAAGTAGGAAAGTATTGTTTCAAAGGAGAAAATGCTGGTTGTAAGCATTTTCATTCCTTTCACATGCGCTTGAGTGGCTTTTTTGAAAGATGACAAAGTCTCTAGTTGAAAAAGAGCTTGAAACTTGAATGAAAAATACCCCCCAAAAGTAGGAACATTTAATGTTCACCCATTCTTAATTTTAGATTCATTATCAGCCATCAAAGTTCCTTGAGAATGTCAATGTTTAGTTCCTTTGTCCCTTTCCCAAACATGGGGTCAAACATGGCTTGTGTTGACATTCATAGGAGAATAAGTTTGAGAATACATTCAGGCATTTATTCCCTTTGTCTCAATATTTTCTGTTTCTGTACTGTGACCTTGTGGCGACGAAAATAAGATATGTATGTACATGTACTACATCCATTTGCCATACGTGGCAGCATCTTTTTCCGAGAAATGTCTACATTATAACTGTTGCTATTTTTGCCTCAATGAGTCAGTGGAAACTTTTTTAAAAAGTAATATGTGTGTTTATATTATTCTCATTCAGCTGTAGAAAGATATATAGATATAGTTTTGCACTGACCCATCGAGCTACTCAACTGGTGCAGTTGACATTCGTTTTCTCGAGGTCGGAGGATCCTAATTTCTGCTAGAGTCGGAGTGAACTACTGTACCCGCCCTCAACATTGGAAACCAAAAACGATACACTTTTCTTCTCAAAAGAACATTTGAATTATAGTAAAAAAGACGAGTAAAATTGACCGTTCCGAATATTTTTTCTTCTTTCCTTACTATATTACATTTGTCATTGTACTTTTATTACATTTGTCACTGTACTTTTACTTGATGACGATCCCTAGGCTACGACTTAGAAGCAACGAGGTTCATTTGTATTTCACTTCAAGACCATTGATGTGTCGACAAAGAGAACTTTTAATACATTCCCACACAGTGACGCCTTTTTACGACGTACAACATAAATGCTTTGGAAAACATTGTGGAAAATGAAGAATTTGCTTGTGACAAGCAATTTCTTCATTTTCTACAATGTTTCATGCACGGAAAGTAGCATAAGAATATATTATTTCATTCACTTTAAATTGTCAAATGATCTTTGAAGTTGAAGTAGTCTGAATTTCTGTCGTCTGGTAATGGGTTATTTAAGTATTATACTCAGTTTCAAAAGAAAGTGTGCAAATTTTGAATATCTCGCAAAGTGTACTATCTACCGCCAGGAAATTTTGTTTGACACATCTCAAGACTATTGACAAACGATATATTGATGAAGAAATCACATAGCACGCACGAATTTTCGGCTTAGGTGCGATTCTGCATGTTTAGCGTTTTACGCATGCCTCACGTGCTGGATGAGCTATCGATCTGGAATTACACTCACTGAAATTCTTTTGGCATAGCTTAGCATAAAATCACATTTTCATTGCATTTGTACATAGCACATTAGCGTGAAACGAATTACAATTAACATCGGTGAGCAAGACACAACCTGGTGAAAACAAAAGCCCTCAACAAATTTGAATTTGTACGGTATTTACGTTCTAATACCAAGTGTCCATTTGAATGGAATATGAAAGGCATACGCATTTGTTGCACCGTTCGACGACAATTTACTAGACTACTAAAGTAGCGATTACTAGCGTTGAAGCACACGTAACGTCTACATGAAAGTTCAAACTTTAGCTTTGAAATGGCTTTGAAGGCCAAGTAAAACCGTACAAAGACGTATCAGCGTGTAACTCTCTCTACAGAAGAAACTGTAAGAAGTGCAAATCTCAACACCATCAACACCATAACGATCTGGCTGCGTGTATGCAGTATTAGCAATTTCTATCGACATCCTTTTTCATGCTAATTTTCTTTAAGGTCTAATATGAAGTATGATAACACTTTTACTCCCTAAATTGCCATTAACTTTGTGAAAATTAAGGTAAAAGCAAAAAGCGAAAGTGCACACTTTCTTTTGGAACTGAGTATATTAAAAATCGTATCAATAAGAATTAAATAAATGAACAGATAAAAAATTTTCAAGTAGAAGCTATATTTTTTTCCTGAAAGTTGGATTAAAAGTCCATTGAATGGTGATTAGGAACATCTTTTTGATCGTTGTTGTGTCAAACACTCGAGCCATGACTCTCGATGGCGTGGCATGCTAAATACTATTTTTACATCGTTTTTTCAAAATTGACAACACTGATAATTATTAAGAATGGTCCAAATTGGAATGAAGAGAGTTGCAGACGGCAAAATAAATGGCGTGGATAACACGAAATTTTGATTAAATTTGGTAAAATAATATTGAGACAGAAGGAGAAACTACCCATTGTCAGCATTTTCTTCTTGTCCTTTAATATTTTCACATGCTGTCTGTTTTAGGGTTATTGAAGCCATGTCTTGTCTGTAGAAATATTATACAAGGACTGTGTCTACGTGCAATTCTTTTGTTTGTGTGTTCGTCAGTCCGTCTACAGAATGAATCGTGTCTGATAATTTGACGACCTGTCGTTCTTGAAATGTAAACAGTTGTGGAAATTTAAGGAAACACGAAAAGGAGTAATTCGACTTGTCAATAATGTTGCTGTCTGGTAATGGGTTGAGTCATCCAAACGACGAATACACAAGCCCACCATATGATGTCGCGTTTCACTTTCAAAGCATTCCACACGACCATGTGCACCTCTGGTGGGTTTATCTTTTATAGCTGATGGGCAAACAAATCGACAGTGTAAATACCCGGCTGTACAAATCACCCGTAATTTTCTGATTTCCTCAATGTTTGTTTTTCATAATGGCTTTGTTTGACTGACATGGGTGACACCGATAAGTCGGGATAAGTCAGTGAAAACGAAAATGACGAAATTATGAGTCTTTTACCCTTTCCAAACGGATCGTCTAAAATCGAGTCATTTACTGAACTTACGTGTATTTTTTTCAATCAATATCAAATTGTAATCACAAAATGAAAATTCTGTTAGATCTGCTGGTAGGCATATTTTAGCGGCTTCCTTAACTATTTCTTTTCAAGTTTTGTCTTACAAAATAGACAGACATTGAAACCATTTCCATAATGACAGCATTTTAACAGACTTGTCGAAATTCAATGGTGCTGCATATGTAAAGATCTGTGTTTCGATTCAAGAAACCCCAGATTCAAGCGTCGTGGGCCCTACCATGAAAATTGAAGAAAATTGAATTACCGATCGTCTGCATTTTCTTCCTCCTTTCTCTTATTTTTAAAAGGCATTATTCATAGAGCCACCAAACCCAGGTTATCTTGGGAAAGGGGTGGAGATAGGAAAAATGCTTTTCCCAAACAAGACATCGTTGGTCCCTTTCCTAGCGACAGACTAAAGAAACAACCAAAGTTGACCATTCTTTTACCAGCAGTTTTCGGCTCCACTAGCCTTTCAGGCCGGCGGGCTATTGTCATGGCGGTGTGTCCGTCGTCCGTGCGTCCGTAAACTTTTTCTTCAAAAATCTTCTTCTCAAAAAGTACTGGATGGATTTCAACTAAACTTCATAGGAATGATCCTTGGATAAACTTCTCTCAGATTTCTTCAAAGAATATGGATTGAACCATAATAACCTGAGTTATCTGCCATTGAATGTCAAAAATAGCGGGTTTTGACTTTAGTTTTCTTCTAAAATCTACAAATATTGAACAATCCAGACAAAACTTTGACAGAATGATGCTGACTACAAGATCTTGCCTTGATAAAATTTTCAGCTGGATCTGAATTTTACATCATGAGTAACTAATGTGCCCTTGAAATTGACAATTGCAATTTTCGGCTGTATTTTGAGTTTGTTTTCACTCTAGCAACTACAAATATTGACTAAACCAGACCAAACGTTGACAGAATTTTGCTGGCTATAAGATCTTGCATTGGGAAAATTTTCAGCTTGATCAGAATTTCATAGCATGAGTTATGTGCCCTGAAATTGCCAAAAAATGCCATTTTCGGCTCTATTTTGCTGGTTTTGACTTTATTTTGACTCTGAAATCTACAAATATTGACCAATCAAGACAAAACTTGGACAGAATATATATAAGCATTATATGCTGCCTGAGTCTAATTTTCAGCTTGATCGGAATCTTACATCATGAGTTACGTGCCCTTGAATTTGACAAAATTGCCATTTTTGACTTTGTTTTCACTCTAACAACCACACATGTTAATCAATCAAGATGATACTTGGAAATAATCTTGTTGACAACAAGATCGTGCTTATGCGTAATTTTCAACATGATCACACTGTTACAATGTGAGTTATGTGCCCTTGAAATTGACAAAATTTCAGTTTCGACACTTTTTCCACTCTTGAAGCCACGAATATTGACTAATATAGACAAAATTTGAACAGAATGTTAGTGATCATAAGATCTTGCATGTGTTTAATTTTTTATTTGATTTTAAATTTACATACTGAAATATGTGTCCTTGAATTTTTGGCAAAATCACAGTTTTCAATTTTATTATCGCTATAACATCCCTAAAATATTAGTCAATCACTTACTTTCTTTTTGTATTGACCACATGATTGCTGCTTTTGACTTTGTTTTTGTGCTGTAAGAACAACAAGAATTCAAAAATCTAGTCAAAACTTGGATTTAATATTAAAAGAAATTCAGGCCTGTGGAGCGACTCAAGACCTTCAGGTCTTTCTAGTTACCAGTAATATTTTTCTCTGATAAAATGTGTACACAAAAAATAGATTTTGATTGTTATCCATTTTGTCGTCTGATTGGAGCAGCGGACATTTTTGTTGTTTGAGAGAGGGTTAAAAGTCATATTCATGTCTATCATTTTATACGGTAAGAAAAACCACCGGTAGGAGGCTATACTTGATTATCAGTGTCTATCAAAATAAGTACCTTTGTTTTGATTTCGGAAGATCCAGAAATATTTCACCAATGTCAATACCCATGTCATATCTAATCATGACTCATCAAATTATTGGCTCAATTATTTTCCATGCTCTGGATAATAATCATAGTAAAATTGTTTTAAGGTAGTCAACCCCTAATGAGATTCGTGCGACGTCGGTTTTTTTCTGGCGAAGTCGAAACATTCGGCGGTGGAACTTTCCATCACCGAATGTTTACGACCGCGCCCGAATA